>OZ023282.1:3750000-5000000 GCA_964007245.1 Hypomecis atomaria
ATCTGGTGCAAGCAAGAGTAAATCTCTGCGCTGTAAAGCAACAACTTGCATTTAGAATATGGACCATATTATATTCTACGTCTACCTGGGCGTTTTCAAATCGAGAGTAAACAGGTATCTTGTGGGTAAGAGTGCTTCACACTCTTTACACCGCATCTCTGCTTAAAATCAAGCAGAATGTGGACAAACGCAAAGAGACTTGAAATAAAATAAAAAAACAAACGGGTTGCACTTCAGGAGTGTCGGCAGAAGTGAAAACCCGTCCTACGAATTTTCGATCAGCTTACTTCCTGACGCGAGTTCAACATTTTTTACCTATCCCAAAACGTGCACAACGCAGCTAAAAAGTTTTCACTACAAAAAACAATTTTTCTAAGACCAAATAAAAGTACATTTATACATCAGAGCTATGTACTGCATTTAGCATAACATAGAAGTAGAGCGTCAAATACTTGCAAGACACAGAGAAGTCAGTGCCATTATCGCAGTACAAGTATAGAATAGAATAGAAACGCTTTATTGTTCACACAATCGACAATATAACAATAAAAGAGTACAATATAATTAAAATAGTGCGACAATCGGCGGCCTTATCGCTTAGAGCGATCTCTTCCAGGCAACCTGATTAAGAGAGGAAAGGATTATAGAGGAAGGTAAGGGACGGGGTGTACAATAATAGCGAAATTAATTTAAAACAAAATAAAGAATACTTGAATAAAGAGTCATAAATAATCAAAATATATACATACATATCAATATACACATGTGCATTCAAATACTACAATAATAATACATACATAAACATACTTATACTTAAATAAAAATAAATAAAAATACTACATACAAATTAATAATAAATAAATATAATAAACAAACTAGAAATGACTTTCTAACATGGAGGCAACTGCGATAAATAAAATTTTATGACTTGCTCCCTAAAGACAGCAAAGAGAACGAGCACGTCGAATAGGAACAGGTAGCGCGTTCCATAACTGAACAGCTTGGAAAGCACAGGAAGTATGTAGGTTTCCCGAGCAAGCTCGTAGCTGTTGTCAGAAATTGCTCGCCATAATGATCCACTTCTACGAAATTGACATGTTAATGTGACCATTCAGTTTTATTGTGTCAGTTTAGGTCGCGGTCCCACTTGAAACAGGAGATTAGAAAGTTATTTAATTTTTGTGTAAGAATTTGATTTTTGGTGTAACTTCGTAGCTAGTAAAGTTTTAATTACTCAGTAGTCGTTCTACTGCAATTCGAGTAGTCCAAGTAGGTACAAGTTGTACATAGAGTTGTGTTCTCTCTTAGTTCTAGTAGTTTAGGAATAAAATGTAGTATTTGTATAGTAATTATTAACAATATTTTCAATTATTACTTACGTATGAGTCGGACTTTCCAAATTAAAATTATAATCTAAATGTTTATCTCTTCTCCATATATTCTTGTGAGGCTTCCCTATTTATTTATTTTTTATTTTTATTTAAATGTTTCCTTAGATTATTTTTAATAATTATTTTTAGTATAATTACCACTTTATAAAGTCCCATATTGAGACTGAATTACTGATTGAAAATAAATAAACTTTTTGGAAAGTCATGAACACGTCCTTAAAATTGTTACAACCTCTATGGAAGCATTCAAATTCAGAATCCAGAAATAAACCAACCCCTAAGGAATAAGACAATAAGTTTTCAGTCCGATAAACGAACGTAATCCATCAATGACGGGTATTACGGGCTCTATTAAATGACTATTATGGTTGATGCGTATTTGATGTCCGTATTACGCGAATAAATAAGTTGTTTTATCTGAAAATGTTGAATTTATAAGGAATTGAGGGAGGTTTTTAATAGAATAACGACTTTGGAGCTGGTAGGATTGGTTACGAAAGAGAACGAAGGACAAGGTCTTATGTCAGTTACTAAACTACATTTTGCTAAAAACACAATTTGCTTTAAAAAAATGTATGTGGCTGTATCGTGAATAAATTATTATGGCTGAGAGAGAGTTCTTCATCTTATCAAGGATAAGCGGAGTCAGCTTACAAGATGGACGATTGATGGTGTCGAAAAAGCACTTGAATGGAGAACAAACACTGGCAAGCGCAGCGTAGGACGTCCGTCCATAAGATGGCAGATGAGTTTGTCAAGATTGCAGGATCGTGCTGAATGCTAGGTGTTTTAACTGGTGTTATACGAGATATAGGTAGCTATTACTGATTAACGGCGAAAAATGCTATTTTCCAATTTTGATTTAAAATTATGTTATTTCTCTCTAAGAATTGCCACATTTATTCGGAATGCAGTAAAATACGACTCATGACTTCGTACCTCAGGCCCCTTTGAATTTAATGAGCGATATACAGGGTTATTCAGAACTGGTATACTAAACCGAAAGAGGGTAATTAGAACAATCATTACTATGGGGTCAATTCAAAATTCGAGAAAAAATCAGCTGTTTCATACATTTTGTCTATTCCGAGTTGCAGTTTTATATGAAATAGCGGCTTTTTAGGGTTCCGTACTCGAAGAGTAAAAACGGGACCCTATTACTAAGACCCCGCTGCTTGTATGTCTGTCCGTCTGTCTGTCACCAAGGTGTATCTCATGAACCGTAATAGCTAGAGAGTTGAAACTTTCACAGATGATGTATTTCAATTGTCGCTTTAACACTAAATACTAAAAACAAATAATATAAATATTTGACGGGGGCTCCCATACAACAGACGTGATTTTTGCCGAGGGGCTCCCATACGGTACAGAAGCCTTCATGCGTGAGTCCAACTCGTACTTGGCCGATTTTTTTCTCAAATTTCAAGTTGGCTCCAATAAAATTTGCTCGTGATGGTCTTAATCACTCCTTTTTCTACTTAATACAGGGTAATCAGATAACCCTGTATAAAGGAGATACCTATGCCCAGCAATAGCTATGGTGATTATGATTCAATTTGCCAATATTACCCATTTACATCTTTCTTTCTTTCTTTATTTGCACAATGTAGTGTACATAACAACTATTAAACTAATTGTAGTACAAAATATAGACCCCGTTAGGGCGCTGCAAGAGAACAATACTCTTAATTATTAAATTATGCTAAGTCTAACAATGTAATATAGGTATTCATATAAAATTATTTACAATTTAGTAATAGATTTGCATATGCTGTAGTAATTTCACAAGCTATACACAGGCTATTCAGGATTTTATTATTATTTAATAAGTTACCATTCATTTTCCATAAAATCTTGAATTTAATAGTACGCTTTCTCTAAAAGCTTTGTTTTAACTTTATTTTTAAAAGCAATATCTCTAGCAATATTTTTCAGGTAATCAGGTATCTTGTTATATATTCTTACACAACGGTATTGTGGACTAGATTTGAACATTTCTATTATAGGTTGTAGGTGTATTGTCTAAATTGTAACAACTCAAATGCAGTCTAATGCTTGTCTAAAGTATTGTAAAGCTGTATAATACACACACATTTATCTCCACACAATGCAGACACATCGGGTCCCTCTTTTTGTCCCCTATACCTGTCCTCTGCCCCTAATTAAGGGTCCCACGATTGTTTGCGAGATCTTTAACAAAGTGGAGTCCTAATTATGAACGACAATGGTACGGGTCCTGGATTTAGACGTAACTGTGTGTTGCTTGAGATATGGGTACCTGTCCTCTGTGATATTTATTTTAATCCTTATCCTTACTTCCTTACTTTTTAATATTATAAATGCGAAAGTAACTCTGTCTGTCTGTCTGTCTGTCGCGCTTTCACGCTAAAACTACTGAACCGATTTGAATGAAATTTGGTACACAGATAGTCTAGAGCCTGAGAAAGGACATAGGCTACTTTTTGATTCGAAAACATAGTTTTAAAGGGTTGAAAACGGGGGATGAAAACGCATTGGCTAGAATCTTAGAAGAAAAAACTTATTTTCTACAATGACAAATGGTAATTTGCATCTTGAATTTCCAAATTATATTCTCTATGCCCAATGCCCATTCAAGGCTGGTCGAGTTGCAAATGTCAAAGTCAATCAATCTTTTCCTGTAAAATTTAGAGAAGGTTACATGTATTTAAAATTTTCATTCTAATAGGTATGCCTACAAGAAAATTGCTAGAAGCCAAGAGTCTAAAGAGCACACTTAAATGCGTTTGACATTAAATGCCGAGCGCCACGCATCTCAAAGAGCTGCTGAGACTCAAGAGCGAAACCAAGCGCGTCGAATTTTAGATGCTGAGCGTCACGCAGCTCAGAGAGTTGCTGAGACTGAAGTTGAAAGTCAAGCGCGGCGACTTTTAAATGCTGAGCATCACGCAGCGCAAAGAACTGCTGAGACTCGAGAGCAAAAAACCAAGCACGTCGAATTTTAGATGCTGAGCGTCACGCAACTCAGAGAGCTGCTGAGACTTAAGGAGAAAGTCAAGCGCAGCGACTTTTAGATGCCGAGCATCACGCAGCGCAAAGAACTGCTGAGACTCAAGAGCAAAACCAAGTGCGTCGAATTTTAGATGCTAAGCATTAGACGTTAAGCAAAAAAATGCATAGTTCCTGTAGGACAGGACAAAAACTATCGAAAGCAAAACTGTCGCCACTATCACAAAGACGCTAAGTGATTAATTCCTCTATGACACTTAACGAAACGTCACAGCGAAACGTAATTAGATGACAGGTGACATTGTCTGCAGACTTTTATAAATCACAGGTAGCATGGCAAGGGGACAAATTGTTTTTCCACCATTATATCCCCTTGAAGAGGAAATAAAGTATGGATTGAAAATGACAACTGACATTAAAATTGGATAAAATGTTTTATTCCCTCTGCATGCTACATGTTACTATGACGTTTAATAACAGGCCGTCATTTTGTCTGACATTAAAAATATTTTTAAATCTTCTATCATTAGAGGTTTAACATGTTTCTTTATTCTACCTTTATGGTACAGAATCATCATACTTTAATATTATCAATCCGAAAAGTTTGTTGGTTTGTTCCTCTTTGACGCAGCAACGGAGCAAAATATTGAATTGATTTTTGGTATGGATACCTATGGTTTAAAAGACAGAAAGTGATAACAGGATACTTTTGTATCCCGAGAAAATTCGTGATTCCCATGGGATAGGACAATAACTGTTTCTCAGCAATGGAGCAACGGATTGACTTGATTTTTGGGGTGGGCATAGTTTGGAAGACGGAAAGTGACATAGGATACTTTCCTTCCCGAAAAAATTGCGGTTCCCGTAGGATAAGACAATAACTTTTTCTCAGCAACGGAGCAACGGATTGCCTTGACTTATTGCATGAATATAGTTTGAAAGACGAAAAGTGACAAAGGCCACTTTTTATCCCAAAAACTTTAACAGTTCCCGTAGGATAGGATGAAAAGTAATGGAGCGGGCCGCGGTAGCAGCCGTCTAAGCGCCAGAAATAACCTGTCATTTCAAGTTTAGGACGTTCCTACATTTTTCGCACTCCTTCGCGGCACTCAACAGCGCTAGCCCAGACTCGGGCTCAATAACGGAGCTTGCGCTCCCGCCATAATGACGGTGTGTTTCGGAGCACAAGACACATCGTCATCCACCACTCGGGAGTAACCAGCACTGAGCGTCGGACAGCATTCCAACGTCCTGATCCCAGTGCAACGGGTCAGTCATAGTAGCCCAGCGCCTGCCTCTTCAACTGCAGAGGGCAGTGAGAACGGCCATCGCGATACCGACACTTCTCTTTCCCTGCAGCCCCACTGCGTCTTCCAATAGGTTGACGGCCTAGCGGAAGGTAGGGTAGGTGGCGGCACCCACACAACCAGTTCCATCCCACCGCAGCCCCTAATCCTCGGCTGCAGCGTCGCAAGAGCGGCACTGCAGCCCGCCTCAGAAGCAACACTCCTCATAAGGCAGGCAACCTACCGGCCATCCACTCAGCTGCTTTAGTTAAAAGCGGCTGAACAACGAGTGCCGGCTTCTAAGCTGCCTTGGGGGAAAGACCCAAAGAAGAAGGAGACTTCGAGCGCCGCCTTTTCAGCTGCCTTAGACCTCCCCCGCCACGAGAAGGCGGGAATACACAGGGGGGTTGTATATACACTCCAACCGTAACTTAACCAACAAAAGCATTCCTCTAAGGTATTTTGATGTTTGTCGCTTAGGTTAGGTTTCGCAGCCGACATAAACATTAGCCAAAATCAAAATATAACGCGGGCGAAGCCGCGGGTAAAAGCTAGTAATATAATATAATAATAATAAAAGCCTTTATTCGCTGACCAAACAAAGTATAGTTTTTAACTTAAATCTAATGTTATTGAAACGATTTACTCAGCAACCAGTTGGTCAGGTTGTCCTTCGACATAGGCCTCCCCTAGTTTCTTCCACTTTTCTCTGTCACGGGCTAATCTTCTCCATCCTTTAGGTAGATCATCTTCCCATCTCTTAATCTGGCGTCCTTTTTGCCTTTTTCCACTTCTGGGATACCATTCCATTACATCTTTCGTCCATTTGTCTCTTTTGGTTCTCATAATGTGACCAGTCCAGTTCCATTTGAGCGATTTTATTTTTTGCAGAACATCACTGACTTTTGTTTTTTTCCTTATTCTTGCTATTTTCCATTTATCTTTTAACTTGATGTTTAACATGCTTCTTTCCATACTGTGTTGGCAAACTGTGAGCTTCTGATTGTTTTTAGAGGTAGAAGGCCAAGTTTGACATCCATAAGTCAAACACGGGAGAACGCAAGTGTTATACAATTTGCTTTTCACTGACATCGGTATTGTTTGATTTTTAACTATTTCCTTTAGCGACGCGAGACAATTCTGTTAACCGATCTCGTTGCTGAGGTGACGCGTTCTTGAGCTTCTCTCGTTTTTTTGACAGCTTTGAGCTATTAAAACTGTCAGAAAAGCGAGAGGGGTTCGGGAGCGTTTCACTTCGGTAACGAGATCGGTCTTTTCCATGTATTTTATTCTTCTGTCTATTTCTTTTGTATTTTGGTCTTTTACAGATATTAGATGACCCAAATAAATAAATATTTATTTCAGTCAGATGTAAATATTGTGATAAAACTTGGCTAGCATTTAAGACCACAGCAATTAGAGTTGGTTATTTCTGTGAGTCCGCTTAGTTTATTTAAACTACATAAACATAGGAAGCTATTTCCAGAGTATTCGTTTATATGAATATCCTAAGTTAGCACGCGAAGTCGGAGCACGTTACTAGTTTTCTACAAACTTTCAAAAATAAGGAGGGTTTCAATTTCTCTGCATTCATCATCATCAGCTTGTATAGGGTGCTGGTAATAGGTTTCCCGTTCTTACGTAATTTTTACCTGTCTCAGGCTAATGTCACATTACCGTGCCGTGTCATGTTACCATGCGTGACCCGCGATGGATCTCATGTCAATCCTTCAAGCTAATGGTCTGGGTATGGAACGCTTGTCCGCTATTGGAAGCCAGTCAGTTAAGGATCTACTACACCCTCACCACGCATGGCTACATGTCCTGCCGAATGCCACTTAATTCGTGTAATACGCGTCTGTACAATGTATTTTGTTTTTTTCAATTTAAGTAGGTACGTTGCATGTACAATAACTTGCAGAATAAAACAAAAGTTCGTTCCAGAGAAATTGCGGTGGAGCAACGTGAAGAAAATCCCAGATAAAAATTGGAAACACACCTTTTCGTCAATTTTCAATATCTCCCAATCAGTCTGTGTATCACTTTCTTTTAAGTAATAACCAAAGATAAGGTGAAGCCGTTTCGCCCGGCGGCGCTCGGAAACACACCTTTTCGTCAATTTTCAATATCTCCCAATAAGTCTGTGTATTACTTTCTTTTAAGTAATAACCAAAGATAAGGTGAAGCCGTTTCGCCCGGCGCTCGGAAACACACCTTTTCGTCAATTTTCAATATCTCCCAATAAGTCTGTGTATTACTTTCTTTTAAGTAATAACCAAAGATAAGGTGAAGCCGTTTCGCCCGGCGCTCGGAAACACACCTTTTCGTCAATTTTCAATATCTCCCAATAAGTCTGTGTATTACTTTCTTTTAAGTAATAACCAAAAATAAGGTGAAGCCGTTTCGCCCGGCGCTCGGAAACACACCTTTTCGTCAATTTTCAATATCTCCCAATAAGTCTGTGTATTACTTTCTTTTAAGTAATAACCAAAGATAAGGTGAAGCCGTTTCGCCCGGCGCTCGGAAACACACCTTTTCGTCAATTTTCAATATCTCCCAATAAGTCTGTGTATTACTTTCTTTTAAGTAATAACCAAAGATAAGGTGAAGCCGTTTCGCCCGGCGCTCGGAATCACACCTTTTCGTCAATTTTCAATATCTCCCAATCAAGTCTGTGTATTACTTTCTTTAAGTAATAACCAAAGATAAGATTAAGCCGTTTCGCCCGGCGCTCGGTAATTTTCCTGTCTCGCCGAGAGATGGCCTGTATGATTTCCCAGACGCTGTATACTATACCGACGTAATAAATCGACGGTAGGGTCACCACGTTTTATTAAAGCAGGTGAAAAAAAGGAACAAAATTTTTTTTTGCTTAGTGAGAATATTTTTCACAATTGGCGTGGATCAACTGCTGACGCGGATAGCAAACTACAGGTAGCTAAAGCACTAACAATTTAAATCGCGCTTTCAGCGTCAGAACCGTAAGCGTAATTATTTTTTTAAAGTAAGCGTTTTTTAAGAGTAGGTTATTTTCCTAACCTATCGTCGTTACTAGCATAACTAGGTATGTAAAAATGTGAGAAATAAAATATAAGCATATTATAAATTCGAATTTAGGACCTTTACTTACACATTTATTATGGAATACGTAGCGTAAGTCGAGGGGTAAGAACCAGATGAACGTATCTACAAAAATCTCGAAAATCGTTTTTTTGTAAAAATGGTTTGTATCTGTGGCCCTACACGTTGTGCCAAAAGAACATATCGCTACAATCAATAGTTTACTAGTTCGATAATAACATAACGACTCAAAAAAAAATTCATGAAAACAAACAAACTAACTTAACTTCAATACCATCAAAATAGTTCCAAATTAGTTAGAATTCAGTAACTTCCAAAACAACGTAAAGACAATTTCATTAATTAAACTCTGAGTGTAAGCATTGATAGTACTGATTCTTAATTGAACCACAACAACGTATAAGCCGTTATTACACTTTGGTTCTACACAATATTTTTACGTTAGTGTTTGTATTTTATGCCAAAAGAACGTATGTGTACTTACGTTCGTTTGGCTGTAATACTTTGTTATTTCATCATGCTACATTAAATAAGCAAACCAATGTAATTGCAAATACGTTCTTCTGGCTGATAAAGTTTTAATTCTTTTTGTTGTCTAAAGCCACATTGGGAATGAATTTACGTTAAAATTGAGGTAGGCCCGAATTATTTGTTTAAAAATAACGTCGCCCTGCATCCGAAATTTAAACTTGAACGGAGTGATTTTAATTTTTGAAGTACTTACTAAGTTTTTTTCGTAATTATTATTGTTTTAAGTGTTTAAAAGTTATATATAACAAGATGAAGAGGAATAGTCGAACTTGGAAGATTTTGGAATCAGTGAACCCACGAACGTCATCGCACCGATACTTGTGCAAGCCAATGCAGAAATATGTACATTTCATCATTGTTGTAATCGGTGTGATGACGTTCGTGGGTTCACTGATTTACGACGACTGATGATTTGATGACGATGATTTGCGATGACGTTCGTGGGTTCACTGTATTGTGTTGTGTGGAAGCTTTAGATATATCAATAATTAATCAAAAATATTTTGAGCCCGGTCACAGCCAAATGGAAGCTGACAACATCCACGCAACAATTGAATTAGCCAAAAAAAATATTCCTATTTTCCATCTCTCAGGATTTTATACCATTATAAGAACAGCTTGTCGAAAAAATCCTTATGACGTTGTTGAAATGGAAACAGAAGATTTTATTGATATTAAAAAGTTGAAAACTATTTTAATTAAAAATGCAAAAGTAGATTGTAATGGTGAACCTGTAAACTGGTTAAAAATAAGATGGTTGCAGGACAGAAAAGGTAATCAAAAACATATTTATTTCAAGTACAATTTAGATGACACTGAATTTCTTAAGATAAATTTTATAAGAAGAAGCAAAAGAATAGCTACAGATAAAATTGTTCTAACAAAAGCAAACGATGGACCATTACCTATTTCAGCTGAAAAGTATGAAGATCTGAAAGATTTATGTAGACAAGGAATTATTCCTTCTCAATATCACTGCTTCTATGAACATTTCAAAGTTGGAACCGCAAATGATGAAGAAGATGATTGAAATACCTCCTACCTAATTTCCCCTTTTAATGTTCGAACTTTTTTTGTCAAATTATGCTAATTTTTTAATAAAAATAAACATTTTAATACTAATTTTTTATTTTAATTTTAGATCTAAAATAACGTATGTCCATAAACTTAAAGTACAATGGATTCAAATAATAAGAGCCAGAAGAACGTATGTCAACCAAATTTGGGAAAAATGCGTATAATTTATTATTTTAGTGGCCATAATAATAATATTTTTCGCTATTTTTATTCTCTACTGGTACATAAACATGTCCAAATACTTTTTTTAGTTTAGATTAAATCAATTGATATTTTGTACGTTAAAGAAGTTCACTATGACATAAATTTCAATGTTTTTAACCTCTCCTGTAAAATCATAAAAATGTATTTACGTTCATTTGGTTCTTATCCCTCGAAGTTCGCTACACACATGATTCGCTGGGTGTACAATTGACCTATTTCTGGGTTCATTTGCAGCTTCTAGTGGCAGCGATGGTGGTTGTAGCTACAAGCTCTTTAGCGAATGTGCAAATAGTATAAGATCCGGCTGCAGATTCGTTACGCTCATCACGTACACGCCACACAAAATTTGTTTGGCGGCCCTTATGAAGGGTAAAGATATCTCACAAAAAAAAAATTGTTTGCACAAAATGAAAAGAAATATTTATTCATCATAATTATCTAACTGTCACTTTTCCCAAGATGTTTACAAACAATTAAAATTTAATATACACTCTCCTTGCCTTTTTGCAAACTTATTTATTAAATCATTTATTTATATTTTTAGATGATGACTTAAGTTTTTCTAATTTTATTGATTTTTGCTTACGCACGTCGGGGGCCCCTGCGGCCCGGGGGCCCCGTATAATTGATACGGCAGACACGGCGGTAGCTAAGCCCTGGTACACGCTAAAAACATATTTTATACATTTTATAAATAGGGGCATATAATTATCTACTAGGCTGTCTATCGTAATGTGGCCGCTAGTATTTTTTATTTACAGGTTTAAAATCATTGAATGTCAAATATGAAGTGGTGCCTATTGGTCTTGAGCAAAACCAAGTCTCCCGGAGCGCTACTGTGACTCGGACGACACATTAAACTGTAGGTCTGTTTTAACGATAATCTAGAAAACATAGTAATAAATCGTTCCAATCCAAATAACAAAATTGCCATACCCTTATAGGGTCACATGTATAGCTATACAAAACATGTTAACTAAGAACCGCATGTAAATTTCATATGTTGCAATAAATGATTTGAGTTTGAGGTCCCGGTGGTTTTAGCCGTTTAGCCATGTCAGAGGCCTTCAGGCGGCTTAAAAACTCTGACATCTGGGCTAGCCACCCGGCCTAAATGAACTTAGGTACTTATTTATGTAGCATGGAGTGTGAGACCTTATTATATAATTTTAACAAAATCTACGTGATATGAAAAATCATGGGCACCCTAGCCACGCTGGGTCCCTCAATCCTCTTCCAATTTATACAACCTTACATAGATAAACAGGGTATTACGCAAATTGCTCCGGCACAGCTCACCCGGAGAATATAAGGTTCGTTTGACTTAGCCACTTCACCTTTGGAATAGTCAGGAATCCACCAATCCATCAGCCATTACTGCTAAACATATTCCTCCCCTATAGATCTCCAATAAAATAAGACTGGTTGGAAGCGGCTTGCATCCAGTGCGACCGTGCGGTGTATTAACACCGCAGGGTCGCAGGGCCATCGCTGCGCTTGCCGGTACGTGGTCTCCACTCGTGAACTTTTTGACCATATCGGTCATCACGCCTCCGCGCTATGTGCCCTGCCTACTGCCATTTCAACTTGCCAATCCAAAATATCTACTCTACTAGCCTACACGAGAGCGTCTCACACGCGGTCGTTGCACTATCGCGGCACACTGGGACCTTTATTTATTACGCCGACGACATCAAAAATTATGCCATCAGTCGATTCGTGCGGCGCGTATCGTATGCGTCATCGGAGACCATCAAGGAATACAACCTGCAGATGTCCGTCAGGGATCGGAACGAAGCGGTGATGGAGGCTCTGGGCCGGGAGAAGGAGAATTGCCATAGGACGTGAAAATGTGTACGTGATTTTTTTAAAGAAATAGACTCCATCGCTAACGTTAAGGATTCTAATTTTTGAATCCTTCACTTGCTCGGTCATCAAATTTGAGCCGCGCGCGGATCGCGGTTATAAAGTAACTTTGCTCTCTTGTATGACCAATGACTTTTATTACATACTAGCTTTTACCCGCGGCTTCGCTCGCGTTATATTTTGATTTTGGCTTATGTTTATGTCGGCTGCGAAACCTAACCTAACCGACAAATATCAAAATACCTTAGAGGAATGCTTTTGTTGGTTAGGTTACGGTCGGAGTGTATTCCCGCCTTGTCGTGGGGGAGGTCTGAGGCAGCTGAAAAGGCGGCGCTCGAAGTCTCCCTCTTCTTTGGGTCTTTTCCCCCAAGGAAGCTTAGAAGCTGGCACTCGAGGCTCAGCCGCTTTTAACTAAAGCAGCTGAGAAGATGACCGGTAGGTTGCATGCAACTTAGGCGGGCTACAGTGCCGCTCTTGCGACGCTGCATCCGAGGATTTTTTTTATGATATCGCGAAATATCCCTGACATGATCAAAGGTCTTAATTACAAATGAATAAAAACTATACCTATATTTCAATGTTTTTGGCTGTTTGCAGTTTAAACATTACAATGGTACAGCAAAGTTTATACCTACTTGTTCCTAATTATTGCTTTTTTACAAATATTTGTGCAAAAATTCGATAAAATTGTTTCTAAGTTTTTTTTACGTGTTAGATTAATTCCAATTTTTTGTTCTAAATCAAATCTCTGCTTTCCATAAACTGGGCATTCCAAGATTATGTGCAGTGGAGTCTCTTTTTTGTGGGTTCACAGATGCACGATGGGCTTTCCCTCAACTTAAATCGATGTAAGTATTGGGAAAACCCACCATGCCCCGTCAGCACTTCAGTTATGATTCCCACTGGTGCTATTTCTCTTACGATCTTGTATGCCGCCCTTGCATCCGGAAAATATGTTTTGGTTACCGCCGCTGTGTGTCCATCCTAATACCGCCGGTTCCACTCGTCAAGAGAGTCCTTTCAGATTTCTCGCTTGACGAATGAAACGGGGCAGTTATCGTAAATAGGTCTGCACTTCGAGTGCAGTGCTGCTTCCTTTGCTAGCTGGTCCGCTCTCTCATTTCCCTCCATCCCCGCGTGCGCTTTAATCCAATAAAGTTTCACTATTTTATTTTGTGCGTGTAGTAACTTTATGTTAGCTTTTTTTTTTTTTGTTTTTTTTATTCGAAAATTTTGCAACCACAGACTCCAGGGTCTGTGCCCTTTGTTAACTAAACACATTTTTTTATTTTATTTTACTGTAAGAGTATTATAACATAGTTAAATATTAGCCTAAGTTATCAAGTCGGTGCATTGCGTGAATGCCACGAGCAGACCGGCGACCTGCAAGCAGCACCCGATCACGTGTATGGCACATGTGCCAGCCATCGCTCTCCTCGACCATATTTGAGGGAAGAGAACGACCCGACACCTGATGCCGCCGCAAGAAGTAGCCTTCGATGGCGAGCATGAATGCTTGGGGCATGCACGCTATGCTTATTTTAACAAACGAAAAAAAAAAGAACAAATTTTGTTAGCTTTGAATTTACTGCTAAGGGATGGAGGAAGATACGCCAACTACCGTTTCCAGCGCAGACCGGGAGTCACAAAAGATTTTTGCTTTTTCGGTAGCCTCAAGAAGTGCCAATAACTCGGCCTGGTACACGGAGCACCAATCGGCCAATTTCAGCTTGCGGGTACTGATCTCAGCGGCATCATCCCAAATGGATAATGCCGCCCCAACTTTCCCTTTAATTTTGGTGCCGTCTGTAAATATAATAATTTCTCGGTTAAGATTTTGCTCTAGTGCTGCTCCGTCTGCCAGGCATATGAACTCCAGCTCCTCCTGCTGCGCTGGGTGTGGCTTCTTTTCTGTCTATCTATCTCCAGTTACTTGCTGGGAATAACCTTTCTTAGTTTCATAAAGCAAGGCTGCTTCCTGGACTCTGATATGACAGCCGAGGATTAGGGGCCGCGGTGGGATATATTGAACTGGTGATGTGGGTGCCGCCACCAACCCTACCTTCCGCTAGGCCGTCAACGTGTTGGCAGACGCAGTGGGGCTGCAGGGGAAGAGAGGTGTCGGTATCGCGATGGCCGTTCTCACTGCCCTCTGCAGTTGAAGAGGCAGGCGCTGGGCTACTATGACTGACCCGCTGCACTGGGACCAGGGCGTTGGAATGCTGTCTGACGTTCAGTACTGGTTAGTCCCGAGTGGTGGATGACGATGTGTCTTGTGCTCCGAAACACTCCGTCATTATGGCGAGAGCGCAAGCTCCGTTATGGAGCCCGAGTCTGGGCTAGCGCTGTTGAGTGCCGCGAAGGAGTGCGAAAAATGTAGGAACGTCCTAAACTTGCCATGACAGGTTATTTCTGGCGCTTAGACGGCTGCTACCGCAGCCCGCTCACTTAGTTTTTAGGGTTCCGTACCCAAAGGGTAAAAACGGGACCCTATTACTAAGACTTCGATGTCCGTCTGTCCGTCTGTCTGTCTGTCACCGGGCTTTATCTCATGAACCGTGATAGCTAGGCAGCTGAAATTTTCACAGATGATGTATTTCTGTTGCCGCTATAACAACAAATACTAAAAATAGAATAAAATAAGTATTTAAGGGGGGCTCCCATACAATAAACGTGATTTTTAGGAGTTTTTTTACTCGCTGTTAATAACGGATTAAGAGGGATGGGGCTCCCATACGGCACGGAACCCTTCGTGCGCGAGTCCGACTCGCACTTGGCCGATTATTATCCTATCCTACGGGAACTGTTAAAGTTTTTGCGATAAACAGTGGCCTATGTCACTTTTCATCTTTCAAACTATATTCATGCAATAAGCCAAGGCAAGTTGCTCCGTTGCTGAGAAAAAAATATTGTTAAGTCCTACGGGAACCACAAGTTTTTCGGGATGGAAAGTATCCTATGTCACTTTCCGTCTTCCAAACTATGCCCACCCCAAATATCAAGTCAATCCGTTGCTCCATTGCTGAGAAACAGTTATTGTCCTATCCCATGGGAACCACGAATTTTCACGAGATAAAAAAGTATCCTATTATCACTTTCTGTGTTTTAAACCATAGGTATTCATACCAAAAATCAGGTCAATCTTTTGCTCCGTTGCTGCGTCAAAGAGAAACAAACCAACAAACTTTTCGGATTGATAATATTAAAGTATGATGATTCTGTACCATAAAGGTAGAATAAAGAAACATGTTAAACCTCTAATGATAGAAGATTTAAAAATATTTTTAATGTCAGACAAAATGACGGCCTGGTATTGAACGTCATAGTAACATGTAGCATGCAGAGGGAAAATAACATTTTATCCAATTTTAATGTCAGTTGTCATTTTCATTCTATACTTTATTTCCTCTTCAAGGGGATATAATGGTGGAAAAACAATTTGTCCCCTTGCCATGCTACTTGTGATTTATAAAAGTCTGCAGACAATGTCACCTGTCATCTAATTACGTTTGGCTGTGACGTTTCGTTAGTCCATATTAGCGTCATAGAGGAATTAATCCCTTAGCGTCTTTGTGATAGTGGCGACAGTTTCGCTTTCGATGGTTTTTATCCTGTCCTACAGGAACTATGCAATTTTTCGGGATAAAAAGTATCCTAAAGCTCCTTCCGCCTTTTAAACTATGTCCATGCCAAAAATCAAGTCAATCCGTTGCTCCGTTGGTGCGTGAAAGAGTAACAAACCAACAAACCAACAAACTTTTCGGATTTATAATATTAGTAAGGATTAAAAATTTTGTAAAACTATACAAACTTTAAAAAAAAATTAAAACTATACAATACGATTGTGTGAGTTGACTGCCTCGATGGCTCAGTGGTTAGTGACCCTAACTTCTGGGTCAAAGAGGTGTGGGTTCGATCCCCACCC
The DNA here is from genome assembly GCA_964007245.1 of Hypomecis atomaria. Taxonomy (NCBI): domain Eukaryota; kingdom Metazoa; phylum Arthropoda; class Insecta; order Lepidoptera; family Geometridae; genus Hypomecis; species Hypomecis atomaria. The sequence continues at coordinate 3,766,350 of OZ023282.1, forward strand.
AGGGCAAATATTTATGTGATAAACATAAGTGTTTGCTCTGCGTCTGGGTGTTATTTAGTTACTATCTATATAAGTATGTATTTAAAAATAAGTACACAAATACATATGTATGTAGTCTCAGGCAGCCATATTACATTATAGCTTTGCTTTGTTTGGGATCAGAGGCCGTGTGTAAGATATCCCAAAATATTTTTAAAAAAAAATTGTATGTTCATACAGCGCGTTACGGTGGCGCTATCAAAAATAGTTTTATTAAGCAAGTACTAAGACAATTATACCGATAGACTTGAAACTTTGTGATGTGTAAAACCGTCGCTTGTAAATTTACCCAGAGTTGAGAGTCACTTACTTGTGCGTTTTAAGAACATACAACGCCATCTATGTTGCGCTGCACGAATTAGGTTTGTTGCAGACTTGTCGCAGATTTATAGCCAAATCTTCTGGAAGAAATGTGTCTCTCTCGTCATCGTGTGTATCATCTATAATGTAGTAATTTTTTTTATACATTTAATTATTTCATATCTTAGGATTTAAAAAAAATGTATATCGAAAAACGTTTAAATTTTTAATACATTCAGAATGTCAAACCACGTACAATGTAAATTTTATGATTTTTCGCAAAAAAAATGGCAAAACCGACTTCCATCGTGTACAAAATTCGAATAATTATAAAAAGATCATGCATATTCCTTATTGTAACTACTTACATAAGTGTATAAAGTGACTCTGAGCTCTGTGCGAGATCGAATTAGAAACGAGGTGATTCGCAATAATTATTTATCGCAAAAAATGGCAAAACCACCTTTATCGTGTACAAAATTCGAATATTTCGCTCGAATTTTTTACATTACTGTTGATTTTTCAAAAACGGCTTACCTTATTTCTGTAAAATGTAAATGGGACCACCTCGGGAGTAAGTATACTCTTTCGAATTTAAAAAGATTTTTTTTTAATTTGTTCACAATTGGCGATATTATCGATGAACATACTTACACAGAAGAAAAAAATACATAGACAAACATAGAATCTCCTCCTTTTTGGAATTCGGTTAGAAAAGAACACAAGATGGATGGATGCACAGAAGAGAGAAGGAAAGCTGTTCTGTGGATGGATGGTCCTTATTAAGATTGTACGAGTAGGATGGCGCTAGATACAAACCGCTTCTAAGGCCCTTCGCACACGAGTCGTAAGCGTAGTCGTATCGTGACGCAACGCATACGAGACTTGCAGTGTTCTGCACACGAATCGTTGAGTAGACTTATCGTTTGTAAGATCTCCGTTGAAATCGCTTCAGACCCACCGTACCCCTGGCCATACCACCGGTGGTACGGTAGGACTTTTAAAGTTAGACGGTACCACCGATTAATAGTGATGTACATACTCGTAACATTGAAATCTATATATGATAACTACATAAATTAAAAATTTAAAAAACCCCCGACACATTGACAACCATTTTGGGCACATTTGTAGAATTTTGGTTCTTCCATCCCCACTTTAACCCACCATAACTCTTAAACGGCTCAATCGATTTTTTATAAAACATAGCCTTTCATCCAAAAAAAACTAAACTGAAATCGGTTCAGTGGTTCGGGCGCTATGATGCCACAGACAGACAGACAGACACACAGACAGACAAACAGACACGTCAAACTTATAACACCCCTCTTTTGCGTCGGGGGTTAAAAATTGTAAAAATTCAAACGGTTCTCACGGTTGTAAAGGTTAAGTGCCAAGTTCAACCAGTTTCACCAATTCAATAACTTTTTCAGTCAATTGTAATTAAAAGTCGCAAGAAGTTACAAAAATTACAATTCAGTTAACTTTTTGTAGAAATTAATGAACAGTTATTTTTTTACGGTTGATTTTTTACGCCAGTATGCTACGACTATCGTGATGACAATAAATATCTCCTACGATTCGCTGCAGCACCGCCTCGTGTGCAGTCTTGTTTGAGCATGTACGGCGTACGCGCTTGTATTGCTCTCCTACGCTTACGATACAACGCCGTATGTAAAGGGGGTACCTCAGTGAGCTTACTGGATATCTATAGGGGATGCCTATTTTTAGGGTGCCGTAAAGGCCGTACCCAAAGGGTAAAAACGGGACCCTATTACTAAGACTCCGATGTCCGTCTGTTCGTCTGTCTGTCACCAGGCTGTATCTCATGAACCGTGATAGCTAGAACGTTGAAATTTTCACAGATATAATTCTGTTGCCGCTATAACAACAAATACTAAAAACATAAAAAAAAATATTAAAGGGGGGCTCCCATACAACAAACCTGATTTTAGACGTTTTTCGCTCGATAATAATAACGGTGACAGGTAGATCCTGGAAATATTCCCAAAATATTAAGATGTAAATTCCTTTCAAAAATAAATAATTAAATTACATAGTATAAAATATATCAAGGGGGGCTTCTGTACGGTACGGAACCCTTCGTGCGCGAGTCAGGCTCGCACTTGGCCGATTATTATTTTATCGATAACATAAAGATTATATCATCAACACTACGAGTACGCCTGCTCCACACAACTTTTTAATATCGCAGGCCCACAACAAGCTATCAGGCAATAACAGGTCGGTATTTTTTTATATCCCTTGCACTCTCTGGGCGGGAATATTGAATTTCAATAACGACTGACCTAGATACGTGCCTGGCTCATTTATTCATCAGGGAGCTTGATATATTTAGCATTTATACTGGACTGCCCGCTTTATTGGGCTTAAGTCGAGATTATTGCAATTAGCAATTTGTAATGAATTGTTAGTGTTTTATTAATAACATTAATTGATCGAATCAGGAATGAGGAGACCTGTGTTACCGACATAGCCCAGCGGATTGACAAATTATATTGGCAGTGGGCAGGGCACATAGCTCGGAGAACTGATGACCGATGACGTCAAACATTTATCGAGTAAAGACCACGTAACGGCAAACGTAGCGTAGAACGTCCACGAGGTGGACAGGTGATCACCTCAAGACCGCAGGTTAACGATGCAAGCTGCTTCCAACCGGTCTTATTGGAGATCCATAGGCCTATGTCCAGCAGTGGGCGTCATATGGCTTACGGATCGATGATTCCATTCGATTATTTTGTTTGATGTGCTTGGAATTATTTTAATTTATCATTGCCCCAAGACGATTTTCAATACTGCAGATTCATAATTACTCTTCTCTTATAAGACCAATAGAATCTTTTGGGCGCGTCTTGCAGCCAACGCCACGCTGCGGTCTTTATGGAGCACGTAAAAAAATTGACATATTGTCTTACGAATCTAACGTTACCGTGTTGATGGACTTCTTACGCTGCGCGTACCGGTGTCTATTCGAGAACATTATGGCAGTATCAGGTCTCAGTTCTATTTGCCCTGGCAACTGCAACTTCAGTTTACTAATTTACTGACCTACACCGTCGATGTACGAATTCGGTTTTTGCAATATAACTACCTACAATAACGTCTACCTAGTTGATATAGAGCTTATTATAACTCTATCAGGTATTATGCATTAGTATGCCTTTGTAAAGTATGGATAAAAAGTACTTTAAATCTAAAATTATTCATATAAAAGCCTTCAAATGATTCCATTAAAGATAGAATCAGATCCTGACTACATAAAAGAAGTCGCAAAGAATGAACTATAGATTGGCAATGAGCGGATATTCAGAAACTCTTGAATAGGAAGACTGAGAAAGACGCGAGCTGATTAAGCAATAAGTTGGATAAAATAGAATAAATGTATGAAGTAGCTAAGATAGGTCGATAAACTCTCAATTATCTATTACATTTTATCTCTAAGATTTGTCATGAAGGAGTTTTTCGCAAAGATTTAGAAAGTATTAGAATGAAAGATTTGTAACATTATTTGCTTTATTATTATAGTCGGTTGAAGTTGTAATGTATGGAAATGACGCTGCTAAATGTACTTGTATGTATAATACCAAAAGCTGAATAAATGAATGGAATGGAATGTTTTTGATGCTGACGGTCGCTCTCAATAAAAAATAAAGAGAAAATAAGTTTTCAACGCTGGTTTAAATGATCAACTAGCTTTCCCAGCCTTATTATTTTTATTAGAATGTAGAATGTATACATATTGGGGTTTTCAGAAAAAGCGTACGAAGCTGAAAGGACCATAATTTATGAACAACATTTACTATGGAGCCAACCCGGAATTCAAGAGAAAAACATCAGATTTTTCATATATTTTTAACCAACTTCCAAAAAAGAGGAGGTTCTATGTTCGTCTAAATGTATTTTTTGTGTATGTTCATCGATAATTTCGCCAATTGTGAACCGAATCAAACAATTTCTTTTAGTTCAAAAGGGTATACTTTCGAGGTGGCCTCATTTAAATTTTACAGAAATCGGCTGAGCCGTTTTTGAGAAATCAAAAATAATGTAAACAATTCGAGCGAAATTTTCGAATTTCGTTCACGATGGAAAGCGGTTACGCCATTTTTTGCTAAAAATAATTATATCTATGCCGAAAGGCAATTTTGTTCAGTAGATTTCGTTTTCTCCAATTCTGGGTTAGCCCCATGGTATAAGCGATTTATAATAGTCGTCTGAACTATCCCTTTTTGGCTCAGCACCGTTTTGGAATAACGTTGTATATTACACAAAACATCCCGTACACTTTATGAGACTACTGCAACTGCACAAATATTCATCCTTATTTAGTCTGACATGTTTGCTTTAACCGAATACTAATTTAAAAGTAAGTAGGAGTATAATTTCAATTGGAAACCACAAAATTGAAGCAAATGCAGTAAACATGGCCGCAACTTGCCGAACCGATGTTATCGAGGTATAAACTATCCCGCCTCTTGGGGAAGATAAAATCTTATTAAAACGATTTCTCGATAATTTGAGCAGTTAGGGTCAGTTCACACTGAGATGAGAAGCGACGCGGAGATACTTTTGCGACAATAAGTTTTCTGAGGATTAATTCGCTCTGCACAACTAGCACACGACGGCATAGTCGAGCAGAGCTATACTTTTCGCATGTTTTCAATTATTTTTGAGTGAAAACCGAACGAAACCGCGCGCTAGTACTCCATCTTGATAAAAGCCAATTGCGGTCGAAACTATAGGAACCACGCATAAGTAGGTACCTAACACCTGTTTCATATTCTATCACAATTACATTTTGAAGAAAATAAAAAACTGAGTGAAAATAGTAGAAGAATATTTTTTTATGTATTTTTATTAAACAGTTATAATAACAAATAAACAATTTTAGTTTTGAAAAAAATGTGTCAAAATAGTATTTTTTCTATTTCCCGCTGCCAATTTGGCAACGCTGGCAGGTTACAGAAATTCATAACGTAGCGTTCTTGTCTACGGAAACCGTAGCACAGATATGCCGACTACGCCGTAGACCGCATCGAAGACCGCAAGGGATAGCGGTCAACGGGGAATCACCGAAATTTGGCGAATCTATGGGATATTCTGAGAGACAGATTATGTGGAACGAAACAGTATTTAATCAATTGAAACCCCGATATATGTATTTGATATCGGATAATATTGCTACTAATATTATATAATACTGATAATACAAGAGAAGAAGTTAGTGACCCAAAGAGGCGTGAGTTCGATTCCCACCTAGGGCAAGCATTTATGTGATGCACATAGGTGTTTGCTCCGTGTCTGAATTTCATTATTTTTATAAGTATGTATTTAAAAATATATACCAACTATATCAGTCTCTAGCAGCCATAACTAATAGATTTGCTTAGTTTGGGGGGTCAGTGATCAAATATAAGATCTCCTTCATATATTATCATTAATTTATATGTTTCACCCTTCACGTCTCTAGTGTAAAAGCAGCCTTACATCCTAGTAGAGTTTTACCCTTATTTGACCATTTATACAGTTCCCTCGTCTAGTGTCGGGGGACATTTCGGTAATGGCAACATCTGAAATAGTTTATTGACTATTAAAACCCGGGATTGGGCGGCGAGCTTATTCTTTGATTCGTTTTGATTCCGCGGTCGGTTTATCTTATTTATAGCTTTAATAAAGTTCAGGAAGATCTTAGATATCTCTGTCTAGACGAGGATGCAAGTGTTTGTATGGATCACACAAAATTATAAAAATAAAATGATGAGTGTATGGTAAACTGTATAGTATTTTTTGTTATATTTCATTCTTATGGATAGGTAAAGACTTGGTTGTAACTCGATAAAAATTAAAAATTCTTTCTCTTGGATAATGTCTACCATCATTATGATAGTCTGCATTTTATTTGACCAAGAAATAAATGTTATTTAGTGTCTTTCTTTCGTTGTATTAGTTTATCTCTAAAATATACACAGCGTTACAATGAAAAATTTTGTGCGAGCAATGGAAGCCATATTTTATTAGTTCGTTCCTTTATTAAAATTGTTAATTTGTAGTCGAGTATAAAAAGAGAACTTTGACTATTATTTTTATAAAACCAACACATTATGCCAAGTTCACGGGTTAACACAGCCATGAAACTGCCGAAATATCGAGAACTCAAAATAAAGAACAATTTCAGTAAAAAGACGAAATTTTTAGTTTCAAAATTGTTAAAGATTGAAATAGCTTAAAACAGTGCTTAGAAGATTCGTTTATTGAATTTAGATTTCTCATATATTTTTCAGACAACGCACATCGTCATATTCTGTCATGTCGTTTACTAATCAGTTAGGTATATGTATTATGTACCTACAAACAATCAACTTCCTAACAATTACTTACTCACCAATAATTATCATATTACTAAAATAATAGACAGCGCTGACTATTTATAGCGTAGTTTGACTAGGTGTTTGTCAGAGATCACCAAAGTTAAGCAACGTTCGGCACGGTCAGTCTTCGGATCGGTGACCACGAGTGGCATTTACAACAGAGCGCTACTGTTGCTCGGATGACACGTTAAATTGTATGCCCCGGTTGTTTGAACCATTTAGCCACGTCAAAGGCCTTCAGGCGGCTTAAAAACTCTGACACCAGGGCAAGCCACCCGGCCTTTACGAACTTACTTTTACTATAGGCCGAATCATACAAGTTAGCAGATGTGAATCTCAAATCAACTCACAGCTTTATGTGAGCTTCAGCCAGAATTGGATATTGCGCAGCTTGTAGCTAAATTCACATCCGCGAACGCGATTCGGCGTTTACACTGCTGATGTAGTATATATATGTAGCCAGTTAGATAGTATTCCAGTTAGATTTTCAACTCTGACATTCAGGATTCGTTCGCGCATCCCCGGGTCGACGACCTCCACCCCTGTCTCAGCTGGACTCTCCGTCCCTCGTTTACACGGTCGAGTTGCTAGTGCAAGTCACTGTACTGTACCAACCTTTTTAATAGTCCACTGCAGGACGTAGGCCTACAGATGAACGTTGATGGGACCCTATCGACCACACAGGGCCAGTGCGGGTTGGTGGCTTCACTTACGCCATTGAATTTCTTCTACGGACAGGTTGCCTCACGATGGTTTCCTTCAAGTCACTGGAATGATGGAAATTAAAAACTGACTAAATCTTTTTAACCTTTCTTAATATTTAGTTAGTTTTTAGAGTTAGTAGAATATTAAAATAAACAAAATTATGTACGTCTTTATCTAAAGATTATAAAACTAGGTCCCTGTTTGGTGTTTGTCGGAGTGTTCATTCTGTTTTTCTAAAATTTATCGCAATATAGTTTTTGATGGGGTTATCAATACATACTAAGATTTCCTTCAAAATGTTATGAAACACCCTAGTTTGTCCACGAAAGAAATCGAAGCTAGTTTTCTTTATAGATCACGGTTTTCAAAATATCGGGCACCGTACAGAATTTTATAGAAAAAATGATCTCATTGAAAAAAAAATGGCAATTATAATAAAGTTTATTTCACAAAAATGTTGGATACATTTGATATATGCCAATGGTTTTAATAGACCTGTACTACTTATATGCAAAATAGACAATAACTACTTTATTTTATTACAATGACTAAAAATTGTCAAAGTCGACTTTATGAGCCAATATTACCTTCTATCCCTTTAAAAAAAATGCGCATTTACGTAGAACAGGAAAAGTATTTTTGTACCCAAAACTTAAATGAACTTTACAAGAGCCGATTGTCCTTGTAGAGAACCCTAGAGAGGTCTCATTTGCAGACGAAATCATTAATCTTATTTACGCACTTTGACATTTGGTCTCGAGTGAAGAGGAGCGTTTACTTCGAGCCAGTAACTCTCATTTGTTGCTGTTGCATAAAACTCCATCCGTACAAATCGTATGTTTCGAGTACGTATGTTTATTTAAGTTTTTCAAAAACGGATTGTGAGTAGAGGGATAGAATGTATTTATCTAATTTTTCTTCTTCTTGAGCCATGAGACGTCCAATGCCGGACTGAGGTCTTAGGTACTAGGTAACACTGAATGTTTGTAGAATTGGCTAGATCAAAGCAATAATTAAACATCTAAATAAATTTGAAAATATAGGTTTTTAACAATTTAGAGAGGTACAGAGGTATCCTTGTATAAAACGATCTCATCAAAAACATAAATGTGAAATGGGAGCCAAAGTGTCGCCACCAAAAGAATTGAGATCTAACACAGGGGCCAAGTGTTCTGTAGAAAATCCTAAAGTTTAAGCTACAAGATCATACCTACAACATTCTAAAGGGATTTACTTATGTAATTCAAGCTCGTGATTTGACTTGGCTAGTTTAAGAATAAGTACAGTGCAAATAAGCATTTGTCTGTACGTGTAAACTAGCCAAATCAAATCTTGTTAATAGTACTAATTATCAATAATTTTTAGTTTTTAGATTTTTTCCTTTATTTATGCCCGATAGTCTACCTTGGTGCCAAATATCAAGATTCTAGGTCATCTGGAAGTGGGTTAGGTTTTTGATCTATAAGTCAGTGAGTGAATCAGTGAGTGAATCAGGCAATGAAACACGAGTTTTTAAACGTTAATATATCAATAACTGATTGAGCAAAATTTATGGATTCTTGATAAGCTAAAAGACTTTAGTAAATGTGCCAAATTTCATGTATGTAGGCTAAATAGTTTTTGAGTTGTGAGGGGGTCAAAAGTAGCTCGAAATGGTTCGTGTAATATTACACACGGCCGCTGCGTCGCCAGTTTTGTTCGTGTAATATTACACACGGCCGCTGCGTCGCCAGTTTTGTTCGTGTAATATTACACACGGCCGCTGCGTCGCCAGTTTTCTTTGAACACTTTGGCTGGACACGCTGCCGCGTGTCTAGATTTCTTTGGCGGCAATCTTAAAATGACGTGTCATCGTTTCTTTGCATTAGAGCACGAAAATTTTCAGCGCGTATGTTCTTGTGACTTTCGACGTAGACTAAGTTTATTTTTTTCTTAAAATCATAGACTTTGCTTTAAAGCTGAAGTCCTGTCTCTTATCAGTGTTACAATCAATTACTTTGTTAAGAAGTAGGTGCTGGTGCATAGATGCTGGTCATAAATGGTCACGAGTAGGTTCGAGTAAGAGTAATAGAGCTAGCATTAAAAATCTACGTTAGTGCGAACGGGATAGCATGCGTATATAAAAATAATTTTCTAATATTTCTAAAACGCAACTCCAGCACGGCTATCATACAGACCACGACATAATTTTATCAACGTGTGAAACTGTGACAGATACATACCTCCATAACTTTATCACGTTTAGATAAGTCGATGAAATTATATCGTGTTGCGTATACTAGGAGTCTAGATGATCAGAGTAGTCTGTAGGTTGAATCAATCTTAATGGCGTCTGTGAACACGAGGGGTCGTTGCGCAGTAGCAAGTCCGCGGTGAAGACTAGTGGGGATTCGCGCAGCTTGCAGCTAACTTCACAAACTCCATCAAGTTTCATTCGGAAAAGATAAAGATAATCTCTCTGTGGAACATCCCAAAGCTTCTGGAACCTCATTCGTCGAATAGCACGCCTTGTTTGACTCTGAGATTGGTTTCCCGCGAATTTCCACGCGAATACAATAACAGATTTATTTTCTAAAACTTTCCCGTTACGCCTGTGGCGATGTAATGTAATAATATGTACCTATTTGTCCACGGACCAGTTAAACAGATGATACAAGTGCCACTATTACTCGTATGTTTAAAAGTAAGTCAAAGTGACAATAGTTACCTATAGTAAAAAAATATTTACTGTTTGTTTAATAAATAAATATTTTTTGCCAAAAATAGCACAACAGACATTTATCACTGCGATCCACGAACAAAATTCAAATAGTTCGCTCGAATCGATGTAGGTATGTCATTTTTAGGGTTCCGTACCCAAAGGGTAAAAACGGGACCCTATTACTAAGACCCCGCTGTCCGTCTGTCCATCTGTCTGACTGTCACCAGGCTGTATCTCATGAACGGTGATAGCTAGAACGTTGAAATTTTCACATATGACGTATTGCTGTTGCTACTATAACAACAAATACTAAAATCAGAAAAAAATAACTATTTAAGGGGGACTCCCATACAACAAACCTGAATTTTTAGCCATTTTTCGCTCGATATTAATAACGGTGGTAGATACGAGTAGATGCTTGAAATATTCACAGAATGTTTATTTAATAATGCACTTTTAAAAATAAATTAATAAATTTAAATAAAATAAATATTTTCATACAAGTAGCGTGATTATTTTGCTCGATATTAATAACGGCTACAGAAAGATGCTGCAAATATTATGTGGTAAATTCTTTTCAATAACAATGAATAAATTAAAATAAAAAATATTAAGGGGCGTTTCCATACGGCCCGACTCGCACTTTGCCAATTTTTAGTTTACCTATGTATTGTTGCTTTTTCACAATCGATCGACCTGATGATCCTCCGTTTTGTCAGTTAAAAAATAAATAAGATTAAACAATGATTTATAGGGGAAGCCATGACCTGTGGTTGGTCTATGGGTAATAAAATAATGTCATTCATTCATATCAATACCAGAAAATATTTTAAGAAAAAATATGTATCAAATTATAAAAACATTTTTTTTCTTAGAAGGTCGTGTTAAAACTTTTCATTTGACGAATTTACACAAATATATTGCTAATATACTTAGCCGTTTTTTAATTATCCTTAGCAGAAACTTGCATCGCATGCTTCCCCTACTTTTATGTTATCTGTAGAAGAAACAATGTTTAGTTATGGCTGGAGATCTCGAATCGAATCTGTGCTGAATTCGTACACAAATTGAGTAAATACCTTCTAGGGCGCGAAAACTCCACTACAAAGTCGATGTTACCTACTCGAAATAATATTTTTTGGCAAAAATGTAAAAACCGATTTCTCCTCGCCGAAACCGAATCTAATTGTTTTACAAAAATGTTTTATTTTTACTAGGTACTCAATTACTGTAAGCGTTAAGTAACTACCCTCAAAAGATTCTTTTAGAGTTGCTTCTTAACCCTCGAATCAAATTAATTTGAATTTAGAACAATTTCTGTACACTGAAAAATGTGGAGCAAAATTGATAAAAATACAGCCGAGTTTATTGTGGGCTTTACCTTTTAAGAAGTCGATTGAAAATATATTTCTGAAAAGGACACGCTTAAATTTTAATATTGTATGAAGATCGGTGATGAATACCTTACTTATATAATAACTTAACGTTATTATATAAGTAAGGTATTAACGTAATTTTTTAATGGCTAGTGCCTTTATTTTCTACAACTAAATACAATACTAATTTATATGCTAAAACTACCTACACTACTACTACACAAAAAGCATTGGATCATCCAAAGACCCTTGAAGGTCTAAAGATAATCCAAATGCTCAAGCCCCCTGCCAGTTGGCAGCGTGCCCAGCATGCTGGCTGCATTGCCACGCTGAATGGCAATGCTTATGTGTTGAGCCAAATAAACACCAGCATTTTGGTCACGCGTCGCGTCCACCAGACGCTTAGAGAGACTTTTGAAAATAGGATTATTTTGTTGTATCGCAAACAATGATCGTCATAAAAACAAAGTTACCTAAAAATCTCTAATTTTCGAAGTCAATTACCTGTTATTTTCAAATAGAAGACGCTATTAGCTGGATGGCTTGCACTTTTAATAATAGCCCTTTATTCGTTTGTAAACTTGAACAATAATCAGTACTTACGCGTAAGTTATAGCGTTAACAACTTAGGTCCGAACTCGAGGCCTAACAAACTGCTGTTTATAACTTATTGAAACTTTGAAATTAGTTTCAATGGCTTTATTACAGTTTAACACTGTTGAATATTGTTGACGACTTTTTTTTAATGAAAATAGTCCCGCATTTTATCAATTCCTGTCTGATTTTAAGCAAAGATACTGCCTAGGATATAGCTTGCTTACCGCACTTACGAAATACCTACGTCTCTACATTAAAAACTATCAGTTGGAATAAAAAAAACACTATTAAAAAAGTGAGGGTAAAAAAACTATTGACAAATAAAATCAAAAATGAACACTTTTTGATAGGCAATCTAACCCTGGAACTCAATTTACGAAACGTCAAAATCATTTCAAAGGATCGCATGCTATGCTCTCCCGTTCGTACAAGCATACTTTTTCAATACTCGTTCCTGCTCTTACTCGATCTCGTGACCATTTACGCATACGTTCAGCCGTTCTAATGATTCCATTGTAGAGCCCCCTGGAAGTGTACACTCTACAGCAGAACATAATAAGGGCGGAAACAGGCCCATTGGAGGAGAGAAGCGGCGTCGATTGCTTCCGGTCACGACGAGCAATTGTGCAGTCTGCGCAAATTGCGCGATGGAAGTCTATTGAAGTCAGTTTTCATCGTTCAACTCAATCTTGCCCTTGCGTATGAGTTTTCTATAATTTTGACCACATTTGGTGGCATTTATCAAGATAGAGTACAAGCGGGCTCGTCCAGCACTCATTATACTCTGCAAGAAGAACGCGCGTGAGTGACACCTTTTCTAAAAATCCACGCTTGTTTGTATAACAAAATTCTTAGTTATTACTAATCACAATTATATGTAGAGTAGACGCACCGGTTGTGGCCATCTTAGTATAATTTGTGGCCACTTTGAATTTTAAGGATTAATAAGACAATTAATGAATAAGACAATTTTATGTTAAAATAATATTTTTAAAGAAATTTTCAAACATTTAGATTCACACAAACAATATTTATGTTATTACATTGTTTATAATTGTCATTGATGCAATAATTTTGACACCAAATGGCCACAACCGGTACACCTACTATAATTTTAAACACTTGCCAATAACCAAATATTACATCTGATTGGTATTCTGTACACAAAATAATCAGGTATTTTAAAAATCATTAGCTATTATGTTATGTAGCATGTAATAGCAAATACAAAATCAATTAGTGTCGAGTAATTTTCATTTTTGCAATTTTCAGCGTGAAATTATGTTGAAAATAACAAATTGCCTAGATTTTTACTGCAGTTGACCGCAGGACGAGCCCTTTCTTTTAAGTGAGTTGTTTGACCGTAACTTAATTTATCTACAGACAATAGCTTATACAGACAATTTCGGGAGGCTTAATAAAATCCCCGACATTGTCTAGACTTAACAATTAATAAATTACATTTCTATAGACCATTTGACTATGTAGTATTAATGGCGTACCCTTAGGAAAGTGAAAGATCTAAAATAGGTGGTAGCCCGGAGAACAAAAAACATAATAAAATTAGCATAAACATAATAAATTTAGCGCTCTTCTTTAAGTGAATTCACGCCTCTAATGTGGAGCCAGCATAATGTATAGTATAGTAGAATAGATATAAATTTTCCGAAGCCTCGAAGGAGCATCGACGATGTCAATGTCCATAAGCAACAAGAAAAAAAACAACATTATTATAGTTCACAAACTCTTTTCAGATATGGCCATGTATCGCGTGTTGGGGATCCTTCTGGCCACCACTTGCATAGACTCTAAAGAACCCATCCCTTACCCAGCCTACATACCCATCGATTACCGGCCCCAGGGATATGACTATATGTATCTACCGGCACAATTCCAGTACAACGAACAAACCTTGTATTCAAACAGTATTTCTCATACGGATGAGAATTTTCAACCAGACAAGTCTGTGTCTGACAAAGAGATTGTTCTCAATGAAGTTCCATCGAGCACTCCCAAACCTCAAGAATTCAAGATATCTTCGCAGACACCAGAGGTAGCAACTCCAACAAAACTTTTGCAGAAAGATGAAGTTGTTTACGAATTCAAAACCAATGAACTGTCTTCTGGGGCATCATTTATTGAAGGTCTGAAAGTCCCATTAAATAAAGCACCAGAACAAGCCGAAGAGGAATCTAAATCTGAAGAAAGTAACAAATATCCGACAAATGATTTATCACAATCTCAAAATAATTATATAGAACAGATTAAATATTCAAACGATATTAAGTATTCACCGAATAATCCTGCTGATGGTAAATATTCACCAAATAATCCTCCTGATAATAAACATTCATCAAAAAACTTACAACAATCTCAAGAAATATTTAAAAAGCAGCTTAAATATTCAAACGATAATAATTATTCACTAAATAAGCTTCCTGTTAATAAATATCCAACAAACAATGTACCATCATCACAGATTAATTACAAAGAACAGGTTAAATATGCAAACATAAATAATTATTTGCCAAATAATCCTTATAATAATAAATATTCATCAAACAATGTGCTAACATCTCAAAATGATTATATAAAACTGGTCAAATATTTAAATGATAATAATTATTTACCAAATATTAATCCTCCTCATAATGAATACCTAACAAGCATTCTACCACTATCTCAAAATAATTATAAAGAACAGGTCAAATATTCAAACGATTATAATTATTTACCAAATAATCCTCCTAATAATACATTTTCATCAAAAAATGTACTAACATCTCAAAATAATTACAAAGAACAGGTAAAATATTCAAACAAGAATTATAATTATTTGCCAAATAATCTTTCTGATAATAAATATCCATCAAACAATGTGCTAACATCTCAAAATAGTTATATAGAACAGGTTAAATATCCAAACAATACTAAAAACTCGCCAAATAACCCACACGATGAATATCCAACAAAGAATTCACAATCTTCCACAAACGATTATATAGGTAAACTTAAATACATAAAAATTAACAATTATCCATCCAAAAATGATTATCATAGTAGACTAAATTACCAATACGAAAATAAATATCCATATTACATCTCGGTCCCCTCAAAGGATTATCAAGAACGACCGAAATATGAAGATATTCACAGATATCCATCGATACCCGACTATCCTTCCCAAATTGCAAATGAAAAAAAGCCAAATAAAACAACAAGTGAGGCTATATATTCACAAAAACTTAAAGAACAACCTAATAACTATCCGAAGCAAGATGAATATTCAAATAGCGAGTCATCTTCTGAATCATCTTCAGAAGAAGACCCAAAACCAGACACGATAAATGAGTCCCCATCAGGGAGCGAACAAGAAACAAGTACCAAGGAATATCAAAATCAAAAGAATTCTAGTTGTGCTGTTGCTCCTCTTCCGCCTAAGTATCTCGGACTACAAGGCACTGATAAAGTATCATCTATAGAGTGGTATGCGCCTCCCTTCTATCAATCTTTAAAGGAAATTGAGGCTACTGAAAACATTATCATGTCGCGAATGTGAGTATATTGCTAAATTTAGGATGATTATTTCTTAATAAACAAGCTGTCGCTACATTCACAAATGCCAGCTAGAAACGCTAAAAGAAAAAGAATTGGCTACAGCATCATGGCAAAGGGACAAATTGTCTATCCACCAATTTAACTCCTCGTAGAAGAAACAAACTATGAATTGACATTGATAACTGACATTAAAAGTGGATGAAATGGTCTTATCCTTTTGCCATGCTAGGGACGCTTGCCACCACCGTGTGCTGGATATAATTATATGGTGTTTCTCTGTTGGTGACAGACATGCTCTATACTTCATTCAACGAGACGAGCTAATATGGCGCCCTCTCCCTTGCACAATCGTATGAAAGTGATAGGGATGCAGCATCGACTTAAATTATCAGGATTGGTCAATGGGTGTGGCTAATTCACGAAAATGTAAGGCTGCGTTTACATTGCTAACATAAATTGTAATTGAAAGAAAAAAACTGAATATAATATTTTTATGCTCTGATTTTGTGTGTAAAACGAATATGCTAGGTAATAATGCTTTATTTTAATTTTCAATAAATAAATATTAAAGTAACAGTCAGTCAATTTCGTTAATCGTTATCAAGTGAACATTTCACACAATTTTAGAATATCAGGTATGAAGCAGATGTTTTTCCTAACTTTGAAACAACAATGTAACAATAGAAAGCAATTTGTAAGAAGCCGACAATAGATAACAATAATGAGTCACACCACTTCCGTGAAGATAAATCCCAGGTGTGAGCAGGTAGGTAGGTAGGCTACCTACAACGAAACTAATAATAATTAATTATTACACTCACCAGACGGATTCTTCAAGCCAGTAGTAGGACCGTTTAAAAATGCACTTCTTGCATTTTGAGCTGTCGTATCAATCCACACCTTGTTTGTAGTGTGGCCTTCGTTCACCCATGTTTCATCCAAATAATATATATTACTTTATCTGACTGCACCCAAACAATACGTCTGCACCGCTCAAGAGACTGAATCGAAGTGACATTTGGTTGCAACGTGTACGCACCCTTAGCTCCTTATCGGCAACCAATGACGTTCAGCGCTTGATTTCCCTATTAGCTCGTTTCGTTGAATACAGTATAGAGTCTAGACTCTAGGATATCATTGTACTCATCAGTATGACCATACTTTCCCCTATATGCATGACATAAAAATCAGATGTCCCATACCATTTAACAAAACCAAACGACTTTCAAAAAAAAATTTGGTGGCAGCGATTGTGACTGTGGCGTTACATCCGTTTGCAATAGCACTTAAGTCCATAATTACAAAGTCTTCATTAAATTATTCCTTTTTACCTACACTACCCCACCAAAAGAAGGCTTAAGAGCACATTTATTGTCTACCAGTTCACTAATTAATTTTATGTAAAGTTACAAACTGCAGACAGATTCCAACAGGTTATTCAAATTGAAAAAAAAAATTCAAACGACTTGAATATGTTTTTCCCATAGCTTTGGCAAGAACCCAATTCAGAACGAAAAGCAGTACACGATTATTATGGGAGTTCTGGACGGAATGGTCAAAACTATGTCAAACACACCATGGTAAGTTTACCACCAGTTTGGAACATTATAACCGGAAACCACATGTTTTGAAAATAATATTATAATCAAATCAAAAGGAGCTCAAACCCAGATTTTAGATTTTTATTGCTATATGTGTACTTAGTGAGCAGATGCTAAATAAATAAGTGTACTGTTACGGGTTCCGTCGAGCACAGCAACTATAGAAGAAAAATCATTTTGGTCTATCTTCAGTACCTTCACATTAAGAGCAGATTTTGATAAGTTCAGCTGGCTCAAGTCTTTGATTAACCATTTCAGTATGATCATTGATTAATCTTCAAACGGGTGACAGCGCGCGGCATTTTCAACTGATCGCTATGGAGCCATTTTTCTTCGGGCGGCTTAGAAACTGACTCTAGGTCTAGCCACCCGTCCTCATCAAATATACTTTTTATATGTTATGTTTTGTTTTCTAGGCAAAACTACGACCGAGAATACGATTCAAAGGTACCTCAACTGCTCAATTACGTGCGGGCGACCAGGCATATCGCCAACAGTCAGTTAAAATGCGTCTATGATTGGATCAATCGAAGCATTAATAAGGTAAAAAAATCTCTCAAACTTTACATAAACCCTAACACAAAGCAAAAAGTACTCGTATACGAGTAAGATTATGTACTCAAAAAAATCTCTATTACCAAAGTAAATGAACTCAGTAAAATGAAGATACCTTTTAACTATAACTAGAATCTTTGTTCGAGTGGAAACCCACCCACCGCCTCCTGATTTTATATCTCCAACAGAGAACCTCCTACCAGGACATGAATTACCGTGGCCAACCTGGAAAACCCTCAATCGGCTCCGTGCCGGGGTTGGTCGCTGTAACGAGAACATGGCGAGGTGGGGCTTCTCAAATCAGGAACCATGTGAATGGCAGCCATTCAAACAATGGCAAATCTCTTAGTCTGCCCGCTGTGCCCAAAACGTTGTACCCAAAATGATCTCAATCTGGCGACCGAGGACGCGGTCGAAGTTGCCAGATTTTGGTCTCTAAAGCACATTTGATACCATTGATACTACATAGCTATGTAAATATTGTAAATATAAATAACCTAGGGATTTAAAAAAAAAATACACAACTTAGCCATTGAAACGAAATGATGATGACTATAACTAGCTGAACTAGGACACTACTTATCTAGTATTCCAGTCTTTACTCTACAAAAACACGGTCAAGTTCAACAGACTTTACATCACACAACAAACTACTATTTGCAATGTACACTAAAATGATATGATATGATTTTTTCATACAGCATACGATACACACCAATCATTATACTCCAATAATCCATTCTTACTCATACTCTTTGTTGATAACAACTAGTTACACGTCATTACACATACTAACATATTTCAGCTAACACTATAGTATGATTTGTTATTAATAAAATAAAAGTGCATTCAACAAAATCCAATAAAAATTCGTTAAAAAAATATCAATAGTAATAATTAAATATTTTCCATTTCCATCAGTATTGAAAAACAAAGATACAACCTTTCTAAAACTACAAAAAGATAATTATCCTTTAACTTCTAACCTGACTCTTACTTGACTTGCGGGTCGCCACCGGTCTGCTGGTGGCATTCACGCAGTGCATCGACTAACTAACTTAGGCTAAGATTTCAAATACTAACTCTCTTTGTACAGTATAATCAAATAATTGTAAGTAAAGGGCACAGACCCTGGAGTCTGTAGCTAGTAATTTTTCAATAAAATAAACCTGACTTCCAAATTCTACTTTCCAGATTCGAACAATAATGAGCAACACCTGGATCAGGCACATTTGCTCCATCTCCGACGTGCCTTGCGACACCCTAGTCTTGACCGTGGTAGACGCTAGCAAGGATGTACAACTTCAGAAGGAAGCTCGTCTTCTCCTAGCCCTGGGGAAGACTGCTCGACTGTTCCTCAACCGATACGTGAAAACCCTGGACCGACTGACCAACGTCGATAGACCTTCTGATCTTTATTCCTTTATGTTAGAGTCTAAGAACTACTTCAGGCCTCTGATTGAGGCAAGTAGCGAGGCCCATAGCCTGCTCCCGCCGTCTACATACAATTGCTATGATGGTCCTAAGAAATTTACCCTAGGTGTAGCATAATAAAATTAGTTCTATTCTATTCTATGTTTAACATGAAATAAAGGATCGTGATGGAATTTTTTGTATGCATTGTATTACCTAATATCACTTGCAACAATACCTATATATTGTCAATGAAATACTCGAACATTTTTCTGATTCAACTTAATAAATACTTTGAAAGAGTTTTGGAACTTCTGCCCTCCGTTTTTTATTATTATAATATATACAGCCTGTACCTTGAATATTTAGAAAAGAAATACCTACACCAGTTTATTCAAATGAAACATAGACGAAAATAAAGTCGCAACTGGGTCAGTGACTCTTCTATGACTCATTACATGAATGAGATTGAGATAGATTGTAGATAAGGGATTTATACTTCTAAAGTAAAACGTAAGTTTTTCATATAATTATTTAACCTAAGAAAACTAGTCTTATAATTTTGTATACTTACCTATAGAAAGTTCTTTTTTCAAGCACATACAAATTTTACACATCATAAAACTCAGGCTATCAAACACGAATCACGGATAATTTCCATTATCTGGCTTGAACACCACAAGCTTTGAAGTTCTTTATCAAAGCCCCAAAACCGGCAAAACCGCTATTTTATATTTAACAACATATTTCATCTTAGGGAGGAAAAGATTTAGGGATTATGCTTGTCGAAAAGCTTCTTACAAGTAATATTTTTTTCATACCACATATCGGAACGCCACGTAAATTACAAATTGAATGTAATAAATACTATATTATTTTCCATATCATATATTAAGTGTCTATGATGGTTATTAAAACAAGTCAAGTTATATTACATCTAATACTCACTGTTTTATTTCTATTCGTTATGATATATTTGAATTGCTTTATTGCTTACTAGATTTTACCCGCGGCTTCGCCTGCATGATATTTCGAGGCCCTACCTTAGCACCCTTAATAAAGGTGGAAAAAAAAAACGATTTGACATTTATTGTTCGATTTGACAGTTCTTTTTTGAAATTTTTTGGAGCGCACGCTAGAATAGCTCGCAGATGGCAGAATTTTTCCTACTCACTTAACACTTATTGTTATAATATGGAAAATTTACGCAATATCACTATAATTTATAGCCTATGTGTTATTCTGATGTATAAGCTATATAATTGCAGAGTTTCAGAAAGACCTGCCACGGCAGGTCTTTCTCGGCCCGCCGGCACTTAGGTTGATTAAAATACTATAACCACGGTAATGATAACTACATCCATCGTAACATCATAATGATAACTACATACCATCGAAAGTGTGTCGAGCAGGGTTGTCCTGACCTAATACTCAGAATATCCAAACGATATTCGTTGAAGGTCATTCAGGTATACGCACCGACATCGGCACACCCAGATGATGAAGTGGAGGCTATGTATGAGGACGTAAGTCGGGCCATACATACGTCTAAGACCCGCTTCACGGTTGTTATGGGAGAATTCAACGCAAAGTTGGGCAACAAAACCGATGATGAGTTGAGAGTGGGGCAATTTGGATATGGGCAACGGAACCCCAGGGGCCAAAGGCTGGCAGACTTTCTGGAAAAAGAGGGACTCTTCATGATGAACTCTTTCTTCCAGAAGCCACCTCACAGGAAATGGACCTGGATGAGCCCCGATGGTTCTACGAGAAATGAGATAGACTTCATCATGACTAGCGAGAAACGGATATTTAACGATGTCTCCGTGATCCACAGGATAAAAACCGGTAGTGATCACAGAATCGTGCGAGGCAAACTGAATATTACCTGCCAGCCCTGCCACACTGAGTAACCTTAGTTCACAGTGGGTGCGTGTCAGGCCTAAAAGAGCCTGCCGTGGTGTTGTGATGGTGAATACCTACAATGTTAAGCGCTGAAATATAGATTTGTCTTTGTCGAACTCCTACAAACAACTGAGATAATCGTTCCGCACCAGCGAGAGGGACATAGTTTTCTTCGTCCGCGCCAGCGTGAAGTACCGCGACGGGCTGATATAGGCCTGATCCGCAGTGAAGATGTTAAATGTTAGATATTGACTGCCTCTTTGGCCCAGTGGTGGTTTGGACCCTGACTCCTAGGTCAAAGAGGCGTGTGTTCGATTCCCACCCAGGGCAAGCATGTTTGTGATGAACATAGATGTTTGCTCTGAGTCTGGATGTTATTATAAGTATGAGTATGTATTTGAAAATATGTAAATGTAGTATATTAGTCTCTGGCAACCATATAAGCTTTGCTTAGTTTGGGGTCAAAGACCGTGTGTAAGATGTCCCCTGATATTAATTTATTTATTGTTGTTTTTCTGTGAAATGTTTGTTGTTTTAATCACCAAAATCAAGATTTCTTCTACTAAAATAAAATCTTAAACAAAATTAAATAACACGACTGCAATATAAAGGACAGAAATATAATATTGTAAACTAAATTAGTGTGAACAAAAATTATGTAATATTTAAATGTATTTTTATACCTTACGTTGATAAGAAAAACATTAGAACACAAAATATTAAGGATATTATATGAACAACCATCGATATATATATAGAGATTCAAATACGAGTGAATTTTCCAGTGATTTTTGTGGTGCGGTAAGTGGCATTATATATTTATTTTTTTAATTTTCACTCCGAGTAGCTTGCACTGTACTAGTTTGCATTTCAGAGTCATGATACGTAAGTTGGCGATAATACTTGTGTCAGTGTGTGTGGTGTACGCTCGCCGTCGGTATCTCTCTCCATTGTCCTCTAACCTACACAAGACCACACCGCGATGGCCCGGACAGACTCTAGATAGTTCCCTTTTTGACCTGGATCCTGACCGTTTTGCAAACGGAGGAAACTATCTACAACCACACGTAACAACACTAGATAACGGAGATTTTCCACCAATCATCGCACCACAGCTTGTAGACTATAAACCACTACCAACTATAGATCTGGACAACCAAGAGTTCTCGCCAACCTATGAAAGCTTGCTACCAACCCAAGTACTTAATGATCTCGTCCATCGAACACCAATTAATGTAGACTACCAACCAGACGAAACTAGTCAGGATTTTGATGGTTTTCTGGTGCATACTACCGTATCGAATGATCCTACGTGTCCTTGGTCACCACCTCCCTATGAGAAGTCGGCAAAAGCCCTCGACGAAGGAAGAACAAGGCTGGAATCTCATTTGTGAGTCAATATGCAGAGTATTTTTTTAAATGTTTAATTATTTTAATGTTCCATCATCAACAACCAAATGACGTCCACTGCTGAACATTGACCTTCCCTCTGGATCTCCAATAAGACAGGTTGGAAGCAGCTTGCATCCTGCTGTCTTGATGAGATCATCGGTTCACCTCGCAGGTGAACGTCCTACACTGCGCTTGTCGGTACATGGTCTCCGCTCGATAACTTTTCTACCCCATCCGTCATCAGTCCTCCGAGCTATGTGCTCTATCCACTGCCTATTCAACTTGCCAAGCCGCTGGGCTATTTTAATGTTAGATAATTATGAATTACTTGCATTATTCAATACAACTATCGAAATCTTTATAGGGTCTAAAAAAATCAAACTCCGAATTTCCAGATTTGAAAGGGATATTTTCTAAAGGAAGCGTTCTATGGAAGTAGCTTTGGGGCACTGGTGGGCGGTGCCTACCCTAGAAACTACCGTGCCCGCCACACAAAACATAAAATTCATAATAAGTATATTCTATTTATCAGTGGTGTGCAAAAGCCTCCCCTGGAAAAAATCTTTAGATAACTACGTCAATGAAGCCAGCAAGGAATACTTTAGATTAAATAGGTAGTTGAGTGACTTTTTACCTGTAAAATGCCGAAAGGTAGAAAATGGAGCTTTATGTATTTATGTCCTACTAGCTTTTACCCGCGGCTTCGCCCGCGTTATATTTTGATTTTGGCTAATGTTTATGTCGGCTGCGAAACCTAACCTAAGCGACAAACATCAAATACCTTAGAGGAATGCTTTTGTTGGTTAAGTTACGGTTGGAGTGTATATACAACCCCCCTGTGTATTCCCGCCTTGTCGTGGTGGGGGAGGTCTAAGGCAGCTGAAAAGGCGGCGCTAGAAGTCTCCCTCTTCTTTGGGTCTTTCTCCCAAGGCAGCTTAGAGGCCGGCACTCGTTGTTCAGCCGCTTTTAACTGAAGCAGCTGAGAGTATGGCCGGTAGGTTGCCTGCCTTATGAGGAGTGTTGCTTCTGAGGCGGGCTGCAGTGCCGCTCTTGCGACGCTGCAGCCGAGGATTAGGGGCTGCGGTGGGATGGAACTGGTTGTGTGGGTGCCGCCACCTACCCTACCTTCCGCTAGGCCGTCAACCTGTTGGCAGACGCAGTGGGGCTGCAGGGGAAGAGAAGTGTCGGTATCGCGATGGCCGTTCTCACTGCCCTCTGCAGTTGAAGAGGCAGGCGCTGGGCTACTATGACTGACCCGTTGCACTGGGACCAGGGCGTTGGAATGCTGGCCGACGCTCAGTGCTGGTTAGTCGGTTAGTGGTGGATGACGATGTGTCTTGTGCTCCGAAACACTCCGTCATTATGGCGGGAGCGCAAGCTCCGTTA
Organism: Hypomecis atomaria; assembly: GCA_964007245.1. Classification (NCBI taxonomy): domain Eukaryota; kingdom Metazoa; phylum Arthropoda; class Insecta; order Lepidoptera; family Geometridae; genus Hypomecis; species Hypomecis atomaria. The sequence goes on from OZ023282.1 coordinate 3,790,267, forward strand.
TGGAGCCCGAGTCTGGGCTAGCGCTGTTGAGTACCGCGAAGGAGTGCAAAAAATGTAGGAACGTCCTAAGCTTGAAATGACAGGTTATTTCTGGCGCTTAGACGGCTGCTACCGCGGCCCGCTCGCTTAGTTTTTATCCTATCCTACAGGAACTGTTAAAGTTTTTGGGATAAAAAGTGGCCTATGTCACTTTTCGTCTTTCAAACTATATTCATGCAATAAGCCAAGGCAATCCGTTGCTCCGTTGCTGAGAAAAAGTTATTGTCTTATCCTACGGGAACCGCAATTTTTTCGGAATGGAAAGTATCCTATGTCACTTTCCGTCTTCCAAACTATGCCCACCCAAAAGCCAAAAATCAAGTCAATCCGTTGCTCCATTGCTGAGAAACAGTTATTGTCCTATCCCATGGGAATCACGAATTTTCTCGGGATAAAAATGTATCCTATTATCACTTTTTGTCCTTAAAGTAAGTAAGTAAGTTCGTATAGGCCGGGTGGCTAGCCCTGGTGTCAGAGTTTTTTGGCCGCCTGAAGGCCTCTGACACGGCTAACTTTCTGTCCTTTAAACCATAGGTATCCATACCAAAAATCAAGTCAATCTTTTGCTCCGTTGCTGAGTCAAAGAGGAACAAACCTACAAACTTTTCGGATTGATAATATTAAAGTAGGTATGATGATTCTGTACCATAAAGGTAGAATAAAGAAACATGTTAAACCTCTAATGATAGTAGATTTAAAAATATTTTTAATGTCAGACAAAATGACGGCCTGGTATTAAACGTCATAGTAACATGTGGCATGCAGAGGGAAAAAAACATTTTATCCAATTTTAATGTCAGTTGTCATTTTCAATCCATACTTTATTTCCTCTTCAAGGGGATATGATGGTGGAAAAACAATTTGTACCCTTGCCATGCTACCTGTGATTTATAAAAGTCTGCAGACAATATTGTCACCTGTCATCTAATTACGTTTCGCTGTGACGTTTCGTTAATCCATACATAGAGGAATTAATCACTTAGCGTCTTTGTGATAGAGGCGACAGTTTTGCTTTCGATAGTTTTTGTCCTGTCCTACAGGAACTATGCAATTTTTGCTTAACTTCTAACGCTTAGCATCTAAAATTCGACGCGCTTGTTTTTTTTGCTCTTGAGTCTCAGCAGTTATTTGCGCTGCGTGATGCTCAGCATCTAAAAGTAGCCGCGCTTGACTTTCTCCTTAAATCTCAGCAGTTCTCTGAGCTGCGCTGCGTGCCGCTCAGCATCTAAAATTCGACTCTTGGCTTCTAGCAATTTTCTTTACGCGAGCTTTTTTTTTTTTTTATTTCGAATAGGTTTGCGTTTGACTACACACTACCTGATGTTAAGCAGATATGCGGTCTAGGATGTAACACGCTTACCTAGAAGATACCTATTCACTCGGGATTTGAAGACACCTACATTGTACTCTAGCGGGAAGACAGACCCAGGCAAAGCGTTCCACATTCTGGCAGTTCGTATGAGGAATGTGGACTCGAAACGCTTGGTTCTAATGCGTGGGATGTCCACCATAAAAGGGTGGCGCTTTGGTCGCGTCTGTCTAGCCGTACGATAGAAGAAAGGGGCAGGTGGGACCAGATTGTGCAACTCCTGGGCGCACTCACCGAAGTGTATCCGATAGAAGGCTGATAAACACGCTACGCAACGTCGATGCTCGAGACTCTGCAGCTTCGACTCAGTCAAAGTTTCGTTGCCTATCAGCCTCCTGGCTCGCCTTTCAATGGACTCTAAAGGCTCCAGCTGGTATTTGGCAGAGCCATCCCAAAGGTGAGAGCAGTATTACATGCAAGACCTGACTTGCGCTTTATAAAGACTAAGCAGTTGCTCAGGTGTGAAATACCGTCTCACCTTAGAGAGAACACCAAGTTTTTTTGAGGCTAATTGCGCTCCGCTAGAACTACGCGCTAGATTCGATTTGCGTTTTGTAGGCATACCTATTAGAATGAAAACTACGTTATTAAACTGAAAAAATACATGTAACCTTCTCTAAATTTTACAGGAAAAGAGTGAATGACGTTGACATTTGCAACTTGAGCAGCCTTGAATGGGCATTGGGCATAGAGAATGTAATTTGGAAAGTCAAGATGCAAATTACCATTTGTCATGGTCGAAAATACTTAAGTTTTTTCTTCTAAGATTCTAGCCAATGCGTTTTCATCCCCCCTTTTCAACCCTTTAAAACTATTTTTTCGAATCAAAAAGTAGCCTATGTCCTTTCTCAGGCTCTAGACCATCTGTGTACCAAATTTCATTCAAATCGGTTCAGTAGTTTTAGCGTGAAAGCGCGACAGACAGACAGACAGACAGACAGAGTTACTTTCGCATTTATAATATTAGTAAGGATAAGGATATCAGGCGTAGTATTAAGAATTTGACGAATTGAGTATTTGACAAACATAGTTTTTGATCAGTCTCTTATTTGACAAATTAAGTATTTGATGTGTCGCGAATGTGGCAAATATAGATTTGACGAGTATAAAATTGACAAATCAAGTATTTGACGATCGTCTGCGTAATCCATTATGTACTAATGCGAACCTAATGTACTCATATCCGCAAATAAACGATTTGATATTTTACACTTAAGTGATGAACTCTTGTTAGGTACATTTACCTAATTTGTATTATTCTTATGACATTCTGTTGCAGCACTCCTGATGCAATCAATGGGAAAGACCTAAAGAATTTCCAGTACATCGTGTTGGTACACGTAGTCCACTCTTTGTCCAAGGAAGTCGCTAAGAATGGCTGGTAAATAAATTATAAATAAATATCAGGGATATAATATTACACACGGTCTCTGACCCCAAACTAAGCAAAGCTTGTGATATGGCTGCCAGAGACTAATTTCCTACTTCAACATATTTTTAAATACATACTTATACAGGGCTATTTGTAATCAATTAGCATCCTTTTAGGGGCTTATTCTGTACATCAAAACTAACAACTTTTGTTCTACGACTTTTGTAAAAACTAAAAAAAAACAGCTGTTCCATACATTTTGTCGCGGATGAACTATGTTTTTCTATAGAACAACAATTATTTTTTTCAGTTTTGACAAAAGTCGTAGAACAAAAGTTGTTAGTTTTGATGTACTAACCCTGTATAGATTGGTAGAAGTCAAAATAATCGACCGCAACTCACAGAAATTCTAGATATCTACATAACGCTTAGTTACGTTACTCGTACTCACTTGATACTTAAACGTTGTTTACAGGAACATTAGGACGCATTCAGATTGAACATAAAATTAATGTTACTCACAAATGTAAGTGAAATAACATCCTGTGAGTAACAATGTAACAATATGAACAAGCCCTTAGTTGCGTTACGTTATCTACAGAAATGAAAAATATGAAATAACAACCTCTAAATATGACTTGTAGTAGTGCCTGCGTAGCTTATATGGAAACTATACCTTCACACAACTCTCATGACGTCAGAGACCGCGTTGCCGTCGGGTATATTTTCAAAACCAGTAAACTAAAATCATTTCAATAAAGCGTACCTTTATCTAACATTTGTGACGTCACTGTCGCGTGTTGATATCGGGTATACATTGAGATTTAGTATACGCCCCGCGTATTTTAAAACATACCCGACCGCAACGAAGCCATCGTTCGGTACGCCGCGCAGCAGCGGCCGGCGAAGTGCCAGAAGCAAACCGCCTTGATAGATTAGGTGTGAAACAAAATATAGGTTAGGTTAGAACATGACAAACAACGCACGAGCCGAGCGAGCGAAGCGAGCGTGCCGCGGCAGCGGCCGGCGAAGTGCCCGAAGCGAACCGCCTTGATAGATTAGGTGTGAAACAAAACAAAAAATAAATAAACCTAACCTAACCTACAAAATACACGTCCCTTTATCTGATACCTACCCCAAACGGATGTTGCGGTCGGGTATATTTTGAAATCCTTAACACGACGGTTCATATTTTTAAAGTATCCCCAAAACGAATGTTGCAGTCAGGTATATTTTAAAATCCTCAACAAGGCGGTACATATTTTTATGGTATACCCGAACTCAACACTATGGAGCGTTGAGTAAAGGTATAGATTCCATATAAGCGCCTGCGTAGTGTATTTCAACGAAATATAGGTAATCTTCAAACTATGTTTTCTGGCCCGATTAATAACTTACATACCTATACTAAAATATGAGTGATACTATACGTAAAAATCTTAGTATCTATTTCATTTAACTACATAAATATATTCAAACAAGGTAAAAAGATAGAGAACATAATATTTTTACACCTATGTTCGATTATTTTGAGTGTATCCCATCTGGCCCGGCGATTTGGCCTGTGACTTATATCCAGAAAATACCTACTAACGCCCAGATACAGAGCAAACACTTATGTTCATAACATAATTCCCACCCGGGGCTAGCCCGGGTGGGTATCGAACCCACACCTCTTTGACCTAGAAGTCAGGGTCATTAACCACTTAGCCACCGAGACTGTCAAAAATGCGCAAGTCCACAGTATTAGCACCTCAATTTTGAGAGAACCAAGTTCTAAAAATTTTGCTAGAAATTCAAAAATTAGAAGGTCTACTTATATAGATATTATTAGACACCCAGTGATGAAAGTCTCACGGCAGTAATAATTTGTATTCAAGTCCTGTTTGTATCAAAATTGTTTCAGGTCATCCTACAACAGATATTACCCATATCTTGTGAGGAAATATGTTCAAGAAGCCGTCTCTGACCCAGAATTAACTGTTAATTATCTCCAATGCACCATCTTTAAGCCCACTGCGAGATACACGCAAAAGGTAAATAAGCAAGTGAATAAAAATGTTATAATATCTACAATACTTACAACAAATTTAACATGAATAATAATTAAATAGTACATCAACAGCTTTGCAATACATATAAGAATTCCTACGTATGGTAGGCCTCTTCACTGGTCACTGTAATTTAAATAGTCACTTGTATAAACTGAAACCCACGCTCCGTTATTTTACGGAGTTGGGCCTTATTTTGTTAGCGCTCTGAGCCTCTGACGCTTCGCTTTTCCTCCCGCTCGCTCTCATGGCGTGAGTAAATGAGTGTTTTCAAACTTTCTTAGATTCACTACGCGGTAAGCAAGTCTTTAACATTAACAGGAATTCCTCCTTCTTTTCCTTCCTTTTGTCTACAATTCTAATAGTAGGTACTTAAAATCTAATAATATATACTTATTTAAATTTATGATGTTATAAGTAACAATATGTGAGGTGGCTTCAAATCTCGAGTAAATAGGTTATCTTATAGGTAAGCATGCTAACCCCAGGACCGCATATCTGCTAAACATCAGGCAGTAAGTATGTAGTGAAACGTAAACCTATATGAAATATATTTTTAAAATGTTTTTAGGTAAGACAAATGATGAATACCCCAGACGTTCGACTAATCTGCTCTGCGCAGCCGTCATCCTGCGACGCAGCAATTTTCGCCCTCCTGAGCAACCAGCACACAGAAGTAGCAGAAAACCTGCTGATAACAGTTGGACAAGCTGCCACCACCTTCCTCGAGTCCTACGCTCATACTTTCGACATAGTTTCAGCGCAAAATGGATTGCTCACTTACATCCTTAATGCGAAGGAGGATTGGCGCCCGCTGATAAATGCGAATGCTATCGCACAGAAAACTATCCCTCCTATCGACGACACGTGGTGTGATTCTTACCGCCCAAACAAGAAATACGATTTTGATGTACGCGCGAATCCTATCATTCCACTGTAGATTACGGAATCCGGATAGTAAATGAACGTAATCGAGGTTTTGGTATTTCAATAAAATGTGCAATCATTCAGTGCCTTTACTTGTTGTTCTTTTTGACTACCTATAGGTACTAAGTATATAAGTTGATTGTTGCATGAGCAATCGAAACAAATTGATTGCAATAGCAGAGTGTTTGCATAGTACACGAAAACTATTATCGTTTCAGTTTTGTTTCATACATCATATTGGTGGTTTTTCCTCGTTTCCGCTAGGGGCGTAGTACAAAAATATATGGACCAACACGAAAACTACTGTAGTATCCGTTTTTCGGTTACGCATAATCTCATACTAATTACTAACCCCTTTGAATATGTGAAGAATTTTAAATAAACTAGAAAAGCCTTACACAAGTGGTGTTGTAATTTAAAATTTAAAAAAAAAATAAGTTCTTTATCTACGGACCTCGCCACGAATGCTTCTACGAACTGGACCTCGTAGCGAGCTACGAAATTGGCTACGAAATCTTCAAATTCAGAACTATAGCTGCACTACATATTATTTTTAAACAACTTTTACTATGAGTCGATTTTGCGTTTGTATATAGATTTCAGTTACGGTAACGGTACCTAAGTGTAACGATTTTACTACGATTCTACAACAATGACTAAAAATTTAACCATTAACTCCTTGTACAAGTGTAAAAAATCGCTGCCGTCTTTATTAGTTAATATTAACTTTCATTAATTACTACTTAGTAAAAAATAAATAGCATTCTTGTAAACATAATTATTGTGAAGCTGAAACATGTACCTACACGTGCGTGTTAAACCAACACATAAATCATTCTAACAGTTAGGCGTAAATATGTTCATTATTTCTGTGATAAAAGAAACACTACGTAATATTCGAATTCCCTTTTAAATAATTTCCTAATGCCTAACGAAATGAAATAGCTTCAATCTTAAATTAAATTATAGTAACTGGGTATGTAATTAAATGTAATACAATCATTTCCTTAACAGGCAGGTATTTGTAGGTATTCAGGTTGAAGGTTTTGCGAAATCTATGCATTTACGATGTTTTTTAATTTGCTAAGCATGTCGTTCCATTTAACCTTCAATGATGTTTGGAACCATGTGATTTTTAAATTAAAATGTGTGGTATCGTATATGTAAAAGTAGGTAAGGAAATATTTTAGGCTAAGGTAGCGTCTGCAGCAAGCGCCGCCATAATTTGGTCTTCAAATTAAAAAGCAAGCTTCCACCACTCATACCTAAAAACTAAATATTGTACCTAACCTGAAAACCAGCGCTGAGTGTTCCTACCTGCATTCAGTACTATAATGCTGAGGTGATCCCTTTTCGCTTATTTTTATATCAATAAACATATCTGAATCTGAATCTGAATCTGAATCAATATTGTTTTTCTGTGTTTCCTTTGTTTGTAATGTCGAATTAACTTTATTAATTTTTTTTTTTTTTTCAATTTTAATTTTAAATGATATCAACTTGATAGCGATCCCAAAGTAGAAGGAACTAGCTGCTAAAACACGGGTCCCTAACACCCATTTTTGCAACTAGAGCCACGAAAAACTAGTTGTATTGTACTTTTTTTTCCATTAATTGCGCTTTGCATAATTTGCACATTAAGTCTAAAATAATCTTTATCCTTTACAGTGGCAATAATGTTCCAAACGACATTGATGGCTATCCTGTTTTGCGCAGGCGCAGCCCATGCGCAAGAAAACCTGATTTACATCGAGGGTACTCCACAGCACTTAGAGGCACACAAAACATACTCGTATCAAGATTATACAAATAGGAATCAAAGAAATTCCGAAACAGAAAGATCTAAGAAAGATGTAGATGATAGTCAAGAAATTGATACAAAACGACCTTTAAAGCTGCCTTCCTGGAAACAGTCGGAGATTTTATTTTTTTCCATATAGGTTTGCGTTATAGATATACCCTGGACACAGAGGATTGTGGTCTAGGCACATAGCAGACTACATAGATAGGAGTCAGGATAATGGCGAAGGTTATACTGCATCAGAACCAGTGGAAAGAGAAACATTGGTACCTAATATGAGAACCTCTGAAACCGTGGAAAGCTCCTCCGTATTACCATTCATTGAAATCCTATACTGCTGCTCTGGAAAATATTCAGAGTCATTTGTAAGTAGACGATACATCTTACAAAGTTCAATCGATCTCGATGCCTACACTGATTGATGGAGAACTTTCGACCCCATCGGTTATCAATCCTCCGTGCTATGTGCCCTGCACACTGACATTTCAACTTGCTAATTTGCCCGACTGTATCGGTAACTTTGGTTCGCATGCGGATTTCCCCAATCCTGATTCGATCTCGCAGAGAGACTCAATGAATGGTCTTCTCCTTAGTACGTTCAACTATTTTTAATTGATATAGTATCTCCACACAAGTCGGCGGATGAGAAATTAGCCGCAGATGACCTTCGCCATCGCGTATGTGTGTACAAAGCCTGCACAAGTGGCGAAGTAAGTGGCGAGCACGAGCGCGCGGGAGGCATGAGGTTAGCGGGCGAGTGTGCCTCGGTGTCTCGTCTCTCTGGCTTCCGCGCAAACCTATATTTAGCCTTTTGCGCAGCGTTCTTCGCATAACTTCCCATCCGCCGACTTGTGTGGCGCGGATTTATCTGGTGTGATCCTAACACAAGTTATGAGGGTTTAACAAAAACGATGAAACGTTTCGAGAATAGGTGGGTAGCCCTTGCGCTTCGGTTCGCTTGGCTCGTCTTCGTAGTGCCCCCAGATAGGCTACAATATAGAATGAGACGTTTATTACTTTTTTAACGTAAATTTTTAATGTTTCCAAATACATTTTTATGCGAAACTAACTTGATAATTAAATACGCCCCTTTTCGCCCCGCTCCAAACAATGCGGGGCTAATGAGGACCTTCAAAAAGAGTCATGAGCGATTCGCCCCGCGGGCCGAACCGCTTGCGGGGCGAAACGCCGCAATACCCAACATTTTACTAATATCTCAACAGCACATTATAGAGAAGTAATTAATATTTTTAGAGCGCTTTCACATATAGGCGTTCTTGTCGCGCGACTGTAGCGCTGCAGAGCGAATCCCTTCACATTACAGCGGCTGTAGCGCGGCTAAGTCGCGACGCCTTCGCTAGCGGCAGCCGCACTTCAGTCACGACGCGACAATTTGCTACAAAATACATGCGCTCGTATACTAAGCGCCACACAAATCGGCGGATGGGAATTTATGCACAGAACGCTGCGCAAAAGCCGAAATATAGGTATGCGCGGGAGCCAAAGAGACGAGACGCGGGGACACACCTGCCCGCCAACCTCATGCCTCCCGCGCGCTCCCTACGCATTGTGCACACATGCGCAATAATTAGCGAATCACGGCGAAGTGTCATCTGCGGCTAACTTCTCATCCGCCGATCTGTGTGGCGCTTAGTATAACACTGATTTAACTCCAACTAATCGCACGCGACTACGCAGCTGTAGCACGACCTACGAGTAGAAGCGCTACAGTCGCGCGACAAAAACGCCTATATGTGAAAGCGCCCTTAGATTGCCATGCTCACTTGCTAGCTTGCAGCACTTATTTCTTTAAATAGCTCTGCGATTCTATTTTTGGCATCTTTGTCTTAGGTTATTCATCAAATCTTGTAAAATATAATTCAAGAGAAATAATTATAATACAAGTAAAACACATATTTATCCATATATCACACAAAAACCTTTATTTTCTACACAAAAGAAATCTTACAACAAAATGTAAATTATATCAGTCTATTTTTTACAAAAGTTAAATATATTATATATCTCTATACACTATATAAATAATAAACTCTGTAATCAAATATACGTAAGTAAAGTACAAACTTAGGTAAGAGAAATAAACGACTAACAGTTTAAGAAATGGAAAAGATAAATGAGATGAGATATTTGAATAAAGGTATAGTATAGGTCGAATCATACAAGTCGGCGGATGTGAAGTTAGCTACAAGCTGCGCAATATCCAATCCCAACCGAAGCTCACGTAAAGCTGCGCGTTGATTGGGTTTTGCACGGCTTGTAGCTAACTTTACACCTACAAGACTTCTAAGATTCAGCCTACACGCGATATGAAACATTGCAATATTTGACAAAACATACTTTCATAAAATTAGAAAATGTTTGTTTTTGTTGCAATATTTTATGGAGGTTTTGTACGAAGCTGCAATGGACGTAATTTATAAATTTAAACTCTAAATGAGACGCTAAATTACTCAAAATTCATACGATTCCGAAAAAATAATTAAAATCTGAACCATTATTCGTATCATACAACAAAATACATAACAACGAAATATTTATGAGAATAACTTTGAAACAAATTCGACAGTTAAATTGAGTTGTATAAGACTACTACATTATCAAGATTCATAATTCAATGCATAATTTTCGTATTCGCGAATATTTTTAGTCCATCAGCATCTCGGCTAGCACAAAGAATATAATTTCATAAGACAATGAACTCAAAATCTACATAGGCAAATGAGAAAAATAACCTAAAAATCCGGGCGTTTGTACATGTCCCTAAATAAATTAATAAACAAAAATATATGCGCTCGTAGCTGGAATATTGTATAGAAATTTTTAAATTAATGTTAAACAAGTCAATTTCTAGCGTTTTAAACACTCAAATCACACAATTTTAAATCGAAATGTATTTGGCTTATAATCGAGAAGAGTTGTTATCGATAAATTTATCGTGAAAATCAATTTTCTAAATAAGGCGTACTGGCAACTCTTGTTATAGGTCGAATCAAGTTACTTGGCGGCTTGCACACAGCCGCCAACAAGTTTGAATCAGCCTATACTAATTTTGTTAAAGTTATCATATATTTAGTTAATTTTGAAGAAAATCATACATTTATAGAACATGAAAAACTGCCAGTACTTCTCATAAGTACTAATAATATAAAGCACGATGTTGTAGAATGACTATTAGTTGTTTTTTTTTTCAACTTGTCCCAAAAGATAAACAACATGGCGGAGACAGTTGACCAATGAACGCTATTCCTTTAAAAATTACGAGCTGTCATTGGTTACAACGCCATGTTTGTTTACTTTATCAAACAATTCCGAAAAAAAACGTAGTTTACCATATAAATACATGTTTACAGTTAATAAGCCTATTAGTGTTATTCTAAATTGCACAAATCCAATCATTATATAACAATCTAGATTTTTACAACTACCTTATTGCCTAGAGTTTAGGATTCATAGTAACACAAAAATAGAGGATACCCAATATTACATATAATATGCTCGTAGTGCTCTTTTGTTTCAAAATATTCAGCTAAGTTTTAAATATCGGTGGACGATTTAGCCAAATAATAGGTCATCGCAGCAATCCTGTATAATCCATATGATACTCTAAAATCACTTCAATTTCTATAAAATTAGAGTACAAAATGGATCACTAAAGGGCCTAGTAATTACTTGACCAAAATTTACAAAACTCTACGGTATGACACTTACATCTACTTCTCGCTTTCCCAAAATATAAAGAGGGAGAAAGAGATAGCATAATATAAGATATTACCATACAAAAGCTATGTAAATATCTGCGGATTTCTACGTATGACCAAACATTAAAACAAAATCAATCCACTACAAGCATTCACAATTAAATCTATACTTAACATAATTTTCAATACATCAAATAAATAGTCAAAAAGCAAGTTAATTAGTTAAATGGTCGAAATTGAGATCACAGGTACCTCTAATTTAAAAAAAAATAGCTCTAAGAAAAAACTTACACTAACACTTTTGGTTACAAACTATTTTATTGTCCAATAGCTCGCTCGCTTTTAAATGCTGTTTTCTGAGGCAAGCTAAGAAAAAAAATCACGAAAATATAGACCTTATACCTGTTCATATTACGTTCATTTCAGAACTGCATACAATAATTTCAATCACTCGTTGATTAATTTTTAAACATTTAAGAGAAAAGGATGCACTGAACATTCTATACGTCCACCTCTTTCTCTCAACTGAATAAGAACTATATTTTTAATTCACGCGTAACTACAACTGAAACAGAAAAAAAATACAATATATTAGTCGAAAAACTTCACAATTTTGCAATGAAAGTTTAATCTATCCAAAAATGCTTCGATACGTTAGCATTTTCGGCTGCGAAATTCATGATTTCAGCATTATTTCAAAACTAAAAAAAATGTAGCTCCTTTTAATTTTTCACAGAACATTTCGATGTTTTCAAAATGCTTATTGATTCTTTTTTGTAGCTTTTGTATCTCTGTAGAAAATTGTCCAAGCTTATCAGACCAATTTGGGAAGACAAATTAACTATGGCATTTTACCGTGATATCCTTCTCAATTTATCTGGACTGTACACTTTAGAAACCCGTAGAAATTAATTCACTTACATGCGACTGTTATTTCAAAATTTTGACGATATTACAAACAAATTGGTCTTATGTGTGTAACTACCACATTGGAAAAAATTCTGTCATACCACTCACTAAAATTGATTAAGACAAAAATTACAACCATTTTATTTTAACAAGAGAATAAAACGACAACAATTTTTGAAGTATTAAAAATTAGTAAGTATTATAATTAGTTAATAATGATTTACGCAATTATTATCAGTTTAGAAAGTAGTACAAGAGAATCGACACCAATGTCAAAAAAAATTATAAACCTTTTGTATCTAACAGAAAAGCTTTACAAAAAAAAAACAGTACGCAAATTCAAAACATCCGTATAGTATTTATAAATGTTCAGAATAGTTTTTAAATCTTTAAGAAGAAATTAACTCCTCAAAGTCAAATTATTACGTAAATTAACATAAAAACGCAATAATGTTGTATATTTTAATACACAAACCAGTGTATATTTATCTAAAATACGTCGAAATAACATGATTTTTGTGCACTTCGGTGATTTATATCGACAGCTTGTAGATTAATTCTTGAGTTAGAAAACTGCTAGATAGAATGTTTGAAAAATTGAACTTGATGTTTGGATTCCGGTATTTAATTAAGCAAATTTAAAATCAAGTTTTTTGTGGATATAAAACACCAAAACGAGATTCCCAAGATTTATTCGTCACGCTTGAAGATAGCAGCTTTATAATGCATTTCTTAATTTTACTGCAATATTTTAGCTTTGTTGTATTATTTTAATCACCGTAATAAAATGTTTGGAATTTTATGTTGAGAACAACATAGATGACATTGATTTTGATATGCTATTTTATAAAGCAAACATCAGAAGACACTAAAATACTGTCATCCTTTTCTCAGTTATACAATTAGAAAATGACTCAGACATATTAAGCCCTGAGTTCACCAACGCTTGTTTAAGTTAAACGTGTGATTACTGTATTTAACTAACGGTTTTTGCTTGCTGAACAGCAAAATTTTGTTAAAAAGCTGTTTAAGATTTAACCAACGGTTGATAAATTAAACATCTGTTTGTGAACTAGGGTCTAAAACCCGAGTTTAATCGTTGTTTAAATACAGTAATCACACGTTTAACTTAATCGAGCGTTGGTGAACTTGAGTCTAAAGCGCTATCGTTTAAAGTTCAGTTTACAAAAATTACACGAAAAAAAATCGACACCAAAATGGACTTAACACGTAAGCAATCATAAATTTGAGTTGCGTACGCAACTTTCAATAAATAAACTAATATTTACAAAAATAAAACATATATAATATAAACTAAAAATTAGTATAACATTATAAATTCAAACTCTACAAACGATTCGAATATAAAACGAAATCGATCCCGTTTAGATCCGATTTCATTCTATTTCAAATCAGAATAACTCGTAGAATTTTCAATTTTCGACACAGGCAACACTGTCATTACACGCGTCGTTTCATTTCACGTTAGCAATCATTTAAATACAGTCAACATCTGTCTCATTGCAACACTTTAATCACTTTTCTGATAATGTTATGTAATGTTTCACTCGTTACGCCACAGAATATAAAAAAATCACTACAGATTGCGTAAACAACCTTTTTTCCTCTTTTTAGACTGACAACACAATTTTTTAAAGTATTTTTTGTGCCGGTAACCTGACAACCTTTTTTTACTTTTTCTTAGACTGTCAACATCATTCAAGTATTTTTGTCAGTATATCCGACAACTTTTTTTAGTCAGTTGACACCATTTTTGAAATATTTTTTGTAGTGGTAACACAGTCTATCTGAGCGCCGTATAGAGGTTTAGTACGCTCTTGTTTTCCTTGTGCGAGGGAGTTTTGGAGAAAACGTTCCAGAAGCGAAGGGTTTCGTCTCCCGCGCCCGTCACTATCGCTTCACCGTCGGGCGAGAGAGCGAGATAGAGAACTCGGTACGAATGGCCGGTCAGTTTTGCCACCTGAAAAAAAAAACGTTAGGTTTATGTTTTTTTTTGAAAACTATAACAATCTTATTTCTTACTACATAGGGCACCGGTTGTGGCTATCTTATTGTCATTTTTGGCCACTTTCAATTTTAATGATTTTGATGTTAAATTAATATTATAAAGTAATTTACACAAGCATTATTTATAACATTTTGACATCAAATGGCCAAAACCGGGGCAGTGACCACAGCCGGTATCTACTATACATTTTAATAAGCATTTGTTATTGGTCCAGTGTGGTGGGATAACATTCTCTTACTCGTATATTATAGGCAGGATAAATGCAAGAAATGTTGTCATCTTTATGCATGTACAGTAGTAGACATACAGGCCGAATTAAACAAGTCAGCGGATGTGAAGTTAGCTACAAGCTGCGCAAAATCCAATCAACGCACAGCTATATGTGAGCAGTCAGGATCGGATATAGCACAGCTTGCAGCAAACTTCACATGTATACAGGGTTACTGGTAATCAATTAGCCTCCTTTTAGAGGCTTCTTCTGTACATAAACACTAAAAACTTTTATCAAATCTAAAAAAAATGCTGTACCACAGAAAAATATCGTTCGCCTTCGACAAAATGTATGGAACAGCAATAGTTTTGACAAAAGTCGCAGAACAAAAGTTGTTAGTTTTGATGTACAGAATAAGCCCCTAAAAGGATGCTAATGATGACCAGTAACCCTGTTCACTAAGGCCTGTATTTCTCAGGATGCATGTTAGATAATTTAGTGTCATTGTCATTTAGTGTTTTAATTTTTATTTTTATAATTGAATTCATTGTGCTTTGTAATTTATTATTATTTTAAACTAAATTTGACATTGACGTAATGTTTTTTGTGTGTGTGTTGTGTGATTTGTAATTTATTAGGTATTATTATTAACTAAATTTGACATTAACATAGCGTAAGTAAAATTATTTATCATTAGTGTAATTGATTACTGTTACCGTGCTAATTTGATATAAGTAAATAAATAAATAAATAATATTATGATGATGTATTAACCGACCTGCGTGAGCGAGGGGTATTTCCACACGAGGATCTGGTTCTGCGAGTAGCCGTGCGTCGACACCAGCTCGCTCGAGTGCTTCGACCACGCCAGGTTGCACACCTGGGAACCTGAACATACAAACCCTCGTTAACGAACGCTCCAGAACATTTTAACACGGGCCGAATGATACATCTTGGCTGATGCGATATTAACTACGAACGGATAGCCCAATCCTGACTGAAGCTCAATTAACAGCTCCGCGAGGATTGGGTTATCCGCAGCTTGTAACTTACATCACAGCCAGCAAGATGTTTTGATTCCAGTCTATACAACTACAGATAGCGCGCGAGTTGAATGCAGTCGGGGTCTGAGGTAAAGAGCGGGAGCATCCCCCCGCTATCCGCACGCCCCACCTCACGCGCCTGGGCGGGTTGGGCGTGCGGATAGCGGGGGGAGACATTCGCATTCCTAAGCTCTGCATTCATCTCGCGCGCCTACTGTACATATAAAATAATATCCCGGAAATTTTTGAAAGGATACTGAAACAACAGGGCAAAAAGTGCCGCGACCAAAATGAGAAACAAACTTTGACAGATTGGCCATGTAATTGTGACGTAATTTAACTTTTATTACGCTTTTTTTAGTGCGGTTAAAATCCTAAGAGTAAAACGTCATGCTTGTTAATAGCAGTCATTTTTTAGGGTTACATACCCAAAGGATAAAAATGGGACCCTATTACTAAGACTCCGATGTCCGTCTGTCTGTCTGTCACCAGGCTGTATCTCACGAACCATGATGGCTAGACAGCTGAAATTTTCACAGATGATGTATTTCTGATGCCGCTATAACAACAAATACAACAAATATTTAAGGGGGGCTTCCATACAACAAACGTGAGTTTTAGGAGTTTTTTTTTGCTTGCTATTAATAATGGCAAGAAGAATGGGGCTAAGGGGGCTCCAACACGGTACGGAACCCTTCGTGCGCGAGTCCGACTCGCACTTGGCTGATTTTATTTTCTTTAGCACTACTAGCGCCCTGTGACAGGATTTTACTGCGCCCCTAACTGAGACTTTCAATAAGTTGTCAAACTGAATTATGGCCTGAGCAATCCTTTGCTCACACTACATATAGTGCTATAATGAGTACGAATGCAGCGAGCGCGAAATTTGTTGGCGTTTCTTCAATAATTTACTGGTTTTAATTTCAGAGCAGAGGCAAGCAATCAAATAAAAAGATACTAAGCGCGAGCGTAACGAGCGCGATATTTTATTTTCATAATAATATTTACTGGTTTCGATTTCAGAGTAGAAGCAAGCAATCAAATAAAAAAATACTAAGCGCGAGCGTAACGAGCGCGATAATTATTTTTTTCCATACCTGTATCAACGCACTGCATGGGCTGTGAGGTCAGAGTGTTCCAGAAGCGTATGCAGCGGTCTGCTGTGCCACCGCCTGAAGCCAGTAACCCGTGCTGGTGCGGCGACCACGCGATCGCTTTAACCGCCGCCACGTGCGCCGAGTACGTCTGGACGGGGGATGTCGAGTGCTGGAAAACAAAAACAAAATGTTTTAAACCAATTTCAAACTCATCCCCAATAAAAATAGATAACTTCAAAAACCTATTCAAATCATACTAGCAGCCTCCCTAATTTTTTTTAAAATATATCGTATGACACCCAGGGATTGTGTAGCTTCCCAAGAGTGAAAGAATTTTTCAAATCGGTTCAGTAGTTTCAGAGCCTATTCAATGCAAACAAACAATCAAATCTTTCCTCTTTATAATATTGGTATAGATATAACCTTACTTTGCCAAACGCAAGACGACGCAGCAAGGGAAGGCCTAAGAAACATTGACGGGACGATTTTGACTCGTCCAAGAGAGGTTGGCAACTAGGTTAGTATTTTCTTATAGTAAATAAAGGTACTTTCCCTTAACGTTTACTTTGAAAAAAAAAACGAAAAAACGGAAACTAGTGAACCCCTTAATAACTAGATATTATTGAAAATAGCTATTGTTATATAAATATTCTTTTATAAACAATCGCATCCGACATACTTTGACGACCGCAAAAAAACTGGCCAGAATGAGGAAAACGGTCAAAACATTAAAACGGAAGACCGACCACATTACCTACCAAACTTACGCAAACCCTAACTCCATACTCGGCCAAATAAACAAAATAAAACAATAAAAGTTTGCTGTTTTAATTGAAATCTGAATAAAACCACAGACCACAAAGTATAGATATTCATGTGTGAACGCGCAACGTTCCCATGGAAGTCCGGATATTTAAATTAGCTAATATAATCAGAGTGATAAGGACAGAGTCCGTGTTGCGGCGAACACTTATCAAGGGTATCATTCCCATTGGCAGACCGCGGGAGAGGATTTTTCTTTGATTATTGCTAAGATATGTTAGCGACAGCTACTGTCGACAATATTAGGACACTGTTTTATCTTTTGGCAGCCAAAGTTTCACTTGACCAGCTCTTATGGGCGCAAACGATATCTATGGTCGTTGAAAAATCGCCCTATGATGTGAATTTTTAAAAGTCTTTGGAACAGTCTTCCTGCTTTCCTGTGTCCTAAGAGATATAATCTAAAGCTTTTCAAGGTCAGAGTGAATAGGTATCTTCTAGGTCTGCGTGCTTCATCTTCGACCACAACGTCGCTTACCATCAGGCGAGTTGAAGTTCAAGCGCGGAATTAATCGCGTTTAAAAAAAATTGATGAGGCGAATCACACAAACGAAATATGCAATATACTATTGGCTGTTTAATTATTCATTTTAAAATAATCTATAAATGGTCAGTACACACGCACGCCGAACATCCTTACATAGTTTAAAATGAAGTCGCTATTTTTGTTTGTTTGTTTGTCTGTATGCTTAAATCTTTAAAACTACGCAACGGATTTTGATGCGGTTTTTTTTAATGGATAGAGTGATTCAAGAGGAAGGTTTATATGTATAAATCACCTGTGTAAAATATAAACCTTTAAACGAAACAGTAAAAAAAAAAGAAGTTTATTGATTCGACAAAATGTAAGGAACAGCTGATTTCTTTTTGCAATGTTGATCCTATGGCAAAAATTCTTAACGATAAGTGCGTACACCTCTGCAAGTTCTTGCACTTTGCAAACCAAACAAAACCGTAAATGTGGGTTTTACCTTTCACTTTTAGTAGGGATTAAGAAAAGAATTTTCAAATATATATGGTTCCCTGCCGAATTCGGCTATGGCGACCTTCGATTCTGCTCTACGATTAGATAGGCTTCGTTCGTGTGCCTTCATATGGCTGTAGTAGCCTACTTTGGCTTTAAAAGTGCGTGAACACAGGCTACATGTTAAAACACCATCGACAGGACTTCATTTCCATAATCCGGTTAGCAGAAACAGGTCACTTTATTCTCAGACACTCTCACTCTCAAAGCATTCCTAATGACACAGAGAGAGATAATATCAAAAGCCGAGTTTTACGGATCCAGAATCATCAGTGTCGTACCAAATAACGCAACAAAAATATGTATGGGAAACATATTATGCAAATTAGGAAAGTGGAAGATCCGCATGATGACCCCATAAAATACTGGCAAAGTTGCACTAACGATATTGAAATAAAGGGATTTCACATGCACGATTGTAAGATATGGGGTGCTTTCCCGGTTTAATAGCGCTGCATTTTGTTGCCCTTTTGGCACTTTTATGTTTAAATCTTTATTACCGTTTAAAAAGCATGGTTGAAGTGATGGTGTGAGTGTTAAAAAGTTTGCGCGATATTATTCAAAGATTTTATCGTAGATAATCATTATTATTATTATCATAATCATCAGCAGTAGGACGTCCACAACAGCAGACGTCATAACTTATAGTTTACCAATATGTCTGGTAAGAAGCGGTTTGCATGCAGTGTGTTCTTCCAGTCTTATTATTAAGAGTAAACAAGTCGCTCATCACTCCATACAAACGTCGGTGGGTAATCACACCAGTGTTTGCTGTTGAATATCTAAACTGAGATTTACATCAATTTATCTTTACAAAATCTATGCTTCTTGCTAATAAAACTGAAAAAAAATCTCTACTAGAATAATTTAAGCCTTGGAACATTTGAATTTTGACTCAAATTATTAAGAAACCTTGGATGCAAAAAAAACACAGAAGTCTGAAACTAAACTGAGACATCTTTTTATGAAAATAGCGGCCTAGTTTATATATTCGTTAGTTCAAATAACTATTATTTAAATAAATCCATTCAACAGTTTTTTTCATAATTTACTACGGAGAAAACCTTATGCGCATTTAGTACGCAGCCGAGTTAGGTAATAATTATAGGTATTTTAAAACAATACAAAACAAAATAATATTGCAATGGGTGCACACACACACTATATATGCTGTTTATTATCGAATCTATCTCTACTTCAGACAATACAGCTGAGATATGTTTTATTTAAGCTACGCCAAACTTGAGTTCGTGCCGTCAACTAGTTGCACCTTAAGTCGTCTGTTCATCTCCATAATTATTATCTTGTAATTGTCATCTCACGCTACGTTTGTCATTACATGATATAGATCTGAGGACTTGACGTCCCCATCCAGCATGACCTTTACGTATTAAGCTAAGCACGTAGCATGTTTTAATTTTTATAAATATAAAGAAAAGACTTATCGTCCACATAATAATGAGAAGATGATAGCTACCACAGACCAGACGAAGAGTTTATTGTCGTTGCCGCCAGAGGCCAGAGACTGTCCGTCTGGCGACCACTTGAGACCTCTTATATAATAACCCTCTTAATAATGCGATAGTTCACTATGGTAACCATCGCATTCGGTCTATACCAGACGAATAGTTTGTTGTCGTTGCCGCCAGAGGCCAGAGACTCCGCACACTTCTTGTCTTTTGTAGTAGCCCTCTAATAAGTGATAGTTACCATAGACCAGACGAAGAGTTTATTATCGTTGCCGCCAGAGGCCAGAGACTGTCCGTCCGGCGACCACTTGAGACCGCACACTTCTTGTCTATGCCCGGTGAGGACGCGAGACGACTGGCTCGCTGCAACAAATCACAAAGTTCATTGTAAAAAACATAATTCTTCCTTCCAAAAACATATTTTTACTTCGAGACGATTAAAGTTTTAAAGTTTTTCTGGTTAGAGTATACAATACATACACATCTGTCTTTAGTTTTATAATACTTGCTGTCTAGATTAATATAGTATACCTACCTATACTTCGCGCCACACAAGTTGATGGATGTGAAGTTAGCCACTAGCTGCGCAATAGCCAATCAACGTGCGGCTTTCACGTCACGTCTCGTCAGGATTGGCTCTTGCGCAGCTAGTGGCTAACTTCACATCCATCAACTTGTGTGGCGCGGAGTATACCCGATAACCTGAAGCCGAAGCTTCTAAAATATAATATCCATAGCTCTAATCAAATAATAGAAATGATCTAATATGTACTCGTATTACTCACAAACGGGCAAAAACGATATTAATTTGATTATGAAAGGTTCTTATTAATTTTTAAAAAATACGAATAATACAAAAACAAGTGCACGTCACGACACTATGCGACAGTTAGACACGCACTCTTCATGACAGATTACCTATCTACTGATAGCGCGCGAGTTGAATGCAGTCGGGGTCTGAGGTAAAGAGCGGGAGCATCTCCCCCCGCTTTCCGCACGCCCCACCTCACGCGCCTGGGCGGGTTGGGCGTGCGGATAGCGGGGGGAGACATTCGCATTCCTAAGCTCTGCATTCAACTCGCGCGCCTACTGTAGTTATCCGACTTAAAATCTGCAATTTTCCTATCCTACTAGGAGTTGTCCCTAGTTATTTACCGTCTTACCAAAAAAGGTTTACGCACGCTTTAGACAATGTTTAACAGTACAAATTGCAATTTTAAACAGTGTTTAAATTATGTTTAAATCTTTTGTGGTAAGGCGGCTAATGTTTAGGAAGTGATTACTATTTTTTGAATACCGCTTACGCGATTTTTAAAATGGTGACACATTTTGAAAATCGCGTAATGTCTCTCATTTAGTTAGCAAAAATCGTTACACTTGTCATTACGTTTCAATAGCAACATATTACCGAAAAAATGGACCCATTAGGTATTCAAGAATTACAAAGCGCACACAAAACAAACATAACACAATACGTGTAACATGTTAGGTATTGCACGAACTGCTTCTGACACAGGAAAAAAATAAAAGACCAATAAAATGAACAAAACTTTTCAGATAAAATCATATTTTTATATCAGCGCAGCCACTTTTTATATCACAAACATGGCAGTTTTAATCACATGTCACATCTTAATTGACCATAAATACATTCATTTGTCCCTAATTTCACGGTTTTGTATTTTAATAACGAAAAATAAATATTAATTAAAAAGATATAAATTGTAAGACCACCCAATTTGTGATATTAATGTCAGAGAACACTTATCTATGTCATGGTACAACATCCGACGTGCGTCGCTACCGGAATTAAAAAGAAATATTGTAGAAAAAATCGGCCAAGTTTGAGTCGGACTCGCGCACGAAGGGTTCCTTCCCGTGTGGGAGCCCTCCTTAATTTATTTTAATTACTTTTGGGGATTTGGCTACAGAACGCGATAAATGGAAGGAAGTGGTGGGAGACCTTTGCCCAGAAGTGGAAAATTAAAATATCGAGCCCTCGATACCCTTTAATACGACATGTATTTTATTCTGTTTTAGAATTAGTTGTAATAGCGGCAAGAAATACATCATGTATAAAAATTTCAACTGTCTAGCTACCTATCACGGTTCATGCAAAACAGCATGGTGACAGACTGACGAACGGACAACGAAGTCTTTTTTTTTTAAGTCTTAGTAATAGGGTTCCGTTTTTAACTTTTGGGTATGTAACTCTAAAAACAATCGTCTAGAGCTTGTCGCGACATGGTTTTAGAAAGGTTCCGTAGCAATTCTAGATATACTGAAAGTCCTATCAATGTCAAAAATGTCCCTGAACATCTGATTTTGTCGATGATCGTCAAAGATGTAGCGTGAATTTGTAAAACAAATAATATTCAATTAATGAAACTACCTACTTGAATTTCTGATTAAAAACGTGTTTTTGTTCGTTATAGCCTAGCAACAAGTCCATCCGGGTAAAAAAAAAACATTCAGCATTAGCACCGGGTGTAAGGGTGTAAATAACTATCTCGACCAAGATACTTGTATCTTACGTATCGACGTAAGTACACGGCAAAATTTTAGGGGTTCCTTTCCTGAACAGAACCCTAAATATGCAGACAGATTTACGACTACCTAAAAACCACATCGCCAAATTTCAGTTTTAAATTATTATGTATAAAAGACGCGGTCAAAACTTGATCTCCAATAACATAAATAATATAATTATCTTTTGTTGGATGCAGACGAAATAGCAGTAAAAATGCTTTTATCTCCCGTGCCCAGACAGCCACCTAGACTCCTAAATAAAATAAATTAAAAAATAAAAAAGAGCTAAAATAAATATTGATGCATCCAAGAATCGGTTTTAATGTGCTCTGTTATTGATTTCAAACGACACTTTTATGCGGAGTTTACAAATTTTGTGACACTACGGTGATATAAATAAGTGATATTATTGCTTATTCTTATTTGGTGTCGTTGAACTAAGATGCTAATGCAGTATGCAGGCGACTTGCTGATCTAGAATATTATGTGATTTATGCACAAAACCCGGGCAGGCGTTTGACCGAGACATATTTATAGTCAGAGATGACATTTAAGATTTTGCAGATATAATTTCTTTTTAGTGCCATTATTTTTTAATATCTATAAAAATGATGACCTTGTCTAAGAGGTTCCTTATCTATATCTATGTTTCAGGTAAATTAATTTATTAAATTATTCGAATTATTTCATATTGCTATAATTAGTATATCGTTCTAACAGGTCTAGCTGCAGTATTAAAATACAGGGTTAAACGGAACTCGGTTACAAGTCGATAGGAGGTCATTGAGAATAGCTAGAAACCATGATCAATATTGTTTTTAAATTAGTTTATACTAGCGACCCGCCCCGTTTATATGTATTATACATATAAACCTTCCTCTTGAATCACACTATCTATTTAAAAACCGCATCAAAATCCGTTGCGTAGTTTTAAAGATATAAGCATACATGGGGACAGACAGCGGGAAGCGACTTTGTTTTATATTATGTAGTGATGACACTATTATGATAGGTATAGCCAATACTCGCATAATTAACTTAAACCCCCTACTACTAACTTATATTTACCCCTTAGATCGTAAAAACATGACTATCACTTTTATGACAGCATGATCTTACTTATTCCTGTTTACAAAACTAGTAATCATCAGTTTCAAAATTCTAATTATTATTTTTTTAATTCATCACTAAACCAGAGCAGACTTTATAATAATTTTTTTGAAGGACACATTCTTGCCGAACGGTGTATTTTGTCGATTTTAGAATTAATCCCATATTAAAAAATAAAACACACAACGATGACCACGAACAGCTTTCAAACAGTGAGCCACCGTCCTATCCAACCCTAAATTATTTCAATACAACCAACTATCTCATAGCAACACATCTGGTCTTGAAGCGGGTTTCCACTAGGTATTTTACAACTTGATATTGCGTATTGGTACATAGTAATGCTAGGTCTTCGACCGTTCCTAGCTACTCTAAATTCTTACTAATTAATTACAAATGCCAAATTAAGTCTGTCTGCCACGCTGTCTGTTTATGGAAATTTTTGTGGCTACAGAAAAGATTAAAAAAACAAAACAGCTCGAGGATGGAACCGAATTCGTGGGTAGATACACAGTTACACACTAGGTATACTTATCACTACATAGTATAAAGCAAAGTCGCTTCCCTGTCTCTATGTCCCTATGTATGCTTATATCTTTAAAAATACGCAACGGATTTTGATGCGGTTTTTTTAAATATATAGAGTTATTCAAAAGGAAGGTCTATATGTATAATAAACCTGTGCGAAGCCGGGGCGGGTCGCTAGTATATTCTAGATCTTACTTGCTGCTTTTGCTGTTTAGGTTTGACTAAGACTTGCTGAAGAGACAAATAACTATGCTAGCAAATGTAGATTTGATATGTAATTTGTTGAGATTATAAATAAACCTAAAGTACTCGTAGCTCGTTTTGATTTTCGGCAATAGTTCAAAGGGTTTCGAATTTGCCGTCCTGGGGCAAAATAGATGCTAGAACTTACTAACTCGTGGACAGGATGAGCTAATAGCTGTAACATACATATTATATGCTATTGAATACAGCTGAAATATTGAGTTATTACTATGAAATTCTGAAGTAGTTGACTCAAAATCAAAAACCACAATATACATAGGTACATCTATAAACGTCCCAAACAATGATGTGTCTCTTCTACGTACTGACAGCGAATTTTTTACGATCTTTATGATAGACATACTACAGACATGTTCGACCACCTAATTATACTTAGGCCGAATCATATAAGTCGGCGGATGTGAAGTTAGCTACAAGCTGCACGAAACTCAATCAACGCGCAGCTTTATGTGAGCTTCAGTCAAGATTGGATATGGCGCAGCTTGTAGCTAACTTCACATCCGCCGACTTGTATGATTCGGCCTATAACCCATGTATGAGCGTTGTAAGTATGAGCATGTAAGTATACTCACGAGGCGTCCTGGTATCCCGCTGCCGTATGTGGCGGTCCCGCGAGCCCGAGCTAAGGATGTCTCCATTCCACGCCAGCGCGCCCACTCGCGCTATATGACCCTGTAGCTTGGTCACCTAGGTGCCAATAGAAATGTACATGTCAAATTATGATTTTAAAAAAAACTTAATTAAAATACCTCAAATCAAGATCGAAAAGAGTGGCAAGAAAGTAGAGCCTATATACCCAACAGTGGTTGGATGTAAACTGAATAAGTATATAGATAGAAGAGCATTTTACCTCTTTATTGACAGCGACGTCCCAAACGCTGATGTGTCCCTTCTGCGTACCGACAGCGACCAGGTGGCCACGTTCGCTCCACGCCACTGACGTCACGGCGTTGCCTTCCGAAGACAGGTCGCACAGTCGCGTCACCTGACACAACAAATCACAATCAGACAAATGACACGGTTGGACCACGGGTCGATATCATCTTAAATAGGATAAAAGTAAACTACATACTTCTGCCGTCTATTTCAATACATCGCAAATTTTAAACGCTCGCTACGCTCGCGCTGGTTAAAAGGATTTCGTGGGTAGGCGCAGTTGCTTCGAAGCGTGCGGACGTGTACATCAGGTTTATGTAGAAATTCTTGATAGTGCATAGTGCACGCGCTTTACAGTAACACATTCGATGTTTAATAGACTGGTCTCAAAGACTACTAAATAATTCTTAACCCTTTAGAGATCTACCATTTCTATTGATGAGGTCACCTAACTATTACATACAGGCGTTTCAGAGGTTAAGTATACGGACAACCTTCAGTAGTACTAGCTTCATAGTAAAGGAATCTCACTTAGCTGGTGCACACATATGGCAGATACACTGCCAACATTCAAGAAACCAGTGTCGAAGACCTTTCAGAACTAGCATCTAATTTCTTCCTAGAGGTCTTACCTGGCTGGTACACGCACTCCATAGATACACACAGCTTCCCAGCCCCACACTGAGAACGTTTTGTGCAGACCAGTCGACAAGGTTCAAGTAGAAGTCGTCCTGCAACTCCGGCGCGTCCAGGACCTTGAACGGGATCCGGGAGATCTTCCTGGTGGCCTTGCGGGGGGATCGTAGCAGCTTCTCTGACTTTGCCGATATGGGAGATAGGCTGAACGGAGACGGATCTAGATTCTCCTGGAACAATGAGAAAAGTACTTTAAAATTATGGGTCATAAGTAAGTTCGTACATATGTGGGGTGACTAGCTAGTGTCAGGGTTTTTAAGACGCCTTAAAGCCTCTGACATGGCTAAAACAAGCGAGACCCTAAAAACGTGTCATCCGAACCACGGCAAGGCTTAGTTGTAAATGCTTGTAATGCGCGATGTGCGATAAACCGTTCGAGGACGACCGTACCGAACTGTTGAACATAACTTCAGTGATAATGCCTAATTGGAATCAACATAGAAGACAGTTTTAGGGCGAAATAATTGTGGAAGTTATGAAGTGTCGTAAAGAGACCAAAATCTTTCAGTCGAGCTCTGATAAATTTACGATCTTGTTGAATATTGTGAAGAGATTGCATACATGCATAATGGTAATTTCCGAAATATTACTGAGCAACCTAAACATAATCATAGTTAAGTAATATAGAAGTAAAAACACTATTATAACATCACTTGATAAATTCATAACATGGAAACTAAAACGGGAGCCCGCTGTAAATAAGTAGATATAATAAAGATAGCCATAGAAATGGTAATAAAACGCTAAATTCTGTCCATTCGACGAAGCTTGACGACAAAAACTACATTTCCATGTACAGAGACAGAGCCAGTGACGTCAGACAGACAACGTGATGTTGTCCTATTGTAACTTACTTAATATACCTACTTAAGTACCTACAACATAATGAGTCTTGACAAAAACGTAATAACCTACCTAACCTATTAAACTTATATGTACCTCTATACAGCGAGTGCACGAGCACAATTTTTCAAATTAGGTATTTAAGCTAGTTATAAAACTAATGAACCAATGTAAAAAAAAAACAATTTCGCAATCGCAAATTAGTTGACAATCGGAGGAGATATATGTTTATGAAATTTACAGTCGAATTGAGCTTACTTTTTGAGAAGTCTGTTGAAAAGTAAAGGGTACCTATACAATGTTATATGACTATAAGGAACTGCACAAAGTTGACGCATAACTCATACAGACATATATGGAAAGTAATTTCTAAATGAGACGCTCGAGATCTCAGTACAGTTAAAAGCGAATTTCACGAATATTTTAAACAATTTTCGGAACCGACAAAGAGTATCAAGGTTGTATAACAAGTATGGATGAAGAATTTGGAATTTGCATGATTCCACTTGAAAGATTCCAGAATTTGGGAGAGATACTTCAAAATTGTACAAAAAAATAGAATATTGTACTTATATTTCACTTTACATAACGTGAGCGCTTTCAAGAAATAATTATTTATTTTAAACTAATCATATTTGGTACTTATTTTGTAAGATAAGAAGCTCTCGATCCCAAAGCTTCTAGTAGCCCAAGCATTTTAACCTTATAACCATCCCAGTACATCAGGTAGAGTCAATAAGCAACATACTTTTAGCAATTACCTACCAATTGCGACTACTATCTGACAAACTAATTACGGAAGTTATTATCCGTTGACAGGTAACAATAGAGAAGTTCATGTCTTAACTGGCCATACGATCAAACAGCGTTCATTAACATCCAAGATGTACCTACATCGTAATTGCCCCAAGGACCACATAAGCAGAATGGCTAGTGTTAAAGATATAAACGATGCAGACACTAATAAACGACACAATAGTAATAAAACATACGAACATTAAGTAATTTACACAGAAAATGATGATAGTGCAAAAACTTTTGACGAATTGAATTTGTTAATTTCAACACCGCACGATACATCCGAAAATAAAAGCTTTGCAAAAAAAGGTACTATAAAACGCATTCGAAACAATCGCCACACGAGGCAAATGCTCCGCAGCTCAAGCATGGCGAATCACACAAAAAACTCAAGAACTAAACAAAAACTATCTAGATTTTTATTATAGCTTTAAAAATCTTGAAAATGTCTAGACCAGAATGTAAAAATATTCAAATTAGACGAATGCAAAACAACTTTTAGGCGCTATCTAAAACGAGACGTACGTAAGTATTAAAATTGTAATAAGAGTTCATGGAAATGTTAGACGCAGAGGATTCAAACAAACTAACAACCAGGAAACAAATTGAAGGCTCCTGAAGCGTAACAGTCCTTGAAAGTTCGGCTACCCGAACTCTTTTGTGCGAAAGAGGCGAAAAAAACGCAATAAACTCAACGTGTACGCTGATAGCAGCTACATTTGTCAGCGATTTTTTTACAAGTGCTTTCAATTAATCATTAAAATATCCTATACAAAACATTTTGATTACTCTTATTGACAAGCAGAATTGAAATAGCTGATAAATGAAGGAACATACATTACAAAATGTGTTTCTGAATACAAAGCAATTAAAACTAAATGCGGTAGCAAAATTAAAATGGCCGTAATTATGCGAACAGTTATTATTACATAATGACCGCTCATGTCCAGACCGACCATATAAGAGGTCAACCATTTAAGCAAACAAGAGCGTGCATTTATTTAGTTTATTGCCGTCAAAAGTGACACAAAGTTAACATTTCTTAATATTAATTTTGGCACCGACAAAGTCTCTTGAAATTCTAAGTATTTTGCTGCAAAAAGTGCAGGTTTCTCATG
The DNA here is from genome assembly GCA_964007245.1 of Hypomecis atomaria. Lineage (NCBI taxonomy): Eukaryota > Metazoa > Arthropoda > Insecta > Lepidoptera > Geometridae > Hypomecis > Hypomecis atomaria. The sequence continues at coordinate 3,818,911 of OZ023282.1, forward strand.
AGCCAGGGCAATTTCAAGTCCGTGAACCCAGGTTTATTGCTATCCTAAGTAATCTAGATAAATAACACCTTCATAAAGCGGCTCCAGTTTCGTGAGACACAACGTGGGACGCCATTACCATATGCAGCCAAATTTTGATCTCGATCCTTTTATTGTTGCACTACAGAATTCGGCAACGTAGGGGAAAAATACTGGTGCTTTTTCGGTTTTAACAATCCCATAAGGTAAAGTAAACAACAAAAGGAGTTGTAGTGTCCGAGCCGGACACATTTTATTGTAATTCAAGTGAACACATCTGGGTCGACGCCTACGTCTACCAAAACATAAGGGGAAACAAGCGAGGACAATAAACATGAATGTTTAAGTCAGGCGCATGCTCAATAAATACCACTGATAAAGGAAAGATTTACACGTAATACCACATACAACAAAGATATCGTACGCGACACCGTTGCGGCGTCCCAATTCAACAGCTATTCAATCAATTGCAAAAACGGACATGCAAAGGCAAATTTAACACGAATGCTTTCACGTCAACAGAAACTGAGAATGAATCTATCGTGTGTGAGCGAAATGAGAACGAAAGTGCATCAGTGCACGGTGATTAATTCTGTTTAGGAATATCATATTGACTTAACAACTGCCCCGCCTCCGTGTGTCGACGACTCCTTGGCCTTGCTTGTCCAAATTGAATGCATATTTTTATATTACGTAAGGTTGAAATCGCCTGCAGCGAATTGCAACTGGTTTGGTGACTACAGATGCGTCAGAGCAGATTTGGACGATAAAGAGATGCAGACAGGTAGCACACAGGTTGTGACAGGCATGGAAAGAGTTATTTTTATAAACTCAGTTTGTTGACATCATTTTGGGTCTAGACTGCAGGATAGATGTTAATCTAATAGCAACGACCTTACCACTTAAAGCATCACGTTAACGCATCAGCCAGATATTGTCAACTTATTATTGGCACAGACAGGCAAATCATATATTTAACATCTGACAGGTACTAGTTGCGATTTAACTAACCGAGAATAACAATGCCTAAAACCGGTAGTTGACATCTTCGAGCGGCCTTGGTATCGGTAGCAAAAAGCGAGCAAGTTTACTGAACGCTGCTTTGGTCAGGTTACACAATAATCCTAGGATAGCCAATCGGATTCATTACTCTTCGTAGAAGACGATACGGTTTGTGAGCATAATTAGGTTTTGGTACCAAATAATGTCGGAGACTGAAGCCGCCTCTAGCGGGAGGCAAACGTTCTCTTACAATTTCGGTAACGCTAATGCTATTTTGATTACTCAAAATTGCCTTTTTTACGCAACGGTAGACGGAATCGTCGGCAATTCTGCGGGTCACGTCATAGGTGGAATAATGTGGTCACGTCATTCTGTAATAAATGGGCATTTAACTACACACTTAACTAGAGTCAACAGCATATAAGCGGAACAACGTGGTAAAAAAATAGAAAAGATAATAATCGGCCAAGTACAAGTCGGACTCGCGCACGGAGGGTTCCGTACTGTATGGGAGCCCCCTTAAATATTTATTTTATTTTAATTATATGATTTATTTTTAAAGTGAATATAAAACTAAGTATTCTGTGAAAATTTCAAGCATCTACCTGTTACTATTATTAATACAGAGCGGAAAACGTCTAAAAATTCAGGTTTGTTGTATGGAAGCCTCCCTTAAATATTTATTTAATTCTCTTTTTAGTGGTTATAGCGGCAACAGAAATACATCATCTGTGAAAATTTCAGCTGCCTAGCTATCATGGTTCATGAGATAGAGCCCGGTGACAGACGGACAGACGGACAGACGGACATCGAAGTCTTAGTAATAGGGTCCCGTTTTTCCCTTTGGGTACGGAACCCTAAAAACCGAACTCATTTGGAAAACGTGGTGAAAATAAAACTAATTGCCTATTTCCTGAACTGTAATACTATTTGCGAATGAGGAAGATGCGGTGGATGGGATCATAATAGCATTGGCAGAGAGCGACATAGATCGATCCAAATTGGCCGCTTCCTCTGCACACAATTGCCCCATTCAAACCGGAATAGACAAAAAGCTCCTCACAAAGGAGCGTACAATTGTCCACAACAAAACTTCGATCTAGCTCAGACCACAAAGGCTTATCCAACTAGTTACATTCAATTGTACATAAAAACTCTCACAAACACTAATTGAAAAAAGCATCTAGATAAATGAACACGAATCTAGACGCACAACATTAGATTAGATACTAATGACATGACAGCAGTGCTAGGGCAGGAAAAAGAAAAATTTCAATCTTACACAAACCACAATGATGTAAGACGAATGAGCAATAAGAATATAAGTTTGTTAACCCCAGACGGCAGACGCATAAAAAGATAGATTTCCAGCAGGTAGTGACTAGATCGCAGATAGTGGATTGATTGGTACTATAAATGAACGACAAATCTGTGACCCGGGCGCGCATCCGTAATCAGGTCACGTCGCAGTAGATGCAATAAAAATATTCAGCTGCAGAAACTTCCTTCTTCGACATGTTTCAGACGAAAATTTGACACGTAAAAGCCGACCACGTAACCTCTTCTTGAAATTGTCCTTTCAAAATGTTTGCAGAGCCTCGTCATGCGTGAATGTGACTTTAAACAGAGAGCTCTATTACAAGCCTTTGAGGTCATTTACCGAGATTGCGCAACTTTGTAACAAAAAAACATTTAGGAATGCGATGCGGCGGAAAAATCAACAGAGCGAAACGTTTTGGTTGCAACACTTTTTATCGCCTGCACTCAGACTTTAGGCAAAACATTTTCTCACAGTATTTCAGTGTTTTAATTTGTCCAAGAACAAGTTGTGTAGCTACGTTATAAAATTCAGGTTTGTGTTTAGCACGCTAGGTTTACCTAGAAAATACAACGCAGCTTTTGAAGGCTAATGCTTACCCAACCATTAAAAGACAGCAAACAATGATCGCGCAACAGGATTGCCGAATCAATTGACTTAACAGTGTCAACAGTCAATAGAAGAAACCCTACCGGGCCTCGATAGCGAAAAGCCTTCGCAAATAAGTACTGTGTCAACAGAAGGAAAAAAATTAAGGCCGCGTAGAGGCCTGGCGCGAAATTCCCTCGAGCAGCAGTAGACTATGTTGACTCGGCAAACAAACCACCGACCGAACACGGATGGCCACTTCTGCTGACCGGTTCAATGCCTGACGAAGACAACACTCACCGCAAGGAAACATTGGACTGGTCCTCGCATATGCAAACACGTTTAAATTCATAATCTCAGATGTTTTTTGCAGTTATAAAACTCTCAAATTGCGGCTGTTATTAAATTTTATATTTCTACTGCAATTTTAATCTAACATCTGCAGGATGTGCCATTTTTTGCGAGTCGAATAACAATAGCGACAAACGAACGCCATAGCTTTTATATCAAAGCCCAAACCTAGGCATAGACCGTACATAATACACAATACCTAGCCAGTCAGTAATGGAAACTTAGAATTCTATTGTAATAATACGCCGGTCTCGACTTGTGATGTGTCAGTCATCGACATTGTCATATTTGGAAACGACACTCGTCCATATCAGAACTATCAGATAACAATCCAGCCATCTGCATAATGATTACCGAGTTGTTAGTGTCAATCAATGCTTCTCTATCAGTGGCTATGAAATGAAAAAAATATAAATAGGCATGTAGGTGTTGACCCAAAAAACATTCAAGGTAAAATGTACGAGCTAGGTACGTAATCGAGAGCCAACTAGTAGCAAAAAATAATTTTGTCTATAATTAACAAGAAATCCGTATCGAGATGTCTCTGAAATTAAAAGAGCACCCACACAATGGTAGAGAAACGTGACTGTGCAGCAATACGGGGACAATCTAAGACATGATCTAGATTGTAACAGCACCACGGCAGCCGACAGACGTGTGTCCAAAAACAACTACAAAGAAATCGATTTCATGCAGCCGAATAAAAAATCAAAAGAAAAAAATGCATCGATAGAACCTCACTTCGCCAAAACTTACGAATCATCCCCTGGCAATGACCGAAGTCTAGACCAAAGCTTATCTCCAGCTTCACTCCTGTCTCTGCCAAAAAACATCATAATAGCTATGATGAGCAAATGCGCCACGAGTCGAATTATTACTCGAGACTTTTTATCGCTATTCATTTGAAACTATTACTCTGCAAATGCTAGAAGCTCCAACCGCTAATATTATTTGAGCATTCACAATAATTACAGGCTTTGCAACAGTAATTTGGCCGAGCTAATTGATTTAACATTAGGTTTTTACGACTGTCTAATAGTGACGACTATTTTATTACTTACCAGATAATGACTCCATTTGATTTTTACAACAGATTAAAATGCAAAACTTTCGTGACTAAGATTAATTTGGTGGCGATGAATTCTTTTCTAGCTACGAAGATGGCAAAATCGATTAAAATCAGCGTGAACCGAATGAAATTAGAAGCATTTCTATTTTTTACCGGTAAAGATCCTAAAAAAGGAATTAGCATTGAAAGCCGATTTAGTTTCGCAACTACTTTTTGCATCGCTGCAAAAATACGACGGGATGATTTTGGCCGGACAGATATGTACATTTCGTGCGTTGAAAATTTCAATCACGGACTCGTCGGAGCTCTTACTGCTGAGGGAAAAAATCAGCAGCAGTCGTGATACAATCAGACCGATGAACCCGATGATCGCACGAATCATTGAAATGCGCAGCCGCAAGATCTGTAAATTGCAAATCGTCTAGACTTTTATCCGTTCAAGGACTACATACACAAATCTCGAAACTCTCAAGATTAGTAGCCGGAGTTTAGAGAAGTTGTACGCGCCTTGGAAACTACACTCGGATCGATCTATCGATGTTGCTGGCCTGATATACTCAGGCGCTATGAATTTCAAAGGTTTCCCACTATTCTTATTTTCATTCTGAATCATCAGCATCATACCGAAAAGGACCTTGCCTGCCTTGTCGGTGACTAAGCTTTGGGCGCGCTTAAGTGTTCTGTAGATAGACATCGAATTCCCTAAATTTTAATATAATGAGTGTATTTAATCTCCCCCGAGCTTTGAGATGAAAATTAATTGCAACTGTCAAGTCTCCGTAAGTGTTTCTTAAGTTTAAAATGTGAAGCAATTACGCACCAAATCCGAAGCCATTCCTTGATTCCAAATTGTTATCTTTTATGCGTCGTTTGAGATTCGTTCAGGATCGGGCAAATCGGGTAAAATGTTAACTGTATCAAATTATTCATACCCTGGAGTTTCGAGTGGAATGGCAATAATGTGAGCAATAAAATTAGGAACCGCGACGCAATAACCACAATTTAGCTTAATTTAAATCAAAATCTGGATATGCATGGCAATTATGACATGGGACCCCAAGGTCAGGTAAACCTGCAGATTCATCCACGACCTCAAACTTGATTCAAACAAGCAAGCAAATACGACTTGCTTTCTGGCACATTTCGTGATGTTTTATTTTTTATTGTAGTTTTTACATTTTATGTGAAAAATTTACAATTTATAAAACGTAACTTGAACATTTTTTAACAAATACTCTATAGCTCAATTGTTACATGGCTTACTAGAGAGCATCTTTGATGAATTTAATCAAAACACGAATATACGAGTGCTAAATAAAAAGCTTTTCTATTATTCAAGATGTAACACGAACCTGGAGATTTATAAGAAGCCGCATACGGAATTGAATCACATAACAATGCATTTTTTATTGTAATGCGCAAAATTTGTATTCATTGCATAATGCAGGAGTAATCCAATGGGTGGTGCCGTCAAAAATGGCATTAGAAATTCATGTAAGTATAGATTTTAATGTGCTAGTGTCTGGTTTAGATTTAGTATGCCTAGACATTGGATGGAGTACACTGACACTGGTATTTTTGAAGCAATTAAATTGTACAAAGATATAATTTGCAAGTCAATTAGATTTGGAATTTTTGTGCCACGACTAAATTGTGGCTGATGTGGTTTCGCTTGCATATTTTTTGATAGATTTGCAAAGATCATTGACATCTCTTAATATACCATGATGTTGTTTCCTGGTCCATCAATTTCGTCTATAATTTTAATGGCAATATTTATCAATATTCTCCACACATGTTAAATTCTACGCTTGGCCTCTTTTCTCCGCATAATCATCTGATTCGATCCTGTGATCGGTTCTAGGTTAAATCAGCAATTTGACAATTTCGTCGGCCACTTGTTACTGTGCGTCCGATTATTTACTTATCTTGTCTTGGCCATCTCTGTCATTACCCAAATCAAGTTTAGTGGTAATGATGTTTGACTTTGTGTTAAAGTCATCTTTAATTAGGTTCGATTCTCCAAAATCCAGAGCCAAAAAGCTTGACCTTCGTTCGGTAGTGTTTTTAATCATACTTTTTTCCTTTTTCACCTGTTGACAGCACCACGCGTGGCATGGAAGACGGTCGTGCACGAGCATCGTAGCTCGACTGACAGGTGGCTAATGCAAGCAAATGGTTACCACTCGCCATTTATAAAAAACTAATACGAGCTTTGATTCTGATGATTTGTTATTCGATCTATTAATAGTGACGTACGTAGTTGCTATGTTAATTTTTTTCACTTTTATTGCTCTCTATAATTTTGCATATTTTTTTGTTCTAAGAATATGAAATTTAGCATCGTTCTGTTGAAATGACACCACGCCGTTTATCTGAAGTGAATAATTCGATAAGCGTAAAAGTTATCGAGTAAACATCAAAATACTGTCGTTAAATTTTAGCAGCTAAAAAACATCCGAGATCGCAGTAGAAAAAACATTTTATGCACTAACGAGGATGTTGAAACAGTGCTAAAGAGCATTATTGTCTATCTACTGGCTTTTTTATTGGGCATTCAGCACTTTGCACCTAACCGCAATGTTTATTCAAATGTCAAATAGATTCTAATCCGATGCGACAGTACAAGGAATCCGGCAAGTTACTGTTATAGGAGCCTGCACGATGTGTTTGCGCTGCACGATGACCTTTGCATTTCTAAGGCCTATGCAATGTACATAGTACATACTAATTTAGTTTTATATAGAATTACGTTGCATCGCAACTAAAATAAGTTGCTATGCTTTGCAGTTTTATAGATTCTCGACGATGCATTTCCTTCATTGAAACTCGCGTTCGATGCAATTTCTTTCTACAGTGTCAATTTTGATGGTTAATTCGTTAGATGTGCATTTTATTTTACAGTTTTACTAATATTTTAACTGTAGACTTATCAATGAAACTAGTGGCCTCGCCCGGGTACAAATGGTTAAAAAAGCCAAATAGTAATGATCCCTAATTTTTTTTGAAAATATTATATAGCCTATTCGTATGTTCACCGGGGATAGTATAGATTTCCAACAGTGAAAGAATTTTTCAAATCAATACAGAAGTTTCGGAGCCTATTCGATGCAACCAAACAAACAATCAAATCATTCCTCTTTATAATATTGGTATAGGTATAGATAACTAAAACGGATCTTAGTAGTTGTCTATTCCGTCTCTGGTCTAGTATTTTTTGGAGACTAAAAATAAATAATAACTGTCCAACGTGCGCAATTGCGCATGTCTACGTTCATTGTTTTATTTGAACAATGCATTTTTTTCGGTGACCGCGCAACCATTGTTTCAAATCACGAATGCAATCACAATCACGATGGGAATTATAAAATTAATACACTAAACCTAATGGGGAATATATTTAATCTTTTAGCATTACATAAAATAATGTTGGATTAGAGCGGCGATCTATTATTTTGTGCCTTGAAGTTCAAGGCACAAAATCGCTTGAAGAAGCTGTTTTTTTTTAATTTCAGTAAAAAGAAAGGACGCAGAGATCTCGAACTCGAACCTACAGATTTTTCGGTATCTCTACCGACTGGCGCCTGTCCTACCGAAGCACCGAAATGGAGCAATTTTTCAAAGATTTCTGTGATTATTAGATAATTCTGCCAGTTTTCTACCGAATTTCAAGTTTCTAACAAGTAAAGGTTGTCTGTTGTCTTATGGCACCGTAAGAGAGAGGCCTTTACCCAGCACTGGGATAGAGAAGGCTGCGGATGATGACGATGAAAGGTTGTCTTAGGACAAATTCTCCTGGTTTAATTTAAAGTTTTTAATAATACGAAAAAGACGAAAAGGAGGACATGACTATAGGTAATTTGTGTAGTGATCAGACTCCAATGGGGAATCCCAGGATTTGGTGTCCCCCATATATATTATGGTGTTTGGTATACCGATATTTTTGGCAGATTCACCGATTTCGCATTTAGTCTTTCGGGACTACTAAAAGTACGTGAGCATGTAGTGACCAAAGTCATAGCATTGAAAACAAGAAAGTTTTCAAGAAATAGGTACTCCTACTCTGCAGTTTCGAGTAAGCTCAATTGAAGTTTTTTTAAAGAAGTCACATTAATGACATAAATCATTTAATTGGGCATTCAGGAAAAAACGCAAAAACAATTTGATCACGGCTGGCATGCTAGGGGCTGAGAACACCGTGGTCAAACATATCCTGAGCTTATATTACTGTACATTATCGCCATAAAACCCCACAAATAAAGTCAAAAGCAATAAAAACTTCGACGCGACGCGACGTAAATAAAACTTAATAAATAAATACATTTCTAATTAGCGATTTTAGCCTTATCTGACACAATAAAATACAATGGCGATATGTCAGTATCTTCAGTTTGATTGCATTTAAATTTTATTAGACGCCAATAAAAATGCTTTAGAGGTATAAAGAATAATTGGTAATTCGAGATTTTACTGAGGATTTTGAAGCGTAAAAAAAACGAACGCAAACGCCGTGGCATGGAAAACCTCAGAGGTTTAGCTAATAAAAATTGATTGAATACTTTCAACCAACTGCCAAAAAAGAGGTTTCGCATCTAGTTTTTAAGCTGATCAGCCGGACCGATTTACACTCCTCTTAACATTTCGTAGGTAAAGGATAGTCGCGTCATCGTCAGGCAGCAAGGTGGGTCGACGATATCGTCAACATCGCGGGTCGAACCTGGACACGATTGGCAAAGGACCGAGGCAGATGGCACTACAAGAGAGAGGCCTACACCCAGCAGTGGGATAAAGAAAGCTGTTGATGATGATAATGATGATGATGAGTCGCGTCATAGGCCAATAAAAATAATACCTTCAAAGATATGAAAAAGTTTGCTCAGGTGCTCAATGTGCGATTGTTTGGATTAAAACAAAAATATTGGGGCCTTAGCCAGCCTCGAGTTTGACTTCGTTTGTCATTTTTCTTATTAAATAATACTAAAACGGGAACTCTAATTAAATTGAACTTCTTATCTAAGGTTACAGAACGAATCTTTGCAAAGTATAACTTAATCTGGTTAGGCATATCCTGCAATTTTCCTCAATAGCACTTGTTGCAATATACTCTATTGATAAATTCGATATCTTAATTAAGATAGGCATGCCCGTATTGGAGAACCTGATCAGAAAATTGCACTCTCTGTCTATGTCATCCTGGCCATAAACGAACCAGAAGTGCAGTTGCTCGAGAAAGGAAAATACATAAGTTTTTTGTCAACTCTTGTACGTAACTGCGACCATAAGGATACCTAAGTATATCACTACATAGTATAAAACAAAGTCGCTTCCCGCTGTCCCCATGTCCCCATGTATGCTTATATCTTTAAAACTACACAACGGATTTTATTGCGGTTTTTTAAATGGATAGTGGTTCAAGAGGAAGGTTTATATGTATAATAATACACCTGTGCGAAGCCGGGGCGGGTCGCTAGTTTAAGTATAAGCTAAAACTGTGTGATTAATGATGAGCTATAACAGTGGTTGACATGGTTTTAGCAAGACCTATGTTTAAGGTGCCATTCGGAACTGAGTTGCCAACTGCAAGTGCCGACTGTTCGTGCAGCGAATGATACAAACTAGTAGTGCAACTGAGGCCAAAACAAATTAATTCAGCCGCAGTTACACTACTAGTTTGTATCAGCCGATGAACGTGCTGTCGGCAGTTGCAGTTGTTAACTCGGATCCAAATAGCATCTTTATGGTTGCAGCCAAAAAAATTCAAAACCTATCAAAAAAGTCTAATGAAAACGTACAAAATATGGAGCATTGCACGTAACGCAAGTGAAACGTGGACACTAACACAGAAGGACAGAAAAAGGCTTGATGCTTTCGAGATGTGGTGCTGGAGAAAGATGGAAGGAATCAGCTGGACAGAAAAGAAATAGAACCAAGAGGTGCTAAACATCGTGAGCGAGAAAAGAAAACTGCTAACAACAATCGAAAATAGGAGAGAAAAGATGTTTGTCCACCTTGTACGACATGACAATCTTATGAAAACCATAATAGAAGGAAAGGTTGAAGGAAAGAGAGGAAGGGGAAGAGCACGGAGGGTATTTGTAAATCAAATTAAGGAGAAGGTAGATGTCATGTCGTACAGGGAGGTAAAACACTGGCCGAGGACCGCCAGAAGTGGAAGTTGTTCCACCGACAAGAGCAGAGCTCTTAAATTATAAATGAATAGCTGTCCGTCCCGGCTTCGCCCGGGTACGATTTGCTAAAGAAGGGAAATAGTAGGATCTCTATTTTTTTTGAAAATATAGCCTATGTTCACCGGGGATAACGTAGCTTTCCAACAGTGAAAGAATTTTTCAAATCGGTTCAGTAGTTTTGAAGCCTATTCGATGCAAACAAACAAACAATCAAATCTTTCCTCTTTATAATATTGGTATAGAAATGGTTGCAGCCACTCTAGGCTTATTGTCGTAGCCTAGGCGAATTGTTTTTTTTTAAGCTATTGCATAGCTTCTATCGCGGGCCTTGAGCGCGGGGACCGAATCCAGAAATTCCGTAACGAAAAAACCTCACGCTCCCCACTCCGACGGGCAAGGAGGTGTGGCTTGAAGGCCGTGCATCGTCTAACGTCGTTTCAGCTCGGCAGTCTTCGACACGGCGTTGTGTGCGATTAGACGTATTGTACGACTCAATGCAATAGCTTTACCGCGGCAGTCCCCGAGTGCCACACGTCGTTTTTTTCAAAATAGCACTCTGTATTACAGAGAAGTGTATGGGTACATGAATTTCTCAAAACTAGAGCATCGTGCCTTTCAATGATCTAAACGATTTCAAAGAAAAAGCGTGTTGATAAATATTGGACATGTCCTCAGTGTGGCATCCCAATGAGTGCTAAAATGGGGATCTGTCTGTCTGTCAGTTGATTTACGTCCTTATGCAGATGATGGAGTTCTCCAATAAATATTCCGACACCATGAATGTCAGGGGACTGGCTGCATTGATGTCACACTATTATTTATATTTACGGCTAATACTGGCTGGATAGGAGCGCTGATTGACGCTGTTGTTACGTACGTCTTTTTAGGGTTCCGTAGTAAAACGAGGAAGCCTTATAACTTCGTCGTATCCGTCCGTCCGTCCGTCCTCAGGTTACAAAGTCATGTAACTTCTACATTTATGTACTAGATTGTATGTAAGTGTTTTAGTATAGATCTCAACTTGAAATACTTAAAATGTTTATACCGGTTTATTTAAGGGGTAGCTCTCATACATATGTAAAGTGGGGACGAATAGTTTTTAGGGTTCCGTACCCAAAGGGTAAAAGCGGGACCCTAATACTAAGACCCCGCTGTCCGTCTGTCTGTCACCAGGCTGTATCTCATGAACCGTGATAGCTAGGCAGCTGAAATTTTCACAGATGATGTATTTCTGTTGCCGCTATAACAACAAACAGATTTAAATAAATATTTAAGGGGGGCCTCCCATTCAACAAAAAAGTTTTTTTTTCGAGTTTTTTTTCGCTCGCTATTAATAATGGTAAAGAAATGGGGCTAAAAAGGCTCCAACATGATACGGAACCCTGCGTGCGCGAGTCCGATTCGCACTTGGCCGATTTTTTTCATAATCATCGTCACAATCTATGGAAGCCTATCCACGTACTTGACAACTTATTAATGGTAAACTTGTAGAGGCTTAGAGAAGTTGTGTTGTGACACTCGCCTTGCAAACTTGAGACCGTGAGTTTAGACCCGTACCAATGAGTTCTATGGCTTTTCGGCGAAGGAAAACATTGTGAGGAAAACTGCATACGTCTGTAGAAGAAATTCGATGACGTATGTTAATCCATCAACCCGCACTTTGCCAGCGTGCTGGATATGGTCCAGCCGCCCTTGATGCATAGGCCTACTAAAAGGCGGATAGGTACAATAAATAATACAGTAATACATTTTGTCGAAAGTTAATAAATTTTTAGTACGGAACAGCTGATTTGTTTTAAGATTACGTATAGGTATAGTACGACTTTCGCCTACGCCTGGTATGAACCGTGTCACATTGTATTTATATTTACGACTAAATCCGCGAAGTTTGAAAAAACGTTTTTACACTGATGAGTTATTTAGACAGAGATTGACGTATTGTCGAGATGCAGTTTTTTTTCGGTCTAGCGATAAAAAGCTAATTCTTGACGTGGTAATTTTTATTAGTTGTTTTATGACAGGTCATTGGAATTTAGACTTTTATGTTGCAAAGTTTTGATATTGATTGGAAACTTTATAAATCGACGGCATTTTAGTGAATTTATCATTATTTAAAGTGAATTATAATTGGGACAGATTAACGCAGTACACCTATAAAGAAAAGATTTTACTTATCATCATCATTTTCAGCCTGTAATTGCCCAAACATATGATAGGCCTTCTCTTCTTTTACGGCATTCGTTTCGTTCCTGTCTTATCCGGGTTGAATGCGGATTTTTATATCATCGATAACGAACTGATTATTTTATATTTACTTACTCAAAAAACTTATAATCTATTTAATATACATAAAAAGACTGCGTCGAACCCATTACGGGCGATCAAAAAAAGGATTAGCGTATCTGCACTCCATTCCAATATCAAAAGGCACAATTGACCCGACAATTTAATACGGTATTTTAGTAATTATCCTGACCTGCCCACTTAACCCTGCATTCGACGCGATGGCAAATTGAATTTGCCAATTTGACCGTATTATGGCAGCTTTGAAACCATAACGAACATTGCGACTGTGAAGCGGGAACGTTTGCCGAATATCAGGGTTGCAAAAAAAAAAAAAAAGACTTTAGTAATAATAATACTATATGTTTTAGAATTATTGCAATTTTTTCGTATGACCCAAAATCTGATAGGTACGTTTTCAAGTTTCGACGAAACCTGATAGCAGTTTTGAACTGTAAGTGCTAAGTACCCCATTCGGCAGTCATATTGCCAGCGCAGGTATATCCATAGCCCAAGCCACTTAAACTACAACTTTATGTGTCTCAAACCATGTTTTGACACTATCTGCATATTTTGCATCGCTGTTGTGACAGTGTGTTCCCCATAAATATCGATTTTATATTTAATAGCCACGTTTTTATGTTCGTCTCAGTATCAGACTGGTAATATTGCAAGCAATCAAATTATTGGAATATATTGGAGGTACGAATTTAAGTGTCATCTCGTTGGCAGATCAGATTTAATTTAATTTGCATTATTATTTTTTTTTTTTTTTAAAGAAGCAATACTAATTAAAACGAACAGTTCTTATAGGTCTGCAAAACCATTTGAAACGATACTAATTTGTATTCATTCCTGGCAAACAAGACAACTCGCTTAACCTTTACAATCACACGCTTGGGCCAAATAATGCTCTAATTATTAAATTTGTTTTTCACATTTTATCACGTTCTTGGCTTAAGAAAATAGATAATCTTTTATTAGTCAACCACATTTCAAAAACAAACAAATGACAGTGATGATCTTGATCATTTCTTGCCTTGATCATTTCTGATCATTGCCTTCATCATTTCATTCTGGTCTTGATAATTTCTAATCATTGTTGCCATTATACGCAAATTAATTTCATTTATAATAGCCGCTACCAACCGGTCTTACTGGAAATCTATAGGGGAGGCTTATGTCGATGTAAACGTCCTACAGCTGAAATGACGATCCACCAATTCTTAGCCCCTTCAACGCGCTAGACCTAATCAAAAATGAATTTTAAATTCCTACACCTCTGGCAATTATTATATATCTTCTTTGCCTCTGGGAAACAACTCTTTCACGCCTCCATCTTCGATGCGTGCACAATCAACGCGATATTCTTTTGTTTCCCGCGATAAACTAAATTCTATGCCAATAACAATTTTCGCGTAACGCGATACGTCGATTTAGAAGAATTTAAAAAAGAATGGCAATTATGATTAAAATGGAAGGTTTTCCATTTTATTTTTAGGAATCACAAAAAAATTATAACAAATATTTAAGTTATATTAATTTATGGAGATTTCAACATTATTTTGGTATTTGATAAATTGCTTTAACTTTTACAGCTCAAAAATTTGCAAAAAAAAATATTCTGTGTAAAAATATCTTTATATTCAGGGAAAAAATATATCTTTTGCGTAGACTAGATACACTTCATACGTTTTAATTTAATGAAACTAGTAGCAGTTTGATTTTTTTTAGCAAAATCCTATTTGAGCCTTTCGTTTGTGCTTTCACGTGTTCGGCGAATAAATGACAATGAGAGGCCGGAGTGAAGTGTTTTATTTAAAAAATATATAATTATCAAAGACAACACCTAAAATGTATCGAATCACACGTGCATGTTGAAACAAAAAGTACTCATCAATTACCAATAAATCGGGTCGTATTGTCACGATATTTGCTGACAAAGGAACGCCGATGGTTGCCGCCAGAAACCTCACATGTCACACTCGTGTCGATCGCGCATGCATCACCTGACTAGGTGGCATCAATTCAATGTACACTCGATACTACTGTACTTACGTAGTAACTATCATCTAATCTATGATAGTCCTGTGTTAGCACAAAAGGCATAATAGCAGAAACTCTAGTTGCGATGTACATAATACTATGACCTAATGTGTTGCATGTGTAGCACATCAAGCTGCGGTCATGTATAATACCAGATTTCGACTTATCCGAGTGGATATGAAATTGCAAACAACTTTTGCGGTAGCAATTTTAAAAGGATAAATATTTAGTTTCATAGTCAATTTTTAAGTTTGTAATATTAGACGTCCCTATAAATTATTATATTTTTGCGCCATTTAAAGAAAATTTGACGAAATCTAAAAAGTTTTTGACGGGCTGACATTTGATAGATAGACTACCTATGACCCTGAACTGGTCGTCCACTTGTATACCAGATATGATGATGATAATAACTATGATAGATGTTGCCAACAGTAATTTCGCTTCGAAATACAGCGGTATTCAAACATATTATAATATCGTCCCACCAGCATTGTAACTCGAGACATTTCTGTCTACATCCAACTTGATTTATATTAATATACCTAAATATCTCCAATCAACGTGCGCGATTTTGACGAACTGACGATTTTTATGGACATTAGACGACATTAAGTGCAACTAATCGACTTTTTTCTCGTCGTTTTTATTTTAAAGTCCAAATTAATATCTGTTTTGATGCATATGACTGGTTTTACGATACGGTTGGTTTAAATGTCAAAATAGTCGAGCATAGAGCGCAAAAAATGTAAGTAAATCCATGCTTATCTACAATGCTGTCACAAAAAAAGATAATAGCATGTTAAACCCTAGGCTCAGAATAGTTATTTGTCTATTAGCTGCTAAAGAGTGTACACGTGTTAGTATCAAGCCGGTTTCTAATGGGTATTATGTTGTGAATTCCTCCCAAATCACATCAAGAATCTCCAACATTCGGGAATAGCAATTAAACTTTATCATCCGATAACAATAAACCTAAATATAAAAAAAAAAATCTCGAAAACACAAAAATACTCTCCCCGGAAATTCCCCAATATGCGCTGTATTTCCCCGAATTTTACAAATCGGGCTCGAGTTTTGAAACTTGACGCTAAAACAACAAGTAAGGTGGAGTAAGGGTTAAATATAAAAGCTGAAATACTGCAACATTTCGCGAAACAACAATTTACACATAAAGCCCGACTCTTTGTGTATCAATTATCGTTGTTAAAACGTTTAGCACGTGGATGACAATAAGGATATGTTAATTAAGTTGGCAACTACCGTTTTTGGCGTGTTTTTTGCTGTAATCCTTTACTCTTTTACATTATGGAAAGTAGTACTTGTATCATAGGCGAAATGACTCCGCGCAACATTGCCATAGGAGATTTCTATACAGATAGTTTAGAATATAAAATTAAATATGTTTAAAGTTTGAATTATTTTTGCAGATTTGCATTTTAATTACCCGCTATGCTGGTAAAATGCGCTAATACAAAATTATAGTCATTATGAGTTCGAAGGTCTTGTACATGGTAATTTTTCCGCCCATTTATAGCTATAAACATAGATAAAACACTATTGTTTTTTACCTAGTTCAGTCCGGCTATTTGTCTGTCTATCTGACATCACTCATCGGTGACAACGACCTAAAATAATAAATTATGACATTTTTTCCTCCCAATGAAACTATAAATAGACATGCATTTCGTTTGAAATTTATTTTACGACCTGCAATCAAGATTTAACATATTTGTAGATTTATATTAAATTTTATTAGTATCGCTTTTCAGTCACAATATTGTATCAAATGATTGTATATTTTCATTAAAATTGGACAGATTGTCAATTAGTACGATTTATTTATAAAGCGTCGAGGATTTATTCCGCTTGCAGTCAACGTGTTTAGTTTTTCTTTATATTTCTATGACATGCTGCGGCGCTGAATAGAAAATGCGAAAGTACAGTAAGAGAAAGTTCTCTGAGCGTCTGTATATTCATGTTTGCCTTATTAGATTTCATCCACTCTCTTAAGAGAATAGCTGAGCGCCAAGGAATTTGAGAAGTAGGTATTTGAACTAAACTATTGCTGTCGCGATGCCCCCTAGACAGGGAGCTTCTATGTGTGGTGTGATGCAATTGTATTTGTGTGTGTGTTCCCCGCGCTCCTAGCTCAGGCTGCCGGCTGATTTATTCTTTTGAATTGTAGCAAAATATGGTAGGTACATAAGCTCCGGTTTTTTGGGATAGCGCATGGCAAACGAAAACATTTATACTGAATATTTTTTATCGAATTAGAAAGCTACATTATTTTTTACACATAGAGGCGAAGTATATTGATTTTAATTTTCTTTCGAAATTTTTTTTTTTGAAAAAACCTTTATATATAGCCAACTTTACACAATTGACCTCAAGCCAAAAGCTGCGAACAAAAATAGCTATTAAACTAATCGATTTCTGTAGGCGCTGCAATATACATACTGAAAATTCTACCAAATACCTAACTTAAGATTATCCCAAATAACTTTTTTTAAGGAAAACACGCACATAATTCTTCAACAGACAATAAACAAAGTTTAAATAGCTTTTATTTAAATTAAATAGTCCAAAAAGAAGAATCTAAACTTTAAAATTAATTCAACCTATAAATTTTGAATATTACACAATTTTTGGGGTATAAAATCTTTCAAGAGATTTAGGTACGTAATAAATAACAGATAGCTTCAATATCTGCTTCGAAATTGCGTTGCATGGTTTGACCCAAAAAAATATATTATTTACATACATACATTGCAAGTTAAACAAAAACTTGTAAAATAAACTAAACTGTTCGTAATTTATTTTTAAATGTAATGCTTCTCCTAAAAGCTTGCAATAGCAAATCAAAATGTTACTTATCCTGTTTAATTTTATCAGACGCCTTTTTTTTAATATTTACATTTATGTTTTAAGTTTTGTATAAGCCAATTGTTTGCAGAACAATCATTATGTTAAGTTTTTATAGTACTAGGATGGAATTAACACTGGTATTGTATTTATTAAATTAAATGTGTGTAAATAAAGAACTTTTGAAATTGAAAAATTGTAAAATAAACTTGAGAATTGGCTCAGAAAAATCGAATATGTGAAGTATCAGAACATACACAAATTGCAAATCCCTTTCTTTTTGTAGGTCAGTCAAAATGAAAGGTTTCTCAGTTCATCATCATCATTTCTGTTACGTGACGTCTACTGGTGGATACACGATACCTCTTTACAAGTGAAGTTTTACAAAGTGAAGGAAGTTTCAGAGGTGTACTTACCTACACGTTCGTTATTATGAACAAAGTTTACTATGTTTACTATATTTTGTTACAAATTCATATTTGTTAATTTATTAACTATGCAATTTTGTCATTTTAAGTTTTGATATTGTAGCATTGTTCAGATTTATATTAAATGATTATCATTTTGTTTTTACGATTTAATATTTAATCATTTATTATTTATACTATATAAAGCTTAATTACCACTGACTCACTGACTCACTGACTGACATAGAGAAACCTAAAGGGTATAAGGAGGTGTGTGGGGGGAAAAGTGAATATAGGGTCGTGTTGGGGGTGGTTCACAACCTCTGGGAAAAATCCGAAATTGGAAGAAAGTCTTACCCTGATGGTGAGATGCCCTCGTATCTCAAAAACGGTAAACAATTTTGCCAAAGCACTTGAACTAAAAATTGATAAAACCCTGGGACCTCTTTAGAGAATTGAAAAAAAAGATGGCCCCCGAACAAAAAAACATGGCCGCCATACAAAATTGGATCTTCAATAGCTCGGGAACGGTACAACTTGGATGAAGAGTGTTTGACCAAATGTCATAGGGAATCGGGAGAGCTACCTGGTGGGGTCGATGAAAATTCAAGATGGCGGTTTTTTTTTTTTTACTTTCGCCATACATTTGAAATGACAAAGTTTTATTTTTTTTCAAAATAACAAAAGAGTGCCTCGCGGGCCGCTTGCGGCCCGCGCACCGCCCCAAAATACTAGTTTAAATATACAATTTAATTAATTTAACTACAGCTATTTTAAGTTATTGTAATTTTAAGATAATTATGCTTTGCTTTAGCTAAGCTGAAATTTTAAGGATATTATAATTATAACTACAATTGTAATTGGTTTGGACTGACTTGTGTCTTGTATTTTGATACCAATAAAATAATATGAATATGGGTCCAGCTGCGGATTTCGTGAACTAAAAATCAGCTGTTCCATACAAAACTGCAACTTGGACTCGATAAAAAGTATGACACGATTAGTTTTTTTCTCGGTTTGGCCACATATATTAAAAGTTGTTCATAATAATAGTCCGAATCACCTCCTTTCGGCTTAGTACACACCAGTTCTGGATAATCCTGTATATCTGGACATATAAAACTTTTTGCCTTTTATATTGTAACTATTCCCGTATTTTCATTGCGCGATTAGTCCCGTAGTATCCTTACATAGTATAAAATAAAGTCGCTATTTTCGTTTGTTTGTTTGTCTGTATGCTTAAATCTTTAAAACTACGCAACGGATTTTGATGCGCTTTTTTTTAATGGATAGAGTGATTCAAGAGGAAGGTTTATATGTATAAAAATTCCCGAAATTCCCACGGGAACGGGCACAACGCGGGTAAAACCACGGGGCGCTGCTAGTAAAAAATAATTAAGAATTCAATTAAACAGATGCAATGCTTACTGTTTGGAGAACTGCTTGTCATACTTAGGTTCTACTTTGAATAAGTTTAAAAAAGTTGAAACTATTAGCAAATTAAAGCAGCAGTGCGTAGCACACACCATATAAATACAGGATAGAACATCCACAAATTACTACACACTTTTCAGCAAAACTCAGCGGATCGGCAAGTTAAAATGACAAAGGGCAAGGCACATAGTTCAATGAACGGATAGCCAATGGGGCTGTTTTCTCGAATGAATTTCACGTATAATCCGCGCCACACAAGTCGGCGGATGGAAAGTTAGGCGCAGAACGCTGCGCAATAGGCAAAATATAGGTATGCGCAGGAGCCAGAGAGACAAGACGCCGCACGGGCACAACCGCCCGCCAACCTCATGCCTCCCGCGCGCACGCCCGTGCTTACCACTACGTCGCGCGGCGTCGGCATTGTGCGCACATGCGCAATAATTAGCAAATTACGGCGAAGTGTCATCTGCGTCTTACATCTCATCCGCCGACTTGTGTGGCGCTACCTATACTGGCAAGCACAGCATAGAACTTATTTATTTTATTAGATACAGATTTATTTATTTTGTTGTATTTGTAATAACAATAATGTGTTTTTTAATTATTTGATGTTGTGTCTTTGATAATTTAATAATTTAATAGAACGTTTTTCGCTTAGGTAAATGGACTAAGGATAATTATATTTAAACGTTACAGTTATTACACGATTTTAGAGAGCACGTGATTTTCCTGATTAGAACTATTATTTCGCTTTAGGCGCAGAATTCTAATAATGACACATAGTTTTAAGAAAGTTCAATTTTACGAATGCCCAATTCTATAAATGCCCAATTCTCACAATTTTCACTTCTAAGAATGCTCAATTCTCAAAATGGCAAAATAATTTCAAATGGAAAAAATCGGCCAAGTACGAGTCAGACTCGCGCACGGAGTGTTCCGTACTGTATGGGAGCCCCCCCCCCCCCCCCCCCCTTAAATATTTATTTTATTTTAATTTTATTATTTATTATTGAAGGGAATATAAAACTAAATGTTCTGTGAAAATTTCAAGCAACCTGGTACCGTTATTAATATAGAGCGAAAAACGTCTAAAAGTTCAGGTTTGTTGTATGGGAGCCCCCTTAAATATTTATTTTATTTTGTTTTTAGTATTTGTTGTTATAGCGGCAACCGAAACATATCATCTGTGGAAATTTTAGCTATCATGGTTCATGAGATACAGCCCGGTGACAGAGAGACGTGCCGTGGGGTGCCGGCAGAGTAGAATAGCACCCCCCTCTAGTACCAGGTGTCGTAAGAGCCGACTGAGGTACAGCGGAACCGACTAATGGCGGTATAACCATTCGACTAAAACGTAGCTAAAATGGCACAGGGCAGGGATGGGGAGCAGCATCCCTGTCGCGAAGCTACGTTTCTGCGATCGCCACCACGCCTGCCCAGCGCGGCGATTATGGGCAAAAACCCCAATATGGAAACAACAAATAGACCAGGCCCCCAGTCCCCAGCAGCTCCGCTAGCCCGGGGCTACGGTAGCGGCCCCGGTAACGGCGGAGAAGGGGGTGCTAAGAATCGCTGGCAGACGCCCGGCTACCACTCCTGTAAACGACGACTGGCCCTGGTAACACACAACGTGCGCACGTTGAGGACTGACGAGAAGATCGCTGAGTTGAAAGAAGAGTTGAGTAGGTTGCGTTGGGATATTGTGGGGTTGTCTGAAGTCCGTAGAGAGGGGGAGGACACAATAACCTTAAACTCCGGCAACCTGCTTTACTACCGGGAAGGTGACCAACGGTCCCAAGGTGGTGTTGGTTTTCTCGTTCACAAGTCCCTCACCAACAACATTATTACCATCGAAAGTGTGTCAAGCAGGGTGGTATACCTAATACTCAGAATATCCAAGAGGTATTCGCTGAAGGTCATTCAGGTATACGCACCGACATCGTCACACCCAGATGATGAAGTGGAGACTATGTATGAGGACGTAAGTCGGGCTATTCATATGTCTAAGGCCCACTTCACTGTTGTTATGGGGGACTTCAACGCAAAGTTGGGCAGAAAAAACGATGATGAGCTGAGGGTGGGGAAATTTGGATATGGGCAACGGAACCCTAGGGGCCAGAGGCTGGCTGACTTTCTGGAGAGAGAGGAACTCTTTATGATGAACTCTTTCTTCCAGAAGCCGCCTCACAGGAAATGGACCTGGATGAGCCCTGATGGTTCCACGAGAAACGAGATAGACTTCATCATGACGACCGAGAGACGAATATTTAATGATGTCTCCGTGATCCACAGGGTGAAAACCGGCAGCGATCACAGAATTGTACGAGGCACATTAGATATTAATGTTAAGCTCGAAAGGTCCCGCCTGATGAAGTCCACGCTCCGACCTACTCGTGAACATATCCAAAACCCCGAGGACTTTCAGCTCGAGCTCTCGAATCGTTTTGCTTGCCTAGAGAACCTTGCGTCGGTGGAGGATATCAACAACGGGCTCGTAGAAACTGTCCAAACGGTGGGTGCTAAGTTCTTTAGACCCCGCCGTTCAAAAAAACCGCAGAAATTCTCCGATCACACTGTAAATCTCATGGCCGAACGACGCTCTCTAAGATTGCAGTCTTCCGATGATGCAAAGTCTTATAGGCGTCTCAATAGACAAATTTCGAAATCCTTGCGGCACGACATCCGTCTTTTTAATACTGAACACATTAAAAAGACAATAGAGCGAAACAAAGGCTCCAAAGTGTTCGCAAGAGATTTGTCTATTGGGCAAAGCCAATTGACAAAGCTGAAGAGAGAAGATGGAAGTATAGCGTCGACCAAGGCAGAGGTATTAGAGGAGATTGAAAGGTTCTATGGACAGCTATACGCTTCGGTCGCTAAGCCTGTTAGCAGCGCGGCCAAAGATCCAAGAGCCAAGCTGACCCGACACTTCACCGAAGATATCCTGGACATCAGCCTGTACGAGATTAGAATGGCCCTGAATCAGCTTAAGAACAACAAGGCGCCGGGTGATGACGGTATCACATCAGAGCTTCTGAGAGCGGGCGGAACACCGGTACTAAAAGTCCTCCAGAAGCTTTTCAACACCGTCGTCCTCGAGGGCATCACGCCAGAAGCATGGAACAGAAGCGTGGTGGTGTTGTTTTTCAAGAAAGGTGACAACACCTTATTGAAGAACTACAGACCCATCTCGCTTCTGAGCCATGTTTATAAGCTGTTTTCAAGGGTCATTACGAACCGTCTCGAGCGCAGGCTTGATGACTTCCAGCCTTCCGAACAAGCCGGTTTCCGAAAGGGCTTTAGCACCATGGACCATATTCATACGCTGCGGCAGGTTATACAGAAGACCGAAGAGTATAACTTGCCACTTTGCTTAGCGTTTGTGGACTATGAGAAAGCCTTTGATTCGGTCGAGACTTGGGCTGTGCTCGAGTCTCTCCAACGATGCCGTATTGACTATCGGTACATCGAAGTGTTGAAGTGCTTGTATAATAACGCCACTATGTCGGTCCGAGTACAGGAAGAGAGCTCCAAGGCGATCCCTTTAAAAAGAGGCGTAAGACAGGGAGACGTCATTTCTCCGAAACTGTTTACGGCTACTTTGGAGAACGCCTTCAAGCTCCTGGAATGGAAAGGATTCGGCATCAATGTCAATGGCGAATACCTCACTCACCTTCGGTTTGCCGACGATATAGTAGTCATGGCAAAATCGATGGAAGAGCTCAGCACGATGCTCGAAGGCCTCAATCGGGTTTCCCAACAGGTGGGTCTTAAGATGAACATGGACAAGACGAAAGTCATGTGTAATTCCCATGTTGTATCCACCCCGATCTCTGTTGGGAGCTCGGTTCTTGAAGTCGTTGACTCGTACGTCTACCTAGGACAAGTAGTACAGTTGGGTAGGTCCGACTTCAAGAAAGAGGCCAATCGCCGAATCCAACTCGGCTGGGCAGCGTTCGGAAAATTGCGTAGCGTCTTCTCGTCCGACATACCTCAGTGCCTCAAGTCGAAAGTTTTCGACCAGTGTGTGTTGCCAGTGATGACTTATGGCACAGAAACGTGGTCTCTCACTATGGGCCTTATTAGTAAGCTCCAAGTAGCCCAACGAGCTATGGAGAGGGCTATGCTCGGAGTCTCTCTGCGAGATCGAATCAGAAATGAGGAGATCCGTAGAAGAACCAAAGTTACCGACATAGCCCAACGGATTGGCAAGTTGAAATGGCAATGGGCAGGGCACATAGCGCGGAGGACTGATGACCGATGGGGTCGGAAAGTTCTCGAGTGGAGACCACGTACCGGCAAGCGCAGCGTAGGACGTCCACCCACAAGGTGGACGGATGACCTCATTAAGACCGCAGGATCGCGCTGGATGCAAGCCGCTTCCAACCGGTCTTATTGGAGATCCATAGGGGAGGCCTATGTCCAGCAGTGGACTTCTTATGGCTGATGGATGGATGATGGATGGATGGACAGAGAGACGGACAGACGGACATCGAAGTCTTAGTAATAGAGTCCCGTTTTTCCCTTTGGGTACGGAACCCTAAAAACACATTTTCATTTAAAAAAAACACCGGTAATGAAAGCACAACCTCTTTAGGGCAAAGGTAATAGGTTTGAAAAGAACAATTAACTCCGCATTGGCGATAAAAAACCAGCTGTTCCATGCACTTTGTCCATCATCAACGGACTTTTTTCATGGTATATGTAGTTGATATTTCTCGCGGATTCGGCTCTGGTCGGTCCCATAGTAAAAGTTATAATGTTCTTAACTCGCAAACGGAGGTTGTTTTAGGTACTGGTAAGCCCTTACATGTATTTAAATTGTATTTTTTTTTAGAAAATTCCTAATCAAAATTATGTTGCCAGTTTGAGAATTGGGCATTCATAGAATTATGCTTTCGTAGAATTGAGCATTACTTGGGCATTATGAGAATTGGTTATTCTGCGCCTAACTCATTTAAATGTCTGCGGATACAGCACGATATTCTGTATAATCGCTGCAATATGTCGCAGCAACTAAACGCCTATATTCCAAACATAAAATCTTTTCTTCGAAAGTAACAAACATACAACGGTCAAATCACAGGATTTGAAAAAATAACTAATATTTTTAATAAACATCGATATCGATGGACATCACTAGAGCATCGACAAAAATATCGACTATTACTACATCCCTAGTGCTTGTGTACGTATAGGTTTGAACCTCCCTCATCTCGACCCTACCCCCGCATCGTGCGATAGGGACAATTGCAGCTCAGAGCGATTTATACCTACAAAAAACATGGCGAGACAACGTTTCGTATTACGCTGTTTTCTTCTTCAAAAACTAGATCTATCAAGTATTTTTTTATGTCAAAATTTAAAAAAAATATGTGTTCATGATTCTATCATTTTATATTTTGTTAGATATTATTTAGTCTCTTCTGGTAGGTCTCTAAAGACGTCGGTAATAATGGTGATTTTTTTTGTGATTTTGAAGGGTCATATTTTGCCTGATAATTAACTTATCAAGAAATAGAAAAGACAGAGTAGTCTAAACAGCTAAATTTAATTTTATGACAAAAAATTGAAGCTCTATAAGTATTTTCCAGGAAGAAAACAGCGTAATACGTTTGTATGGAAAATTACAGACCACCGGGGCTCTTAACGGTAAGTTTTACATTACCTACTTCTGTAATGTTTAGTGGTGACAAAATATTATGTACCTAGCTGAAGACTTGTATGGAAAGATGGTGCTCTACCAAGCTCATTGTACTGTACTGTACCAGCCTTTTTAATAGTCCACTGCAGGACGTAGGCCTATCCAGGAAGGGTGATTGGGCTATATCCATCCACCACGCTGGCCCAGTGCGGGCTGGCCCAGTGCGGGTGCCATTGTACTTGTAAATAACTTTTTATGCCATCTATTCAAAGAGGACGACTTGGTTCGCAAGTGCACCCAAAGGTGGTGTTTTCTATAAGAAACTTTTAGCGGGCAGTAATGAGCTTTTAATCCTCTTTATAAGTGCGCCGCAATTATCTTTGCCGCGCACTTTTTGAATTTGGATCATGTTAGTGTTCAGCGCCAGAGAAATCGAACGAAATATTATTAGATGTTTTGTTATTAGATACTATTTAATTTCAAGTTGTTACTCTATGTTTTATTAAATAATAATATTACAATAAAATAAGAGGCGCTTTTCATTTTCTCATGAGGGTGATGAAAAGTAGAGTGTATCACTTGGGCGCAATAGTACATTATACACCGAGGGGAGAAAACGATCTATTTCTGTTCGAGAGTATGTTTAAGCCCAACGCGCTGCGGAGGGCTTAAAGGAAACTCGAGAATTACCGCGTTACGTCACGTTTTGTCGATAGAGAATCAGGCCCCAGGAGACAGAATGCTTAAAACTAGTGCAACAATCCAGGCAACCTTGGAGGGAAAGAAGATTAAAAGAATGTTTGGTTAGACTGAACTTACCTCAGGTTTTCTCCTCTTATACCTAAACACAGGCAGGTTATTTCTAGTGGTGACTGCCATGGGTGTAGCGCCCATGGTTGCCTTGTTGCCGTCTGCGCACGTGACCGAAGGCCCTCGCACCTCCTCGTTCTGTGCGCCGAGGAGTTCGTTCTGCAGAAGACAGCTGTAGGCGTGCTGGTCGCGGCCCCCGCCGTTGTTGCTATCGCCGTTGTCGCCTCGCGCTTTCTTCGCGGGCTGGTTCTCTGTGCCTCGGCTTATAGCTGAAAAGATACAAACAATCTGTTAGATCTAAGTAATAATAATAATAAGTTCGTATAGGCCGGGTGGCTAGCCTTAGCTATCTAAGTAAGTAGGCAATGTACTGTTGTCTTATAAGATACACTTGCACAAAAAAGAGAAAATACGAAATAAAATAACAGCTACTTAAAACAACTATTTCGTGTGTTTACATGAATTTTTTTGTATGCGTGGTAGGTACCGAATCATACAAGTCGGCGGATGTGAAGTTAGCTACAAGCTTCGCAATATCCAATTCTGATTGAAGTCCACATAAAGCTGCGAGTTGATTGGAAATTTCCCAATTGCCCATCTTGTATCTTCAGATCCGCCGACTTGTATGATTCGACGTATACAAATATAGATAATATTTTTACTAAAAAGAAATGGCTAACAATTTGAAAATCATTTTTCATTATTATCGTTTAGCTTTTTTTTAACTAATAAAAATGATAATCATTTTATACGCAACTCTAAAGTTGCCAGTGCACCAGTAATTATGAGATACCGTGAGCGTCGACGATTTTTGAACTAATGAAAACCTAACTACCACGAAACTCCACAGCCAATACAAATGTAATGTTAAACGCAATATGTTTTGACAAATTGTGAAAATTATCTACTTATAGATGAAACATAATTTAAAAATAACTTGCCGCAGCGAAGTTATGTACCAAAAGAGGATAGTGAAATTGTGTGCTAACATATCGAAATTAGGTATTGTAATTCACTGATATGGAGCGCATTGGAAATGAGAATAAATCATGACATCAACGTTTTTTCCCCTTTCCCGGACTGACTAAATAAGTCAACAATTTAGTTAAGTACATTTATTATAATACTATCTTTTGCCCGCGGCTTCGCGCGAACCTATTATCTTTCCAAGATAAAAAGTAGCCTAGGTATGTCACTTTACGACCTTTGACACGGTACCGTGCCTTTGAACTATATCCATGGCAAAAATAAAGCCTGTCGCTGTGTTGCTGCGTGAAAGAGTAACAAACCAATAAACCAACAAACGCACATTCGGATTTTTAATATTAGTAAGGATACGGGTTTTTGAATTCTGAACATTTTTTTTCAAGAGGTTTTGCTTATCTGGCGTTATAATTGAATGGCGAAAACAGAAAAACAGATGTAGAAGGTTGTATACGTATAAACAAGTCTTATTTCGTTCACCAACAATCTTTTAAGATCCCACAGAACTCATGACTCGGGACTCGAAGAAATCTGTACACCGGGATACTGTATAGGGATATATCTTATTATTAGGCCTTTTCTCGAGAAAAGACACGTAATTCAGATAGAAAAAGAAGAAGTTAATACTAAATGATTAATTGTTTTACATCCCTTTTTAATCCCTAGTCCGCAGTATGCAAACTAAACATAAACAACTGAGCAATCTACGCAATGAAAATATTTTATTTACATAATATTTACATAAAACAGGAGTTGATGATGAGATGACGAATGATAGAGTGAAGTGGCGAAAGGAAACGTGCTGTGCCGACCCCACCTAGTGGGATAAGGGCAAGATGATGATGATGATGAATATTATCAATAAATATCGAGTTGTTTGGGTGCTCGGCATTGCATCCAGATTACAGGAAAATAACAATTAGAGGTTAAAAGGTAAACAGTTGTGATGTACGCAGTAATGAGGACGCTAAATTTAATACAGATTAGTAACATATAAAAATAAAAATAACATTCCGGTAGGATAATGCAAGGAAAATATTATAATAAAATCATACCTAACCACATTAATTTTACATGCATAAATGCCATCAATAATGAAAAATACCCGTACAAAATTAACAGACAGGATAAAATAAATAAGCAGAAATTAAAATTAATATCTAGTAACACTAATGGAGAACCAGAGAAAAAGGATTGAATTTAAGTAAGTAAGTTCGTATAGGCCGGGTGGCTTGCCCTGGTGTCAAGAGTTTTTAAGCCGCCTGAAGGCCTTTGACATGGCTAAACGGTTAAAACAACCAGGGCCTACAATTTTAATGGCACCCGCGGTTACCCATCCGAAGACTGACCGTGCTGAACGTTGCCGCGTTGCTTAACTTCGATGATCGCTAACTAACACCAAGTCGAACTACGCTATGACCGCTACAGGATTGAAATAACAGAAGAAGAATATTCAGTGATTCAAATAACAGAAGCAAAATATACTTTAAAAACACCGACATCAAACGATACGAACGAATAGGCAATCTAAGATTACACATCAATAGTTGTCCATGATGAACCAGACAAGGCAGCAGCAGCCATGGCGCGTGCCACTAAACCACGTGACATGACTCAGGCGCAGAAAAAAATTGACAAAAATTTATCAAGAAACGCGTGTCGTGCGTCTTGGATTAATATAGCATTCGAAACATGATTTAATGATAGGCAAATACACTTTTTTATATTCCACGTAGACGTGTTAAAACATTTTATTTTATTACCTTTTATATTTCTATAGTGACTAATTGATCAATTTTCAAATTGCAGACATTTCTATTATTAATAATTACACTGGCGATGTTAAGGAATTCCTGTGACATTTTATTTTAATATTTCATGATATCATGAAGGAAAATAATAATTTGGTATTGAGTTGTGGTATGCGACGATTGTTATTGTATTTTTAAATAAGGAAATCAAATATTTATACGAACAATTAAAATGATTAAGTAGTTAGAAATGATAACATAACTGTATAAGTAGATAACACAATAAACAGACCGTGTAATTTGTAACGATAGATAATACTTCCTATTTAGGGAAATTTCAAATGACTATAGAACAATATGACGCAGTATTGGCTCCCACTGATAGGACTAATGATCAGATGGTCGAGTCTAATTACAACCTGTCGTCAAATGCCGACACGTGGCAGTTACGATTTTGCATCCACCCGGGAGATATCGCCAAAAATACACACGAACACGCCAAATTCCTATTACAACCCCGCCAAGAACAAAGATTTTATGACTCATGATACAGAGCATCGTACCTCGTACCATGCATTCAGTCACCCATGATTCATCTACAACTCCATGCAAATTGATTTTGTGCAACTTGTCTAACCGCAGCCCGTTGCCAGAGATAATCCGTAGCCACGGCTAGC
The DNA here is from genome assembly GCA_964007245.1 of Hypomecis atomaria. NCBI lineage: Eukaryota > Metazoa > Arthropoda > Insecta > Lepidoptera > Geometridae > Hypomecis > Hypomecis atomaria. Next base: position 3,848,346 of record OZ023282.1, read on the forward strand.
TGAGTTACTAGCCAGACGATAATTACTCTGTAGACTATTACACTAATATAATAATCTGTTAAGAAACACATTTTATTTGCTACTCAGTAAATTGAACGTGGTGGATAATACTAAATTGGGTTTTATTCAAAACAGTCACAAGACATGCATTATGGGTATAAATAATGGCATTAAACCAACAACAATGGTGGCATGCATAACTTAGCTTCAACATAATGATATCCTGTCCGATCAATGCACTTATTCAATTTGTCCTGACCACATGTCATTGTGAGCCAAAGGTGATGACTTGTTTACGACGCCTTCCACAACTACTGTACCAATGATCTGTAATGCCTTTGCATCCGCTGTGAAGCCTGCAAAACTATTCGGTCGCGCTTCTCGCGTATCGCTTTGCAATATGAAATTGAATGTACACCATGCATGTTTCTTCCCAGCTGATCAGGTCATTGCACCTCCGAAACAGGCGGACATCGGAAGTACGTTGCTAAATTGCATTACGATTCTGGCAATATCGACGATACGGTCGCGCAAACGGGTTCAATCACACCTCTTCCTTCCTGAGGGGACGGCCGTAAAAGGTGCGTGGGTTTGCTGGCCACTATATTTGGTCAGGTACGTGACAAACCATCGTCAACTGCGGCATAATTAATTCATGCTGTCGCCAATTTTGTCAGCATCCTGGCGGACACAAATCCGTGCTGAATCCTAATGCTTTTAGAGTCCAATTTGCGTAGTACATACACAATGTAATTAGTTGTCTAAGCCTAACCGTCTTTTGCAAGGCCTCCTCCTACATGGTCTCTGCCCACATCCAATTCTCTGGACGTATCTAATAGAAACAGATTGGCCCGAATTTTTGATCTAGTCAAGAACGCGAAACAAAGAACGAAGGTAACTATTTGGGTAGGCAGTTGACTCAATTTTGCTATTTGTGGAACTATTGAGGAACGATAAGCCCCGATAAGTATTGAAGAAGCAAATAAAAGAGATAACAGCAATGGAGTACAGGTTTTAAAGGAACATCGTACAGGTGAATGGTGACGTGCAAGAAAACGGTAAAAGATAACGAGAACATTTCTAAATCAAAAGTAAGTAAGTATACGATTATCAGTAAAAATTCACTGAAAGTGTGTCACGCTCGGGCATGTTATCGTGTCAGTCGCAGGTGAACAGAAATGCTTTCCGTGCGTAAATGGGACAGCAGTAAATCTATCCTGTTTTGAGTCATAGAAAAGACAATGGCTTTGTGGTAAAAAAGCGATTGTGTTAATACGAGGACCATTAATGGTACAAAAATGACATAGTCTAAAAACCTTTCAAAGTAAAAGTTAAAATTCAAAATAATAAATCAGTAAGATTGGAATATTTTATGAATAGTAATGATTTTATTACAATGTCGCCAAAGTAAAATTATTAGAATTCTAACCTAGTCGCATCACATCTGGCACAATATGTGGCAGTATGCGTTTAATTTTATCCAAAACAAATCATTCCAGTCCTCTGACAGGTGCAGCACACACTACTGCACGACCTAGATAATCGCGATACGATCATAACTAGGCACAGTAAAGCTAATAAGTGTAATAATAGTTCCAATGCCACCAACGTGTACAATACTTGACACGTTTCTTGTATCTCGTCATGTATCTATCGTGCTGGGGAAAATACAGTTTTTACAGTATCTTCTTTGCGTCATTGCATTGGAGACAGAACATTACGCAAGGTGAAGTAATTTCCTTGAATTTTGAAAGGTATTTGCCTATAAATATTTCGAGAAACATGAAACCACTAGTATTCAAACCGATATTATCTAATCCTACCAGGTCTTGAAGGGTTTGTATCTAGCAAAATTATCTTATAGACTTGTCTATAAACTGAATATGTTTTAGAAACAGGATTTGCTCGCTCGCGGAGATTGGCCAACGCCCTATTCGAGTCTATTACTGCCTATGTACGCCCTATGTATATGCAGCTAGTAAGAGCTAGTGCCGGGTCAGTAACGGTACACAAGGCAGCAACTGCATCCCAAGCAGTGCTATTGCATCTTGCGGTGCACTCACAAGTTCCTTCACCTCGCAGTTATCTCGCAGGGCAGCTCAGGCCACGCGAACAAAGCTTTCTTTAACTATTTATTTATCAGGAACAGAAGCCGTGCCTTCATAATGCACCGGTTATCGTGCCACTTATACCTTATCGGGTGACCGGGCCAGCGATTGTTTAACTATGTTATGGCAAAGCACGGAGCTTTAAACACTCTCGACTCTTGACTCACATTTGAAACAAAGCCTAGTAAAGTTCTATTGCCTTGTTCAGGGGGAAATTATAGTTTCAATTTCTAGCTCACGGTTTCTGCTTTCTTCAAACGATCGCAACGACGCATGGACAAAGTTTTTTTCTTATTAATTTCAACGAATCAATTTGCGGTCGCAAAGCAAAATATTATTCGCCAGCCAGATCCGTCAGGTTCTAAAATAAGATTATTAGAAAAATATGATGCGCGTCACTTTTTGTTCAAGGCAAATATTTGCTTAGCACTTTATCATAGGTAAAGTAAATTCTTTGACAGCAAAAAAGGAAGTTATTTTCTTAACAAACGACATTCGAGTTTCTGATCATGTTAATGAGTCGAAATGTTTGTTCAAATCTATTATGAGTGCCATTGACATCAAGTACTTCAATCTTGCTTGCGCATGTTCTAGGCGATAGGTTACTTATGAATACAAGTAGAGAGAAAAAAAAAAACTTTTGGTCGCGTCTTGATTTTACCTGTAATTCTACATTCACTTCAAATATAGTTGAAACATGAAAGATAGACAAACATGTCATAAAACATTTAAGTTCTGTGCTCACAATCTATTGCATGTTGTTCAAGTCGTGTACATTTTCCTTGCAAATCCGCACTGACGGCCTAACATTGAAGTTCATTTGATATTCAAAGCAGAACATGAATATACAGAACAGTATGTGAACTCACTCCATGAAAGATATTCCCGCGACTGGCCGAGACATTGTAATGCAAAATGAACTGTAACACTCAATGTTAGGCAATAAAACTGAGAATAAGTTATAAGTGTGTATAGTTCAGTGGGAATCGTTTCAAATAGTGCGTCACCTGAGACCGTGAAAAGCGGAAAATTTGTCGTGAACCCAAATGCAGTGCGTTGAACCTCCCAACCACGAAACGCTCGCAATTGTCTGGCTTAGCTAATGTAATGACTCAGATATATTTTACCAGACGCCAACGCCCACGTGTATTGTTATATTAACATATCCTATTACAGAAATAGAAACGTTAGATGGGCCTGCACCGGCTGTATCATTAGCCAGGTTCGGCATCATCAACCCAAATTGAGCGCCGCTAAGTATAATTCGAAACATAATAATCCAGAAGCATGAACCATAAATCGTGCCGAGTGCCGGCGATGCAGCAATAATGCTCGATACAAATGAATTCATCGTCAAGGCATTAGATATTCAGTAAAATGGGGATTCGTGAGTGCATTGAACCAAAAACGTGGTTCATTACTTAACACATAGACGGGGTCGTGCGCAAAGTCAGACTTTTTGCATGCAAAAGCTTTTTTGTCCAATTTTTACCTAATACCAATAGAATGTGTTGACGTTTTTGCTGCGCATCACCAACAGCGATTATAATCAACATGAAATATCAATATGCAACAAAAAATGGACATAGCCGCACAATCGGCAAACACTACATTCTAGGTATAATCTAGACATGCTCGTCCGATTGAGCTAAAGGATGATGATGTCAGACAGAAATACCATGGAGTTGGACATCTATTGATTGCCCAACATTGTTTGCCATCAGCCCAAATTCAACACATGACAAGTGATTTATGCACAGTCTCAGGTGTCAAGAATGGAGACAAAGCGCAAAAAAACTGTAGCAATTTTAGTCGGAGAAACTACAATACATGTTGATGCGGCGACATTAATCACCAAGATTTACGTAATGCCATGCGACAGAGCTCCAATATAGCAACCAAACATCGTCGACTGCTATCACGATCGAATTACACGCCTGAATAGAATGTCAGTGCAATAATCCATGATCGATTCGGAAACGGCAAAAAATAACCTGCCTCTGACAATATTCTCCAAGAGGATCATTAGTTACTCGGTGTGTCAGTGGAAATTATAACCGGCTATCAAATCAGAGCACTAAATCGTAGCTGACTTATTAGCGCTTCTGTTTGTCGATACATTTTTTCTGTTAACTGGATGGTAGTCGAACTTACTGGCTGCTAGCACCTCAATGAGGCCAACACTATTGGCATAAGCGAGCAAACAATATACACCATAGGTGTTGTTTACTTTTGTAATTGCTCAGGTGTAGGAGCGCGGAATTTTAACACCGCCTGGATAGTAAGTAGTAACGTACCTTTACCAGAACTTCATTACAGAACCGCTAAACAAACCGCGACACACGTGTAACTTTGTACATTTATGTATGAGAAATAATATTGAAATAGAGAAACGTGTCTAGTCCGGCTTAACGCGGTAGCGCTTTTCTGCCCGGGCATTCAACTTCTGAAGGTACTTTCAGACTGCATTAACCTAAGCCAGGTCCTTAGAGACAACAAATCCCACAACTTAAACACTGCAACAGACTAGTTAAATCAGAATTAATTAATCGTATTTCCCAACCACTGACTTTGATGGATTTGAATGTGCAATTAAAACTTTAATACTGCAGCTTTACTGGAAATAAAGGATACATTGACACGAGGTATCGACGCAGTAACGAACCATTAAAAGCTATTGAATCATCGTCTAAAAACTTGCATTCTATACAGATAGGGATAGGCAGAGACAAGTCAATAAATTAAGCTTAAAAACCTGACTAGACTCTTGCGAATCGATGACGTGAATGATGAATGTTAGACAATGTATATAATATTAGTGGCATTAGCATAGGTACAGCTGATTTCTGACAGCATTTAAGCCTTGTTAAACCACCAGACCTGTCTCGACTTGTCAAAGTGCAAGAAAAAAGTTATATTCAAATGAAGGTAAGGTCATCGACTGATGCCGATCGAAAAATTAAATATCATTTCGATATTTACCACGAATTATTTGTAAAAACTAATGGCAATAAACTAATAATACCAGGCAATAAAATTCTTGAAAATGAATTCAGCTTAAGTAGTATTTGATGCAAAAAAAAAAGGAATTATTTGAATAATCCTGTTACAGTCCAGTACCATTATACAAAAATAGAACGCATAAAAATGAAGCTTAACAAACTGATTGATATAGAGGTGCAGAAACAGAATATGAGGATGACTTTTTAGTACTATCGATTTATTGATCACGAAAACTCAACGATTTTAAAGAGCATAAAATATCGAGAGCTGTTGGTAATGTCGCCATATTATTTTACGTGTTTTAGGGTCACAATATTGGACACTTTGGCAACAATGTTTTAAAATTATCGCTCTTTACACTTTAGAAGGAAAAAATGAATACGACAAAAGGTAGTAGAAGTTGAGTCAGCTGATAGGCACAATGAACTTCGCAGAACTAAAACACTTTGTGATTCTGAAAGTTCGAGTGCAGTACATTAGCTGAATCACGGTCGAATGAGCAGAGACTTTAAGTTCGTCGCTTAAATGAGTTTAAATATAAAATGTGGAGTCATAATTTAATGCTAAATGACGAAGCCTTAAAAATTGAACGTTGATGCGAGCAAAACAAACATTAGATAATGAGTGTGGAAGATGACTTCATCGTCTCAGCTGATCGCTGCCAAGTTGAAGGCTGGTCACCGCATAAATCATGTAGGCATGCAACATTTTTCAGCAAGAAAAATTAAAAAAATTAAATACGTCTCTCGAGACAAAACTTGCAAACTCTACCGATAACATCATAATATATGCAAAACCAAACATGTCGAACATACCTAATTTTAATCTTGATTTAAATGATCACACAAAACATGTTGAGAGAAAATATCAGCGCATATAATTATGCAATAAATAAAATCTGAGTAGGTAAATTTTGGATGCAAAATAAGCCATAAATCTTTTCAACACTGCTGATAAGCTAAAAGCACATAGCTTTATCGAAGGTTAAACGGATAAATCATATTTTTTAATTTACGTGCAGCGTGCTAAGAATAAAGTTAAACAAGAGGATACACCGCTTGCAATTGATGTGGCCGAAAGTGCTAATTTGTCGGTTTCAAAATTTGCAAATATGCATTCGCCCACCCAAAATTAACGGATTGGTGCAAACATTTGTACAGGTGCACGAAATAGTTCGTCCGACATGTGCAATTATTTACATTTTACTCATAAATGTAGCATAAGGTAAACGGTTTATATTTCTAACAACTAAAGAACTTTGATCTCAGTTGCTTAATTGGTCGTACTTTGGAATAATACTAAATAATAAGAAGTGATACGTGAAGAAAGAATACAATTTAACAAGAAAATAATACTCGTAGGTACAAACTTACTGACTAGAGTTTCCTAAGTAAGAAACGTTTACTGAAATGAAAAATATAGATAGAAAAACACTAGTGATGATGGTGTATGTTAAGATATGTCTGCAAGCAGGTAGTCTTGGCATTTAACTAAACAATTAACAATATAGGCAACTTCAGCATGGCAACACTTAATAAAACACCACATAAGCATGCAACGCAATAATCGGTCGATAAAGATAGCTTATCAAAAGTCAAGCAATTTGTTCTGGATGTTAGTAGGACGACTGTGTCAAATTAAACCTACCTACTCGGAGACGGGCGGTTATCGCCACAAGTGCACAGGTTCAGTTGACAATGATATCGATAATTGCACTTATTGTGGATCAGGGTTCTTTAGCACAAACATCACTATTTTAGGCAGAATAATACAATACGGCAGATGTGAAGTTAGCTACAAGCTGCGCGAAACCCAATCAACTCATTCAACGCGCAGCTTCATGTGAGCTTCAGTCAGGATTAGATATTTCGCAGCTTGTAGCTAATTTCACATCCGCCGACGTGTGTCATTCGGCCTATGCTAGTCTGTGAAATCGGATATTTTAAAATAAGTATGGATAAATAATGAATAATTGAGATGTAATTAGCAAATAACCCAAGATTTGAATTTTTAGATTTGATAAAGGCATATTGTCATAAAGACAAGTATGACCAAGAAAGTACTGTAGCTGTAGAAAAAGATGCAGCTGCATTTCCGTTTGTATCATACGGAAAAACTGGAGTATGGATATATGTGAAATACGTATAAAGTTTGCTCACTGGACTTCAACTGCGCTGGATTGCTTTCTCGTCTTGTGGTAAATATAGAAAGCTTTCAACGGTACAATTTGTCTTTTGAATCATTTTTTTTGTGATTAATGAAAAATGTAAGTTTCCAAACAAAATGCAATTTTATTTTTTATATTTCCTTGTAATTTCAAAGTTATGCTACATTAAAAATTGATTCCTAGCCGCGGTACTCGGCAATGTCAAGTGTCAAGTGAAGTGACAATGTTATACTTTAGGTACAGTAGTAGTAAAGGTATAACATTGTGACGTCACACACTCGTTTGAGTACTGTCGGCAAGACTTCAGTACTCGGCTAGGAATCAATATTGAATGTAGTATCTTTGTAATTATATAAAGAAAAAAAAAGAAAAAAAATGGTATTGTATGGATTCTTATGATCTTTACATTTCAAAAGATCAATTTTGTAGGTATAATACAATGCTACATCTTTACCCCAAGTCCTGATACTGAATACTCAAACAAAAGATTCAATGACTCAAATAAAAGATTCCCCACTCGCGGGTCCCTACTACGGAATACGGTGTGCGAACTTGACCGAAATTCCTCATGATAACACCAAATGCTAACATATCTCGCGTTGCAAGTTGTAAACATGGTAGTAGATGTACAGAGGTCAAAAGCATAAAGAAATAAAGTCGCTAAAATAAGACACTGCAAATATTTCGAGTGATAAGAACAATCGGTAATGCGAAGGTTTTTTGGCAACAAACAGACGCTCTTATATAGAATCGAACAATAAGAATATTGATATATATTCATCATTTACAAATAACAATGCAGAAATTTATTTGTGACCATCGCTTTAGGTACGTTATACAAAATTTGATTTAAATCTATTAAATTTGCTTTATCCGAACTTATTTCTGAAACCAAAACCGACAATTGGGGAATATCCATTGATACAAATTTATACAACACAAACAAGGAAGGACAAATTGTCCAATTTAATTATTATTATAAACAACGAATGTAAAAATAGAAATAGATCTACGGATAACATATTTTGTGATAAGTAATCAGTAGCATGTACAAAACAACCAAACTAAACTGTAAAAGAAATGCACGCAACGGTACAATGGGAAAGCTTTACAAAAGACCTTTTCTAATGATAATATGGATGACCATAACAATGCGTACGACACGACCACTGACGCTCATTTGCGTCAAGTACAGCATAATTACTTAGTTCCTTCTACACAAAGAAGACATAAAAGAACCAATTAGTAAAAATAAAAATACCAGAGAATGTATTCATCTAAGAAGAGTGATATAATCCAATAATTGACCATGAATTGACTGCGTGTTGAATTATTGATGACAATTGACGATCTGTAATTGACTCTAATGGCTTTTGACCCCGGGTCCTTGTGATAGGTATATAATGGAATCCTAATTAATTTTAGTAAGGATACAGTAACGACATCCGTTTATGCAAAGCAAGTTCGGGCAGTTCATTACAAATTGCATATTGAATTCTACAAACTGATGCGAATGGCTGCTAATGAACTTTAATTGCCTGTCAAAAAATACATCCGAAAAAAAATCTCAAAAAGTCGTAGACTGGATTTAAACTCGAAGCTTGACCTGATTTTAATTTAAAAACTTAATCTAGGTTTCAATCTGAATATTTAATCGAAGTAAGTACTAAAATCGAGAAATGTATATAAAAAGATTTGACTAGAGCCGTTCGTGATCTTCTGGACGAGAAATTACTTACTGAAATTATTAGTTACATTAAATAAGCCGGCAAGACAATTCATTTTAATATTCATAAGCAAAAAGATTGCAGATTACCGTACAGTGGAAATTTACGACTCTGTTTGTTATGAGAAAGATTACAGTAAAATGATTATGAAAATAGGTATTGCACAACATATGCACACGAAAAAAAACCATTTGCAACATTGTACGAATTACTCAGCAAATGTTAGGACTAAGTTTCATTAAATTACTAAACGATACAATCTTTAAACATGTACTATTTATCTGCTACACCAACTGAGGCTGATAAAAATTCTAGATTCCTAGATAATTAACTAGCTATGTTCATTGTCGTAAAATGTTGTAGTTAGTATTTAACTTTCGTTTTTATTTCGCAATGCCAAAATACAGGGCTATTTTTATTTGTTTCTATGTAGGTACTATATGGTCTCCTATTTCCTGTTTTGCTTTCAGTACTTCATTATGTTCATCTATCAGAATCTGCCCACACCCTGTTGCTAACTTGTATTAAGGCGTGTACCAACGTGAAGTCATAGAGCTATCAATAATTTCATATTTCTGCAAGCTGGAGCCTGCAGGCTGCGCTCGGGCCGTGGGCGAGCGGAGCACATAAACGAGTCGTCGACATAATCCGTCGCGGACGAGAAGCTCAGGAACTATTCACACTTACTATTTATACTAAAGGGCATCGTCCCTTCTATTTACGATGCACTGTCCAGAGACCGCCAGCTTTATAGTTATGGTTGCGGCTTGGAAAAAATCACTGCGAAAAACCAGTGCTTAATTGCCGGAAAGCCGACTTCCTCCCGATGAAATACGGGCGTCTAAACGGATTCGAACACTTTTTTTGAATTTTAGTATTTTATAGCTGAACTTATTTGAACGAGGTTTGCAGCTTTATTTAAACAAAGTTATGTTTTCTTTGGATTATGTATTAGCTTAACCATAAATCAATCTAAATGGTATTCGAATAATAAACAATGACTCCATATAGTCAATAGTCATAGAATAGATGTTTGAATAAAGACTTTATCACCTGAAAGGATAGGACGATCTGCGGCATTTCTCACAACAGCTAATGTGAAAGAATGGCCATAGGGAAGGTGTGAATGCCCCTCATATAATGGCCAGTATGGTACGACTACGACCAGATCTTGGCACGCGAATGCAGCCCATCAAAGTTACGGTTGGACGGCCACATTAGAGGTCCACACGCCATACTGCACGTCGGTATCGAAGCCCTTTTAATTGGCTAGCTGGCTGTTTTAATCAGGAACACGATCGGGTAAGAATTAATTGGTGGAACTATGCAGAATAGTCACGCGATTGTTTATTAAATAGACTTTTTGCACAAAAGCTTAGTGTCTAGAGGCACAGACGTTCATGTCCTGATTATAGCCTATATGTGATTTGTAAGTCATATTGTAGCTACTTCAAGGAATATTTATAAAATAAGTCATAAAATAATTCCAGAGATTTAATAGAACCGACCAATGAGTCGCTATTCAGAATTATGGCAAGAAAACTTGGATTTGAAAGCAGAAGCCAAGACAAACCATTTCCACATGCCAAGGAATGGCAATATAAAATGGACATACTTAATACTCTACGAACATCACTATGATTGTTCTCTATATACCTTACTATTATTATCTGATCAAGGGCTTAACAGTGTTCGCGTGGAGGAAAACTGCCACCAAAGAACGTAAATCCAATATTTCACACAAACAAACGCAATCCCGAGAGCCTTTACATCTAAAGCATTTATGAGCTCTGCTACCCTACTATTATCTGATCAAGCGCCTAACAGTGGACACGTGAACGAAAACTGCCACCAAAGAATGTAAATCCAACATTTCACACGAATATAAACAATCAACAAACAATCCTAAGGGTCTTTACTTGCTTTGCTACCCTACTATTATCTGATCAAGGGCCTAACAGTGGACACGTGTAGACGCGGGTGGGTTGGCACGGGCCAGCCCACACGCCCATGTCCTTCTGAAGGACGCTTCGGGACCTCTGGCGTCGTGAATTATGTTTATGGTTATTGAAGATTTATGAAGAGTATATCAAACTACTCTGGATATTTACATAGATCTATTTTATGTGTGCACACTAGACAGATTTAAGAGAACTAGTGTGTTTGCTAGATATGAGAAACCCTGATATTTTGAGATAAGAAATTTTAAGAATTAGTTGATTCAGTGCATTGCGAGACGGTTCCGCGCGCTAGCACTAGCCTCAACTTGAGAAAGACCGCCGAATACGATAGAAACTATAGTCGTGTGTATATGTATAATGACTATGAAAATAAACGCGAGTTTCCCGTTATTATTGTATCAAAATTTTAAAAATCCTTGAAATAAACAATTCTCGTCTTATCAAGCCCAGTAGGTATCAGAAATTCTCGAATGGTAATAGGTATATGGTTTTAGAAATATAAGACTGCTAGCATAAAATTGAAGCGTCAATTTCAAGCATTTCTTCAGCTACGGGTGCGTGCCTCACAAAGATGTCAGTTCAGTGCCCTTCAAATCTCCCGTTAATGACAGTCCCAGCTATCTGAAGAATCTCATCGGAATCGCAATTAACCCAACATTTAATTATCTAGATTTATTTATAGAGCACTCTCTACGCCATGAATACAATGGCGTGGCGAGGTAGCCAGCCGTGACGTTATGAATTTCAAATCAGGCTAGTTCACGAGGGCCACGATTTTAGACGCATTTTTAATTTTGCTAGGAAAAAACCGACAGTCTGAGGTTTAATAGCCCGTAGGGACATTAACCTTGAACTGGAGTTACTACACGTATGCTGCAACCATCGTGCAACTTTTTCAGAACTGCGCATATGAGCCACTATCGTTACTTCCCAATTAAACATACAGACGCCCTTTGGATTATGGCTAGTTCCCTCATTTATCCACCTTTCAGGTTAATTTTGTCCGTAGCTGCGGTTACGCAACTTCACGGAAAGCCAGCCCTATTAGAGCTCGTAATCAGAGATTCTTTGTAATTAGAGCCCCGACGCTTCGAGAAAATTACTCGTAGTTTGTACCTAATTTCCCTTAGCAGCGAATTGTTTGGTAAAATATTTATTCGATACTAACTGAGAGGCGATAATTGAACTGTTGGCATTTCGATTCGATCCTTTTTTGATACAATTTAAAATGAGTTCTATTATTTTACGATTGGTTTTCGGCAACTTCTAATAACCTTCCGTCCAACATCATAGATGCGAAGTACTACCTCATCACAGCTTTACTCCCAAGGCAATAAGACTCAAACCGTCGAGAGAAGAGCTATCAGATGAAAGGTGCAGTTTGCGGTAGAATTTGATTTAGCAAAATGACTGCTAAATTGAAATAGAACCTAGATTGAATTAGCGGCTACCGGTTGGAGCCTCGGTGGCCATGACAGCTCCGACAACCCGTAATTATGGGAAGAAGTAGTCTTCGCGCCACTGAAGTCCGACGGCAGAATTTGGGAACTACGTACTACAGAAACTAAGAACTAAGGATTATGCGATTGTGGCGTCACGTCTAACAGACTTCAGGGGTGGCGTGGAGTCTAAGAACAGATTTTTTGGACCATCATTATGCTCTATTAGCGGTAGCAAGCAAAAAGACAATAAGGTTAGTGTATTGACTCGCAGTTCTCGCCTCGCGTTTGAGATGTGACTTTTTTGTCAGGCGATTATTAGTTTTATTAATTTGGAAGTGGCCTGGTTGGTTCCGTGTTACGTTTTTACTTTAGTAACTTATATTAATAATAATACTATAAGAACTAGCTACTTTATACATAATACATATACTATAATCATTATAATGGGCATAGTACTAGCAAATAGTTTAAGAACTAGCGTTTTACGGCTCTTTCGTGGTTTCGCCCCGCAAGCTGTTCGGCCCGCGGGGCGAATCGATGAAGACTCTTTTTGAAGGACCTCTTTCGCCCCGCATTGTTTGGAGCGGGGCGAAAAGGGGCATTCAAAAAGAGTCTTCGGTAGATTCGGCTTATTCCACAAATCCCCTTAGAAGATCCCCTGCGAAGGGGATAAGTGGACTTTTTGTCCATTTATCCCCTGCGGTTTTGCGGCAGGGGATATAAATGGACATTTTGTCCACAAATCCCCTTCCGCAACGCCGCAGGGGATAAATGGACTAAAGGTCTACAAATCCCCTGAATCAATATTTACACACTTTTGAAATAAAATAGCAGAACTGTATTAGGTAAATAATCGATTCTTTATTTTTTTGTACATACACAATATATTAAACGAGTGGTGAACCAAAATATAAAAAAAAAATTATCTTCGATTATTTTTGTATCAGTGTTGATATTTGTAATCTCTCATGCACATATTTCCAAATATAACATAATATTTGGAATAGTTAAAATATCACAAAAAATCATATTTTCACATGAATCATAGATTATTTGTACAATGATAATGAAGATTTTAAACCTAGATGAGTTGCGTTGAAATGAAAAAAGGTACAAGTGGTATCACAAATAATATACAATAAGTAAAACATATTTTAGTCATTGGTTATTAGTCTTTTTTTTGTAGGTACATAATATACGAGTGGTGAACAAAATTTACAAAGTCATTTAAATTTTCAATAATTTTGTATCAGTGTTGATATAGTTACCTATGTAATCACATATTAGAAAATTATTTTCACAATAATCATATATTGTATAGATGATATAAAAGTGATGAAGATTTAACCTAAATGTGTTAACTGAAAATACTTTCACAAATAACCATAATATCTGATTTTTAAGAGATATAAAAAATAAGTTGCAATTTGTTTGTTGCAATTCGTTATTTTGTACAGAAATATACGCCTTAACGCTTGACAATATCATCCATAATCCTGTATCGATCACAATTTTGTCGGCTTTTTTCTGGTTTTTAAAAGAGTGTTCATTATTCTATGAATTCTTTGAATTATTATTAGTCCTGGAAGTGTTTGCATTTTGTACAGAAATATCCACCTTAACGCTTGACAATAACACCTATAATCCTGTATCATACACAATTTTGTCGGCTTTTATCTGGTTTTTAAAAGGGATATTATTTTTCTATGAATTCCTTGAATTAGCTTTGGAAGAGTATGCATTTTTATCAGTTTGCTGTGACATGTTTGCGAGTAAAGTGTACTATTACGTGAATTTTAATCTATAAATATGGCTAGTAGTTCAAGTGGTGCTACTACTAGTGTATATAAAAAAAAAACTTTCTACAGTACTATTACACGCTGGACACCAGTACTGTATAAAAACCAAAAACAAAAATACGTCTATTCTTTGGGAATGTGCACAAAGAAAAAAAAAACCAAATGCACTGGATCCATCACCATCCAAGTAAGTAACATTTTTTTTCTTAAATATTGGTTAGTTGTGTTTTCAAGTATAATAGGATGATACTCGTCTGAATTGTGATCTCTTGGGAATTAAATACATCATAAATATGATTTTATTTTTATAAAGTTATCCTAGGGGTACAACGTTTACATACTTTTTAGGTACATATTTCAAAGCTTCATAAATACATAATAAATGTACAGCCCGTTTCTGATATTTTGAGTAAAACTTGTAACTTTAAAACTATATTTTGAGTAAAACTTGTTTTTTGTTTATTTTAGGATTTACTTTATTCTAGTATGAGAATGTTTTATTATGATATCACTAAGTAGTACATATATCTGAATATATATATATATATATATGTATATATTAGTTTCAACATAACTTATTTAGGTTTAAATCTTTATTATTATTGTACAAACAATCTGTGATTCTTATTTTATTGGTAAAAAACGATTATTTTATTATAACACTTGCATAGTATTAAGTCATGTAAATATAAATATTCTTCATTATAGTACCAATAATAATAACCTGTGATTGTAGAAGTTATTTTCAAAAGTATTTGTGTAAAAATATGATTTCTGTGTGATTTACTTGTTGTATATTATTTGTGATACCACTTGTACCTATATTCATTTCAACGCTCATCTAGGTTTAAAATCTTCATTATCATTGTACAAATAATCTATGATTCATGTGAAAATATGATTTTTTGTGATATTTTAACTATTCCAAATATTATGTTATATTTGGAAATATGTGCATGAGAGATTACAAATATCAACACTGATACAAAAATAATCGAAGATATTTTTTTTTTATATTTTGGTTCACCACTCGTTTAATATATTATGTATGTACAAAAAAATAAATAATCGATTATTTACCTAACACAGTTCTGCTATTTTACTTCAAAAGTGTGTAAATATTGATTCAGGGGATTTGTAGACTTTTTGTCCATTTATCCCCTGCGGTTTTGCGGCAGGGGATAAATGGACATTTTGTCCACAAATCCCCTTCCGCAACGCCGCAGGGGATAAATGGACTAAAGGTCTACAAATCCCCTGAATCAATATTTACACACTTTTGAAGTAAAATAGCAGAACTGTGTTAGGTAAATAATCGATTATTTATTTTTTTGTACATACATAATATATTAAACGAGTGGTGAACCAAAATATAAAAAAAAAATATCTTCGATTATTTTTGTATCAGTGTTGATATTTGTAATCTCTCATGCACATATTTCCAAATATAACATAATATTTGGAATAGTTAAAATATCACAAAAAATCATATTTTCACATGTTTTCATCACTTATCCCCTTCGCAGGGGATCTTCTAAGGGGATTTGTGGAATAAGCCGTCGCCCGGCGCGATTCACTTTTTTATCTGTACATTTAAGTAGAAAAGTAGTTAATTGAAAAAAATAAACAATTGCATTATATCAAGGGCATCACTCTATGAGTCCTATGGGGGGTGTATGAACAAAAATGCATTTTTACGAAAGAGAGAGTTCCGTTCAGGACAATCTAAATAAAAAATGCGAATTTATTCTCTGTATTCTAGATGTAGTTGTCTTCGTTGCTATAACCAACTTTTACAATGTGGCCAACTCCGAAATCGCGAAGGTATAATTGGCCAAGTGCGAGTTGGACTCGCGCACGAAGGGTTCCGTACCGTGCGGCAACCCCCTTAGCCCCATTTCAAGAGTCTACCTGTTGGCGGTTATTAATATCGAGCAAAAAATTGAGTTTGTTGTATGGGAGCCCACTTTAAAAAAAAAGTCTGTTTTTAGTATTTGTTGTTATAGCGGCAACAGAAATACATCATCTGTGAAAATTTCAGCTGTCTAGCTATCAAGGTTCATGAGATACAGCCTGGTGACAGACAGACGGACAGCGAAGTCTTAGTTAGGGTCCTGTTATTACCCTTTGGGTACGTAACCCTAAAAATCAACTGTTACATACTGTTCCCAATTGCTGTATAGAATAGATGATTTCTCGTTTTGATTTGCGATTTCGGGTTTGATCCCATTGCGAAAGTTGGTCATAATGTCGAGCACTTCTACATGCTAGAATATTGTAAATATATTTGCAGTTACCCCGTATATTTCGCGGTAGACTTGGTCAAAAGCGTATTTATTGTAAAGTAGGAAGATATCCTTATAGCATTCCAAATCAATGGAATTATCTAAACCGCGAGCCACAAGATAGAATCCATACGGCCGCAGGCAGCGCAGGACGTTGAACCCACACCCACTGCAGTTTGTATTACTATGCACTTCCTATTTCTAACAAAAGGTTATCATTGGAAGGACCCAGAGTAAGTAATAAATTGATACGATTTGTGAGTGCTTGTCTCGTAAATGATGGTAAAGTCATGTTATAAGCACTGTATATAGTGTAGGTAGGGTAATATGCTCGAAGTCTCTTTGCGCGATCGAATTGAGGAGATCCGTATAAGTACCAAAATTACCGACATAGCCCAGCAGATTGGCAAGTTGTAATGGCAGTGGGTAGCTCGGAGGACTACCGTGGTTCGAACGACACGTAAAAAAGGAGGTCCCGGTTGTTTTAATTGTTTAGCCATGTCAGAGGCCTTAAGGCGGCTAAAAAACTGACACCAGAGCTATCTACCCGGCCTATACGAACTTATGGAGGGGTCGTTAAGTTGTCGAATGGAGACCAAGGACCGGCAAACGCAGCGTAGGACGCCCACCCACATGGTGGACGGTTCCAAGGTCCGCGCTGGATCCAAGCCGCTTCCATCCGGTCTTATTGGAAGTCTATTGGGGAGGCCTATATCCAGCAATGGACGTCCTTTAGATGATGGATGATAAGTATTGTGCAGTACTTTTAATCCATCCAATAAGCCGTGGTGGTCTAGTGGTAGTGACACCCGCCTTACAATCGTGAGGTCGTGGGCTCAAATCCCGGTCCCAATAAGTTCTTCGGAATTTATGTACGGAATTTAACACCACTGGCTTTTCGGTGAAGGAAAACATCGTGAGGCAACCTGCATACATCCGTAGAAGAAATTCGATGGCGTATGTGAATTCACCAACCCACACTAGGCCAGCATGGTGGATATAGCCTAGCCTTCGTGGGTAGGCCAACGTCTTACAGTGGACTATTAAAAGGCTGATACAGTACAGTAGTATAGCTTATTATATCTCTAGTTTTTATTAATCAATAATGCTGTCCTGTGGGTACTCTTTGCTGAAATTATGCTTTATCCGCAAACTAACATAATACCAGTTCCTTTTATTTGGTACATTGTCATGAATAAGATATTTTACAGCTTTTATATGACTTATGCCCTGCAGGGGCCGGAATTAGCTGATGATGATGAAATAGTGTAGATATGATTTGTTAATTAATCAAAACAAGTGTTCAGCATTACAATTTCCTTATTTATAAAGAAAACATGAACAATATTGTAACAACAAAAAAAGTAATTTAATTGGGCCAGTAGCACATCTTTGCTAAACGTAATGTTTGCACAACAGCTCAACAGTATTGTTCATACATACATTTCTAGGTAGATAGATAGATAAATATAACTCTTTATTGTGTGCAACTATTACAACAGAAGATACAAAGTAGATATTTGTCTTAAATTAGTGCCACAAATGGCGGCCTTGTCGCTGACAGCGATCTCTACCAGGCAACCACTGAACGGAAAAGATCACAAACAAGAGTACAAATGGGAGGTACTAAACACAACTGATAATAATATAAATGTAAATAATACATACATAAATACTACAAAAATATAAATACACATACAGTACATACATATATAATACATAATAATAATATTAATAAAAAGAAAAAAGACAAAGACTAAAATGGAAGTAGCAAACAAAGGATATAAAATGAGACAAGTAAAAAGCAAGGAAAGAGAAAGAAGCAAATGTCATCATTTTGAACACTCATCAAGATATAAATCTTTAACTCTTTTCTTAAAATAGGTAGAAAGGTTGTAAGACACTTCGCCAAAATGAGTTGATGCTACAATTTTTATGAGAATGTAATTATTTATTGATTTGTGCAAATGAAGTTTAAAATTTTAATTTTGGATTTTACAAACATTCTGATTGGAGGTACTGACCAGTGTTGCCAACTCCACTATCATACCTGTAACTAAATCTTTCGCAAAAAGTAGCCAGATTCCCACATTTTCTCACCCCAGAAAGTAGCTAAAAGTTGCCAAAGCTAACCACCCTTTAAATTCATCTAAGCTCTAACTCAGTTCTGTCTTATTGAGAATAAATCTTCTGTTTTTTGGGTTGAGCCATTTTTCATTACAATAATTACGACACAAATTGATGACTGGCGAACTCAAACAGCTAAAATAATAATCACGCAGAATCCACGTGTGAATAAACGACCTACTAAAATGGACAAAAGTTGACAAAACTAACAAAGTGTATATGAAATTGATATGGTGAAAAATTGCTAAAAAAATGGCTAGATTTTTTTAGCTACAACTTTTTAGAAACTGTAGCTGCCAGGTGTGCAAAAATAGCTAAATCTAGCTATAAAATAGCTAAGTTGACATCAGTGGTACTGACAGTTCACACCCTGTACAGTTAAATTGTAAATTATTGTGATGATTTTACTCAAGAGTGAATTACGATATGTCCCAATGTATACTATTCCAACCCCATCTGAGCATGATAATGGCAAACAAATGAAAGCCTAAGACTTAGATTTCATATTACAAGATTGTAAAGTAATTCTGACCATGAACCGAGACATCAAAAGATGAAACACGATAGAGCTTAGCATAAAATCTCTTCCCACGGCAAAGTAATAGGCAGTTTCGCAGAGCTCCAGCCAACCATGGCTAGACGAGTAGGTGGGGCCTCTGACTTGAGCGGTTGACTTACAACCCGTTCACACATGCTATCCATTTTTAACCGACTTCCAAAAAGGAGGAGATTCTATGTTTGTCTGTATGTATTTTTTTTCCGCCAATTGTGAAGTGAATTGAAAAATTCTTTTTTAGCTCAAAAGGGTATACTCCCAAGGTCCCATTTAAATTTTACAGATATCGGCTGAACCGTTTTTGAAAAATCAACAATAATGTAAACATATTGAGCGAAACATTCGAATTTTGTACACGATGGAAGGCGGTTTTGCTATTTTTTGCGAAAAATAATTATACTATTCCATTTTTTCACCAATGATGTATGAGCGAATTCACACACAATACAGTATTCTGTATACAGTAAAAATTATTTAGATAAATCATGACATCTGTTTTGTCATCTACTTAATATTGGATTGAGGGACACTGTAAATACTCATATCTGTACAATTTTACTGGATAAATACTGTGTGCAGGGCAAGGAGAATGGGTAAGTAGTCAGAAGAGTAGCGATGGTATATTGCAAATTTGCCATGTGAACAATGTAACCAGATGAATACCGGGTAATTAAACTGGCCGATACTGTGCCTAAGTGTGAAAGAAGCATATGTTTTTGTCTGCCTCGGTGGCTCAGTGGTTAGTGACCCTGACTACTGGATCAAAGAGGCATGGGTTCGATCCCCACCCAGGGCAAGCATTTATGACATGAACTTAGGTATTTGCTCTGGGTGTTATTTAGGTACTATCTATACATTTAAGTGTGTATTTAAAAAATTGTATATGTAGTATATCAGTCTATGGATCACAAGCTTTGCTTAGTTTTGGGTCAGAGACCTTGTGTAAGATGTCCCCTAATATTTATTTATTTTTATTTTGTTATTTGTGAAAACATGTACTAAAAATACGGAAAGCATATGTGAACAGGCTAATAGTCCCACACTCGTATTTTTTTAAAGTATTAAAGAGATTGGCATAAACATATAAGGTAAGGTTATTTAAAGGACCACACCTCTTTTAGTGCATCATATCTGATAGTTGTCCACATTATATTAATTTATGTAATAGGTTCTGGTGTTAGTCATCAATACCTTTAGATAACGTTAAGTGTTTTTGTGATTATTAAAAAGATGTAACTATTAATTAAGAATGGTCATTAAAGTTTAATGACAGGTACAAATGCTAGAAAGATTCTTTGCCAGGTAATAGTTAACAATGGCATTACTGTGAATTCTTAAGTAATGAATGTTGGCTCGATGTAGCATTAAAATATATAAAAAGAACTTCATATCTTTTAATACAGGCTCTGAGGATATTATATAGCTAGATATGAAATGTGTTGGCATCTGAAAAGTGTAATATTTTTAGATTCAGATGTCAGTAACCTTTTCACAAGATGGCATACCATTTCACTTTATTTAAAAAATTCATTCATCATTTCAAATACTTTGTTTAGAATCCACTCCCAAATCCTTACATAGTATAAAATACAGTCGCTATTTTTGTCTGTTTGTTTGTCTGTATGCTTAAATCTTTAAAACTACGCAACGGATTTTGATGCGGTTTTTTTTAATGGATAGAGTGATTCAAGAGGAAGGTTTGTATGTATAATACACCTGTGCGAAGCCGGGGCGGGTCGTCTAGTTGTTTTATAATTTGCAGTTAACAAAAGATTGGAGTTAGCAATAGACAATAGTCAATTGAAATGGAACTTTCAATTGACTCTCAGTTCCTAAAACTTTCAAACTTCAATGCTTTAAATTAGTACTGAGTCCACAGAAGCCAATGATCCTTACAGTGTGATCATTACAGCTGTTCAAGAGTAACCTTCACACATCTGAGATGATGATGATGATGATTTACGTACCTTACCTAAGCTATGACTAATACTTAATTAGCCAAGATAAGAAAATAGGCACCAATTGATTTCCAAATCTTTTAAGGCTTTAATTTCTTAAATTATACTTAGGATTGTAACAAAAAGTATAGGTAAGTAGGGAATTCAACAGAGCACAAAATTTCCTCATTATGAAAGACCCAGTATAGGTATGAGTCGGTATGCTAAACATTATGTGTCATACCATTTTCGGCATGTCCAGACTTGATAACATATTTAAATATTTTTTTTCTAGCATTCTATCAGAACAGCTGTTTTGATAGGTCAATAAAAGGATATGCACATGCATTATATTGCACTAGCGACCCACCCCGGCTTCGCACAGGTAAGTACATGTATTTTACATATAAACCATCCTCTTGAATCCCTTTGTGTATTAAAAAAAAGAACATTGCAGTTTTAAAGATCTAGCATATATAGGGACAGACAGACAGCGGGAAGCGATTTTGTTCTATACAATGTAGTGATGAGGAAATTTATTTTCTTCACTGCAATGTTAGTTTTGTAAGAAGAAAATACATTTATTAAAGTACTATTTATGAAGAAAAAATAAGAAAGAATTAATTATAACAGAAGAAAAAAAAGAGAAGTAAAGATTAAAATTCTCTTCACTGATAAGCAAAAATAGTGATTCAGTACATAAAAAAACAAGATTTTAACATTCAGGAAGTAATTTCAACTACTTTTTCAATTGCAATTACAACAATACATTTCAATACAGAAAGGTTCAAGTAACTATGCACCATTCGAGAATTTACAGTGAACCACACACAGAAAAATTAACCAAAGTAGGTAGGTAACCTACATAAATTAATTTTTATTTCTACCTACAACTTATATCACTCAGGAAAGTACATTATTCAAAAAGTACCCACATGCAAAAATAACATAATTTTCATTACAAAGTTTCCCACATGTAATTATGGAATTATGCAGTGAAAGTAGTTATCGGTAAATGCAGCCAGATAAAAAAAGAATGATTGATCCAGCAAATATCTATCTAGTCTAATGACTAGAATAAGGTAGTAAATCTATACATAAATAATAGGGTAGTAATAAAACATTTACCTTGAAAAGTGGTAGACCAATTGTTTCCAGCCCGGCAGGGTGTGAACCGATCTCCAGTGGAATCCTGCTTGTAGTCAGCCTGCACCAGCACTGACTTCCTACTCACGGGACTACACTGCTGCAGCAGCCGAGTCTTGTATGAAGGACTAATAAACATCTTCACTGAGTTCCACACAAAATGTTCAACAATAACGAGGCTTAACTGGAAGAGTTGGACTAGAATAATTTACAAGTTCTTAATCCAACATCGCTAACCCACCACACTGTTTACATCAGTGGTCCGACTCGGAGTAAACAGCGACCAGAGAAGCGCTCTCATCGATCGCTGCGAACCATTTGACCACATTCGATATGCTTGACGGACCAAGCGACATTGTTCACAGGCAAAAGATAACACTCAAAACAAGCGTCCCCATACACAGCGGTAAATGACTTTGGTATGCCTATTTACTGGCGATGATTATCACTTCAAATATTCAGTTTCTAATGTAAAATGGTGTAAAATAGAGTCGGAAAACTAGAAAAATACGAAATATTTGTAATTTGATAACTGTGGCATAAGAGGTTTAGTGTTGCAATGAGAAAAAAAATTGACAGTTATTTGAATTTAAAAACGGTTACAAACTAAAATCGATAATTTCGAGATTTCATCGAAACGTACAAAAGTCCTTCACAGAAGAGAGAAAGACTAATCTATTATCTAGTTCTGCTGTTCTGTGGATTTTTGCGATTGAGAATTGCCTGAAGTGACAAAAGCATTTATCATTAACAATCTTATATTTCTATACAGGTTTATTATATTTCTATACAGGGTTATTTTACTTATGACTTATGACTTTTTAATAATCTATTAGCATCCTTTTAAGGGGCTTATTCCGTACATCAAAACTAACAACTTTTGTTCAACGACTTTTATCAAAACGGAAATAAAAAATATGCTGTTCTATTCTAGCTTCTATAGAAAAATGTCGTTCACCCTCGACAAAATGTATGGATTCGGTGTTTTTTTTTAGTTTTGACAAAAGTTGCAGAACAAAGTTGTTAATTTGATGTACATAATAAGGATATATTAAGGATGTTATTGAATACCAATAACCCTCAATCTGTGACCAAAAGTATATTTTTTGAGGTTTCTCAGTTTAATCTGGTCACACTGCATACTGCAAAATCAGCAACACTCATAGGCCCCATTCACCATCAGTCCAAATGGATGACATGTTACGATTTTGCGACCTCGTCGTTAGAAATTGCGACTTTTAATTGGTACAGCGAGCGCTTAAACGTCAAAAATAATTTAGCAACTTGTCTGATTACCTTCAAAATAAATCATCTGTGGATTTATCTTTATGTACATAGTATTTCTGGCTACCTATATCTTCAAACAATGTTTCTGTAATAAATGAAGTCTAAAAAATACAATGTGGCTAAAGTTGTAAGTTTGCCAAGTAACCCAAATGGTAAACAAGTTAATACTCGACTATGACGTCTATAACCCAAATGACTTGGACTGATGGTGAATGGGGCCTATCACGCCACTGTATTACCAGAATGGGAGGATTCTCTCCAAATCTGGGGGTTTATATGCTTTTGGGGGAATATTGCATGGCTGGGGAAATGGATTGAACGAATTTAATTCCTTCTCTTTTATTCATCCTGCTCAAGTGCTCACCAAAAAAGAGACAGAAAAACAAGCTGAGTATAGGCTGAATCGTACAGGTCAGCGGATGTGAAGTTAGCTACAAGTTGCACAATATTCAATTAACGCAGATATGTGTGAGTTTCAGTCAGGATTGGATATTGCGTAGCTTGTAGCTAACTTCACATCCGCTGACTTGTGTAATTCAGCCTATACGCATGGAGATTTTAACTTAATATTTAAAGCCCTCGTGGACGTTCCTCAAAGCCATCTGTCATGTCAAATCGAATCGTACGTAGATCACACGTGTGAAGATGCTGATTTTGATATGACAGCTTTAGCTGAATTCTTAGCTGTACTTACGAATAAAAAGAATTTTATACAAATTATTTTTATTCGCAAGTACATAAATGTTTTATTTTTATTTTTTCGGGCTTTTTCTTCAAAACCTGAGTTTTGGGCACAGACTTCTAAGAAGGTTCTGGGGGATTCCAGGATCGATTTGGGGCACAGAGTTGTAATAGCTCTGTGATTTAGGGGGAACTGGGAAGGAAACCAAGATAGTCATCTGGTAACACTGACTCACGCACGCAAGATCACGCACGTAAGACAAGGCGGTATGGCCTTAAAGGCTTTAGCATGCCCAAAATGGGCGAATAAAAAAAAAAAAAAAAAAAGCAAGATCACGCATCGCAATCTTTGATCGCAACGCTACGCTCAGTCGCTCAATTGGCTCAATTCCTTATTGAATTTATAGAATTCTGTTGTGATTGATTTACTCGCGTTTTCAGCAAGTTTTCAATTCCTTTTCAGCGACTGTAAGTGTTTACTTAGGTACCTGTATAGACTATTTACTTACTTGTTTATTCTGATTTTGTTTACTTACTAAGACAAACAAAAAACTTAGTTATTGCTCTACACATATATCCTTTTGGAAATTGAAACCTTTAGTTCCTTTATCAGTTTGAACCGGACAAAAGACAATTTCGTTCTAAGTCCTACATAACTACTAATAGCATAACATTCATTAGTGTTGTTTGATTAGGCCCCGGTTGTCTGACTTGCGTCCAGCATCATCCTGTGGTTCTGAACTATTAGTCCAGATTTTGTGTAGTTTACTTAAACTTTCGCGTTCACGTGTGGCTACGTACATTTTGGTGAGTTCTTCCTCGTTTCCGCCAGGATATAAAAATGTATAGAGCCATTCGGAAACAGCTTTAGTTTCAATTTACATGTAAACAACTAACTGCTGATTAACTGAGCTTTTTTATTAACATTCATGGTTCCCAATGATAATAAAGACACGTGTAATAAATGTTGTTTTCAATATCTTTTTAGATGGATAATCAAATAAGAAATCGTAACGATGATTTTTCTGCAGATGAGCCTGTTTATTCAAGATTATTTGTTGTCTTTGATAGAAAGTCAACAAGAGAAAATTTGGATCAGGCATTTTCAAAGTTTGGTCTCATTGAAGATATGAAAATTCCCCTAGACCATAATAGTGGCATACCGAAAGGTGTTTGTTTCATTAAGTTTTCCAAAACATCGGAAGCTGCCGCTGCTTTGGAAGCTATGCATTTATCATGTCTTCCTGGTTCCAACCGCCCTCTGAAAGTATTGGTTGCTGTAAATCGCTCTGAAGTACATAACAATGATGATGATGTGGAGAAGTACAAAAGATTGTTCCTTCATGTGCCAAAGATCATGACTGAGAACCAGCTTCAGGAGGTATTTGAGAAATATGGGAGGCTTCGCTCTGTTACTATTCAGAGAGAGCATGACACCGGAGACTCAAAAGGATTTGCTTATGTTTCATATGCAAAGTTCTCAGAAGCAGCTCGAGCTTTTGAGGAATGCGAGAGGCAATACAGACCTGTATTTGCCAAACCAAAATGGCAAAAGCGTCCAGAAACATCATTTGAGTCTAACATTGGCTTGTTAGATAAAACATCTCTGCTCACCACTATGAGTAACGAGTGTTATAATCATACAGGATTTACTAAAGTGAACTACATGTGTTGCCCACAGCTTCAAAATTGGCAAATAGAGAAACTGTTTGACATTATTCCAGGGCTGGTAGAATGTCAGTTTTATATGGACTTGATGGGTAACTGTATCAAAGGTACAGTTTCATACTCTAATCCCACTTCTGCAGCCTATGCTGTAGCTAAACTGAACGAATTTGAGTACCCACCTGGCATGGCATTTTATGTCAAACCCTGTAGGTCAGCAGCTGAAGAGAACCAATTCAATAACATACCTGGTGTTATTACTAAACTGAAAAATGCAATCAGGAATTCTACCAAATCTGGGGCGCCCAATTTGAAAGAGCTCGCTGAGGCAATAGCCGAGGCTTCTAAACTTATTAAAGCAGCAACAGGAGCTGTTGCAGATGAGAAGAATATTAGCAGCAGTGACATCAACTACTGCAGCGTAGAACTGCCTCCTCCGCAACCTCTGGCACATATTGATAGTGAAGTAGCTAAGAGATGCTTCTTGGTTTGCAAGCCAACTCCTCCACCACTGACCGTATTACGCGATGTTTTCTGCCGCTTCGGCGACCTAATAAACGTGTATACCTTGCCTAATAAAACGGTAGGTTATGCCCGTTATGCATCAGCCTCTGCGGCTGACCAAGCCATCAAAGTCTTGCATGGAGCAGAGGTCTATGGTGTACGAATGAAAGTTTTGGAGGCAGAAGCGGAAGCTCCTCCAAGGAAAAGAAGACTTAGAGAAGATTTTTAAATATGACATACATACAGACATGTCCTCTTTGTTGTAACTATGGACATACAAACACCAGTATCAACCATTGCTGGACAGTCCTACAAACATACTGTACCTACAATCCTTTGTAGACTTGTGTATTACTTACTTACAGACAAATAAAACTTATAATTTGAGACAGACATTTCTTTGACTAGACTTACGAGAACAGAAAATAAGCCCCAGTTTAAACTGCAACATTGATTACTTTGTTCAGAAGTAAAATCAAAGTTTTTGTTTCATATAAAATATCAATGCCTTTATCCACAAAATTATAATCAATGTTGCAGTTTATTAATAAATTCTGCTTTCCACACCCTTGAAAGTAAGAAACCTAGGTACCCATACAGACCGACACTTGCATTGAAAGAAATGTAAGACTTAAACTGATTTATTTAAACTTAATCCAAAGTTATTGCACACACAGCCTTGTGACTTAGGAATAACATAATTGACAATGTTCAACGAACTCCAATAGGCACTGGAACGGCACATTTAGGAAGATTCCATGATTGCTTGTTGCAATAAAGGCAACAGCTGTTCTTTATAAAGGGGATGCCTATCCCCATGGGTTATCTTGAGGATTTTTTCAGAACTCTTCAATTGTTGCAGGGCTTTTTCAATATCCATCTTGTATAGCAATATTTTTCCGTATTTCAAATGCAGCAATCCAAGTAAGGGATTTCTTTCGCCGTAGTAGAATCTGTGAAAAAAAATACAGATTTAGCCATTTTCTACAGCCTGACACATAAATATGGGCAAAGTTTATGGTTGTAACTGTGAACAAAATGCTGTTTGATAGTTCTAAGTACATTATTAGGGTTCCGTACCCAAAGGGTAAAAACGGGACCCTATTACTGAGACTCCGCTGTCTATCTGTCTCCAGGTTGTATCTCATGAAACGCTATAAGCTAGAAAGCTGAAATTTTCACAGATGATCTATTTCTGTTGCCACTATAACAACAAATACTAAAAATAATATTTAAGGGGGGCTCCTATACAAAAAATCTAAATTTTTATCCGTTTTTCGCTCGATCAATAATGGTAACAGGTAGATGCTTGAAATATTCACAAAATATTTAACTGCATGCCTACTTTAATAATAAATAATCAAAATAAAATAAATATTTAGGGGGGGCTCCCATATAGTATGGAACCCTTCATGCGCGAGTCCGACTCGTACTTGGCAGATTATTAGATAGCATGGAGCAGCAAACATAATAATATTATCTTAGGGTGTGGACATATATTATGAGCAATCAACAGTCCTGATACCGCAGACTGAACTAAAGCACCTTCCAATAGGTCCTTTTGGAAATCTATGAGCTAAAAAGTTTTCTTTACTCCATGAACAAGCTGAATACAAGTCACTTCATTAAGCAGCAGTGAATGTTTTATGGCTTGGATAAATGAGCTTGTGGTAAGTACTTCCTCTATCGAGATACATATAGGTCGAATCATGCAACTTGGCGGCTGTGTCTACAAGCTGCGGATAACTCAATCCGTACTGAACTCACTTTACAGTCTCTCGAGGATTGGGTTATCCGCAGTTTGTAGCTAACATCACAGCTGGCAAATTGTATCATTTGGACTATAAATTGTAGTGCGTGCCCGGCGATAGATGAAGGATTTTTTCAAGAGCTCGTCGTCGTCGTCGTTTTAGCCATAGGACGTCCACTGCTGGACATAGGCCTCCCCTAAAGATCTCCAATACGACCGGTTGGTAGCAGCTTGCATCCAGCGCGATCCTGCGGTCTTAATGAGGTCATCTGTGCACATTGTAGGTGGACGTCCTACGCTGCGCTTTCCGGTACGTGGTCTCCACTCAAGAACTTTTCGACCCCATCGGTCCTCCGCGCTACTGCCATTTCAACCTGCCAATCTGTTGGGCTATGTCGGTAACTTTGGTTCTTCTATGGATCTCCTAATTTCTGATTCTATTAACTCCGAGCTTCTACAAACTACTTTCAAGAGTTGCAGAGCTGTAAAAATGTGACCCAAGCGTTAATTGACCTCTGGTCAGATCGGTAAGTAGTCACAGCTACTGAACAGTAATCTTTTAGAGGTTTTTGAAGCACGCGTAAGAGTGTTGGAAAAAAGCCTGCGCAGCGCGCGACTCATGTCTAACTTCCGAGCTCAACAAGCTGCGCACTTCCCCTCTCTTGCGCCGCTTACATATAAGTATTTTGCCACTGCGCAACCACTCGCCACACAGATCAGACTCTTGTTCACAGATACGAAGTTTGATTTAGCCGACAGCAAAATTTAACATCACTGGCTTTTCGGTGAAGGAAAACATCGTGAGGCAACCTGCATTTTTTTTTATCGCGAGTAAGTCCGTGCTTGACCACCAACTCGCCTGATGGTAAGCGACGTTGTGGTCGAAGATGAAGCACGCAGACCTAGAAGATACCTATTCACTCTGACCTTGCATACGTCCGTAGAAGAAAATCGATGTGAATCCACCAATCCGCACTGGGCCAGCGTGGTGGAAATGGCCCAATCACCCTTCGTGAGATGCGTCCTGCAATTGACTATTAAAAAGCTGGTACAGTACAGCAGAATTCACTTCACAAAGATTGCCCAACAGGTATAAGAGTATTGCAGAGGTAAATACTCACTTGAAATAGTTTATTGAATCAGGCGTTACTTTGCGGAAGTTCATCTTCAAATTCTTGTTTTGAATAAATATTTAGTGTATTTCCGCTCTGTCGTAGTCATATAAGTTAAGGGTACTATTCAAAATCCAAATTAAATCACAAACAAAATTAGTAATTAATCATCAAACTGTATCATGGTTCGACTATGGTTAGGTCAGGTTAGAAAAGTTAGGCTTAGGTATGTTTACAAAATTTGAATGAACCTGAAACAAAATTTTTAATTAATCCGTTTAAAATAATAAAAAATAATTAAACCTGTAACAAAAATAGTGATTAGTAATCTATTTAAAAAATGTAGTAAACCTGAAAATAATATTTCATTAATATGTTAAAATTACAAATATAATTTATTTATAAAAAATGGTATAAAATAATTGAAAAAATGCTTAGTCAATAAATAGCACCCCTATTCTTACTGTACTCTATTCGACACGTGTTTCGCCTCTAAACGAGGCATCTTCAGGACGTGTTGACTCTTCGAGCTCACTCGCAAGAATGACGGCTCGCCGCGCCGGCGCTTCTTATATACTCGTCGTGACGCACCGAAGTAAAGGCGATGTGACGGTAGTTTGATCGTTTAGCAACTCGTTGTGTGTGTTTTGATGTTTCATTATTTCTAAATGCTCCAAAACATTTAAGCGAAAACCTTTTTCACATACATGTAGAATTTCAAAAGTGTTGTTGTTATCCAAATCGTGTCCAGTTTCTAATAAATGTTTCGCAAAATTCGACTTCTCTGGGTGATTGTTTCTAGATGCAGCTAAGTGTTCTTTGTAGCGGGTTTGAAAACTCCTTCCAGTTTGTCCCACATAAACTGCGTTACATGTGTCGCAGGTTAACTTGTATACCCCCGATTTCTTGCTTTTTTCTAAGGAGTCTTTCCCATTGCACATTCGTCTCATGTTGTGATTTGTTCGAAATGCCACATGTACAATATGTGATATGTGGGACAAACTGGAAGGAGTTTTCAAACCCGCTACAAAGAACACTTAGCTGCATCTAGAAACAATCACCCAGAGAAGTCGAATTTTGCGAAACATTTATTAGAAACTGGACACGATTTGGATAACAACAACACTTTTGAAATTCTACATGTATGTGAAAAAGGTTTTCGCTTAAATGTTTTGGAGCATTTAGAAATAATGAAACATCAAAACACACACAACGAGTTGCTAAACGATCAAACTACCGTCACATCGCCTTTACTTCGGTGCGTCACGACGAGTATATAAGAAGCGCCGGCGCGGCGAGCCGTCATTCTTGCGAGTGAGCTCGAAGAGTCAACACGTCCTGAAGATGCCTCGTTTAGAGGCGAAACACGTGTCGAATAGAGTACAGTAAGAATAGGGGTGCTATTTATTGACTAAGCATTTTTTCAATTATTTTATACCATTTTTTATAAATAAATTATATTTGTAATTTTAACATATTAATGAAATATTATTTTCAGGTTTACTACATTTTTTAAATAGATTACTAATCACTATTTTTGTTACAGGTTTAATTATTTTTTATTATTTTAAACGGATTAATTAAAAATTTTGTTTCAGGTTCATTCAAATTTTGTAAACATACCTAAGCCTAACTTTTCTAACCTGACCTAACCATAGTCGAACCATGATACAGTTTGATGATTAATTACTAATTTTGTTTGTGATTTAATTTGGATTTTGAATAGTACCCTTAACTTATATGACTACGACAGAGCGGAAATACACTAAATATTTATTCAAAACAAGAACTCACTTGAAACACGGGATGAGTTTGTCCGCGTAGTCGCAGGCCTTTTGCCAGAGCTGCAGCTGTATGAGCGCGTTGAAGGCATGGTTTAGGGTTTGCAGATGTAAATACTCACTTGAAGCACAGGATGAGTTTGTACGCGTAGTCGCAGGCCTTTGCCAGAGCTGCAGCTGTATGAGCGCGTTGAAGGCATGGTCTAGGGTTTGCAGATGTAAATACTCACTTGAAGCACAGGATGAGTTTGTCCGCGTAGTCGCAGGCCTTTTGCCAGAGCTGCAGCTGTATGAGCGCGTTGAAGGCATGGTCTAGGGTTTGCAGATGTAAATACTCACTTAAAGCACAGGATGAGTTTGTCCGCGTAGTCGCAGGCCTTTTGCCAGAGCTGCAGCTGTATGGCGCGTTGAAGGCATGGTCTAGGGTTTGCAGATGTAAATACTCACTTGAAGCACAGGATGAGTTTGTCCGCGTAGTCGCAGGCCTTTTGCCAGAGCTGCAGCTGTATGAGCGCGTTGAAGGCATGGTCTAGGGTTTGCAGATGTAAATACTCACTTGAAGCACGGGATGAGTTTGTCCGCGTAGTCGCAGGCCTTTTGCCAGAGCTGCAGCTGTATGAGCGCGTCGAAGGCATGGTCTAGGGTTTGCAGATGTAAATACTCACTTGAAGCACGGGATGAGTTTGTCCGCGTAGTCGCAGGCCTTTTGCCAGAGCTACAGTTGTATGAACGCATCGAAGGCATGGTCTAGGGTTTGCAGAGGTAAATACTCACTTGAAGCACGGGATGAGTTTGTCCGCGTAGTCGCAGGCCTTTTGCCAGAGCTACAGTTGTATGAACGCATCGAAGGCATGGTCTAGGGTTTGCAGAGATAAATACTCACTTGAAGCACGGGATGAGTTTGTCCGCGTAGTCGCAGGCCTTTTGCCAGAGCTACAGTTATATGAACGCATCGAAGGCATGGTCTAGGGTTTGCAAAGGTAAATACTCACTTGAAGCACGGGATGAGTTTGTCCGCGTAGTCGCAGGCCTTTTGCCAGAGCTGCAGCTGTATGAGCGCGTCGAAGGCATGGTCTAGGGTCTGAGCGTGCATCACGTTTAGTGGATGAAGTACACCTTCGTGCCTTTCTAGGCAGTATTTGCACACGTCCACATCTGTTCAGAGCTCAGGAAATTACGAAAAAAAAGGTTGTAAGGGAGAGCAATGTTTCCAAAGATAGTAGTTACTACTATTAGTTCTCCGACCAGTAGCCCTCGTATACCTCTCTTTAAATTAATCTTAGTAAACCACACTCAAAAATATTTTTTAGGATTTAAATACTAAACAATCTTGCCAAATATCATTAAATTTGGCTGATAAATAGCGCGACAGCAAAACCCCCTTTTAGAGGGAAATACCAAAAATAACCTTAATCAAAAATCACCGACGCCAAAAAAATCCAATAATATACGAGTACGTGTACCAAGTTTCGTCGATATTTGTTGAAAAATGCGACCTATAGACAAAAGTCAACATCCGGACGAAAGCAAAATCGTCGACTTGAAGCAAAGACATTCGCTTCGGTAAAAAAAGGAATATCTATTGAATTATCTCACAAATACCTCTATTAACCTGTCGAGATTAAAACATTAGGTTGATAGTAATCACTATCTTAGACGTTTGTAAAGGATACAAGCTACAGAAGCGCTCTCCATATTCTTCAAATGCGCTTCCGTAAACTCCATTGTATTCACGAAAGTATCCACATGTTTCTCCGTATATTTCGTCCCGCACTCTTCACACCTGACGCCATCAAAAACCACATGTTCTATCTCACTCTGACTATTTTCACCGTTTACGATTTCAGTGTCGCCATTTTCAATTTTCTCCTCAGTTTTAGGAGGTTTTATCACAAGCTGGCAATCTTTCCAAGGCACCGTAACGGGGGAATCGCAGTCTGAATTGAGACACCGAGCCCCGTGGACGTGTCGAATCTGTGTCTCATCTGAAAAGTAAAATCTTTTTTAAAGGAGAGAATGCAAAAATAAACACAGTATAGATAGGCCATTACTTTGTACAGTATTTAATTAATAGCTTTATTTATTTTAGAACATTTTCCTATGATTTTCTTTGATAACAGTAAGCCCGATTACAGAGGCGCCAGCGTAAATTTAATACGAGTAGCAACGTAAAAAGCGTTCTCTCTATAGAACGCTTAAAGTGAAAAAGAAACAGAACTAAGTATGCTATTTAGCAAATATAATTACGATGGTGCCTCTGTAATCGGGCTTAAACTCCATTTAAAGTAATTTCATATTTTCGTGACAATATTATGACATTGCTTATAAAATAAGGCGGGCTTTAACAAAAATGAAATTGAAAAATATGAAATTACAAAATAATTAAGCTTTAAATATGTATAGGCCGAATCATACAAGTCGGCGGATGTAAAGTTAGCTACAAGCTGCGCAATATTCAATCCTGACTGAAGCGCACAGAAAGGTGCGCGTTTGGATATTATACAGCTTGTAGCCAACTTCACATCCGCCGACTAGTACCTATGATTCGGCCTGATACCGTTGTTTTTTTCTTTTTTTTACCATATATAGGGCTACTGTACAAAGTCTGGGCCGACGTAGCAAGATCTTTAGAGCAAAACAGATCATGCGCGTTGCCGGTTGCAGTTCAGTTGAGAAATGGAAGAATTGTAAGGCTTTTTCAGTCTCGTAAAGGCTCAACGGAAGAAATTGACAAGATAGGTAGGGCAAGTCAGCAGAGAACCCCAAAAAGTGAAAAGAACTAGAATGATGAATGTAATTTTTTTCAACCAGATTAAGATATGGTATGAACAAAACCAAAACATACACACCAAGTAATGCATGGACAATGACACCAAAACTTTTTAATGAGATAACAATGAAGATAAAGATACAAGAGTTATGGTGAAGTATATAGGTACTGTAGTATTTTACTGTACCAGCCTTTTTTTAATAGTCCACTGCAGGCGCAGGCCTACCCACGAAGGGTGACTGGGCCATATCCACCACGCTGACCCAGTGCGGGTTGGTGGATTCACACGCGCCATCGAATTTCTTCTACGGACGGTATGCAGGTTGCCTCAAGAGGTTTTCCTTCACCGAAAAGCCAATGGTGTGAAATTCGGTACATAAATTCCAAAGAACTCATTGGTATGGGATCGGGATTTGAACCCACGACTTCACGATTGTAAGGCGGTTGTCACTACCTCTACACCTGCTACGGCTTTTTTAAACAATACAACACAACACTTTTACACACCTCGACAAAAATTATGTTGTGGCACGGTAGAGCTAAATAACAGTATTACAACTCGACCCTATCCTTGATATAAATACCTACAGCCCCACGTGGCCACGCAGTACTTAACATGCGCTAGTGCTGCCCGCCTGGTAGGAACATCGCAAGCGTCGACATGGCATTTTTCCCATATTGATGATCGCAAGCTTATACTGATTGATTACAAACCTTTGAGCAAATCCCGACCGTCCGACATACCTCAGTGCCTCAAGTCGAAAGTGTTCGATCAGTGTGTGTTGCCGGTGATGACTTATGGCACTGATACGTGGTCTCTTACAATGGGCCTTATTAATAAGCTCCAAGTAGCCCAACGAGCTATGGAGAGGGCTATGCTCGGAGTCTCTCTGCGAGATCGAATCAGGAATGAGGAGATTCGCAGAAGAACCAAAGTTACCGACATAGCCCAGCGGATTGGCAAGTTGAAATGGCAGTGGGCAGGGCACATAGCGCGGAGGACTGATGACCGATGGGGTCGAAAAGTTCTCGAGTGGAGACCACGTACCGGCAAGCGCAGCGTAGGACGTCCACCCACAAGGTGGACGGATGAACTCATTAAGACCGCAGGATCACGCTGGATGCAAGTCGCTACCAACCGGTCTTATTGGAGATTCATGGGGGAGGCCTATGTCCAGCAGTGGACGTCCTATGGCTGATGGATGGATGGATGGATGGAGCAAATATCTACAGACCCACAGTCCCTAAGTGAAAGTAGTAAAATAATATCCGAGCGCCGTCATATAGAGGTACATACCGGCTTAGATATTTACATTAAATAATTCACAATGACCTTTTTTCTGTAATCTCGACGTTATGTAACCTAATTAGTGTTTCAAACTGAGCACTTTGGCATCGCGCGGCGTTGTAGTCAGCTTAAAATCGCCTTACGACTAACTAAAAAGCCTGCCCACTATGTAGCTTGGGCAGAGTTTTGGCTCAGACTACACTGCTACAACCTAGACAGCATATCTGCTTAACAACAGGCAGTATGTGGTCAAACGCAAACCTATTCAGAAAAAAAAAAAAAACAACTAAACATTCTGTGTATATTTCAAGCATCTACCTGTTACCATTTTTAATATCGAGCGAAAAACGGTTAAAAATTCAGGTTTGTTGTATAGGAGCCGGGCCCCTTAAATATTAATTTTATTCTGTTTTTAGTATTTGTTGTTATAGCGGCAACAGAAATACATCTGTGAAAATTTCAGCTTTCTAGCTATAACGGTTTATAAGATACAGCCTGGTGACAGACAGACGGACAACGGAGTCTTAGTAATAGGGTCCCGTTTTTACCCTTTGGGTACGGAACCCTAAAAATAACGCGTCGACTTCATAACCTCCTCTGTTTTGTCGGTTAAAAACTAAATCTGTTCGATGGGACTGCCATGTTTTCTTGTATAAAAGTACCAAAAATAAATTGGAATAAAAAATAAAAAAAAATCTGTTCGCTAACTGCAAATATAGGTACACGAAAAAAATCTGAACCAAAAACTTTCTGTGGGTTAACGTAACCCAAATATGATAGCTTAGCATAACAACCACGAAAAGACTTTTGTCGATGTGTAAAAAATGACAGATATATACTCCACCATAACTCTGTCTCGTTCTGACACGTCGAAAGAATAGGCATGAAGACTAAAAAACATAATAATTCCGTCAGATGGACTATCAAAAAATATTAGACACGTATTTTTCTTTTGTCTATTAAACAAACATTGATAAATTTAAAGCCCGTTAGTTCCGCGTGACGTCACGAGTACCATACAAATATATAGACTTTTATGAAAGAGGTGACGTCACGACCTCCACTCCCAAACTTTTACAAGGTTTATCTTCGTAATTTGTTGTTTGATTGGCAAAAGAAAATAATCGGCCAAGTACGAGTCGGACTCGCGCACGGAGGGTTCCGTACTGTATGGGAGCCCCCCTTAAATATTTATTTTATTTTAATTTTATTATTTATTATTGAATTGAATATAAAACTAAATATTCCGTGAAAATTTCAAGCATCTACCTTATTCTACCTTTTACCATTATTAATATAGAGCGAAAAACGTCAAAAAAATCAAGTTTGTTGTATGGGAGCACCCCTTAAATATTTATTTTATTTTCTTTTTAGTATTTATGATATAAAATATTTGTATGAGCATTAGAAAAAGATCGATAAATCAAAACAAACGGAAAAACAATGCAAACAGAAACACTACGTCTGAAGAGAACGCAGGACGCACCCGCTCTCTACGCAGGCTTTGCCCGGGCAGTGTTACCAGGAGAGAATCAGGAAAATCCACAGACGGGGTGAGAAAATTTTAAAATTTCATTAAATAATAGATAAATCATTTATTACCATAACAACAATTAGATAATTAATTCATATTAATTCTAAATAATCGGTCAAGTGCGAGTTGGACTCGCGCACGAAGGGTTCCGTACCATACGGGAGCCTCATTCCTCTTGCCGTTTTAAATAGCGAGCAAAAACTCTTAAAAATCACGTTTGTTGTATGGGAGCCCCCCCTTAAATATTTATTTTATTCTGTTTTAGTATTTGTTGTTATAGCGGCAACAGAAATACATCATCTGTAAAAATTTCAGCTGCCTAGCTATCATGGTTCATGAGATACAGCCCGGTGACAGACAGACAGACAGACGGACATCGAAGTCTTAGTAATAGGGTCCCGTTTTTCCCTTTGGGTACGGAATCCTAAAAATTGATAAATTTTAAGCCCGTTAGTTCCGCGGGACGTCACGAGTACCATACAAATATATAGACTTTTATGAAAGAGGTGACGTCTCGACTTCCACTACCAAACTTTGACAAGGTATCTTCGTCATTTGTTGTTTGATTGGCAAAAGAAAAAATACGTGTCTAATATTTTTTGATAATCTAACTCACGGACTCACACTATAATAATTTTTTTTTTTTACCCAGTCATCGGTACGTATACTAGCCCTGCCTACCTGATGGAATGCCTTAAGAGGAAAAATTAGTACAATAATTATCCCGACTCCGCTGACTTTCCCTTAAGAGTAAACGAGAGCCGAGAGCATGCTCGGTACAATTAGTATGCACATCTAAAGCATTTACCCATGCACCTGTCACACGCGCACAGGAAGTAGTAGCTCTGCAGTAACTCCGTCTGCCGCTGGTACGCCGTCTTCATCAGGTCGATGTACGAGATACGGATCTGGGAACGAAATATGGCTCGAATCAAACTTTTTGGCGTCTGCCAAATGGAGGAAGAATGGCTTTCCCGTGAAAGGTGGGGCGACTGTATTTGGATTACAGCTGTGGTCCATTATGGACGATTTATTACGAAGACCGCCACAAGGTGGACGAATGACCTCATTAAGACCGCACGATCGCGCTGGATGCAAGCCGCTAAGAACCGGTCTTATTGGAGATCTTTAGGGGAGGCCTATGTCCAGCAGTGGACGTCCTATAGCTGAAACGAAAGAATCCAAGCAAGGCATGCCCTGTATGGCCCGAACATTAATGGTTTTCCCGTGAAAGGTGGCGGCTGTATTTGGATTACAACTGTGGTCCATTATGATGGACGATTTATTATGATAATTACCTGTGTCCAATCCAAGCAGGGCATGTCCTGTATGGCCCGAACGTTGATGGTTTTCCCGTGGAACGTAGCGACCGTGTTTGGATTACAGCTGTGGTCCATTATTGACGAGGCCAGGTAGATGCCGGTGCCGATCGAATTCATATCCGTGTCCAGGATCATAAAGCTGTTTATTACCATCTGGAAATATTGAATGAGACATAAGAGAGACGGAAACTGGGGCGGTAGATTTCAAGGAGTACTTAGATAAAATCCATTATCCAGAAATAATTTTAATTTTATAGTGCATCCCACTCTAGGTTTATCTCAGAGCTATATTTGTAAAAAAACATTTCAAAAAATCGTCGCGTATGCAGGACTCGAACCTTGCGTCTTCGGATCACTAGCCCGACGCTCTCCTAACTGAGCTAATTCAATTATAGTTTATCATTTTAACACTTTCACTGCTGAGGTCCTTTTGTAAGCTTTTTGCGAATCCTTAAACGCACACGCTAGGCGCGGACAGACGCCATCGCGTCGAGACACCACCAGTGGAGCAACGCGAGTACTTGCTAACACGCACAGTAAGATAACGCGCCAGGCGCTTATAGTCGCACTGGCCATTACACCGCCCGACGAGTGGCGCCAGTGCGACTTCTCACGCGCGGCGTGTTTACGCGCCTATATCTATGCCTGCATCACACATTTGTGGAAATAATATTTTCAGGACAACAATGCATAGTCAATGCTTTAATACCTAATAATATAGTTTAATACTTTAGTAAATTAATATATTATTTTGCCAAAGTTTAAATTAAAAATAACTAGATTAAAAATTTGCCAGATTGTTATATTTGATAGAGTAGCATAAAAACTATGTTATTTTCTACATTTCATAAAGTTTTTTTTTTTTTTTTTAAATTTCGCATTCGCCTCGCACGTTTCAAAGTCAAAGTCAAAGAACATTTATTGTAGAACTGTGTTACATTGAGATCTTAAAACTAACGACAAAAATATTGAATCAACAGTTAAACGCATTGGCGTTACTTCTCTGCCGTCCGATTGCTTAAAGACCGCTAAGTGACATTTTTGCGATTTTGACTTTTATACACTACTAAAATCAGAATTTTTTCCTCTTTTTTCTAGTCTGGGTCTTATTTTTTTCTTTTTATTAGTTGCTGAGTTACGGACACCACGTGCACAGTTAACTACGTACTTTTTGCTATTTTACAATTCTCAAACACAGTTATCGCATTTTACAACACTCAAATGCTATTAAGTGCGCATACATGTGGTTTAAAGCTTTACATTTATTCTGGATTGCAATTTTAGAAAACGTCTAAGTATCTTTGCGTTACTATTTCACCGTTACCCGACTTAACACGTTTTGTAGTAATTTGTAGTAACCCAGTCCTGTGTAATACCTGCAATGCTTAAAAACGGTTTTATTACCTCAACTATTCTATAAAACAGCTAACTCTACATAACCGAATAATTGTTGATAAACCATTCTGAACATTTATAATTTACAATTCTAAAAGACGGTGACTGTTCTTCAGCTGCGAGCGGCTCCTAATTCAGGCCGGTAGAAACAATATTAGAAAACGGTTAGGTGACATTTCCACGCTATAAAGCGTTTAAGTGCGAAGGCGCCCGAGCAACTGCCCGGCCCGATTACGCACCCGTCATTCGTCGCCAGGATGCCGCGAAAGGAAAAATGGCGTGTGTAAAATGGACGCGGGATCGAAGTAAGGAATTTTTATTCGATAAGGTATATTGCCTCTATTTTATTAAGACAATGATTTCACTATATTGTTGACCACGACACCACACCAATAATAACAATGGCGCCTGTAATTTATTGTGTAAGCTTATAAGCTTGGTTGCTTGGAAGAAATCGCTTGAAGCGATATTATTTTCCGCCATTTAGTATAACTTTGTAATGTTTTTATTTTTCGTGTGTTTTTGGTATTGTAATTGTGGTTAAACTAATAAAGAATTATCTATCTATCTATAAGCGTGAAGTTAGCAAAAAACATTACATTGCACGGACTAATAACGCACCCAACTCTATACACAGTTGCCACCACCGCGCTTGGTCGCAGAATTTTCTGCCATTAGTACAGAATGCCGATAAGTACCAATTATTCCAGTCCTCTAAAAATATCATGTAAAAATACATTTAAATGTTTCATTATCACCCTAAATGCGAAAGTTTGTATAATGCATGCGAAAGTATGATTGTTCTTTTCACGCTGGAACGGCTGAACAGAATTAGATTTGAAATGCGAAATAAAGGTTGATAATGCCCTAAGTACGATCGAGATATAAGAGATCAGAAGGTTCTATGGACAGCTATACGCTTCAGTCTCTAAGCCTGTGCAGCCAAAAATCCAAGAGTCAAGTTGACCTGGAACTTCACCGAAGACATTCCGGACATCAGCTTGTGCGAGATTAGAATAATCTTGATTCAGCTTATGAACAACAAGACGTTGGGTGGAGACGGTACCACATAAGAGCTTCTGAAAGCGGATGGAACACCTGGTACTTAAAGTCTTTCAGAAGCTTTTTAACCGTCTTCCTTGACGCATGCATTCCTTGGGCATAACGCTAGAAACAAGGAAAAGAAGCGTGGTGATGCTGTTCTTAAAAAAAAGTGATAACGCCTCATTGAAGAATTACAAACCTATTTTACTTCTGAGCCATGTTTATACGTGGTTTTCAAGGATTATTTCAATTTCCGTCTCGATGACTTCGAGTATTCGTCATCGAGAGCAGGCTTGATGACTTCCAAGCTTCTGAACAAGCCGGGTTTCGCAAAGGCTATAGCACCGTAGACTACATTCATACCCTGCGGCAAGTTATACAGAAGACCGAAGAGTATAACTTGCCACTTTGCTTTGCGTTTGTGGACTATGAGAAAGCCATTGATTCGGTCGAGACTTGGGCTGTGCTTGAGTCTCTTCAGCGATGCCGCATTAGCTATCGGTATATCGATGTCAGTCCAAGTACACGAACAGAGTTCCAAGGCTATCCCTTTAAAAAGAAGTGTAAGACGGGGAGACGTAATTTCTCCGAACTTTTTATTGCTACTTTGGAAAACGCCTTCAAGCTTCTAGAATAAGAAATGATTTGGCATCAATATCATTGCTGAATACATCACTCATCTCCGGTTTGCCGGCGATTTCGTATTCATAGCAAAATCGATGGAAGAACTCAAACATGATGCTCGAAGGCCTCAATCAGCTCCCTAAACAGGTGGGTCTTAAAATGAACATAGACAAGATGAAGGTCGTATTGTGTAATTCATAATT
This sequence comes from Hypomecis atomaria, assembly GCA_964007245.1. NCBI lineage: Eukaryota > Metazoa > Arthropoda > Insecta > Lepidoptera > Geometridae > Hypomecis > Hypomecis atomaria. Next base: position 3,889,564 of record OZ023282.1, read on the forward strand.
CCCATGTTGCACCCACCCAAGGTTTAGCTAAGAACTCGGTTCTTGAAGTCATTGATTCGTACGTCTATCTACCCCTATAATACATAAGTAGTCCATTTAGGTCCAAATTAAAGAAAGAGGTCAATCGCCAAATCTAACTCGGCTGGGCAGCGTCCGGAAAATTGCGTAACGTCTTCTTGTCCGACATACTTCAGTGCTTCATGTCGAAAGTTTTCGACCAGCGCGTGTTGCCAAAGATGACTTATGGCACAGAACATGAATGCAAGCTGCTTCCGATTGGTCTTATTAGAGATCCACATAGGAGGCATATGTCCAGCAGTAGACGTCATATGGCTGATTGATAGATGGATGACACACATGCCAAGATTCATCATCATCATGATCACCATTTGGCCCAGACGCAGGATGCTGCTAGTAAAAAGCAAAAAAAGTGCACATTGCCGCTGATGTGAAATTATAATAATACGATCGGGACTAATATTTACTACACTAGAAAACAGTTTTCGAAAATTCTTTCTCCAAAACTGTGTTTAAGTTTAGACATAATGACAAATCTTAATTTAAAGTGTATTTAAATAAGCCGTTAAAAACATTAAACATTTATTGATATTGGAATGCATTTTAAATAGTGTAGTATTTACAACATAAAAAGGCGGCTAAGTGACGTAACTGTTATTTAGGTTGGCATTTTTTTATAACTGTAGCTTCCATTCAAATCATCACACAGTTACAGCGTGTTTACAACTCTATAAAACGGTTGCACTTCAGCCAACCGTTTTTTAGTGGAGCAAATGTACACAGATTCGATTGGGATAACTCGACTAAAATACAAAAAATGCAATTTCTATGCAACACCAATACGTAGAAGCCTTCTGTACTCATGCAAAAAAAGGAAATAATAAAAGGAAAACAATGGTATAGAAAAAATAACGATACGTCTTGCCAATTTCTAGAAATATCATTTCCCACCTTTTTGTCCATATCTCAAAATTTGGTAAAATCACTTAGCCGTTTTTTAGAAATCGGACGGCAGTATCTGATAAAACACACACGCGTGTGGGTTGTCGCACCGTCCTATGGAATTCGGTGCAACACGCCTGGCGCGTGTAGCCGCCCCTGGCTGTGAAAATCGAAAACACTAACGTGCGTGTTTTCAGCAGTGAAAGTGTACCAACTTATAGCGTTGGCGGCGCCAACTATCTATTATATTAACGACACTGAACTCATGCAAAACATTTACATATACTGTACTGTACCAGCCTTTTTAATAGTCCACTGCAGGACGTAGGCCTACCCACAAAGGCCGGTTGGGCTATAACCACCACACTACTGGCCCAATGCGGGTTAGTGGATTCACAAAAAAGGCAAAAGCTGGTTTAAGATATTTACGAAAAACTTTATTACAGAGTCCGTACCTTGAAACCTTCGAATTTGTTTTTGGACACTGCTGGCACATAGGCCTTCCGAAAAGGGGACGAAAAGTGTCTTGGGCGCTCACATTGAATTTGGTTGTTACACATGCTTGTAAAAAAATAACACTTCATGAAGTTCTTTATCATCATGTAGAAATGATTTTAATTGTATAGTGCATCCCACACTAGGTTTTATCTCTGTTATTTTTGTGATAAGCATTTCAAAATTTCGTTACGAATGCAGGACTCGAACCTGCGTCTTCGGATCACTAGCCCGACGCTCTCCCAGCTGAGCTGATTCGCAGTCCTGACTTTGCGTCGAATTTGCGAAGTGTTTAAATTAGACGCAATGTTTATCACAAAAATAACTCTTTATCATTCTGTAGAAACTTACCCTCCCATACAAGCCCATGAGTTCGACGGTGTTGGGCAGCGATATATCCTTGAGGAACTCGTACAGCACGCCGCACAGAGACGTGAAATGTTCCATGCGCTTGTTGTCTTTTTTTAGGTCCGTGTAATCTGCAATATATAATTTTAAACCAAAATAAAATGATTTTAATTTTATAGTGCATCACTAGGTTTATCTCAAGGAGTTATTTTTAATGCCAAATGATGACCAATGCTTTAAGTTGGTTAAAATGATAAACACTTCACAAATTCGACGCGAAGTCAGGACTGCAAATAGTGCAAATTAGCTCAGTTGGGAGAGCGTCGGTGTAGTGATCCAAAGACGCAGGTTCGAGTCCAGCTAACGCAACGAATTTTTGAAATGTTTATCACAAAAATAACTCTTTGAAACCCAAAAAAAATAATAGGTACAATTCAACAAGGTACAGTTCCGGAGCTGATTCACTGCACGCAACACCAGCAGGCAAGGTGTGGCTGAGACTACTGGTTTCTATATCACAGTGGAATTTCTAAAAATTCATTCCGTGGCTAGCAATGCAGCGTCTATTTACAACTATCCCGACAACACTGCAGTTGCAGCCTTATGATAATGGCAATACGTCACCATCATACATGACGAGAACATCGTGAAGGCCTAGAAGAACAAGCTCAGCAAGTACCTTGACTTGGCTTATGAGGTTACCGCCATTTGGGATGTGGACTCGACCTCGATAGTCGTTTCGGTAAACGGCTTAATAGCGAAGAGTCTGGACCGCCATCTTAAGAGGCTCTCGCTAGACGGTTGGATAGAGGGTCAGATGCAGTATTATGATAAGTTCGTTCATAGACCACGCTAGCCCCGGTGCCAGAGCTTTTAAGCCGTCTGAAGACCTCTGCCATGGCTGAACGGTTAACACAACCGGGGCCTACAATTACATCCGAGCCACGGTAGCGCTTAGTTGTAAATGTATACTCACGTGACATAAGGTCCATCCACATGCGGAACGAGGTGCCGCAATAGAAAGCGCCGTATGAATGTCCGTCGCCTCGGTTCAAACGGTTTATGATATTCACGAGCATACGGCAAGGTGTAGGTATTGAAATATAGACCGTATACTCATGTGACATAAGGTCCTTCCACATGCGAAACGAGGTGCCGGAGTAGAAAGCGCGGTACGAATGTCCGTCGCCTCGGTTCAAACGGTTTATGATATTCACGAGCATACGGCAAGGTGTAGGTATTGAAATATAGACCGTATACTCATGTGACAAGGTCCTTCCACATGCGAAACGAGGTGCCGGAGTAGAAAGCGCGGTACGAATGTCCGTCGCCTCGGTTCAAACGGTTTATGATATTCACGAGCATACGGCAAGGTGTAGGTATTGAAATATAGACCGTATACTCATGTGACTTAAGGTCCTTCCACATGCGAAATGTGGTGCCCAAGTAGAAAGCGCGGTATGAGTTCCTATATCACCCCTATTCAAACTGTTTAAGATCATCGCGAGCATACGGGCAGATGTATTCTGTCTGCGAATATTAGACTGTATTCACACGACATAAGGTCCTTCCACGTGCAAACGTCTCGATTCAATCGGTTTATGAACTTCGCGAGCATACGGGCAGGTACGTTGAAATATAGACCGTATACTCACGTGACATAAGGTCCTTCCACATGCGAAACGAGGTGCCGGAGTAGAAAGCGCGGTACGAATGTCCGTCGCCTCGGTTCAAACGGTTTATGATCTTCGCGAGCATACGCGCGCCGTCCGGAAGGATCTTCGGCGCCACGCGTTTGAAGTTCGCGCATTCCCACTGAAATATACAATAGAACAGCTTTTTAGGATCACTAATAGACTTTCTCACCCCTTTAGGCTTACTAAGTAGTTAGTAGCCTGCAAGTTGCATTTTTCTTAAACTGAATTTAACTGAATAAAATCAGATAGACTAGGTGGCTAGCCCAGGTCTGTTTTGAATCTGCATATATGTATACAGGAGGGTTCAGACATAGCTAACCGGCTAAAACAAGATGGCCTATACTTTAATGTGTCATCTGAGCAACGGTGTCACCTAGTTTAGTTGTAGTGAAGAAGTGAAATTTAGGTTAGGTACGTAAGATTCCCCTCCGAGTGGGTTCGCGCCTTGTCGTGGCGGGGGGGCTTAGTAGCCAGGTCTGCCTAACCTGGTGAAGCTAAGAGGAACCCGCGGTGGGGCCGCTTCTCCGGGTTTTTGCCTCCAAGCCCAAGTAGAAGCTGGTTCATAGTTCATAGTTCTTTAATTCGACAAATAGGTGTCAGAGACACACTTTTGAATAGTCAACAAAATCTACACAATGGTAAAGACTTAACAAGAAATCAATTACCTACTTACATAAATAAATCATCCATTTCAAACTAATTCACACTCCACAATTAATTAAATCACATTACATGGTCACAATGGTCAAAGTAGGTTGCGTGCTTTATGGGGGGCACCGCAACTGAGGCGGGCTGCAGTGTCGTATGGGAGGCACTGCAGCTGAGGATTGGAGACCGCGGCGGGAGAGGACTGCTGGTGTGTCGTTGCCACTTTCCCTGCCTTGCGTGGCCTCGACGGGGTCGCCACCGTTTTGATGGCAGACGCGGTGGGGCTGCAGAGGAAGAGGAGTGTCGGTATGCCGTGGGCCGCTCTCCCTATCTCTGCAGCCGTAGTGGCAGGCGCGGGGCCACTTCAACTGACCCGTTGCATCGGGACCAGGGCTGTCGGGCACGGGTGCTGTCTGACGCCCAGTGCTGGTTGGTCCCAGGTGGTGGATGACGATGTGTCTGGTGTTCGGCACATCGTCATTCTGGCGGGAGCGCCAAGCTCCGAGGTGGGGTCCGAACTGGGCCAGCGCTGTCGGGTGCCGCAGAGGAGTGCGAAAGCGTGCCCGTAGCCCCGACACCAAGCGTAGTGGCGGAACAACCTGGGGATTTGGTGGGTATACCGTCCAGCAATGGGCGGGGACTCCCACATAACCACCCGCCTGCCCCGAGGTGCGGTGGCATCAGATTTCCCCAGGTAAAAAAAAAAAGAAAAAAAGGTGGTATCGCAATACGCGATACTTAATTTGCATAGCGCTCAATATTTTAAACTACCCAACTGTTGGTCATTAGCATTGCACTTCCACATGACATGTATTCATATTCGAAAAAGTTGGTTAAAAGTGTCTTGCATCCAGCATGCTCCTTCGGTACACCTACCGATCAATTAACCGTATTAAAGAATTGTTCTTTTTGTGATAAACATCTTAAAACTTTGCCACGATCGCAGGTTTTGAACCTGCATCTCTTTGGGATTCCGGCCCAGATGCTTTATCCAATTAATTTAAAACACTTTCGCTTTCGCGGGTTCGCTGAACCACCAAATTTATGAAGTGTTTTATGTTTCCACTACCAACTTTTACAGCGTTGGAACTTTAACCATATTAAGTTATCGCGGTGGACAAAATATTACCCAAACCACGTGTTTAATATACAATGGCTTATATTTAGTAATAACATCATTTCAGCACGCAACTATCAAAAACGCATTCACCTTCCAATAACATACTGGTTACAATAATATACTGAAATAAACTCAATAGTCTTTTAAGAAGATATTATATAAACAACATAATATACAATTTTCAGCACACTGCTTTCAAAAACCCATTCATCATCCAATAACATACTGTGTACAATAATATCATATCTGTAACATCCCAAAATAAATCGAATAGTTCATCGCATGAGGCGGGCAGTAAATCTTTCTAGTATTCGAGTAGGAAATGGCACGCCGCCACGCGATGCCTGGCGTTCGTCGGTGGCGGCCCTCGCGGCGATGAAATTAACACCTGTGTCTGCAGCTGTTAGTCTGTGCAAAAAGAGAAGCGTCGTTGGTGAGGTCGCCCGTGTGCAATTTTACTAATTTTATTACGTTGACAATAGTACAGGAAAAAAAGAATTTAACTTTTTCCGATCCAATTTTATAATCACTTACTGAGCATAAAATCAAAAATGCTGACAGATCCAGGTTGAGCTTCAAGCGCCATCTTGAAAAAAACCGCAAATCGTGTACAAAATTCGAAAATGTCGTTCCAATTGTTTACATTATTTTTGATTTTTCAAAACAGCTCAGCCGATTTCTGTAAAATTTAAATAGGACCACCTCGGGAGTACCCTTACCCTACCCTAGGGAGTAGTTTACCCTTTCGAACTAAACGGTTCACAATTGGCGAAATTATCGATGAACATACACAAAAAAAATACATACAGACGAACATAGAACCTTTTCCTTTCTAGAAGACGGTTAAAAAGTGTTTGATACTTGGTAGACACCAATTCGGTTTTCATCAAAACTCGCGTCTGCCAAGTATAGTCTGTACCTTGGCTGCTGATTAAGATCTTATAGTCATATAGTCATAGTCATATAGTCATTTATTCATAACACCATTTGTTACAATTCAAAAATACAAGTCTTATTGCTAGTTCACCGTAACGCCACGACGGTTCTCTTCTTGCACATACTCTATGTAATGCATACGCAACTCATAAATGTCATAGATTAGTTTTCTAATGCTACGCTAATGCTATTGCTCAACCTGCGTCTAAAATTAATAAACGCGTAAATTAGTCCGCTAATTAAGCTTAACATTAAACATTAAAATGAGTTAGATATACGATGTAATTTCAAACGAATAATGAGCAAAGGATACTAATTCAGCTTTATTTATTATCCGCGAGCGTAGCGACCGTGAAAATATATATATTTTTTTTAATTTTCAAAAGAAGAAAATGATAATTAAACAACTACAGTCATGATCCCTATCCCATGGATCCGCGCTTTTTAAAGTTTTAATTAAAGTCTTTTTTTCAATATTATTATATTGTGTTTAATTTAGGTAAAGTCGAAAGATTTCAACTAGTAACTACTAGTTCATGTAGGATCGTACATTGAGTAATTCACGACTGTTATTAGAGCACTATTTTTGTTTGCTCTCAGCGCCGGATTTGCGCGTATCACGCGTCAATGAAATAATTCTTACGCTCGCGCCCACGCGCTATTGACGTAGTATTTTTCACTGAGATCACATATTTTTTCTATCTACAACAATTGTTATATTCGATGTTTTGTACGGATACTGTAATAACTCACATTGGATTTACTTAGGGATTGTAGCGCTCCTAGCGTAGTTTGACTACTGAGCGATCACCTAAGTTAAGCCAGTCAGACTTCGGATGGGTGACCGGCTGACCACGGTGGTACTTATTAAATTGTTTGCTTCGAGCAAATATCTATAGAGTTACAATCGTGCAAAAGAAATGTCTGAGCCAAAACCCTGCCCTAGCTACGTAGTGGGCAGGCTTTTTAGTTAGTTGTAAGGCGATTGCAAGCCACTACAACACCGCTCGATGCCAAAGGTTACAAGCACTAATTAGGTGACATAACGCAGACATACGAGAAAACGGGGTCATTGTGAATTATTTAATGTAAATAATCTAAGTCGGTATGTATGACGGCGCTCGGACATTTTTTACTACTTTTACTGAGGGACTGTGGCTCTGTAGATATTTGCTTGAAGATTGTTGAAACACTGATACCAGGGCTAGCCATCTGCCCTATAATGAACTAACATAGGGATAATATATTGACAGCAGTGGCTCTACGCTACACGCGCCGCGATTCGGCGCTTTAAATCCCAAAAACGCACATGGACCGATTATATAAAATAAAATTTAAATAAAAAATATTTAAATGAACGATTATAGAACCAACACCAGCACACCACACTGGGTTTTTCAATTATGGATGGCCTGGAATTTCATTTCATTTATTTCATTAATTACAGCTACCATTACAGTCAGAATTGCTCCAAGAAGAACAACCTAGCTTAAAAAATAATTTTATAGTCTTTTTCAAATAGCAAGTCACTTATGACAGGTCCATAGAACGTAAATTATCACGTAAATACGTCATGTGACGTCACACCAAAAGTTGAATATTTCTATTTATCAGTGAAAACATTAAGCAAACTTACAAGAAAAACTACTAAAATAAACGACAAAGGACGCAAGAAATAGAATAAAGGTTATTGATTCGCGTATACATTTTCGCGTTCACTTTTCAATTTAATAAAATATTAAATTCGTTAAATTGTTATGTTACGTGCTATTGCCGATCGTGACGTCATGATAAGAGGGCTGGGAAATCGACTATTGTTGAAATCGAAGAATATCGAAAACAAAACATATTAATCGACTTGATATAAGCAAGGGTTATCGTTAATCTGTACCCCTAGTACAAAAATTATATAATATGTAGTGCGTATTTGATACAAAAATGTATGAAAAACTTAGTTTCCATTTACCTCCGATGTTCACATAGACAATATAATGGATAATCAAATGATTATAAATCTGGAAGATTCGTCAAATGATGATAATGATGATAGCTCCGATGACAAAGTGGCGAGAACATTATTTCCCAAATAAATATTTTTTTTACCTGTCACTTTTTTATTTCTTTTTGATTCCTCTAAACCTATCGTCTAAGTAAGTCCTACTGACTTGTAGATAAATTCACAAAACACTTTTAGGTATAATGTTCGATAACTTCGATATGTACGTAAAATCGATAATAATCGGTACTTAATTATAAATCGAATATAGGTGCGGTACATCATTACAATTATCAATGTATGTTTGACAGCTGACATTTCGTAAGTGTCATAAGTGACTAGCTATTTGAAAAAGACTATAGTAAACCTTTTAATACCCACTTAAATATATAACGAGAATGCACTCACATACGCACATACTTACATTAAGTAGTAGTCATTCGAAACGACTATAGTTTCGATCGCATTCGGCGATCTTTCTCAAATTAAGGCGGAGCCGTCTCGCAATGCACTGCGAGATATTTGCGAGTTTCTATTTTTCATATTAACATAACAATTTAGTAAACCTTATCTGATAATTACCTTATGTTCACCCCATGCTTCCTTTTGGCACAACCTCCCACAGTAATGCACATATTGGCAACCGGAACACTTCAGCACTTTCACTCTGAAATTATTAACAAAACACATTTTAACATACCACAAATGGTTTATTGGGAAAGACATAAGTACAGAACCATACTGGATTTGTTTAACATGTAAGTTTTAAAACAAAATAAAACTGGAATATGAAAATTTAAATAACAGGACAGCTTCTATAGAACTTTTTATAGAGCTTTTATAGAGTGCCTTTTTACATGAAATTCACATCAATTTTTTAACAACCTGTGATAATCAAAGAGTACCTAGTTACTTCATAAGGCCTTTACTGTGTGATAATGCACATACACTATTTTGTAAGACCAATAAATTGCCATAGCAATTGCCTTTTTTTACTTAGGGAAAATCCTTTATGGATATCACCGCACCCCTGGGAGGTAGGGTGGTTATGTGGAAAATCCACTGACTGGTGGTGTACCCATTAATAAGGTGAGGTGAGGTGTTCCATCTCTGCGCATTTTAGTTGGGATTGTGGGGACACTTGCACATACTTCCCTGACCCTGACAGTGCTTGTCCTATACAGCCACTTGCTTACAGAGACCTGCTCTATCCGCCATTATGACCATGCATGGGAATAATTAACATATCATCATAACGGGCGAGGAATACTACAAATCAGTTCTTTAATGACTATCATAGGCTTCCCCTGTAGATCTCTATAAGAATGTTTGGAAGTGACTTGCATCCAGCGCAATACCGCAGTTTTAATAAGGTCATCTGTCAACCTTATGGGTGAATGTTCCCGTACGTAGGTGGCACTTGCTGGTATGTGGTATCCACTTGAGAACTTTTCAAACCCATCATCAATTATATCTGCTATGTGCTCTGCTCATGTTAATTTTAACTTGCCAATCTACTGGCAATAACTATCGCTAAATGTTTAGAATTTGAATAATCATTAGAAAAGCCCAATTACAGAGGTGCCATCGTAATAATATTAGCTAAATAGCATAGTTCTGTTTCTTTTTCACTTTAGGCATTCGATAGAGAGAACGCTTTTTACGTTGCTATTAAATTTACGCTGGTGCCTCTATAATCGGGCTTTTAGTCTAGCTAGATATGGGAGTGAGTAAATAACTAGGTATATGAATTACAAAACAAAGCCACAAGATGAATTAATTTAACCCTTTCACTGCTGAAAACACACACGTCTGTGTTTTCGATTCTCACGCCCCGCGGCTACTACACACACCAGGCGTGTGCGGTAGCGTCTTCCCGCGCCTTGCGTGTGCGTTTTAGAATTAGCAGGCACCTTAAAAAAAGTACCTCAGCAGTGAAAGGGTTAAGATAATCAAATAATAACTTTTACTCACTTTTGTAAACAATTATCACATCTGCTTCCTTGTTCTTTAGAAGATAGCACAAAAGCAAACGGCTGCTCTGTTAGAATCAAATCACCTGCTTTTATTGAAGAATCTGTATTTCTATACTTATTTTTCATTTCTATAGCAAACTTATGTTATGTATCACGAGTCGGAAATGTTTTATTTACTTCACAACACCCGTACGTCTTGTAGCCTAAGCGGAATGTGTACGACTTACAATGTTACTGGCTAGCGGAATACCTTCTAATATTACATTGGCAATCGCTACCTGCCGTTCTATATTTATCAACTCAAATATTGGTTACATTATTTTTAGTGAGGACGTGACCGCTGCCACTGCTCTGACCACCTCTAACACAAAACAAAACAAAAAAGAGCACTATTATTAGATTATATTCCTTTGCCCAATAGGTGAACGACACAACGCCGGTTGCAACAACGACAACCAACACTAAGGCGGTTCACAGAGGATATTGCGGTTGTTGGTAATAGTTAAATAGGCATTTCAGACATTTCTTGCGTTGTTTTAAACAGTTTTAATGGAGAGAAGAGAAGAGAAAAAGCATCGCAAACAACAGACAGTGATCTTGAATGTGTGAGAGAGATGACATTTGTTGGAAGTTTTCTAAAAGCGAGTCGGCACGTTGCATGCGATAAGGTTCCGTAGCACAAATTATTAATATTATTATTTCCGAATGGATGGCATCTAAACGGCCTGTGACCAGTGATGCCATTGCTAATTTACTGTAGCTAAGTTTTGACGTGCGATACTATTCATGACTTTATGTGACCGAATTCTAAATAAGGAGATCTATAGGAGGACTAAGATAGCAAATATCGTTGTCCCAACACTATGCTTATTACAACAATATAATTTTAAATAATTATTGTTGTAATAAGCGTAGTCCCGGTAGACCCATACCACGGTGGCGTGATGACATCCAAAAGTTTTGCGGCAACAGCTGGATGAGACTAGCACATAGACTGGCTTATGCAGAGGGCAGATAGAAGCTGATGATGATGACAAAGTTTGGACTTTTACACAATCATTGTTTGAGAATAGTTGTAGCCAGAAATACAATAAAATGGATAAATCCATAGTGGTTTTAGTTTCAAGTTAATAGACAAGTTGCCATACTATTTTTGACGCCGAAGCGCTCTAATAGTGTTCGCTAAAATTAAAAAAAGACGCCATTTCTAACGACAAAGTCGTGAACTCATAACGCGTAATACTGAATGGACGTCATCCATTCGGAGCGATGGTCAGTGGTTTTTACCTTTAGGCTCCGTAAAGAAAACCATTATTACATTAGTAAGGATGTGACCGCTGTGACTGCTCAAACTCAAAAAAATAATATATATCAAATGAGCACTTTTATTTTATCATAATAATATTATGTTGCGATGCTTCTGATAGATGGATCTATCGAAAGACATAGCTTTGGAGGGGTAGGTCACATTACAATACCGGTTTCCATAATAGCAAACAGCAGTGACGGCATGGTGGCTTACGTAATAAACGGTGGCAATTTTGAATGACTCAATCAACATTGCAGTATTATTTAACTGTTTTTACCAGATTAAATGAAGAGAAAAAGAAAACAAACAACAAGTTGCACTCCAGGAGTGCCGGTAGAAGTGAAAACACCACTTGACCGAGTAAATGAAATAGCAAAATTATCCAGTAATCATTTTGACAACATTGATTTGATTTCATATTTGACAAATGACATCTTGCTTCTTCTTCTTTTTTTGTTTCGCTTATGCTAAGCCTAATTTAGATTAAATAATAATATATTTCAACAACTTTATGAACTTACACGATCGAAGACAAACACAACATTTTGATAATATTTATTGAAACAAAATATAAACGAAATTCATGAGGGCTTGGTATACAAAAACATAAGGGATAATTTTGCTACATATAGAGACTATATGAAGCAAAATAATTACTCTTGTTTTTAGAGTTCCGTCTATATTATTGATGGAAATGGGCCTACAACTACACAGTGGAAGGCATAATAAATTAAATAAAGCTGAATCTGTGAGCTGTAAACGTTTTTTATTTCGACACGAGTGACAGCAAATATTTATACAGGTTGCTAGGGTAACAAAGACTATGACAGTTACAAACTATTTTCAACAATTATAGACGGAACTATAATATAGATGGAAGTTAGAATTATAATTAGACGGAAATTATAATTATTAAAGTTTCGTTTAAAAATAACGGAACTCTAAAAAACAAGAGTAAAAATTTTGACATTGATTTAATTTCAAATTTGACAACTGATGTCTTGCTTCTTTTTTTTTTGTTTCACTCTGTTGCTGAGGCTAAGTTAGATGAAATAATAATATTTTTTACAACTTTATGTACTTAAACAAAAACAAATTCAACCAAATCAACCAATACAGATACAGCTAAAGAAAGCTATGCCAAAGAGAGTATGTACATAAAATCGAAAATCTCCAACGTATTCGTAAAATTCACAAAAATACAATTTAGCGCTGACAAAAGCGTCAGACTATGAGGCCAAATTCATCCTGTCATCGTGAAAAAAGAAGTCAACATCTGATTTTTTTGATGTTTTTGTTTATAATTTTGAGGTTATTTTAGATTATCTTTCGATCAGTGTTAAAAATATAAAAATGTCTAAAATACTGACAAAAGCGGCACTTGCTTTAAAAAACGCTGATACTAATTTTGAATTTGTGAAGTTTGAAGCTCATAAACCTAAGAAGAAACAAGAGGGATCAGCCCAAAACACTGTTAGTAGCTCGAGAAAAGAAGTACCTAGGCAACCTAAGAAAGACCCGATGTTGAAGAAAATACGGCACGAAGTGGTAAAGTTTGGAATGTCTGGTTTCGACCCCACAAAGAAAGAAGAGGCGAAAATAGCATTGGCAGTCAGTTTAGGTTAGGATCATATTTTTCTAACCTTTTGCTTTATGTACTTAAAATACAAATATTATAGAAAGATGTCGGTAGCTTATTTATACGAATACCTGTTGGATACGAATACACTCATTTTCTCCCAAGTTTATTTCCAAAAATGTTATGTTCGTCAGAGTAATTTATGACGCTTCTAAAACTGTTCTGATATATAGATATCAGAAAACTACTGGTCTCAGAGACTTGACCTGTCAAAAAATTTTTAATTTATTTTTTACAATCATGGAACAAAACTTTGTACGATCTTGTACAGTGTACAAGATCGTTTTTAAATGTAGTTTTAAAATATTTGGCCACACAAGCATTGGTAGGGGATTTAGATGGTAAAAACAAAAAAAATCATTGTAATTTTTCTGGTGGTCTTATATACATTTTATTTCTGATATTGATTTTCTATATTTTTAAAGCACATAACTATCATTATTAGAAACAAAGCTTTGTTCCATGATTGTAAAAAAATAAATTAAAAATTTTTTGACAGGTCAAGTCTCTGCATCCTTCTTTGTATTGTATTGGAAATACAAAATATTTTATTGATATTTAGTATATGTATTGTTATTCATGCAACTTAAGACTTGTTATACATACTACTCTTTTGACCTAAGCTAATTTTACGCTTGAGTAGTATACTGAAATGCTTTACAGAAACACATACTTCTGGTCCTGGAGATACCTCTGAAGTCTGTTATATTAACTAGTTCAAATAATGGATAAGGTTGTGTAGTTGCTATACAAGGTTCCCACCAGGGGCACTGCTAATATTTTGGGTTGGCCCCATTGTAAGAGTTGTTCATAACGATGGTCTTAATGAGCTCCATACATTTTACAGAATTACTCTTGAACAAAGTAATTGGACATAGTAATCACCCTCTTTTGTCTTAGTATAGGCCATTGTGGTAAGCACGTAACCCTGTATAGTGTTTGTTTATATACATTAGATTCTGCGGTAAAGTGGTTATACCAATTTGATATAAAACTAGCTGACCCGGTGAACTTCATATCACTTTCATCTGTCACACAAAGGAGATATTGCAAATATGCATAGAAATTGGGCCACTAAATGGTACAGTATTTCATAATTTGCTTTGTTTCTATCGGAAAATGATTTTCCCGTCATTTTTTACAATAACAGTGTCCATTAAAAGTAATTTCGTGTATTCGGGTATTAAGGTTACATGTGACCAAAATGACAGTAATTCAATGACTGAACAAAAATCAAATTGGAAAATGTGAAATTACTCATAAATTAAGCATTAGATGCGGTTGTTTTACTCTGCGAATTTATTTATCATAGTTTAACGGATATTTTGAGCTACTGTACCTAGTCTGAGCCCATTTTGAAATATCTCCTTTCGATGGCGTCTAGCGCCACCAACGACCAAGTACGGCAACATTTAAATATAGAAACATTTTGTATGGGAAAATTAAATTGATGTTTATATTACTTTCTCGTAACTTTTTTTTCGTAAGAACCTTCTTTTGACAATAACAAACACAACAAAAAAAAATAGCGAAATCGGTCCAGCCGTTCACGCGTGATACCGTGACCAATGGAAATAGTAATTCATTTTTAGGTTTCCGTACCCAAGGGGTAAAAAAGGGCTAAAAAAAAGGCTATTACTAAGACCCCGCTGTCCGTCTGTCTGTCTGTCACCAGGCTGTATCTCATGAACCGTTATGGCTACTAGAGAGGTGAAATTTTCACAGATGATGTATTTCAATTGCCACTATAACAACAAATACTAAAAACAGAATCAGATAAATATTAAGAGGGGCTGCCATACAGCAAACGTGTTTTTATTGCCGAGGGGCTCACATTCAGTACGGAACCCTTCATGCGCGAGTCGCAACTCGTACTTTTTTTTACATATAGGTTTTTCTACATATAGGTTTATTTATTTAAATTACAGGAGCAAAGCCACCAAGGAAGCCCTACGTGAACTACAAAGAGCTGATGCAGAAAAGGAAAGAACAGAAAGAGAAAGCAAAAGAAGAGAGACAGCTGATGGTGTCAAAGAGCATCATGCAAACTACGGAGAAAAAGAAACACAGAGGCAACAAGAATAATATTGGGAATGTTCTAGAAAGCTATGGAAAGGTAAATAATTATAGTCTGACCGCTTAACTTAGTCTTCTCCTGCGCGGTACAGGGGCGCGGGGGTAGACGACAAAGGGTGCGAGTGACCTGCCGCCCGCACCTGTCTCAGTCCCCTTTGTCGTCTACCCCCGCGTCCCTGTACCGGCGCAGGCGAGGACTAAATTAAGCGGTAAGACTATAATAACTGTCAGGTACATACAAAGTGGTTCATATTTGAAAGTACAAGCTCTACCAGCCTTTTTAATAGTTCATTGCAGAACTTAGACCTGCCCCCTAAGGGTGATTGGGCCATATCCACCATGTTAGCCCCATTGGGGGTTGGTGGATTCATATACACCATCTTCTTCTACTGACCTATGCTGTCACAAAGTTTTCCTTCACCAAAAAGTCAGTGGTGTGAATTTCCGTACATAAACTCCAAAGAACTCATTGGTACGGGACCAGGATTTGAACCCACGACCTCACGATTGTAAGGCGGGTGCCATTACCACTAGACTACCACGGCTTCTGCAAAGTACAAGCTAAAACTTATCTGAAAAGGTAAGGCTGCATTTTAAAATTGTCACAAATTACAGGATTTCTTACAATTTCAATAACTCTTGAATTTAATCATACAGTACAGGGGTGCTGTATGACACACACTAAGTCTAATTTAGGACTAGTAGTTTTCTGAACAGTAGACCTTGCGGCACAAGTATTTAACTGAATCTTCGTAAACCTTTATCTCTACTCGCTCTTGACTGATTTGGTTCATATTTTGTTAAGATTTAAATACTAAAAAAAAATTCCAAATATAATCTAAATCGCCTGATAAATAGCGCTTCAAGTTTCACTCCTGTTTCTGTCCTGTCCTGTTCAAGGAAAAACCCCCCAAATCAAAAATCGCCGATGACGTCACAAAAGAATCCAAGTGGAGTCCCTCCGCGCGGAAGAAGCGAAACTTCCTTGCAATAGTGCTTTCATACCCCTCTATGGTAGCGTTAAACGTTTAACGCAACCTTGTTGGAAGCCACATTAGAATTTTCACTTCAAAAATCATTAATATATAGAATCCGTGTACCAAGTTTCATAGATTCGTTGAAAAATGCGACTTGCAGAGGAGAATCAACATCAGAACAGACGATAGTAAAATCGTCACGTCAAAACGGAGGCTTCGCTTACTTCGTTTGCACGGTCAATTAATAGTGAAATGTATTGTACAAATGATTATGTAGATTTAGGCAAATATTAATTTAAAAAAAATGGCAACTAAAAATATTTTTATTCAATTCCAGGTCCAGAAAAAAGATTTGAAGAAAAAAGACGATAAGGGTCCAAAAAAGAAGAAAAAGAATTTGAAGATATAAGCTTAGTATGTAGGTACCTATTTTAATTAAGACTTACTGATTACATTATAAATAATGTTATCAAAAACAGATTTTTAATTTAATAGTAGACCGCTATAGGTGGAGCTTAGAATTTTTTCTGCCCACCTCAAAACTTAAAAGTAAATTCTATTTTAATTAAAGTATAGCAAAGGCTACTCACGCTTTATTTTAGTAGATAACTGCTACTATGGTTTCGATCGCATTTGGCGATCTTTTTCAAGGTTGGAACTATAGCAGCAGTTATCTGCTAAAATAAAGCGTCAGTAACACGATTATCGATAATTTCGCCAATTGTGAACCGAATCGAAAAATTCTTTTTTAGTTCGAAAGGGTATACTCCCGAGGTAGTCCCATTTAAATTTTACAGAAATCGGCTGAGCCGTTTTTGAAAAAACAAATAATAATGTAAGCAATTCGAGGGAAATATCCGAATTTTGTACACGATGCACATCGATAATTTCGCCAATTGTGAACCGAATCGAAAAAATCTTTTTTAGTTCGAAAGGGTATACTCCCGAGATGGTTCCATTCAAATTTTACAGAAATTGGCTGAGCCGTTTTTGATAAATCAAGAATTATGTAAACAATTCGAGCGAAATATTTGAATTTAGTACACGATGGAAGGCAGTTTTGCTATTTTTTGTGAAAAATAATTATTTGATTTCTCAGACGGTGGCGCTATTTTCAGACTTCGCCTAACATACTCATTTCTAATGTCTCTTGCGTTTGGACACAATAACACACTACTTTCAGGAGCATTCATACACAACGCGCGCGCGCACACATACACACACGCACACACACACGCACACACACATGCACACAAACACACACACGTGCGCGGACCGCGCGCACATGGTTACTGGGATTCGTTTGGGAGTGATGCTGATGATGATGAACAATATTAGGTTATTAACTAGCTAAACTAAGATAAAACATCTTTAATAAACGTAATTTTATATGCTTATTGTATATTGTTATACTATACAACACTGTACTGTAGGTACTGTTCTAATAGTTTATACTATCTATATAATAATTATATCTAATAATTAGTGTATAATATAATTATAATTATGAACATCAATAAATCAATAAACGAGAGATATGTACCAATAGAAATTATCAAACTACAAAGTAATAATTACTTACCATGTTTTAAATTAAGATTATTTCAAGTTAAAACAACTAAAGAAAAGATTAATACAATACATGCATACGTAAGGATTGATACATGGTACAACATATCATAACATTCAAAACTATATCTTACTAATAATATTTAGTATAATAACAAACATAAATACATATTTAACACATCACCTTCACTTTACTGTTGTCGGTTCAAACAATTGTCTGATTTGTGTACGTTTACTACATTCTCCTTGATCCATTGAAATCGTCCGTCTCCGTCGTACACATTACACGTTGCCTAGTAAGTGAGCGAGAGGAAAACTGCCGCCCGAGATACAGTTTAAACTAGTTCGGGCGGTAGGGTAAATCTTGATTATTTACAAAGCAGAAATTAAAACGAATACCTACATAAATGTTTTATGTAATTGTTGTATTACGAATAGGTGTGTTTCAATGTTAATGTTAATGTATAAATCTAACAATTCAATGTACCTACTTGTTCGTTTTATAAGAATAAATAAATTGATTGATTGAATTGATTGATTGATTGATTGATTGATTGATAATCTTAACCATTCTTGTCACTTGGCACATCTCATCTCAGCATTCGCATCTCCGCTGCATGTAATTTCCTTTCCTTTCTACTCCATATCTACTTATGCTAATAAAACAAAGTGGTAAAGTTTATGAGGTTGTAGGTGGTAATCTCTGGTTCTACTGAACTGATTTTGAAAATTCTTTAACCAATAGAAAGCCACATTATTTGTGAGTGTCATAGGTTATAAAGTAAGCGCGGCCAAAGCCGCAGCAAAGTCAAAATATTATACGATGTTTCATGGAAAGTAAGTAGATAGACTTGAAATCTATTTTAGAGTTGCTGTCTAGCTCTAGGTAGATAGTCGCAGTAAGTCGCATGGTTACCAACTAGTGTTATTATTATTACGCAGTGACACGTAACTGCGCTTACCAAAAAGCGATTTGAATAATACTTGTATCCGTATGTAGTTAGAAGATACCTAATCTTTCTGACCTGTCTTGAGTCTTCGAAAAAAAGAATGCTAGTAGTGAGTACGTCTGCTTCCCCCAGAATATCTTAGCAGGCTGTGCAAAAGATGTCTATACTTAGGTCAAATCACACAACTTGGTGGCTGTGATTCTAGCTCAAGCTGCGGATAACCCAATCCAGACTGATGCTCACTTAACAAAAAGTAAGTAAGTTCGTATAGGCCGGGTGGCTAGCCCTGGTGTAAGAGTTTTTAGCCCGCCTGAAGGACTCTGACTTGTCACTTGGCTAAACGGTTAAAACAACCGAGACCTACAATTTTACGTGTCATCCGATCACCCATCCAAATACTGACCGTGCGGAACGTTGCTTAATTTCGGTGATCGCTGACAAACACCTAATAAAGGTACTTAACATAGTAGCTGCGCGAGGTTTTGCTTATCCGCTGCTTGTAGCTAACATCACATCCGTCAAGAAGGTTGATTCGGCTTGTATAAGGTTTTTACGCTGACTCAGACAAAAAAAGCCGTTTTTTTCATGTTAAACGGCTATCAAGGAAATTGCCATACTTAATTAATCACTGTAATTCCTAAGTACTTCATTATCTACCTAGAAATCAAAACTACCTCAACTCTATTTTCATACTTAATTTCATCTTAACGACTACCTAATTAAATTAACGATTGTTAAAATTGCCCATCTGTCGTTACTTAATTGATGGGCAAAATCAATTAAGTAACGACAGATGGACCTGTCATTTCGTCAGTATTAATTACGCTTAATTAATTTAAATTACTCAATAGTACTAATTATGCCCTATATGGTGGGGATAGGCTATCATTTATAAGGACGAACAATTGAAAATTCTGTCATAAGTGAAAATACTTTCGATAGAACACTCATAATTTTATATTGAGTAACGCGAGTCCTATTTTAGTGTTGACTATTCGCCACAGTTTTATGAGAGGACCTTACTTTTCGGGCAATTTACGCTCTGAAGTTCTGATATAAACCAGTTACAAATACTTCAAGAATGGAGTTGCATCTTCACCTATCTGCCGCTTTCCGCGCTCTTGACAGAAAATGGGGACCTGCAATCGATCTTGAGACCTCAGAAGTGTCTTATCCCTGCTTGCCTGCAGTGATAGATCGTCCTACCACCACATTTTCTTCTGAAGAATTCCTGAAGAACCGGCGTGATGAACTAAGAAGACAGCGGCCGAAACCCTATTCGAGATTCGAAAGGCGTAGAAGAAAAGAAAATGTCAAAAAATGTGATTCGTTTTGTGACATCTCGTCATCAAGAATCCCGAGTTTGACTGAAGCTACTTCTGTGGATTCAGGGTTAGATGAGGATGAGAAATCAGTGACTAGTTTTGTTGAGAAATGGAGATCCAGTGAATGGAAGATTATGGGGTCTTTGGACTCGGGATTGGAAGAGAGACCAGTGAATTTTTTGAAGCAATTAAGAACCAGTGCTAAATCTTTTATTGATAGGAAATGTCGGAAGATGACCAAGAGCTAAGCCTAAAGATATCTGACATTATATTATGTAAGTACATATTGTGATTGTGTTATTTATTTTAATAAGTTTATATTAGAAATAAGTAGAGTAGTAAATAAGAAGTTAGTGTAGATAGATTTTGATGGGTTATTTTTTTTCTCTATTTGTAAATATTATTTGAGTTAGTTATCTTGATGTGTTATTAATTTATTTTATTTATTTGTACAGCTTTTTTTTCTTTACATGTGTTTAATTGTAAATATTATTTGAGTTAGACATCTTGATGTGTTATTAATTTATTTTATCTATTTGTACAGTTTTTTTTCTATACTTATGTTTTAATTGTAAATATTATTTGAGTTAGTTATCTTGATGTGCTATTAATTTATTTCATTTACTTGTATAGCTTATTTTTTAATTGTAAATATTAATTTAGTTAGTAATATTCGTGTGCTGTTAATTTATTTTATTTATTTGTATAGCTTATTTTTTAAATTGTAAATATTATTTGAGTTAGTTGATGTGTTATTAATTTTTTTATAGCTTATTTTTTACTCTACTTATGTTTTAATTGTAATTAATATTTGAGTTAGTAATCTTGGTCTGTTAATAATTTATTTTATAGCTTATTTTTAACTCTACTTATTATTTAATTGTAATATTTTTGTTGAAAATGATATGAATTTATTTTGTTAAGATCTATTGTATGAATTTGTCACTTACAATTTTTTTCTTGTTAAGTTTTCAATTGTAATTTAGATTATTTTTGATATAACTTTTATTTTGTCTTATTCTTAAATTTCGTTTTCATATTTCTATTTTAGTCTATTTTCTTGTCTTAATTTTTTGTCTATTTTCTAATAAATCTTTCTATTCTACTTCTGTCTATTTTATTTATACTTATAATAGATTTCAGTGAAACAACCTTATAATTGTTAAATATTTTATAATAATTGTAAAAATAACTAGGTACAATTAACATACTCGTAACTATTTACAGTAACATAAATATAATAGTAGTTCATAATAAAATATTATGCAGGCAAGTTCGTTTTATACAATAAATAGATTTAACATTTCATTTAAATTATCATAAGTACTCGTTAAATTAAACTTAAACATAAGGTTCGAAATATTTTATAGCAGTGGTCATTGGTTTTTCGTTGATTTTGTTCGATGTGAGAGGGTTCTTGACACGCATCTTAATGTCTTTAGGCTTCAAAACGTTCTTGTGGTTGGCACTGGGCGGTCTCATACCGAGGTAGCCTTTGCTCGGAGTAAATATGGACTTGGAACTGAGCCCAGATGACTCCAGGAAGAAGTCAAACGACCCCTTCGTTTTAGGCACGTTCTCAGCTTTCTGAACCATCCTCGGTTCACATTTCACAGTGTTGTACGACCCACTGTTGCTCCCCGACGAATTGCTAGACTCAATATCGGAATTCCTTACAGATTCAGTCTCTAAATTCTCTATATTAGATAAGAGATCAGGCTTATTAGACAACTTTGCGTTCTTCGACAGGCCTTTGTTCAAGGTGCTTTCATTCTCGACAACCGTTTCGCTTTTCAAACTGTCAATGTTTTTTGCATTGTGATTGTCTTTGTCAGGTACGTTTGCAATGATGTGTTCGGTGACCACGTCCGAGACGGATCCGTCGCTACTGCCGGAGCTGATGCGGTATTCCTCCGCGACGATGCTGCCGAGTTCATCGTCGATCTTAAACTCCTCAAAATTCTGAGACAAATCAAATTTGTCCATGTCATCGAAATATTCCGCTTTGTGCAGTTCCGCATTAGACTGAGCCCTGTCCCCGTGATTGAACTGATTGTCCAAGTCCGTTAGATTGATCTGTTTGCCGCTCCTTTTGCCGCCTTTGTTGATCTCTGATAGGATGGAAGATACCGTGTTCCCCATCTGGATGGAGGCGCGGGAGTCGAGTTTCGGTTGCAGAGTGTGCATCGTGAAGTTAGTCAAGTAGCTGTCGGTGGACGGTGGGTAGGAGCGGGCGTGCTCCTCGTTGGGTTTGTCGTCCTCATCCGGGATGATGATCTCGGTGACCTGCGGCAGCTTGGGGATATCTTTGTCACTGATCTTGTTCTGTATCCGCGGCAAGGAGACGACCTTGGCCACGCTGTTCCTCTGAGCCACGGCATGTACGGCGGCGGGGTACTGCTCGCTGTGTATCTCCACCGTCGGCTGACTGAGTAGCAACTCCCGTTTACCATTGCTGACTACTGGAACATTTATCTCTGAAATGGAGCAGTAGTCCGGCTCTACGCTGCTTACTGTCGCTACTTGTCCCGCTTTTCTCATCTTAACGTCTGCAACCCGTTGATTAGCCGCAACGGCTTCAGAGTCTAACGGTTCTGTCAGTTGTTTCACAGAGTTTTCAGCTTTCCACTTAGCTGAGAGGTTCTTTGGTTTGGGCGGCAGAGCAGGAGGAGTTCGGGGCACTTTTCTCTTGTTGAAAATCTTCATCGGGCCGAGATCGTTGTCGATCTTTTTCTCAGTCATGCTATTGTTATTGCGGCTTTCGATATTGGCAGCTATATTTTTTACTATCGAACCTTTTATTTTAGGCACGGTAGGTTTATCGATGGGCTGTGCTAAGCGTGGGACTAGGGCGGGCTTGGGTTCGCTGGATTTGGTGATGATCGGTTCATATTCGTTGCTGTATATACTCTGTATTTCATACTGGAAGCCCTGCGCCGTGTTAGGCACTTCATAACTGTGTTCCGATGCGGTCTCTAAGCTAAACTTAACAATCTTATTGGCTCTTTTGTCGGAACGTGGTAAAGTATGGCTGGTGTTCGGCGACCTCACCTTGTCTTCATAGGAGATACTATTTAATGTGGAGAACTGGACGCGTTTTGTTGATGATTTGGGGCTAGGAGTCTCGCTTGACTTCGAGTTGTCGTTGCTGCTATCGTCAAGTGAATTTTGTAGTAAAATTTGATTGACACATTCCAGAACCGGATTATTTTTATATATTTCGTTGGTGGGAGTTTCTTCTGCGTCACTAGTACTAGCATACCAGTTTTCGTTGACTTCGGCCGCCGCCGCTTGCTTGCTTAATGCAGTTTCGATGTTATTACTCTTCTCATCGAATCCAGAATCGAATGCATTGTTATTGTTATTAAGGATTCTATTGCACAAAACTTCGTTTTTGGCGGATACTATTTCAGCAGTGAGAATACCGCTAGCAAAACCGGCCGCCAAAAGGTCATCCGCTGATTTAGATTTAGGTTTCAACCCACGTTGTTCCATGCAGTCCGGTTCTTGTTCCTGGTCACTCACATTGCAGTACCAAGGCTTTTCGTTATTATCGTCACTGAGGACATTGTTGAGGAAAAGTTGTCGGTTTGCTTTGATCTCATCGGATGCCTGCCTTCTTATGCCGTGCAATCTCTCCATTTTTGTGGAGTAAGTTTTTTCAGTATCACTTGTTGCGCTTTTATGTTCTTTTTTCGCAGCTTCTCCTATGAGTTGGTCGATTTTCAATGATGCCCTTCGGATATCATTGGCGATCTGATTGGCAGTGATGTCATTATCATCATTGACCTGATAGCTCATGCCGATGCAATCTTCAGCGCTACTGCTGTTGTTTGCCGTGTTGTTGTTGTATCCTTTCTGAACATTTTCGAGGTACTTGCTGTTATTTTTCCTCCCTGAATATTTCCTCGACCGCCTGAACACATCTCGCCTGACAAAGGCCTGCTTGTTCTTTATGAACGTCCCCTTGCTACCTACGCTCGCATTATTCCCTTCCTCGCTAGAACTGGTATTACCGTAAACTACCTCGTTCTTCGGCAGCTGGAAGCTCTTACTTAGCCTAGTATTTTTTTGGAAAACCGGTGGAGAATTTCGTTCTCTATAGCTACAGCTTCGCACGAAAGCATTCTGGAATCTTGAGTCAGTGCTCTCCAGGCTCTGGAATTCCGGATCGGTTTCTATGTTAGTCTGTTCACTTGTGAACCCAATCAGCTGTTGGCAGTTGCTGCAGTACGACGCTCGAGATTTGAGCTTTGTCATTTCTTCCTGGAGGGATTTGATGACTTCTTCTTTCTGGTGTAACGCGACGCTTATTTGTTTCTTCTCTCGTGTCAAGCGCGACTCCAGTAGCACGAGAGAGCGGAGGACGAGCGCTAGCTGGTCTTGCCTCAGGCGCCTCTCGTGGGAGAGTTGCTTGTCGCGCGCGGTCAGGGCCTGTCCTGCCTCCACCAGTTGATGCCTTTGCTTCAGAACTGACTCCGACTGCTGTTGCAGCGCATTTCTCACCGCGTCCAGCTCCCGTCGTAGCTCCATAGCCTCTGAACTGCTGTCCATCTGGAAAGAGGAAAAATAATACATTAGCATTTTTGCAATGTAACATTTTTAACGAGGACAGTTGAAAGTGAGCGATCGTCTAAACGATCGACATTAAAGTTGGACTTACAGATCTTTGAGATAGTGAAATGTCAAGTACGCGCGTTGCACGATTGTTAACATTAAGATATTAACGCACGAACGTCTATAATCAGCAGAGATATCTGTTTTAATGATCTTTATCGATGGACTATTGAACATGTACGAGCATGTTTATTTACAAGATCAAAGTCCAAATGCAGTATGTGACATTAACCGGGTCACCGGTGTAGTAGGTAATGTGTTTACATTAATTTTTATAAACATAGAAAGTGAAATCGTAAAGATATCTTTAGAATGTACGCTTTTATGTCGTTCAATAAATTATTGTGTCAACGATTCCCATTAATTACGGGTAGAGTTTGACGTTAGGTACTTGTTAATGACGTTAATAGTACATAAATAATTGATAGGTAATCCATCTAAGCTCTTAATGATGATCGATTACTTGAAGAAATGTTCGACACTTATTTATAAATGGCAATGTTAAATTAACTTCGGTTCTAAATTGATGACTCTCGTTTAAATGAAGGTGACGTTAATAAAGTACAGAGCAAACACCTATGTTCATCACATAAATGTTTGCCCTGGGTGGGGATCGAACCCACGCCTCTTTGATCCAGAAGTCAGGGTCACTAACCACTGAGCCACCGAGGCAGTCGAAATCAAAGTATCACGCGGGCGAAGCCGCGGGCAAAAGCAGACAATAATACTGAAACAAATGACCTTTGGACCTTTCCACGTTCTTCAAAATAATATACTCGTACAACCAGATTTTGTCGCTTCAGCATATAAGTAATTGAATGTCACATTAGAATTCTCAATCACGTTGTCGTTTCAGCAATTATTTGTTTTGAACAAAAGAGCATTGCGTATGAATGGAATAAAATTTGTCAACGAAGGAGATAATGAAAATATTGATAGGGCTGTTAGAGCGTAAGATATGGTTGCATTGCACAAAAATATTTAAATATTTAAT
Source organism: Hypomecis atomaria (assembly GCA_964007245.1). Taxonomy (NCBI): domain Eukaryota; kingdom Metazoa; phylum Arthropoda; class Insecta; order Lepidoptera; family Geometridae; genus Hypomecis; species Hypomecis atomaria. Next base: position 3,915,196 of record OZ023282.1, read on the forward strand.
CGGAGATTACAATAGACCTGTAGACTAGTATAAAGAGGTAAAAATAATTATTTTCCGCCAAAAATGGCAAAACCATTCTACGTAGGTACCAACAAAATCAGAATAGTTCACCCGAATCGATGTATGCCTATTTTAGATTATATTTTTGATTTTTCAAAATGACTCAGCTGAGCTGATTTCGATGAAATTAAAATGGAATTACCCTTGACATCTACTAAACGAAAAAAGTATCATCAAAATTGGTTTATAATTGGTGGAGTACCTAATCGCATAGCATACATACAAAAAACATACAGTCGAATTGTGATCCTCCTTGTTTGAAGTCGGTAAATAAACTGGCAGTGATGGCAAAGTATTATTATATATTCTTTGGCAAAGTTTAAAGAACTTTCAGTATTTTTACTTGAGAGTTACCTCGCAACAAACTTGCAAACTGGAATGTTTCCGCATCTTGTGTTATATTTTTTTAAGAGTTACCGTTGTATAAGACGGATTGCTCGAATTTAAAACAGTTTTTATTTTTGGATAAGTCCTTAACTGGACTTGCTTTTGGAAGGCAAGTAGGTAATTATTCCATATACGACAAGGTTACGTGATAAGGGCAAGCAAGCGTGACGAGACGTAGGTACCTATGTAGGTGCCACGATATCATATACCTAGGGGGCGTCTATTATAGTAGTTTATGCAACTGTCATATAATGCCCGTGTTATATGCAGTTGCATACACTACTTTATCTTCACTAATAAAAATAAAATAAAAAACATATTGCGAAACATTAAATTCACGCGTACGTGTATTGTCACAGTGAACTTGGCGCCATTAAAATCTAACCAATGAGAGCGCAGCTGCGCGCGCAGGGCCAATCAGGAGCGAGCGCGCGATGTTATAATGAGATTTTACGATATCGATGTGGATATTATAACATCATGTGAAATTGCTTAAATTGAGTGTTTTGTTGTCTGCGCTATAACAGTAGTCATTATAAGTTAAGTATTGGAAACGTAAGTAGAATGTTACAACATTAGTGTAGATAAAAGTGATTTTCGCGTTTTTGTGACCCCCAATGTAGAAATATCGAGAAATTCGTGAGATTTGGATCGACCCCCCTCTTTTTCTAATCTCACCATTTATTACGTAATAGGTACGTAGATATGTTTAGTGTAAATGCGTGAAATGCTTGGTTGTCTGAAAAAGAAGGGGAAAAACGAGTTCTTCTTATTTTAACTCAGTCGTCTTGCAATTTTACAGTTTTTGCGGATATTACCGGGACTCCCCCCCCTCCACTTGAGATTGAGTAAGGTTTAGCTTGATTCTCTCTTCGTCCTAAAAACGTAACGCGATTTTAATGGACGGCACCCGGCGGCACCCCGGGCCCTCTTAAGCACCTAAAGATATAACTTTAAGGTGCATGTCGAATTTCCATAGATACGGGCACTAAAGTGACATACATAGTCGGATTAATCGAACCATTCAAGGCAAGATAATATTCGATCGTTACTTAGTTGGTTTTATTGCTAATTCATTCATTTGCTTAGTGATTTAAATACTGTGTTTAAATCGCTATGATATGGGTATGTTCACCCATATTTTAGCGACACCTTCGGCTGAAGCCGCAATTAAAACCTACGAGATGTTCAAGTATCAATCGCCCTTATCTTAGTAAGCGCCGCGCCGTTGCGTCGACCGCGCGGCGGAGTCCGGCGGGTGCGTGATCACCACGGGACCAGCCCGGCTCCGCCGCGCGGCCGCGGCGACTTTATCTTTAGGTAGTGCTGTGCACGATCTGGACTGCTGGGGGCCAGCGGGTGCGCTGCGTCTGCTCCTTTCGGATAAGACGCAGCGTATGCTTGACCTCTAGCTTTCGGGGTTGTACACAGCATTATATCCACTACAATGTAGTATTTATGTCATAACGTAGATCAGGTTACGATGGGACTGACATGCCACTGTTGGCCAAAGTCCCCAATAAATTAAAGAATAAAAAAAAAAAAAAAAAATAGGTTTTTGGCTTATCTTCAAGTGACAATCTAGTTTCGTAAGGCTGGCTCATCGTATGTAATAACAGAGTAAATAAAGCTGAATGTATCCACTCCAATAGGTATTGTAAAGTTTTCATGGTTGTCTTCACGGTATGTAGAGGCATTATCCTCGGTTATGAAATTTTGCAATATGGAATAGTGTTTTTGCGAAACAGATGACGTATCCTAATAGATTTTTGGGCAAAACAAGATAGATTTTGTCAGATTATATAATCCACGCTAATTAACCAAATGGTAAGGGCACGATTACCGTGGTAAGGGCTATGCTCGGTGTCTCTCTGCGGGATCGAATCAGAAATGAGGAGATCCGCAGACGAACCAAAGTTACCGATATAGCCCAGCGGATTAGCAAATTAAAGTGGCAATGGCCAGGGCACATAGTTCGAAGAACGGATGGCCGATGGGGCCGTAAAGTTTTCGAATGAAGACCACGGACCAGCAAGCGCATCGTAGGACGTCCACCGACTAGGTGGACTGACGATATAATAAAGATCGCAGGAACGCGCTGGATGCAGGCCGCTTCCAACTGGCCTTATTGGAAATCCATGGTTCCCCATGGATTTCCAATAAGGCCGCCGGTAGGAAGCGGGCTGTGTCCAGCAGTGGACGTCCTACGGCTGATGGATGGATGGATGGATGGATGAACTCACAGATCAGGGAACAAGGGAGATTTGGCATGGGCTTTTTACAGTTCGAAACCCGGTGCATCCAAGGGGCTGGGATCCTTACCTTGTTCCCTGATCTGTGGATGAACTAAATGGTTAACGTGAAAATTACAAGTAAACAAAGTAAAGCCGTTAACTTGTACCTAAAATAACGTAGAACTGACATGGCTTTTGCTAATGAATACTATCTAATCGTTGTATTGAAGGGTGATACCTGACACCTACACTATCCTGAATGTTTGCTGAACTTATACCAGGCTTGTTCAATGTTTGCTCACGTGCGTGATAGCGGGAGCGCGATAGTGGCCACTTGTTTAATGTTATGCTACCGATAAAACGGTAAAACGGATTAAGTTGATATCTTTGTTAACATATTAATATGTATTACTCGTCAAAGCTACGACTTACACACGTTTATAGACCGAATTAAACGTTTAACGCAACCTTGTTGGAAGTCGCATATTAGAAGTTTCACTTCAAAATGACCGTTTTTTGCCCGTGGTTTGTACCAGATGTACTACTAATATATATTAATGTGGCCACGGTAATCTATCATTACCGTGATATGGCGGTTAGAGCTCTTTTGCAGACCTCGCTTAGAAAAGAAGCAGTGCTACGCCTGTGTCACGCAGGGTTTCGCTATTGTCAGTATTTGTTAAAAACTTACCTGCCTGTATGAGTGTTTTGATCGATCTTCATTCAATCCTAGTAATAATTATTATGCGCCAAAGATGGCATAACTGACTTCCACAGTGTACAGAATTCGAATAGTTCGCACGAAACGATGTGTTTTTTAAAAAATGCGCTGGCGATTTTGATATAATTTAAATGGGACCACCTCGGGAGTATACCCTTTCGAAATTAAATAAAGTTTTTTTTAATCGGTTCACAAACACACATGATAAAATAAATAATCGACCCAGTACGAGTCCGACTCGCGCACGGAGGGTTCCGTACTGTATAGGAGCCCCCCTTAAATGTTTATTTAATTTTATTATTAAATTGAATATACAACTGAATATTTCAAGCATCTACCTGTTACCATTATTAATATAGAGCGAAAAACAGCTAAAAATCAGATTTGTTGGATGGGAGCCCCCCTTAATTATTTATTTTATACTGTTTTTAGTATTTGTTGTGATAGCGGCAACAGAAATACATTATCTGTTAAAATTTCAGCTTTCTAGCTATAACGGTTCATGAGATACAGCTTGGAGACGAACCGACAGACAGACGGACAGCGGAGTCTTAGTAATAGAGTCCCGTTTTTACCCTTTGGGTACGGAACCCTAAAAAGTACATACTGACGAACATAAACAGGGTACCTCCTCCTTTTGGAAGTCGGTAAAAACATATATGCATCCGGTCAACGCGACGTTACTTAGATATTTTTAAAAGTAAATTGGCAGTTTTATTTTTTGTGGTTCTTGGAAATTTGAGAACAGACTTCAAGAAGTAGAGCATGTATACCTAAAATATTTATTGCGCAATTTATTTCCACTATCAGCTTGCGACTTGAGCAAAACTTCCTACTTGACTTGTAGATAAGTGACCCATTTTTTACAATACTTTGGTCTTTACAGTCTAGTTTATAGTGTTTTTATTTAAACGACGTAACCAAGTGCTGATATACGAGTATATGCCCTCTGACTTAATTCATCGGGTTCCTGATAGCGGTAATTTATGTAGGTAGGTATAAGGGTTCTCAAATAAATGTTGATTTAGTTTCCTGTATGACGGAGTGATTCCATTTTATACGCACTAATTTAAGCTTTGAGCAAAATAAAAATGGCTGCTGTATGCATATAGGCTTCCCCTATTATTTAGCAGTAGAACCCACGGGAAACCCAAGCAATGTTTTCTCCAAAATATCTCTGCACTGATGAGTGCACCAATGTGTGTTACTTTTACCAGTGATAACTTATTAAAGCACTAAAAAAGACAACGTAAAAGTTACCATAGTAGTTTACCATAGTAAAAGACCACGGTCTTTTACTATGGCCAGCAACTTTTACAGCTCAACGAGCAAAGGAAAAAGCTATTCTCGAAAGTCTTTTTCTTTGCGAGATCAAATCAGGAATTTTTTTCTTCTTTTCTTTGTCTTTTTTTTTCGAAAAGGTTTGCGTTTGACTACACACTACCTGATATTAAGCAGATATGCGGTCTAGGATGTAACACGCTTACCTAGAAGATACCTATTTACTCGGGAATTTTAATTTTATGTCTAAAATCTTTGACCAATGTGTGTTACTATTACCAGTGATAATGAGGTGATTCAAATACGAACCAAAGTTATAGGGCGAATCAAACTTTTCGGCGGCTGTGAAGTTAGCTACAAGCTGTCCAAAACCCAATCCTCGCGCAGCTGGTAATTAAGCGTTTTGCGCAGCTTGTAGCTAACATCACAGCCGCCAAGAAGTTTGACTCGGCCTACACCAATATGTCCCGGCAGAATAGCGAGTTCAAAAAATTTTAGGGACATAGCACGTAGAACTGATGGCCGCCCGAATTCGCGCAGGTCCTCCAAAGGCTCCAAGCACCTTCGGTAAAACAGACGCACTTTGGCAACTAGCCATATTATATAGCAACCCTACTTTCAATAAAGATAGGCAGAGCTTGAGTACGTAATGGGCATTCGCCTTGAATCGCAGGCCTTACGGAAGTCAGGGTCGTTGACACGCGATAGCACGCGCTGCCCAAGATATAAAACAATACTAAATGATAAGCAGCAGAATATGTAACAGTCTCCTACTTATATTTAAAGCTCAAACTTGAAACTGTTGGATAAGCTGCGGCTTTAGCTCGGAGGCTGAATGGCTGAGTCATTTAATCTTATGTATAGAACTGGTAAAGCCTTAAAAAGTGGGTACATGGTTGTAAGTAGGTAAGAAGACATTGGATTGGGTTATGAAGCGTGACAGGACAGGGCGATGATTCATTGCCATCTTTAGGTAGATCTTAAAATGGCACTGGTAGATTTTTATGTTGGCAATTTGCAACTTTATACTATTATGGGAGTCGTAGGTATAGAATTCAAAAGCTCTCATCAGGTTTTGACACATAAAATTACTATTTGCAGTACCTATTTATGAATGTTTACATAAAATCTTTGGCAACAGGTTGGTCATTCAATCCATATGAAATTACTTGATTTCTCCCTCGCGTTTCTTTATCTATCCTACCCATTACCCAGGCGTTGTTCAGGGTTCATAACTCTTTTTTTATGTTATCATTTTCAAGCTGAAATTTTATATTGAGCTTTCAGTACCGCTACTACTACCGCAGAACCTAAAGGCAGTTCTACCTGGAAGCAGTTTTTTTTATATTAGGTACCTAAGTGTTTTCCAGCTACTTTCGCCGTGTGTCAAAACGTTTATCGTCTGTCCACCACTACGTTGCAGTTTTTACGGTGAATTTTCTATATTAAATTCGTCAACCAATTTCTCTATTAGGTACTTCTGACAATGAGCAGACACCAAACGCCCTTAGCCCATTATTTCGGCGCATTCCATTCACATGCTCCCAAATTAGAGAAATTCTCGATTGTTAGGAATTCTCACGCACCTACGCGTATCTGGAGGCTTCAAAAACGAAAGTGGACGCCTCAGAGTTTCCGTATAACGGCTATCATTGACACCTACCCACTGTCCGGGCCTTTGTCTAGTTATTTATTGACTAGGTTTAAAGCACTTTCTCTGATATCTTATTTGAACCATTTCAACTATCTAATGGAAGATTTATGTCTATTTTTCTTTGGCTGTAAACTTGATCCTTCGGAGATTGGTGGGAGATTAGTCGTCTTTTAATTGTTGGGTCGTCGATCCGAATCCCTGTTTGATACCAATGAGTTGGGATATTAGCTTTTTGGCGTAGAAAACGTGGTGAGCAAATCTGCCTGCAAAACATGCATATTATGTCCGAACCTGAACGGTTGGTGGGTCTGGCTCATTCGCCGTTATAGTACACCTACTAGGCAGGCCTGTGTTCATCAGTGGACTAGTAGGTACAAGCTGATACTGTAAAACTGTTTGATTTCATTTATTTATTCCGTTCAACAACTGGAAAAGGGCTATGATACTTATTAAAATATATGTTTTGTCGTTGTTCTTTCACTTTACTTTTTGAGTCCAGCCTAGCTCCTGTATTCATTTTTACGCGTAAAAAATAAACATACAACCATTATATCTACCAGCTATTGCATTACACAAACAAATTCTTCTCCTACAATCTATTAACATTTGCAATTTAAATGATTACCTCGTTAAATTTAATTATTTTGACACGAAAGGTCATTTTCAGGTGCGCAATTAATGTTTACCAGTATTCCTATTCTCAATAATAAAATTTGTCTAGGTCATCAGAGAAATCTATTCACCAACAGATTGGGAATATTCCGATGACAAAAGCTATACCTAACATCGGCATTTCGAAACTGTTGATACAAATGTCAAGTTCGCAATATGGTTATTATTCGCCCATTGCAAAGGCTTTGGAATTTATTAGGGTTCCGTACCCAAAGGGAAAAACGGGACCTTATTACTAAGACTTCGATGTCCGTCTGTCTGTCTGTCACCGGGCTCTATCTCATGAACCATGATAGCTAGGGAGCTGAAATTTTCACAGATGATGTATTTCTGTTGCCGCTCTACTTACTAAAAAGAAAATAAAATAAATATTTAAGGGGGGCTCCCATACAACAAACCTGAATTTTTAGACGTTTTTCGCTCAATATTAATAATGGTTACAGGTAAGTAGATGCTTGAAATTTTCACAGAATATTTAGTTTTTTATTCACTTCAATATTAAATAATAAAATTGAAATAAAATAAATATTTAAGGGGGGCTACGATACAGTACGGAACCCTCCGTGCGCGAGTCCGACTCGTACTTGGCCGATTATTATTGATTGTCAGATTTGCTAAGATTAATTAGTTATCTGCTAATGGCGCCAGTCATTAACTTTACATCAAGGATGCAATCTAATACTCAGATGTTGTTTCGTTTCTTTTAATTTTACTAAGGCAGGTATGCGAATAACGCCTAACTTGCGAATTTAATAATGACGACTAAAATGTCGCTTTCGACCGTCTATGGAACTAACCCTCGCAACTGCCATTGACTACCTCGGTGGCTCAGTGGTTAGTGACCCTGACTTCTGGGTCAAAGAGGCGTGGGTTCGATCTCCACCCAGGGAAAACGTTTGTGTGATGAACATAGGTGTTTGCTCTGTGTCTGGGTGTTATTTAGGTACTATATATGTATTTAAAATATGTATAATTGTATATGTAGTATATCAGTCTCTGGCAGCCATATCACAAGCTGACATGGCTTAACGGTTAAAACAACCGGGGCCTACAATTTAACGTGTCATCCGAGCCACGGTAGCGCTCAGTTGGAAAATGCCACCCGCGGGTACCAATCCAAGTTTTTAGGCCTTCAGACGGCCTAAAAACTCTGACACCAGGGCTAGCCACCCGGCCTATACGAACTTACTTACTTATCACAAGCTATGCTTAGTTTGGGGTCAGAGACCGTCCCCTAATATTTATCTATTATTTAGCTTTCAAAGTGGACTTCTTCTAATATAGCCTATGTAATAACTTAAAGGGGAAAGAAGTACTATGGTCGACTCGAACATCAAAATCAGTCCAGTCAATTGGGCTATACGACTATTGTATCATTACTCACAACCATTGATTTCAAAACCAACATATTTAAAATTACAACTCAGAAAGTGAAAAAAAGTCCACAAAGTTAGTGTCCACAAAATGAATTTCGTAAAGGAAAACATTAAATGAATTCGAATCAAGAAGCGACAGCAACAAAATTATCTAAACAGGTACATAATCACATACATTGTGTTAGTGGGCACTCGTTTCTATAAAATGCTGTCAAAGATTATTAAGCGCAGAACCGTTAACTGCGCTATCGACATGTTAATTAACCTATCGGCTATTTTCGGTCTCTTCCGCTTTCTAGCTCTACAATACTGAACAGGGCCAAAGAGTAAATTAAATGCAGATAGTGCATTTAATAATTAGAGACAAAAATCGCCTAATATTCAAGGTGTTACTTTACAAAGTGCAGTGCACTACATGGATTTGCATACATTATGTCGAGAGTCAATAAAGCCCCATAGAAAAAGCTGTTAAAATGATGAGGCTCATCCCTTCTTCGCCCGGATACGAATGTATTAAAGCTATATACTTTCCGGAAGAAATATAGTAAATACCGGATTGCAATAATTATATTGTGCGATTTAGAATATTTTAGCGGATACACAGACAGACAAGAAACACAAAAACCTCGTCTTTGCTTTATAATACGTAGTGATAGTGATACACCTCTGCAAGTAGCTGCACTTTGCAAAGTAAAACCCTTAAGTATGCACGTACCTACGTATAAAGTATTAACGTGTAATACGGAACTTTATGTAATAAATACTTACGGTATTTATGAGAAGCTTCTATGTTTTTGACGCATAATGAATGAAGTATTTTTAGTACCGTACTGTACCATTACAATGTTATATTTATGTGCCTGCCGGTAATGTGAATAAGGTAGTGAAAATATTTAAAGTACGTAATCGCACGCAACCGTACAGATAGCTACTTGCTTTCAAATCGATAGATTCAGTAGGCATAGTAAAAACGATTACATTTATTTCACTCAGACACACTAAAGCAGTGGTTCCCAAAGCTATCTGGGCTAGGACCCATCGAATACAAGTTAACAAATTCGGGACCCATCCCTAGGAAATTTAACCGTTACCAATATGCAGTGAGTTGGATAATTCCAATTTATTTCGGAATTTAGTTTGAATATTCACCATATTAGAAAATCCTGTCTCACGTCAGTATGAGGTAGTAAATAATCGGCCAAGTACGAGTAGGACTCGCGCACGAAGGGTTCCGTACTGTATGGGAACCCCCCTTAAATATTTATTTTATTTTAATTTTATTATTTATTATTGAAGAGAATATAAAACTAAATATTCTGTGACCATTTCAAGCATCTACCTATTACCATTATTAATATAGAGCGAAAAACGTCTAAAAATTCAGGTTTGTTGTATGGGAGCCCCCCTTAATTATTTATTTTATTTTTAGTATTTGTTGTTATAGCGGCAACAGAAATACATCATCTGTGAAAATTTCAGCTGCCTGGCTATCATGGTTCATGAGATACAGCCCGGTGACAGACAGACAGACGGACATCGAAGTCTTAGTAATAGAGTCCCGTTTTTCCCTTTGGGTACGGAACCCTAAAAAGGGAGGAGAACTTTTATAGCTTTATCAAACAGGCATGGATAGGCAACTGAAAGCCAGAAATTTGTTTTTCAATACTCAAAGTTTCGGGAGACTCGCCTGCCGCCCGGCTGTTGGCTATTTCGGTTGGCGACGGTTGGTATGTTCGTCTACAGGCAGATCCCACTCAATATTCGCTCGCTAACCCATAGTTTAGGAAACCCTGCACTAAAGTAGGTATAGTTAATTAAAGACTTTTCACATTTTGTAAATCCAAGTGTTCATTTTTTCAAATTGCAAATAGTTCCAGGAAGACGGTGAAATTGACTCCCAAATCAAATTACAAGAAGGTTACAACTGTTTTAGAAACCGACAAGCTACAGTATGATTGGCAAGTTACCGCATGATGCTGGAAGTAGTTCACTATCATCAGTACCTCTACGAATTATAAGATGCAAACATTTTGAATTGTCTAACTGATGACATGATAGTACTGATAGCGCATGACTTGAACTGACACAATGGAGCTGTCGGCAGTCGTTCATTAACCAGACGTCCAATTATGAATGTTCCGTTGAAAGCCGTCAATTAAGCACGTGGCGTTATAATTTAGCGTGCTTTGTGTTAAAGAGCTTTGTCCTTTTGCGTGCCAATATTGCTCGTAACGTTGTTGACCTTATAACGGATTTTGATAAGAGAAGAATTTCCGATCGCAAACTTTAATTATTTAAACGCAACTTCCAGCGCATTAGTAAGTTAAATGGTAGTGGAGAAGACACAAGATACAATTATACATAGTTTGTGGAACAAATGGCTTATGGGACGTATAGTTCTCTGTTGGAGACCTTGTGAAGACAATTCCAGCGTTGAACTAGCAAAGTGCAGATGAACTGATGAAGACCACAAGCACTCGCTGGACTCGCTCGCCTCCTTACACTTATTGGTAATTTGTAGAGCAGACTCATAATAGACGTCTTCGGCTGATATGATGATAATCATAAAGCAAATCTTTAAATACATTGAAATTTACTAGTGAAAATAATTAGCCGAGTCGTTAGAGCAGTAAGCACCTATTTATCTAATTTCTAGAGAGCAATTATAAAAATACCAACAGAAGTAAATAGTAATGAGATGCATTTAATTGGATTTAATAGCCAATGACATCACCAGTAGCGGCTCGGTTTCATATCAAGTCTATCGAGTCGATAGACTTACATCGATAATAATAGGTGAAAGTTGTTTTAAATTAATCTCGGAATAACCGTTAAATTGAGTGGCCGGTCGGCCAAGGTGATGAAACGTTTAGGCTTGCAAGAAATCTTGCTGAAGTAAACTTGTACTTGTACACTTCTCAGTTTTAGTGCCTTTGGCGCTTGCTCCTTGCATGAGCAATAAATTATGGGTCTTGCTAGCCTATTTGGAGCGTAAGTTTACGTTTACATTAAAATTTGCAGCTACCTTTTTACCGGCTACCTTGACAACGGTTAGTTCTGTGCCCTTACTTAGAGTGCTAGCGCGACCAATGTATTTTATATTCTGTTTAAATTATGAAATTATAATCACTCTAAGGCCCTTTTGTCAGTTTTTAGCAATAAAGATATTCCGCTTCTAATTGTTTAGTAAATAATAATATCAACAATGTAGATGCCTCAATGGATTGCTGAATCAGATACCACGGTCAGACCATATATTAATTGCACCAACTCGAAGTTGCTCAATATTCATATTTAACCAGTTGGAAAGGGCCGTGCCGATTTCTTTGTCTGTCTAGAAGCCGATTTATTTACTAACTCACTCGAACCGTTGCCTATTCATTATTCATGTGTGGTAAGTTTTTGGATTATCTCAAATATGCGATAAGTTTTACTTCATTTATTCATAAGGTCATTGTCTTCTTTGTTGTTCGCTCCAAAAACGATTGCAAAATGTTCTTACTCGTAACTATCGTGTATTTTAGCGACAGAACAACGTTTGTTTATAAACTCTGCAATTACTGTACCTACCTCAACTGTTACAGCACCAAGCATCATGGAACTGACATTTTCGGCAATTATACAAACAACAATACTTGAACTTTCGCTGTCCAGTTACTGACTTACTGTTGTAATGTAACATTTGATGACTCTGTTGCATCACAATGGTCTTTGACAAATGGCTAATTGCAATAGTTTTAAGGTTTTGTCCTGAATATGTCAGAAACGTTCTGCTAAACGTTTGTTGTGTAAGATTGCTCGAAACACTGGGCTATTATCGTCTCATGCGAGCTAGGTCGGGCAAACGTTGCAATGTTTAGGTAAGTAAACAGGATTAAGATTAAAATTGTTTCGACTAAGTACTTAAGTAAAGTGTTAAGTAACTAGACTCAAGTGTTAATTTGCGGAAATCCATTAGCTTTAAAATATGCAAGAATTATCAAGACACCATCTTCAGAACACTGTCGCCGGTTACGTCGTTTTTGTGTTCAAGTTTCAATCTGTGTTTCATTTGTTTAGCTGTCTTATTTCGAATTAAATTATAATTTACTTATCAAAATTTAAATCTGTGCCTATGTGATTGTGTCTTTTAATTAATTTTTATCATGATATTCGACACAAACGCGTTCTTATCTGTCACAATAAACATAAATTTTCATCATGTTGCCACAGATCATAGTAGGTGTCATCACTTTATGAATGAAATCATCTTTGGCCAGCAGCCTTCCTTTTTAGCACCAAGCATCGACTTTTACCGAAGACAACCTTGGACTCGGCTGATTTCGGAGTCATTACCTTGCTTGAGTCATCGTCATCGATATGTGGTCACGGTCATTGTGTCACTCGATCGAACTTGCCTCTTTAATGTTAATATCAACTTGTCCAGAGTTCCAAAAGCCGGAAGGAAATGTTATACTATACTGGTCGAATCTTCCGATATTCGAAGTGCATTTTAATATAATTTGCAAGGTCTTCTGTTATCTTTCAGATCTACGAGTATAGATCTGTGGAGGAAAATGAGAAAAGAGGTTGAAGATGAGGGACTTTTTCTTTAAAAAAATAGACGCAGTTTGAGCTATTTTAGGTTCCTTACTTCTTTACAGCAACAGAAGCAAAAAAAGGAAGTATCTAAACCAAGTATCACTTAACAAATAAGTGATGATAACATACAATTTGTGAATCTGATTCAGTGAAATTATATAACCGATGCCCATGTACATATTATTTGTGTGGGTTTCTTGGCATCTCTAAAACAGGAAATCCAAGATCCTACCTCCTTCGAATCGGACACATTTGACAGGAACTGGTACTTAGATTACAGCATAAAATAGGTAAAAATGGAAAGATCGGGAGGGGGGAGCCTTTGACCAGCAGTGGGACACCATAGGCACGGTAATGAAATCTAACAGTATTCCGTCTTCATACAAACGGTCGAAATGCGAATCATACCTATGCTCTTGGTATGCTAGTCAGTCGCGGCGCGCCGTAGTGACGAACGGACGAATGGATTTGTATTTTAGTAAGCGTTCGATTTATGGATTCCTCGTATAAATCCAATATTTAATGAACGTTTCCTTTTCATTAACAACGAATTTCTTTTTTGCAATAAATATAATACTTAATTTTACATCATAATAGATAGAAACTAGAAATAAACTCAAGTAGGTGAAGAGTAAGTAGATGAAATTTAAATACTTAAGTATTTAAAGCCGGGCAGCCCTAGCGCGGGATACGTTCTGCGTGGCCACGTGGCGCTCTAGTTACATATTTCAAGGACAGGGCCGAGTCACAATACTGTCAGATACTATTACCGAGCCACAGGCTAACAAAAACCTTCTATGTGTCTCTAATGTGGCGCTCTATCGGTGAAATAAAGAAAGCTCGGTTAACCTTGAGTGGAGTAGGTTTCGCATGATTCGCATCCCGCGGGCGGACCGGTCCGCACCAGGAACTGGCCGGGTGCCGCTTACTGTGCCCATAATATCTCGCCAACGTGAGACATAGTACAGGTATACGTAGATTAAAATTTCCATTGTCATTAAATTTTTGTAACCATAGTGATCACATCAAATCATTCAATATCTATTTAAAAATTATAAATGTGAAATTTCATATCTATGGTCAGTGGCGCGTTTATCTACATATTTGCCGCCAGTGGGCTGATGAATTTTGCTGCCAATAATCATACATGTTGTTTTTTCTCTGTAGACTTTATAATGTTTAGGTATACCTACTAAATAATTTTACATTTTTGTCAATTATAAAAATAAAGTTCCGGAATGTGCCGCCCCTAAAATCTGCCGTCCTAGCCTGCAGCCTACTCAGCCTGCTGGTACATCCGCCACTGTGACTATGGTGTTGCGTACTTCACGATCTTGGCAATATACGAATTAATATTAATTATATGCTCCACCAGCAAATAGTGGCCTAGCCAACCTACACTAAGGCATTCCGCTAAGGAAAGCGGGTCTGTCTAACTCGATCTTTTCAAATAGGAAATGTCTGTCCACGACCTAGACAAAAGCTTTCTTCGGCATTCTTTATAAGGAAGGAACATTTTATGTATCTCAAAATGGAAACAGATAAAATCTTTATTAAGAGAGAGACAACATAAATTAATTTCAAGGTAAAGTTTTGCGCCAACCTTGAACTTCGTTTTGTTTTGTGTGCCTTCGGTCTATTTCTGTGACGCAACTATTTTCATGCTCTTTGACGAAAAATTGCGAATACATACGAAAGCAGGCAAGCGTGACCTAATTTCGACGTCGGGAGATATGCCCGGCTAGCTCAGTCGGTAGAGCATGAGACTCTTAATCTCAGGGTCGTGGGTTCGAGCCCCACGTTGGGCGCAACAATCTTTTTGGATTAGATTGTTAAACTCTTGCTTGTTTTTTAATAAACTTTATTTATGCTTTAAATTAAAATCGACGATTCATATAAAAAGTAAAAAAAATTAATTTTGGAATGCACGGGTGTTACACGTGGTTCAAAACTCACGCGTGTACAAGCATGATTTTTGCACATTATAATTTTATTAGAATGAACAATAACACCGGTGTACTATGTGTGTTATCATGCTTAGTTTCCATAATCGAAGAATACAGTAAACAACATTACCTAACTGCAGTGTAGTCCAGGTAGGTATTTCAATGCAAAATGTTGAATTCAATTTCATCTGTCTTTCTACATATAAGATAGAACAAACTCTAAGCACGTTAGTGTAGGTCTTAGATAACTCAAAGGTTGTATAAGTTATTCTAAGCCAATAATAGCAAGCTGAGTCATGACATGAAGGCATTCAATGCGAGCAACCAGTTTCAGTAGCTCGTGATTTTTCAAGGTTTAGCGATAAGATAACAGAGCCCAGCAGCCATATTCTCGTTTCCGAACTCACTTCCGAATCGAGATCTACATTTTCCGTCGGATACGGATTCGCTTCCGAAGGAGCCGTGAAACTGCATTCTAGAATCCGTTCGGAATGAACTTCGGCATTCTTCGGGTTTTTCCGATTGAAATACCATAGTCAAGGTAGACATTAAATCGAGGAAACATTTACAGAGAATGATTCGTATTGGTAGAAAAAAGAGACTATGGTAGAAATTTAAATGTATGAAATTGTACTCAATTACGACCATCAATTATCAAAGTACATGATCTTTTACATAAAGCAGACGTCTATGAATATATAAACTTATGAATATTTCACATAAGCGACGTTTAAGATTACTTGCGTCGACTGCATTTTGCAGGAACATACTTCGTAAACAAAAACATGGTGGTTTATAACTGTCATTGTCACTCTTGACTTTCCAGTTTTCAGTTGCAGTCTTCTTCTTCTTTTATGTTTTGGCGTCGCATAATTGTACATTTGCAAGTGTCAAGTATTTAGTTTTAATGTTTTTTGATATTTCATCAAAATAGTCACTGTCGTAGTCACGTCATAGTCCAATAAAGTCGCGGTTAATTCCAAACATAGTTCAAGTCATACCTCAGTAAAGCAGTGGGAACTTTACTAGAGGCGTCTATGGAGTATTGGTAACAACACGGAACAACATGATACGTCACATTATATCACTTGCCTACACTCATGCACGTAAATCAGCTCATAATCAACGAAATACCACAATTTTTCACTAATTATCGCTGATAAAAACACAAGTTTAACAAAATAATACAATGAGGCGACATGATTTTTCCGCGTTCCCGCCAAAACTCCACAGTTGCAGTCTTAGAATACCTATAGAAGGTTGCAGTTGACTTTTGTTTACGTTTATATACCTTTCTTTTGTTTACCTACTTGCGTGCGTTAAAGATATTGGCGAAATTGTGAAAACTTATATTGAAATTGTGTAACAACCTCGCAAAAGCCAAAAAACAATAATTGAATTGAGTTAAAATAATAAAAATGAACACAGTAAGTATAATTAGTTAAAGTAGTTTTAACTGTTTAATTTATTTGGATTCATATTATTTTATTATCGTGACTGTAGCATCTAATAATATCATAGTTCCCTATGATTCCTAGAGGACAAGGGTGTCATTAGAACAGCGGGAGAGAATGCTGGAATACATGATGGGGCACGACGACTTGGCCCGTGGTCGAGTCGCCGGTGCCGACGCTTCAAGAAGGAAAGCATTATTGATAAAAAACCTGGAAAAAACCGCTGAAAAGGCCTCAAAAAGTACTTTTTATGTTGCACTCACAGTTATCGGAATGCTTTCCGAGAGCAATTAGCTGTCGGGAACTTTTCCGACAAAAATCAGCTGATGCAGTCTGAGTTCTCGAATTGAAATGTCAAACGATATCGAATTCGGAAACGAGAATCGCTGAAATGAAATTCGTGTCGGGAACGTTCCCGTATTCGATTCCACTGCCTTGAGAATAACCCTGCTGAGCTCACAAACCATTAACATATTTTTCACGCTCTGCTAGCTTCGAAGATTGTAATTTTCGCTGTTCTACACAGGGTTACTTACGTTGTACTTAGCCGAAAGGGATTGATTAAAACCATCATTAGAACAACTTTTACTATGGGGCGAACCGGGAATTCAAAAGTAAAAACTCGGATTCCGGGTTCAGATTTTTAACGATAATCTGGAAAACATAAGAATAAATCGAACCAATACAAATAATAAAATTATTGCCATACCCTTACTATGTTTAACTGTACAAAACATGTTAACTAAGAATCGCATGTAAATTTCAATATATATCCTTACTAATATTATAAATCCGAAAAGTTTGTTGGTTTGTTACTCTATCACGCGCCAACGGAGCAACGGATTGACTTGATTTTTGGCATGGACATAGTTTAAAAGGCGGAAGGAGCTTTAGGATACTTTTTATCCCGAAAAATTGCATAGTTCCTGTAGGACAGGACAAAAACCATCGAAAGCGAAACTGTCGCCACTATCACAAAGACGCTAAGTGATTAATTCCTCTATGACGCTAATATGGACTAACGAAACGTCACAGCCAAACGTAATTAGATGACAGGTGACATTGTCTGCAGACTTTTTATAAATCACAAGTAGCATGGCAAGGGGACAAATTGTTTTTCCACCATTATATCCCCTTGAAGAGGAAATAAAGTATGGATTGAAAATGACAACTGACATCAAAATTGGATAAAATGTTATTTTCCCTCTGCATGCTACATATTACTATGACGTTTAATACCAGGCCGTCATTTTGTCTGACATTAAAAATATTTTTAAATCTTTTATCATTAGAGGTTTAACATGTTTCTTTATTCTACCTTTATGGTACAGAATCATCATACTTTAATATTATCAATCCGAAAAGTTTGTTGGTTTGTTCCTCTTTGACGCAGCAACGGAGCAAAAGATTGACCTGATTTTTGGTATGGATACCTATGGTTTAAAAGACAGAAAGTGATAATAGGATACTTTTTTATCTCGAGAAAATTCGTGATTCCCATGGGATAGGGCAATAACTGTTTCTCAGCAATGGAGCAACGGATTGACTTGATATTTGGGGTGGGCATAGTTTGGAAGACGGAAAGTGACATAGGATATTTTCCATCCAGAAAAAATTGTGGTTCCCGTAGGACTTAACAGTAAATTTTTCTCAGCAACGGACCAACTTGCCTTGGCTTATTGCATGAATATAGTTTGAAAGACGAAAAGTGACATACGCCACTTTTTATCGCAAAAACTTTAACAGTTCCCGTAGGATAGGATAAAAACTAAGTGAGCGGGCCGCGGTAGCAGCCGTCTAAGCGCCAGAAATAACCTGTTATGGCAAGTTTAGGACGTTCCTACATTTTTCGCACTCCTTCGCGGCACTCAACAGCGCTAGCCCAGACTCGGGCTCCATAACGGAGCTTGCGCTCTCGCCATAATGACGGAGTGTTTCGGAGCACAAGACACATCATCATCCACCACTCGGGACTAACCAGTACTGAACGTCAGACAGCATTCCAACGCCCTGGTCCCAGTGCAGCGGGTCAGTCATAGTAGCCCAGCGCCTGCCTCTTCAACTGCAGAGGGCAGTGAGAACGGCCATCGCGATACCGACACCTCTCTTCCCCTGCAGCCCCACTGCGTCTGCCAACACGTTGACGGCCTAGCGGAAGGTAGGGTAAGTGGCGGCACCCACACCACCAGTTCCATATATCCCACCGCGGCCCCTAATCCTCGGCTGTCATATCAGAGTCCAGGAAGCAGCCTTGGTTTATGAAACTAAGAAAGGTTATTCCTAGCAAGTAACTGGAGATAGAGAGACAGAAAAGAAGCCACACCCAGCGCAGCAGGAGGAGCTGGAGTTCATATGTCTGGCAGACGGAGCAGCACTAGAGCAAAATCTTAACCGAGAAATTAACATATTTACAGACGGCAGCAAAATTAAAGGGAAAGTTGGGGCGGCATTATCCATTTGGGATGATGCCGCTGAAATCAGTACCCGCAAGCTGAAATTGGCCGATTGGTGCTCCGTGTACCAGGCCGAGTTATTGGCACTTCTTGAGGCTACCGAAAAAGCAAAAATCTTTTGTGAGTCCAGGTCTGCACTGGAAACGGTAGTTGGCGTATCTTCCCTCCATCCCTTAGCAGTAAATTCAAAGCTAACATAAAGTTACTACACGCACAAAATAAAATTAATTATTTTTAATTAATTAATTTATTATTAATAAAAGATTAAAGCGCACGCGGGGATGGAGGGAAATGAGAGAGCGGACCAGGTAGCAAAGGAAGCAGCACTGCACTCGAAGTGCAGACCTATTTACGATAACTGCCCCGTTTCATTCGTCAAGCGAGAAATCCGAAAGGACTCTCTTGACGAGTGGAACCGGCGGTATCAGGATGGACACACAGCGGCGGTAACCAAAACATATTTTCCGGATGCAAGGGCGGCAAACAAGATCGTAAGAGAAATAGCACCAGTGGGAATCATAACTCAAGTGCTGACGGGGCATGGTGAGTTTTCCCAATACTTACATGGATTTAAGTTGAGGGAAAGCCCATCGTGCATCTGTGAACCCACAAAAGAGGAGACTCCACTGCACATAATCTTGGAATGCCCAGTTTATGGAAAGCAGAGATTTGATTTAGAACAAAAAATTGGAATTAATCTAACACGTAAAAACCTTAGAAACAATTTTATCGAATTTTGGCACAAATATTTGTAAAAAAGCAATAATTAGGAACAGGGATATTTCGCGATATAAAAAAAATCCTCGGATGCAGCGTCGCAAGAGCGGCACTGCAGCCGGCCGGCCTAAGTTGCGACACTCCTCATAAGGCATGCAACCTACCGGCCATCCTCTCAGCTGCTTTAGTTAAAAGCGGCTGAACCTCGAGTGCCAGCCTCTAAGCTTCTTTGTATACACTCCAACCGTAACTTAACCAACAAAAGCATTCCTCTAAGGTATTTGATATTTTTCGGTTAGGTTAGGTTTCGCAGCCGACATAAACATAAGCCAAAATCAAAATATAACGCGGGCGAAGCCGCGGGTAAAAGCTAGTATTGTAATAAATGATTGAGTTTGAGTTAGAAAAAAATCAGCTACCTATTCCATTTTTCCACAAATTGCTACTCGGAATCGACAAAATGTATGAAACAGCTGTTCTTTTTTCTCCAATTCCAGGTTCACCCCATAGTAAAAGTTGTTCATAATGATGGTCTTAATGACCTCCTTTCGGCTTAGTACATCAGTTCTAAATAACTGTGTAGGTAGGTACAAGGGGATATTTTACTTCAATAAAGACAGATAGATGTAAGATTTTTTAGAAACAGATTCTCCACTAAAGTGTAGCGTAGCGCATGCATAAAGCTGGGCAGAGCATTATAGTCCGTAAACTAAGTAGATAAAAACCATATTGCATGGCGAAAAACAAAAGACCACGGTGCGCGGAGTAGAGTTCTGTTTTGTGTTTCAGTAAGAAAATATATGGCATTTCAGCAATAGGCTTACAAATGATAACTCCGGTCCTAGGCTATAATACGAGTATCTTCCATGAGACATGTCAACATGAAACCAAGTTACGGTGAGGTATAGAGGTGTCTGTCACATTTTCACACGTCGATAAAATTATGTCGTGATGCGTATGCTAACCATGCAGGAATATTAGTTTCCTGGTAGACCAGACACCCCAGTACACTCTCTTTTCTCCAACTGCACCATCGATTCCACGAAACGGAATCGAATATAATTAATCGATAATAATCGTACTACTACTTTCCACAACTCGATCGTGACTCATTAAATCATTTTAAAAAATTGCTACACTTTTTATGATAATGTTCGACTCGTGCTATGCAGCCGAGAAAGTTGTTGGTTTAACGCAAGGGAATCGGGGTCAATGTAGCTAGTTTATGAAATTGTTCAAAATATCGCCGGTATACCTAATTAATTAGGTGAAATAATTTTTTTGAGAAATAAGTGTTTAAAATAAATAATAGCTGGCAAATGGTAAAACTCGGACTCGCCTATTGAAAGTTAAAAAAAAAAGAAATAAAAACAAAAAAAAAACACCCCTCTTTACATGTCTAAATAGCTAGCTCTGAAATACTCTGGACACGTACAAAGACTATACCAACTTTCCAATCATCGTTTCCAAACAACAAGTGATAGCCCTGGTCTCAGACCGCCTTAGCACAAAAGATTTAAACACGCTTTAAACACTGTTTAACGGTGCAATATGTACTATTAACATTGTCTAACGCTCGTATAAAACTTTTGTGGTAAGACGGAGAGTCTCTAAGCCGCCTAGAGGCCTTTGACATGGCTAAATGGTTAAAAAAAAATGTTTACAATCTACAACGAACATAATCGATCAAGGGCATCGATATGTTTATTGTTTAGGATTGTGTGAGAGTGAACTCTCACATCCTAAAAAAGAATTTTTCGATTCGGTTAACAATTGGCGCAATTATCGATGAACATACACAAAAAGAATACATACAAACGAACATAGAACCCCCTCCTTTTCGGAAGTCGGTTAAAAATAATATAAGTATAGCCATGGTTTTGCCACGTTATGCATTTCTATTGTTTGCATTTCAATGCAAGCTGATCCAATACGTATAATGTTTGTTACACAACGACTCTGACCTATATTATTGTCAGAGGAAGACCTGACGAACATACAAAATAAAAAAAAAAAAATTACGTATAATGTATGTATTCTTTTTGTGTATGTTCATCGATAATTGAGCCAATTGTTAACCGAATCCAAAAATTCTTTTTTCGTTCGAAAGGGTATTTTAGCTACTTCCGAGGTGGTCCCATTTAAATTTTACAGAAATCTGCTGAGCCGTTTTTGAAAAAACCAAATTTCTCATATACAAACTCATAATTATAGTGAAACCGCTAAACTCAGACTTCGCCTGCGCGGGTACGGGGGCGCGGGGGTAGACGACAAAGAGGACTGAGACGGGTGCGGGCGCCGGGGACCCGCTGCCCGCGCCTGTCTCAGTCCCCTGTGTCGTCTCCCCCGGCGCCCCTGTACCGCGCAGGCGAAGTCTGAGTTTAGCGGTTTCACTATAGTACCGAACTGATTATTATCCTTCAAAAAAGCGAATCATGTCCGTTTGTTGTGCAGATATTAAGCGTCACAAGCGAAGACATAATGTGGGCTGATGTTAATTTATTTTATGGGATTCTATTTGTTTCGATGAGTTTCGATTATCTATCAGTATCAGTGTGAGCTTTTGCCATAAAAACAAAAAACCAAACGAATCGTCTAATAGCAGATAAATAATCAATCAACACGAATCATCAAAATAATTGAAATTACCCAACTCCTCTAATTTAATTAACAACATAGATGTATCTGTCAAATATGAATTAAATCTTTGAGTTATTGTTATGACGTGCTGGATGCATTTTGATGATACTTTTGCAATGAGTTACAACACGCGTGCGGCGCAACATCTTGCCCACCCATTCAATTTAATTATGTTATTCTTCGTGACAAACTATTCTTTAGAGTTGGGCAAGTTGCTATAAAAGGTATCAGATTACCATTCTTTTGTTGTATTTATTGGTAAAACAAGAAAATGAAATAGATCTTTGTTAATACTCCATTTTAGGCACAATTGGGATTCTGTTGTAACGATAGTTTGGTAGCAATTCTGTTACCACTCTGAAAAATTTAACTAATGTCCGGGATAATAAAAAAGCCTAAAAAGTTACTTATTCAAATAAGTTAGTAAATATTATAAATATATGACAACAAAACACTCTTGTGGCTAAATTTAGATCACAATAAATACGAACAGAAGATGTAAAACTCAACCAACGTATATAAATTAAACGTTTAAAATTTTAATTAATCCAGTTAAAACCAGTTAAAAATTTCGAGGAAAACCGGTTCAAAGTGAACCGATTCAGTTTTTCATACATAAATACAAAAGATAGCTAACTATAGAAATCAGCTGATCCAATACGTACGCGCAAGTTCTGTTAAGCAACAGTATGTCGTAAAATTTTAATAAATATTAGTAAAAAGACATTCAAACGACACGAAAGTTGAAATAATATTTGCACAAACCTTGATAGCGGAGAAAGTGTTTGATAACATTCCTGCATAGTGAATAAATGAATATTCGCAAACTGTGACGAATATAATGACGCAGAAGAGAAATTACATGTTATAATAGAACATGTGGCATCTGATAATGAAGGCTTTATTCAATTGTAAAAAGTAGATAAATCTTTGCAAATGTAAAATTACAGTACTGAAAACAGCTATTGATATCGAAATGATATATATTAGAGACGTACATCTCATATCTCATTGAATACAAGAAAAAATAAAATACAAGACAATCCATGTGAATTTAGAGTTGATGTTACTATCTGCACTAATATGTTACGTTTTGTTAGTGAAATCTTGATACCTCAAAACAAAATTTCAGGAAAGAAAGAAAAAGGATTGAAGAGCCTTGACAAGTTATTCGAATCAAGTTGTCTCCAAGTCCCTAAGACTGAGGTAAATTCCGAAAACGTTGAAATGCCACATAAGGGAACAATTGCAACACTCCTGCACGAAACCGTCATAACAAACTAGGTCTGCCCATTTGGCCATTTTTGTGACGACATCAAGATCTCGCGATCTAGTTTGGCTTTTTCGCAATCATGGTTCCCATGAACCTTTGCCTAGCTCCTACCTTTTGTTTAGGAATACAAACGAACTCCTTTGCTAGCAAAGTTCCTAGATTGTCTTGCCCTTTTGCAAAACTTGCTATTGTTGAACCTTTGGACTGGACCGGACAGTCTGAAAACGAACTGCCAATAAATGGGACCATGAAAGAAATCCGGAAATCTTTAGGAGAGTCTATAATCTATTTAAAATGAGCACAAAATAAGTCTTCGAGTATGTAGAAAGTCAAGCTTTATTTGAACTACCAATAAATAAGGCTTAGGTCAAAGGCAGTTTCAAAAAGGAACTCCTTTTTGAAACTTTCGCAATCATGGTTCCCATGAACCTTTGCCTAGCTCCTACCTATTGTTTAGGAGTTCAAACGAACTCCTTTGCTAGCAAAGTTCCTAGATTGTCTTGCCCTTTTGCAAAACTTGCTATTGTTGAACCTTTGGACTGGACCGGACAGTCTGAAAACGAACTGCCAATAAATGGGACCATGAAAGAAATCCGGAAATCTTTAGGAGAGTCTATAATCTATTTAAAATGAGCACAAAATAAGTCTTCGAGTATGTAGAAAGTCAAGCTTTATTTGAACTACCAATAAATAAGGCTTAGGTCAAAGGCAGTTTCAAAAAGGAGTTCCTTTTTGAAACTGCCTTTGACCTATGCCTTATACTCCTCTTTAAAACTTGCCTTATTTGTAGTTCAAATAAAGTCATTGGCAGAGGTTAACCTGGAAATGTTTTATAGACTGACTAACTAAACTGTATAGTACTCTACTGCAAATAGCCTATTTGAATTCTTATTTTTAACTCTCAAAAATGCAGCTCATTTTAAAGTAACAAAAGGTCCGTCCGATTATTTGGCGCCATCTCCGTGAAGTTTATTGGAATTTCAATTAAAAAATCCAGTCCGTTGGGCGCGGGGCAAAAAATAAAAGGTCACACGACACGCGCGCAACGGAAAGGTTTAACAAGAGGGTGGACTTTTTGCTTGTAGAGTGTGTAAGAAATCTTAGAGCATAATTATTGTTATTGGTTGTAGAGTCCGGAATCAAGAATGGGGTATTCAAAACTGCTCCCATAAAAACGGATTCCGTTTTGGGGTGTTTCGAACCTTTGTTACATTCATTTAATCTAATTATATTAGAAGATTTGTACTATCTTCCCGGCGAGCAGTCTAATCATTGCCTTTAGTAATAGTATAAGTAGTATGTATAATATAACCCTCCTTTTAGGATTTTTGGTGTGAGTCTCTTTGATCACAAAGTCACTTTACCAGACCAGAATAAAAGATCGTTACAGCAATTAAAATTAACGTTTTGTTTCAAACTTAAGTTAATTAATTTTAATTAACTTAAGTAATTAATTTTATTCCAGTAGAGTTAACTTTATTACCACACTAAGACAGACTACCTTTTTGCAAAGTGATTGATGGAAAGGTTAAGAAAGTAGGAACTGTGAAGGGTTTATATATATAATTTACATAGGAAGAGAAAAACTTGAAAAACGTTATGACTCAGAATTCCTTCATAGGGGTAATCGATGTTGCTAAGCAATGAAGAGCAATACAATTAGTAACAGCAATAATAGGGGGAAAAGTATGAACGCGCATGCCTTTTGAAATTCATGAGCTACTTTTAACTACTTTTTAAACATAAATTTTAATGTAAATATTTATAGCATAATGAAATTTGAGTTAACTAAATACGCTGCCAATGAGTTTCAGCAATTGGATTATCTCTAGAAACTCATCGGTCTGTGGATAATCTAATTGTTATGTTTGAAGTAGTAGTTGAGGTAATAACTATTAAACAAATTGTTATTTTTGCGTAATACAATTACTTGCTCACATAATACGCACACACTAAAGTTAGTAATAAATAGATGGATGATTTGCTCGTAATAGATTTACGAATTTGGCATATCAAAAGTTTTCTCTCTGGCAATGAACACGCAGGGATTGCTAGCTTGCTAGCCAAAATTAGTTCGCATAGTTTAAACAAAAAAAATAGTGACTCAGACTTGCGGATGAGAATTTATGCACTTTTATAAACACATACGAAATCCTTGTCCCTCTTTGAAATTGAGTTTTTTTTTTTCAATTTAGTAGTATACGAGTCCTCCATTACCTTTTAAATTTTAATGAAGATAGAAAGATTGAAATGTATCATTCTTTCTCATGATATTAGGTATCTATCAATGATAACATAACATAATGATTCTTTATGGTTTCACACCAAGATATAAATAAATAACAAAACAATAATTAGTAGATATTTAACCAAGGTAAACAAACGGCGGCCTTATAGCTGGAAGCGATATGGAAGTGATATAATTATGCTGGGTGTATAATTTTTTCCAGAAGTTATTTTTGAGCGTAACTAAATCTAAACACCAAGCAAAATAAAGCGAAGTAAATGGTAATGGACTTTTCACTAACAAGAAATATGTTATCCCAAATAGTACTGTTGCTGTGATTGGACACACAGATAGCAGGAAACCCAAGAGTCCGACACATTATGCCTAATGGCTACCTGTTTTGTGGAACGGAAGATGTCCCCAAGAACTATAATAAGAACGTTGAACTTTTATATCGTTTAGATATACTTGAGAGAGCTAAGGAAATAACAAGCAAAGCAAAAGATCCTACTGAAACAAATCAGCATTTTGTTCGTATGTTGTCTGGTGGGTTAAGGCTCTTTTTCGCAATTGCACAATTTTAATTTATTTATCGAGGATAGGCAAGTGGAAAGATGAGTACAGATTGAACATAAGCAGAATCGAAAACAGACCTGTAAGAAAAGAATCACAGACATCAGATATTTTAGCGGATAATTACGAAGAATAAGTTTGAACATATGAAATTATGAATTTAACAATTTTTTATTTTAATTTTAACATTATGAAAGAAGTGGAATTGTTTCATGGGAAACAAGCACAACCAAACACTCTAAACCATAACCCTCCTTTAGACGTGAAAATAAGTCAACAAAACTTAGGTAACACAATTGATAATTAATTGGCAGTGGGCTTAATTTTGGATTTGGATTATATTATTTGCAGATCTCATTATGTCTTCAAGGGTAGGTATACGGTTGATGATACAGTAGTATAGTATGTAGTTTTATTGTTTCTTTTTGCTGTAGTCAATAAAGGCAGAAAAAAGGAAGTAAGTTTCTATACATTGGATGGCTCTGGTGTCATAGTTTTTGAGCCGTCTGAAGGCCTCTGACATGGCTAAGGCAGAAAAAAGATGTAATGGGTACTACTGGACTGAATGAATAAAGGGTGCTACAAGTGTTTATATGTTATTACTTATTTTGTCATTTTAGTGACGAGAAATTGTCTGATGCTCAACACTGTAACTCGACATATTAATAAATTATTTCATTTCAAGCTACAAGCCTACAAGTATTACACAGAATTACATAAAGCACAGATATCCAAGGTATACCGATTTAACTTCAGCACAAGCCTTCCCAGCATGACTCACAATCGTGAACTTACTCCATTTGCAAGTTTTGTAAGATTTACGGAGTTTGCGGAGCCGCACGCAAATCCACACGCGCTTGCGCAAGCAGGAAATTATATGTGATATCAACTTGAATATAATAAATCTGAGTTATGATGTGCAATACAATCTGATTTTACAAATAGTGGTACAGGAAACGAGTATGATGGGAATGGTAGACCAATGATGGAAATGGTCAATGATGGTCAGGCTTTTCTTTGAAGATAACACACCTTTGCTGATTTCAGATATTATTATAGAAATGTATTGTACACCTAATGATAAACTAATATAATTCTAAGAGGGTGTGTGCACTGAATCCTGCTTGGGGTGTTTTGTGCATTCCCCCTAGGCTAGCCTACTTAAAACAGCCGGGCTTCTCAATATTAAACTATTGCATATCATGACCAAGTACTTCGTTCTTCACCGTGAATGTCATTCAATTCAATTCGTTTATTTACAAAAAATGTAACTTACAGCACTTAATACTAGGCGTTACATTTTTATGCTTAAAGACTACGAATAAAAATGACGATATGACTTATATTATTTTGAGCATAGTCCAGAAATTGCTGCAAATTCTTAGGTACTTTCAGAACAATTGATAGAACAAACAACTAAGTCCTGGATTGATACCGAAAACCAGATCATCATTTAATTCTATTCAATAACTTCAAACTAGAAAAACACGGCTCGATCTCACAGAAAAACAACAGACCGAAGAACATTCTCCTTGCGTAAGACACGTAAGTACAATCCTTTACATAAACTGGCACGAAATATCCGCTAGCCGGTAAAAAAACTCATCGCATGTTATCGTAACACATGTTTAATTGCAATTGTTTACAGTTGTAAACATTACATCCTCAATTTATTGTATGAATGGATGAGTTACAAAATAAGCACGGATTAAGTTCATGCTTATAAAACGGAGATGAAATTAATAGAAGATGTCATCATCCCAGAGCTTTATGTTTCGCTAAAAAAATATCTAGCTAGGTTATTATGTCGGTCTGACCTATGACATAGATTCAGATATGATATTATTTTTGTCACTTGTTATTCCAATTAGGTAAAGCAGAAAATTTCGAGAATTTTCTGACTGGGAATGGAGATGGCATATTATTAAACTTTTACGATAGACCCTTTATAGTTGCAAATAATAATAATAATAAATATTTGGGACATCTTACACACGGCCTCTGACCCCAAACTAAGCAAAGCTTGTGATATGGCTGTCAGAGACTGATATACTACTTATATATTTTTAAATACATACTTATATAGATGGTAACTAAACTACACCCAGACACAGAGCAAACACCCATGTTCATCACATAAATATTTGCCCTGGGTGGGGATCTAACCCACGCCTCTTTGACCCAGTAGTTAGGGTCACTAACCACTGAGCCACCGAGGCAGTCAAAATTTATTTTAGTAAGCAGCTACAATCTGACCTCTAGTACTCTCAACTGTAATTTATTCAACTGTTCCGTACATTTTGTCGTTTTTCGACGAAATTTTTGTACGGATTGGTAACTAATTTTGCGATTCCGGTTCCATAATAAAAGTTAGTCATAAGTTATGACTAACTTTTACTTACTTATGACTTATGACTCATAACGCATAATGAACAACTACATTCTAGAATATAGAGTATTGACACAAAAACACAGAGGCACGGAACAAGGAAGACAGACGAAGGCGATGGTGATACAAATCTACAACTGTCGGCCTACTTCCATTGATTAGGTTCTTGAGGTCACTGTGCTGAGCAAAATAATACCAAGTCTAATTATGCACTCGAAAAGTGATCTCAAAAACAATGACGGACGAAAGCATTGTTGAAAGCTATCTGAAAGGAAAACCGTTCAACGAGCATAATGGAAGACTGTCAAGACAAGACAAGACTGTTGAAGCCGGGACTGGTAACTTTCGAGTCATCGAGATAGACAAGCAGACTATTTCATTAATCAGTTTCAGTTTGTAGTTTCTCTGACCCATTTCACAGTCTTATACATCTTCAAGTTGAATTTTCTAATAACTTGTCTGGTTTGTTTGGATTTTCTTTTGGAACTCAAGCTCTATCTTTGAAGTTGTTTATTTATCACATTTCAAATAGTCTAGTTTACTCAGAATTCTAGTTGAATATGTTTGTGTTAATAAACGTGTGATGCCATTTCATAAATATGTACGTTTATTTTTAAGATTTAAGGAAGATCAAAGATTACTCAGATAGCAATGTTTGTGTTTCCGTGTGATTAATGTTTATATTAAATAATAATCCAGTGAATTTTCTAAGAATGCATTCGATCTTGAAGATAAAATAAAATTGCAAACAAACAAGTTCTTGAATAACCCTCTACCTACCTATCTACCTATAAATGTCTGACTTGGCAAACATACGAGATGTTACCAAACCAAAGTAAGTAAGCGACGCGCAAACAGCCATTGAACTTTACAACCGTCAGTTAAGAGATCAAGAGATTAAAAATTCACACGGCAGCCTTGACCCTGGAAATTAGAAACCATATCCGAACCAAGAGACCCGAAAGTGGGTCGATGTTCATTATTAAAAGAAAGGTGTCACTGCAGAGCTTATTGTTGAAATTCTGTGTTAAGACACCGTTAATGATGAGATGGCTTACAAGGTTCGAGCACGATGCATTTCATAACATGAGTAGGCGGTTGTAACTAATACGAGAAATACAATGCTTAATGAGGTGATGGATGATGGCACGAAAATAGAACTCAGTGTCAGTGTAACAAGAGAATGGTTACAATAAAACATTATCCGTGAGTACACTCATCTATTTTGACGCTTGTCTGAAGGTGTTTGACCCTCGAAGGATTATCGTTAATATCATTGACCGACCGAGCGAAGCGTCTATGGTCTTCGAGTGGCAAAATTTTCTTTCATCTGACCGGATTTTAGTTTGGATGTTGCTTCTCATCTACATGTTGCATTTCTACGAATTATAAGAGAACTTGGTACACAGGTTATGTATATTTTCAGATGCCGGCAATTTTTGGTTATTTAGAGGGAGTATTTCCCTCAAAAATGTGTACATTTTCTCTAGCGCTATTTATCAACCGATTTTAATGATTTTTGGCAAAATCTTTTGGTATCTTATCTATCTAAACCTTTAACAAGATCAGCGAGTATAAAACCAAATTGGTCAAGAGCAAGTTAATATACAGGCTTTTAAAGATTCAATTAAAGAGATGTGCCGCGTAATTGAAACCTTACGCCTACTGCAATGAAGAATAATTTTACTATTTAGAATAATAAGTTATGTTTACATGCACAAATCGCATAATAATCAGTTGCGAGGACTACTGTTTAGAAAACTACTAGATGAGACTCTTCCTAGAAGTCCATAACATGTTCTGTAACACATTAGTAAACGTAAACGTACTTTCGCTCGTGAAAATGTTGGAGCATTAAATATGATATTCTTGAAATACTGGCTAATATTTTCAATTGCACCACACATTACTACACGGCAGTATGTTTCTGATTTCACAATGGATTCTATTGACACAGTTTGCGTTTTACTTTTTCATTCTAATTGTTTTGCAGAGAATTTTTATCGGTGTTTCAATTATACGAGTACGTCGGAATTATTCGGCTATAAATGTATGAAAAGCTTTTTTGCTAAGATACCAACAAAAAGTATCAATGTTTAATGATTACTTATAGAAAGAAAGGAAAGACATACATAAGGTCATTCTCGTTGAAACTCATCAAATTATTTGAGACAGCATTTTTGACAGACGAACCAAACCGGAAGAGGTACTCAATTTGACGCGTATATTTTTTTTTTTTTTTGTGTAACCACGCATAACTTTTTTCGTAGTAGTCCGATTTCAATAACTCTTTTTAACCCCCGACGCAAAAGAGGGGTGTTATAAGTTTGACGTATCTGTTTGTCTGTGTGTCTGTCTGTCTGTCTGTGGCATCATAGCGCCCGAACCACTGAACCGATTTCAGTTAAGTTTTTTTTGGATGAAAGGAGACTTAATCGAGAGTGTTTGCTATGTGTGAGCTGTTTTATAAAAATCGATTGAGCCGTTTAAGAGTTATGGTGGGTTAAAGTGGGGATGGAAGAACCAAAATTCTACAAATGTGCCCAAAATGGTTATCAAATGTAGGTTTTGGTGTCGGGGGTTTTTTAAATTTTTAATTTAAGTTTTATTTGTTAGAAAGAATATTCTTCGAAATTCTGTACACGGGTGAAGTCGGTCATGCAGTTTTTTGCGAAAAATAATTATTTTGGACAATTTGGTCCAGAGTTAGTAACTGTGATTTTATCTATGAGTGATCACATGGAAACAAATACGAGTACTACGTATTTGTTTCCATGTGGTGTCAATCGTATTATTCAAATACAAGCTTAAAGATACGCTTGGGAAAGAGTAAATTGACTGTATATATATAACCACCAAGTTCACCAGATGTTTTATATGTTTCATCAACCAAGGGATTTTATAAATCTATATGTACCTACATTATGATTTAGAAGCACAGATTTGCCTATGATGGTAGGGTGGATGTACCAATAGCTGACCAGTTACCTAAAGCTGACCAAAATCTACCTTTTTTAAAATTTTAAGAAATTATGGCAATACAAGATGGTTCTTTTTTATTTTTATACTGTGGCAAGTTCCCGCGTACCAGATGACGTATGACAGCAATTCCTATTGGTCGGAAAAATTAAGGTTATTTTGCTGCGAAGATGGCGCCTCGTAAGTAGTCACATCATTTACTAAAGACTTTTTAATTGGCACTGCTTAATTAATCTGAATGCATCATATAATTTTTTGAGGTATTTCTATTTTTATGCATTGGGGTATATAGTGATGAGTGTTTTTATTATTTTGTGGCGATATTTATTGCTGATCTATGCAACACATGGTTTTAACACGGTGGTTATGTTTAGGAACATCAAAACACAAATATTGCCTATAGTTGACCAGTATGGTCAGCCTTAGGATTTCCTCTTTTTAACAATAGTCAGTATTTTTTTCTTTATTTTAGTAATATAAAGCATTGTAAAAAAATACTGAAAACCACAGCATTGGATTTGTTACATTTCCAAAAGCTGACCGGGGTATAGATTTTCGCTTAACTAGAGTGGTTAGGCTTTGGCGATACTTGCACAATGCAAACCCTGAGTTGTCCAACTACAATGAACAGCAAAAAAAAATGCATGAAGCTATTATAGAATTTAATAATTGATAATTATGTCAATAATAATGTATAAAGGTATCCCTTATTCCTAATAGGTAGTTGGAAACTGCATTTTTTGGCCGCGTTCACAAATATCCTTCCCACACTATAAGATAATGGTTTTTGGTTGACTGCTTGAAATGTGTGATCTCATTGGTCAACTGTACAGGTAATTACTAGGTAAACTTTTTACTAGGTTTGTTACGTGGCTTTTTTTTCTATTTCTCAGGAAAGAAAATAGTTGTAGAGCCAAAAATTTTGCGATATCCTGATTCATCGATGCAGTTAGCGATTGCTGCGGTGCGAGAGGGTAGATTCAAAATTAGAGAAGCGAGTCGACATTTCGGCGTTCCACACAGTACGCTTATAAATAAGCTGAAAGGCAGAGTTCCAGAGGTGAGAAAAATGGGACGTAGTACATATTTTACTACTGCCGAAGAAGATCTTTTAACCAAATACATTCTTGCAAATGCGAAGAAAGGAATACCACTGAAAAGGAGCACTTTGATCGAGACAGTCAAGAAAATATTGGATGATGAAGAGAGGGTGACGCCCTTCAAAAATAATCGCCCTGGAAGAAAATGGATAAGTTTGTTTTTAAAACGGCAGCCAGTAATTACAGAAAAACATGCTGAAGGTATTTCTACAGCAAGGGCCAATGTTACTGTAGAGGATATTAAAAACTGGCATAAAGGTCTCAAAGATTACTTGACTGGAGAAAACGCATTAGATATATTAGAAAATCCTCAACGCATTTTCAATGGCGATGAATCAGGTTTTCAAACCTGCCCAGAGTCAGGGAAAGTACTTGGGCCTGTAGGCATGAACAATTTCTATCAAATAAAATCTGGGAAAGAAAAAGAACAACTGACTGTAATGGTGACAATAAGCGCGGCAGGTCAGGTAGTCCCTCCTATGATCGTGTACCCCCTAGTCAGGATTTCCAAAGAAATAGCAACGAACGTCCCAGAAGATTGGGCAATAGGGAAATCACCCAAAGGTTGGATGACTGGTCCGTTATATTATGAATATATTGCAAATATATTTGACCCGTGGCTGAAGGCTAATCACATTAAAAAACCAGTTGTTCTTTTAATAGATGGCCACCGATCGCACATGACACTGCAAGTGTCACAATACTGTGCAGATAACCAAATTATAGCTTATGCTCTTTTCCCTAACTCAACGCACATTTCACAGCCCGCTGATGTGTCGGTATTCAAGTGTTTAAAAAGTGGATGGAAAAATACTGTGCACGAGTACAAACATAATACAGCCAACAGACAGATCACTCGCGCTGTATTTGCGCCACTCCTCGCCAAAGTATTCAAAGAAAAAGTTACTACCGAAGTGATCCAGAATGGATTTAAAAAATGCGGAATATTTCCATTCAATGTGTCAAACATTGATATTACAAAATGCATGGATCACGATACTCGGATTGTGCCTTTAACGACACCCACAGCAGATATTGGAGTGGAGACATTGTTATTATTTGAGTCTTTGATGCCAAAAGGTAGAGTCCAGCAATTTCGACAAAGCAACCCGGCAAAACCGTGGGAAGGAGAGGAATGTGCAAAGGAACTGTTCTATGTTTGGAAAAAATTAAGCCAGCGGTGCTTGTCTAATACTAAATCTACACTGGAATATACTGAATTCGAAACACAGGAAGCTCCAAATTCGTCAGTAATACAACGTGTAGCCGTTTCATCTCCTTCAATTTTAGAAACATCAGAGGCAGTAAAGTCAAATAATACAGATGACATTTTAGCTACGGCAGAGTGGCTGGAAAGTATGCCACCAGTTTGCACACCTGAACCAAAAACACCACCACGGAAAACTTCAGATCTCCCTGACGAGTCGAACACCAAAATTATGACCGGACAAGCTGATAAACAAAAACTTATCAGTCCTGCTTTTGGCAAGCATATTTTATGGCCATCTGACTCTCCATTTAAAAAAAGGAAAGCCGAAAGATTGCCATTCGCAACGACTTCTAAAAAGTGGCAGGACTACTGGTCCTCAAAGGAAAAAGAAAAAATAGAGAAAATTAAAAAAGCTGAAGACAGAAAAAGGATCCGCGAAGATAAGAAAACACAAAAAACTATAAGACCAATAAAGAAAAGAGCAAAAAGTGATACTGATAGTAGTGTAACAGATGAGGAAGAGATTACAGAGCAAGTGCAAAAAAGCGATTCGGAAACAGATAGTTGCAATGAAAAAGAAAATGATTTTATTAACTGCAGCAATACACAAAATACACAATCAAAATCCCAGGAGAACCATAAACCAGAAGAATTTGTAAAAGGTGATTTTGTTATTGTTAAGTTCCTTTACAGCGCACATTCAAGTAAAACCGTGGAAAAGAAATACATAGGCCAAGTGATTGATGCTCTCGAAGGCTCTCACGTGTTGGTAAAATTCATGAGAAAATCTGCTAAAGTAGAAAATACTTTTGTGTTCCCTCAAGTGGACGATGAACAGTTAATAAGACCAGAAAACGTACTACTGAAAATACGTCCTCTGACGGTTGCAAGAGGCAGGTACGTCTTCCCAAAGTTTATCAAAGACTATGCTTGTTGTTAATTTTTTTTATGGTACGTATAGTCAATAAGGATTAATTAATGAACAGTATTTTAAGAACGATTTATAAATATGATTTAATAAAAATAAAACTTAAATTTTAATAGTGCCTTTTTTTATAGCAAATCCAGTTTGCAAATGGTCAACTTTTAGAGTAATGATGGTCAGTTAATGGTGATCAGTGGTCACGTTATGGTGTTTTTAGCAAAAGTAACTTTCAGAGTCGTTTTCATAAAACCTTTAAAGGTTATCAAATTGATACTAAGTACAATAGTTGCAGTTAGTATTCAGTTATCTGTGTCCCAAAAATAACATTGAACGTAAAACAAATAACCCGTTTTTTAAGTATAGCTAAAGATAAAACCGCTTAAATGGTCAACTAGTGGTACATCCACCCTATGAAGATAAAAAATACATGCAACGCATTAGTGTACGTGGCACTAAACTAGTAATTATTGAGATCATCAATCATTATTTGAGTGGGTTTTGTTATTCACACCTAAGCTAAGGTTTTGAGTCAAGGCTTTTCCTACCATCTATCAATGTTCCATTACAATGAATGCAGTACAGGAACTTTTGATCTAAAAACCTGTTAAGTTAATGCAACATATTTTTTTAGGGTTCCGTACCCAAAGGGAAAAACGGGACCCTATTACTAAGACTTCGATGTCCGTTTGTCTGTCTGTCACCGGGCTGTATCTCATGAACCATGATAGCTAGGCGGCTGAAATTTTCACAGATGATGTATTTCGGTAGCCGCTATAACAACAAATACTAAAAAAAAAAAAAAAAATTAAGGGGGGCTCCCATACAACAAACCTGAATTTTTAGACGTTTTTCGCTCTATATTAATAATAAATAATGGTACCAGGTAGATGCTTGAAATTTTCACAGAATATTTAGTTTTATATTCCCTTCAATAATAAATAATAAAATTAAAATAAAATAAATATTTAAGGGGGGCTCCCATACAACAAACCTGAATTTTTAGACGTTTTTCGCTCTATATTAATAATGGTACCGTACCATGTAGATGCTTGAAATTTTCACAGAATATTTAGTTTTATATTCCCTTCAATAATAAATAATAAAATTAAAATAAAATAAATATTTAAGGGGGGCTCCCATACAGTACGGAACCCTCCGTGCGCGAGTCCGACTCGTATTTGGCCGATTTTTTATTAAATCCTATTTCCTCAGATACTGCAGTGCTTCTCTTTCACTTTATCTAGTATAGGCCCCGAATCAAGCTTCTTGTCGGCTGCATAATTATCTGCGCGTAACACAATCCTCGCGCGACTGTTAAGTGAGCTTCAGTCAGGATTGAGTTAATCTGCAACTTGTAGCTAACATCAGCGCCAATAAGTTTGACTCGGCCTATAACGATACCTTTTTAGGGTTCCGTACCCAAAGGGTAAAAACGGGACCCTATTATTAAGACTCCGCCGTCCGTCTGTGCGTCTGTCTGTCACCAGGCTGTATCTCATGAACGGTGATAGCTAGAACGTTGCAATTTTCAAAGATGATGTATTTCTGTTGCCGCTATAACAACGAAGACTAAAAACATAAAAATAAATAATTAAGGAGGGCTCCCATACAACAAACACTAATTTTTAGCCCTTTTTCGCTCGATATTACAAGTAATAACGGTGACAGGTAGATGCTTGAAATATTCACAGAATATTAAATTAAATATGCACTTTAAAATAAATAAATAAATTAAAATAAAATAAAAATTTATCCCCCCTTAATTTTTTTCTTAAGTCCCTTACAAGTAACGTAGTTTTTCTGCTCGATATTAATAACGGCAACAGGAAGATGTTTGAAATATTAAGCGGTATATTCCTTTCAAAAATAATAAATTACGTAAAATTAACTTCGTGCGCGAGTCCAACTCGCACTTGGCCAATTATTTCATTAAATTCAAGGCATCTAGACCATCTTTGATTAAAAATCTAAGTTCTTTTACTAAAGTCTCTCGAAAATTATGATTCGCTTCGATTGCTACCGACCCTAAGTAATCTATTAAAGGTATAATTAAAGCCTCATGCCTGTGCCTTGCTTGTCCACTTTTTACTTGCACTTCTGCTTTTTCAACATCTCCTTTTTCGAACAAATTGAGTGTCGAGTTGTTAAACTAGTTATCATGCATTAGAAATCATATTGCTGGAAAAATGTGGCTGGGACAGGTACTAATTAGACCTATTCCATGTAGAGCAAGACCTGATAAGCTTATGTTAGTACTAGCTGCAATGTTTATGTACCTACGTCTCGTTACGTACTTTTAGCAGTTGTTTACTATACATTTTTGAGGTGGAGATAACATATTTTTATATTATATCCCCACGCGGACAATAGGGTTCGTTCGTGCTCTTTGTCAACTTAGTTAATTTTAAGCTTTCAAGCATCTATGAAAATTTCAACTGTCTAGCTATCACGGTTCATGAGATACCTACAGCCTGGTGACAGACAGACAGAAAGACGGACGGACAGCTGAGTCAAGTAATAGGGTCCCGTTTTTACCCTTTGGGTACGGAACTCTAAAAAATACCTCACTATCACGACGTTTTATTCCGACCGAGTTGCATTGATCGTAAATAAATCATGGGTAGACTGGGTATTACTTAAATTACTTTGACCAGACAAGATACTAAAAAAACTTATAAAACCTATTTGGTTACCAAAGTCTTCGTATATATTTTTAAGGAAAGATAATTCCTCCATGGTCTTTGGCTTCAGGTGTTTTATAAAATTAATGCATGTAAGCAGAATACAGATTGTCGGTTTTTGTTCGGCTTCTGTCTAAACTGGATTTATATTATTAGCTTATGTCGACTCGTTTCTTTTCTAGGTTGTCACTCGTTTTTGGGTAAATCTGATTTAATTTACCGAAAATAGTTGTGTTCTATTTCTTTAAATCCATTCATCCATCCGACGTAGGACGCCCACTGCTGGACATAGGCCTCCCCTATGGATTTCCAATAAGGC
This sequence comes from Hypomecis atomaria, assembly GCA_964007245.1. Lineage (NCBI taxonomy): Eukaryota > Metazoa > Arthropoda > Insecta > Lepidoptera > Geometridae > Hypomecis > Hypomecis atomaria. The sequence continues at coordinate 3,953,048 of OZ023282.1, forward strand.
TGGTTGGAAGTGGCCTGCATTCAGCGCGTTCCTGTGATCTTTATTATATCGTCAGTGCACGGTGGACATCTTACGCTGCGCTTGCTGGTCCGTGGTCTCCATTCGAGAACTTTACAACCCCATCAGCCATTCTTCGAACTATGTGGACTACCCACTGCCATTTTAGCATGCTAATTCTCTAGGTTATACCTGTAACTTTGGTTCGTCTGCGCAACTTCACATTCCTGATTCGACCGATTTCATTAAATACACATTCAGTTTACCGAAAGTAAAGAATTGAATATTATTCGTGTCATTATCAAAATTTGAATAAATACTTGCATATAAATGTAATAGTTTGAATGGCATTGATGCATTCAGATTTAGCAAGACTTAGATAGCTAAGCAGATAGTAATACCAAACGTTCTATTTTCCTGGAAGAGATTGCTATAAGCGATAAGGAGCTGGTTATTTTACTGGTTTTATTACTTAAGAATAGCAAAGAGTTATTCTTCTATCTATTTGATCAATTTGTATCACTATAGATTTTATTATGGACCAGATTTTCTACGATCGATCTTCTAATATTTTTTACTTGAAATATCAGCCTTATCTTCATCTGGTACCTCTTTTTAAACATTCTGGACTCTTTGCCTACATTTTTATTTTAACCATCATTTGTTTAAGAGATAACAGGCAGTGATATTGCCTACTTTCGCACCATGCAGGTATAAAGTCACACCCTGAAACGCAACTCTCTCAAGCATAAAATAAGATGGACATTTCAACGCTGCACGATACAATCTATTTTATTGGGCCACACACAGTAAAATTGCTTACTAGTAAACCAAGTTCACGTGGTCTCTCACTATGGGCCTTATTAGCAAGCTTCAAGTAGCCCAACGAGCCATGGAGAGGGCTATGCTCGGAGTTTCTCTGCGCGATCGAATCAGAAATGAGGAGATCCGTAGAAGAACCAAGGTTACCGACATAGCCCAGCGGATTGGCAGGTTGAAGTGGCAATGGGCAGGGCACATAGCGCGGAGGACTGATGACCGATGGGGTCGAAAAGTCCTCGAGTGGAGACCACGTACCGGCAAGCGCAGCGTAGGACGTCCACCTACAAGGTGGACGGACGACCTCATTAAGACCGCAGGATCGCGCTGGATGCAAGCCGTTACCAACCGGTCTTATTGGAGATCTTTAGGGGAGGCCTATGTTCAGCAGTGGACGTCCTATGGCTGAAAGGAAGGAAGGAAGGAAACCAAGTTCAGCAGGTTGCGGGATTTTTATAAATCTTATTTATGTCTCGTGTTTAGATATAGGATTAGGTGTATATTTAAAGGAAAAAGTACTGGCTTCTTTTCGGATATACATGTATAGATTATCTCACTCGCTGTCAATCTTAATGTCGCTGTTAATTCGAATATCAGAGAGAGTTATAGAAATTACCTCACATAGTTTCAGATCTGTCTGGAATGGTTTTCCCATCAATTTCAGGGGATTAAATTTGTCTGGTCGGGAGATGTCTGAATTTTATTATACACTTGTCACCTGTTGGATAAATATTACAGGCAGAACGGCTCATAAAAGTTGAGTCAGGCTAAGTGGTTTTATAACAGAACCATAGTATTTAGTAAGGTCAAATGATTGCACGTTTACGGTAGAAGGCGTAGCTAGTAGCGGACATAAGGAGGCTGAAGACGATGGTTATGATGGTATAAATGACTATGTTAATGACAACAATATAGGTACCACTTAACTTACAGTTATTGAAGGAAAAGGAACTGATGTTATGATTTCCCGGAAACTTCTTTATAGAAACGGAATGAAAGATTTATTATTATTTGCAAGATAGGGAATTCAGTAACTACAATAAGCCCAATTTTGGAGGCGCCATCGTAATTATAATACCAAGTTAGTGTAGCACTGTTTCTTTTTCACTATATGCATTTGATAGAGAGAACACTATTTTACGTTGCTATTAAATTTACTATGGCGCCTTTAAAATTGGGCTTAATGTGTCTGGGAAACAAAACTATAGTTAATAAAAATTAAATATGGCAAATTGGAGTAAACAGCGGACCTCAACTGGCCTGGGGCGGTTTTTTCGCCCTTTACAAATAATGTTTCACGCGTTAACTGACCATATGAATGTTTTCTAAGGTAGATGACCTACTGATCACGATACACTGCGCCACATGCTCGTATGTAAATTCGCGTGAAATTGCTTCGAAACTAGATAGAGTTCGAATCGAGTTTCTTCATAGCCCCATTGTGTGGTGTTGGGGAACGTGACGAGATGATGTGGACTGTGTAGTGTGTAGAGTAGAAACCAGCTTTCAAAGGGTTCGCTCGAATTACATTACTGCAGTTACTGTTGAATAAAGGCTTCTTTAAATTGACAGGATATTTATTTTTATCGCTGTTTATCTTTATACAGATGCAGGAGGCAGGAAATACATTGTTGGGATATTGTTGCGAAGAAGATTTGTAATCTGAAACATTTTCATCCACGGTCTCGTATTGTAGGACGATTTGGCGGCAAAATTAGCCTACAGGCGGTAAATGTGTAAATCCACTACTGGCTCTCACTCCATGTACCTCGGGCCGTGTTTCAATTGTCTTTCCAACAAAGCTCGGAGATAGCATACAAACAGTCACATGATAAGATACGCTACATACATTTCCAACATCTGCCTAGCAATGCTTGCAACGGAAAGGCCCGCACGCATTTCAGTTACAATAGGGGTGAGGCATAGATCAAACATTGCACAGAAACGGCGTTGTTACATTTTGTATGCTACGAGAACAAGAGCAATTTGTTCAACAGTTTCTGTCAGACATGTACTGAAATGATTGTAAACAAAAAAAAAGCCAAACCAAAAGTGTAAAATACAAAGATCGTTATATCAGGTATCTAAGAAATTTTTGCATTTATCGTGTGAATCATTAAATTATTCTGAAGTTCTAAAAAGATCTAAAATAATTGTTTAGAATGATAATAATCTTGTAAGTTACTGTTGTTATTTTGCTACGTTTTTCCTATAACGCGCAAACAGCCAAAGAAACTCAAGCTAGATGATTATATCAAATTATTGTGGTTGGACGTGATGCGTACGTAACTCAGTTAAATTTTGTAACGCATTATAACGATATGGTAGAGCTGAATCAGCTCTACTATATAATAAAATGGAATGGTATATAAATGAATTCTAGCATTCAATTCTATTCCAAAGTTAAGTAATTTATAAAAGGAATAGCAGAATGAACTGACTTTTGGATTCTATAAAACGCTGCAACGTTTAGCGCAAGGCAATGGCTTATCTCTTAACGTACGTATCTATGGGGTGAACGCAACGCCTATCGACTTCGAAGTTCATTTGAACAATAGGGGTACTGTTGAAGTGTTGTCTTGATAAGAACTAAACATGGAAATGGAAACATGCATGGTAAAGATAGTGGAACCAAGAACGAGACAGCACCTTGACATGATTAGGTATGTGGGTGTTGTTGCACCACAAAGTGGTTTACACTAACCATTAGTTAGTGTATTTGTTCAAGTTTACCTGCCTACCTATTCCTAGGTATGTAAATATTATTTAAAAAAATACTAGGAAAATTATCTGTTGTGCTTGCTTTCAACAAAAAAATCAAGGCAAACGTTGAAACTCAAGAGATCCATTTACATGAATTATTTTTAGCTGAAAACTTTAAAACAGTAAGTTTGTATAGGCCAGGTAGCGTAGTGTCGAGTTTTTACAGACCATGCCGAACTTTACTTAGTTTCGGTGATTGCTAGGAAACAACTATACTAACTACGGTTATGAGCAGTACTAAAAAAAATATCAGTACCAGTTTTCAAACGGAAGAAAACTGCGCCAATATCCGTCCATTCATCTAGGTAATTAGGATATACAAAACCACAGACATCCAGACACTCTTCTTATTATGTAGAGGGCTAAAATTACTAAGAAACGTCCTACATTGATGATCATGTTCCTGCGGTTTTTTCAAACACTGCGGGCACTGTCCACTTTGTAGGCAAATCTACGCTTGTTCGCAACTCAACTCTATTTTAAAACAAGTCTTACGACTTACGAGATAATAGGGCTGTGCCAAACCCTTACAAGAATCGCTTGTAACGCATACAGGCACGTGTAGGTATTCTAATCTATGACTACACTACACTAGAGATAGAGGATTAGAAGATTATCGCACGAGACCACCCTGTCTGGAACAATACGGAAATTAAAGGGGTATTTGTTACATTTTAGGGTAAGGTTTTTTTTCTGTAGGAGAAATTAATAATAATAATCCATCATTGTTGGTAGGTAGGTACCTACTAATGATAAGAATCATTAGGAACTAACACGACAAAAAAGTAACAGCTGTGAAATGAACTTCTTGAGTAGAGAAAGAAAACGAAACGATACGAAGGTCGCTGAATAAAGTTTAATTAAAAGAACATAAAGAAAAGTAATAAAATTGATATACCGATGAGGATGATGATAATTTACAATGCATAAACCATACAATAATATATGACTAAACTTAAATAGGGAGTGATTTTAACTAAATTCCGCTCCAATTCGTTTCAGATTTCATTTCCTATCCATATGAAGAAATGAAAGTTTCCAGACTCGATGATATAGAAACTGCAAGCGCTAGAGAACCTTAACCAAACAAACCACAATGTAGGCGGGGTCAAGAGGTTATGCATAGAAATCATACATATTTCATGACATGAACGTGACATGAAAATCATAAGGTAGAAACCAACTCGGCGAATTTAGCTGGAATTTTGTATAAATTTACGAACAATTGAAGGATATATGTGAGGTAAGCTTTGAGGTCTTAAATATGGATGTTTATGGTAGAGGAAAATGGAGAAATGCATTATTGTCCAAGGAAGTCTATAAATACAAGATAAATAAAAATAAATCCGCAGGCTTATTCTTCAAGAATAATATATTTCGCGTGGTAGATGGAATTTTTGCTTGGATAGTAAAAACTATAATTAGAAACTGTGGAAGAAAATGAGAAAAGATATTCAGGATAGAGAAAACGTAATGATCTTTATTACCAGTTTACTAAAGCTCTTAGTCTCTTGCGGACAAATGTTATGCAGTTCTTATCGCCAAGATTAATGTCGTAAAAGCAAATATTTTCGCCAACAATGGGTCATAAAATGTTATCGCCGGACGTTGATAATACCAATAAATCATTAATAATATAAACTGAGCAACTTTCATCGCAAGAGCAGGTCCTAAAAGAAAGTATGTATCGATAAATATCGGCTGTAAAATTATCATAAACATTATGTTGCGAATTATGTTTAATGCATCTACTTTAGTAATTGTCATGTTTGAACTGTTTGAAGATCATTTTCTGGTGAAAGTAAGATAAGATTGTTACGAGAGTTACCTTTTATGTTAAAGCCTGTGCAAAACATGCTAAAGTAATTGCTGAAAAAATCAAAACATTAAGTTTTTGGAGGCTGCCAAACTGGGTGTTGGGAACCTGTGTTTTGGAAACTAGTTCCTACTTAAGGATTATGTTGAGTACATATTTAGGTTTTTGCTTTTGTTTTTGAACCTTACAAGTAGAAATAAAAAGACAAAAAAGGGGAAGGAGACATATTATGAAAGAAGAATCGGGACAATGCGGATTGACAATACATGATCTTCTTCTTTTCAGCCATAGGACGTCCACTGCTGGACATAGGCCACCCCTAAAGATCTCCAATAATACCAGTTGGTAGTTGCATCCAGCACGATCCTGCGGTCTAGACGAGGTCATCCGTCCATTTTGTGGGTGGACGCTGCATTTGCCGGTACGCGGCAATACATGAAAGACTTACTATATTACTGTCTTATGATGAAAATAGCTTTTACAGCACAAGCATTCCATAGAACAGTGAGCAAAATTATTAAAAAGGATAACAGTACCAGGATGATAATAAAGATAAATACATAAGATTCTTTCGACAATGGTAATGCTGTAACGATTACTGCAAAGCTCCCAGAGTAGAAACTGCGGTTTAACGAAGGCGATTAAAACTATGGGAACCTATAAACAATGCCAGAAACTAGTAGATACCTACTCGGTGAGATACTCCGAGAAATTCTCGTACGTTATGACAACTACCTCACTTATTGTTACATCAACAATAACTACTTGCGAGTCAATTATTGCAATGTAACGGGTTGGAAAAGTTGTTGAGCAATTTGATTCCAAAGCATAATGCTTTGGAAATTGGATTGACCTGAGTATTTTATATTATCTTATCGAGGTTTTCAGGTTTCCAGGATTATCAACGTGCTAAGAAAAGAATCAAAAGAGAAAAGAAGAAACTTACCGAGCGGCTTTAAAGATACTGAGTTCCAATAAGTTCCTACTGTTACTAGACTGAAGGTTAAAGAATATGTATGGATGGTAGCGGGCATGAAAAAAGGTCATTTTAAGTTTCAAGGACATTCAAGGTCGGTTCTGTAGTCTAGACAAAGATTTTGGTTCGACTTTGTACTAACCCAAGTAAAATTATTCAGATTCACATTTTAAGTCTACCCTAAATTACGCTACACGCCTCAAGGTATACAATTATTTTCACCGTATAGTTCGCGTTGCTCAATGCCAATTCTTTCAAAAATTATATCAGACAATGATTGATATAGAGTTACAGACAATATGAATAATTTACAAGACAGCTCGAAGTGGGGCTAACGACAGTGACCATGCACGGCAGCTGTGAAGAGTCGTGCCACTCTGCACGCTTCAGCAAGGACGGTCACGCAACGCCAGAAAGGTATGGACAGTAGCAGTATTTTAATGAGTTGACCATAAGGAGACTGGATAATAAGAGGAACCCGAATATAATAAGCCTAGCAAATATCAATGGCATGTTACACAGGTTTGGAAAACTTGGCACACGGTTATATATATTTTTTGTGATTGATTGGAGGGGTGTTTCCCTCAAAAAGGGAAAAATTTGCTGTCGCGCTATTTATCACCCGATTACGCTGATATTGGGCAAGATAAAACTTTACAAATATTTGCGAGTATGCATTAAATCGGTCATTAAAGAGCATAGGTTTATGAAGATTCAGTTAAATAGGTGCGAATGCGACTTGTACTGTTCGAAAAACTACTGGTTCTAAATTGATCAAGCAAGAAGTCCAAACATTATAAGTTATTATGTGGCGTATCTACATCGGCTGCAGTCTGTTATTACAAAACTGAAAACCTTATTAAAATAATAGGGCCGATAGCAAGGGCATTAGAGATTACAATGAGGAATGCAGACATTCCTGTTTGTAGCACCTGCTGCATTCCGACAGGCCAGCTTTAGGGAAATTACACGAGAATGAAGACAACGCACTGAAAACAACTTGTTTCTGCGAATGTCGAAACCAAGATTGTGCTTCTGCTGATTGGAGAATGTAGAAGATGTAAAATTTATCGACTTATTTCCTTGTTTGAGAATTAAAGCTTTTCCAGAAACAACTCTTCAATAAACAGTTACTCCAGATTGATACATGAAAGGTTTGAGTTAGGATATTATTTAGCGTACAATAGAAAGAAATATGATAAAATTTAATTAACACTAGCAATATCAAGGCCGCTGTTACAATATCGACAAACCCAGTTTCATCATCAGTTTCTAGAATAATGTACTTTACATTTGATAAATTCTAATGGATTCATTATTATCCAACAACCTTATCGGTCGATAAGCACACAAGAGCGCAATATCAATTAATCGATATCAGGAATAACGTGGAGGAAATGTATATCAAGCTTTACATTACAAACAATGGTACACATGACGCCACCACAAAAGCGGCTTACCCTGACTGCGGTGTTGTGGTTGAATATTAAATTACAATAAAATAAAAGAGCGTGAACGTATCCGACTGTGAAAAATATAACGTAAGCAACCGTGAAGTAGAGTTGAAGTCCATACAAATGTATGGACGAGTATGTTTACCAAACTATTTTTGTGAAGTGATGACACTCATAGCAAAGCAAGTTCTACTAAGCATACCTAATGCCATAGTGCAACCATTCGCGATAAAGCTGAAAAGAAATTGAAAAAATGAAACGCAGGCCTTTCTTTGATCTTTCTGATTCGGTAGAGTATAGCTTAGAGTGGCGCAAAAGAGATTACGAAAGACAAAATGGTTCCTAATCGTAAAGTGGACAATAAATCATCGGCAGTCGATGATGCTGAAGATAAAGGCCATTACGATCGATCAGGTCTCTAAGCGATCATTAAGAACGCTACTTTCATCTCGCATTTCGCCGGTAAAAGTTCATTAGCCGAACAGAACAATGGTATTAGATAGGCAGTTCACTGATCCGCTGGACACCTACACGATCGACGGCGAAAGTGTTTCGTCATACGATTCTATTGTAAGATAATAAATTCGCCACCACCGCATTACGTTCCTTTATTTACTAACAACTGTGTAGGAGGGTATTATCACGGCGATTACATGATGCTCGTTAAATTTAAACGTTCGGATGACGCAAATAGCGAATGAGACATTACATCGGTCATAATTAATGCTATTACAAGTTTCGCAGCGAACATGGAGAAATAAACAGATGCAACGCTTTGAATAGAAGCGTGAAAGTGCAAGAACCATAACGTCAGATCGTCACGTATGATACTCAAGACAATGACGGCCTTGATGCTATGACGACATGGAGGAGCGAAGCGTTCTGGAGTACCATTCGATGCAACAAACCATTGGCCAATACGCCGCTGTTTTGGGATGAAGATGTTCATAAATCAAAGACCATAAATCAAAGATTCGTTTTAAACCTTATTGTCATGTTTTGAGAGCATGATTTATTGAACTCTCACAAATGATATAATGAAGCTCTTAATACATACCATTAAGTTCGGCATAAACATGATGAAGGTTGAGCATTACGTAAGAATTGTAAAACTGTTCAGGTATGAGAATTGAGAATTCGAAGTTGATGATATGTTTGACTACCCTGGGCAATGCTCTACACGTAATATTAGTAAACAATGCGATGCGTCATGACGAAGTCTGTGACTATGTTTAACTTGTTCATTTACAGTTACATGTGAAAAGGCTCCTACAATATGCTGGCCGTCGGTCTTGAAAGCCTTCAAGGCCGCTACGTGTGTAGTTTCACAGGACTCGCGGTAAAAGCGGCAAGGCTAAAGGCCAGATGCATTTAAAATGTAAATTACAATTTATCGCGTATATCCATAAAAGAGCCGAGAAACGGATGGGATTTCGGTTGGTGGAATAAATATTCGAGCCGTTGCAAAATACATCTGTTGCAGAAGCAGAGAGATGACATGCTACTTTCTCTCGCATGCTTGTCCGGAGATCTCTACCCGGACGCGGCTTGCATTGTTTTTGTTAATGTGATTTTATTATTATCATGAACGAAATTGAAAGTTTTAATGTACAATATTCGGTCATGAAAAATCGAAAGCAAATTGCCCGGTCATTTAGGTTACCCATAACGTGCCATAACATTAAGATTGTATGATACAAGTGCTTTCGTTTTTTTCGTTTTGTTTGGTAGTTACGTGTACAATTTTAAGACTAGCGCAGCAATAACATTTTTATCGGGCCACCCGTGAAGATGGTGACATAAAATGATGACTATGTAGAAGTCTGCATCTTGGGTAGTTAAATTTATTTTTGCTACGAGTTCTTCACTATTTCATAAAAAAAATAAAAGCTAATAAAGATATCATCGATGTGTAACTTACCCTTTCGCAAGGCGGCGGAACAGCAGGACCATCAACTTCCATATAAATGCATAGAGTAGATTTCCTGGAGAGGGAGTCGCTGGCGAGACTGCTCGAGCTCGAGCCCGTGGAGAACTTCATGGTGGCGCTTCATCCAGTCCTGATCAGGTGACGTCTAGCTGCACTCCTATGCGATGTTGCCGGCACATCACACAGGTGCCCGTCACCTGATTGCTTTAGACGAAGATTTCAAACAGGCCTCTTGTATTTCCTCAACGTTAGTGACAGCAACTACTGAATTCGATCCCAATCCCAAGGTTTCTCCCTTGTCAGTTCACTCGGAATCGATGACTTTGTCAGCCTGCAACAAAAGTTTTATGATTAAACGGTGGAACAATGTCGGGTAATAAACCTGCAACATTTTATGGTAAGTCTTGGAGTATTTTAGCTTTTTATTACGGCCAATAAATTGCATGTGCCCTTTTCAGATTGGTCTTAAAATTGTGCAATAGGTTACATATTTTTTTGCTATTGTTGTTTCGTATATTTATGAGATGAACAACATTTGCGTCAAATTGTTAAGATTGAATAAGCACGCTCTTATAAATATACCTAATAGGTACGTTTAGCTGGTTGCACGCATTAAAGATTAAAGGTTCACGACAACGACTGCAAATTTTCAAGTGGTTTGAAGTTGTAAACCACAAAAAGCCACAAAGGTAAAGCCGCAAAAACGGGAAACACGAATTCTCAATCCAAAAACATTTGGAAACCTTTAAACACCAATCGGTGATCGATAGAAATCGCTCTCTGTTCTTTCTTGCTCCACTTTTGCTGTCAGATGTTGAATCAGTGTTGAAACCCCAAGGACTTGGCAATTTAGATCTGGCGATTATATTGATAGACGTTTTGTATCCATTAATAGGAGATTTGAAGAGGTGATAAACCGTTAAAGTGTTGCATAGTATTGCACCACTTGGAAATGATATACAGTTATTGTTGTGTCTTGTGTACCTAATGTACTATACATATAGCTTACAGTCTGCACCTTTAAAGTTTACTTTAAGTTAAGCACTTATATGAAATCTAAAGCTAAGTTTTTGTATAGATATAGGCCGAATCAAAATTAATGGCGTCTGTGAACACGGGGCGAGTCGTTGCGCAGTAGCAATTTATTTATAAGTCAGCCACGACTGCCACGAGTGACGATTTTGCACAGCTTGAAGCTAACTTCACAGATGCTATTATGTGTGATTCAGCCTACACTTTTATTTGTATCAGATTAATTCATTGGACAAATATTTTGGAATTTTGTTCTGATAAAATCACTATCACTGAAACGGTTCTGTCTATCAATGATAACAATCCTCGTATTGATTGATAACAGATAAATTGCAATCGGATTGAGACAATCCGATTATTTGCTATTGTGAAGAATATTTCATTGAATTGGAATTCTAAAACAGAGCCACACTCTATTGTACTAGAAATGAATGAACCAAGAAAAAAACAGGAATGAAAAAACTAATGTAATGCAATATGATTACATTGTTCTAACTAAAACTACTGGTGTGTATAGAATATTAAAGTGCACAATGCGCACACGCACGGCAGCCATATAAAACAGAAGCTTTACCGTAAATACGCCAGTTTCGAATTTCAAACGGTTGGAGGAATGTTAAATAGCACTTACTCCGCATTATATGACTCACTCCATCTTCACCGTAACCGCTGTACTATATTAGACCTTAAGGGTTTGATTTAAAGCGAGTAAATTCAAGATCATGCTATAAATTTAGCCGCGGAACAGTTACGCAATTCTTCGGTGAATCAAAATTGCTTCCAAGGTATGGTTACTTAATGTAAGGTATAAAAACTCTATTGTTAAGCCAGGTTTCTTTGAGATTCGTGGGCCTGTATCTCTCGACATTACATCTTGTTGTTTAGCGTTAAACCTTTCTAATTTGAATTCGTTTGCCTTTCTTCGGCATAGATTTTGAGGCAGATTGTAGCAAACTGACCGTTCGTTCGTTGTTCTGGTTGTGAATGGTGTTTGGATCAGCCTAGTTTGCATTATTGGGTTTCTTTTTGTTTAAGCTTACCAGTTTGGAACCAGTTTCTTTATTTATATTAGAACTTTAGATTTTATGATCATTTTTATGGAAGTCATTGTATGCTGCAGCGATATCGCTAGTTGAAAATGAAACATTTTTGTGTTAGTTAATACTTGGAAACAAACGCAACTATGTAAAAAGAGGTAGAAAGAGAGGTATATTTCTATAGGTTGTAGTTACCCCACGCAAACATTAACTTTGAATTACTTGCATAGTACGAGTACGTATTCACTAAGCGCATGCGTAATCCAAGAAAGACAATTTGCAACGACCTTCGTACAAAGAAAAGCGAAACAAAGCGCGGTTTATGAGAAAATTACTATAGGTAATTACTGCATCAGTAATACAGTATGATATGTACTCGCGCCTTGGCTATCGTGAAATGAATTCTATTCTACTCATTCTTTAGATCTGTTAGATGTAGAGATTAATTTAGTTTGACTTTATGAAAATAGGACATTAAATTTAAAGTAAAAATAATGAATTCAGTAGGGAAAATAATATCTATTTTAGCATTACTTAGTTTTTAAAGATAAACCTTTGATTTGATCTCATCAATACAATTATATTGAAAAACAATTTCTGTACCTACTGTCTTTTGCTCAATAGGTTTCCAAACGGATCTAGATTAAAATTGTGTTTCAAGGAACTCGCACCAGTTTAAGCTTTGCATAGATTTCATAGCAATCAAAATCATAAAGTTCAGAACAAGAAAAAGTACGTAAGCGAGTAGTAAATAGTCTCACAACACGTTATTTCACTCGTGGCACAAAAACTGAAACACAACTCACTACTGGCGCTGTAGATATGTCATTATCACACACGCAACGAGACGAGAACACCTAATACGGCAACTTGAAGTCGTCATAACGTATATAGATCATAAGAGATTGCTACAGATAATGCTGTCGCTCATACTGATAATGCTTGAAAACACCGAGATGAAGTAGGTCGGACAGTATTAGAAAAAGTTGTTCTATATGTTACTGGAAATATTAATGTATAAATAGGTAATGAGAAATAGAAAGACGGAAAAGTATAGATAGTTGATAATGCTGACTTAGAAAGCATCGATGACGAAAATAGGAATAATGGAATACAAGTTGGAAACGTTCTAAACTTACGTTTAGTTGTTTTACAATTTTTTATAAGAGCCGTCTCATTTTAGAAAAATCACTAATTTTAGCTGTATCTACTCTCAGAAACAAGACTAGATGAGAGGATTGTTTGCGCGACAGTTCACAACACTAAATGGAAAACAAATAATGAATCACTCGCTTGCACAGCCCGCGTTACCTTCGCTCTAGATGATATAAGCCAGACTGGTCCTTCCCGTTTTCTTCGTCTGTATAAATATGATAATGTCCCACTTTCCTATCAGGAAAACTGCTGGCACGCGATCGCACGTAATTCCTACTGAATTGATGATTACTGATTTGAGCTGTAAGCACCTATTGAGGAAATGCTCTACGTAAGTGGAAAAGCTATTCGTTTAGATATATCTCAATTTCTTTAGAAATATCTCGTATTCATTGAAATATGAAAAGAAAGCAATAAACCTCAAGGAAACTTTTGAAATCATAGTGGTCTATCAAACAGAAATATAGACCGTAAAATTTGACATAACATTCCTAGTTAACCTAGATACAAAGGCAAAAAGATCAAAGTTACGACATGGAGTCGTTTAAGATCAGTTGACCACGTTGAATAAATGTCACTTCCTAGGCACTGGAGCATTTCTAAGAAATCGAGTCATAACATTGTGGGAACGCCATATTTGAATGGTCTTGAAATAACATCAGTCGTCTAAGTACGTGGAGGTCAAGCGGTGACTGAGCCGGATTGCATTTTCTACAGAAATAGGCACAGTGCTCGGAGCGTTTCCCGAGCGAACTTGACGGCTTTCTCGTAGAACAAATGAGATGACGAATGACCGAAGCGTACAAAGAAAACGAGCTCGAGCGTTGTCCTAAATACCGAGGCGTCTACCGTAAACAAAGAAATGCATGCAAATGGTTACCACGTGCATATACTTGCACCGACGCAGGTCCTCGCGGCCGCGGCTGCCCAACCGAACAGCGTGGCCGATCGAGCTGAACGACACGCAACCACGAATTAATGCCTGCGAGACACGCGATCGCAGACAATATCGAAATTAGCCTTAACGGTGTCTCCTACAATCTATCTACGACACGAACACTAACATTTAACACAGATGATTCAACACCAACAAGATTTAGAAAACCGTTCGATGCAATAAGTGAAAACAATCAACAAAATCACCATTTAAATTTTTAAACGATGAGAATTTAATTTGATTGTGAAACCAGATGTAAAAATGTGAGCCTTTTAAGATGACGGTTATAGCAAAGTGCAACTAAAAATAACATCGCGGTATAACTGATAAGGCTCGCAAACAGTTAATTAAAGCAGACGTAAAATTCATGTTACATAAAAGAGAAATGAAATGAATTCATAACCGAACGTGGAAAATAAAAGCAAAAAGGTTAAAAGTTAAAGCAACAATTATCGTGGGTCCGATAATGAGAATTTTAATAAAGTAGCGAACAACACGGGCAGCGCAGCTACGTGACTGACGCGGCTCGCAGCGAGAATAACGATCAAGAGCAATTTTCTGGTAAACACATTTCTTCTTGCCAATGATCTTAAAGTGATAGAACGATATTTTTTTCATATTGTGGTTGAGCGGCGATGCGTGACGTAGCGCCGTTCAGTCTACGTGATATTTTCGTCAAGCCTAAAGCTCGAGGTTCAACGACCACACTCTGAGGTCAGGTGCGAGATAAAAAAATCTCAGGTTTCCGCAATATCTAATTTTCGGTCGTAAACATTAATTGCGCTTATTAAACCGGCTCGGCACCTCGCTCCGTCGCCGTCGGAGAGAAGTTTTTCGGGACTTTTATTACTCGAGGCACTTGGACACAATCAATCCGGGGGACAGACTGGGATAATTCACTAAAACTCGGAATGCAATGTATCGTCTTTTCCAGCAAAAGCTCTATCCTTGTTATCTAATTCGGATGTTAATTGAGGTTAAATATCTGTCAGTTCCTTAGCTAAAGATTTTATGACCGGTGTCTCTGTGCCGGTGTCGTAATTCTACATTATTATTACATCTAGTTCCGTGACGACATCCGTCTTATTGCTGCATAACTTGGATAAAAACCATCAGCCCACGAGCCCACGTATTTTGATCCGCATGAACGGCCAGCAATCTCGAGATAAAGGGACTGCATTCCAATTCCGATCCAATGGCTTGATTTTTACATCCACCCACGTTATATTCGCAAGGTCCACAGGCAGCCTTTCCCAGTCCGTTATCGGCGACGTGTGTTGCCTTATCAGTAGACGGTATTAGCGTGCCGTTTTATGGTTCGAACCGTTTAATGGCAGGAATCGGTCGAAATGGAACCATGTTGCATGGTAAGTGGTGAGCCGGTGAAGCTTTAACGGAGTCTCCGTGTGGGGTCGGATCCATCTAGAAAACAATCTTGCAAAAAATAACACAAGAGCTTCGCTAATGCGTCAAAACGTCTGAAGACGTAAACGGAAAGCTATGTTTTTCGACAAGTTTATTAGTGCAATTCACTTGATGCCATTTCACGATCGACCTGATCAAATGCCTAGGTCACGTTCGGCACGTTATGAAAAGAATGTAACACACGTGGTTACCCTTGACTGTGTCCTGGACTTTGTCAAAATTGCTGTCCATTCGGTTTTGTTATCGCGGCCAGCACAAATAGCCCGGTCACGACTCGCGCCTTGTTCAAGATTTGTCAAGCAATTATGCCTATGGCCGAATTGTTATTTTATTACGTCTAAACCACCATATTGTTCATTAACTACGCAATACAAATTCTTATACGTTTGGTTTGTTAAAATTTCTGAAAGTTCTATTTTATCAGCTTGAACGATATTCTGAAATGGCTGTTTTAAACGCCAATCAAGTGCCAGGTGATAAAGATAGCGGCTCCATTCTTGCGTTTTATGACCGTTACAGTTTCGACCACAGCGTGAGTGTTGCGTTGATTTGTTGAGATACCCAATAAAATTCCTCTTAATTTTAACTGCGGCTTAATAAATCATTTTCGTAATGATAAAAGTCGATGAAGTTTGGTGTCCGACCGCGTTCCCGTCTACCTGTTCCGTTGGCGCATTCCTAGCATACTTTATGTCCTTTGTTAGTATTGGTATCCTCTCTGTGCATTTAGTATTGTCACGCAAAATGTTATTTAAACCGAGCACCATCAATGGAATGGGAAACCCAAAAGGACCAACCACTATCGCTATTGAAAACAATTTGCACATGTTGCGTGTTTGTGTTTAAATCGAATAGCCTCTCTTTAGATTCATTTTTGCTACATTGTCAGTACAATGCATGTTGGTGTGATGGTGGTGCTGGATACTGCAAAATATTGTAGACCTTATTTCCAAAGCCTTACCAAAGATTTATAAAGAAGTAGGACTGCGCACAAGCTATTGAAATGGGATGACAAGATACAAAGCAATAAATAGACTGACGTTAAGTACCCGTCCATCAACTCTAGTACAAGCTAGAGTTAGTACGAAATTTTTTGTTCCCATTGGAGTTATTTGTTATGATAATGAGTTGGCAGTCTTGGTGACTTGTCTAATCTCTGAGGATTTCAGCTAGATTAGAACGTGATCGATAATTCTGAGATTTCCATTGATAAAATAATAGAATCAATATAATCCTAGTTCCGTTCTATTTGAAAGAAGTTAAGTCTGAGTACTATGTTGGGTTTTAGTTTGAACTTTTTAAAATAGATATGACAGAGTGGATTTTAGTACTTCAAAGATAATGTTGAAGAAAGCAAAGTGAAAGAAGAGAATGAGGACAGGTTAAGGATAAGTTTTTGAATGGTTTTGTAGTTATATTTATTATTAGAAGGCTTATAACTCGATTTATATGCTAAAGCAATAGAATTTAGACCAGGTGCTTTACACAGAATTGCAGTCGTTAAAAGTTCGTCCCAGTGATAAAGAAATTAAAACATATTTCTTCTACCTACTTGGTTTAGTAATTTAGTCCTACATCGCAAATTCTCATTAAATAATTATTTTTTGCAAAAAATGGCAAAATTCCATCTTGTACAAAATATTTCGCTCGAATTGTTTACATCATTGTTGATTTATCAAAAACGGCTCAGCTGATTTCTGTAAAACTTAAATGGGACAACCTTGGGAGTATACCCTTTTGAACTAAAAAAGAATTTTACGATTCGGTTCACAATTGGCGAAATTATCGATGTTCATCGTGTAAAAAATCGGATTTTCGTTTGAATTGCTTACATTATTGTTGGTTTTTTCAAAAACGGCTCAGCCGATTTCTGTAAAATTTAAATGGGACCACCTCTGGAGTATACCCATTTGAATTAAAAATTTTTTTCAATTCGGTTCACAATTGGCGAAATTATCGATTAACATACACAAAAAAATACATACACACGAACAGAGAAACTCCTCCTTTTTGGAAGTCGGTTAGAAATAAAATCGGTTGTCTGTAAAGTCGGTTTACGGACGATAATTTTACGTGATAACATCAGAAGAAAACATTGTTGAATCAACAACTGAAACAAGCCGGACGCTTAGGCGGATTGTCTCTCTATCGCTTGCTCCACGCTCTCGCTTGCAAGCTCGGCTCAAGCGGAAAGTGACACTTTTTCGCGCGTGCAGCCGGCGTTTATCACTACGCAGTACAAAACAAAGTCGCTTCCCGCTGTCTGTCCCCATGTATGCTTATATCTTTAAAACTACACAACGGATTTTGATGCGTTTTTTTTTTAATAGATAGAGTGATTCAAGAGGAAGGTTTGTATGTACTTATAATACACCTGTGCAAAGCAAGGGCGGGTCGCTAGTCGATTTATAAGACGTTATCACGTCAATAATATGTAACATGTTTTTACTCAGGAATTCAGGCCTCGTCTCTCACTGATCCAAATCTTGACGTGGTTTTAATTATTTAACAGGATGCTATATTATGTCACTCGGTTTCCTTCCGAAGTGTTGTGTCACAGCCGAATGCACTTTTTGGGTTGTTGTCATTCACTTACATAACTTAACTACTGTTTTGACTTTTGATACCTACTTTTGATTGAATCTAGATAAAAAAATTGTTATTGGAATATTATTACTTGCTGCGGATATGAAATGTTTCGAGTACACCAGTCATACTGTACCAGCCTTTTTAATAGTCCACTGCTGCACGGGAATCATGGCAAAGGGACAAATTGTCTTTCCACCATTATATCCCCTCAAAGAGGAAATAAATTAGGGATTGACAATGACAACTGACATTAAAAGTGGACAAAATGGTTGTCTCCCTTTGCCGTGCTACCCGGACAGGTCGTAGACCTACCCACGAAGAGTGATTGGGCCATATCCACCACGCTGTCCTAGTGCGGGTTGGTGGATTCACATACGCCATCGTATTTTTTCTACGGACGTATGCAGGTTGACTCACGATGTTTTTCTTTACCGAAAAGTCGGTGGTGTGAAATTCCGTACATAAATTCCGAAGAAATCATTGGTACGGGACTGGATTTGAACCCACGACGTCACGATTGTAAGGCCGGTGTAATTACCACTAGACCACTAAAGTTTTTCATTGTATCATAATTTTCGGTAATTCATAAAATATTTGGTCTTTTACTTGAGTCTTATATTTGGTCTATCTTTATTCTTTGAGCTATAACTACAGAGTTTGTTTTTGTTTCCTCTCTGTCAGTTCCTATGCTATAGCAATTGATTTCTACGAAAGCAATTACTACTCTACTTTATCTATACACTAGGACATTTTTCACTATTTTATGTATGGTAGATAGATAAACTCTTTATTGCACACCAAGAAATAAACAAAAAGAAGAAACAAAGATACATAAACAGTGTAACAATGGGCGGCCTTATCGCTGACAGCGATCTCTGCCAGGCAACCTTAGGATGGAGAGGACAGAAAGCGTATAAATAATGGACGGGGTGCGCATTAATTAAAAATGGTATTAATTATGTTAAGCAACCATACTTAAAGATCGTGATTCATTGGTTTAAAACGATAAACTCAAAATAAGCCATTATTGTAGATACATGATATCGTTTATTGAAGGTAAGTATCTCAGAAACCTCGGTAATAATTGAGATCAAATTTCTTTATGCGAGCTAAGGTCGGTCGCAAAAGTAGATTCTGTACTCATGAAATAGTCTGAAATAGTAGCAAAAAGGTGTTGATAGACAATGCAAATTGTGCCTATTTCTATTCAATTTCTTCAAGTCTACATTCCTAGGCCATCATTAGAAAATCATGCACATGTCTGCCATTGTGTGCACCCCATTATTCTGGTCCTCATTGCCGGATATCCATACATGCGAAAACGGGTCATGCGTTTGCGCTCGTTATGGCTCGGGTATGTCGACTACTGCTGAATAATGATAGGAAACAGTACATAAACATACGAACATTAAAATTTCCTATATTAAGTTTAATCATAAAAAGTTAATAGGCTCTTAGAAAATAAGACTCAACAAAAATACCCTCTAATTTTAAAGCGGGGTTCAGATCCTGTCGTGCTTGCAAAATTAATAGCGCAGAGCTACGCATATGAAATGGACCAAGCAGCATCGATACAAATGCAACAGCATTTTATTATTTTATTGACACCAAAGAAAGGAATAAAAGTAACAGAAGAAACAAAGACAGAAGAAAGGCACAAAACGCGGTCAAATCGCTAAATACGGTATTTTCTAGTCAACCTTTGGATGAAACAAAACATGTAAATAAAATATGGCAGTATGTGGTCATTCCTCATATTCAGAATAAAAAAAAAAAAAAAAAAAAAAAAAAAAAAAAATTATTTGGTCTTTTTATGAACATCGAAATAGATCAAAGCTCATTAGGATAGTTTCATTGATTAGAACGAAGTTATCTTCTGCCACATAGAACTCTGCAAGATTACTTCCTAACTGAATTTTAATTGTAAGAATGAGCAGAAATCAGCAGGTAGGTTCAATCTTTTCTAGATATGTCTTATAAGTATGACTCTATTTTCTTCGTGTCTCCGAGCAAGCTTCCACACTGTCGTTCCACATGATGTCATTACGGATTCCATGGGCATTCACCGTCGCCCAGTTTCAATAGACGGTCACGAAGTTCTCTGGGAAAGGACGTGGTAACTTTTCTTGGAATCGCGATCCAATTATTTGTTGTGACAAACGCTAATTTCTGTTTTTCGTTTTTAATTTGTTTGATGGCTTTTAGAGGCATTCACATTACCATTAACTCAACAATTTAAAAAAAATGTGTTGCATTAATTTTTATTTATAAAATCTTTATTGATTACCATATTGTAATTGTGGACATGCTCATTAATATTGACTGCATGTTTCTGCAGCTTTCTCTTATAAATTCCAAAATTCTCAAAAATTACATCGATAATCTTGATCTTGATACGTTAGCGAGTTATGCAATATCCTGTATATGGCTTCATAATGTCAGCATTAAAGTTTTTAATACACCAGCTGCGCGATGTTGATTCTACGCCGTGCGGACTTCCCGGCGCATTGTTCCTCGACCTCTGCGTCTTTTGTTAAAAACACTAATGTCGTGAATATTAAAATCGTGACAAGAATGTCTTGAGTCAATACCCGCTACCCGTTGCCTGCAATAGTGTTTAATTTCTGCGCAAAAGTCTAAAGTTTGCGCAGCTGGGCTGACGTCATCGTGTACAGAACCTTATGGTTGTCTTGGCTTGCCTGTTATGGAAAATGTCGCAACACAAAGGTGTACGTACGGCCTATTTACCCGATCGAGGTTTTCGACCACGCAGGCCGATATAACAAAAATGCAGACGCAAATCTGATGACGTGGGAGTTCAGAAAGTGTTTGCTGAAGTAAAAATATTTGCAAGACCACCAGGTTCACTAGGTTATGTTATTGATGACGCTATTGCCATATTTGTCCGGTGCTCGATTGTACGTGGGACATGTAGTAAGTGATTGTGCGTAACTGTAGTTGCTTGTCAATGTTTAGAGTGAATGACGATGCTTGTAAATCTGGTGAAGGGTCATGACACCGACCTAAGTTTCATTATCTGTGACCTGCGTAAAGAACTGTGAAAGCAAGGTTGTTTTGTCACGTACTAGTCATACTTATACAGAAATGGGGATAAGTGTCGTTCTTTTATGATTATACATTTCGACAAAATATTTTGTAATGACCTAACTTACTAAGTAATAACTGACACAAACATGTGACTGCTACGCTGATTCATAGATGCAACTTCGAAGAAATAGGGACTTAAGTAAATCGTGCCGTATCATATTGCGTTTGATTTGATAAAATATTTATGATTGCTTTTAAATGAATGTAAAATTCAAAATTGTTCATAATGTATGTTGCCGTTGATTTTTGGCAAATGAAATAACAATTGCTTAAAATGCTGTACATTAAATCGTAAAGCCTATTATGTCGCTTATCATAGTATCCTAGTTTACCAACAAAGTGTTCTAGCTTCAGACAGGTAAATTAGATTAGTCCAGTTGCAGCGAGGGTTGGCCAAGGTCTTTTGTTATCTGCTTATGACCATTATAGCTGCATTTTGTCCGTGAAGCCCGACAAATATGGAAATGCGATGTCGTTGTTAAACGTTTCAAACTTAAAATATATCCACCTACTCGAACTTAACGTAGAAGGAAAGAGAATGGAGAGTTCAAGACAAGTATTTTGCACTACTTGCTCCCACTTCTGATGGTGTAGTAACGTATTAAATTGGTTCCATCATTCTTCTTGCCGGAGTTAGATCTAGTTTAGTTCTATAATTTTATAATCAAAAGCAATAATACATTGGCAAATAGTAAACTCAATTATACTTTCTTTATTACAAACTATTTCAAAGGTGGAGTTGTAAATTGGGTATTTAGATTTATTAATTAGGTACAATTAAATGTTGGATTGCCACGATAGTGATCGATTTATAGGTAAATGTACTACCTACCAAAAGTAAGCGTGTTAACTGGTAGTTAACAATTTAATATTTTGTTAAAACATATAAACCATTTATCTACCTAACGACTTATTTACTCAATTATAGATTGATAAAAAATGAATTGGTAGGAATGAGGAAAACGATTTTCAACAAGACATTTTGTAATTTGTGGTAATTTGAGGTCGAACGTAATATTTTTTATCAAAGAGCTACGATTTTTACTAAAACCACAATTGATAATAACAATTATATAATAGGTAGATTATCTCAAAACAGCTTTAACATTATAAATACCAGTTTAAGACTAGACAAGACACCAAAAGGTCTGAACCAGGAAGAGGAAGGTTTGCTAGTGTAACAGAAGAATCCATCCACATTTGTTATTATAATTAACAAAGGTAAATCTTGTATTAGTGCTAATAGTTCATCAAAAATGTTGTCATTTTACATCCATTTCAGATTTAAAAAAATGCCATATAGACTTAAATCCTCCTCACAACAAAACTTCACTTATAATAGTGATTACAGGTGCACCAAAATTATTTATTGACTATCTAGGACCCACTTCAAGCTAGATATCAAGTGCCAGCATTTCTTTAACACCTTTACTTCGTCTATCGGTAAACTTCGAAAGGCGTGATCAAGCCAAGCAGTCATTGCACCTTCACCTATTCTCTTTTCTATAACGGACTTGGTCCTACATACCGATCGCCAATCAGACGTCAGTTTCGACATCGGAATGCCAAATACATGTGCATTAAAGGCATTGTTATAGAGACAAGAAGAGACAATATTAGGGCACGTGCCTAGCGCCTCCCTCCCATCTACTCGCTCCATCACGATTCTTTATCGATCACGACTCGAGAAGTCTTGCGAAACGATCTTTGGTCTACCGGATTAGTCAGAGTTAGATTTTGAATTTGTTAGATGAAGTTCAATGTTACAGATTTTACTGTGGGTCTTGGTATGACAAATTATCAATCGGTTAGGTTATAGGTATGATGAATAATGCAGTGCTAATTTTTCTTGGAGTTGAAATATTAAAATTGGTTTGCTTGCGATCATCGCTATGTGTATGTTGTTCATTTTGTATTTTTGTTGTTTCTAGCTTGTTTTAGTTACACCATCATATTAAAATCCATGCTTTGTCGTGTATGATATTGATTGGTATTTCTACCACCGATTTAAATTAACGTCTTTTTGGGTCATTGAAAAATCCACACGACTAATATTTTGTATCGTTATTTATCACAAATTGCATAACCTTTCCTGCTTTCTTTTCAAATCAATCTTTTTAATTAGTAGCATCTGCCACCTGCCAAAACAGTGTTTTAACGCTAATATATCAAAACAAGAAAACGATTAGATCTAGTTTTACGTAAGTAATCCTATTAATATGGTGATGTATTAATGATGCATGCAAATTTAAATTGAAAGACAGCCGCAAAAGTGAAATGGATAATTTTAATTGATGCTTGACTACACATGAGAAAGCAGCAATTTTGGATGGTTTCACAGTAGATAACTTTTGGAGATCAAAATGTTACTGCGACTGAACTTTTGAGCAGAAACTTTTCTTGTAGTGAAAAGAATCATTACCGTGGAAAAAATCTGCGCTTTGATATGGTACATCTATAAAAGCCGACGAAAAAGATTCTATTGTAGGTGAAAAAGCTTACTGAAAACCATAAAATGGAGTTGCGTTTCGAAAGGGTGGAATTCAAGGAAACATTCGTGTTTTAATCTAACTGTAAAAGCAACACCATTTTTAATTTCTCTTTACAGTTACGAACATTTACTATGTAGTATACATGTTCAGACTAAAGTGAAACAAAGCATTTTAAATCTAAATGATTAACAAATTGATGAATAAAACATGTTAAAAACCAGTGTGAAACACGGACTCGGCTGAAATCTAAAACCATGTGATTATTGCGCGTATAAAGTTGTTGAAGAATTGGTGCTTGAAAAGACGACGACATTTGTAATGCAAATCAGGAAATACAAAACGTTTTGATCAAATAAAGTGCCCCTAATAAGATTAGACATAAAAATAAAACGTAGGCGTCTAAAACATTGAAAGCAAAGGAAGACGTAAAGAAAGAATAGAAATATTGAGAGCCGCACCATTTTTAACTAAATTAACGAAAATGTATGTGCAAAAGGAAATTGAATATCTCCGAGTTAAGCAAGTCATGCAGAAGCTCGCCACCTTGCAAATCAGGTATGCACAAAAACCAGACACATCAACGAGCTAACCACTGATTGGTTATCCGAGCTTTTTGCCAAGATTATTTAATCATAAGATCACAGCCCCGTTGATAAACAAGTGAGAAATACCACAAGTTCTTTTAATAAAACACTTCCTGGAATTTTGAATACCAGAGACAAGATAGAACCTGCAAACCCAAGACTATATTACTTAGTTTCCTGTCTGCTCATTCCGAATAACAATGGACTTTTTTTAAGGCAGAGATAATATTCACACTTGAAAACAAATGGGCATTCATAGGATCAACAGATGACACAATGGGTGAGGTGAAGCCATTATCATTCTTAAAAGATAAAGATAAGTCATGGGAATGATGTCTATACATTAATCTATTTTTAAGATTGATGTGTCATGTGTTAATGAACTCTTCGAAAACAAAAGCAAGAAAGTGTTAACGAATGATAAATAAATAAGAGTATTTTGTCTAATTGTAAGCTGAAGGAGTCACATCACGAATGATTGAATGCTGAGATAATCGTTGTTTTTGATGGATTCCTCAATTTTTTCTCCGCATTATGAAGCAGTGATGTCAGGTTGTCGTCACCTTCATCGATTTATAGAGTTTCTTAACGAATCGTGTCGAATTTCGAAACTATTTTGTGTTTTGCGTCGTTCTAAGTCGATTGGCAAATTGTTTCTTGATTGCTTCGCGGTTCTGGGCTTCAGTTAGCAATTTAATAAGCTCAAATTGTTTCATGTAGCCAATTGTATCTGCACCTGCTGGACTAGTTTTTATGCGGTTCTCATTATTAACGCCTCCAATGATCTCAGGATATAATCTGAAGTGCCTCGAGGCGCGCATCAATTTGTAGATACATTTTTCTTAGTGGTTTTCTGGTAAAATAATGTTTTGACTGCGGTTTGGAGGTTAATGATATGGACAGAATCTTTGTGGATACTCAGCAACCGTGTGGACTAGAATGTTGTGCCCGAAACCCAAATTAAGATCGTCTGCTGGAGAGATAATAAACTTGGAAACTTTAAATACTTAATCAGATGTCTATTCGAGACTTTTTTCTAATCAAGTCGTAGACAGATCAATGATCTCAGAAGGCTGTAAATGTTTACAACCCAGATCAAACGAATGGACGTGTGCAAATATAATTTTCTCTTTAGTAATCGATAGTGAAGTTGTAACTATATTTTGTGGTTAATTGATGGCACACCTCGACAATTTTGATTTCGTTTTGCGCCCTCCTTTCCAGAGAAAGTGCAGGTTTTGCAAATCACTCAAAATCGCACATCGGTTTACTAGCTTTCGCATCAAGTTCTGAAACCGTGCAGATGTTTGTGTCTACAATCTATGTTATTATGGACTGATGTCTAATTTCATGTTACTGGATCTGTCGAGACTATTTTTTGTAACTGGTTATGCAGTGCATAGAAATTATAATCCAAGCGCTACTAAAGTGGTTGTCGTGCTTGCTTTGCCATCGAAGACGCTTTTTGTCCTATAAACCAAAGTCAAAAACTAACGACTACTTGAAAATTCTTCTCCAGCGCGGGTTCCGTAGACAGAGAAGACAATCTTAGTCTGAGGCGGGTTCATTGTTTTCTTGACATCATTACAGCTTTTTATTCTCTCTTCTTTAAGTTATGATTGTCTCTGCCATCTCCTCATCTTGAGCGCCATCTCCGCGAGTATACAGTGAAATGTATGCGCCTGTCCGCGTCACGCACCGGAGAAAGTGTACTACAAAAGCGTACCTGCGACTGGTCCCAATTGGGTTACGGCCTCGAATCACCTCGGCTCTTCTTTTTCGACTACCTCGCCAACCGACGGACAGACTTCCACAAACCGGTCCTTCAAACATGTCCGAGGACATCGTGGCTTTCCGCTAAAAACGCGGCTTTATTTTCATAGAAAAAACCGGCTGCTGCTACAAATCGAGTGACATTAGCGTAATTTACTGCTCCTGTGCCTTTAAATTTGAAATTAACCGACATATACGATTGGCGACGTAAATAGAATAAATGTGTATGCTAATTACTAAATTGTCCTGTTTAAAACAAGAACAACAAGTGGAAAGCAGTCACTCACACTCGATGTTACTGCAGAAAAATAACAACAAAAACAGAGATGTCGCTGCTAGAAATGGCATTTGCAGGATTCCTATCCTAGATTTAGCAGCTTACTGAGTGTCTTTAGCTGTTGACTGTAAGGTTGAAGTCGCATCGAAAGTTTTTATGTTTGAAAAACGGACGCGGTGGGATGTCGTCGAGGTTTTGTTACACCCAGTGACCAAACTGGATTCCTTAGAAAAGTTTTACTTGGTCTGAATGGGTGCCTTGTTTCATTGTTTGACGGGACGGCTATCTTTATTGGGAAGGACCAAGGGTGACCGAAGGATGCTTTTCATAAAGGAAGCAAACTT
Organism: Hypomecis atomaria; assembly: GCA_964007245.1. NCBI lineage: Eukaryota > Metazoa > Arthropoda > Insecta > Lepidoptera > Geometridae > Hypomecis > Hypomecis atomaria. The sequence continues at coordinate 3,979,556 of OZ023282.1, forward strand.
GAGCTAAGTACAGGTATAGACATAAAATAATTAATCAATTTAAGTAATTGGATTAATTTTGGACTGGATGAATAAGAAAATAGATATGAGAATATTTATAATAAGTTTATGGAGTAGCGATGTATTCAATGTGCTTATTTCTAAGATTGATCAATACTCCGTCTATTATGACTCGAAGGACCAATTGTCATGGAAAATAATCTTAGCTATAGTTACGCCTTGTTATGTTTATTGCATACTAGCGACCCGCCCCGGCTTCGCACAGGTGTATTATACATATAAACCTTCCTCTTGAATCATTCTATCTTTTAAAAAAAACCGCATCAAAATCCGTTGTTTAGTTTTAAAGATATAAGCATACATGGGGATAGACAGCGGGAAGCGACTTTGTTTTATATCATGTAGTGATTTTAAAGTTAATATTTTGGCAAATGTTGCGATAGCTACCAAAATTGAAGACTCCATCAAGTTACAAACAATCATGTAAAATACCCAATTAGTCATCAATTAGGTACCTATTCAGTTTTATTACTATCGTTGCACTGCAAGTTGTATTCATTGATGAATTTCATCATAAGCCGTTAATAAATATGTTATCATAACCATCGTCATCAATTTTACATTAAAAAGTTTAAATCATTCAATCATTAAGATATCAACACACGTGAGAAAAGTAGAAACAAATAATAAAAAGAAACAAAACATAAATTATCTCCTTACCTTGAAAGTTCGGCAATCCTCGCCAATAAATGATAATGCTGACTCTGATAACACAGTCACAAGTACAGCGATTAAATCAAATCGTCCACAAATTCATAGTTCACAAAGAAAACGAGTAATAAATAAAAATGCTTGATAACAATCAAAATGTACACCTCAACGTAAAAAAATAAAAGTTCAACAGTCTTGGTGGAATGCATGCATTTCGATTTCGAGTTCCCGATTTATTAAAAGGAGTTGAATAAATGCTTTTTAGGTGGATTCACTGCACTGTTTGTGGCACATTTTTGTTGTTTTTCGCACAAGATGAGGCACGAGAGTTTTGAAAGTTTGTATTTATCGCGAGGCTGTCACTACGCGAGGCTCAACGGGCGCGCGCCCGTCCCCTTCGGCGGTTAGATTCAATACACTCCCGGCTCACTCGCCTATAAAAAAAACTCGCCGTAAGGCGAACTGTAACGACTAGATTTTCCTTCAGAATGAATGAACAATAAGTATGATATTCCAAGATTCATTCGTCAAAGCTGTGACGTCATAGGCATGAAGTTTTAGGTAAAGGTGGAGAGTGCACTCCTAATACCTATTTGATGCAAATACCCACATATTGCTATCTCACTCTTCTGTGGTCAGAACTATCTTTCTAATAGGGTAACCCTACATTTTTGTCTAAATTTAGGACGTACAGATATTAATCACAATGTTGAGTAAACCATTATATGAAAATACACAATTGGTAAATGAACAATACAAAGTAAACTTAAGGACCTTGTTCTATAGGGCATCGCAGATATACAAAAACTAATTCTTCAATAAATGTGTAAGAATGCAATCTTACAAGTCAATTAATGTGTACAACTAGCTACGCTCTGGATTTATATGCTTTATGATGAAATACTGCGCCTGTTATTGATGGCATATGTAATTCAACAGCGCGCAGCAGAGCCTTAGTAATAGGGTACCGTTTTTACCCTTTGGGTACGGAACCCTAAAAAGGTAATCAAAAACAATTTAATTCAAATTATAATAGTTTATTAACAAACACATATAATTTACAATTATTTACAAAAAAAAAAACAAATTATTCGTTTAAATCATAGTTCATATAAATCATAAATTCATATAAATCATAGTTAGGGGTTGGATGAAATTGATAAACTCAAAACTTTGAAATTAAATTTACCCATTTTCGGGAATTAAAGGTATTAGGAATGCACTCTCCACCTTTACCTTAAACTTCGTGGTCATAGGTCACCCGCCGTGCATCACGAATTGTGAGACAGTGACGGATGGACGTAATGACATGTAAGAATGAAAGAGAGAAATAGTGTGATGCGTGAATGAGATAGTAATAGTAAGTAGGTAATATGCGCAAAAGAAAAAAATCTCCCTCGTCATCCGCCATTTTTTCTCTTGTTGTTTTACGGAAAATATTAATAAACAATAGTTTTACGCCATGAAAACTTCGAAAAGCCATGTATATTGCCATCCTAGATTAATCTTCTTCCTGTGTGTGTATGTCTAGTGTCTTCAGTCACTTACTTCAAGATAATTCAACGTGTTTCGAGATGACCGGCTCATCTACATAAATTGGATGAAAAATCATCAATGCAGTGTGTATTTCTTTTTACATCTAGGAAATAATAAAGTGCAGTGCAAAATAGTGGTGAATTTCGTTTCATTTTCGCCTGTAGTCTTTTCAGTTTCTCAAAATATTAAGTAGAAATACAAATATATAGAAACCTATACTTATAGATAGATTTAAAACTATAAGTACCTATACATAGCTATACCTTTTGATATCACAGAATAAGTAATAGTATGTATGGCATTGTTGGCCGAGGGGTGAAGTATGCGGCGGGCGAGGTTCTATTGTCGCACCACAGATAACGTTACGGCCTAAAAAAATCTTCGGCAGTCGGTCGTCTGATACGTAGTATCCTCTAGTTTGTGATTCAATATGGCGGTTGAATGAACAGTTCCGTACTGCCGGAGTGAACGTGCTGGTCGACTGAAAGAGCGCGAGCTTCTGAACGATAGAGTGAATGAAGAAAGCCTACAACTTGAATGATTTCGGACCGTGTTTCGGACTTGTTTCTTGCTCGTTTCTTGTGTCTCAAAACTTGAATTTGATTCTACGGCTATATAATATACGGCTATGTTTCTGACCAGCCGGACTAGGATGCGCGCCACGCAATATTTCTTTCGACATTTCAGAACGAGATACGAGTTGTGGCGAAGTATAGTAGTCTCTGTCACTTTTTCACACGTCGGAAAGAGTTCTTTTCGTGGTCGCATGCTTGGCCTACTAGGCTCTCATCTCATTGTATCTATATTTACCTCACAGACTGTGTATCAAAAGTCTGTGATTTCTCTGTGGTCTTTCTTAGTTCAGGTTTTGTGGCTTTATGTGCGATTTCTTGATGGTCTTTAGCAAACTCCAATATTCACCAGTATCATCGTTTCAATTCGTCTTTGTTTTGTGTAAAGAGACAAAAGAGAGTTCTTGACTCAATAGGTACCGTACCAACTCTTTTGTTCTTGACAAATTAAATTAATTAAAAAAAAATAACTGCTCTCAAAGTCATACTGACATCAGACGTCAATCAAACTTTACATTTTACAAACACTTTGCTAATGTGAACGTTTTTCAAAATCCCAATATTTTATATTCTCCAAATTATGTTCTGATATTGAAACCCAAAAAAATTACTAAGCAACCATGGCGTTGGATTTGGTCAGCATAGCTCAGCCACACTACATTCCTGGGTAACTTTTTTTTTTCTAACATTCGTACGTGGTTTTACACCATCGCACCAAATCTCATCATAGATAGGTACCTACAAAATGGACAGGGCAGGACAACTTACATGAGTAACATGTTAAGACCTAAGGGGTCATGCTGGATCCCCGAGGAGATTTCGAAGGCGGACAACGCTGTCGGGGCCGTGGAGAAGTGCGAAAGCGGGCCCGTAGCCCCGACCCACAACGCAGAGGTCGAAACACCCCGTTTTCAGAGGCTATAGCGCTGACTAGTATCGGCGGGGACTCCCACATAACCACCGGTCTGGGCTGGTGATATCCATAAAGGAAGTTCCTAGACAAAAAAAGGCACGCTGGAAGCAGATCGCTTACGACGATGAGATCGAATTTGAAACCGATAAAGGATTAAAATTAAACGATTCGATCGTAAATAAACGTTAGCTTAAGTAGCATAAAAACAAATTATTTTGAATCTATTTCATAGATAATGCGGATACCAAAGATATGATTCTTCACCGATGTCTGTTGTTGATTGAATCCGGGTACAATTTAGGGGTATACTCTTTAGAATAATCAGGTATAGGCCGAAGCAAACAAATTGGCAGCTGTGATGTTAGCTACAAGCTGCAGCCCCATCCTGACTGAAGCTCACTTGTATACCTACCTACAGCTGCGCGAGGATTGGGTTATCCGCACCTTGTAGCTAACATCACAGTCGCCAAGTTGTTTGATTTAGCCTATACCTACCTTCTAGGTAAGACCTCCTTTAGACTGCATCTCTGCTGGTTAAGCAGGACGTGGTCAAACATATAGGTACTTATGTGTACGCATTTGAGGACCAAAGGAGGCGTGATTTAGACCTATAAAGAGACCATCTCAAAAACAAACCGCCGCCGTCCAACATTGCATACGATTACAAAAATGGAGTCCTCACATGTAGCCACTGTCCACCGCGCTAAAATTGGGTACATCAGCCATGTGAGGACCCATCAGTAACCATACCTATGTACCTACAGAAAATGGTCGCCGTAGTCGAAATCGGCGTTGAAAACATCATCATCATCATCAGGTACTTATCTTGCATAAAAATAAAAAACAAGTTATATCTACCAGCTGATATTTAATAAAATAGGCATGTCTCTAGACAGGCTCTATAATTTGTCACAACCAAGATTAAGTACCAGCACAGTTATGTAGATGAGTGTTAGGTATCAATCTAACCGCAAATGACCTAGCTCGGAGATTTGCATGGCTTAACGTGACTTCTCAAGCTGCCTATAAGTATCTACTTGCTAAGCATCTTATTTGCCTACCTCCACGTATCGGAATACCTTCCGTGAACGGGATTATCAACTTATGTGCAAAACGGGCTACCGCAGCATCAGCCGTATCAATGATACGAGGCCCCTGGGCTGGGCTACAGGGAAAAACGTGTGTAAGCAAACCTTAGTAAAATGTTATCCACAACGTCACTTAATCTCGTGCTTCCCGAAAAAAATCTCCTCTTATTTTCCCGGGTTATGCGTTCGCCCAAAAGTTATGTCTACATATTATTATAGACGCTGAAATTTTAGAACAACTGAAATCGTCTTCAGCTATACTCACTTAGCTGATAAATCATATAATAATTACTAGCGACCCGCCCCGGCTTCGACCAGGTTTATTGTATCTATAAACCTTCCTCTTAAGGCGCAGGTCCCCCACAAACATTCTCGACGATTTTTGCACAGAATAAATAATAGTTACTATAGTTACTTTGCCATGCACGCCATCTGTTCGATTCGTCTTGAATCAAGTAGGCAGCGCTCTGACTACGTTGACGTGACGTCACAGACAGATTGTCTTAGCTTCTAAAGAAGTATTGCTAAATTTTACTCAAATAAAAACTACGTTACAGCTGTCTTATTCATATCTGGTTATACAACATACGCGAGAGTGAGTGGAACAAAAAAAACCGCAATGTCTGTCACATACGACAAAATTGGTATGCAGTCACTTAACAAACTTTTTTTTATAAACTGGCATGTGATAACCAACGTTTGACAAACCCATGAGTAGTTAAATGATAATAAAAAAGTTAAAAACTTGGTTATATCTCAAAATAATTACTTGAAAAAGTTACATTCTATAACGTATCATTTTACAAACAATTCTTTTGTTTTTTTTTTTTTGCTAACTAATAAATGTTTGATAATAAACCAACACTTGACACATTATATTTTATAAAGTCTCGTTTGACAGACAATTCCATTTAGATTTAAAATACTTACCTAACATATAATATGTTTAAAAAATATGTCGCTGCTGTGGCTTTTTTCGAAAAAAATAAAACAAAATATTCTCGTGGTAAGCAAATTTTTGTAAGACATGGTTTTATTTGGTAGAACAATTAACGTGTCGTGGCAGCGGCCGGCAAAGTGCCAGAAACGAATCGCTTTTGTAAATTAGGTGTGAAACAAAAAGTAGATTAGGGTAGAACATGACAACCAACGCACGTGCCAAGCGAGCGAAACGAGCGTGCCGCGGCAGCGGCCAGCGAAGTGCTAGAAGCAAATCACTTTTGTAGATTAGGTGTGAAACAAAAAGTAGGTAGGTTAGATCATGACAAGCAACGGCGAGCAAAGCGAGCGGAGCGAGTGGTGTCCTATTCATTCGCCCAATATTGTTTGTCCTAAAGTTGTTTTGCATCATAAAATTGTGTAGTCATAATATTAGATGCGCATAATTTTTCATAGTCATACTTGTATGTAGTCATATCAGAATTCTAGGGTAAAGTCATACATTAGGTCCGACGACGAGCGAAGCGAGGAGCAGGGTAAGGTTACTTGCGACCACAATGCACGAGCCGAGCGAGCGAAGCGAGCGGTGCCACGGCAGCGACCGGCGAGTGCCAGAACCAAATCGGCCCATATTCGGTAGTCTATATTTACTATTAGTTCATTTTTTAAACGAAACCATGCAAAAATATGGTTTTCGTATGTTTAACATCTGATGTTCTGACATGAAAAATATACAAAAAAAAAACAAAATATCATTCGAGATATTGTCTAAGTGAAATGATTGATTTATAATTGGTTATAAAATAATGGTTTGTAAAATAAAACATTTGTGGATAAAAGATATTTTTTTAAATAAATAACATCCGAGATTTTGTTTGTAAAGTGAAACACTTAAAATGTAAAGGTTTTGGATTGAACATTTCATTACTATAGAACATTCTGGTGATACCTTGCGAAAAAAAACTGCTTTTTTAAAAGATTGAAGTCTTGAACTAAGGGTCGAATCAGATACTTATTGATATTTTGTTTTATTAAAATAAGGCTAACTATCAGTTTGTAGCTTTTTTGAAAACAATGACTTACCCGTAGACATTAGGAAATATTTTTTATTTTAGCTGGTTATTGGTAAGTACGTAATAATAATACCTGTAGGTACTATAAATACTAGTAACCCACAATCATAACTTTGTTAAAGTCTCGACTCGCTGAAAACTTGGAAATGGTAGAAAATCGGGAAAATTTGTCCCAAAATACAACTTTTCTTTGTTGAAACCTAGAAATTTGGTGGAAAAGTTAGAAAAATTAGCATGCTCAGAAATCTTAAAAAAAAATTGATTCATTTCAGTAGGACTGTAGGACAGATGACAAATCGGTAAAACTACCGAAATATCGGTAGGTCCAAGACTACTGCCTCGAGCGAGCGGCAAGCTACAAGAATCATGTCGAGATAGAAATTGTGCGGTGTCAAGGAGACGTTGCCACTTCGCCACGGATGGCCGCCGTGGCGAAGTGGCAACGTCTCATTGACAACGCTGTCTATCTGCTAACGCCTTATTATAATATGCGAGCAACGGTATTTCTGAATGAATAGTTTTCAGCAGGCGTTATCAGTATTTATCTGTAAACTGTATTAAACTATAACATTTAGAAACAAATGTATGCACCAGGAAAAAGGTTCTAATATCTCAAACCACTTATTTCAAGTTTCATTCAAAATGAACCTCTCCGATCCATGAAAATAAGGATAAAAAATAATTACAAAAATGCTGTAGTGATACTTTTCAATAATATTTTAAAGTAGTTCCAAATATTAATAATAAGTATTTTGGATTTTATCCGCTTACTGAAGATATGATTAACCAAGATTTACTCATTTTAAACCTCCCAGATCTTGAAGAACGATCAAAAAATGAGTGGGAAATCATGTCGTTTGCTTATCTCGTCCCCTTAAATCACTCTATCTATTAAAAAAAACAGCATCGAAATCCATTGCGTAGTTTTAAAGATATAAGCATACATGGGGACATGAGGACATGGGGACAGCGGAATCGACTTTGTTTCATATTATGTAGTGATATTATAATTAATCAATTTGCCGAAAAAAGGCAAGGAAAGTGGATATTTAATTTGAATTGTTTGGCTAGCTCAATTTGTAGGAGTATAAACAATAAATATTTATTTCAATTTACCTAATGCAAGTATTTTTGTTTTTTTTTTGTGATAAATAAGTCATTTGGACCCCCCAACTAATTTTTATACAGGGTTCCAAGGCCCCTACAAGGCACGCTACGCCACTACTGGTTCAAAACGAGAGAGAAAGTAGGCGGATAAATATAATAGAGCAATAGAATAACAATATACAAATTCAGCACGGATAACTAATTACTACCTACCTATACCTTTAGTTCAACTATAGAACTCATTAAAGTTACTATCATTTATCATCATTTACACTATATTGATCTGCAATCAACGCGATTCTGCAGTTCCACACACGTCAGACACGCTTGTTAGTGCGTGGTTTTTTCAGGGCTCTATCGGCCACTAGCAAAAGAAAATATTGTAGATATTTCATGCTCCTGATAACATCAATGAAAATAACCACATGAACCACATCGCAAATTCAGATCCCAGCAGTTCTAGAGGTACCTATAATATAAATTCCAAAGGTCGACGACATCTATTTATGTACTTACGGTTTTTTCAAAATCACCATCATAACACAAGTATGACATCCATGGGCATAGCATAGGGTTCTCTTCAGATTTCCAATAAGACCGAATGAAGTGGTAAACGTGCGGTGTTTATTTAGATTGTGATTTTTTCCTGGTCTTTTACAGATGGCTTCAAAATAATTAAATTTGAAATTTGTTCAGGTACACTGGCCACTGCCCTGAATACAAGTACCGTATCGGCGACACATATGGCTCCACCACACACAAGATCCTGCTGGACCCGGCTGTGCTGCACTCGGAGCGACTGGTGCTCTCTGACAGGACTGCTGACGATTTCCAGGTTATCTATCTTCAAAGAGTTTTTATTTGTAATAAACATTTCAAAAATTCGTCGCGAATGCAGGACTCGAACCTGCGTCTTCAGATCACTAGCCCGACGCTCTCCCAACTGAGCTGATTCGCAGTCCCGACTTTGCGTCGAATTTGTGAAGTGTTTATCATTTTAACCAACTTATAGCGTTGGCCTTATCTATCTTCTTAGTAATTCCTTGATATACCTACACGGTCTTGGATACCTTTCTATTTATGCCACTGCCCAGCTGTACCTACTGTAAATGACTACAGTCAGTTTTATTATGGAACTAGCGACCCGCCCCGGCTTCGCACAGGTGTATTATACATATAAACCTTCCCCTTGAATCACTCTATCTATTTAAAAAAACCGTATCAATATCCATTGCGTAGTTTTAAAGATATAAGCATACATGGGGACAGACAGCGGGAAGCGACTTTGTTTTATACTATGTAGTGATAGTGATAATCAAAATTCATAACCCATAAAATGTAGATGGCAGGTGGAGTAAGTCTCTGACGGATTGATGGCCATGTGATGGGGCAGTCCCGGTAGACCCAAACAATGGCGGCGTGAACATATCCAAAAGTTTTGCGGCAACATCTGGATGAGACTAGCACAGGACAGGGATAATTGGCTAAAGAGGGAACAGGCTTATGCCCTGCACGGGAAGCATGGCAAAGGGACAAATAGTCTTTCCACCATTATAACCCCTCGAAGAGGAAATAAAGTATGGATTGACAATGACAGCTGACATCAACAACAACATGACAAAAGTGGATAAAATGGTTTTCTCCCCTTGCCATGCTACCCGGGCTGCAGTGGGTCAAAGTAAGCTTAAGAAAATGATGATGAACTAATACAATCACAAAAAAGGAAGATCCGGGGATTTTATACGAAACGTTCATTGACTTGATTGACTTTTCTCAAAATCGCGATGTCGTGCTGGCCATAACATCAGAGATATATGAATAGGTAGTTAGGTCATAGAATAATAAAGTTAGGTATTGTGCTGATAAATCAGATCATTTCCAGATATACAGACCGGCGCAAACAGCCATCGACACCGTCAACGCCAGGTTTCGCAATGGAGACCCAGTCTACAAGCATCCTATGATACCTGGCTATGAAGGTAAAAATAACTGTGTATAAGCTCTTACTACCTTACCACAAAAGATTTAAACACGCTTTAATCACTGTTTAGCCGTGCAATTTGTACCAAGTATTAGACATAGTCTAAAGCGTGCGTAAAACTATATTTTCTCGCTAAATACTAAGCACCAAGGATTTTTTATATTATTTTTTTGACATACAGGAAGTACCACACACATTCATTACCACATAATATGAATAAAAATAATAATTCAGGTTTGAAAGGGTTAGTTAGATCAATAGTTTAGCGGATTTTAGCGTAGATACCTACGCGTAATCGAATGAGATGAACTCTACCTAGCTTACGAATATTGGTAGGCTATTATGGGTATTGGATCTACTTATTACCTACCTACTCACAAGTTATTATGATATCAGAGATTCAAGCTCTGTAAGTAGGTCAACTTACGTCAGGTCCAAGTTGGCTAGGTCACCTAGGCTGCTCAGGAATCCTTAGCTTACTCACGATGCACTTTCGACACTTATCCACACATTTGAATGTCAGGAAGTCGTGGTATGTCTCGAACCGGTCCATGGTGATTCAGAGTCCAGACCACAATGTTGAATCATGATGCTTTTTAATTTTTTTTCATGTTTCTTTATCTTGATCTCGAAGAACAACCTACAGAGAAGAAAAGCTAATCATTAAATTTACTCTAGTTGATTTGTTTTAGAATCCTGAAAAGAAATACACATTTGAAGTGTGACAATAATTAATGTTTACCTAGTCTCCTTTGTCTGCGTATAGTTAGTAATAGGTACATACCTACGTCTAGCTTTTACTTATTAGTTATTCTTGTAAGTTTGTCACAGTTTGGAATCGTAGAGATTGTGAGTTTTAAGCAGTTCGCAATCGTTGGACTAAAGGCTCTAAAGGCTAAACATCACTAAACGGTTAAGCCAGCGGGGTCCAAAATAACGGGGTACAATAAGTACTCACTTATTCTTCAAACCACGGAAGAACTTAGTTATACCCGCGCCCACCCATTCAAAGCATATGATTCAAAGACATGGCCATCGTGACATTGGGGTCCGTTGAACTTTGGCGACTGCTCAGAAACACCACTAGTTTATCTACGCTATGACATTTTAATTTATTTAAACATAGGTACTAGTTACTACCATCAAGGAACGGTACCCACCTCGGATTTGCTCGCCCTTTACCGTCCGCTCTAGTTATCGGGACATTCTGTGCGTCTAGTTTGCGCCGCAACCAACAACGGTATCGTCGCTCCATTAAACTTTTCAAACCTATAATCTGTTTAGGTGCTGCTGTAGATTTACTTCGAACCTAAATTATTTCCTAGTTTTGTGGCCGTTGAATTTGTAAAGAGAAAATTTATAAATGAATTACCAAATTAGCACTATTATGATTTACTTTTTTTACTATTTACTTCAGCAAAATAATAAAACTTTCGTGGTCTTTGACTAATCGGTTGGTGTTCGTGGCATTGCTTGCGCCATGTTCAAAATAACCTCATTTCTTTCGCTTCATGGTGTCAGACATGTTTTTATCCTACCAGGATTCCTACCAAGACTGAATGCACATTTCGGTCAAAGATACACAGTGGCGGCGACAGAAGCCCTATCAGAGTTCCAGAAACTTCAACTCAACCAAAGAGCTGCCAGGAACCAGCTGGAAAGAGTCGTAGACCTGCAAGCCGGGAAGGGCCAGCCATGGGACTTGCTTGACAGATTCGTAAGTGCCCTTTGTGTCCCACATCTGTGAAAAAAAGTTTGTGGTGAAGAATGACTGAAGATCTGAGAGGATGGAGAAGGAAGATGAACGTCTTTGGAAGTCAATTGTAGAAAGAATTAAATTCCTTGAGTTGGAAGCTATCAAACAGTTTGACTGAGGATTGATTTTTGAATGAATACAACATACACTAACTGATGAAAAAGATGGAAGTGGTGTTAACAGAAAATTACGAAAGGAATGTAATGCCAAATGAGTTTTTTTATTACCATTTTTTTACCCCAGGGAATATCCTTGGGGGAGGCGGGGTGGTTATGTGGGAATCCCACCTGAGGCGATGTACCCACTAAAAACCCTGGGGTGTTCCTTCTCTGCGCATCTACGTCGGTATTGCGGGAACGCTTGCGCACACTTCCGCTACGAGTGAACCTAGGCGAACAGTAAAAAAGGCTGGAATATTTTGGAGGACGTTAGATTAAAGAGACGCCTGAATCCATGTTGGTTTTGAAAGTAAATATTTTTAAAAGTTCATTTGTATCGTTCTTCAGTCAGCCACAGCCGAATTCAAGTTGCCATTGATAATGGTGAGGCCAGAGTGCGCCGGCATACTTCGAGACGTTCCGATGGACGAGCCCACGCTTTCACCAGCGACACATTCCATCAGTCCGTTCTTTATGGAAAATGAAGACCCTGAAAAGTATATCAAGAAAGGTGAGCGAGATGCCAGATCAGCAACATAAAGAAACTAATCCACAGTCTTAAAATGATTCACGAAGTTCAAGCTAATTTTGTTGCCATTGAAACTTTTTTATTTTAATGAATACTTTTTGGTGACACTTGGTATTATTTGTTTTGCGCTATGTTTGTCATTTTTTTGGTAATTTTTGATTTGTTTATTTTGGAAGCGGTTTAGAGATTTTTCTTGAATAAAAACAATTCGCAATTCACCAACTGATCAACTGATATCTTTTGAAAATGTCCTACGCTAAAGTACATCGATCCTTCGTGCGTAACCAAATATGGGGATTTAATCCGTCTCAGTCTGTTCGTCGTAAGTTGCAATCTCGTACCCGATTTCCTACGCTAAGCTATGGAGTAGGGCTATGCTCGGAGTCTCGCTGCGAGATCGAATCCGGAATGAGGAGATTCGCAGACGAATCAAAGTTACCGAGGTAGCCCAACGGATTAGTAAGTTGAAATGGCAATGGGCAGGGCACATAGCTCGGAGAACTGATGGCCGATGGGGCAATAAAGTTCTCAAATGGAGACCACGCACCGGCAAGCGCAGTGAAGGACTTCCACAGACCAGGTTGACAGACGATATTATTAAGACGATATTATGCAGGCCGCTTCCAACCTGACTTATTGGAAATCCATAGGGAAGGCTTATGTCCAGCAGTGGACGTCCTACGGCTAATAATAATGATGACACGATTTCCTGAAGATAAAACTGTTATTCCTAAAATATGGTCACTTTTACAGGTTTTGCTGGTCATGTTCCATACGGTTTCCAACGTTTCGGAGAGTCGTCGAAGAAACTTACGAACTCGGCGCTCTGCGACTTCTCTTCAAACTATAGAAGAAGACAGAGCACCGAATGGGCACCAGTGAATGTAGTCAAGTATGTATGGTATTAATATTACATTTAGTTACGAGAGGTAGAGCCTCTAACTCACCGTAAATGTTATCTTTTTATTGAGTGTAATCGGTAAAGTTTTATTTCTGAACAAATATTAATATCAAGTGGCAACATTTCGTTTAAAAATCGATAATGTGCAATCCATGACAGCTGTCTAACAGCAGGCCATATAAAGGTATTTTTGATAAAATGTGTTACTTTGATTCAAGACAATGTTACTTTATTGATTAGCTCTGTTTTACTTTAGTATTATCTCTATTGTTGCATTTGTTTCACAGAAATCTAAAATGTAATGTGCTTCATTATTTGGTCGTAGCATTGCTAAAGGCCGATCAAACTTTTTGGTGACTGTGATCACGCGACGAGTCATTGCGCAGTAGGAAACTCGTTATATCAGCTGCATGAAAAGTGTATAAGTGCCAAGAAGTTGATTCGGCCTATAATGTTAAAAAATAAACCACTTTAAATAATTCTAAAACAACTTCGTTTGCTGCAAACCGTAACTTATGTCTTGTGACATTTGGCAACACTGAAGTTGTCATCTATTATTTTCCAAAACTGCATGCGCAGTGTTTATTTTCGCAAAAATCACTGAAAATCGTAATAAAATGCCGAAAAAGAAAATCTTACCGAACCTCTCGAAAGAGGAGAAGATGGTGATGGTCATTTCCGAAATAATACAGGAGTTGCTCGTCGCACATCGTCAAGGGAAAGATGTTAACCTCAACAAGATGAAGACGCGGATTTCTTCGAAATACGGGTTATCGACGTCTCCTAGACTCGTGGATATCATCGCAGCGGTGCCCAGTGATGCGAAGAAGATTTTGTTACCCAAATTGAAGGCTAAGCCTATACGTACAGCGTCTGGTATAGCTGTTGTTGCCGTTATGTGTAAGCCCCACAGGTGTCCGCATATCAACTTCACGGGTAATATTTGTGTGTATTGCCCTGGTGGACCGGATTCTGACTTCGAATACTCGACTCAGAGCTATACAGGGTATGAGCCAACTTCGATGAGGGCTATCAGAGCGCGGTACAACCCCTATTTACAAACGAGGCACAGAGTTGAACAGCTGAAGCAGCTGGGTCATAGTGTGGATAAGGTGGAGTTTATCGTCATGGGAGGGACGTTTATGAGTCTGTCAGAAGAGTATCGGGACTATTTTATCAGGTTCGTTATTTTCAATAAAACAATGTAATTATGCAGTATAGGTAGGTACACATTGTACTACATCCTGCCTGATTTAATGACATTATTCAGTAAGGCAAATATAAACTAGGCAACATAGTATAGGCCGAATCATACAAGTCGGTGGATGTGAAGTTAGTTACAAGCTATGTGAAACCCAACCAACGCGCAGCTTTGTGTGAGCTTCTGTCAGGATTGGATATTGCGCAGCTTGTAGCTAACTTCACATCTCCCGACTTGTATGATTCAGCTTATGCTTATGTTTGATGTCCATTCACTTTACTATATACGTATACATCCTAAAGTGAACAGATAATATAAAGATTTGTTCACTGCACATGATAGAGATGCAGTAATCATTGTCTGTTTCCAAATAGGTACTTTTTAAATCTTGTATACTTTTGATCAAATATAAAATTCTGATAGATAAACCACAATGGTAAAGAATTTAATCTAAAAAATATTTTTCTGAATTTTGCTACAAGTGAAAAATCTTGAGATAAAGTTTGGTAATGATACTTTCAGAAATCTTCACGATGCTCTATCGGGTCACACGTCGAACAATGTGGCGGAGGCGGTAAAGTACTCGGAGCGAGCCAAGTCTAAGTGCATAGGCATTACTATCGAGACGAGGCCCGATTACTGTCTGCAGAGGCATATGAGTGATATGCTGAGCTATGGATGTACTAGGTACGTTTCCATCTTGAAGAATACTTGAGAATGATCAATTTTATCTTGTTGCAAAAATTGAAATTCACATTTTCTTGCAAACACTGCCTACAGATTAAATTACTGACAGATTGAGCATTGAGTAAGTAACCCCTTGAAACAAATAAATTGCCATTGAATTGAATTAGCCATGTCTAACATGAGAAATTTGGAAGTTTAATGCACAACTGTGTTAGATAGATAGATAAATTCTTTATTGCCATACCAAAACTTAAATAAACTAGGAAAACTTAAACTAGAAACTTCTAACAAGTGTTACATGTGAAGGATCAACGAAAAGGTATAGGCGACGGGGTGTGCATGAAAGTGATAAATATACTTACTTAAACAACATACATTCTAATAAATTCTAATAAAAACCTACTTATCATAATATAAAATAAACTAATATATCTAATAAATCAACTAAATCGGAATTAACTAGCTTGTCACACACTTTGGTGGTTAGTAACTACCTGACTTCTGGATCAAAGAGGCATGGGTTAGATTCCCACCCAGGGCAAACATTTATCTGTTGAACATAGGTGTTTGCTCTGTGTCTGGATGTTATTTATTATTTAGGTACTATCTATACATATAAGTATGTATTTAAAATATATTTAAGTACTATATCAGTCTCTGGCAGCCATATCACAGCTTTGCTTTGTTTGGTGTCAGAGACCGTGTGTACATCTTACTATTTATATTATTTTCACCTAATATTTATATTGTATTAAGAATTTAATAAATAAAATGTATTGAATGTTAGAGCAGTGGTTTGTGCCTTTTAATTTGAATCTAGGATCACCAAGTAGAATCCGTTGAGCTCTTCATTTCTTTTACTAAAAGGATTAATTTTGACTCTTAAATGTTTCAGGTTGGAGATAGGTGTACAATCAGTGTATGAAGATATAGCTCGCGATACAAACAGGGGACACACAGTTAAAGCAGTGTGTGAGAATTTCAACCTAGCTAAAGACGCTGGTTATAAGGTAATCACAAGTAATCTTCTATCCTACATTACAGTCATCACAAAATAAGAGGCCCGTTTTGACAGTTCACGCCCATGAAGTTCTCTATTTTTTACCGATCGAAATGTGCTGATGGTAAATACATGTTTCATTGACTGGTACCGCCCACTCGGCTAAGTGCTGTGCATAACGATTTTTTCATTTTGTCCACATACTATTAATAATCGGTTAAGGAAAAAAATTAATCGATCCAGATATATTTTTTAAGCCGACTCGCACTTAGCCGGGATTATTTATTTAAATACTAGAGTTTAGATCAATTAATTTCTGAATTTCACCAGTTGCATTTTGATCTTCATTTAAAATTATAAGCTTGGAGCTCAAAGCCGTAAATAATGGCAATATTGATTTCTATACAATAGCTCTCAGAATCAATGACAAGTAATAGAAACCGTACTAAAATAGCGAGAGAATACATAACTTTGTCCCATTTTAATTATGAAATTTAAAAGCTGTTAGAAAAAGATGCACATACACTCGAACTTTCGTAATTTCG
Organism: Hypomecis atomaria; assembly: GCA_964007245.1. Taxonomy (NCBI): domain Eukaryota; kingdom Metazoa; phylum Arthropoda; class Insecta; order Lepidoptera; family Geometridae; genus Hypomecis; species Hypomecis atomaria. The sequence continues at coordinate 3,996,253 of OZ023282.1, forward strand.
AAAGGTATCATTCGGCTGTCCTAATTCAAAAAGGTAGTAAGTAGGAAGATAAAATGATCAGAGATTTGAACCTTCTGATGGAACTAGAAGGTTTAAATTTTCGATCATGTCGAAAAAGACAAAGTAGACCAAATTACAACCATTATGACGTTCTAACTTGTAACTTTGTGAATGAAGCTTGTGCCAAAATTACTAAAGAAGACGGCAAAAGTGGTAGAAAAAACTCGAATGAAAAATGAATAATAAATGAAGACAATGACAGAGATATCAATATCGACAACATAATTGGAAAAGAAATAATTATAAAAACGGGTGACGATAGCCAACTGACAATTTGGGATCATCACCTGAAGAAAATGATTGACAGCATATTCACTTTTTCTCGATTTTTTTTTTGATTGAGTGAATGTTATTTTAACCAAAATATTAAAGGAAAGAAAATTGACTTTTACAATATATATTCAAATCGATCAAATACTCAAGAAAACTTGAATCGATTTATCGTGTGTATCGAGTACCGAGTCGTATGGTTACATCACTAGTTACGTCGCGAAGGCAAATGTCAAAACGGGCCTATTATTTTGTGACGAGTATAGATCATATATTTTTATCTGATTACTGAATAAAAATAACGAAGAATTGATAATTTTGATGTTACTTCTTTCTTTCTAATTAAAATACAGTACAACTAAGTAAGTCTTGACACCCGCTTTACAATCATGAGGCCTTGGGTTCAAATCCCGGTCCCGTACCATTGAGTTCTTTGGAATTAATCTATGTAATTTCACACCACTGGCTTTGGGTGAAGGAAAACATTGTGAGGCAATCTGCATACATTTGTAGAAGAAATTCGATTTTCGCTATTGTGAATCCACTAACTTGCACTAGGTCAGCGTGGTGGAAATGGCCCAATCACCCTTGTGGATAGGCCCATGTCCTGCAGTGGACTATCAAAAAGGCTGGTACAGTACAGCACAGCTAGCTTAGCTCTTTTTGACGTGTGAAAAAGTATATATTTCACCATAATTATGTCATGTCTGACACGTCAAATTAATTATTTCGTGGTGCTTAAACTAGCCCAGCAAGTGTTATACTAAGTGCCACACAAATCGACGGATGAGAAGTTAGCCGCAGATGACACTTCGCCGTGATTCGCTAATTATTGCGCATGTGTGCACAATGCGTAAGGAGCGCGCGGGAGGCATGAGGTTGGCGGGCGGGTGTGCCCCGGCGCGAGTCTCTCTGGCTCCCGCGCATGTCTATATTTCAGCTTTTGCGCAGCGTTCTGCGCATAACTTACCATCCGCCGATTTGTGTGGCGCTTAGTATATTTACAAATTTATTTCTAAGTAATATCTACTCGAGCTTCGACCGCATTAGGCGATCTTTTTTAAGACTTGAGTACTAGTACGCGGGCTCGCCTCGCATAAAACTGCGAGCCACTGCGCGCACTTCTTTCTCACTGGAATAGTGTTACAAATTTTGAAATATCTATGTCACTGAGCCCTTATATTTTTATTAGCGCTCTTTTACATCACTACGTTCCCGCTGTCTGTCCCCATGTATGCTTATATCTTTAAAACTAAGCAACGGATTTTGATGCGGTTTTTTTAATAGATAGAGTGATTCCAGAGGAAGGTTTATATGTATAATACAACTGTGCGAAGCCGGGGCGGGTCGCTAATTATAAGATAATTTGTAAAATCAAATGTTTTTGCTTCATTCATTTTGGTCGAGTCTGTTCTTAAATGTGTTTATATTTATGTCCTTCCTCAGAATACATCCTCAGACAACCTGACAAATCCAAATTTTAATATAAAATGAATAATTTTTCAGATCGTAGCTCACATGATGCCAGATCTACCAAATGTAGATTTCGAGCGAGACGTAGAACAGTTCAAGGAATTCTTCGAGAACCCCGCGTTCAGAGCCGATGGCCTAAAGATATACCCCACGCTGGTGATCCGAGGCACCGGGCTGTACGAGCTCTGGAAGACGGGCCGGTATAAGAGCTACCCTCCCTCTACTCTGGTGGATCTCATAGCTAAAATATTGGCTCTGGTGCCTCCGTGGACTAGGGTTTACAGGTGAGAAAGACTAAAAGGTTACTAAAAAATAGGTTTTATATAAAATACAATGTTGCATTGATAATTATTTTTCGCATAAAATGGCAAAACCGCCTTCCATCGTGTACAAAATTCGAATATTTCACTCGAATTGTTTACATTATTGTTGATTTATCAAAAACGGCTAAGCCGATTTCTGTAAAATTTAAATTGGTCCCATTTGTCCCGCGGGAGTATACCCTTTCGAACTAAAAAAAAAATGTTTCGATTCGGTTCTCAATTGGCGAAATTATCGATGAACATACACAAAAAAAATATATACACATGAACATACATAGTTGTATGTCCACAATGAACTCTTCAACTACTGAACCAATTTTAGCCGAATTTTGTACACTGTGTGCAGTTTGATCTAACTTGAAAGATAGGATAGTTTTTATCTCAATTTATAATCGCAATTTTTAGGGTCCGTACCCAAAGGGTAAAAACGGGACCCTATTACTAAGACTCCGCTGTCCGTCTGTCTGTCTGTCCGTCTCCAAGCTGTATGTAATGAACTGTTACTGCTAGAAAGCTGAAATTTTCACAGATGATGTATTTCTGTTGCCTCTATAACAAATACTAAAAACAGAATAAAATTAAAAATAAGGGGGGCTCCCATACAACAACCTGATGTTTTAACCGTTTTTCGCTCTATATTGATAATGGTAACAGGTAGATGCTTAAAATATTCACAGAATATTTAGTTGTATATTCACTTTAATAATAAAATAAAATAAATATATAATAATATATCCTATACAGTACGGAACCCTCCGTGCACGAGTCAGACTCGTACTGGGATTATTTTAATTTTAATATTATTATGCCAAAACAATGTTTGGCGGGTCAGATAGTAATATATATAACATAACATATACTTTATTCTATATTCCAGAGTGCAACGCGACATCCCCATGCCGCTAGTATCATCAGGAGTAGAGCATGGGAACCTCAGAGAGTTAGCTCTCTCTCGCATGGCGGACCTCGGCACCGACTGCCGCGACGTGCGCACCCGCGAGGTCGGCATACAAGAGATACACAACAAAGTGAAGCCTTACGAGGTCAGTTCTATAACACATTTTTTTAACGCAAATAAGTCCGTGTTTGACCACCTACTCGCCGGATAGTTCATAGTTCATTTAAACGACAAATGGGTGTCAGAGACACACTTTTGAATAGTCAACAAAAATCTACATAACGGTAAAAATTTGATTCAACTTGAAAGACTTGAAAGAACCAATTACTTACGATAAATATTAATTATAGCTAAACAATAAACCATTCTTTGAAACTTAATTACCAACAATCAATCCATCAATTAAATCTCAATAATCATGATGATGGTAAGCGACGTTGTGGTGGAAGATGAAGCACGCAGACCTAGAAGATACCTATTCACTCTTACCTTCAAAAGCTTTAGATTATATCTCATAGGAAACTGGAAAGCAGGAAGACTGTTCCATTCCCTGGCGGTACGAATCAGAAATGTTGAGTCAAACCGCTTCGTACGTATCGAAGGAAAATCGACAGTGTAGGGGTGGTAATGTGGCGTCTTCCTACTCTTTCACATTTCTCTGAACAGTTGACCTCGTGAGAGAAGCGCCGACATCTCTTTAACTGAATCTTCATAGGCCTATATCGACTCGTTCTTGACCAATTTCGTTCATTCTCGCAAATCTTAATAGAATTTAGTTGCTAAACATTCTTGCCTAATATTAGCGAAATCTCCTTTTTTCTTTTTTTTAAATTCTTCGTTCGATACGTCACAGCGCCCTAAATCTATGCACAGCGCCATCTGCGAGTAATACCACAGAGATGGCATAGATGGCGCTAGTAGTATTAAAATATCAACTCAATACGCCACATACTGGGTACCAAGACTCGTCGAGATTCGTTGAAAAATGCGACCTATAGACGAAAACCAACACCGGACCGACGGAAGCATAATCGCCATGCTAATCCGAAGACCTTCGCTCCGATTCGGGCTCAGAAGCAGAGCACGGGAATTGATTGAGAGTTATTCTCTCTCGAGTGGCATATCTCAGTGTGGTTAGTTGTATTTATTTCAATACTAGCGATTGTCCGCGGCTCTGCTGACGTGATATTTTGGTTATTGTGCTATCCCATAGAAACCTTTAATTTTTAGGGATAAAAATAAGCTTATGTCACTGTCCAACCTGTACTATATTCATGTCAAAATCCAGACTATCCATTGCGCTGACACTGAAAATAGTAACTATCCAACAAACACAGTTTCGGTTTGTAATTTTAATAAGGTTAAGGATTTTTTATCTATTTAATTTTGTGTAAATTTAGTAGCTCGCCACACTTTCAGTTATAGGTACTAAGCGCCACACAAGTCGGCTGATGGGAAGTAAAAAGCCGAAAAAAGCTTTGCGTATAGCTTGTGACGAACCCAGTGAAGTTACGAAATACAAATTGATAAAAATTGTTCCTAATTAAAAATAACATAGTAATGATTGCACAATACAAAAAGAATCGGACAATAATTCACATTGCTTTTCGCTACTAATAAGTAGGAATAAATTTTTAACCGTGTACAGGATGTATTTTTAACTTCAAACGCCTGAGAACGTATGTGGAACTTTGACGGTGACATAGGCCCTATTTTTAACTTCAAACGCCTGAGAAAGTAATGAATGAATGAATGATTTGTCTGTAAAACTAGGTGAAATACAAAGGTCTTAAATTAAAGTTATGCTCTCTAGCTTCAACTTAAATAGGTGTACAGACGTTTACGTTACATATTATTAAACAATAGAATTATTAGTAAATTGATGTTAAAAGTATGATAATGTAAACGGAACTTTGACGGTAACATGGGCCCGCCCTATTTTTCAAATTCGAACCCCAGACGTTCGAATTTGGAAAATAGGGCGGGATAAAAATAAAACGGAACTTTGACAGATTGTATGAAAAATCTCTATGTTGTCTATGGAAGTTGCGAATACTCCGTACAAGTTCCGTATACGACCAAACTGTGCGAAGTCGAAAAATCAGGACCCAGATCGAACCATTCGCCATAATTTATTTTGTTAGCCTTTTCAATTAACGTTCCGTTTCACGATTATCGCTTATGTAGTCTATGGTTTCTTTTGAAATTGTCGTGCTTTGTATATTTTTAAATAAATTTTGAGAGAAAAAGTTTTCCGTACAAAGATAAGTACTTAATAATAAGTATATACGGCCGAGGTGTTCGAAGTTGACAAATAGCACGAACTGATGCGTCATCCATGTAGTAATTTTCACATTCATGATTTTTCAAAAATGGCTCAGTTGATTTCGATAAAATTTAAATGGGAGCACCTCGGGAGTTTATCATTTCGAAAATTAAAAATATTTTTTTAAATTGGATCACAATTGGCGAAAATATCGATGAACATACACAAAAATACATACAGACATACATCGAGGGGTAAGAACCAGATGAACGTATCTACAAAAATCTCGAAAATCGTTTTTTTGTAAAAATGGTTTGTATCTGTGGCCCTACACGTTGTGCCAAAAGAACATATCGCTACAATCAATAGTTTACTAGTTCGATAATAACGTAACGACTCGAAAAAAAAAATAATGAACAGCCAAACAAACTTAACTTCAATACCATCAAAATAGTTCCAAATTAGAATTCAGTAACTTTTAAAACAACGTAAAGACATATTCATTAATTAAACTCTGGGTGTAAGCATTGATAGTACTGATTCTTAATTGAACCACAACAACGTATAAGCCGTTACTACATTTTGGTTCTACACAATATCTTTACGTTAGTGTTTGTATTTTATGCCATAAGAACGTTTATGTACTTACGTTCGTTTGGCTGTAATACTTTGTTATTTCATCATAAGTATTTAAGCAAACCAATGTAATTGCAAATACGTTCTTCTGGCTGATTTAGTTTTATTTATTTTTGTTGTCTACAGCCACATTGGAATGCATTTACGTTAAAATCGCAGTTAAAATTGAGGTAGGCCCGAATAATTTGTTTAAAATAACGTCCCCCTGCACCCGAAATTTAAACTTGAACGGTGTGATTTTAATTTTTGAAGTACTTACTAAGTTTTTTTCGTAATTATTATTGTTTTAAGTGTTTAAAAGTTATATATAACAAGATGAAGAGGAATAGTCGAACTTGGAAGATTTTGGAATCAGTGAACCCACGAACGTCATCGCACCGATACTTGTGCAAGCCAACCTCACTAAATGCCGTTAAAAGTAACAACTAGTAAACTAATTCCTTAGATCATTGCTAGATGGCAGCACTTGTCCTGTTTATTTTTTGAATTAGTTTACCATTGTGTCGTTAGATGGCGTTAGCGCTCGAAATAGAATCGGCTGCATCGCGGTGACGTTTTCATTTAAAAGTGCAAGGGCATTGCTGATTAGCTGTGACTTACTACCTACACCTACTTGACTGCGCCATTTATGCAATTTTTGAAAGGCGTCAAGGGTCTAATTTCAGATGCCTGACGTTTATTTTATTTATTTAATGTTGCGTTAAACATGGTTATAATCCGCGCTACACAAGTCGGCGGATGGGAAGTTATGCGCAGAACGCTGCGCTAAAGACAAAATGTAGGTATGCGCGAGACTCGAGAGCCTGAGAGTCTCGCGCCGGGGCACACCCGCCCGCCAACCTCATGCCTCCCGCGCGCTCCCTACGCCCGTGCTCACTACTTTGCCACTTGTGTAGGCATTGTGCACACATGCGCAAAAATTAGCGAATCACGGCGAAGTGTCGGCGCTAACTACTTATCCGCCGACTTGTGTGGCGATACCAATACTTGCTTACTCCGTAGCGCTCATAGCGTTTGACCATGACGTGTTCTTTAGTGATCATCGATCATGACGGTCAGTCTTCGGATGGGTGACCGTGGCGCGTGGGTGGCATTTACAACTGAGCGCTACCGTGGCTCGGATGACACGTTGTAGGTTCCGTTTGTTTAAACCGTTTAGTCACGCCAGAAGCCTCCAGGCGGCTTAAAAACTCTTACACCAGGACTAGCCACCCGGCCTATACGAATTTACTTATCTGCTCACCCTATATTAAGCTGAAAGGTGGTAATTAAGATCATCATTACAAACAAATTTTACTATGGGACCAACTCTAAATTCAAGAAAAAATCTGCTGATCGATACAAAATTGCAACTTGGAATTGATAAAATGTATTAAACAGCTGTTTTTTTTCTAGAAATTCGGGTTAGCCCCGTAGTAAAAGTTGTTCTTGATGATGGTCTTTATCACCCCTGCACGGGTACTATGGCAAAGAGACAAATTGTCTTTCCACCATTATATCCCCTCGAAGAGGAAATAAAGTATGGATTGACAATGACAAAGTGGATAAAATTGTTTTTTCCCTTTGCCATGCTACCCGTGCTGAATGTACTATTTTTTTTAGGGTTCCGCACCCAAGGGGTAAAAACGGAACCCTATTACTAAGGCTCCGCTGTCCGTCCGTCTGTCTGTCTGTCTGCCACCAGGCTGTATTTTAGGAACGGTGAAAGCTAGAACGTTGAAACGTTGCAACGTTCACTGATGATGTATTTCTGTTGCCGCTATAACAACAAATACTAAAAACAGAAAAAAAAAAATCAGGGGTACTCCTATAACACAAACCTGAATTTTTAGCCTTTTTTCGCTCAATATACTCGTAGATAACGGTGACAGGTAGATGCTTGAAATATTTACAGAAAATTTAGTTAAACATTTACTTTAAAAATAAATAATGAAATTAAAATTAAATAAATATTTAAATATCCCATACAAGAAACGTGATTTTTTGGTCGATATTAATAACGGCAACAGGAATGCTTGAAATATTCACAGAATGTTAAGATGTGCCTACACCCATGTCTGGGAGATAATACGAGTGATGCAGATAATTAGATCTGGATATGTTCGACTGAATTACGCTAAAAACAGAATTTGTTCCGTGTACAAAACGGAAATATAAGCTTTTCTAACCGACCTCCAGCCAGCGGGATATTCACCAAATTAACGTCTGATGAACTATAAATTACTAACTTTTAGATCTGTATTTGTTCTGTTTACCGATACAAAAATAATTCTTCTAACGTCCTCACTTTAGCCACAATCGAGCTGCAAAGAAACCTCCAGTCAGCGGATTTTTTCTCTCAATGACATTTTCTTTTAACTTTTACACTAAATTAATAAAATTTAAATATACGAATGATGCCGATTTTATTTTATTGATTAGATTTATGTATTTAGAGATTAGATTTTTTTAAATTCTACCCACATAATAACTTTCTAATTCGATAATATTAATTTTAACAGAAAATGTACCAATAGTACAAATCCGCTAGACTTCTATAATTTAAGTATAGAAGTCTAGCGGTGGACGTCCTACAGCTGATAATGATGATGATGACATATAAATAGGAGATAACCTTGAGTTACAAGTAGCGGCACGTAAGTCTATCACTGAGGGTACTCTGGAGGGGATGGCTGCGCATGTTGACCGCCATACTAATCTCATGCGCAGCCACCCCCTCCACACTTCGCTCAGCGCTAGGCAAAGCCCCGAGTTCACCAACGCTTGTTTTAGTTAAACATGTGATACTGTATTTAACCAACGGGTTTTGCTTGCTGAACAGCAAAATTTCGTTAAAAAGCTGTTTAAGATTTAACCAACGGTTGATAAATTAAACATCTGTTGGTGAACTAGGGTTTAAAACCCGAGTTTAATCGTTGTTTAAATACAGTAATCACACGTTTAACTTAATCAAGTGTTGGTGAACTTGGGTCTTATATGCCGCGAACTCTTAATTATTGTTATTATTTCCAGGTTTTTTTTTCTTTTCTTAGTTTCCTCGGACTTTATCTGAGGTTTTGTTTATACTTAAATTTTTAACCAATATACATAATATATGTGATATAAAGTATAATTTCTTATCGATTTTGACGCATGTTTCCAAAAGACTATCCAAATAATTAGTTTTCGCAAAAAATTGCATGACCGTCTTCACCCGTGTACAGAATTCGCGAATATTTCGCACGGATCGATGTAGCATTTTTTACATTATTGTTGATTTATCAAAAATGGCTCAGCCGATTTCGATAAAATTTAAATGGGACCAATTTCGAAGTATACTCTTTCTAATAAAAAAAGGATTATTGAAATCGAACCACTTCGTAAAAAGTTATGCGTCGTTAAACATAAAAAAAAAAACAAAAAAATATATACGCGTCGAATTGAGTACCTCCTCCGGTGGTTCGTCGGTCAAAAAATTTCAAAAGACTTTTCAATAAACTATTTCTTACAAACATTTTAAACTATTATTTCCAGGTGGAGCTAGTAAGACGAGACTACGTAGCGAACGGCGGATGGGAGACTTTCCTGGCTTACGAAGACCCCCACCAGGATATATTGGTCGGGTTGCTGAGGCTCAGGAAATGTGCGTCAGACACGTACCGACCCGAGCTGAAGCCGGGGCCTGACGCTAACTTCACGCAGTGCAGCATTGTTCGCGAACTTCACGTTTACGGTTCTGTTGTACCGGTGAGTTTCTTCACTATTTATATACTACTAGCAGCGCCCCGCGGTTTTACCCGCGTTGTGCCCGTTCCAGTGGGAATTTCGGGAATTTTTATACATATAAACCTTCCTTTTGAATCACTCTATCCATTAAAAAAAACCGCATCAAAATCCATTGCGTAGTTTTAAAGATTTAAGTATACAGACAAACAAACAAACAAACAAACGAAAATAGCGACTTTATTTTATACTATGTAAGGAAGCGCCACACAAGTCGGCGAAGGACAGGTCCGAGTGACACTACTGTTACCTGGACTTCGGATAATGTTGTTGCTACCACGAAGTGGTATTAAAATGGTTTTGTCTCTGAAATTAAGAGATGAATGAAAAAGATATTTTCTTTAATAAGCGATATATTCAAGCTTAAAGCTTAAGCGATTTGGAAACACATTAAGCTCAAGCTTAATGTGTTTCCAAATCATTTTTATTGTATTTAAAGTGTGTGTGTGTGTTTAGTAATGTGACTGATAATGTATTTTTTTTTAATTCTTTAATGTTGAGTCTCTGATACTTGAATAAATGAATATTTAATTTAATTTAATTTAAACATATATTGTTAGAAAAATTAATACCCGAAAATTTAAATTAGTTGGTTTTTTTTCTTCTAAATAATAACAAAACACTTTTGCATTTTTCCAGGTAAACGCCCGAGATCCAACCAAATTCCAACACCAAGGGTTCGGAATGCTTCTGATGGAAGAAGCGGAGCGTATAGCTCGTGAAGAGCACTTCTCAGACAAAATGGCCGTCATATCCGGCGTCGGCACCAGGAACTATTACGCTAAGATCGGCTACAAGCTCGAAGGACCATATATGTCCAAGCTATTGTAAAGTGGGTATGAGCTCGAGGGGTCATATGTGACCAAGCTGTCGTAAAGGGCATATAAGACGAAGCTACTGTAAAAGGCATTTAAGACCAAGTTTTTGTAAAGGGCATAAATGACCAAGCTATATTGCAAAGGGCATATAATAAATGACGCGAGTTATTGTAAAGGGCATATATGGCTAAGTTACTGTCAAAAACACATAAAATCAAGTTATTGTAAAGAAGATCGTGACACCTACAAGGCGAAGGACCATATATGATTAAGCTATTGTAAAGGGCATATAGTTATGATCAAGCTATTGTAAAGGGCATATAAGACCAAGCTATTATAAAGGGCTTATAAGACCAAACCATATTAAAGGGCATATATGACCAAGCTATTGTAAAGGGCATGTAAGACGAAGCTGTTGTAAAGGGCATATACGACCAAGCTATTGTAAAGGGCATATAAGACGAAGCTATTGTAAGGGGCATAATTATAAGACCAAGTTATTGTAAAGGGCATTTAAGACCAAGTTTTTGTAAAGGACATATATAACCAAGCTATTGTAAAATGGGTATGAGATCGAATCACCATATATGACCAAGTTATTGTAAAGAACATATATATGGCTAAGTAACTGTCAAGGAAGTTGAATATGACTAACTTACTGTAAGTGACATGTAAGATCAAGTTACTGTAAAGGAAATCGAGACACCAGGTTTAATAGGCGTGATAATTGGGTAACAAACCATTAAATAAAAAACACCGAAAAGTCGAAATAAATTCGATAGATTGCTTATTCCTTAATTGTTGTAAATGTGTGCTAATATAATATTCAAAAATACTTTGTATGGCTACGATACAATTTATATTATGATCTTACAACAGTTGTATGAAGTTTTAAAAATTCCCATATTATTTGTATTACCATGCAAGTGTTTTATGGTTTTTCATATGGTTTATTCTATTCGATCATGTCTGTATGTATATTATATGAACAAAAAAGGTCAATTCTACGAAACGTTTCGGTATTGCATTTTATTTGCGGTCATAAATATAAATATTATAATCTAGGTTGGAAGGTGTTAATTGAATTGAACTATAGGATTAGACAGGATGCGAACTACCATATTTTTGCAATGAATTAGTGAAAAAAATAATTATCATTGTTAGATTTTTCCTTAGAATACCTAGGAAATAGTGATCCTTTGTAGACGCGTTTGACAAAAATAATCGGCCAAGTACGAGTCGGACTCGCGCATATTTATATGTTTATTTTATTTTAATTTTATTATTTATTATTAAAGTGAATATAAAACTAAAATTCTGTGAAAATTTCAAGCATCTACCTGTTACCATTATTACTATAGAGCGAAAAACGTCTAAAAATTCAGGTTTGTTGTATTTTACTCATCCTAAAAAGTGCACGATGCTGCTTAAGAAGTGTACACTTCAAAAAAACATTTATCGTGTATTGTATTGGTAAGGCTACATTATGAAATGTGGACTCGATGCTCAATGTTATACGAAATAACGAAGCTAGGGAAGTTATTAGATCTAAGAAGTTGTGTAGATATGTGTAAAATGAACGTTTTGTCTCATATTGTCCATTTTACAAAATTACCATTCATTGTCCATTTTAACTTAATTATACCGTTTATTATTTTTTGGGCGGGCACAACTGTCTATTTTTGCTTACCCCAGAAAAATAGAATGGGTTTCGATAAACTAAAAAAATATTGGTATTTAAAGCTTGCGCTACAGAAATACAGAAATTTTTATTTGCAACAAAAATAAGAGGTACAATACATAAACTAAGGTGCACAGTTGCACATATCTCTGATATACAGGGTTATTCCTAATCAATTGGCATCCTTTCAGGGGCTTTATTTATACTCAAAAAATAAAATCAGCTGTTCCATGCATTTTGTCGCGGGTGAACGATATTTTTCTATGAAACAAAATTTATTTTTTATTTTGACAAAACTCGCAGAACAAACATTGTTAGTTTTGATGTACAGAATAAGCCCCTAAAAAAATGCTAATTCATTAGGAATAACCATGTCTGTATACGCAAATTTACGCTACTTTATAGTATAGGTATAGGCTATACCTAAGGTAGCGTATAGCGTATCTATGACTCTGAATTCATTGGTAATGCTCACGAAGTAGTTGTTTGTGCCTGTCATTGTGACCAACTTTCACTATGGGACTAAACGCGAAAGAAACTCAACCTTCTAGAGTATCACTAATTAAATAGTAGTCTCTAAAAATAATGATTGTTTGAAATGGCCATTGTGGGACAAACAAAATGAAGAGTACGTATTTTGTCTAGAAATGGTTTTGGTACTAATTACGATGATCGGATTTGTAAGTTGACATAATTATAGCTTGTACTAATTATAATTATAGTGTGTACGCGTTTAGTGGCATAATAATTTATAATTATTAGTTCTAAAGCTGATATTACATCAAAGCAATGGAGCACACTGTTGTGGCATGCTACAATTTTAGCATTGGATTTATTTCACTCCAGTGATACAATACAGCGTTATTCAAAAAGGGTCTACTAACTCTACTAGGCCAAAAGGGGGTAATTCAGACCATCATCGTTATCAAAATTTACTACGGGGTCAACTCGAAATTCTAGAAAATGTCAGCAGTTTCATACAATTTGTCGATTCTGAGGTGCAATTTTGTATGAGACAGCCGATTTTTTTCTCCGGATTGGCCCCATAGTAATAATTGTTCTTGATGATGGTCTTGGTTACTTTTCGGTTTAATACAACACTTTGTGGATAACCCTGAACAATTAACTTGTTACCGTCTTACCACAAAAGTTTTACGCACACTTTAGACCATGTTTAACATTACAAATAGCACGGTTAAACAGTGTTAAAAGCGTGTTTAAATCTTTTGTGGCAAGGCGGTTAATATCTGACATTCAATATTAATCGGAACATATTACTATCTCAATTGGAATAATAAAAAAATATGGTAAATTCAGATAATGTTGCGCAAATTTTTTTGGCATGCTACAAACGTGTCTCGGTGTAATTCCAGCTTTAGATTTGAAATAATGTTGTAAGATCAAGCTGTTAATATTTTGTTGAATTAAATATAGTTAGCCCTCTGTACATGTACTTTTAGATAAGTTGCATAATCTTAGCACAAAATGTGTTGATTTCGATATACAGGGTTATTTTTAATTCTCCTAAATCTTCAGGTTAAAAGTACCCTGTAGTCATATAAGTACTAGATTCGGTTAATTAAGAATTTCTAGGAACATTCTCAATGTTGTTCTTAAACATTCTCAATGTTGATGTTTGACGTCATTTATGTTGATGTTTTATTTTTATTTTTTAATAGATTGTCAGTAATCTCAAATGCTTTGTAATTTTGTAAGGAATTGGCAAACTCTACGAGGTTACACTTAATGATAGTACTTAGCCGGAAAAAGCCCATATTTTATGTTTTAGGTTTTAGTTTGAGCGGTCTTTATCTCTGACCATACCGTCTGATCGTAACAGTAAGCCCCCCAGTTCACCAACGCTTGTTTAAGTTAAACGTGTGATTACTGTATTTAACTAACGGTTTTTGCTTGATGAACAGCAAAATTTCGTTAAAAAACTGTTTAAGATTTAACCAACGTGTGGATAAATTAATCATCTGTTGGGGAACTAGGGTCAAAAACCCGAGTTTAATCGTTGTTTAAATACTGTAATTACACGTTTAATCAAGCGTTGGTGAACTTGGATCTAAGTGAAGAATAGTAAAAAAACTACCGTTTTACTACAATTAAAAAACTATAGAGCCATTGCTATTAACTAAAATGTCTTTTAAAACCATTTTTTTTAGTGATTTTATACCATTGTTGTTTGTTATGACAGTAAAAGAAATCTATTCCAGAATTATTAATTTGAAAGAAAAAAGGAAACATTTGGGCTCTGTCCTATTATTGTGTATAACCTGTACAAGATGGGTGGAGAGACGTGGAAGAACGACCTTCACCCATCTGATAACCAGATGAGATATACTTTTTATGAAATATTATTTACATACAAATAGGTTTATGATAGCTTGCCTATCGAAAAGTGATCACGACTATATTTAATTCGATAAATTATTTTTGGAAATGTTTTTTTTTACTTTCACTTGGTATTTGTTTATTCCAACTAATAGTTTATAAGTTTTTAACATAGAAAATATACCTTGGTAGGTTTGCTTACTTGATTTTGTTCATACTACCTGGCAAGCAACTATGTACAAATGTGTCGATATAAGTACGAAACCGATCATATAACCAATCAAAATTAGTATCACAAAAAAGATAATTTAATTACAAAATTAATCATACAGGCTTGCCTTCAAAAAATTGTTCATGATATATTTTAAATATAATAAAAAATAGCCATGAACACTTTTCAATAGGCGATATGCTATCATAGGCGTGTTTATAAATAAATAATAATTTTGAAAAATACGTCTCATCTGGTTATCACGTGGGTGAAGGTCGATCTTCAGCGGCTCTTGGGCCAAGAATTTATTCAGTGTTGTTTATAACGTCTATGTCTAGATAAATTTTACTCGATGTTCTTTCATGTAACACAATGTACTGTGGAATTTTATGTCAAATAGAAATATGCTTACAAATCCTAATATGTTGTAAGAGATCTATGAAGAGTTTATTTAAAAAAATATATTTGTTGACCTTTACAGCTGTTACCACCTAGACAAAAAATATCAAATATTTTTAAGAACTATCTTATACATTTACATAGCATGATATGACGCGTAATGTTGTCTCTTTTACTCATATGCATCTATCTATAATGGTAAACATTTATTAAGTCAGGGTTTAGTATTCAATCGACCAATGAAATAATAGCTAATCGTTCCCTCTTTTTCGTCTCTTTCATCCATATCAGAAAATCTCTTTTTCATCGCGTTCTGTTAGACACAGAGAGCGACATTTAAAAGTTATGTTCAGAGCTGTCAGAAGTCTTTTAAAATACTTAGATTCGGAGTCAAATCATGCGATGTGAAGGAAGGTCTTTACTAATTTATTATGATTCTCTTTCAGACTACCATAAACCATTTTACTTACCTAATTATATCTACTGGTAGACCGTATACGGTCAAAATGCTTGTCTATACATAAGACAAAAAATAAATGTGCAATTGTTAGTGAGATTTGGTGTTTGATTTATGATTTCCTTTTCAGATTTTAAAAATTATAAATAAATCAAAAGAAGTTTAATGCATATTTTCTGAATGCTGATATTCCGAAAGCTAATAAAGCTTTTTTTCAGGTGACTAGAGACATCTTTTGGAGAAATTGATTTGTTTTATTGCCATGTTCTCAATATTTTACAGTTCCAGCCTTAAGATTTACAAGCTTTATATACCATGGTACATACTAAAACCTCAGAAGCAACTTGCACAAACCGCGGGAATGAAAAAATCTCTAAATATCTGCCAGATAAGACTAGAACACCAGGAATCACTCTGGGTGTATTCAACTTTAGGGTATAGTGAATAATATAAGAGCAAATCTGACAGAATGTATTCAAACGCAAATTCATACTAAAAATATGTATATTTTAAACGATATTAAACGGGACTCACTCACGTGTTCGTATAGTCATAACACGACTATAGTTTCGATCGCGTTCGGCGACCTTTCTCAAGTTGGCGAGTGCTAACACGCGGAGCCGTCTCGCAATGCACTGCGGGCTGCGGCGCGTAGCGCTCGCGATGACAGCGGTTGCGGTGGCGGGGCGGGGGTGTGTAGAGAGGATTGTTGTGTCGGCGCGCACTGAATATCCTCTTCTTCGATATAACGGTCTCCGTCGGGGATACTCCAGCACACTGAGCTCACTATGTCTCCACCAGTCCCACGGTCAAATCCTCTGGTTCCCTGAAGACACGTGAGTGAGTCCCGTTTAATATCGTTTAAAATGTGTGAAAACCACGTAAATTTCCATAGTAAAATATGTATATTCTTCCTACCGAGTTTCTTGTTTGCTATAAAGCTGATAAACTCCATTTTTGAATCTATGCACATACGTATGGTTGAAAAATAGACCCCTTTACAGTTCAGTTATAACAGTATCCATAATTCTACCCAGTCTTCCTAGCGTATAACAATTCAAGTCTTTTTCCCTTCCTTACCCTGTATTTCCATCCCTCCCCTCAGGCCGGACCCCCCGATGTCCATCAACCCGACGGAGATCTACCACAAGCATGTGGGCATGGTGCCCAACTACGCGGGACACGTACCTGGATGCATGTTCCGGTGAGTGCAACTGTCACGTGTTTTAGTATCACATGACATTATTTGCTAAATAATCGGCCAAGTACGAGTAGGACTCGCGCACGAAGGGTTCCGTACTGTATGGGAGCCCCCCCTCAAATATTTATTTTATTTCAATTTTATTATTTATTATTGAAGTGAATATAAAACTAAATATTCTCTAAAAAATTCAAGCATCTACCTATTACCATTATTAATTTATAGCGAAAAAAGTCTAAAAATTCAGGTTTGTTGTATAGGAGCCCTTAAATATTTATTTTATTTTTAGTATTTGTTGTTATAGCGGCAACAGAAATACACCATCTGTGAAAATTTCAGCTGCCTAGCTATCATGGTTCATGAGATACAGCCCGGTGACAGACGGACATCGAAGTCTTAGTAATAGGGTCCCGTTTTTCCCTTTGGGTACGAAACCCTAAAAAATTAGCTGTTCCATTCATTTCGTTGCACTTATTCTATGAAATTATTTAGCTGTTTTTTTCGCGAATTCGGGTTTGGTAAGTCTCAGTTTTTTTTTGTTGTTCTAGACTCCACTCTAGGAGTAATTTTCTTTGTACCTACCAAACAGTGTTAGTTATCGGTGACCCTGTATTCATGAAATCGCCGCCCCCGGAGAACAAAATGGCAATCGCAAAATCACAACTTTCCAGGAAAAATAAAAAACCGTTTTTCGTTGATTGCTGATGATTCACTGAACAGTATTGTATGTGAATGAGCTCATATGAAAGATATTTTTTTAAATATTTTTTTTGTAAAAGTATTGTAATTAACAGTAGTATAATTAAATAGATATTAACAAAATAAGATATTGATAAAAATTAATCAACGTCATTTTTTTTCTATGTCCGTTGTCTTTTTATTCTCGGTTCATCTAAGCGAAAACAAATATTGCAATATTGTATAATAATTTTATTCAATGATTATTAACAGCTCAATTGTCGAAATTTAATATCACTTACCATTGTATCCTCGTTATAATTTTTCCATTTTTGTATGGTAATAGAACTTTGGACTGTTGTTCTTGCCTTCAAAATGAAACAAATTATTGGTAAACACGATATTGCCAAACACGGTATATTTTTACTAGAATAAAATGACAACATCCATAGCACTATTTTTATAGACTCGTTTGCACGGGAATATTGTGGCTATCGATATTATCATTTTGATACTAGTTGAAAATGTTTACTATTGTTATCTGGCAATTTTATTCGCGAAACTATTTAGGTAATAAAAAACTTCGAATACTATTGCATTATTTTATAACTTCATGAGTAACGACAAAAAAATTATGAAAAAAATTGTATACTTAGATGTATTAAGCTCCATTAAAGTCGAATATGGTATAACATTAAAATCAAGACAATGGCGATTGTCATTTTGTTCTCCGGGGGCGGCGAAATGTACCTACTCGTATGTTTTGTTTTATGTAATTCCTAATTGAATTTATTTTGGCATTTTGAGAAATGGGAAATTTTTGAATGATTTATTCTACGACTATTTGGCCACTACAATAATTGGGTATTCTGCGTACTATTTCGACGTGCCTGTAAAAGTAGTGATTTTTGTTTGTAGGTATAAGCTCTATTCATCTAAACATGTTCTTCCCTGTGACGTCGTACCTCTTGTGAAGGTACGATCCACTTTTTAACCAAAAAATTAAGTTTTCGTTTTTTTTTTGTTAAAATTATACTTTTTTATAAACTTTGATTTGATCAAAATCATTGCTATTGTAAATGGAGAAAATATAAATTCGATTAAGCAAACCAGAAATTGTAATTTTACTATGTTATAGCATGGTAAGGTAAATGTTATAAAACGAAGGTCACACCGGTATCTAACCTAAGCGAGCTTAACTATCTGAGTTTAAGATCTAAGTTACCCATTTGAGCAGGTAATACAGGGTTAACCAGAACTGGCGGGCTAAGCCGAAAAGAGGTACCTAATTCATCAGACCATCATTATGACCAACTTTTCTATGGGGGCCAACTCGGAATTCGAGAAAAAAAAAACAGCTGTTTCATACATTTTGTCAGAGTTTTAGGCCGCCTGAAACTCTGACGCCAGGGCTAGCCACCCGGCCTATACAAACTTTCACATTTTATTGATTCCGGAGTTGCAGTATTGTGGAAAAGCTGATTTTATTTCTCTCTGATTTTTGGGTAGGTCTCATAGTAAAAGTTGTGCTTAATGATGGTCGTAATCACTCCCTTCGGCTTAGTACAGGGCAAGCAGATAGCGCCGTATAAAATGGCATTAAATTATTGATTGTTCTGTCCAGATTTGGGAAGACGTACGGCAATGACACGAGGGATGCCAAGAGATGGCTGCGAGGCGATTTTGCATCGTGAACTGTAAGGACTCCGCTGAATCTAGGGATAGTGCTGACCTACCACAAAATATAGCCCAAGAGGTAAGCGCAAAAAAATGCACACATTTTATAAAAGCTCAATTTTTGGCAACAATACCCCGTAGTCAGTCAGCTGGGTTCCTTAGCGTCAGGGTGTTCGCTTCAAGCAAGTAATGCAATTTGTAATGCTAATAAATGCCGTGTCATCATCATTTTCACCCTGTAATCGCCCACTGCTGAGCGTAGGCCTCTATTCTTGTACACCATTCACCTCGATCTTGTACTTAGAGATACTTACTTACCTTTTTTTACAAATTCAAATGGGCTCTCGCGCCAAACGCTAAGGTACGCCAGCTGACTGTTTCCAGGGTATGTGTTGTACACCGCCAGTATAACGTAATAAAAAAGCGTTTAGAAAATGCTAGCATTTTTTTCGTTCACCTCCCGGGCTTAGAAGTAGCGGCACGTAAGTCTAGCGCTGAAGGTACTGTGGAGGGGATGGCTGCGCATGTTGACCGCCATACTAGTTTCATGCGCAGCCACCCCCTCCACACTTCGCTCAGCGCTAGACTTATATACCGCGACCTGTATCTAAAATGATTTCAACAGTAATCATGAATTGGAAACCGAGGGAATGCCGTTGAATCTAGTGCCAATGCTGACCTGACTACCAGAAATCTCAAGTGATTTCATCAAATAATCATAGAACTTAATCGCGGAAGTTTATAACGTACATCAAGTGATTTTAATTTGGTACTGACTAAATTGAAGATGAATCTTTGGAATAATAAATGATAATTATAAAGCTATGGCCATGTCTTTACTTGTAGTACCTATTCCTTTGATGCTATAGGTACAATAATAAAATTATGATAGATAGGTTAATGGTCTCATTTTGGATTTCATGTTTTTGCACTAATGTAGCTTTCGCACATTCTAATTAGATAACACGGTATACTAAGCGCCACACAAATCGGCGGATGGTAAGTTATGCACAGAACGCTGCGCAAAAGCCGAATAAAGGCATACGCGGGAGCCAGATAGACACCCGCCCGCCAACCTCATGCCTCCCGCCCGCTCCCTACGCCCGTGCTCACCACTACGACACGGCGTCGTCATTGTGCACACATACGCAATAATTAGCGAATCACTGTGTCATCTGCGGCTAACTTCTCATCCGCCGACTTGTGTGGCGCTTAGTATACTACGTGTCATTTCTTTTTGTAGCAGAGAAATGAATTGCGAAAATTTCATTCGTTCCATGTTATATTTTTGCGAAGCATTTACAGGATTCATTCCGCAATTTGTAAAATGAAGGACCGGATATTTAAGGCTGTATGTGTACAAATATACCTAGATAAAAACTGTTTCGAAATAAGTATTCAAAACGATTTTATTTCAACAAAAGTAAATAAATATGTGTCTATTTATATTATTACAGAATGATTCATATACAGGGTTATTTCCACAGATCAGGGAACAAGGTCCCCTGTTCCATGATCTGTGGTTATTTCTAATCAATTAGCATCGTTTTAGGGGATTATTCTGTATACCAAAACATTTTGTATACCAAAAACGCGGGTGAACGATATTTTTCTATGCAATAACAACTTATTTTTTTGAGAATTAATGAAAGTCGCAGAATAAAAGTTGTTAGTTTTGATAAACAGAATAAGTCCCTAAAACGATGCTAATTGATTAGAATTAACCCTGTATAATATTTATATCGCAAGTTGGTTTCCGGTGGTTTTCTTTGTACTTTATTTTTTCTTAGCGTTCCATTCTTTGAAGAGCTTCGCAGCGAGCGCCAGATTTTCGTCTTTCTGTAAAAAAAGAAAAAAACACTCTTTATAACTAAACGTCGTTTCAGTCATAGGACGTCCACTGCTGGACATAGTTCTCTAATAGGTTCTCCAGTCGCGTTTTTGCGGTCTTAATCATGTCGTCAGGACGTCCTACGCTGTGCTTGCTGAACGAAGTAGTCGACAACTTTTCGACCCCATCGGTACTGTACTGTACCAGTCTTTTTAATAGTCCACTGCACTCCAGAACGTAGGCCTACCCACATTGGGTGATTGGGCCATTTTCACCACGCTAGTGCGGGTTGGTGAATTCACACACGCCATTCAATTTCTTCTACGGACGTATGCAGGTTGCCGCATGATGTTTTCCTTCACCGAAAAGCCAGTGGTGTGAAATTCCGTTCACAAATACCGAATAACTCATGGGTACGGGACCGGGATTTGAACCTACGAACTTAGGATTGTAAGACCGGAGTAATTACCACTAGGCCACCACGGGTTTTAGTTTAGTGTAGTTTACACACTAATAGCCAATACATCCCATGACAGGGAACTCTAATGATGAGCTATAAGAGTAATTCCAAACACTACGTTTTGATAATTATGAAATCGTGCGTACGTGCCCGGAAGTTAAGTTTTTACCGACATCCAAAAAGGAGGAGGTGCTATGTCTGTCTATATGTTTTTTTATGTATGTTTGTTGATATTTTCGGCAAGTATGAGCTGATTGTAAAAAATATACATAAAAAATCAACAATAATGTACATGGATGTCAAATCGATTCGTACAAACTATTAGAATTCTGTATACGGTTGAGCCATACACGACGCATGTGTCTTGACTTGACTGGTTGGAAGAGGATAACATCCAACATCCTCGAAATAAAAAAAGAAAAGAGACGATATTATACCTTAATATAGCAGAATCTGACGTAATCCTCCCCCAGTTCTTTGTGTTCCTTGGAGTAGAAGGCGGTGGGGGGGATGGCGACGACGCTCGCTTCCTTCGCGAATTTCTTCGTGAACTTGTAGTCTTTGTTCGGGTCGGGCTCGGACGACAGGTCGATTTTATTCGCTGGAAAGATAAAACATAATTTATAAGTGGACTAGCTATTGCCCGTATAAATATTGCTACACATAAATTATATTATACTAGCTGCCCATCCCGGTTTCGCCCCGGTACGGACATATTTTAAAAGTATAATAAACAAATGCCATTATAAATCCTTACATAGTATAAAATAGTCGCTATTTTCGTTTGTTTGTTTGTTTGTCTGTATGCTTAAATCTTTAAAACTACGCAACGGATTTTGATGCGGTTTTTTTTAATGGATAGAGTGATTCAAGAGGAAGGTTTATATGTATAAAAATTCCCGGAATTCCCACGGGAACGGGCACAACGCGGGTAAAACCGCGGGGCGCTGCTAGTTGACATATAAACTAACCTATCTTTCAAGTTGTATCAAACTGCACATCGTGTGCATAATTTGGTTAAATCGGTTAAGTAGTTTAGGGAGTCCATCGCGGACAAACAACGTGACGCGTAATTTATATATATACAGGGTGTCCCTGAACTTAACGTCAAGCCGGTACGGGGTGAGAGAGGGGGTCACACCAGTCCCGGGAAAAATTTGAATTTTAACAGCGAAAATAAAAATAACAAGGAAAATGAATACCTTGAACCATATTTTTAACCCCCGACGCAAAAGAGGGGTGTTATAAGTTTGACGTGTCTGTTTGTCTGTCTGTCTGTGGCATCATAGCGCCCGAACCACTGAACCGATTTCAGTTTAGTTTTTTTTGGGTGAAAGGAGACTTAATCGAGAGTGTTCTTAGCTATGTTTTATAAAAATCGATTGAGCCGTTTAAGAGTTATGGTGGGTTAAAATGGGGATGGAAGAACCAAAATGCTACAAATGTGCCCAAAATGGTTGTCAATGTGTCGGGGGTTTTTTAAATTTTAAATTTATGTTTTTTTTATTAGGTACTGTGACTACAAATTTCACAATTTTACGGTGTTTTTTTCACTAACATGATACTACAGGAAAAATAACGTTTTTTTTTGGTCATATTTGCACTAATTTTCTGATCCAAATTTATTTTTTAATAAGGTTTAGGATCACTTACTGAGCATAAATTCACAAAATGCTGTAAGTTTTACAAAAAAGTTTACAGGGAACAAAATTTTGCCAAATTTTGTAAAAAAGTTTACAGGGAACAAAAGATGCTAAATTTTATTTTCTACAATAATAGTTTCCGTGACTTTTGCCCTTAAGTGCATAGTTTCCTAGATATCGGCCAAAAAAGTTTTTTCAAGATGGTGCTTGAAGCTCCACCTAGATCTGTCAGCATTTTGTGATTTTATGCTCAATAATTGATCCTAAATCTTATAAAAAAACAAAATTGGATCGGAAATTTACCGTTTACGATTTATGGCTCATGTAATGAATGAATGAAATTTCATTAAATGTCCCATGAATCGTAAACGGTAAATTTTACAAACAAGTTTACTGGAAACAAAAGATGCAATTTTTTTTTCTCTACAATAATGATCTTAATGACTTTTGCCCTTAAGTGTATTGTTTCTGAGATATATCGGCCAAAACTTTTTCAAGATGGCGCTTGAAGCTCCACCTGGATTTGTCAGCATTTTGTGATTTTATGCTCAGTGGGTGATCCTAAACCTTATTAAAAAAATTTGGATCAGAAATTTATTGCTAAGCTAATTTCTTTTTTTTCCTGTACTATGATCCTAAACATACTAATGGATAACAGTCACAAATCAAGCATAAAATATTACTAAGTTAAAATAAGCATAGTTTCTTTAAGCCATAAATAAAAAAATTATATCACCGAACTTTGACACTTCATAAAAAATAAAAATTTATTGTACTACCCCAGGCAAGTTACACCAAAAGAAGGGCTATTTAGTTAAGATTTTGAAATTGTGCAACACTAGCTACTTTTCAATATACACTACTTAGTAAATTTTTTTTTTCGAAATTTCACCATACGAAAAATCCGATATGTAGGCGATAAAAAAATAAATAGACATCGTTGGCGTCCAAAAGTGCTGGTCACCATTAGGTAACATTATCATAAATTACCTAATTGAGTCCAGTCAGCGATGACAAAATATCCCGCTTCCGGCAGAGTGGGGTTGAATCCGTTCTCCCGCAACGCTTTAACTAAGAAGTCTCTCTTCGGGAGCAACTCGCGCGCGAGCGACGTGAAGTAGCAGTCTGGGGAGCTGATGCGGCCCAGTTCAAACTCGAATGAACGGGCCACTGCTTCCTGAAACATAGAAAAACATACCTATAGAGTTTTTTTTATATATTTATATGTTTGCGTTTGACTACAGGCCGAATCATACAACTTAGCGGCTGCGATGTTAGCTACAAGCAATCCTGACTGAAGCTCACAGGCAATTGTGAAGTGCCACCTTGACCATACAAAAAAAATTATTGTCTGTATAGTCGGTTTACGGACGATAGTTCAACGTGACAAACTGACAACGTCATAACATAATCGGCCAAGTACGAGTCGGACTCGCGCACGGAGGGTTCCGTACTGTATGGGAGCCCCCCTCAAATATTTATTTTATTTTAATTTTATTATTTATTATTGAAGGGAATATAAAACTAAATATTCTGTGAAAATTTCAAGCATCTACCTGGTACCATTATTAATATAGAGCGAAAAACGTCTAAAAATTCAGGTTTGTTGTATGTACCCCCTTAAATATTTATTTTATTTTGTTTTTAGTATTTGTTGTTATAGCGGCAACCGAAATACATCATCTGTGAAAATTTCAGCTGCCTAGCTGTCATGGTTCATGAGATACAGCCCGGTGACAGACGGACAGACAGACAGACGGACAGACGGACATCGAAGTCTTAGTAATAGGGTCCCGTTTTTCCCTTTTGGTACGGAACCCTAAAAACATTGATTAAATGATTGCACTGAACGCTCAAGCCGATGGTGCCTCCTTTCACTCGCTCGTGTAGTGAGCGTAAGAGAGATGCCTGCACCGCCGCTGCACCGCAGCGACCAGTGTTGCCTTAGACACTGATGACATCTACTGACGCTTACAAGTTGTTTATACCTGCGCAGTACTTTAGCTACCTCGATCGAGATTTTTTCATAACATTAAATTGGGCATCTTGTCGAACTTAACCTGCCCACGAAGATTCAGCCTGTTATAAGATCACAGGAGAGGGCTGCTGGACTGTAAGCTGAAGATGAGTAAAATCTCTCATATGCATTCTGATTTTGTGTGAGGCCAACCGCGAAATCGGATCGTGTGTAGCGTCAGCAGTCCAACTTTTTCCTCGCTAACTCTCACTAAAATTATAAAGCTGAAAGCAAACCAACAAATACATTTGTTGGTTTTTCGTTTGACCACGTCAGATATATTAGAGGAATAATGTGGTCGATCGATAAAATCTGAAAGAGATGCATTGATTTAATACGGCACGCGTTAGAAAGTGACATGAAAAATTCATTCGAATGTGTATGAGGGATTTTACTCATATTCAGCTAAGACTAAACGGTTGTCGTTAAAACCTTTTTTCCCGCTAACTATTCATAGAATACTCGATTTAATGTCTAAGACGCTACCGGCAACACAACGCCCGTGTGGCACCAGCCTAACGGAACAATGAGCCAGCGTTCATCGATTTACTTACTGGACGTTCTCACGCCAAAAACAATAAGCTGAAACTACCTCCAAATATTATCCGATTTGAGTGTTTTTTTTCACGTAATCAGCATTGTTTAATGACTTTAAAGTTTTAAGCCTCTAAAAAGTCATATTTTTACGCAACACTTTAGCTGAAAATTATATCAGCAACCAAAAACTTTTCTGAAAAAAATAAGACGTACGAGCATGCAATATTTCTTACTCAAGCGATACCAATGGAACGTAAATTTGTTATTTTTGTGATAAACATTTCAAAAATTGACGCGCTCGCAGGATTTGAACCTGCATCCCTCTTGGGATTCCGGCCCAGATTCTTTGTCCAATTAAGCTAGAACGCTGTACTACGAACCCGCCAAATTAGTGAAGTGTTTATCATTTTACTACCAACTTCTACAGTGTTGGAAGCGCCATCTGTGAGAACTGTGTTAAACCAGACAGTCGTCACTCAATGTGAAACATTTAGAACTTCTAACAATTAACGAGAGATGGCGCATTGCTCAATCAATCAAATGAAATCGAAAATCGACGCGCTCAATTTTTGAAATGTTTATCACTAAAATAACATTTCTATAAACCTAGTGTGCGTAGCACGATAAAAATCATTTGATTGGAACGTAAATTTAATCAAAAATGTACCGCGATTTTTCTCGATGTTCTACAGAAAACACTGGTCGATTCAGAATCCTCAACAGCTGCACGAGGATTGGGTTATCCGCAGTTAGTACCTAACATCATAGCCGCAAAGTTATATGATTCGGCCTATACATATTTCTGATGATATTTATAATATTATATTATATATAGAATTAGAATAGTTTATTGATGTATTGAACTTAATACTAAAATTATATATACAACAGTTTGTACAATAATATAAAGTACCGCAAAATATATCTCGTCATTTCACAATACATAATAGCAAAGAATTTAAACAATGATTAAAAACATATTTAAAAATTTTAAAATAAATTTAAAAATTATTATACTAGCGACCCACCCCGGCTTTGCACAGATGTATTATACACAAACCTTCCTCTTGAATCACTCTATCTATGAAAAAAAAACCGCATCAAAATCCGTTGTGTAGTTTTAAAGATATGGGCATACATGGGGACAGACAGCGGCAAGCGACTTTGTTTTATACTATGTAGTGATAGTGATTGTGATAGTGATGAAGTAGGATTTTTTAGTGATTTAATAATGAAAGATACAATAGCTAGCACTTTACCTGTAACGGTGAAGCGCAGGTGTAGACGCAGTTTTGATGCACTATCTGTAAATTCTTCATGAGGTTCTGAGGTCCGTACGCCCAGCCGATCTTCCAGCCCGTTACGGAGAACGTCTTCCCGGCTGAACCAATTGTGATGGTGCGCTCCCACATGCCAGGCAACGTCGCTGGAAAAAATAAGTTTATTTAATAAAAAAAAAAAATATTACGATAACCTCGGTGAAAGAGTTAAAGACAGACAAATACATTAATATTCTGGGAAATTTTACGTTTTGGGAAATCAACATTATGAAAATTCAACTTTTTGTCTGTCTTTACAACACCCACAACTTGTCGCTAGAAATGATAGCAGGTTTTCATCTTGTCGTTAATTTATTGGGGATCAGGGATTAAAAGCAATAGAAACTAAATCATTTCCAGAAAGCGCGAACAGATAAATCAATTATTTTTATATTTGACAGTGAAAATTATATTTGAAAGCAATATAAATAAATAAATAAATATTAGGGGACATCTTATACACGGTCTCTGACCCCAAACGAAGCAAAGCTTGTGATATGGCTGCCAGAGACTGATATACTACTTATACATATTTTAAATAGAAACTTATATAGATAGTAACTAAATAACACCCAGACACAGAGCAAACACTTATGTTCATCACATAAATACTTGCCCTGGGTGGGGATCGAACCCACACCTCTTTGACCCAGAAGTTAGGGTCACTAACCACTGAGCCACCGAGGCAGTCAAATAATTATTATATCAGATGTAAGCAAAGCAAACTCAACTTTTAACTATCACATTGGTCAGATCTTTATGATTACCTTGATCAGATCATTATGATCACCTTGATACAAGTTGAAAAGATATATACGCTTCAAACTTATCACTCGCATTTTTTGATGGGTCCAAAAAGATTTTTCATTGAGATTGTAGAACCCTTACTAAATTAATAGATCCTAATTGGGTAAAAAACATTGAATTTTTAATACTCTTTAGTAGCGACCCACTTACCAATCCCAATAATCAATATGTTCCTTACAACAAGAACAATTTGTTTGGGTTTATACACCATCTACTTCATACACCTCATTGGACAGACAAAATACATTATGTTTCTTGCATAAATCAGCGACCATAGTTAACTCTTCTCTAGTAAACACCTTTCCTAGATGGTTGTGTGTTCAGTATAATAATTTTAGTTAGATCATTATAATCACCTTGATTAGATCATTATAATCACCTTGATCAGATTATTAAGATCACCTAGTTCAAATCGCTATGATAGCCTTGATCAAATTATTATGATGATCTTGATACGAGTTGAAAAGACAGACACGCTTCAAACTTATCGTTTGTATTACGTTCAAAAAAGGTTTTTTTATTGAGATTGTAGAACCCTAACTAAACTTATCTATCCTATTTGGGTAAAAAGTGGTTGGTCATTGAATTTTTAGTACTCTATAACTTACCAATCCTAATATGTTCCTTGGGCTTATACACCATCCACTCGTAAACTTCATCGGACAGACAGAGAACATTATGTTTCTTGCACAAGTCAGCGATCATGGTCAATTCTTCTCTAGTGAAAACCTTTCCTAGAGGGTTGTGTGGGGTGTTCAGTATGATCATTTTGGTCCGAGAGTTGAAGAGAGAGGCTAACTTGTTTGGGCAGAGCACCCAATCAGCTGATGTTATGTTGTCTCCTGTGGTTTTCTGTGGAATCATTGCGGTTTGTTTAGCATTTATTATTACAAGTAGGTAAAGAAGTTTTCATACCACCTGCTCGAAAAGGATCCATTATATGTCATAGAATCTCAACGTAAAACGAGTCATTATTATCTTAAAACAATGTCGAGAGCTACGGCAGGTCAATAATGATGTATATGAAACTCCCTAGGGGTTAAAGTTCGATTTTATAGAATAAAACCTCTTTGCAATGCCCGTGTTAGGTTATGATAATCGAGCTGGCCATTTTTTTATATATGTAGTATTTCCATTCCCTTTTTTATTATAAATTGTGAGCGATTCTATGAAAATTCGTAGGTACATTATAATTTGTTTTAATTTATTTTGAAAAATACCGAGTTGCCCAAGTACCTACCTACGCTTAGTGAATATATGACGTAAGTGTTACTCATATTCTTGGGGTTATTATTTTCTCGCAGGATGTATGAAAAGTAGAGTACGGACCTCTAGAACCAAGTTTGTCTTCGTCTTGGGATACTTGAACCCCTCGCTTCACTCAGGACTCTAAATAATGCCCTTGCAATTCCCTCGCATCGCTCGGGAATTAACTTAAAACACCCTCGCTGTGCTCGGGAGTTAACTATAGAGTCCCCTCGCTACGCTCAGGGTCCAATAGTCGCCCGTGACATAAGTTACCACTTGGTTCTCTTGGTGCATAATCTACTATTACTACTGAGGATAATGTTAGTAGCAGTTATTCAACGAACACATTATGAAACAGAGTCTCTCTGTCAAATCTAACCAGGAATATGGAAATTCATAAATAATGGAACACAATTTCAAAATTAATTATTTTGACAAAAAATGGCGCAATCTTCTTTAACAGTGTATATCACTCGAATAGTTCATACGAATTGATGTATCACTCACGTAACAAGTTTTACATTATTGTTGATTTCAAAAATAGCTTAGCCGATTTCGCTATTTAAATGGGACCAACTCTGAAGTATGACATGAATCATCAAAAGTTAAAAAAGAAAATTCAAAATTATATAGCAAATTAAAGTGGCAGTGGAGAAGACATCATTACAGCATAATTATCGAGCTGAGAGCCAATAGGAGCGTAATGTTCTCGAATGGAGACTACATACAAGGAAGCCCAAAGACGGTTGTCAGGCGATAAAATGCGTCCACGTCTCCGTCAAGATAGCATCAACATCCTGAATGTAAGCCACGTCCAACCTGTTCAACCATCCGTCTATACCTTATACATCTTGTCACAGAAAGGTTGAACAATACTGAAGGGCATTTATGCGCATCCAGTCATGAATCACATGCATGAATTTTCTTCAAGTTTCTTCAATTTTTCTTTATAAAAGTAGGACTATGTGAACTGTCGACATAATTAAGATCGCAGGAACGCGCTGGATGCGCAGGTCGCTTCGCCTTATTGGGAATCCATAGGGGAGGCCTATGTCCTGTAGTGGACGTTCTACGGCTGATGGATGGATGGAGCAGCAATATGACATAGTAAACGTTGTCTCTCACGGTGTCATAGAGAATGTATTAAAAATTGGTACCAACCGGTTTGAGTGGAATGAACTTGGGGATCCCGCCGGCGGTCCTGATCTGGAAGTCGTAGCAGTCGTAGAACGGCTCGATCACTATCACTTCATCACCTTGGTCCACGTGACCTGGAATTAATATACCAATTTAAAATTATTCTACACGCCTTTTGATCAGCATCACTATTATAATAATTATTTGACTGCCTCGGTGGCTCAGTGGTTAGTGACCCTAACTACTGGGTCAAAGAGGCGTGGATTCGATCCCCACCCAGGGCAAGTATTTATGTGATGAACATAGGTGTTGGCTCTGTGTCTGGGTGTTATTTAATTACTATCTATATAAGTATATATTTAAAAATTTGTATATGTACTATATCAGTCTCTGGCGGCCACATCACAAGCTTTGCTTAGTTTGGGGTCAGAGACCGTGTGTAAGATGTCCCCAAAATATTTATTTATTTATAAAAGCCACTTAATAATAAAAAAATTATAACTATTATTTACAATTACATTGCCGGCTAGCGGTCACAAATCAAGTTAGTACACAGAACCTACCCTAAGCAAAAGCTTGTATGGTTATGATAGTAAATTTGGTTTGCGTGCCATAGCTTGTGTAATTTGTAAGTAAATAAGATTATTTTGTTTTAAGTTTTACCTAAGATAGCGGAGAACAAGGCTTGATAAGCCCCAACGGTGACCAGTACTTCATTCATGGGGTCGATAGTCCGCCCCACCAATGGTGAATATACATTTGATAAGGCTTTCACCAGTCTGGGATGGCCCTGAAATGTAAACAAAAATACTGAGTTATTTAAAATTTGGTAGAAATAAAATCTTACACTACATTGTGCATACAAACAATAATATAGGTTAGAACTTAAGAGCAGGCAACGGGCCGAGAAACACGAAAACGAGTACTTTTGAATATGTGAGGGGATGAATGTTTTTGATTCAAATTTAAAAAAATATCATATATAAGGAATCTTGAAAAATTGTATGAGCCAGACAAAATTTTGAAAAGTAACCGTCTTTATTTAAAAAAAACTTACAAATTTCTCACCAAAAAAAAGTTTAATAATTCGAATGCTAAAAATTATCAGCGACAACATCCCATTATTTTTTACGAATAAAATAGCCTGATCATTTTTCTATTTTGTAGACCGAGAAGTTATGTTTTTTAATGTGTACATTATGAGTAATTAATTAAAAACTCACTGCCGCCCGCCGCTCTGGCGCGATCCTGTCGAGCGCGATCGCGTAAAATTTGTTCGAGTGAAGGGGCGCGGTACTCAATTTTTGAAACATTAGTTTATCAATGCATCACCTTAATCGAATAATCCACTCCTCATTGTTCTTGGTGCAAAGATGCGTTAAGGCGTTAGAAACTCTGACACCAGGGCTTACTTTGTAAGCTTTCCGTCCACCCATCCATCAGCCTTAGGACTGCTGGACATGGGCCTCCCCTATGGCTCTCCAATAAGACCGGTTGGTAGCGACTTGCATCGAGCGCGATTCTGCCGTCTTAATGAGGTCATCCGTCCACCTTGTGGGTGGCCGCGCTTGCCTGGTGTCTACTCGAAAACTTTTCACCCCATCGGTCAGCATCCTCCGCGCTATGTGCCTTGACCACTGCCGAACATAGAACCTCTTCCTTTTTTGGAAGTCAGTTAAAAAACAGTGTCATATCTTCCTACACCATGTAACTATCACACAACAGTAGTATGGTACAGCTATATTACACTGCTTATGTAAAGAATGACTTGCTTATATTTTATTATCAGCATGATTAGTATTATTTACTCATATTTATGTGGGAAGATAACCATGATGTGACGTTATTATGACCTTAAGATAATGCTGGTTTAACTGTATGATGCTGTGATACAATTTATTAAGGAAAATACAGAACTAAGTACACAAATCTCCTAATATCACTACGTAGTATAAAACAAAGTCTTTTTCCGCTGTCTGTCCACATGTATGCTTATATATTATCTTTAAAACTACGCAACGGATTTCTATGCGATTTTTTTTAATACATAGAATGATTCGACAGGAAGGTTTTAAAGGTTTATATGTGTAATACACCTGTGCAAAGCCGGGGCGGGTCGCTAGTACATTATATGTGTATATATGTTACATCCTTATCATAAAACTAAAGGACAAGTAAATAAACAGTGATATAAGCCGAATCATACAAGTCGGCAGATGTGAAGTTAGCTACAACTTGGGCGAAACCCAATCAACGCACAGCTTTATGTGAGCTTCAGTCAGGATTGGATATTGCGCAGGTTGAAGCTAATTTCACATCCGCCGACTTGTATGACTCGGCCTCAGATCAAAAAAATTAAGACGGAATGTTGAGAAACAATCAAGTGAGGCCGGCAAAACTACGCCTCGCCGTGTACAGACACAATTACACACACAAACACGTACAACGAAACTACGCCTTGGCTCGTCATTCGAACCGCAACACCTACGCACTCACCACATGTATAAATAATCGGCCAAATACGAGTCGGACTCGCGCACGAAGGGTTCCGTACTGTATGGGAGCCCCCCTTAAATATTATTTTAATCTGTTTTTAGTATTTGTTGTTATAGTGGCAACAGAAATACATCATTTGTGAAAATTTCAGCTTTCTAGCTATAATGGTTCATGAGATACAACCTGGTGACAGACAGACGGACAGCGGAGTCTTAGTAATAGGGTCCCGTTTTTACCCTTTGGGTATGGAACCCTAAAATCTGGCCTCACTTGTCTGTTCACGTCTTTCTGTCTTCATTTTTTATTTGGTCTGAAGATTCGGCCTATACAAGTTGCGGAAACCCAATCCTTATGCAGCTTATTCTTATTCGATGTAGGGGCGATAAGTCCTGCACTGACCTCCCGCATGGGGTGTTTTGTGCATTTCCCCCTCCAGCGTCTACCCGAGCCAGCCCAGCTCCTTAAAATAACGGAACGTGGCTCTGGGCCGCTGGCATAACTGCTCCAGTGGCTTGGATGGTGTACCAAATAGCGATGAGGATGATGATGTCGATGCTGATGACAAAGCAATAGTAGCGTCATGCAACCCGCAAGCGATTCTAGTTTCTGCCGTGGCCATGCAATGTCACAAAACATGCTCCACCGTTTCATTCTCCTGCAGGCAACCACGACAGAGTGTGCTGTCGGTGGCTCCCAGTTTTTACATGTGACTATTCAAGTTGCAGTGACCAGTAATGAGCCCTACCATAAGTCGGAGGTCTTGTCGCTGCAACTTCAATAGATCGTTTGTTATGTTTCTGTTCAGGGCTGGGAAAGCAGCTTTGGCATGCCTGCAATCCTCCCTCTTGTGCAGCTGTTAAGTGAGCTTTAGTCTGGATTGGATTCTCTGTAGCTTGTAGCTAATATCACAGCCAGGATATATGATTCAGCTGTTACTTACAAAGCCTCGAGTATACTGGTGGTTAAGGAAGTTGGGTTCAACTGACAGCTCCGAGAGGCACTTGGTGACATGTTCAGGGGCATGGTAGTCAGGGAACCCTTGGCCAAGATTCACAGCAGGCTTGTAGTCTGCCACCAGCTGGACATATTCCACCCTGGAATAACATTACGATCATCATTTACCTACACATCTAAGACCCAGTTCAGACTGGTCAGATACTTTAAATGTACTAGAATACCTAATCAGTAAACTGTGTCATGTGTGAAGTCACTCATAAAACTCCATACACCATTGATAAAAAATGTATCTGATTAAATGGACCAGTAAATCAAACTGCGTGTGGCATGCTGTAACATATTAAAATCTTGTGTAATAGTGTCCATAACTGAGTCCTCAGAAATGGCTTGACAATTTTTTTTTTTTTTGTATATTCACTGTCTGAGAATAGTCCTATACTCTATTTCTAAATAATAGAGGTGTCTATTACAACTACTTTTTGAACCCATAATCCTTACATAGTATAAAATAAAGTCGCTATTTTTGTCTGTTTGTTTGTCTGTATGCTTAAATCTTTAAAATTACACAACGGATTTTGATGCGGTTTTTTTACTGGATAGAGTGATTCAAGAGGAAGGTTTATATGTATAATACACCTGTGCGAAGCCGGGGCGGGTCGTCTAGTATGTTATATTTGCTGTTGGCCCGCTCCTCTAGTTTAGATACCTATAAGATTTAGAAACATATACATAACTAGCGACCCGCCCCGGCTTCGCACAGGTGTATTATACATATAAACCTTCCTCTTGAATCACTCTATCCATTAAAAAAAACCGCATCGAAATCCGTTGCGTAGTTTTAAAGATTTAAGCATACAGACAAACAAACAGACAAAATAGCGACTTTATTTTATACTATGTATTGATAATACTATTGGATGATGGCCCCGATATCTTCTCGAATGGAGACCACATAACTTCAATTACAGCATAGAATACCACTGAAATTGTGGACAGACAACCTGATTAAGAATGCAGGATCTTATTGGATAAAGTTACCTAGTAAGTCTATAGGTGGCTAGACCTGGTGGCAGTTTTTAGGCCTCCTGAAGGCCTCTAAGCGGTTAAAATAACCGTAACCTACAATTTCATGTCATCTGAGCCACAGTAGCCGTATCTTATTGGATAAGTAAGTAGATGTCTATAGGGCAGGTTTTTTTACAGCAGTGTCAAAATCAAATATTAGCCTGTAGACAGGGTTCACATATTACAAAGGGTACCATTATTCCCCCAGCACGGGTAGCACGGCAAAGGGAAAAACCATTATCCACTTCAAATGTCAGTTGTCATTGACAATACATACTTTATTTCCTCTTTGAGGGGATATAACTGTGGAAAGACAATTTGTCCCTTTGCCATACTACCCGTGCTGGACCACTTTATTTGTTAGTACTTTCATTTTACATAGGTAAGAAATACTTGTTTTGCATGATCAGCTGAGCTAGCAAGTAGCCATAATTATGTAACTAATGCCTATAACGATAGGGTCCACTTTTGCATGGTAAAATGGATAAGAGACAAGAGAAAAATTATATTCGACGACGACGCAAGGGAATCTATTAGAATTTCCTTCAAACTAATTATACAAGAAATAATTTCTACTGGTTACATACCAAACACTTTTTTCGCCTTTGCCAAATCTCGCCGGTAACGAAAACTTTTCATCCGTAGTTGCCATTGTAGCTAATGACCTATTGGAATTCCTTGTGAACTTCTGAAGCGCCTTTACAGAGCCACAGGGCTTTAATACAGCTCCAGACACCGTTTGCACCCACCTAAACATTTTAGAAATTGACAAAACAATAATTAAAACCTAACCTAAAGTTACGACCGAGCGTCAAAAGCAACACTGCACTGATAACATTTTACGCACTTTACGCAGATAGTGATCAACATACGCGTCGTAATCGGAAGGTCGTGAATTGATTAATGTTTTAATTAACTCTTTTTGTTGTTCCAAAATGCTAATAATTCATCATTATAATATTGAAGAGACATTTTAAATTGGGCGCGTAGCAATTGACAGCCAATGACAGCTTTGCCTGACAGTTGTGTGATGATTGTGACGTCCACACTTCACGCGCATTTTATTTTATTGAATTACATACGTATATCGAAACGGTAAATAAAAAAATCTTTTCATCCCCCCATCTCGGAAGGAGTATTTCTGCTTTTCGAAATCTGAGTGCAAAAGCCGTTTTTAGCCGGTAGAGGATAAAGTAAAATTGAATTTAGAACTTCATGTGCACTATGTTTGTGAATTCAAAACATCATAAAACCTATTTACCTACTTCTACCTCTATGGGGCCGTGGCTTATCATACAACCTTTTTAATTTCCGAGTTTCTTGGTAAACTTTTTGTATTTTGCTTTGCACGCGCCTTTTTTCTTTTCACGTCATTTTATTTAAAAAAAAACTTGAAAACAAATGAAAATTGGAAAAACCTTAAATGAGTGATTCTAGACCCCTTCTATAATCTAAGTTCTAGACGGATCCTAGTGACGAGGAAGTTTATTTGTCGCCAACTGAATTGACTGGAACTGTTAGTAATGCGCAAATGAGCTTTATCCCTCAAAAATCACGCGAGAAGTATTTGAAACAGTAAGATATGTCGACTTTGAGTCATTTCCTCGCTGAAATGGGATAAAAAGTTACCTACCTACGTGTTGCACTCGAGTGCAAAGATTTTTACCTTGTGCTCTTTTGGTTCCCTCGCTCAGGATTCTAATTTTTCTCGCTACGCTCGTATTTCAATTTTAGAATCCGTCACTTGCTTGGTCATCAAAATTGGGCACTTGGTTAAAAAGCAACTTTGCACTCTTGTATAACAAATAACCATTGTTTCCTCCTTAGCTTGGGCCACCTAAGAAAGAGCTTTTATCTATCTGGCCCACATCCTACATCCTTGACCCATAAGTGTGGTCTAGATTTAATCATTAAAATGCATCAAGTAAAATGTTCCGACGTATGGATGGGTATCGTATCGCTAGGGAAATAAAACGAGGGAATGCACCTACAAGGGAATTTTATCGCTAGGAAAATAAAATAATTAAAATTAATTACTATTATTAGAGTATTTTAATAACTATATGTGTACACCACATGTAGTGTATTATGTAGAAGATCGAATTTCACCAATAGGCAAGTACAAACTATATTACTTAAAAAATCTATTAATAAAATATACAATAGGTACAACTAATGTTTTGTGGCATTCCATTTACTTAGAAGTTTTTCAGTCAGAGCCAGGTTTTCGTCTTTCTGTAAAAAAAAAATTCTTTGAGAACAATTTGAGAAAGGAGTTGGTCAGATTTAGTGCAACAATAGGTACAACTACTAGATAAGAGTAAAATAAAAATTTGAATACACTACCTTTATAAAACAAAATCTGGCATAGTTTTCACCAAGATGTTTGTGTTCAGTAGAATAAAACGCAGAAGGTGGTATGGCGAGAACGCTTGCTTCTTTAGCAAACTTCTTGGTGAACTTATAGTCTTTGTATCTGTCTGGTTCGTCGGAGAGATCAATTTTGTTCGCTGAAAAGATAAAATTGAAATTAGAGCATATTTTATATAAAATGGCAGATAACGTTGTATTAATATGCGAATTTTGTTCATTTTTTGTATTTCATTTTATTTTAGGTAAGTATAGGTAATTGTATCAAAATGATACAGATTTTGTTTATTAATATTATATTAATGACTAACGACCCGCCCGGCTTCGCACAGGTTTATTATACATATAAACCTTCCTCTTGAATCGCTCTATCTATTTAAAAAAACCGCATCAAAATCCGTTGTGTAGGTAATTTTAAAGATATAAGCATACATGGAGACATGGGGACAGCGAAAGCGACTTTGTTGTAGTCATGTATATCATCATACTACCAATTTCGCAGAAGTAAGCAGTTGCCCAAATATGTTGTTAAATACCTAATTTAGTCCAATCAGCAACTATAAAATAACCCGCTTCAGGCACAGTGGGATTGAATCCGTTATCCCTGAGCACTTTCACAATGTAGTCCCTCTTGGGAAGAAGTTCTCGCGCTAATGAAAAGAAATAGCACTCCGGAGAATCGTATCGCGCCAGTTCATATTCCAGTGATTTTGCTATTGCTTCCTGAAAAAGATAAAATTACGTATCCGTATCTATTTATGAATTTTTGATTTATTTTTTGTGACTATGATTGAGGTGAAAAGATTAAAATGAATAATTTGTAGAAATAAAAGGGAATATTATTTTACATGACTGAAAAAAAGACAGAATTTAATACCAGACACTTCATCCCTTCATGTAAAAAAACCTGAACGGCCAGCATCAGCCTGTAGGTACATCGGACTGTACAGTGCAGTGCAGTTAAGGTGTACAAGATAATATAATACCTAGAATAAATCTAGGATAAACTGAGTTTCCTACCAACAGTGCCAGTACAACGTGGAGATTAACAATCATTATTTGTCAAGGAAAAAATTTAAAAGGTTGCAAGTTTTTGTAGAGAAACTTATATTTGAACAAACAGATAGGTACGTAGATATTTACCTGGACTGGAGTACAGCAAGTATAAACACAATTCTGATGCACCACTTGCAAGTTCCGCATTAGTTCTGCT
The DNA here is from genome assembly GCA_964007245.1 of Hypomecis atomaria. NCBI lineage: Eukaryota > Metazoa > Arthropoda > Insecta > Lepidoptera > Geometridae > Hypomecis > Hypomecis atomaria. The sequence goes on from OZ023282.1 coordinate 4,034,500, forward strand.
GGCGCGTATGCCCAGCCTGTTTTCCAACCGGTCACAGAAAAAGTTTTGCCTGCTGAGCCAATAGTGATGGTCCTCTCCCACATCCCGGGTAGAGCAGCTGAAATAGAAATTGATACGGTATATACCTATCTTTTTTACTAAACTTCATATTTTAACGCAACCAACTATTTTTACTGATAAAATTCATATGAGAACATTTCTAAAGGCTTGGTTCCACCGCTCGGTTCCAGCCGTGGCTCGTGTTTCATATTATTAACGACAAATGTTTCTGTCGGCGAAGAAAGTCAAAAGACGTGAACATTTCAAATTCGCCCACAGTTAAAGTGTCTGTAATCATGATCTTGTTTTTTGTCATGTTGTTTAGATGCATCTTTAAGTTAGTTATTACGCAAATAATCTTACCAATTCTTATATGTTTGTTTGGTTCATATACCATCCATTCGTATACTTCATCAGCTAAACACAACACGTTGTGCTTTTTGCATAAATCAGCTATTACTTCCAACTCTTCCTTAGTAAATGCTTTGCCCAACGGATTATGAGGAGTATTTAAAATGATCATCTTAGTTCGGGAATTGAAGAGAGATGCTAGCTCATTGTAGTCAAGAACCCAATCTCCTGACGAGATGTCGCCATCTGTTTTTCTCTGTAAGATATCGTTTATATTTAAAATGTAAGTGGACATAAACAAAGACAGGTGATCTTAGCGTAAATTATATTTAAAGACATTATGATAGATATACAGCGAATCGAACATCTAGGCGGCCGTGCAATTAGCTACAAGCTGCGGGAAACCCAATCCTCGCACAGATGTTAAGTGAACTTCAGTCGGAATTGGGTTATCCGCAGATTGTAGCTAACATCACAGCCGCCAAATTGTTTGATTCGGCCTATAGATAGATAAATGAGATAACTGATCAACTCACTGGTTTTAGTGCTATAAATTTTGGTATGCCTCCAGCAGAACGAATCATGAAGTCATAGCAGTCGAAGAATGGCTCTATAACTATTACTTCATCGTCTGTATCCACATGACCTATAAATTAAATTTCAGTTCAGTTTCAAATTCAAAAGATAATATTATATTTTAAGGTATAGGTACCTTAAAGTCAGTCATTTATACCTACCTAATATAGTTGAGTAAAGAGCTTCATACGCGCCACTTGTCACTAAAATTTCATTGTTTGGATCAATTTGTCTTCCTACCAACGGCGAGTATAGTTTAGTTAGGCTTTGGACGAGTCGTGGATGACCCTGAAACAATTTCAAAAGTAAATAATATGTACATGCATAGAATAATAGGCGTTATTATTCTATGTGTACATGCATAATAATATTTACTTGTGTTTATCAGGATTTTTGATTATTAAATTGATGCATCTCAGAGAAGAATATTAGAGAACGAATAAAACTGTGCGTTCTTATCTTTAGGTCGCTGTTTATCAGAAACAACGAGTAGTTCCTCCATTTAATAAGATAAACAAAACAAGTTTGCAGTAGATAGTGATAAACACGTAAAGTCAAATGAACTCATTTACGTCTTTAGTTACGAGTATAAATGTTATTTAAAATTCTTTGAACAATGGAAAAAAATACTGATCTTGAAAATGCACGAAGCATGTTACGGAGAAGGGGATGTTTTTCCTCGGTAATTACATTGTACGTAGTTTGTTATGCCATAAAGTTCTTAGCTTCTTAGAATACAAAAAAGTACTAATATGAAAACGTTCACCCACAAGATGGGAATAAGTACTAAATTCAAGACCGGTCCAGCGGACTTTTTGGAAATGGCTAAAAGAGTTTTTTTTTTTATTTAGCTGCTAGAAGTCTCACATTTGTAATTATTATGATGATGGCATGAAAAAAATCAGTACCGACTCGTAGTCACACCAGATTATCACACCAGTATGACAAACAGGATTTATTTTCTCGTTTGTCACACTACTGATTTTTCAACAACATGTATACAATAAGTGCTAGTGTTGTACCTACTGTTAGGTTTTAAGTATTTTAATGGTATTTGTTTTTTTTAAAATAAGTATTTTATTTGACTCTAATATTAATCGATTATTTATTTTGATTTGGAGACTTTGATTTGACTACCTAGTCGGTTGAAGGTCTACCCGACTTAAAATTGGAAGGGGAAAAAGCATGGCCGTAGAGGAGCGAAAGAAAGTCGGCAGTCTGTTCGGTGAAGCGGTGCGATGTGCACCTCCAGTGTTTACACTGTTACTCTGCCCAAATTCATATAAGTTATATATCAGTGAGATATGGTTTATAAGTGACGTTTAAAGGAAGTACGAAGTGAAACAATAAACCAATGATTTCAAGGATATGGAGTTTTTCTTATACTACATTAACAAGTAGGTTTTGACTTTCGTTTTTGCCGACTATTTTTTACTTTTAGTTATTTTTCTGCCGAATTTTTCACAATTTGGTAGGTAGGTATTTTCAGAATATTTTCTTTTCTCAATAAAAATAAAATAAAACTAGTACAAAAATGGAACAATGTGTTATATTTGTAGTAAGTAGTGCAAGCTATACTATACATAAAAACAGAATCTAACGAATTGAGTGAGGAAAAAATTAAACAGTTCACACCATACATGGCCCGATAATGGCTAAATGATGAAAAATATATCGCCGACTGGAATGTAGTTGGTCAAAGGCACAGAATCAACAACATCTGTGAAAGTTAGCACTCCCAATTAAATAAAAAGATAAATAAAAACTAGGTAACCATACTAAAATTATTGTTTGATCGGAACACTGTGGTTGAAGGATTAGTCAACCGGTGAGAACACCGGCTGGTCCAGGGTGCGCCGGGCATGGGTATAGGTATCACTCGTACTTAAATTATTAACAGTATTATTCAATCAAAGGGAAAATAATATCGAAAAAAAGAAGGGTCGACCAAACTGATAGAGATAATTTTATAATTTCCTGCCAACTAAAACTTTTAAATGGTGAAATAACATTGGGACATTTCCTTGAAACATTGCGATAAATAAATAAGCTAATACATAACTTGAAGGTTTTTTACAAACTAAGTAGTAGTAGGACAGCACTAGTTAGGATAAAGGGTGCGGAAAAATCAGTAGTGTGACAAACGAGAAAAAAAATCCTGTTTGTCATACTGGTGTGATAATCTGGTGTGACTACGAGTCGGTACTGAAAAAAATAAACAAAATATGAATTTGAGTTTAAGATGATAGTACACAACAAGACCCAATTATGAAGCCGCTCTCGTAATTATAATAGCTTATTAGAATATTTCTGTTTCTTTTACACGTTAGGCATTCGATAAAGAGAAAACTTTTTACGATGCCTTCATAATTGGGCCTACAGCCTTTCTTTGGATTATTACTGCAATATGATTTTCAGCAACATAGATAACTGTATAAATTAAGTCTACCTCTATATCAATTATATTATACTTACAAAGCCTCTTGTATACTGATTAAACAGAGGGTTTTCGCCGACCACGATATCTGCGAGTGCCTGGGTGACGTGTTTGGGTGCATGGTAGTCAGGGAATCCTTGGCCAAGATTTACGGCTGGCTTGTACTGAGCATTCAGTTCTATGTATTCCACCCTGAAATTTATAAAAAAATTGGATTATCTCAACAACAATAAGTACATACATCTTATTCATCAAAATCTGATCAAAAGAAAAAAATATACATTACAAAACAATATTCAGATCGATGAATCACTGGTTGATGAAATTGAAAATGATTAAAATGTAGAAGAAAACATTGAAATCAAAGACTGAGTTTAGTTAAGATATTTTTGTCTTCTTCTCAAACGATAAATAATATCTGTGTTTTAATTAGGTAGGCACCTGATCATAATTATTTTTCGCAAAAAATGGCATGACCGACTTTAACCGTGTAGGTACAGAATTCGCGAATATTTCGCAAGGATCAATGTAGCATTTTCACATTATTGTTGATTTATCAAAAACAGTTTAGCTGATTTCAATAAATGTGACTAATTTCGAAATGTACTCTTTCCAATAAAAAATAAATAAAGAATTACTTATCGAAATCGGACTACTAGGTATGAAAAGGTTACATACCTACATAAAAAATTAAACGCGTCGATTTGATTACCTGCTCCGTTTCGTCGGTCAAAAATTAATAAAACATAAGAGGGTGGAAACAAAAGTTCCCACATTTTAAAATAGGAACAATGAAACATTTACCCACAAATTATTTATAGTGTGCAGGGATTTTCAGGTGTTTAATATAAATTCATCATTAAAAGACCACTTTTACTAAGGGACCACTTGCGGAAAATTCCAAAAATATCTGTTCAAAAATAAGCTGTTACATACCTACAAGAAGTTCATTGACTCTCGACAAAATGTGTAATTTTTATTCGGACTTTCGAAGTTGATCCCATAGTATATAATAAAAGTTTTCTCCATGATAAAAATACCTCTTGTCATTCTGCATTTTGCAAAACAACACCTTATAGGTATAAATTTTCATGTATCTATTCAGAATATCCAGATTTTCTTATGTACCTAGGCAGGTACTTAATTTATGCATTATTAATTCAGTGAACTATAGTAGGTATAACTCACTCACCATACACTTTTTTCGCCTTCTCCATATCGACTCGGTAACCGAAACTTTTGAGACATCGCTGAAGTGAAATTACTTTTACTTCTTATTATCACAGTAGCTGTATCAGTTAGCCCCTTCACCGCACTGGCTGACTGGACTGCTGTACATAATGCTCGTCTCCACCCGAGCATTTTGATGGTAAAAATATCACTGTAATAAAACAAGTAGGTAGGTTTCTAATCTAATCAAACAATAACAATTGTCCACACTACTGCGCTCACATTGAGAATAGGTCAGTCACGTCATAATTTTTGGTTATTTAATAATTCACTTACATTATTGCACAAAAACAACATGTTTTAAATGAGGCATCAAATTAAAATCTTCGATAGAAAAGTCGCGAATCAGGAATTATTTTTATTCCAACACGATTCCAACGCAGCACTTTGTAACTTTTGAATTTAGCCGGGTTATATTCATGACATTGAAATGTCAGAGTGGTTATATCACAAACATTATGTACGTGAAACGGAACGTTATTTAAAATTTATCAGAAAAGGGCGCAATTTTTAAAATTAAATTATTTGTGTGTAGGTAGGTACCTAGTAATCTCACGTTATTTAATTTTATTGCACCCCGTTTCTGTGACCAAATTGAGTGATTAAATTACGGTATTAGTTTATTGGAGGAGGCCTTCACCTGTATAGGGAATCTTACAGACTAAAACTAACAAAGATAGCATTATATACATTTAAATTCACAAAAAATATATATATTTATAGAACATTAATGTAACCTTTAACTATTTATTTTACTGTAAGAATAAAAGGCTTTTTTATTTTTATTTTATTTATTATTAGTTTATTTGTGATGTTAAGCAGCGAGTTTCGTGCAAAATCACCCATGTCCCCGCAAAATCGCTGGCAATATTTTATGGTAGATTAGTTTCGTTTTTGATCGCGAAGAATCTAGGTAAAAAACTATATTCAAAAATGAGGTTCATGTATTGAGTACCTATTTGTTCAAATAATAATAATGTGCCAATAAGTAAACTAAGTAGGTAGCAGGTACGTAAATAAATTGTTTGTTTGTTAAAAGGCAGTTAACATAGTATGTACCACATTACACCTCCTGGTAGCCCGGGAGGTTAGCGCAAAAAAATGCATTTTTTTCTGTACCTCAGCTGAATTTTTGTTATTATGTTCCCATGGTGATGTAGGTACAACAATAGTCCGCAGTTACCATGAGTTCGTGTTTGATGCCGGGAATTTTTATTCTTTTGTTGATTATTGCGGGAGGGGGTTGAGGCAAATGTCATGATATCAGCTCACCAGTGGAGGAGGGGGGCATAAAAAAAGCCTCACGTACCTAGGTAATTTATGGACAGTTTCGGAACAATTTCGGAAACAACCTCACAGGAAACGATTTCAAGAGCGCTTTCACATATTTATAGGCGTTTTTGTCGCGCGACTGTAGCGCTTCTAAGTCCTAACTCGTAAAAAAGCCCGATTACAGAGGCGCCATCGTAATTATATTAGCTAAATAGCATAGTTCTGTTTCTTTTTCACTTTAGGCATTCGATAGAGAGAACGCGTTTTACGTTGCTATTAAATTTACGCTGGCGCCTCTGTAATCGGGCTTTCTATCTATACATAATATTGCAAATAATTAATAATAATTAATAAAAAATAATAATTAATATTAACTTGTTGATTTTATGTCCTGGAAATATCTTATCACAGGACATGCAGAGGCGCCGTGTTTGTATAGGCGTGGTACAACGGCGATCGACGACACAGGCGAAATAAGAACACGGTATTGCGATAATAAACACACCGACTTTTAATTCATCAAAAGTGGTACATTTAACACAATGATTTCAATTGTATTTATCGATTAATCACGAATTTAATTTATAATAAAGATTAGCTTTTAATGAGATGTTGATTGTTTGAAGTGTCACGAGTAAGAGAGAGAAAGCTACATGCAAATGTCAAAAAAGGAAAAATAGAGTTGCCAGATGTGGAGCATGCATAGATAATATTTCTATCACTCCTCCTCATGCTCTACATCATATAAACATACATTATAAAAAACTTCAAACATTACATAATGCACAAGAAGTTACTCTAACATAACTCTATATAATGCAAAAAATCATGACTCTACACAAATAAAATTGCTCTATCATGACTTAAACAAAATGATATATGACTTCAATATTAATTAATTAAATCTAACAATAATAATAAGTCATAACATTAAAAACATTAGATGTAATCCCCATATTAGATGTTAAATTATTAAATCAGACTATTTAAATTTAATTGTTTTACAAAACCGCTATGCTTTTGAACACATAATGGCTTTGCTAAAATATCTGGTCTCGTGCAGACAGCTAAATACATAAGTGAACATAAAAATAGACGACACTGATACACATTATCATCTAAACATTGATCAGACTTATCTAACTTACAGTTCACAGGTAATGGAGTTAATACCGCTTTACATTCTAGCATATTAAATTTTGCCAGTAAACGCTTAACATAGTCTGATTGGTCCAAAATAGTTACATTCTTTTTCTTAGTAACATTCATGAATAAACAGTTTTCAAGCTCTCCTAAATGTCTAACGTCAAAGTGTTCCAACAAACAACACAAAACATTTTGTATACAATCATTGTGGAACACATAGAAATATCTATACATATAGAGCCTATAACAACATATTTATCATTAGACCTTTTTATTACATAAATACAGGGCTCACACTTACTCTGCTGAAACCCATTTTGAGACAAAACCATGTGTATTTTATGATTCCACATACGGGCTGCCTGCTTTAAACCGTAAATACTTTTCTTAAGCAAACATACTTTATTTTTGTCTCTATTAGTAAAACCTAATGGCTGTTCCATAAAGATAGTCCTAAACAATATTCTTAAAGTGGAATGTCTAACAACAGGAGCAAAACTTTCGGTGTAGTCAACACCTTTTTGGGTGAAGCCACGGGCAACCAACCTAGCTTTAAACTTTTCAAACTTACCTGTTGCATCATATTTTCTCTTACAGACCCACTTACATTTGATTATGTTGCCTTTTGGACGATCTACAAGTTCCCATACGCCATTTTTAACTAAGGCATCAAATTCACACTGCATAGCTCGAAGCCACTCATGTTTATCAGGTGAATTCATTGCCTCGTCATATGACACAGGATCGTGCAACGAACTAGCATCAGCCAGCAGCGATAGGTCGTAGTCTGTATACAGTCAAACCTGGATAAGAGAGAGTTGAAGGGACCGCCGTCTCATTCTCGCTTATAGAGGTTTTTCACTTATCCAGGTTTCTCACTTATCCAGTTTCGGAAGTGGCTACTCTCTCTTATAGAGGTTAAAAAATACGTATAATTTGTATGTAGGTATCTACATGCGTGAAAAATGATAAATATGTTTATAAATAGTATATAGGTAGTAATTATTTGGGTTGTGTTGATTAGAATTGAACATAAGCGATGTATTGTTTGTTTTATTCATTCTAAAAGACACATTTAAATATTGGGAAAATAAAAAAAAACTACTATTTTAAATATTTCCATGCCCTTTAGAGCACTAAGACCTTATAGGGACCGTATATTTTTTGATTTTAAAAATTTATAAAAGTAATTCTGATAAGTCAAATTCATTGCGTATTTTATTTCGAGATTTTCCACTTTTGAACGCATACAATACCTAACTATCTTAAGCTTATCGCTTAACAACTTTTTATTTATTTCTAAAGATTTTTTTTGTAACACCGAGCCTTTCTGCTCAATTGACACTCAACTGGAGTAAGTTTGACCAATAAGATAGCACGCGAAGATAGTAAACGCACGTGTAGCTATTCCAAAAGAATGTGATACAAAAATAATGTTAGTTAAATTAAAGAAAACCACAAAATAATTTTAAATAGAACACTATTTCAAAAAACAGGATAGTTTAGACGCAGGTGTGGGCATTCCAAAAAAAATGCGATACAAAAACAATGTTAGGTACTTATTTCCAAAAAATACAAAAAAAAATGTTTGAATAGAACACGATCCGAAAGCAACGGTAGTTAGTTCCACGAAATTTAAGAATGGATCATAAAGTGCAGATGTTACATTACCCTCAACTCTCGCTTATAGAGGTTCAGACAAGTAGTACTCTCAGTTATAGAGGTCCATGAGGCAAAAACGACTCTCTCTTATAGAGGTTTTTGTCTCTCACTTATAGAGGTATTTGAGGGGTAAAATGACGGGACCTGGCAATTACTCTCACTTATAGAGGTTTCTCACTTATCCAGTTCTCAGTTAGCCAGGTTTGACTGTATTTAATTGGTACAATACCTCTCGTACTACGTATCGGACGCTCTCGTGAGCTAGACGCATCGGTACCTTCCGACAGCGTCGGCTCTCCTCCTCGAGAAGCAGACTCAGGCAGAGAAGAAGTAGCGGTCGTCACCGCACGATTTTCATCACCCTCATCACCAGTACAGTAGACATCAGACAGAGGTGACCACGCAGGCGGTGTTATTTCCTCATCTGAAGATGAAAGAGAAGTATTTTTATTAGACCCATCATTATTTTTATTATTAATACTAGTATCACAGTTGTCAATATTTAAATTTATTTCAATAGGAATTTTATGACTATTATTACTAATACTAGTATCACAGTTGCTCTCCTCCTTCAACAAATCATAAAAAATAAAATCATCATATCCAGCCACATCTTTACATTGCTCTCCAATAAACTCGTGCTCTAGGAAAGTTACAGTTCTTGAATAAGTAACAACACGAGGATTAGATGGATCAACTAAACGGTAACCTTTTTTTTTTTTTTTTATAATTTAAATTATTGATCCACAGACTCCAGGGTCTGTGCCCTTTGTTGAGTAGTTACATTTTAAAGAATTCGACTGTACAATAGAGAGAGGTTAGTTTAAATCTTAGTCTAAGTTAGTAGTTCCAGTGCTTTGCGTGAATGCCGCGAGCAAACCGGCGACCCGCATGCAGCACCCGATCACGAGTGTGACGCATGTGCCAGCCAACGGTAACCTTTACAAGTTTCACCATAACCTACAAATATTTGTTTTTTAGCCTTGGCATCGAGCTTACGCCGTTTTTCATTAGGAATATGAGAATAGGCTACACAACCAAAGACACGCAAGTGACTAAGATCAATTTCAGTTCCAGTCCACTCACACTCTGGAATTCGGTTTGTCAACAATCTAGTGGGGCTCCTATTTTTCAAGTAAATAGCTGTGATGACAGCTTCTCCCCAAAAACGATTAGACAACCCAGATTCATGCAACATAGCATGTGCCTTCTCAAATAAAGTCCTGTTGACACGCTCTGCCACCCCATTTTGTTGAGGGCAATAAGGCACTGAGGTTTGATGAACAATTCCTTCCTTATTTAGAAAATTAGCTAAATTAGAGTTTACATATTCGCTACCGTTTTCAGTGCGTAATATTTTAATAGGCAGACCTATCTGTTTCTCCACTAAAGCTTTAAAAGTTGAAAAATGGAAACTTACTTCAGATTTAGACTTCATGAGGTAACCAAATGTCTTCCTCGTGCAGTCATCCGTAAAGGTCAACAAGTAGCGGGCTCCGCCCCAGGTGCTGACTTGAATCGGGCCAACGACATCGGAGTGCACAAGTTCCAGAGGCACGGTGGCACGTCTCTCAACAGCCACAGGAAAAGATGCTCTATGCATCTTGCCTGTTAGGCAAGAGACACAGTTTACCGGCTCGCAGTCTCCTTTCTGAAAAACTACACCAGAACACTGACCGCCACCACCCAGTATACTTACACTCTCATTGTTCAAGTGACCCAGACGCTTATGCCACACAGACATGGGCACACTCGCAGCTATGTGGGCACTCACTGTCCCCTGCATAGGAAGGGGCTTGGAATCCCCAAGGGGTAAGGACCTACCTTGTTGTAATTTACATTTGTATAAACCATCAATTTTATGAGCTTGGAGTATTTGGTTGCCCGTAATTTTTACATTTTTATCATACACTGAACAGCCATCTTTATGGAAAGCGACAATATAACCTTTTTCAGTAATTTGACTAACAGAAATTAGATTACTAGAGAGACTAGGGACACAGAGTACATTATGAAGACTTACATTAGAATTAAGGGGAATCTTACCAACCGACTGACTATGAAGTTCTTGACCATTTGCAATTACAATTTTGGAATTATTAGCTTTTTCATCTTGTAGAATACTAGAGTTCATACACATATGAGCCGTCGCTCCACTGTCGATAGTAAATTCATTCAAGTTTGTAGCAGTGTGTGCTGCAGCAAATAATGTGTGCTGTTCTTGTTTTGCAGCTTCTCTTTTTCGTTTGAAACATTTCTTTGCAAGATGACCAGCCTTTTTGCAATAAGTGCAAGTTACTTTCTTTCCTTTTTCACTAGCCACATAGGCAGTAGAAGATGTATTTCCATTAACAGTGCGGCGATGATCCTCTTGGAGAAGTCTGGCTCTCACTACCTCACTGTTGAGGGTACTCGTCATTGACGCTGTTTCTAAACTTGACACAATTACCTACATCAAATTTTTCGGGTAAGCCTGACAACAATATCTCAGCCACCTCGGCGTCTTCAATGTTTTTCCCAATATCAGCGAGCTGTTGCACCAGTCTCGTAACGGCTTCAATATACTCAGACATACTATTGAAGTTATTATATTCCATGCGATGTAGTTGACGTAACAATAGTACACGCCTGTAAAGCCCTCGGTCTTCATAAATATCTGATAATTTGTCCCATGCGGCTTTTGAAGAATTGCATTCGCGAACATACTGATACAAATTGGGTTGCAAAGTGAGACATGTGCGTGCAAGCGCTTTTTGATCACGTGCCGCGTCTTGCTCCGTTCCAAGAACACAACTCCATAAACTTTCTAGTATGAGCAGCATGCGAACAGCAAATTTCCATGTAGCGTAATTGCTGTGACCGCTGAGTCTCTCAACTGAGGTTATATTTAACGGGACAATAGCTTTAAGTTTAATTTTAAATAGTGCCACTTAGTATAATTTCGAAGGACTAGGAATGGAAGTATCAACATTCCTGGGGTAACGCTTGTGACAAACGCTGATGATTGATTCTAAGGAGGTTTTAAGTGACACTGACATCGCATGATCGGCCGATGGGCGGGAAAATGCGAGGTGACATGTCAGACAGATGTCAGTGAGTTGTAAACAGAGCTTGTTCGGAAGAGGTTGTGGAAAAACTGAGATTAGAACGGTTCAAGCTTGGTGATTCTTGATAGAACGGTGGCAGCGTGCGTTACGCTGCGGAACGCCATGTCCTTCGCTTAAAGTTCTCTATAATTGTAATCATACGTAATCTTCTGTGAAATAAACTGATTGTTCGTGACGTCGCCTTTATCTCCTCGCCCGCTAAACCCACGCCACGCCACCCTGAAGCATTGTTGGGTCAGTGGTATAAAACATTACCACATTGAAGCAGAAACATAACTGATGCGGTGTCTTTTTATGGATCCGACATATTAATAGGTGAATTCGTCTGTACCTGATTTTGTCGTTGCTCATTATTATCGGCCATCGTATCTTCTTCTCTCCGATCGTAATAACGACGCAGTTGTAGCTACCTGGGCCCATAACCTGTTGATTTTATGTCCTGGAAATATCTTATCACAGGACATGCAGAGGCGCCGTGTTTGTATAGGCGTAGTACAACGGCGATCGACGACACAGGCGAAATAAGAACACGGTATTGCGATAATAAACACACCGACTTTTAATTCATCAAAAGTGGTACATTTCGCACAATGATTTCAATTGTATTTAGCGATTAATCACCAACTTAATTTAAAATAAAGATTAGCTTCAAATGAGATGTTGATTGTTTGAAGTGTCACGAGTAAGAGAAAGAAAGCTACATGCAAATGTCAAAAAAGGAAAAATAGAGTTGCCAGATGTGGAGCATGCATAGATAATATTTCTATCACTATAGCGAGTAAACAACCAGTAACATAATATGAACTAGTAGGTAGCGAGTTGGTTAATATAAATTTTCATTCGGTGTCGCAGCGGCGGCAATGTTTCCAGAACGTGACGCACATACCTAATATTATGGGAGTTGGAGGCGAGACTCACAGTTGGTCGGATTAAGTAGCTTCAAACCAAGCTGCCAACTGCAACTTCTGATAGCACGTACTCGCACAGTTTCAGAATCTGAGCCCTTCGTCCAGGTTTTGAGTAGTTTACTTATATTTTCGCGTTCGCGTGTGGCTCCATACATTTTGGTTAGTTGTTCCTCGTTTTCGCTAGGGGCGCTGTACAAAAATGTATAGAGCCATACGGAAACAGCTGTAGTTTCAATTTACGCGTAAGCCTGGAGATTTGTAAAAATCGAGCCCTCGGTGACACCAAACAAAAGAAGGTGCTCTAAAGATAGTCATTTCTGCTATTCGAATTTCGAAGGCGCTACAAAAAGTTGACAGATCAACTCCAAATAGCACGTTTAATTATGTACACCCAGTTTCAGAATCTCGAATTGAAAAAATCGAGTCCTAGTTCTACCTGGGAGGCACCTAACAAAAGTGCTTAAAAGTAGAGATTTCTGCTCTTGGATTTTCGGATACAAAAACATTATCAGGTCAGATTCTTGCTAGTAAATATTTTAATATGCTTGCTGTCTAGTACCTAAAGCACCGATTATTCAGTCCATGCCTTTTTGCACGTCATACCTTCTACCCCTGTACCACAACCCCCGACCAATTCCCCGATACAGCGTGAGCATCGTGACGTTCCGCCCACCAAGACATGACTATTTTGCACTAATAAATATTTATTATTCCCCTGGAGGGCTCAGATTCGGATATTTACGTTCGTAAGCAAATCAAGGAGGACTCAGCTCAAAAGGAAATCGGCGGTACTTTTCATTATCAATTGGAATTTGCATGGAAAAGAAATTCTCGGGAGATTTTTACTTGAGCGTTTTCGATTTATTTAATTCTGACCTGTCTTTTTTTATCAGAGCTTTATACATTGTACCTCAAGCAATTTTCACACAATTTTAAGCATTTGTGTAATTATTGTTTTGGATCTCGTTTTGAAGAAGGATTTTCAGAGGAGTATTATCATTATGAATAGCTTTTACATGGAACCTACTGCAAAATCGCGAAAATAGCATTATAAATAAAAAATTTAAAAAACCCCCGATACAAAAATATTTGACAACAAACTTTCAATTGACAACCATTTTGGGCACATTTGTACTTAAAGTCCCCGTCACGAGAAGCTATAAATTTTGTAAACAAGTGTTCAGGAGTTCGCAACATTTGGACCAACAAAAAATGAATTTGTTTAACACTCCAATACACGCGCGTCATCTCACAGATGACCAGTTCTGTTTTTTCGTCATAAGTTTGATGGAGGGAGGTTAGCGTGGTCCCCCACCCTAGTATTCCTCAAGCTCCCCTAGCTCGACAGTTCAGTTGCCGGTGTGCGTGCGTCCAGTGCAGTTTGCTCGTGTTTTGGCCAAGAGAATCTCACAGATGACACGCGTGTAAAAATGTAACAGCCAAGTCATCAGTCTGGGGAACGGACAAAACGTGCCAACTCGCCGACTTTTCCTTCGTGAACTGGGGAATGAACTCATCAGAGATCATTTGATTATGCGAGTGCAGCTCAGCAATTTGCCACGCACCATGACCTCACGTCTTCGAGAACTCCTTCCCAACGATCAAATACCACCACGAGCTTCAAGCAACTCAGCAGCTACTGATGCTGGTGGACGCCAGCGCTGCGGATTTTGTTTGGAAAATAAAACAAAACGGTACACCAAATACTCTTGCAAGGAATGTGGCCAATATTTATGTCTGCAACACTGTGCCATTTCTTGTGCTGATGGATGTAACGTGGGTGTGGCTAATGAAAGTGATTCGGAGTGAAATTTAAATATTTTTTATTTTTTGAGCAAAGGGTTCTTGGTTTTTTTAGTATTTTTTTTTATTGATAATTTCCATTTGTTTAAGTAACTTTCCAAGTTCTAGAAATGAGGCTCAATGGTCAATGTGGTCATACATTTTACATTATTATTATCACTAAGCTACCGTGGCAACTGTGTTACAAAAATTTAACATTTTTGAAGATTTATATACTGATATTTTTTTTCAAATACAAATTTATGAACATTTATGAACTTTTTCATTTATCTATGCACCATTATTCCTGCAAAATTGCGAAAAAACAATTATACTATTCACTTTTGACAAATAAGTGAAGTCATCTGACAGATGATACGCGTGTATTTATGTCTCACTAGAGGGCGCGTGTATTGGAGTGTTAAGATTTAATAAATTATTAAGTAACAAATATTAATAAACATATATTATATAAGAATAATTATTCGCTATATAAGCTATATCACCATTGGTGTACTAATTAACCTAACCAATTACTTCACAATTTAAAACCTACTTCTTATATTAACCATATCTTAACAACAATAAAAAGTGATAACGAAACAATAACAAAATTAACAGTAACAACCAGATCCGCGATATATGCAAAGCAATGAAACCTCGTACGCATTCGAAACTCGAATGACGCGTTTATTTCGAAATGGCGTCCCGATAGTTTACAATCCCTGCGACGGACGCATTCCGGTACCAAGAAAAACAAACGATAGCACTTTGCGTCGTTAAAATATGATCCGACTAAATTAAATTGGTTGTTACTTTCATATAACCCGTCTATATTTCATGTCGATTGAATATGGTCAATTTATTATTATCTCGCAGTATAAAATGTCTACTTAGTAAAAGATGTTTGTTTACATAATTTACAGCTTCTCGTGACGGGGACTTTAGAATTTTGGTTCTTCCATCCCCACTTTAACCCACCATAACTCTTAAACGGCTCAATCGATTTTTATAAAACATAGCTAAGAACACTCTCGATTAAGTCTCCTTTCATCAAAAAAAACTAAACTGAAATCGGTTCAGTGGTTCGGGCGCTATGATGCCCACAGACAGACAGACAGACACACAAACAGACACGTCAAACTTATAACACCCTCGTTTTCGTCGGGTTAAAAATTAAGCTGCTCTATTCATTCTTAGGTAGATATGTCAAGAGTAAATAAACTGATCCCTAAAGACAACTGTTTTTTTCCAATTTCGCAATACCTACTGGGTATAAAAATCTATTCTCTCTATCTAATCTATCTAATCTGGCTATTTTACTGGGTATAAAAATCATTATTATAATGTCAGTTAGATAGATTATTAAAAAATATTGGACACTATTTTTATTTGGTCTAAAGGGACACGCATTTTTTCTTTTGTCAATCAAACAATAAGTGACAAAGATAAACCTTGTCATAATTTGGGAGATTTGGGGCTCGTGACGTCACTAGTGCGTTACTTTTGTAGTACACTAGTGACGTCACGCGGAACTTTAACGGGATATATTCTCATCAATTTTTGTTAAATGGACAAAATAAAAAATACGTGTCTAATATTTTTTGGTAATCTTTTACGGATTAATTATATTTTTTTAAGTCAACAAGGAATGGAAGGAATTGGGGGAGACCTTTGCCCAGCAGTGGGACAGTACAGGTTAAATAAAAAAAATTAAACAAGCCTATTGGTCTCATAGTAAACGTTTTTCATAATAAGCAAGCATATACACTTCTAAAAATTCCTGCACATTGCAAAGCTTCACCTTGTCTTTAAAATATTGTCCTATTTCTTCAACCATCTTCAAACGCGTGGGTAGCTCAAAGCGCTTTAAATTTAATCAAGTAAGAGTCCGTAAAACTCGATTTAGCAAAGTTTCCCGAAATTAAATTCCCAGGTTGTTCCCTTGAGTTATGCAGTTCGTTAGGGCTGCAGGGGCTCCGCTGCCGCCCCTAGTGTCAATAAACTCTTTTGTTTTAGGACGAATAATGCGACGGTACTGAGGGTATGCCATTTACTTAATTTGTTCTAGAGTCGGGTTGGAGAGGGCTATGCTCGGAGTCTCTGATCGATATCGAATTAGATATTACCGGTCAAAGATACCGTCGTACTAGCCCAGCAGATCGACAAGTCTAAATGGCAGTGAGCAGGGCACATAGTTCGAAGAACGGCCGATGAGGCTGTTAAGTTCTTGAATGGTGACCTCGTACCAGCAAAAGTAGCGTAGGACGCCGACAAGTTGGTCCACCTAGTTAAAATCCATAGGGGAGACCTGTGTCCACCAGTGTACGTCCTAAGACTGATAATGATGATGACGACATAACGCAATATAACTGTAGAGCGATGTATTTTAGACAAAAAGTCTAAAATGACTATACATAGATTTAGTACATAGAGATGTATGCTGTATATGCCGAATCAAACTTCGGATGTGAAATTAGCTACAAACGAAACCCAATCCTCGTTGAGCATCAATCAGGATTGAGTTTTGCGCAGCTTGTGGCTAACATCACAGCTTAGAAAAAGTTTGATTCAGCCTATACCAAGTATCGCTGTAACATGTCATATGTGCTTACGAATCCTGACTTCAAACAAAATCTAAGTAAGTAACTTAAAATGTCATATTCCCGTGACTTTTCCAAGCACAATAATACAACCAACCCAGCATTTATAAACGGTTGTCTGAACTCGAACAGCGGCCGTATAGCGGACTTCCGCCGAGGTCCGCACGCCATTGATGTGCGATCGCCCAAAAATGGCCGGCCCACTTCCGTGTCCTCGACAATTTCTGTGACACAAGGTTGGCAGGTCGCACAGGGGAAAACAACGAAAACCCTTTGTGAAAAGGCTTTCAAACTAAGCAGAAAGATAGGGACAAACCGTCGGCATTGTGTTACTCGTACAAACACACTAGCGTCTCGTTAAGAATTTGCACGGTGAAAAATCATCATCATCATTGCAGGTTATTTAGGCCCAATGCAGCTTATTTCGGCCCATTGCAGGTATGTAATAGGTACCTAAGCCTATAGAATGAAACATTTTGTAAAAATTAAAAAAAAATAGCAAAGTCAATTCCGATTAAAACTAAGCGGTCACTAAATGCGCGAATTTCATGTTAATTAGATATTTTTTGTGTAATGCTGGGTCCTCGCATCGCTATTCGTATTTGCGTACCTAATTCGTCGATGCCAAACTGATGAAAAAAAAATCTGGTAATAAACTCTTCAAGAAAATTATCGTGATAAAATCAAGATAATTACTTAAAATATAATAGTATGTAAGTATGCACAAGCTATAGGTAGGTACATATTATGTACTATTACATACTTACTATTATATTGTACTATTAGGGAAATATTAAATTGATTAGATTTCTTCAGGTCAACGCCCCTCAGGGCCCGTTTCTCCAAAATATCGTAACACGGCACATTTCACGGTGCTTACCTACTTATAAAGGCTGCCACATACATAGCCAAGCATAGAGTAGGAGTCAACAAGAGTAAGTCCATTACAATATTAAAAATAAAAATATGATTGTACTAAAATATGCGTAAGTAGCTCAAATATTTCCGGAGTTAGGCAAGCATACAACAACAATTGGCATCACAAAGAATTATTTTTTGTGATAAGCATTTCAAAAATTCGTCGCAAATGCAGGACTCGAACCTGCGTCTTCAGATCACTAGCCCGACGCTCTCAGAAAAAATAACTCTTTGAGATAAACCTAGTGTGGGATGCACTATAAAATTGAAATAATTTTAAGAATCGGCATACTTATTACAATTTTAGAGGAATAAGGAACACTTTGGTTAATCATTTTATAGTTCATTGCTGAACATAGGTCTATCCACGACGGGTAAATCGGCCACATATACCACGCTGGCCCAGTGTGGGTTTATGGATCGAATTTCTTCTGCAGATGTATGCGGGCGGTATCACGGTGTTTTCCTTTATATCCTTTAAAAAGAAAATGAAATTTTCTTTGTTTTGCGCGGTATGTTTCCAAGAAAAGTGCGACACTTTTGGGCTGATATTTACTTTTGACTGCTGTAGTCTATCACCAAATTGTAAACAAAAAAGTGTTGTCTTGAAGCCTTCTGTATCTTCCTTTTAATATTCTATGTCTCCTTCAGTTTCATTCCAAGTGCACGCCATACGTGGAGGGCGTAATTTGTCAATTTCACCAAAGCTTTCTAGTTATTAGGGCAGGTAAGTAATATTGCTACTTGACATTTCCTAAAGGGCTTTCGTCGTAATGAAGACAATGGAGGGCGT
Source organism: Hypomecis atomaria (assembly GCA_964007245.1). Taxonomy (NCBI): domain Eukaryota; kingdom Metazoa; phylum Arthropoda; class Insecta; order Lepidoptera; family Geometridae; genus Hypomecis; species Hypomecis atomaria. The sequence continues at coordinate 4,053,324 of OZ023282.1, forward strand.
TCATTACGAAGGTTTGAGGATAACTGGACGGGACTTGACCTATTTATTTTGGTTTATTGAAAGGTTTACGTCATAGACCTAAAAGGTTTATTGACTAGGTAGTTAATAGGCCTTTTAGAACTAAACCTACACTTGTTAATGTAAGTGGGGATATGACGTAGGGAAATCATATTGTAACTGGGATGAAATGTTGTTGGCTCCGGTTGTTTTACATGATTAGTCAGTAAGATCATTGCAATTAGCAATTTGATTCGTCGTTCTTTCAGCCATAGGACGTTCACAGCTGGACATAGGCCTTCTCTATAGATCTCCAAAAAGACCGATTGTAAGTGGCTTTGCCAGTGATGACTTATTGTACTGAAACGTGGTCTCTTATTAGATATGGGCCTTATAAATAAGCTCCAAGTAGCACAACGAGCTATGGAGAGGGCTATGCTCGGAGTCTGACTGCGAGATCGAATCAGGAATGAGAAGATACGTAGATGAACCAAAGTTACCGACATAACCCAGCGGATTGGCAAGTTGAAAAGGCAATGAGCAGGGCACACAGCGCGAAGGACTGATGACGACTTATAGGAGGTCTATAGGGGAAGCCTATGTCCAGCAGTGGACGTCTTATGACTGATGGGTGGATGAATGAATGGATGGATGTATTAAGTACGATCCTGCGGACTTAAATGAGGTTGTGCAACGTTGTGGGTCATATCATTGTACCTACTCATCTTCTTGACAAACCTTTACCATAAAATTGACCCTGAATCAGCGACAGAACATTGTACAAAAGTTAATTGATTTAGATTAAATTAATAAAACATTTGTTGATGATTTTTTGCAATTTTAAACTTGTTCCTATACTTACATCTGTCGTTATAGGTACGAGTGTGTAACTAAGTTTTGATTTTATACCTAAATATTCTATTATGATACCTACAGGTCATTGTGTCATAAAAGTTGAATTACGGAGATCCAGCGGCCATCTAACTCTTGAAGGTTTTATCAGATGCCGAAGGTAGCTGTAGGGCAGTAATCAACAGGGCACAGGCATTAAAGTATCGGGTGACGAGATCGGGCGGTCCTAGTAGGGGCTAGCGTTGGCAAAGATTATTGGCAGCTTTTTGGTGTCACTCTGGGCTATTTAATAAGCATGACTAAGAGTGATACCAATGAGAGCAGTATTCTATTTTTTTGTATGTTCGTCAGGGTTTCCTCTGACGTGAGCCAGACACTTTATGAAAACAAACATAATTGCCTCTGTCTTTCGATTGAAAACAATTTTACTATATTTTGAAGACTTTACAAATCCTACTAATATATGTGTATTATAAACGTGAAAGTCTGTAAGGATGGATGTATGGATGTTTGTTACTCTTTCGCGCAAAAAATACTGAACGGATCGAGATGAAACTTTGCAATAATATAGCTTATAATACAAAATAACACATAGGCTATAAATTATAATGATATTGCGTAAATTTTCCATATTATAACAATATGTGTTAAGTAGAAAAAATTCTGCCATCTGCGAGCTATTCTAGCGTGCGCTCCAAGAAATGTCAAAAAAGAACTGTCTAATCAAACAAATGTCAAATCGTTTTTTTTTTAATTTTTTTTTTAACTTTCCACGTCCATTATTAAGGGTGGTAAGGTAGGGCCTCGAAATATCATGCGGGCGAAGCCGCGGGCAAAATCTAGTACTTATTATAAACGCGAAAGTTTGTATGTATGGATGTTTATTACTCTTTCACGCACAAACGGCTTAACCGATTTAGACGAAATTCGGTATAAAGGTAGCTTAGACCTTAGATTAACACATCGGCTACTTTTTATCTCGGGCTAACGCGGGTAACACCGCGGGGCACAGCTAGTAGGTAAGTTATATATATATCGGATCCATGAAAAGGCTCCGCATCAGTTATGATTCTGCTTCAGTGTGGTAATGATTTATACCACTGACCCAACAATGTTTCAGTGTGGCGTGGCGTGGGTTTAGCGGGCGAGGAGATAAAGGCGACGTCACGAACAATCAGTTTATTTCACAGAAGATTACGTATGATTACAATTATAGAGAACTTTAAGCGAAGGACGTGGCGTTCCGCAGCGTAACGCACGCTGCCACCATTCTATCAATAATCACCAGGCTTGAACCGTTCTAATCTCAGTTTTCCACAACATCTTCCGAACAAGCTCTATTTACAACTCCTCTGACATTTAACATGTCACCTCGCATTTTCCCGCCCATCGGCCGATCATGCGATGTCACTGTCACCTCCTTGGAACTAATCAGCAGCGTTTGTTACCAGCGTTACCCCAGGAATGTTGCCACTTCCATTCCTAGTCCTTCGAAATTATACTAAGTGGCACTATTTAAAAATAAACTTAAAGCTATTGTCCCGTTATATATATAGAAGTTATTGATGGATGGATGATGTAGCAAAGCTACGACGCTACAAATGATCGCTACGAACCTACAAATTTTCTAATAACCGATCATACATATTAGTGAATTATAGGAAAGGATCATTTTAAATAGAAATGAGCTATTACTGTATTTCGTTTTTTGTTTAAACTTAAAATTCTTAAAAACATGTCATTCCACTCCTGATTTTGAGTCAGTTTAGTGGCTAAAATTGGACTGTAATACGTGTAATTTCCGATAACTTCTTTTGACGTGACGTGACTTGATTTGACGTCTTATAAATCGATGAACATCGAGTGGGTGCACGCACGAATAATTATAAATTAAACATTTTAAAAACTCCCGACACAAAAATATTTGACAACAAACTTTCAATTGACAACCATTTTGGGCACATTTGTAGAATTTTGGTTCTTCCATCCCCACTTTAACCCACCATAACTCTTAAACGGCTCAATCGATTTTTATAAAACATAGCTAAGAACACTCGCGATTAAGTCTCCTTTCATCAAAAAAACTAAACTGAAATCGGTTCAGTGGTTCGGGCGCTATGATGCCACAGACAGACACACAGACAAACAGACACGTCAAACTTATAACACCCCTCTTTTGCGTCGGGGGTTAAAAAGAGCCTTGTTCCGCTGAACTGAGTGCGCAAGCGAGAGTGCGAAACAAGCGATAGAGAGGCACGATCAGCCTAACTGGTTGGGCTTGTTTCAGTTGTTGATTCAACAATGTTTTCATAAGACATTATCACGTAAAATTATCGTCCGTAAACCAACTTTACAGACAGCCATTTTTTGACTAAATTTCAACAACTTCAGTTCAATAAGTATGGGTACCTAAAGAAGTTGAACTTTTAAATGTTTTAAGGGGGCGCCGACCCTAAAACGCCTGAACAGAATCAAGATTTTTGTAAGTTTTTGTGGACTGAAAAAAAATGAGAGTCATTTTCGAGCATATCTTCAAATGGTAAAAGTAATCCGATACGATATGAACAAGAAATAACTTTGCTCGATGAAAAAAAAAACACCTTTGTTTTGAACGAAGACATTGTTTCTTGACGAGTTTTTGTAAGTAGTAGGTATTTTTTAATTATGTTTAATGTTTTAAGTAGTAGCTATTTGGCAAATCACATAAAACAATAAAAAAGTTCACTTGATAATTTAAAATGAATTGTTATTGTTAATTTCACCATACGAAGACGCGTTCTCCTCGTCCTCTCGCCGTCTCACTCTGTTTGCGGAACGCGTCCAAAGTCGATACGCTCTTAAGCCCTGTTTTCTTCTGTACTTTATCGATACTCTTGGTCTTCGGGCAGTTCAATTAATAGGGTTGAAATTACCAACTAATTTCCCAGAGAATATTTCTCCAAACTGTACTTCCTAGCAATTAAGTTCTCGTACTACCAGATTAAGACAAATAACGATATTAAATTTCCTTTCGCGAAAATTGGTCAGTTCCTGTTTGAATTATGTTTTAGAGAGACTATTTGAGAAGATTGCAAACACTGCAATCTACAAACTCTGTTCCCATGCGGATTAGCATGAAATTACACGTAGATAATATATAAAAATCGAGTCGGACTCGCGCACGAAGGGTTCCGTACGCAGCCCCATTCCTCTTGCAGATATTAATAGCGAGCAAAAAAACTCTTAAAAATCACGTTTCTTGTATGGGAGCCCCCCTTAAATATCTGTTTTAATTGTTGTTATAGTGGCAACAGAAATACATCATCCTTGAAAATTTCAGCTGCCTAGCTATCACGATTCATGAGATACAGCCCGGTGACAAACAGACTGACGGACAGACGGACATCAAAGTCTTAGTAATAGGGTCCCGTTTTTACCCTTTGGGTACGGAACCCTAAAAACGACAGTAGGTAGATAGACAAAACATCTTGTCACAGCTGAGAACACACTTTTTTGAAGTCGACTGATAATAAAACGACTGAGGGTACTCAAATTTTGTTCTTTTATCTACACCTCTTTTACCACTAGCTCTAGGGCACCAATTTCATTATGTGTCTCTAAATTTAAAAGTTTATAACTAATTAGGAGATGAATATAACTAAAAAATAGAATTCTTAATAATATAGATTTAATAATAAGTCCTTATAATTATTACATTGACTACAAATAGGGGGAGGACACATTTTCATTGTTCAGAGGTATAGCACTTATTAAATACCTATATAAGTAAAACTACATTACGGAATTTCTTTGTAAACTTAGGTACATTATATTAAACTGCGATGTCTTAAAATATTAAGCAAATAACAATTTCGGTATCTACGTACAAAGATAGAAAATTTGGATTAAATGGGAATTGAGAGTAGGAAACCAGTTTTCATTGTTTCTCGTTCACAAATTCACAGTGTAAGTGAAAATTCAATGCATTTTTTACAAAGCTTATTGAATGTTTTTCATGTTATGCAAATTTTTATGCTGTTATTGATGTAAGTGTCCCATGTTTGATTTCAGTTCTTAGTTAAACTGACTAAAACTTGTACGATTCAAAACAGAAAAGACAATATTTTTTTTCTTTATTTAGTCATTTTATCGATTGTGTGAAAGAGAACAAACGGCACCTACAATTGTAAAAATGGCCTCGATGATTCTGAGTATTTGAGTATTTTCAAAGTGGCAGTAGATTATATTTTACACATATAATAACTTATTCTTAGTTTTAGACTAAAGTAGAAGATTAAATACAGCTTACAAGAAAAGATATACGAAGCGAAGGTGGGAAGAGAGAAGTAGAATGTAGCCAAACTTTGAGAATCATATTGAGAGGTATTAATATTATAATAATGAAATTAATATTGTACAGGCCACGCCACAGAAGTTGGCGGATGTGAAGTTAGCTACAGGCTGCGTAATATCCAATCCTGACTGAAGCTCACATAAAGCCGCACGTTGATTGGGTATAGGCGCAGCCTATAAAAGGGACACTGGACATCCAGTTTAACTTCCCAGTATAAAAGTTATCAGAATAATTTCATGTAAAGGATGTCTCGACGGAAACATGAAACAAATTGATCCACATTTTCAACAAATTACGAGTATATCTATCTAATTGTCCCCTTTTTTGGGTTTGGTGATAATTATTGCGTAGGTAAAGCTTCAGCATGCATATTTCACTGACATTTTTAGGACATATTATGTAAAGCTTGGGAATGTGTAGGTACTACGTTGTAATCCTCCACTTTTTATTTAGGAGACATCAAGTTAAACAATAGATATAGTGTTACATTACATGCTTGCTCTTCTTGAATCCTAAATCAGTTCAGTAATTAACGCATGGGAACAATTGCTCTGTGTCTTGACTTGTGTATTTATTTTTCATTTGTGAATTTGACGACATATGTGAAGAAAATCCCTAATTGTCCCCAAAAGTGGGCAACCACGCGATTTTGATTCTCTCTCAAAGCTAACAGAGTTTGACTAAAAGTGATAGAGTTTTGGTAGAAAACGAACTCCTGGCAGCTCAGTTCCTGGGTCTGGGGCGGCTTTGATCCTGGTACTCTTTGGCTGGCCGCTTTGACTGGTGGGGCTGGAAAAGAATAATAATATATATTAACACAACGTATCTAATATTGGAGCGCGGGAACAATATGTAATACTGCCGGAGATTGAGTCGGCCGACCCATGTACGAAGTGGAAAGACGAATTAGGAAAAGTTCATCGCGAGGTCGGGATTGATGCCTGGCAGGAGCTTGCTTAAGACAGACAAGACTGGCGAGACAATACTTTCGGAGGCCAACACACATTTTGGGACGCTGTGCCAACATACTCGAAATGCTGGTGTATATTTGACTCAATGTATAATAATGACTCATTGCCATTTAGCGTGGCAATGCCGCCAGCATGCTGGGAACGCTGGCACATCAAGTGGGAGTGGGCATGAGCATTTGGATTATTTTTAGACATTCAATTCAAGGGTATTTGATTGATACAATTGCTTTGTATGTAGTTAAATTATGAAGTTTTAGCATAAGTAAGTAGTGTTGTGTTTTGTTGCAGTTAATAAGGGCACTTGCCATTTTTTAAAAATATCTCGTAGTTATTAATATTTTCAAGTGTATTAAAACTGAAGCAGCAGTTTGGAGGCACAGTTTGGAGGATACTAAAAGTAGAATGCCCAATTGCGCTTCCATAACCTGGACAGTCTATTCGAAAAATTACGGCCCCGTCGCCATCCTTTCTACTAACTGTACCCTGCCTACTGCCGTCTCAACTTGCTCATAAGTAGACCACGTAACCCCGTACCGGCAAGTGTAGCGTTGGCCGTCCACGACAAGGACACGGACAAGGTGGACCGACGATCTAACGGTGGTCCTACGGCTGATATGATCAAAGAGTTATTTTTGTGATACGATAGTACACAATAAGCGAATTAGCTCAGTTGGGAGAGCAGCGGACTAGTGATCCGAAGACGCAGGTTCGAATCCTGCATTCGCGACGAATTTTTGAAATGTTTATCACAAAAATAACTCTGAGATAAACCAAGTGTGGGATGCACTATAAAAATAAAATCATTCCGGCTGATATGATGATGATGATGTGGATAGTAGAAATAATTAAGACCGAGAGAATGTCTTTCGTCTAGAAATAAGCTCTCCTTTGTTAATGTCCTCTTCCTAGTCCTAAGAAATCAATACGAACGCAATCCCTTTTCAATCGAGCTCACCGTTTGTGTAACCAATCCCTATTGTCTTGAATTAAGGTCTTTGTCTAAGAGACATGTGTAACTAACAGGATTTCAATTTAATTGCGCCTGCTTACACGGGACGACTTCTTTAACTTTACGAGCACGATTTATTCATTCATCAGCCATAAGCCACTGTTGGATGTAGGCCTCCCCAATTGATCTCGAGTAAAACAGATTAGACAGGCTTGCATCCAACGCGATTCTGCGGTCTTGTTTAATTATCAGTCCACCATGTGGGTGGTCGTCCTTTGCCCCGCTTGCTTGTACTTGTCTACACTCGAGATTTTTTTGACCCCATCGGTCGTAAGTTATCCGTGCTACGTCTTGTTCGCTGCCATTTTAACTCTAGCCATTCCGTTGGAGCTACGTCGGTAACTTTGGTTATTCTGCGGATCTCCTCGTACGAACACGGTCTTATACATTAAGTACTCAAAATAAAATGTTCTTTTAAGGTATGATTCCATACTCCGCTGCAGGCAGCAGCAGCAGGCAGCAGTGCTGCCGCAGCACTACTTTTCCTTGTATTGCTGCCACGACAATGCTGCTTAGCTCGGAGTGTAATTTCATATAAACTCATGGAGATTATATGGGGACCAGTAGTGCTGCGGCAGCACTGCTGCGGTGTTGCTGCTGCCTGAAGCTGAGTTCGGAATCATACCTTAATTATTTGTTGAGCATAATCATTACTGATCAGCTCTGAATGAGTGGGCCATATTCAATGCATGTCTGCAGGTTTCCCTGGACCATGTTCCTTCGCCTTTTTCGCAAAGACCAGTGAAATAATTATAATTTTAAATACTAATTGTTAAACTAGTTCTATAGTAGTTTTAAGATTAGATATAAATTTCTATAGATATATCTAGCAGCATATATGTGTCTAATACTAAACATAAGTAAAATGATTTTGTTATCAGAAATTGTGAACTTGAAACGGTTACCAAATTTACAGTGTTATTTTTGCTCGTTTCTTTAAAATGTTTCTTTCTATTACTCTGTTTAGCATAAATGTTTAGCCAAAACTTTGCTATACCCTATGAAACAGGGTGACATGTACCTGTAAGTTTATTAGTCTTATATTAAGATCTAATTATAATTACAAGTATGTGATCTCGCAAAATAAATAAATATCTAAATATCTAAATATGAAAATCGGTAAAAAAAGTACATATATGTGTCGTAACGTTGTCCTTTTCGAATTTTCTATAAGCCTTTTGGCCAAATAAATCGGCCACAGGATCGTACCGTATTACTGGAGATATTTCTTGTTTGCGGTTCCTATAGCAGAGAGGCTTCAACACATACAGTCGATAAAGCCTGAATAGACGCAATCTGGCGGACATGTTTTCAATGCCGGATATATTTCAATTCAATAATAAAAAAAAATAATTAAAAAAGAAAGAAAACTTATACTAAAATCACTAAAACTTAAATTAAAAACACAATAAAACTATTCTAAAAGCCCTGTCGCAGAGGGTAACGTAGCCAGATTGCTGGCAGCATTGCCTCGCTGAATAGCAATTGAAAAAAGTGGAAAATTGAAAGAGGAGATACGGCAACCCATTTATTTCAAACGACTTCTTAATTTGACGGTGTTTCTTTTTGATGTACGAGTATGTTACGAGATTCTTCCGCCAATTATGAACCAATGATTCTTTTGTTATTTGGTACGAGTAGATAATAACCTACTTCAGGAGGGGTACCATTTAATTTTTATCGATATCAGTTGAGTGGTTCATGAAAAATAGACAATAATATTATAAAAATGGATAAAACATCGATTGGAGCGAACTTTGGAATTTTGTATAAGTATAGGTTGAAGTCGGTTGTGCCCTTTTGCCATTTATGGCGAAAAATAACTACTTGATGATAACACTGCCCACCAATAGACACGGCCCCGTCGACCTATGAAAATAAGACGGACAAACTGGATAAACATAATAACTGGAGGATTGTTAGCCCAAGACCCAGAAACGTGGAGGATGACATCCCTCTTCACCCCAAAATGTGAAAACAAATATATCTACGGAAATTAAAAAAAGTTTTCTTAAATACTTTTTTCTGTTTTAGGCACAAAATCGTAGCTTGACTAGATTACAAGAGTTCTTTTAGTAACAAATACCTAATGAAAAGAACCTGCAAAAGTAATACTTGGGTTTCCATTCCAGTGCTTCATCATTAAAGCTAGGTCTCTGACGCTCACGCCAAATTAGTTGAAGTAAGTAAGTTCGTATAGGCCGGGCTAGCCCTGGTGTCAGAGTTTTTAGGCCGCCTGAAGGCCTCTTGACTTGGCTAAACGGTTAAAACAACCGGGACCTACAAATTAACGCGTCATCCGAGCCACGGTAGCGCTCAGTTGGAATATGCCACCTGCACCCATCCAAATACTGACCGTGCGGAACGTTGCTTATTTTCGGTGATCGCTGACAAACACCTAATCAAACCACGCTACGAGCGCTTAGTTGAAGTGTTTATCTTTTACCAAGTTACAGCGTAGTCAGATAGCGCTGAATGCAATTCGCTTAAATACGATCAATTTTGATAGAAATCTATAGAGTAGGCCTATGTCTATCAGTAGGAGACGCATCCAACACTGAATTAAATTTCATTTATTAACTTGATTTAACAATTAAGCAAAATTCAAAAGAACGACCAGTTCTTGGTTACTCTAGCGTAATTTTTGATGGCTCTAGCGAAGTACGAAGAAAAAAAGTAAGAAGCCCATATTTTGGCATTGAGTTCCTTCTATTTAGAGAACTCTAACAGATTGTGTACATTTAGGTTTTTGATTTCATTAACATAAGTACCTACTATAGTATCATTATCATTCAAATATCAACGTCACACTATTTTAATGCAAAAATCTCTGAAATTGGTAATGAAAAAACAAGTAAGACCAATTCCAGACGCAACGAAAAAGATTGTTATCTTTTATTCATCGTTCAGACCTACGGTTCAGACGTTGTTTTCCTCAATCATTTCCGAGGAGATTTGCGGAGGGATGCGCTGTGATCGCGACACGGCGCGGCGTTTTTTGTTAGGTATTTCGATTAACGCGTAAATTGAGTCCATATAAAGATAAAGATTATTTATTGCTCTCAACTGTGTACAATTAGATGTTACAACAATATTAAGACGCAACAGCTTATCCTAGCGGACATGCAATATTTAGTTTATATTTTATATAGAGCCCACTGAAATAAACAATTGTTTAAAAGAGATAATACAAATATTTTATTTGTTTTGGTATTACATGTTTTCTTTCATGGCAATCTTCACTAAACGGAATTTCATATTTTCGGATCTTATTGTCTTTTGACATTATTACAAATACAAAACTTCCAAAATATGGCGGCGTGATAGCAGCCTTAAACAAAAATAAAATCAGAAAATATGAAATTCAAATTATTCTTTCAATGTGGTTATTTTACACTGCGCATTTATTTAACATATTTTAATGGATTTTTCGAGCTACTGCACACATTCTGGTCCCACTTTGCAAGATTGTCTTTTAAGCGATTCGTAAATGGCCCCAATAAAAAAAAAAATTGCTTAAAAATTTAATGAGGATACGATAGGTATAGATAGGATAAGTATGCCAATCTCCAAAACAGTGGGAAGGAACTGTTTATTGACCTCGTAGGCCCTCTATGGTTCATTCCGAATATTAAATACAAGCGTTATTACAAAAAAGAACTCTAACTTTACGGTTTAAAGCTGATTTTTGCAAAATCACACAAATGGGACAAAAGTTCCCATCGACGTTTGAGGCAATTTTATTTTTGGGACAAAAGTTCCCAGCGACGTTTGAGGCTATTTTGGACAATCGTTCCCATCGACGTTCAAGAGGTAGAATGACACATTTGTATTATTGAATAGACAGAACGCAAAATAGAATCACACCCAAAAGGTAGCGAAAACAGGCGCAAAATTTTGGTAAGTTAGCGAACTTCCATGTCAGAAATGTTTCTATACCAAGTATTGTATAAGTCAAATAAAAAGGTCTTATTTCTATACTCAGGTATAACTATAACTACTTTTGTGACGTTATGCGAATGAGAGCTATTTTTTGTGCGTCACCAAATTATGGCATTAATTTTACAGATAATCTTCAGAATACCAGATATATTTTACGATGATTGTTCTCATTTATTTTTATTAACGGCCATCGGGGGTATCGGATCACAGGTGTGCGTTTCAGAAATTCATTTATGTAATCAATTATCCTGACACTCATTGGAATTGATGTTTCCATCCTGCTTCGCGGAATTTATCGAGATTCCATTTCGTAGTTAATGGAGCTTTTTCTCTGAAAAATATAGCTTAGGCACAAAATTTATGAGATCAAAAAGAAGTGTAGGTACTTACATAAGTAAGAAATTGTAGAGAAACGCAAAATATTGACGTAGCTTGATAGATTAGTAATTTAACGTAGCAGGTTTAAGGGAAATTAGGCGCAGAACTGACGATTGACGGGTCTGATAGATTTTCCGAAGACCTGGGACGGGGAAGCGTAGCATACAGCCTCCCATAAAGTGGTCAGATAAACAGGGTTATACCTAATCGATTAGCATCATTTTAGGGGCTTATTCTGTATATTAAAACTAACAACTTTTGTTCTACGAGTTTTGTTAAAACTAAAAAAAGATGTTCCATACATTTTGACGCGGGTGAACGATATTTTTCTTTCAAACAACATTTTTTTTTTAGTTTTGACAAATGTCGCAGAACAGTTGTTAGTTTTGATGTACAGAATAAACCCCCAAGAGGATGCTAATTGATTTGAAATAATCCTAGCTGTACACGAGTATAATACCAGGAAATATATGTCAAGAACGAATTGAAAATAAGCCGCTTCTAATAGATATTTTTAGACATCTGCACAGCCAAAATATCATTACCTTACCTACAGATATCTAGATCTACATGTCCTAAGTATCATGCTAATTACATCTGTCTTATTTCTTATCAGCACAGCGAGGGCTATCAAACACCAGCATTAGACCAAGAGTCATCGTATTTCTCAGTTGGCGGCACAAAATGACCCATTAAGCAGTTGCGGAACAATAGCCACCGGTACAGCAAGTAGCAAGCTTACTGAACACCAGCTTTACACCAGAATCCTCATACTATACTGCCAGTATAGATTCAATCTCTACATACTGGCCTCGTCTCATCCTCGCGGCGGTCGAACACCAGCATTACACCAGGATTTCCACTTTGACCCAGTAAGTATTGACTAAACCTTGAGTTTACCTTCACTAGGTAAGCTGAATTTTTAAATACCGGTCTCGTCTCTTCTTATCGCTCCAATCGGCACAAATGCTTCACTGAGACCGGCGGTCGAACACCAGCCTTACACCAGGATTCACAGTATTAGTTAAATCTCTACATACCGGCCTCGTCTCCTGCTCAGGCTCCTCTGGCGGCGGCTGGGTGGTGGTGGGGACATCGCACTCCTCAGTCGGCGGCACAACGCACCGCAGCGAGCGGCGGTCGAACACCAACATGGCGGGGCAACGTTGCAGCCGCGGGTACCCTCCCTGGCACTGCCAGTACCGATTGCAAGACTTGCCGAGAGGCACGTTGCCGTTGGGGTCTTCGTTGCAGAGGGCTGGAAGAAGACGAAATAGATGTTTTAGCAACTGAACTTTTTGTACGGAACAGCTGATTTTTGTCGCGGTTTCGCAGTTGGTCTCATTATAGAAGTTAGTATAGTCACGAGTACAACTACATGTATACCTACTAGAATTTTGCTAATGAATTTGCAGTCAACTCGTAGGTATATCCGGCAGTGGTGACAGTGACCGAGTTATAATGCTATAATAATTAAAATCCTATGTGGGTTTATTTACGTACGTCTGCGAGTACACTAAACTAAGAGCAAAAATTAATATAAGCCATTAAGCTGACAATAGAAAAATCAATATTCAATTAGAAATCGACCAACACAAACGTATTCTACTGAAATGGAATTGGTTTATGAGATCAAAACAAATCGCTGACTGAATTCCTTCACTTCAAATGCTCTTGTTCTTCCCGAGTGAAGTTTTTCGCTTTTTCACTGAAAGAAATTCCTCAGGACAATGACGTCGTACTACTTTGTCCTCGACGTTATGAATACCTAGTACCTACTGTGCTAAGGCACCGGAGCCACTGTAAGCGTTCTAAAGTTCAGATGCTAAATTTTTCACCTTTCTAGAAAACACCAATTTCTGGTGATAAATGTAAATACCTACTGCAATCATTTAAAAGAGGCATTAACGTTTCAAGTCAAGTGGCAAGGAAAGTTATTGTCGCTGATCTTTCTACATGCACCAATAGTTATTAGTAATTAGTACATGTCGAAAGTATCGGATTCGGTTTAAACCGCTCGCAGTGGGACCGGCGCCTAATGTTCCCAGTGGCGACAATTCATTCGTTCTCCCGAAAATGTTGACCAACTCGCTTCGAAATGAAATTCAATTGAAAAGTAGACAAAACCGTTTGAACGATTGCACAGACCTTGGATTTAAAGAAATCTTTGGCAGACGGAATCTATATGAAAGAGGGAAAAATTAGGACTACATTTTCTCACGTTTTTGTGCTTGAATAGACGCGACACATTAAGTAGGTACCTACTAGTGGTATGATGTAGAGTCGGCTCTGGAGTGCTTTAATTGAATTATCAGAACGACTGAACGTATGCGCTAGTGGCCACAAGGTCGAGTAGGTAAGAGACAAATTGTGACAAATAAAATCGGCCAAGTGCGAGTTGTACTCGCGTACGAAGGGTTCCGTACCGTATGGGAGCCCCAATCATCTTGCCATTATTAATAGCGAGCAAAAAATCACGTTTGTTGTATTCCCATACAAAAAATATTTTTTTATTCTATTTTTAGTATTTGTTTTATAGCGGCAACAGAAATACATCATCTATGAAAATTTCAGCTGCCTAGCTATCACGGTTCATGAAATACAGCCCGGTAACAGACAGACGGCCAGACGGACAGACAGGCATCGACCATTATTAATATAGAGCGAAAAACGTCTAAAAATTCAGGTTTGTTGTATGGGAGCCCCCCTTGAATATTTATTTTATTTTGTTTTTAGTATTTGTTGTTATAGCGGCAACCGAAATACATCATCTGTGAAAATTTCAGTTGCCTAGCTATAATGGTTCATGAAATACAGCCCGGTGACAGACAGACAGAAGGACATCGAAGTCTTAGTATAGGGTCCCGTTTTTCCCTTTGGGTACGGAACCCTAAAATACCTATTAGACAACATCTTACTTATCTTACACACGGTATCTGACTCCAAACTGAGCAAAGCTTGTAATAATATGACTGCCAGAGACTGATTTACGATACATAATTGTTTTAAATACTTACTTAGGTATATAAATAGGTATGTAAAACTTAAAAAAAATAATATTATTAGTAAAATTAGTTACTGTTACCGTGCTAATTTGATATAATTTATAATAAAAAAATAATATAGGTAATAACATCCAGGCACAGAGCAAAAACACATCACACAAATAGAGGTACTTGCCCTGGGTGGAATTCGAACCCACACTCTTTGGCCACTGGCCTACCGAGCTATTTTACAGTGGTTTCCTCATTCTCTTCTCAAAACTCGATCGGCAAGTTGAGATGGCAGTAAGCAGGGCACATGGCACAGAGGACTGATGACCGATGGGGTCGAAAAGTTCTGCGGTCACCCACAAGGTGGGCAGATGATCTCTTTAATACCGCAGGAGCGCGCTGGATACAAGCCGCTACCAACCAGTCTTATTGAAGATCTTTAGGGGGAGGCCTGTGTCCATCAGTGGACGTCCTATGGCTGATGTATGGATGAATGTCAAAACTTGCCAATTCCATCAAACCCTGATTAGGTGCAGGTACATCAGTGGGCGAGTCTCAGATTAATTATAAGCCCAGCCTGATTGGAATGCTGTCGCTAATGTCACCAGTAGGTATTCCGTTCCATTAATCTTGGACGCCATTTCTGCTAATCTCGTTTCTCTGAGCTGTTTGTAGATGTCATTTAGGAATGCGGCAAATGTAAAAAAAAAATTTTCGCAAAAAAAAATTCGAATAGTTCGCTCGAATTGATGTATATACAATTTGTTTTCCATTATTTTTGATTTTTCAAAAACGGCAAAGCCGATTTCGATACAATTTAAATGGGACCACCTCGGGAGTATTTTCGAACAAAAAATATTTTTTGGTTATCGATGAACATACACAAAAAAATCATACCGACGAACATCAAGCTCCTCCTTTTTGGAAGTCGGTTAAAAATTAGGTAAATTTAGGGTAATGTAACTGTTATTTTAATTTAATTTTACCAATTTAGTGAAATTAATTTAAATGACTGGTCGGACTGGCGACAAAATTAAGACGGCAGGAATGCTCTGGATGCAGGTGCTTTCGACCGTGCTCATTGAAAATCCATAGGAGAGGCAGATATGTCCAGCAGTGGATGTCCTAGGGCTGATTGATGGATGTGTAAATTTAATTTAATTTTCTACTGATTTGTTATGGGTTTGATAATTCCTTGAAATAAACGATTTAATTTTATTATACCTACTGCTTTTATAGAGGTAGCTAAACATAGAAGCAAATTTTACTATGAGGACAAAAACAAAAATCGTAAAAAAATGCTGTTTTATATAAAAGTTCATTGATATTCGATAAAATGTAAAAAAAGGTCCGTTATCCGGTGAAATAAAAATTGCCGTAAACAAGCCTCTCACGGACCAACCATGACATAGCAAAAATATACACAAACTACCTAACAAATATGCGTCTGTAAGTCTTTGAATTTAGCAAAGCAACACTGTAGAGCAAGCTATAGCAAGACAATGAAGACGACAACCCATCTATCAAGAGATCAAGAAGAGAACGCTTAGATATGGTTAAATATTATTTAAAACAATAGGTACTCGTATAATATCATGAATACCATTCATAACGCACATCATTGGCACATGAACAATTACAAAGACAACGATCACGAACCATCGATTAAACGTTAATCATCGATTATATCTCAACTTTCATTTTCTCTATCGCACCAATTAATTAGATGCCTGTTTCAAATGATCGCGAACAATTACAGTTACGTAAAAATCGTAAGCGGGAACGCGTAGTTACGCTATTATACGCCTTATTACACAGACGATTAGTGAGAAAGTCGGGTGATTGATGAGTGAAACCAATACGGTAAAATAGTTGTATGACAGTTGTTAATCTTTATACGGAGTTAATGTTAAGATCCGAGAGGCCGATTTGGACTAAATAGCTTTTGTAGAGCAAATAGCTACAGGTAACATTTGTCTTAAAAAATAAATACAAATTGTATTAACTGCGCAAAACAATCAAAAACACATAAACAATATTATGTTAAGGAGAATAGGCATGATAATTAAAACGAATTGACTAATTAGTCCGTCAGATAGACTATTGAAAAATATTACACACGTAATTTTTTTTTTGTCAATAGGGTTTTATAGTCATTTTTGAAAAGTATCTCAATTAGATTCTGTAGGGCTAATAAACCACTAAAAAAAACAAAAAAGAAATTCAGGCTTTAAGTGCTTTAAAACTGCATTTTAATTTTACAGTTTCAAAATTTCGCGCGTAATTTACGAAAACGATTGATGTCAATATTTTACTTTGTGGTTACGAATGACGTCACGATGCTATGTAAATATTTCTCACGACAGTGTCTTTGACAGCTGACATTGACACTGCCATTCTATAGTTTTCAATGTTTACATAGCATCATGACGTCATCACATAGCTGCGCCTATTTTATGTACAGATTAAAAAAACGGAATATTTTGTTTTGATTTTTAAAATTTATTTTGATGTTTTGTGATCTAAAACTAACATTTTCCGATTGCTTTTTGCCTAAGCTATCTCAAAAATACATTTACAGATTTTTTCTCGTCCATAGTAAAATACCCTATTATACGAATGAAGATATAACCAGTTAAAGTTCCGCGTGACGTCACGACCCCCACTCCCAAACTTTGACAAGGTTTATCTTTGTCATTTGTTGTTTGATTGACGAAAGAAAAAATAAGTGTTCAATATTTTTTGATAATGTAACTCACGCACTAACTATAACAATATTTTTTTACCCAGTTATCATGCCTATTATTTATTAGGTATATTTATTTATTGAGTAGGTATAGGTATACTGATTTTTTTTTTATCATCCTCAGTTTACAGTACTCCATGCTACGTAAAAGAGTAACATTAAGGAGATATACTTTATTATAATGTGTAATTCAACCAGTGTAAGTTTTAGGCATAAGGCTGTTTACGAACTTCCAATAAAAAAAAAACTTATTAAGAATGTTAGCAATAAAATGTATTGCACCCAGTAACTTTTTACGAGTCAACCGATTAGCCGAATTAGCCTCATGCCGATTTTTTTTAAACGCCAACTACCAACTCGCCTGATCTAAGCAACCTTGTGGTCGAAGGTGAAGCACGCAGACTTAGAAGATACCTATTCACTCTGACCTTGAAAAGCTTTAGATTAGATCTCTTAGGAAAAAGGAAAGCAGGAACACTGTTCCATTCCCTGGCGGTACGAATCAGAAATGTAGAGTCAAACCGCTTCGTACGTATCGAAGGAAAATCGACAATGTAGGGGTGGTAATGCCACCCGATATCAACTTGAAGCTAGACCATCATCACTCATCGAACTACCTTTAACTACAATGTTCAGAGCTCAGATACTGTAAAAAAGTCTACCGAGCAGCACCTCATGCCGATACCAGCTTCTAGCCAGACGATCATCACTCATCGGCTCCCGTTAATGATGCAAGCTATTTCAACAATAAAAGAGTTATTGCTTATTGAGACTGCGGGATTACGCCTCTGTTTAGCGTGTGAGCAATATGCATCTGTGATGTACACACGCTAAACGAAGGTAATACCCTAGCGTAATACTCGTACTCAAGCAGCGCAATACGACATGCATATTCATTCATTCTTGTTATGAATGTGTAGATATCCTCCTAATAGTGCTTATTCATCAGCCACATAATTTATTAATAATTCTTTAACTATATCCTTCGGAGTGAGTTTGTTTCATTAATTGCGGCTATACAGTTGCGTCCAAAGTGCCACTCTTTTATCGTATGTAGTAGACATTCCGCGCGTTAGAAACAAGCATTTCAAATCCATATTTCTCATACGAAAAGCAAGAATGTGGAACGCTTTGCCGGAGTCCGTCTTCCCGTTAAAGTACAACGTGGGTACTTTAAATCCCGAGTAAATAGGTATCTTCTAGTAAAGCGTGCTACATCCTAGACCGCATATCTGTTCAACATTAGGCAGTATGTAATCAAACGCAAACCTATAAGAAATTAACTACTACATTTAAAAATACTGATTACTAACCCACAGTCAATAATACCTAAACATTTAAGCTGTACGGGGAATTAACTGATGATATAACAAATGTAGGTAAATATTTAATTTAAAATCGAATTACTTTAGCAGGTAGATTCTGTTAATATAGGTTACCCTCTAACATATTTAATTTTTAAAAGGATGCAAAAGAATTATTTCATTCATTTCGTGTCAACGGCTAGACTTTCTAAGTATTTTTTTTATTTTTTTTAAATAAATAAATATAAATCATAATTTGGAAGAAAATAAAAGTCAACAGAAATGTGGAAATTAAAGTTAAACGTAGGTAATTTCCTAAACTGTATTATTGCTGATGTTTTAAACTTGGCTCATGTATTATTTTACTAATAGAAATAACAAACCTAAAGTAAAATTTGATCGATTAAATGATGAATATTTTGGAAACGATGACTACTCGAATTAAACACGATGCACCACAATTACTTAGCGCGTATGGACACGGTAATTACCGTGGCATGGATTACTAATTTTGTAAATCATGACAAAATTGAGCGTAATTCAAATGTCGCAAGGATTACTAAATAGGCTGCGATGACAACGCTACAGTTGCCAAACTTCCAGACGAGACAAGACTGTAGCAAAAACGCATTGCGATTACTGCATAAAGAATTGCTTGGTGGCTTTGCTGAAAATATCGATGAGCACGCGGTTTTTACTGTTATTATCACTACTCATCTATTCAATTCAATTCAATTCAATCATTTATTCATCAAGTGGGTACAGAGAAGTACACTTTTGAACGTCATATACATGATCAGAACATAATGAATACACAATACAATACTAAATACATGTCAAAATTAAAAATTATAAATCATCCAATGTCATGTTTCCAAGCCAGTTTATCCTTCAAGAAGTCGTCAATGGTATAATATGCTTTATCTAGGTACACTAATGTTGTAACATTCTACTTATGTTTCCAATACTTGACTTATAATGACTACTGTTATAGCGCAGACAACAAAACACTCAATTTAAGCAATTTCACATGATGTTATAATATCCACATCGATATCGTAAAATCTCATTATAACATCGCGCGCTCGCTCCTGATTGGCCCTGCGCGCGCAGCTGCGCTCTCATTGGTTAGATTTTAATGGCCCCAAGTTCACTGTGACAATACACGTACGCGTGAATCCTAAGAATAAGAACCCAAAAACCGTCCCGTCCCGTCCCGTCCCGTCCCGTCCCGTCCCGTCCAGTCCCGTCCCGTCCCGTCCCGTTCCGCCCCGTCCCGTCCCGTCCCGTACCGTCCCATCCCGTCCCGTCCCGTCCCGTCCAGTTCCGTCTCGTCCCGTCCCGTCCCGTCGCAATATGTTTTTTTTTATTTTTTTTTTATTAGTGAAGATAAAGTAGTGTATGCAACTGCATATTTATAACACGGGTATTAAAACACTTCATTATAATTATGACAGTTGCATAAACTACTATTCTTTAACAAAATTGTTTTGATTGTATTTTTAAAGCGATTGTCATTTAAACTTGTCAAGCTTACAGGTAAAAGATTGTAAAAATGTACACAATTATTTTGAAAAGATTTGTCTATCTTACTTAATCTAGTCTTTGGTATTACAAATTTCAAATTATTTCTCGTATTATATTCATGCGTATCACATTTTTTAAGATATTTATTACAATTTTTCCGAGCATACATAATATTATCAAGAATATAGATACTGGCATGGCATAGTCAAAATATTTATTGATTCAAAGAGTAGCCTACTGATCTACTGATAGCTATCAGTGGTACCTCGTGTAATAACAGCAGTGGTCCGACGATGCGGTAAATAATCGAAAGCATGATATCAAAAATATTCTCGAATGATGTGTA
Source organism: Hypomecis atomaria (assembly GCA_964007245.1). Classification (NCBI taxonomy): domain Eukaryota; kingdom Metazoa; phylum Arthropoda; class Insecta; order Lepidoptera; family Geometridae; genus Hypomecis; species Hypomecis atomaria. Next base: position 4,073,722 of record OZ023282.1, read on the forward strand.
TTATCGATATATTCGATCCATCAATTCATCAGCCTTAGGAAGCCCACTGCTAGACATAGTCCTCCTCTTGGGATCTCCAATAAGACCGGTGGGCAGCAGCTTGCATCTAGTGCAATCCCAGCGTTTCGATGAAGTCATCTGGCCATCTCCACGGTGGACGTCCTACGCAGCACATGCCGGTTCGTGGTCGCTAATCGAGAATCGGTCATCAATCTTAAGTGTTATGTGCTCAATGTTAGGTACTAAAACGATACATCAGTCTAAAGTATTTTGTGCTCATGTTATAAAAACAAGCGCATTACTCTACCTATATACTCATAAGTGAGAGAATAAAATAAGGAGTGCATGGAAATAGCTGACTGCATGATCAATCACAAACGTCTCGTGCTATTGGTACTAGCTACCAGTTGCAGTGGTTTTTTATGTGATTGAGTGATTGAGACAAGTCGAGCAATGCGTTCACCTGATGTTAAGCATTACTCATGCCCATAACGGGTCTAGGCCGCGCAGAAATTCGGACCAAAACGAAACCCTGCGCTACGTTCGTCTCTGTTTGGAATCAGTTTGATACTTACGGTGCTTCTGACATCCGTCCACGTTCTCAGGCCAGTCGCAAGAGTGCGCGTTCTCATTGTAAAGCAGACCGCCGATGCACAGCTGTTCTGTCGCGGTGCCGTTCCAGCAAGTCCAGTACCGCGTGCAGGAAGTCTCGTGGCCGAAGATGCCGTACAGCCAGTCACAGTGCTCCGTGCCGATTGGTGGGTCTGCGGATTGACAAATGCAGGTGAAAAAGTAAATAAACAGTACCAAGACAAACAGCATCAAAGGGAAAGAACACGGGTGCAAGAGTAAAGAAGTAAAGAAACCAAAATAAAAATTATTATTTTTCGCAAAAAATGGCAAAGCCCACTTTCATCGTGTGCAAAATTCGAATAGTTTCTCTCGAATTGATGTATATAATTTTTACATTACTGTTGATTTTTCAAAAACGGGTCAGCCGATTTCGATAAAATTTTAATCGTACCATTTCAGGAAATTACCCTTTCGAACAAAAATAGGTTTTTTTTGATTCGGTTCACAATTGGCGAAAATATCGATGAACAAAGACTAAAAAAATAGATACTGACGAACATAGAACCTCCTTCTTTTTGGAAGTCGGTTAAAAAAGGGGAAATTTGATGTACCTATCGCTGTTTCTCAGCCGATTTGGATTATATTTGGCAAGCTTGCTAAATAACTTAATATTGAAATTCTAATAATATTTGCGTATATGAATTAAAACGGTCAAGCGCGAGTCGAGATACATGCTTCAAGAAGAACAACTGAAGATTCAGCAAAACAGAAACAAGATCTCTGTTCAAAGAACTACTAGTAATAATTTGACGACGTGCAAATAACAAAGACTACAAGTTGGTCTCAATGTATTCAAGAAATTCATTCCTCTTTTTCCTTGCGTTACAAATGTTAAAATTAAAATTGTGAGCCTTTTAAAAATATAAAATTACCAACCTCTTCCAAGGTGTACAGTATCAAAGTGGAAAAGAGCAAAATGAAAAATAGGTACTTCGAGGAAATCCGGACTCGGATACAGCGTCTGTATTTTCTCGAAAGAGCTTTTACGTCTTCAAATGTATAGTAAACGAGTTCCTTTGAAGTAATTGATATGTTCCACTTAAGATGTTATTTTTGTGTACATTACACGGGTGACAATGAAAGAAATGCTAGTCCAACTAAAAATACAAGGAAATAAGAATAAAGGAAATAACAAACAAGTATTAAAGATGTTAATTTTGTAAACATTACAGGGGCAACAATGAAAGAAATACTAGTCCAACTAAAAATACAAGGAAATGAAAATAAAGGATTAACGTTGGCATGTATGTATATAGCTGAAATATCTTTATTCGTAAAATTAAACCCTAACCTCTTCGAAATTTGGCCTGTAGGAAGCAGACATGAAGGTAAATTGCGCAACTTACCATCTAGAAGTAAATTTTTAAGCAAGAGTGTGTTTTGTATGGCGCCTATAGTTTATAATAAGATACCAAAAGTGATACGAAGCCAAGAAGATCCGAATATTTTCAAGAATATGTTGAATTGCTTATTAGTAAAGAAAGCTTACTACACCGTTGACATGTTTCTGACCGACAAGCAATTAAATGAAATTAAATAATGATAATATGTCTGCAACTCTGCATGTGACAAATTTTTTAATTGACATTTTTTCTTATTTGACTTTTTGTAGTAACATATTTTAATTTGTTTAGGTATCCCGCAAGAATTGTTTAGGTATATATTTTGACTTATTTTATGATCCGGTATAACTTATGAAATATAAATGTTATTATGTTTTATATACTTACTCTGGCAAATGTAATAATTTCAACATAAGATTAGTTTGTAAGTTGTTAAGTCTGTAAACCTCTAGAGGTAGAAGCTAGAGTACTTTTTACATTGTATAACACCTGTGTTACACCTAGTTTCATAGACAAATAAATTCATTCACTCATTCATTCAGGAAATAACAAGAATTTATATATAAATAACCTCTTTTTTTTAAAACAATCATTTACTGAACAAGTACTCGCCAAGACAAACGAGCCAAAACTCGATAGAGTTGCGTCGTTTCATTATATAGTTCCTATGACCACCTTCCAGCTCCATCATCAGACCCTGGTTACCATTGAAAGACAAACTACTCGCCAAGACCATTCAAATGATCCCAAACTCGATGATGTTGTGTCGTTTCATTGCTAAACTTCTTTGGCCGCCTTCCAGCTTCATCATCAGATCAGCACCATGTCATCATTATATTGCATTGTCACTCGATTTACACATGTACGCCAAATTTCAGCTCAATCGGTAACCGGGAAGGGGGCGTCCATAAATTACGTGAGGTGTTTTTTTTAATTTTCTGCCCCTCCCTCCCCCCCTGGTGAGATGTCGTGAGATTTTATTCAACCCCCTCCTCCATCCCCCAATCTCACGTGAGATTTTTCAAAATGTGAGTTTCTTACGTAAACGCGTTGGATTGTTATTGTAAAAAGAAAAATAAAATGTAAATGTATAACGTCGAAGTATGAATGAAATTATTTTCTTTTGAACGAATTAGTAAATGATCTTAATCGTATTACGATTACGCTTAAGATTAAATCTTAAGCATGTACAATCTGGATTAAATGAACCAAAATAGTATATTTTTTTTTGTTTCAATCAGAAAAAAAATTGCGTGATATTTGCCGAGACCCCCCCTCTCTCCAACGTAAGATTAGATGAGATTTGACTCGACCCCCTCCCCCCCTTAAATACCTCACGTAATTTATGGACACCCCGAAGTGGATCAAATTTAACTTGCAAGGTTTGATTACAGACCGTCAGACAGACAACGGGACAGGTGAAACTAAATAAATTTTCCAATCAAACTTCTTGGCAGCTGTGAAGTTAGCTACAAGCTGCGGGTAACTCAATCCTCGCGCTGCAAGAGAGCCTCCGTCAGGATTAGGTTTCACGCAGCTTGTAGTTCAAGTACTCATCTTCATGGAGAAATAAAAATTACCATAACTTATAGTTGATCTTTTCTTGAAATTCATAGACTTCTTGGCAACGAAACATGTCATTAGTTTTCTGATGAATTATTCCGTTAGACCCTCAGACCAAAAAAAAATCAAGACAGAACGTCGTGAACGACAAGTGAGGCCGGTTTTTAGGGTTCCATACCCAAAGGGAAAAACGGGACCCTATTACTAAGACTTCGATGTCCGTCTGTCCGTCTGTGCGTCTGTCCGTCTGTCTGTCTGTCTGTCACCGGGCTGTATCTCATGAACCATGATAGCTAGGCAGCTGAAATTTTCACAGATGATGTATTTCTGTTGCCGCTATAACAACAAATACTAAAAAAAAAGAAAACAAATATTTAAGGGGGCTGCCGTACAACAAACCTGATTTTTAGACGTTTTTCGCTCTATATTAATAATGGTAACAGGTAAGTAGATGCTTGAAATTTTCACAGAATATTTATTTTTATATTCACTTCAATATTAAATAATAAAATTAAAATAAAATAAATATTTAAGGGGGGCGGGCTCCCATAGAGTACGGAACCCTCCGTGCGCGAGTCCGACTCGTACTTGGCCGATTATTTATACATGTGGTGAGTGCGTAGGGGTTGCGCCGCCATAGTTCGACTGACGATCCAAGGCGTAGTTTCCTTGTACGTGTATGTGTGTGTTATTGTGTCTGTACACGGCGAGGCGTAGTTTTGCCGGCCTCGCTTGTTCTGTTCACAACATTCTGTCTTGATTTTTTTATTTGGTCTGAGGTTAGACCTTGATGAAGACCTTTAGAAATGCCAAGGTTAGGTCCCAGTTGGTATCGGGACACCATAATGGTGAAAGTTTGGAATGTCGCCAGCTTTGTTTTAGTTATTTGAATTGAAAACTTTTCAATTGATAGGCTTTCTTAGGCTGTGTTAATACTCCCCCGCGAATATGAGTCCATTAGGCAGTCGTAATTCGTACGTTTCATTCTTGGGTTTGGAATATTTATCACTTTAGGTAAGATTCTCCAATGTAAAAGTGAAAACCCTTTGAAAAACTTGGGTTTACCTTTCTTTTTTTAACAGGTATTTAGAATGCGATGGTTTTACCAATATTAATTTTACTGTAGAACTAGAATTAATGTAACTGGTTGATTTTGTGGCGAGTTAAAAACTTAGGCGAGTGTATTCTGAGCCCCTAATTTTTAACAGCTATTAAATAAGAGGTTCTGAAAGTTTTCTTAGCAGACGTGTTGTACTCATTTATCTGTTCTTTAGTTTTGAATGGAAAATATAACTTAATTTTCTTTGAATATTTTTAGCATCTACCTGTTGCGTAAAAATCACGTTTCTTGTATGGGAGCCTCCTTAAATATTTATTTTTTTTGTTTAAATTAGCGACCTACCCCAGCTTCGCATCGCACAGGTGTATTAAACATACAAACCTTCCTTTTGAAACGTTTTATCTATTAAAAAAAAACCGCATCAAAATCCGTTGCGTAGTTTTAAAGATATAAGCATATAATCATGGGGACAGACAGTGGGAAGCGACTTTTTTTATATTATGTAGTGATAGTGAAGTGAATTTATTAAATTCACATATTTTCTTAAATTTAAGTTTTTATTTATTTATATTTATTTTTTATTTAATATTTATTATTATTATTAATTATTTTAAGCATCTACCTGTCACCGTTATTAAAATCGAGCGAAAATGGCTAAAAAAATCAGGTTTGTTGTATGGAAGCCCCCCTTTAATATTTTTTTCTGTTTTTAGTATTTGTTGTTATAGCGGAAACAGAAATAGGTCATCTGTGAAAATTTCAACGTTCTAGCTATCACGGTTCATGAGATAAAGCCTAGTGACAGACAGACAGACGGACAGCGGAGTCTTAGTAATAGTGTCCCGTTATTATCCTTTGGGTACGGAACCCTAAAAATGGAAGAGATTGACAGGAAGTGTTGCTATAATATTTACCTATCTGCACTTAAGGGTACTCGCAGTAGTTCGACCTCCACGGGTAGTCACAGCCGTCAATGAGTCGCCAATGCTTCCCTGCGAAAACGAAGCCGTTGGGGCAGTCGTACTGCTGCGACTGTCCGTTGTCGCACTCCCAGCACTTGTCGTCAGCGACCACGCGCGACTACGTCTTGGAAGATTTCACGACTTGATAATAAGACTCTTCCTTTTACGTTGGGGTTTGAGAATGGAAGAGATTGACAGGAAGCGTTGCTATAATACTTACTTATCTGCACTTTAGGGTACTCGCAGTAGTTCGACCTCCACGGGTAGTCACAACCGTCTGTGACTCCCCGATGCTTCCCCGCGAACACCAGGCCGTTGGGACAGTCGTACTGTTGGGACTGTCCGTTGTCGCACTCCCAGTACTTGTCGCAGTACTTGTCGTCGGCGACCACGCGCGCCTTTGTCTTGCAGGGGTCCTCGACTTGCGCGCATGATGCAACGGCTATGGTGGCTACGAGCACTGTGAAAGGAAGAAAAGTCATGGTCAGGCGTTGGTAAAACAGTCTAAACAACTGAAAAAAATACATCTAAAATAAGCGAACAAGTCAAGAACAATGTGTGTAATAAAATGCATACAAGTCATCATCGTTATTGGTAGCTTATTTCAGCTCACGGTATAGGGTAGATAAACTTTTTTTTGAAGGTATATCTATTTTTAAACATAGATAATTAAAAAAACACCTACAATCCAAATCCATACAACCAAATTTAGCTCCTTGTTTCAAAGTTCTCATAATACCTGCTATCATCCACATCACAGAGACAATTTCATTTCTTCTTTGAGTAAACGAGCACCTTGGAACTTTGTTCTTATTTTACTCATACATTCAATCCTTTGTCAAGCACAAAGCATCAAAGATAACGAGTTCTGTCATCATTTCTATCATTTGAATGTATATTTCAATGGCAGCCGCGAGAAAATACCCACGGAGGTGACACGCAGAGATGGCATCACACATTTTTGGCAGTGAGTGTGAAGAAATATTGTATTTGGTTGGGAAGTGTTTCTGTAATTTGTAATGTTGTTGTGCTGCGTGTACTTTGTTGTCGTATCTTCTCGTGAATTGCAAATTGCTTTTTTGGAGTCCATACTCAAATAAACTCAATAGGATAATACATCAGGCCTACGTCTAGGTATGCTGAACCAACTACGATGTAGTCTGGAGCTTTAAAATTTTTCATTTATTAGTATTATATTAATGTTCAATTCAATTCAATTCAATTCTTGTTTATGGCTTCTGTGAGGGTGTTTCACAATTTTGCCAATGTCTTGTGTTTCACTGCCACCAAACGTAGAGAATTTGAACGGTTTTAATATGTTGTACAGTATTCATTATTTTAGTTTTTGGATTTTATACCTTTCACCTCTGAAACAAACACAGTATAATCTATAAACACATAAGACGAACACACACACAACATTTACTTAATTATAATATAATTATTAGTGGTTAATACTATTTACAACTTAATATTATTAATTTTAATATATTTACATAGTATATTTACAAATGGGGTATATACAAGGGGGAGGAGGGATTTGAAAGAGATGGGACGAGGGATTTCTGGGGGGATGACATCGTATAGGGAGTACTGCATCAAAGGGCATATATTAATGTTATCGGATCAATGGACAAAGAACGACGTGAAAGTTTATTTGATGACTGTCAACATGGTTGCCTGAAAGAAACCGCCATGGGTTATAAGTCAGGCATTTTATAACAATGTTTTGTCTTATATTGTGTAAATAGTGTTTAATTTTGTTTTAGTGGTTGTTAATAAAGAGTTTTATTTAACTGTCTGTCTGTCTGTCAACTATGTAGACTTTAAATTACAGTTTATTAGAATCTACGGTTGATAATATTTTCAGTTTCTGAGATGGTAGGTTGCGTCGAAGTTTTACTTCTTCCGCGCGGAGGGACTCCACTTGCATTTTTTTTTAAATATTACTGTGTGTTGTAACAGCGCGTAGCACAAGCCGCTTGGCTGATGTACGAGTAGGTGCTCTTTGAATCCTGACTAATATTATAAATCCGAAAGTGTGTTTGTTGGTTTGTTCCTCTTTCACGCAGCAATGGAGCAACGGATTGACTTGATTTTTGGCATGGACATAGGTAGTTTAAAAGACGGAAAGTGACTAGGCTTTTTATCCTCGAAAAATAAAATGTTTCCATGGAACAGCACAAAAATTAAAATAACACGAAGGCGAAGCCGAGGGCTTAAGCTAGTAAGGATAAAGAAGACGTTTCTTATGCCACCTCCTTAATCCAACTCCATGGCAACCCACGGTTATTAAGACAAGGCTCTGATATCGTCCCAGCTTGGGAAGCCGTATAAAATACTGAAATGGATTTTCTAACAGGCCCGAAATGCCCGATTTTCTGCACTCGGAGCCGAGTTATCGGAAACGGGAAGTCTTTAAATGTTACAACAGTTTGGAAGATAGCTCAATATCGTTTTACTGCTCCTTTTATAGCGGCGATTCTTTGAGGTAAAGCCTTAAGGTTTTCAGATTTCTTAAAATATTTTATATAAATACCCATAACATGGATGAATTATGGGTCTCGCTCCGCTAGACGCGCGACCCATAAATCATCTATGACCCATACCATGACATGATAAAGGGTTGCCTGGAAGAGATTGCTGTAAGCAATAAGGCCGCCCTTTGTTGCCTAGTGCAACAAAGGGCGGCCTTATTGCTTTTTAAGTTACTTTATTTTTACTTTCTGTGTATTTTTTTTTCTGTATTTTGTGTTAACAATAAAGTGTTCATTCATTCATTCATACATTTAGATTTAAATGTGAGACTGAGAATCCTCTTAACAGATACTGTAATTTAATTGAACTGCTATATAACTTTTAGCACACAACATCGGAAGACGAAGAAGATTGAAATCCTATGTTTGGCTAATATACCTTTTGACACAAAAGTAAGTTCGTGTATATAGGTGTAAGTACTTCAGGTGGATAATCCTATTTTTTAAGCCGTTCTAAAGTCAAACGGTTACAATAAATAAAATTTGGTCCCACAGTTTATTTGGTGTCATCAATGTCACGATAGCGCTCAGTGCTAAATACCTCCCACGGTCACCCATCCGAAGAGCTAATTGTGCTGACTGTTGCTCTTGCTATCAATTTTAGGAACTCAAAGGTTTTTACTCGTATCACAAAAATAAAGGTGACGAGTTCTACACGAAGTTGCCAGTAGCAGCTATCTTACTTAGCTACTAAAATACATTATTGTGCCACCTTATGTGACTCCAGAGTTTAACATTTTCGTTGTGCAGCTGTCCATACCGCAACTTTATTACTATCCATAAACATTTAATCTCGACGGCATAAGAGTTATTATCGCGTGCACCTCGCAGATTGCATGCTCGCCGAAGTGGCAACATTAATGTAACGTCACGTAAGTATATTCTTTATTAGTAACGTAACTCGCGAAAATTGTTTAGCTGCACGTTAGAAATGTTAAACGCACATCAAAATGCGTGCTTAGTAGAAGTACAGGTACATTGTATAGATACGAGTAGGTAGTTAATTAATCATATTATAGTGAACATAAATGTTAAATTAAATATTTTGGAAACATCTAACCACAATTATAAATTAGTTAAAAATAATCTTAATGGCACCAGTTTTCAAATAAAACTGCACCAAGATCCGTCAAATCATTAGCGATCTATGATGCCACACAGATGTACAAACACAAAGATACGGAGAAACATGAGAATAAGCAAGAGTCTGGAAATATACATTTGATGGCACTTAAAAAAAATGTAACGCTATCTATGAGTAGTTATTCCGTTTTTTGCCTTTTTCTTTCAATGACAATTTTAATTTGGTGAACATGAGTTAAAATGCGGTTTAATAAGTAACTTTAATTTATTAATAATGCTATGCGAGCACCTCTTTATATAGCATGATCTCTTATTATTATGAAAGCATACCTACCAGAGACACGTCCAATATATTTATTGCTAAAATATATAACATGTTTATACATCAAATCAGTTTTAATGCAAGTTAAAATAGACTAATGTAAGTCTATTAATAATACTAGTAATACATTATTTTGTAATTTTACTCGTAAGAAGCGTAGGTATACCTACGTAGAGAAAATGTGTGAATGGGGGTTTGGGAACTATTTCTTTCTTTATTATTTGTTCGATATCATTGTCGGGAAATCAGTGAGTACCTACTGAGTAGCAAAGCCAATATTTGATGCTCGTTTAATAGCAAGTGACAATTTTAGATGTTCGTTTAAATACAATACCTAGTGAAATGGCATACGGCAGTCATGAAAATTCAGCTCTCAGTTTATAACTCTGCGAAGTGCTTATCGCAACTTTTCTAATCTGTGCTTGACTGGAAAGTTGTGCGTCGAGGTTTAAAGTTATGGCTATAAGCATCTAGACTGAAGGAGACTTGAAATAAGGTATGGATATGACTATAAATAAATAGCCTTGAAGTGGGGTTCTAAAGTTCTCAAATAGAGACCCACGTACCTATTAGAGTGGCGTAGCGTATCCACTGACCAAATACCAATACCAATACCATATGAAAATGTTGGGTTAGAGACTTGCCAGGCTAGGATGCGCATCACGTAATATTTCTTTAGACGTGTCAGAACGAGACAGCGTATGGCAAAGTATACATCTTTCATTTTTCACACGTCTGATTCAGATTCAGATCATTTATTGGCCATTTACAACATGTCAGTCATACAAGGCAAGTCAGTTTACAGAATTGAAATATACGTACTTAACTATAAAATTTAAACATTCTTAATCAAAATTAATAATACTCAATATAAATAAAATAATAACAACAAGTCAAATAATATGTCATCAATATGTCAAAGGAAATCATAAAATAAATTACATATTAGTCATAAAAATTGTCCCGTAGTGGAACCTTTCTAAATGTATAGAATTGCATGTGTTAGAATAATAATGTTATTATAATATTTAATTTAATAACGATTACAAGATGTATTAAGTAATATAAGACTTATTGGTAACTAAATCATGACTTCCGAATGTCGGCCATTGTTGTTTACATATACCATTTATTTAATACTGTGATTTCATAATGTTATAGATTACTTGAAACGTATCAATAATTGTTCTAATAATTCTAATAAGTATGAAATACAGTTTAAGATGATTTTATGTTTAACAATTGTGTAAAATGGAAGCTACCACCGTGCCCGCCATCTTGCTCGTTCCCTATTGGTTGTTAGTAATATTTACATCGAGCAGTGGTGGTAAGGCATGGTGGAAGCTTGTGAAATCAGTATAAAACAGTCTGTTGGCGCGGCTTCGTCTCCTAATATCTCTTAGTATCTTTGAATCTCTCTTAGTGTTCTCCCGGTATTCTGATAATAACGTTGGAGTCTTGCTTAGCTAGTTATGCTGAGTGTCGGTACTTTTATATTCGAAGCCAAGTCGAGTGGACGTCGCCATGTTGCTAAAGTTAAGAACTTTGTGTAATATCTAAATTAAGGTGACTGATAATTGTATATTGTATCAAAAGATTATACTGATGGCGTCTTGAGTTTCTTGCCACTTCTCAAAACGTCTAGGGCCTTGCGAACGTGGCATAATTATTGCAATACATGGTGGTACCCTCGAGGGACCCATGAAGTATAAAAAAATATATAAAGTATACTTACTTACTTGTTTCCTTTACTAATTTAGAAACCTCAAGTTAGGTAACTACCCTCACAAACATTTAAAGGATCAGATTGAAGAGTTTCTTTGTTATTAAGTTAGAATCAGGGTTGCTGCATTAATTAAAAGTAAGATTTCCATCCTAACAGTAATATTTTGGTAGAAAATAGATAAAGTAACCGCCTTCTTTTAACCCTGATCTAACATCAGAAGTGGTGCCGAAATACCCACATTAATGCCGTTCATTGTATTTCAGAGAATCCCGACAAGCTTTTTGCATATCCATGCTGAAAGGCTGCCTGTGCAGCGGCCACTCGATTTCCTGGCAATGCTTGCCTGGGAAATTCTGCTGCGGGGCTTCAGGTGCCAGAACTACTGGGCTCCCTGGCCAAGTAAAGTGAATCAGTGAAATAGTGAAGTGTATCACTAAAATAGTGAAGTGAATACAGTGCTCTGACGATAAAGGAGGTAAGGGGCTGAGCCCTGTTATATATAATTAGAAAATGTTTTGCATAATTTGTCTATTTTGTAATGTGGGATCAGTTGACAAAACCAGAAGAATTTTGCTTAAAAAATATTGCAGAAAGTTTCTGTTCATTTTGTAATTATTTTTATCTAACGACATAAGACCATACATACTACACAAATATATATATTGGGAAGTTTAAAAGACAACTGGTTATAAATGTGTCAGAATAACCGAGCGGTCTGATAAAGACGTAAACCTTCAGTAAAATGAGAAAAGTGAAAAATAAAATGCAAACAATAGTTAGCTGATTCACATAGCTGTTTCATTATTGGGAAATCTGTTGACTACAATATTAAGAACACAGTGTCACAGTGGAATGAGAAATTGGAAAGTTTGAAATGCTGGCTAAATATGGAATGGTCCTGTATGGCCGGAAAAAGTTTATGAAAGGTGAACTGTGTGTTACTTTGACTGAAATGACTTGACTAAGATCTCCTATTTAATGATGCAGAATTAGGTGTGTATCAGTTGATTTATTGACTTTCTGAAAAATAACAAATTATTTATATCTTGTCGAGATAATGGCAAACCAATTTTTAAAGGTGCTGAAAAAATATTGAGGGTACTTGAAATTAAGATTTTATTCTTTAAAATATAAACAAATAAAACGTTTTGTTAACGGATCCTACAAATAATAAAATTGTGATTGATTTGTTAGATGTTCTCCACGTAATCATTGGATGGTTTGAGTGGGAGATCATTTGACATCGAAAATAAAAAAAAATTGTGCGTGGAGTCTCTCCGCGCGGAAGAAGTGACATTTAGTAGTTAACTCTTAACTAGAGGTAGATGGCGTTGGCGTCAAGTTTGCCCGCGGTATTTACTTTCTCCGTCGATGGACGAGGTGTTTTGGTTTTTGTTTGATTAATTTAACTTATAAATTCAACTAAATCTAACTTATTAATTTAACTTATAACGCAACCTTGTTGGAAGTCGTATTAGAAGTTTCATCTCAATAAAATAGTAAAATATGATATGAAATAAAAAACACAATAATATATCATCAACAATACAATATGGTATTAAGTTTTATTGTAGTGTAATGGTGGAGATGAGGTTGTATGTACTTCGAGGACGAAGTACTGTCAGGCTGGCCGTGTTAGAATAATAATGTTATTATAATATTTAATTTTATAACGATTACAAGATGTATTAAGTAATATAAGACTTATTGGTAACTAAATCATGACTTCCGAATGTCGGCCATTGTTGTTTACATATACCATTTATTTAATACTGTGAATATATTTGTATTTAATTCTAATAAGTATGAAATACAGTTTAAGATGATTTTATGTTTCACAATTGTGTAAAATGGAAGCTACCACCGTGCCCGCCATCTTGCTCGTTCCCTATTGGTTGTTAGTAATATTTACATCGAGCAGTGGTGGTAAGGCATGGTGGAAGCTTGTGAAATCAGTATAAAACAGTCTGTTGGCGCGGCTTCGTCTCCTAATATCTCTTAGTATCTTTGAATCTCTCTTAGTGTTCTCCCGGTATTCTGATAATAACGTTGGAGTCTTGCTTAGCTAGTTATGCTGAGTGTCGGTACTTTTATATTCGAAGCCAAGTCGAGTGGACGTCGCCATGTTGCTAAAGTTAAGTACTTTGTGTAATATCTAAATTAAGGTGACTGATAATTGTATATTGTATCAAAAGATTATACTGATGGCGTCTTGAGTTTCTTGCCACTTCTTCTCAAAACGTCTAGGGCCTTGCGAACGTGGCATAATTATTGCAATACATGGTGGTACCCTCGAGGGACCCATGAAGTATAAAAAAATATATAAAGTATACTTACTTACTTGTTTCCTTTACTAATTTAGAAACCTCAAGTTAGGTAACTACCCTCACAAACATTTAAAGGATCAGATTGAAGAGTTTCTTTGTTATTAAGTTAGAATCAGGGTTGCTGCATTAATTAAAAGTAAGATTTCCATCCTAACAGTAATATTTTGGTAGAAAATAGATAAAGTAACCGCCTTCTTTTAACCCTGATCTAACACATGCAATTATGGAATTATCGAATCAATGTCAAATATTATTGTATTACTCATCAAATAGTATTATTGTATTAGTCATCAAAATAATTATCATTTAATTTCATTGCTAAAAACTCACCCAATTTATAAAACACATTATTTGTTAAAAAATATTTAATTTTTCTTTTAAAATCAGGACAAGGTAGATTAGTAATAGATTTTGGTAATTTGTTGTACATAAAAATCTTATTATACACGCCATGCCTTTGAGTTTTAGTTAATTTAGTTGAGGGCAAGCATAGTCTTTCCTTAAATCTTGTGTTGTAATTGTGTGTGTCCGAAATTTTTAGGTACTTGTCCTTATCCATATGAATATCTAATAAAGATTTAAAAATGTATAATGATATTACAGTCATTATTCGGTTCTCTAAAAAGTATTTTTTGGCCGAAGTTCTTTTCCTGATCCCACTTATGATTCTTATAGACCGTTTTTGACATTTTAATAATTGCTCAACGTTTGCATCATTGCCCCAGGTAGTTATTGCGTAACTTATAACAGAATGAACATATGCGTAATATACTGATATCAATGATTTTTTGTCAAGTAGTGATTTTAACTTAAATAGAGCATAATGCGCTAGATACTTTTTTACATATACTATCAATGTGACAACGGTGTGTTAGAGTGTAATCTATGTTATACCCGAGAAATAAGTGTTCCGAATTCGTAATCTGTAATAGTCTATAACCGACTTCCAAATAGGAGGAGGTTCTATGTTCGTCTGAAAGTATTTTTTTTGTGCATGTTCATCGACAATATCGCCAATTGTGAACCGAATCGAAAAATTCTTTTTTAGTTTGAAAGGGTATACTTTCAAAATGGTTCCATTAAAATTTTACAGAAATCGTGAAAGCCTTTTTTGAAAAATCAACAAAAATATTAACAGTTCGAGCGAAATATTCGAATTTCGTACACGATGGAAGGCGGTTTTGCCATTTTTATTTGCGAAAAATAATTATTTCATCGCATTTCGTGGTCGCATGCTGGACTAATTGGAGTATACTCGTATTACAAGACGCATCCAACCCATCTTACTGGAAATCCACGGAAGAGGCCTATGTGTGCCAATAGAAGTCAAACAGCTGATTATGATGAAGAATACTAGAAGACCCTATTCCTGTCAGGTGATTTTTTGCGTGCAATCGGGTCCACGGGCCTGTATAGGTTGCCTTGAATAACGTATTTTAATTTGAATTGATTGCCTTATTAACACGCTTTAATTAGGTCGACTGTATGTAACTACGAAATAGAATCTAAGATAATTTAACCATCTTCCAAGGGTCGTAGCGTTATGAAAATTGGCAGCTAAATGTAGTTCTAATGACAATACAATAATATGGTACTGTCGAACTGATCTGATGATGGAGCCGGAAGATATGAACTGGAACTTAATGATGGAAAATCGTGTCATAGCTATTTTGGATTTCTTAAAAAAGTCTTGTAATGAACTTTGACCACGATTAGGTTTCAAGGTCTGATGAGCGTGTTTTTTAGTTTTTAAACTACATTTAATTTATTACGTTTGTAAAAAATACTAACTGTTTTTGTATAAAATTAAATAATATTGCACAATATATAATTGTATAAATATGCAGGCGACCGGCTTTTATTCATGTAGATAATCAAATATTAGTTAAATCAATTAATCAATAAAACCAAACAATTACATGTATTGTGTAAGCTCATTTAAATAGATCAAATTTCCAGATTCTAGACCAACTTCAATGTCAGAAGTCTACACCCACGCTTGCGCAAGTCGGAAACGCTTTCACTCTGACATAACAACACATAAACAACTAACATTGTTCACCAGTTTGTATTATTTGTTAGGCAAATAGCTACAAAGCGCACTTCGGGCCATTAGTGTCACAAGAACAAGTAATTAGCAAGTAAATAGCGTGCTAGGTGTAACTAGGGTTGCCTACTTTTTGTACAAGAATAACCACAGCAAGCGAAGTTTGCTTTAAACCACATCCTATAATTATGATAAGCAAGTCAGTAAGTTCGTATAGGCTGGGTGGCTAGCCCTGGTGTCAGAGTTTTCAAGCCACCTGAAGGCTTTTGACATGGCTACACGGTTAAAACAACCGGGACCTACAATCTAACGTGTCGTCCTAGCCACATCATAGTAGCTACGAGTATATAGCGTCATAGTAGCCCTTAGTTAGAAAATTTCACCCGCGGTCACCCATCCAAAGACTGACCGTCTGGAACGTTGCTTAACTTCGGTGATCGCGTTAACCACTTGGTCAAACTACCCTATGAGCGCTACCGTAACATCTTGTATATCTTCTTAGCATCCTAAATGATGCTAAGCTGATATTATGCAATATTTAATCTCTGGGACTATGGATTATGGGACCAATCTTAAATCGTGGAAAAATCATACTTGTTTTCTATGAAATGTTCATGTATTTCAAAAAAATTTTTTTTTTTCGGGCAAAGGTGCCTTTATTAACTAAAAATTGTATGTAGCAACTGAGTTGGTTATTCTTGAAGGTACGTAAGGTCTTCTAGTAAGTACATGTGGCAGCGCATACAGGCGGCTAAATGTTCTGACACTAGGGCTAGCCACCCGGCCTATATAAACTTACTTACAGTGTGATTGGTAACCCTAGGTGTAATGTTATGTTTATGTTTCGGAACGGTCTGTTTGCTTTGTTTCACGGTTGCAAACTCCTGAAAAGTTAGTAAAAGTGAAAGGAGAATATGTAAATTGGGCTCGCGGTGAAATTTTTTGTTTGTGTTTGTTACTTTCAGAAAAATGTCTCCTGAATCTTTCAAGGTATAGGTAGTCAGGAGAAATGTAAAATATTCTTATTGGTAGCAATTCGGCGACATTCGCATTAAACTATAACTAGTCGCACTAAAAATTTTAGTTTAGTGCAAAACTAGCGAAAGGCTATTCGGTGTTTTCTTCGAACTAAATTTAAAGCTATTTTAGTCGTCCGCCATGATGAATTAAATTGAGTAACGCCACTTACGCCATCTAGTGGTGAGTAGCAAATTAGTTCGAAAAAGCCCACTAGATGGCACAAATATTAATTATGGTTGTTATTTTTATCTGTGGCTGATCCATGGATATATTACCTAAACATAGAAAATCCTCGGGCTGTTCCCAATTTGTTACCATATCAATAACATAGTTACAATTATGTTCTTTTCTATTTTAAGTCTCAAGAAATACTTACTATATCTGTTACGGATTATCACAATCGATTTTACTCCAAAAACGGTGCAACGCGCTTTATTTTGGAATAAGACTTTTACATTATTTATTTCCGTGGAATGCACTAGCTTTTATATCTATGATTTGATTAAAAGGTTGGAGGTAAAATACAACTCGTTGGCTTTTATCGTAACTTTAGCTAAATTACTTTGGCAACACTTTTGTTTACATTTTTTTCAGTCAGTTCACATTTCACAAAAACTTCGTAAATCTTTGCTATAAATATCACTAGGTACTACTATTATCTCTAGACTTTTACAATGAATAATGCCAATAAAAAGCAAAGGGAGATGTCCTCTCCACGCCAACATCACGATACTGAGAGGCAAGAGTACATTATGTGAAAGGTAAGCAATTCTAATTGTCTTGTAAGTAGATCTCTTTTTGATAAATCAAGCAACTAGGTACTAGGAGTCAGGTACTCAAGCTGTCGTGTTCCGAAAATCTGGCCAGTGAACTCAATGTCCTGGCCGCTACTTGTACCTCCTTTGCTTGTCTTGTGATATCTTCAAAAACAATTCTTGTAACTCTTGTGTAGGTACCAACTAAATGAATATCATGATAAGGTCTTAATTTGATAAAAATTGTCCAATAGGTTTGGAATGTATGGGTATGACCTAGACAAAAATGAAAGCGAGAAAGATCAGACGGTCTATACATACTACTGGATGAGACGCAGACCTAGACGATACAGAAACAAAGATTTTGGAAGAAGTCGGGTCTTCATTGGTATTTGGCCACGACAGCATAGAACTGGTAATTTACTGGTATTTATTTTTACCTTCACTAATATTTTTTACAGTCAATAAATAAAGCAAGTAACTTGAATAATCCTTATTAATAAAAGAAATATGTTAACTACTAATATTAATACTTATGTACTATGTTGGTATACGAGTAGGTATACTACTGCTATTTAAAAGTACTAGGTAAAATACTGTTGTTTTTTGTGTTTTATCATTTGTTTTGTCGTTATGTATTGTACCTCTTATTTTTGTTGCAAATAAAAAATTCTGTATTCTGTACTATTTAAATTTAATTTTGTAAAAAATATTTTGTTTTACAGGGTATACTGCCATTACCATCTGAGCAGACAAAGCAGGGATTGTGGGATCTTTCTAGGATGAACTCCCAGAAATATATTATATCGAGGTACCCATACAACCTCCATCAGCAAGCCAACCTGCACTTCCGCATTCAACAACAAGCCAGCCTATAGCATGTCAGTCCGCACAAAGCCAGCCCACAGCGTGTCAGTCAGCACAAAGCCAGCCCACAGCGTACCAGCCTGCACAAAGCCAGCCCACAGCGTGCCTGCATTCTGATCTGCCTCAACCAAGTGGAAGGCAGCCTCTGCCTCGAAGATCCAGTTGGCCAAGAACAAATGCAGCCTCAATCAAATGAAAGGGCTTGTTGAGCAGAGTGGAATTCGTCAAATTATTTTTATTTAGAATAATATTACTGATTAATTTTTGTTGAAACAAATAATAAACGATTTATGTATATTTTTATGATTTTATTATTAAAAAATATAGTAATTAAATTTGGGCGTATCTCGCTTGCGATGGGAAATCTTGATCTTCATTCTATTCTGTCTCTTCTGTTCCACCAAGAGTGCCATCCTCATTGTTATCTGCAACATGATATAATAATTACTGTTTGTTTGTAGGAAAACGCGTAGGAAAGCCAGAGATAGGGAGCACTGGCAACTTCTAGAGGCCTATGTCCAGGGTGGACAACCTAGTGAAATATGTAGAAATAAGAAAAATGTTTCATAAGGATTTAATATACTAGAGAATAAAGGCTATTTTTTTTCATTTTATTAATTTTTGTTGGAACAAATAATAAACCATGTAAGTACATTTTTAGCGTTTCATACCCAAAGGGTAAAAACGGGACCCTATTACTAAGACTCCGCTGTCCGTCTGTCTCCAGGCTGTATCTCATGAACCATTATGCTAGAAAGCTGAAATTTTCACAGATGATGTATTTCTGTCGCCGCTATAACAACAAATACTAAAAACAGAATAAAATTAATAATTTAGCCATTTTTTCGCTCGATATTAATAATGGTAACAGATAGATGCCTAAATATTCACAGAATGTTTAGTTGTGATACAATTAAATGATAAATTAAAATTAAATAAATATTTAAGGGTACCCTACAGCAAAGAATATATAATAATACTACGTACCTACAGGTAAGGGTCCCATACAGTACGGAACCCTCTGTGCGCGAGTCCAACTCGTACTTGGCCGATTATTTTATTTTGATGTTTTTATTAATAAAAAAATCTAGAACTTACTTCAATTTTGGCATATCAATCTCGCTTCTGACCGGAAATCTTTATCTTCATCATATCAGTCACAAGTCTTCTATCGCACCAAGAATTAATTGTTGCAGTTTGTCTTCAGTACCTCATTGTTATCTGCAATGTGATATAGAATAATATAATTAAACAGATATCAATCTTTATAGGTCTCTTATCTTTTCTCATAGATGAAGGATGGCTCTGCTAGCGGAGCGAAGACCAATCCTTCATCTATGAGTTTCTTATTGTAAGTATCTAACTGTTGGATAATTAATTAAGGAGTTTAATTGCTTTGAATAATTAAAGTTCTCTGTAAATGCGGTTTGTTTGTCAGCTGGCGTCATTGGGAATTTGATGATTTTAGGGCCCAGTTGTGAGACTTGACTGTGGCGTCAAGACATCTGCTGACGGTTGGCTGGCTTAAGCCCAAGAAATTGTTTTGGCCACATGCTGAATGGAAGACCATAGCATACAACCTCTATATGTTTTGGGATATCTTATAGAGATGTGCTTTCTCAAATTACCTAAGATCACTTATTAACTGTTGAGCTCCAGACTTTGGAACTCTATAGATACCTACAGATTTCTAAATTTTTCCTCTTCTATCTGAAAAGGGTCTGAAACGTCCCTAATATTATAATTCGAATTCAAACGCTGCAATAATTTGGAACTAGATGAACCACACATGAACTCTCACTTGTTTAGTGAATCAAGCAAAAACAGGTTTTTGGCTTTTTACTTACCCTTCCAATAGATCAACAGTTGCTGCCACAATGAAATATTCCATATTTCAGGATTAATTCGACAATAAAACCTCGATAAAACACATCAAATTCTCCAAACTAGTTTTAATCGCCATGTTTTTAATGACGACTAGTTTGACATTTGACAACTAAATTTTAGACGTAAATCACTCTAAAATGTGGGCCGCCGAATGCATTTCGACCAAATTGAGTAACTAAAATCGATTTAGTCGACTCGACCTAAAAATAGTTTAATCGTGTAGACATCCGAATACCAAAGCCTAGTTTGACAGGACTAAACCTATTTTAGAGAGAACTTAACTAAAATGCGTGTCGCCGAATTGCGACCATTGTCTCAATTTCTAAAATGTAACTTAGATCGTCATGAACGTCTCTATATTGTTGACTGTTGAGCTCCTTGCGCCTGCGATTATAGAAATAAGTTATTTTTTTATTCATTCTCCTTATCGTTTTCGAAAAAACATTGAAATGTTTTAAAAAAAAAAAATGGTCGCGATTGCCAACATTGGTACCACCAATATTACACTTTTAATTTGCTTGACATAACGCAGATTTAGTACTATCATATTCTACACTGATTCAAACATCCATAGCAAAAAATATGAGCAGTCAATATATACCGGGTGACTGGTAAATAATTAGCATCCTTTTAGGGGCTAACTATCCTCATTGACCTTCCGACAATACTTTATTTTAGATAGGTATGAACGAAGCCATCGGACATTTTTTTTAGGGGCTTATTCTGTACATCAAAACCAATAACTTTTGTTCTGCGACTTTTGTCAAAATACAAAAAAAAAACTTGTTCCATAGAAAAATATCGTTTTCCCGCGATAAAATGTATGGAACAGCTGAACAAAAGTTGTTCGTTTTGATGTACAGAATAAGCCCCTAAAAGGATGCTAATTATTTAGCAGTCACCCTCAATATACCAATCAGATAAGAAAACTATTTATTTATTGTAAGTAAAACATAATGAAGTAAATTCCATAATCCATACCTAAAATATTTACTTGTGGAATTTACTATACCGATGCGCATAACATTCTTGTCTAATCCCTTTTAATGCAATAATTTTGTTCCAGGATCGTTTTATTACTCCAGTTAAATAACAACAAAGTAGATATTACAGAGATTGTGTAATATTTCGTCCCCTAATTTTGTTGTTTGTGTAAATTGCGCATTCAATCGTTTATTTTCTTATTCGTCCTGGCTCTCATTGACCTTCCGAAAATACTTTATTTTAGATAGGCATGAACGAAACCTCCGGATATTTTTACCAGATAACCTAAATTAACAATTTTGGACTCAATATTCTTATTTTCATTAATTTAGTTTGCTCTCTCCATAAAACTAAATAACATTGAAAACACGGATGTAATTTAATGTTAATGATTTTTTAGGATGTTAAAAAAGTGTCTACTTAATGCTTTGAGTGACATGTCCAATCATGGATGGTATGATGTTGGTTTTAAAAAAAATGTGACAACTAAAGCTGATTTAGTCATATAGTTCATCAACGTATAATCAAAAACGAAACACGCAAACTTAGAAAATAAGTACATATCCACCACAGAGCTAAAAACATTCGCATAGGAAATTTAAAAAAATGCTTACCTATCTTCAGATTCATATTCATATTCAAGCGTGGAATTGTCCTTTGATGGTGGGCTTAGTCTTAAGTACCTAAATACCTAGTGGACTAATTTAAAATACGACACGGTACGATGCTGACATCAAAAAGAAATAAGACAGTTATGATTTAAACCGTACACAACCGTGACTGCAGTTCCGGTCATTAACACGCCCATTTATCAAATTAACCGGCAAAAATGACCAGAATCCGGCAATAATCGCATCTCTAGCGCATATTGCGTACATTTTGCAACTCGTTCACGTAATACATGTTTTATAGCCCATAATCTCTAGAACGGGATGAAAAAAGACAATTCCTTTTATCTCCATCGTGTAAGTTAATACACCGCTTTTATTTAGGTTAAGTCGTAAAGTTTTTAAGTGGACTCGAGTTTATGAAGCTGTTTTGGACAAGGCATCTTCTGTACCTTGTTCTGTTCGCTCATTTTACATTGTAAATGATGTGATGGGGTGGTAAAAGATTTTAGAGTGCCTCCTGCGGTGGACTTGAAGTTACGGCAGTGTAATTTGGAGACCATGGGATTTTTAATGGAGATGTTTTAAGTTCGAATCCCAAGGCAGGCGCCATTTTTAATCGAATATTTCGAAGTTATGTTCTGCTTCAAACGATGGAGGAAAATATGCTGAAATAATAAAAGTACATTTCTGAGATATTTCGCTCATCAATCTATCTGTATCGGGCCAGCTGTTCGACTATAGCCTAAATCTTTTCGAACAGCTTGAGAAAGAGTAATCAGTCCGTTTGACAATTTGTGGAAATATGATGATAATGATTAAAGCTAATTAAATTTAAGCTGCATCAAATCAGTCACGAAAGTCACCGACAAAATATAGGTCTGAAAAGTCTCAATTACAACAATAGTTTAGATGACTAAAATATATAATAGACCATCAGATAGATTAAAAAATTTTAAAAATTGATGAAGACATAAAGTTCTGCGTACGTCACTTCTTCGTGAAAAGTACAGCACTTTTCTCGTATAAGTGACGTCACGAGCCCCCACTCCTGAACTTTCACAAGGTATTTAATTATCATTTCTTGTTTGATGGACAAAAAACATACGTGTCCAAAGTACATCCATAGTAAGTTAAATAAAAGCTTGTAAAAATATTTATTTTTACAAGCTTTTATTTAACTTACACTAACGGACTAATTATAATAATGATTTCTAACCAGTCATAATGCCTATTCTACAAAAATCATCTACAATTTTAATAACAATTTTTCAATAACAATTTTACGTGGCTACCCAATCTAGCTTCAACTTTTCCACCCACTAAACTACATTCATCCCCAGGTAACGATCTCTACATTTTCATATTCCCAAAACCCCGACTTTAATGGAAATAAATGAGTTAATTTGCAATCCGTATTTCAGTTCTGGGCCATTAGGGGCCGTTTAATTGTTATTAAGGCCCGGTCTCACCTTTCCAGCATTAGTTTTTACGATCACGCGGCATTCGTAATGATAAGGTGCCAATGTCTGGGGATTCCTGAGCAGATAATTGGTTTAGGAATAGGGGTTTGTAGAATGGTTACACTGGTGTTGTACAGGCCGATTCATACAAGTCTGGGGATGTGAAGTTGGCTAAAGGCTGCGCGACATCCATGACTTGACTGCAGCTCACAAAAAGCTGAGCTTTGATTGGATATCACACAGTTTGAAGCTAACTTCACTTCCGTCGACTTGTGTGATTTAGTCTATATTAGAATCAGGATATAGACAAGACTTTATTTTATTACAAAAGAGCATAAAATGTGACTCATAACCTGGTTGCGGCCACTGGCTGCATCTTCGTTTAAAGCAATCTCGGCAATTGCTAGGAAACGGTGAAATCAAAATTCAGAATGAAGATATAAGACATAATTTTGTACAATCTTGGACAAATCTATGGTAAGCTAAAGTTTGAGATAGGTAAAGCATTGATTTATTAGCCATTGATTAGTAAGTAGCTGTTACTTGGCCTGTGACGCCAGGGTACTTAAATTAGAGCACGTAAAACCAAACTATTGCAAGTATTGCAACTGAAAAGTTTCAGTAGTTCTTTCAATCGGGCAAACAACCGGACAATTGCTACTAGAGGGTAAAAAAAACTGTTGGCATTGGCTTTCAGTTTTTTTATCCTCTAGTAGTAGTAGTAGTAGTGAGGAAATTTTACGCCTTCATTGGAAGGCGTCATTCCCTCATGCAGACCACGTACTTACTGACAGGAAAGAAAAAATGCCAAGTCGATGGTACTCACAATCGTAGGGAATCAAAGCGAAGGACGTCCACCAACAAGATGGACTGATCGGAGAAACCAGCCGATTGGAGATATTTAGGGGAGACCTGTATCCAGTGGCGGCTCATTTTCAGTCAAATGTGTTACTTCTTCAGGATGGTTCAGATAAAAAGGTGGTTTTTCCTAAATACTCACTCGTAAGTAGGTATGCTTGCCCTGGTTGCCGGGGCACTAGAATACGACATCGGTATCCCCTGCCTGTAGTAAGAGCCTACTACAAGGGCTACCCTTGGCCTCGTGGGTGGTCACAGTTGGGGCGCCATATCCACTCAAACTGGCCCAAGGAGGACGACAGCGTGTGTGGCAGAGTACCGCCCACCCCTGCACGGGAAGCATGGCAAAGGGACTAATAGTCTTTCCACCATTATATCCCCTCGAAGAGGAAACAAAGTATGGATTGACAATGACATCTGACATTAAGAGTGGATAAAATGGTTTTCTCCCCTTGCCGTGCTACCCAGGCTGGTTCTACTACCAGGCGAGTAGTCACACAAAGTGCTGGGAGCACCGGTGCGTTCCTTTTGGAGATCCCGGAGCTCCCAAGAAGGCACAAAGGCTGGCCTTCGAGGGGGTTTAGTGAGTACAATCCCACATAACCCGACAGCACCCCAAAGCAGTCGGGCCACTTTTGAAGATTTCCCCCTCGTAAAAAAAAGGTATGCTCGTTCTGTTTGCCTAAATACTCGTAAGTGTACGCGTTCTGTGTAACCTTTTGTAAGTGACGATTAGAGGTGCATGACCTCGTCTGAAATGGTCTGAAAGCTTTCGTAGTTTCGTGACGCTATGTTGACGTTGGGTGTCTTTTAGCTTATCTTTAGGTTATTTTTTCAGTTTTAGTGCTCAGTTTGCTTAGCGCAGTCCCTATGGATTGGTGGCTTTAGAACTCTGGGACTAGAATAAAGTAAAGTACTTATGTACCTAAGTGAGTAGCTCTATCTACGTAGTACGCACGTATAGATAATTAATTTTCGCAAAAATCACAACACCGATTTCCACAGTGTACAGAATTTGAATAGTTTGCACGAATCGATGTGACATCCATGTTCATTAATGATGATTTACCAAAAACGGCTCAGCCGATTTCGATGAAATTTAAATGGCCTGGTATTAAAACCTTGAAAGTATAAAAGCCTTTTCAAAATGTTTTTTTTTAAATCGGTTCACCATTGGCGAATATATCGATGAACATACACAAAAAAATACATACAGACGAACATAGTACCTCCTCCTTTATGGAAGTTGGTAATAAAAGATTTTACACCCTGGCAACACTACGAGTATAATCCAGAAAAGTTCACGCGGTTTAAAGTTTCTAAAGCGTAAATTGCAAGAAAATGTAAATGCTACTTGGTTGCAAATGCGAAATGGCTACAGTTCCGAGCTGTAGGAATAATGATGTCAAATAGCTTGTGCTTTATAGCGAGTTTTAAAATGAGTGTCATTTGTAAAAAGTATCTACTACCAAGTTGTTTTCATCGTAGTAGCGTATAACGTCCGGGCTAGTATGCGCGCCACGAATTATTTCGTTCGTAGTGTCAGAACGAGACAGCGTTATGGCAAAGTATATAACTGTCACTTTTTCACACGTCGAAATGAGTTCTTTTCGTCGCTTTTCGTGGTCGCATGCTTTGTAGCCAGGAATCTCTGTTGGCTTTCAATATGAATAGTTCGTATTGTAGCATTTAGGACTTAGCGTAACATCGTTTCAGTGGTTTTTGTCCACGGACCTTAGACCATAGGCTCCCAAAGTTTTCTGTCACGCCCCCTATGACCTACCATGAAATCGCTCACGCCCCCTATAGAGGAAGCCAGGGGATTCATCATATATTTTTGAAATACAAACAGCGAAGACTATAAATAAATACTAGAATCAAAGATCAAAAGACACAAGAAAATCTTATTTAATCAAATCGGTGAGATGGATGAGCTTGCATATTTTAGACAAGATTCCCGATCACAGGTTATACAGCAGACAGTGTGCAACGTAAATCACCAGCAATGTAGACATGCTCAACAACTGTTGAAAATGTTTTCGAATTTTAATAAGTACTAAAAAACGCTAAAAACATTTTTATCTGCTATTTTGGGGTAAATACTAGAATATTTTGTCTAAGCGTCCGCGCCCCCTTTACATTTTGCTACCCCTAGGGGGCGCGCCCCCCAGTTTGAAAAAAAAGGTCTTATAATAATAAGACCTTTTTTTTCACCTTACCTTCCTGGAGCAATTGGAAGTATGTGTGTTAATCTCCTCGTGTGTTATGTATACCTGACACAGAAAATTCTAGTGGGGAGCATTGCGACATTGATCGAGCGAGCGATCTAAATTTTTCTTTCACCAGTCCAGATGTTAGTTTGGATATTGCATCTCCTCGTCCGTCGTATTTTTCAACCAATCTTAACGAGCTACACAGTTTCCATATATTTTTACTCTGGTTCTAGTCACATCAATCTTTCTATATTGTATTTGTAGGTAATATAAATAAATAAATATTAGGGGACATCTTACACACAGTCTCTGACCCTAAAGTAAGCAAAGCTTGTGTTATGGCTGCCAGAGACTGATATATTGCATATGCATATTTTTAAAAACATACCTACATAGATAGTACATAAGTAACACTCAGACACAGAGCAAACTTCTATGTTCATCACACAAAATGTTTGCCCTAGGTGGGGATCGAACCCACATCTCTTTGACCCAGAGGTCAGGGTCACTAACCACTGAGCCACCGAGGCATTCAAAGAGGAAAAAAAAGGTAGAGAGGAGAGCCTACCTATGTATAAAGCGTAGCTATTTTTGTTTATTTCTTAGAATCGAATAAAAGCCTCCACTTCAAAACTCGCCCAGTATCATGTATCCTCCTTTCTTGTAGCAAACCAGCTATAGCTTTCTCCGAAATTTCGTCGAGACGCAAATAGCTATTTCGCAAGAATATGAGCAACGTCTGAGTTGGGCTAATTGATTTCCCGTAACGGCAAGTCGCTCTTAGGAATGGTCTAAGTTATAGGAGTCAGCGATGCCTTAGTGTACAGGAGCAAGATAAAATTAGATAATTATTTTTCGCTTAAAAATGACAAAACTGCCTTCCATCGTGTACAAAATTCGAATACTTCGCTCGAATTGTTTACACTATTGTTGATTTCTTTAAATGGGACCACCTCGCGAGTAGGTAGGTATACCCTTTCAAACTAAAAAAATAATTTTTCAATTCGGCTCACAATTGACGAAATCATCGATAAACATACACTATAAAAAATACATACAGATGAACATAGAACCTCCTCCTTTTTGGAAGTCGGTTGAAAATAGATAATTTCTTTCTTTCTTCAAATCATTACTGAAATCAACCAAGTAGGCGCACGTAACCTTGTAGAGATTCAGTTTAAAAGTTAGTCCATCCGTTCATTAGTAGGTATACACTTACCATCCCGTACGTGTATACGGTCACCGGAATGATTTTTTGCTTGTTGTAAATTTTAATATTAATGCTGATTTGCGGTTTTTAGTTCCCTAAAAAGATTTCCGACCCAGAAAAATATTTTTAAAAAATCTTAGTGCTGTTTCAACTTGAAGGCTGTTATTACGTTTTAAAATAATACCTACCATCCCGCTAAATCTTATGTCTTGGGCTGTGTTCTAGATTAGCAACGGCTGCTAGATGCGTCGGCTGCACTCTTACTAATACTAATTAGTTATGCTCAGCTCGTAGCGACTCATTAGTCCATTTAGATGCTAATCATTGAGAAATTAAGTACTTTTTAAGGTAGAAATACATTGGAAAATTAGTCCCTTAATATGGGCCTTAAGCTCCAAGTAACTCAACGAGCCGTGGTGTTATAGTAAGCCGTGGTAGTCTAGTGGTAGTGACACCCGCCTTAAAATCGTGAGGCCCTGGGTTCGAATCCCCGTCCCGTACCAATGAGTTCTTCGGAATTTATGTATGGAAATTAATACCACTGGCTTTTCGGTGAAGGAAAACATCGTGAGGCAACCTGCACACTGAAGAAATTCGATTGCGAATGTGAATCCACCAACCCGCACTGGGCCATCGTGGTGGATATGGCCCATACACCCTTCGTGGGCAGGCCAACGTCCTGCAGTGGACTATTAAAAAGGCTGCTGATACAGTACAGTACAGTCCAACGAGCTATGGAGAGAGCGGTGCTTGGGGTCTCTCTGCGAGTTCGAATCAGGTATGTGGAAATCCGTAGAATCAGAATCAGAGTTACCGACATAGTCCAGTGGATTGGCATCTCTATTGATTTAAGCACTTTGTGATATCGCTCTGACAATATTAAATGAATTAGGTAATTGAAAGAGATGAGCCACGCTTAAAAAAAAAACAAGCAGTCCTGCCCTTATTAGGTATGTTAGTGCCATAGCGCGACAGAAATCAAAATACGTCATGTAAGTATAGGTATTCGAGAATAATATTTTTCGCAAAAAATGGTAAAATCGCCTTCCATCGTGTACAAAATTCGAATATTTCGCTCGAATTGGTTACATTAGGTATCATTGATTTTTCAAAAACAATTCAGGCGATTTCTGTAAAATTTAAATGGGAACACCTCGATTCTCAATTGGCAAAATTATCGATGTACAATTGTACATACAAAAAAATACATTTAGACGAATATAGAACCTCCTCCTTTTTGGAAGTCGGTTTAAAAAACAATCGGTGCCAACCCAACATCGGTGTTACCTACTCTTACAAATTTCGTAATCATCGATAGCTATCATGGTTCTATGATAGCTAGCTATCATGGTTCATGAGATACAGCCCGGTGACAGACGGACAGACAGACAGACGGACATCGAAGTCTTAGTAATAGGGTCCCGTTTTTCCCTTTGGGTACGGAACCCTAAAAACCACCAATACTCTGGTCCCAGGAAAAATCGCAAACGAATTCGTGCGCAAATGAAACTATATCATGGAGAAAAAAATTACAAGTCGGTCCAGTTCGAAAAACGTCTAAAAAATCAGGTTTGTTGTATGGGAGCCCCCCTTAAATATTAATTTTATTTTGTTTTTAGTATTTGTTGTTATAGCGGCAACAGAAATACATCATCTGTGAAAATTTCAGCTGCCTAGCTATCATGGTTCATGAGAAACAGCCCGGTGACAGACGGACAGACAGACAGACAGACGGACATCGAAGTCTTAGTAATAGGGTCCCGTTTTTCCCTTTGGGTACGGAACCCTAAAAACCACCAATACTCTAGCTAGTCCCAGGAATAATCGCAAACGAATTTGTGCGCAAATGAAACTAGGTATATCATGGAGAAAAAAATTACAAGTCGGTCCTGTCGTTATCAAATTATGCGCTTACTACGTAACAGTATTTGATTTTTATTTAGAAGACAAAAAACATCGCAAAAAGAAACATGCTAAGCACGATTTGAACTCGATATCGCGGTATCAATTACCGGGACTCCTAACCACTGGCCCAAACTATGCAACGGACACTCTGTCAAAATTAGCGCTTAGTTGGAACCACGTTCGAACACAACAAGATCCTTGTCTTTGTGTGAGTGAGTAGTCTACCGCGGCCCGCAATATTGCCCGGTACAAATTCAGTACTTTAAAAAACGAAAACACAACTGAAATATAGCTGAGAAAATAGCAAATAATTCATTATTACCGGCAAATATATTACCTTGAAATAATATGTACATTTTCATTTATAAAAAAATAAAATACATCAAATTAGAGCATCAGCGCCATCTATTGGCACTGATGTGCCTAGCTAACCGCAAGCAACCACCTTAAAAAAATAAAACTCGAATTTGAATAACTTCGAATCTACTTTCAAAATGCTAATTAGAACGCCTAAAATAATAAACAAAGGAAACAAGTCAAAAGGAAAATTGCGGTGTTGTTTGTAACAACAGACCTATAAATATTTAGCTTTGATTTTCCTAAAACTCAGAAATTAGTTTTAAGCTCCGGACATATTCAGATAAAACATGTAAATTTTGCTGTTGCTTTGCTAGGGGTGTGCTCTCCCCCCCCCCGAGTGGGTTCCCGCCTTGTCGTGGCGGGGGGGCTTAGTAGCCAGGTCTTCCCAGCCTGGTGAACGAAGAGGAACCCAAGGTGGGGCCGGCCTCTCCGGGTCTTGGGCCCAGACAAGCCTGTGCGGAGGCTGGCCAGTAGGTCGGCTCGCCGACTGAGGTGGACTGCGGTGTAGCGCTTGTCGCGATGCCGCGGCCGAGCCCATCGAGGCGGGGGCGGCGACGGGATGGACGGGCGGCGAGAAGGCCGCTGCCTATCCGTCCTGCCAGCGGCCCTAACGGGTGCCGCCAACGTGTTGGCGGAGGCGGTGGGGCTGCAGGGGAAGAGGAGTGTCGGTATCGCGACGGCCGTTCTCCCTATCCTCTGCAGCCGTAGTGGCAGGCGCGGGGCCACTTTAATTGACCCGTTGCATCGGGACCAGGGCTGTCAGATACGGGTGCTGTCTGACGCCCAGTGCTGGTTGGTCCCAGGTGGTGGATGGCGATGTGCCTGGTGTTCGGCACATCGTCATTCTGGCGGGAGCCGAAGCTCCGTGGTGGGGCCCGAGTTGGGCCAGCGCTGTCGGGTGCCGCGGAGGAGTGCGCAAGCGTGCCCGTAGCCCCGACACCAAGCGCAGTGGCGGAACACCCAGGGGTTTTGCTGGGTATACTGTCCAGTCGGCAGGACTCCCACATAACCACCCGCCTGCCCTCGAGGTGCGGTGGTATCTATAAAAGATTTCCCCTGGTAAAAAAAAAAAAAAAAACGGGGTGTCCTCTCAGTAGATAGAATATTTGCTAAAAAAAATAGAATAAAAATAAGAGAACCGTCGTGGTGTTACGGTGAACTAACAATAAGATTTTAATCAGCAGCCAATAAGGTACCGACTATACTTGGTAGACGCGAGTATTGATCAAAACCAAATTGGTGTCCCAAAGTCCTAAGTGTCAAACACTTTTAGTTGTACTAGCAATGAGAGAGCAGTGTTGTCAACGTAACAAAATTAGTAAAATAGTAATATTTCCTCAAAGAATGGCACACGGTTTACCTCACCCACGACGCTTCTCATTTTGCACAAACTCTACATTATTTTTCTTCTACACTTCTTTTACTCAATATAAAAGTAGGTACTCAATAATTTATAAAACATAGGTAAGTCCCTATGTAACATTAACATGCGGTGCTTAAGTACCTAACATGTTTTGTATCATTGTACATAATTATGTCCCTAAGAAATTATGACAATTTTATTGCTTGTTTTTGGGTGGTTTATTATTTTATTTTCTTAGATAACATGAACAAATTCGTCTAATGTGCAATATTGGTTAATAAGATACTTTTAAGTTCTGTTATGTAACAGTAATCAGCCCCTAAGACCGGTTGGAAGCGGCTTGCATCCCGCGCGATCCTCATGTGCGATGCGGTTGAAATATCGCCTTGGAAAATTGAAATGGCTTTTTTATTTTGAACATATTGATGGGTTGAAATGACAGTGAGCAGGGAACATATACATGACATAGCATAGAATAAGAACTAAATTCTTCTGAGGCACATAGCACGGAGGACCGATGCCCTACGGAGTCGAAAAGTTCTCGAATTGTCGAGGCGTTTACCTACAAGGTGAACAAGTGACCTCAGTTTATTATTAGGTCTTTAGTAAGAATAAGAAAAAAGTATATATTCAAGTATTTTAGATATGAGAATTCAATGTTGTAGCTAATTATATCGTAGACTGCTGTCTGTTCCAAGCACGCCACTTTTATGTTGTGATATTTACAAAACATTTCGGTGGTATGATAAGTAAGTACCTTCTTTTTCTTTTATGTTTTGGCGTCGCATTATTGTGCATTTGCCAGTGTCAAGCATTTAGTTTGAATAATTATTGATATTTTATCAAAATAGTCATATTCGTCGTGTCATATTCATCTGTCGTAGTCACGTCATAGTCCAATAAAGTCGCGGTCAAGTCCAAACATAGTCCAAGTCATACCTCAGTAAAGCAGTGGAGACTTTACTAGAGGCGTCTATGGAGTATTGGTAACAACATGGTACGTCACATAAATCACTTGCCTACACTCATGCACGTAAATCAGCTCATAATCAACGAAATACCATAATTTTTCACTAATTATCACTGATAAAAACACAAGTTTAACAAAATAATACAATGAGGTGACATGATTTTTCCGCGTTCCCGCCAAAACTCCAGTAGGTACCTACATATAAGTTTTCACCTTGGGATTTTTATTACAGAAGGATAAAGATGTGGTTAGTTCAAAGTAGCATGCGATCAGTCATGCAGACATGTAGTCAGCGTGCATTGGTAGAAAAACGATACGAGCGGGGCTTGAATATAATGAATAGGTATCTTATCTTCGTTCTATTCAAGCAATCTGAGAGGGTCAAGTCAAACATTTAGAAGAATTGTAATCAATTAGCATCCTTTTAGGGGCTTATTCTGTAGATCAAAACTAACAACTTTACTCTGCGACTTTTGTCAAACTAAAAAAAAAACAGCTGTTCCATACATTTTGTCGAGGGTGAACGATATTTTTCTATGGAACAACAACTTTTTTTGAGAATTAATAAAAGTTGTACAACAAAAGTTGTTAGTTTTGATGTACAGAATAAGCCCCTAAAAGGATACCGATTGATTAGACATAACCCTGTATAGTAACTCAAAAGACAAATCATTGCAATTTATCATCGTATTAAGTCAGTCTTTATAGCCGAACGTCCACCGCCGGCTAAACTAAATGAAAACTAAACTCAGTAAACTAAGCTAAGCTAAACTAGAACTACGTTGTCCGTCCACCAATAAATAAGCTAAAACTACGTTAGTGATGGCTAGTTTGTGCTAGAACGTCGAGAAAACTGGACGTGATATGGAAGACTACACGAGCAATGACTCGTCATTGCATCCTATGACGATAGTCCTCCTCCAAAGAGGAAGACTAGGAGAAGAAGATTGATTATTGCTTATTTTATGAAGAAAAAACGGAAACATAGAAACTGGATAAATCAACACATTCAGTCCTAGAAAACAAGCAGCGAATTTAACACTTTTTTTAATGAACTTGACGGCAAAAAATTTAAGATGTAGGTACTTTTTGATGAAATGAAAAGCAATGAAAATTTTAACACGTTCGAACAACACTATCAACAGGCGTCAGAGGGGTAAGGCAAGGGGGTGAGAGGAGCTTAGTTTAGCCCAGTTAGTTACAGATCGGCCGCACAACTAAGTTAGTTCCACTTAGCTGGGGCATTTCACGTAGCTTAGCTGGCATAGTTTGCGGTGGACGCACATGTATGAAAAACTGGCTCAACTATACGAGCTAAGCTAAACTAACTTAGTTTAGCCGGCGGTGGACGTTCGGCTTAAGGCAGCGCTAATGTGACTTATACCTCAAGTTCAATGACACTTCGATATCTCATGTATTTTAAATATTTAAAAACTTATATGTGAAAAGGTGAAGCCGCGGTCAAATGCAAATTCGAACTTCTAAACTTAGAACGTTAATAAATATGCAAAATCTCAAAAAGAAAAAAATATGTCCCGACATCTTCGTACGACAATATTTTACTGGGTGATAAGATGCAAGCAAAACGCTTGAGATTAATCATATGGACAAAAAAGAGCTTTATCATTTGAAAGGGCAGTGTAGTAAAATAACATTATAAAAACAAACAGGTTTTCCGGAGGACTGAATCTGATTTATTATATGTCAAATTTCAAACGCGAAACGATTCGGAGCCCTCCCACTCGGGTTGGTAGGTATTTTATTTGTAAGGTAAGAGTTAGGAGCATTGACTTACATGTTTCATATGTCATTGAAAAAAATATTTTATCTACACTAATGTTGTAACATTCTACTTATGTTTCCAATACTTGTTATAGCGCAGACTACTGTTATAGCGCAGACAACAAAACACTCAATTTAAGCAATTTCACATGATGTTATAATATCCACATCGATATCGTAAAATCTCATTATAACATCGCGCGCTCGCTCCTGATTGGCCCTGCGCGCGCAGCTGCGCTCTCATTGGTTGGTTAGATTTAAATGGCGCCAAGTTCACTGTGACAATACACGTACGCGTGAATTTAATGTTTCGCAATATGTTTTTTATTTATTTTTATTAGTGAAGATAAAGTAGTGTAGGTATGCAACTGCATATAACACGGGTATCAAAACACGAGTGTGAGTTTATGAAACGAGCGCAGCGAGTTTCATAATAGTAACGAGTAATAGTAACATAATAGTAGTTCATTATATGACAGTTGCATAAACTACTATTAAGGAATATCATTTGTACTTGTCCGTGTGTCGGTGTGAATTTTATGTACACCAATTATAGCAAAATATGTTAACGTTGACTTGTATGACAGTTTAATAAATATTAGAGGACATCTTACACACGGTCTCTGGCCCCAAACTAAGCAAAGCTTGTGATATGGCTACCAGGGACTGATGAACTCCCCCCGAGTGGGTTCCCGCCTTGTCGTGGCGGGGGCGCTTAGTAGCCGTGGCTTGTGGGCGGCCACGGTGAAGCTAAGAGGAACCCGAGGTGGGGCCGGCCTCTCCGGGTCTTGGCCGGAGGCAAGCCCGTGCGGAGGCTGGCCAGTAGGTCGCAAGTCGACTGAGGTGGACTGCGGTGTCGCGCTCGTCGCGATACCGCGGCCGAGCCCTACGAGGCGGGGGCGGCGACGGGATGGACGGGCGGCGAGTGTGCCGCTGTCTATCCGTCCTGCCAGCGGCCCTAACGGGTGCCGCCAACGTGTTGGCGGAGGCGGTGGGGCTGCAGGGGAAGAGGAGTGTCGGTATCGCGACGGCCGCTCTCCCTATCCTCTGCAGCCGTAGTGGCAGGCGCGGGGCCACTTTAATTGACCCGTTGCATCGGGACCAGGGCTGTCGGACACGGGTGCTGTCTGACGCCCAGTGCTGGTTGGTCCCAGGTGGTGGGTGGCGATGTGTCTGGTGTTCGACACATCGTCATTCTGGCGGGAGCTCAAGCTCCGTGGTGGGGCCCGAGTTGGGCCAGCGCTGTCGGGTGCCGCGGAGAGGCCAGCGCTGTCGGGATAGTAACTAAATAGCACCCAGACACAGAGCAAACACTTATGTTCATCACATAAATATTTGCCCTGGGTGGGGATCGAACCCACGCCTCTTTGACCCAGAAGTTAGGGTCACTAACCACTGAGCCACCGAGGCAGTTTAACGTTTATTTATGCGATTCTTACTTATTGTATTTTTTTACTCGTAATGCGATTCTAACTAATTGTATTTTTTATTTCAGATAGATTTTAGTTGGACCACATCTTGCTTGATCTTAAGTAGAGAGAGAGAAAGAATTTACAAAGATAAACTTTGAAGAAGAAGTCAAAAGCTTAAAATGAAAATATTCAAACAAAAACGTGTGGCATTTAGTTAAGTTCTGCACCTATCCTAAGGTTAGTTTGTGATTGAATGCGATAGTTAACGTTATCCGCCGTAGGTTTTTCCAGTTTTTAGCTGTATAATTTATATTCTTTGCACGTGTCTTCATTTGGTGGGTAAAGGTACTTACATGATTATTCAGTCGTTTTTTGCTGAGTATAGTAAATTAGCATAAGGAAAAAAATCAAGGAACGCATTTTATAACATCGCGATCTTCGTACCGTAATAAATGCCGAAGTTTACTTTTTATATTTTAGGTATCGAATCTTTGGCGGGCCAAAACCCGATTCGATATGTTATCGATCTTATTTTTAATATGTCCTTTTTAAAACGTATACATTTCTTGTGTGGGCTAAAGTACTGCACCAAACGATATAAACAATATACCTATTACATTTGGTGATGCTCAAAAACCAATTTTTTTATGAAGATGTTTTGAGTGAATTGGATGAGTCGACTAAAAATAAATAGACTATGTAAATATTGAGAAGATGCTGTCTTTCTCTGTAAAATTATGTCATTTTAATTGAAGAATAAGGTTCCCCTTTTTAACAGACTTCCAAAAAGGAGGAGGTTCTATGTTCGTGTGTATGTTATTTTTTTTTTGTGTATGTTCATCGATAATTTCGCCAATTGTGAACCGAATCAAAAAATTCTTTTTTAGTTCGAAAGGGTATACTCCCAAGGTAGTCCCACTTAAATTTTACAGAAATCGGCTGAGCCGTTTTTCATAAATCGACAATAATGTAAACAATTCGAGCGAAATATTCGAATTTCGTACACGATGGAAGGCGGTTTTGCCATTTTTTGCAAAAAATAGTTATGTCGTCTGCTGTTTTAAGCTTAAGGTCAATTGTAGGTATGAAGTCGCTTAAGCTTTTGTCTAGGTTTCTATTTACAATACATGGTAAGTATAACAGTTACGTCCTAAGTCTACACTGCTGAATCCACATTTGCTAACAAGATTCGCGACCCAGGATGTGATCCAACAATGAATTGTAGTGTCGTCGCGAGATCCCGCGCTTTCGACTTTCCACCATTATCGCGGCATCGTGAGAAGCAGACGCACAGATAGACGGTTCGTGAGAGAAACCTCTAACATGATCGCGGAATTTGTCATGTTGTTGTTACAATAAGAAGTGGAGAAATGGCTTTATTTAAATGTTTTTGTCTGGCGGAACATGGTGGAATATTTCGACGTACGTACCTACGTGTGTAGGGTTTGGTATACTGGATTAAATTGGCCAAGCTGTATAAAGCTATTTCTTATGTATAATTTCTATACATATTTGCAAAGAATTTGATTTATTACAGAGTCGAAATGAAACACAAATAATCTGCCAAGTGCAAGGGTTCCATACCGTATTACTAAGACATACCCTTTAGCCCCATTTCAAGGGACTACCT
The DNA here is from genome assembly GCA_964007245.1 of Hypomecis atomaria. NCBI lineage: Eukaryota > Metazoa > Arthropoda > Insecta > Lepidoptera > Geometridae > Hypomecis > Hypomecis atomaria. The sequence continues at coordinate 4,110,612 of OZ023282.1, forward strand.
GTTGCTTAAAAAATGGTTACAAAATTACGTTTGTTGTCCTCCATATATATTTATTTTGAATCGAAGCCCCCTTAAATATTTGTTTTATTCTATTTTTATTTGTTGTTATAGCGGCAACAGAAATACATCATCTGTGAAAATTTCAACTGTCTAACTATCACGGTTCTTGAGATACAGCCTGGTGACAGACAGACAGACAGCGGAGTCTTATTAATAGGGTCCCATTTTACCCTTTGGGTAGGAAACCCAAAAAAAGACGGTTAGATTTGTTCAACACATTTACAATTATTACGTAGACAGAGAATATCTTCTGCGTCTGTGAATTGTTATTACAAATGTAAGAAAGCATGTTATGTTATGTTGAAATATTGTGTTATATTATGTTATAGTTATATTATGTCATATTATATATAAAATGGGTACCTAATAATATACAACAAAGAGTTGTTTTAACTTAAGCGCTTATTGGGTCAGTATCAAGTGCAACTTGCTTTAAGTATCCCAAATCCCTTTACCTTAAACCTCTACACTTGGCAATCAAAATACTTTTGTCTTCACTTTACTGTATTCCCTATGGTAGGTATACAAAAAGAACAAAATACCAAGTCACAGAGATATTTAGACTTACTAAATGTACAAATAGACACATTTGACACAAGTCTAGTCTTACCGGCGAAAATGTCCGTACCATAGAGGAAATTGCCTCAACCCACGCGCTCACGTGTTACGCAAGCCACGCAATATGGACATCTTGTTCTATGCTTGGTCAATGGCTTTTTGACATGGCAAAATTACGCATTTTTACGTAAAAAATAACCAGAAAAGTGACAAAAACACATACGGGCTAAGATAAAGTAGAAGTTCTCCAAACTGCAGACTTCTTCAATCTTCAGTTTAACTGAATCTTCATAAGCCTCTATTTCGACTCGCTCTTGACATTCTTGACCGATTTCGTTCATCTCGAAAATCTTGTTAGGATTAAGATACTAAAGCTACAGCAAATTTCCTTTCTATTTGAAGGAAATAAATAAGTATAATTCCTAAAAGAGGCTTAAAAGACACGACCACAAAATGTATGGAGGCTGGTATAATAATTATCAAAACACCTAATCACAGCATGCGTCACATCTTAAGTAAATTCATCTTTTTCTGAGTCTATTACATCAGGATCATGCAAGTAAAGGAAACGACAGCAGCACATTAACTGCTAAAATTGGCGTAAAATTGCATTAATGGCTAAAACAGAAAAGATTTCCATTATCCATACAAATTATTTTTATTATTTAAAAAAAAAAATGGAGGGATGAAAAAATATATATTAAAAAATTTTGAGAAGCCAATAAAGCAAGCTTTCAAAAAGCATTATATCATCTTGGTTAGATTTTTCTCTGAATAATATACCATTTGTGGACGTCTCTTTTTCATAGGCCGGCGCAATTATCCGTTAGTTAATGCGTACCTAGTTAGGTACGCAAGTCACATAATATGGAAATTTTGTTCTACGCTTGGTCAATAGCATTCAGACATGGCATAATCACACATGTCACTGCTGAAGCTGTCACGACCAAGTGGGAGAACTTTTGACTTGGATTCGTGAAGTCGTAATTATAAACAAGTTGTCCAAAATGGATATAATAACTCTGGAACTTAGTAAAACAACACCTAGTGTAATATGAGAATTCCACACAGACAAATACTTCTCGACTCTCTACAGAGTCGAATTAATTGGCAGTAGTGAAATAAAACGAGCTCCCTTTTATTTTCCATAGAAACGGCGAAACGGCATTGTCTTTCAGACAGAGTTCATCTTTTGTCTATTTTTCTTTGCATTCTTTTGTTACGGAAAATGAAAGACTAATAATACCGGGAAGGGTGAAATGAAACTTTTAAGTCAGACTATTTTGGAAGCATTTTTATTGGAGAGTCATTTTTAGGGTTCCGTACTACAAAAGGTTCCGCACTACAAAGGGTAATAACGGGACCTTATTACCGAGACTCCGATGTCCGTCTGTCAGTATTTCTGTCTGTCACCATGCTGTATCTCATGAACCGTGATAGCTAGACAGCTGATATTTTCACAGATGATGTATTTCTGTTGCCGCTAAAAAAACAAATATTAACTTAGAAAAAAAAAAATTTAAGGGGCTCCCATAAAACAAACGTAATTTTTAGGAGTTTTTTTGCTTGATATTAATGTCGGCAAGAGTAATGGGGTTAAGGGGACTCCAACACGGTACGGAACCCTTCGTGCGCGAGTCCAACTCGCACTTGGCAGATTTTTTTTGTTTAAGTACTGGGTGTGTTAGTGGTGTTAATTTATTTCGTACTATGGTAGAGATGTTTTTTCTTGCTCTATTTTATCTTGTGCACACTAATAGTATTGAGTAAAAGTTTTACGTGCATGTATAAGGTAAAGGATTGGTGCGTGTGTGCGTGAGATTTTGCATGCTTGCGTGCGTGTATGAGTGTGTGTGTGTGTGTATATGTGTGTGGAAATGGTTCTTAGCTAGAGGTAACAAAAATAAATACTTAAATGTAATTAGAAGTACTTACGCTTATGTCTAGTTAAATTATTATTAATAATTTTATTTGTACAATAACTAAAAGTATCACTTAGTTTACCTTAAAACCATAAACAAAAAATTGGATTTGACATTTTTTTTATTCTTACCAGTTCTCTTTTTCATCGCTCTTCTCATTAAATATTTATTATTAAAAATCTTTTACACAGCAAAGTCCTAAAAAGTTCTTATAACTTTCCACTTGTGAAAGGGAGAGCCGAACCGTTTTAATGAACATTGAAGATTTTTCATATCAAAATGGTCGATGTTAATAAAAGTTTTCGTCCTTTGAAAAATACAAAAGCTATTTATATTTAGAGGACAACAATCTATCGAATGTTTTAATTTTCAAGCTTGTAGCGTTACAAAAGTTTTCAGTCGTCGTTTGTACATAAAACCATTCAAGTGTCTAGACCTCCGTCCGACATTTGGTAATTCTTTAATTTAATTTACAGTGGAGAGTGGAGCACACGTTAGTAATGGGATATTATAATACAAGGGTGCTATTGCCAACTTTCGTAATGCTCTTGTAGGTCTTTCAGTGTATGGCTGCGGCCTAGTGTTCTACCAGTCTCAAAACCCAAAATTTTAAATCAAGATCTGTACTTGGCGGATGACTAGGCCGCAGCAGTGCCCGCGGCGGTCTGCGGGACGCTTCAACAAGGTGAATAAGAAGCACCCAAAAGGACAAGAATCCAGGCTAGAAAAAGAAACAACAAGGTACAGATAGGGACCAATCACATGTAGGTAAACCAAAATCAAGCTAATCAGAGTTATTAAGTTTAGATTTTCAGTAAGATAGAGAAATGTCATAGCCAATGTCTAATTATCCGTGTTTTTGGCAAAATTCCTACTTACATACTTTAACAAAAAGTATGGATGTATCTTCTGTATTGGGAAGTCTGTGGGATGTATCTGTGTCATAGCAAGATTTGATAATAATTCATTGATTATCAAATCTTCCTACGACATAGATACATCCATACTTTTTGTACTTATTGTTAAAGTAAGTAAGTAAGTTCGTAAAGGCCGGGTGGCTAGCCCTGGTGTCAGAGTTTTTAGGCCGCCTGAAGGCCTCTGACATGGCTATACCTTTTGTTTCCTTACATAGTATAAAATAGAGTCGCTATTTTTGTCTGTTTGTCTGTATGCTTAAATCTTTAAAACTACGCAACGGATTTTGATGCGGTTTTTTTTAATGGATAGAGTGATTTAAGAGGAAGGTTTATATGTATAATACACCTGTGCGAAGCCGGGGCGGGTCGCCTAGTACTAGATAATTGAACTTACGATTACATATTGTAGTTTACATTTTAAAATAATTTGTTTAGCCAATTTTTATGTACACTGTCGTATAATATGTGTCGAGACGAGACATTAAAGATAGCTATTTCATCGCTAAGTGGACAGTCGGAGTGAGAAATTCTTCAAGTGACTGATTTATTACAATATCAGGGGCTTTATGATGAGACTCCAAAACGATTTTAAACTTACTAAACGGATAGACTTTCCTTGGCAGAATTTTCAATTTGAAATATTCTAAACATTTAGAATAAAGTTTCAAGAATTTTAAATAGCCATCAGCTTTTTTTTGTAAGGAATAATGAAGTCACGTGCTTTTTCTCAATATTGGAAATATTTGAATGGTTGAAAGTGAGTGTTTTAACTTAAAAGAAGGAATATTTATTAGTATTCGTGACGGAAGATTCTTTGTTGCATTTCTATTATCTACAGAAATTAAAATATCCAATGAATTTGATCTAGATGCAGAATGAATACAGAGTTGCTGGTAACACACGCAGAACCTTTTAAGGGGACTGTACTATGGGACTAAGCTCGAAATAGCGAAAAAATCTTTTTTCTATAGAATTCATATCTACAACATGTTTGAAAAAGCTGATATTTTTGTTGCGATCTCGGAGTTGATCAACCATTTTAAAAGTCGTATGAGTCCAGAGAAGAGGTGGGAAGGACCCCAAACCTTTGCCTAGAGATATGATCGTGAGGCGAATGTGTAATCTATCTGGAGTTTTCATATTTCACTGCCAAACTTACGTCTATCCACGAAGGGCGATTGGACCATCACCACGCTAGCTCAGTGCGGGTTGGTGGTCGAGCGTGCAGTCACTTATTAATAAACAAGTGACCTACCAAAACTAGCAAAGTAGCCTCGTCCAAAATGCAAACAAGTGCCATAGCATTCACCAGCGAAGGTCGTGAGAAAACCACCTAGAAATACTTGTTAAGTAGGGGGCTAATGATCAGTTATATTACTGATCAGGAATGCAAATTTATTTGGAAATAATTCGATGCAGATATGTACTGGTCAAGTACAGAAGTCCGTTTTCAAGGCACTCGCCTAAAACAGTGACTGAGGTAGTATATTACAGCATTTTTTTAAAAGAAAATTTTCAAAACTCACTCAAAATTTTTAGAATACATCGTACCGGTTATTGTTGTTTGTAAATGGTTGCCGTAGCCCACGCCAGCGTGGAAAACATCATCAGTATGACGTAAAAAATGTTTTAATATAAATACTTGTTGAAATAAATAGAAGTTTTCCCTATGTATTACAGAAAAATAGTCAAACTCTGCTATGGGTACTACTAACGGCTCAGTAGTACGTTTTATCGTAACTAAATTTGCCCGTGGCTCTCCGCCAGCCTACTCAATTAATGTTCTACACCCACCAGCCATTGTTGGCGTGAACAATAGTAAAGCTCCCGTGAAGATTACCTATTCTTGTTTCGCAATATGATGTATGAATTGTATGATAAAGCTGGTTAGTCTTGTGATGGCTATCTGCTGCTGTTACGTTGAATCTGTGAAAAATCAGCAATTTGGTGATGGGTAACCGGTAATCTGATGTGCATTGTTTGCAAACATTAATAAAAAGTATAGGTACATGAACTCTCTGTCTTGTTTTCGTCTTTGTGTTTTTATTACAAGCTTTTATTTAACTTGCAATGGATGTACTTATTTATGTAGGTATGTAAGTTCGGGTGGAATCTTGCAAGTTAAATTTGACTAACTTTCCGGTTTCCGATTGAGCTGAAATATTCCACATATGTGTATTTCGCGCGATAATGCATTAGTATGGTACCATGGAGTGAAATAGAAATAGAAAAATCTTTATTGCTTAGCTGTGTACAAAATGATGTTACATAAAATTTATAAGTTCAAACAGCCTGCCCATTTCGAGCGTACAATATTAATACACTTATTTTTACTAGCGTTATATAATAACATTTAAACTACTTTATAAATTGGGTAAACCGAAGGTAATTAATTTGTGGTTTTCAAAATATTCTTTTGTAGAATTGAAGACTTTTGAAATTAGCCAGGACTTTAGAGTTTTTTAAAGCTATTTCCTTCTAATACTTTTATATGTATAGGTAAACAGTTATAGATTTTAATAGCCATATCATATGCACTATTTGAGAACATGGCATTATTAAATTGAGGTATACAGATGTCGTATTTGTGTTTTGATCTCTGGACTTCGGTACGATTCGACTTTAGGTCACTGAAAAAGACACTTTTATTATTTTTGACAAACGTAGGTCTCATAGATGTAGATACCAGTAAGGGTTGGAAAATTATTATCTTTAAATAAATCACGAAGTGTATCGGTGTTATCTAATTTAAATATAATTCTAAGACATCTTTTCTGCATAATGAAAACTGAATTGGACTCTACTGAATTTCCCCAAAAAATAACTCCATATGTCAACTGAGGATAAACATAACCATAGTAGGCATTGGTAGCAATTTGTTTCGAGGCGATGCTGGATAATATGGCTCTTTCGTGGTTTCGCCCCGCAAGCTGTTCGGTCCGCGGGGCGAATCAACGAAGCCTCTTTTTGAATGCCCTCTTTCGCCCCGCATTGTTTGGAGCGGGGCGAAAGAGGGCATTCAAAAAGAGGCTTCGTTGATTCGCCCCGCGATTCACTTTTTTATCTGTACATTTAAGTAGAAAAGTAGTTAATGGAAAAAATAAACAATTGCATTATATCAAGGGCATCATTCTATGAGTCCTATGGGGGTGTATGAACAAAAATGCAATTGTTTATTGATGATCGTTATCAAGCTTAAAAAATGAGAAATGTCAAACCTTTCCGCGTACAAGGTGAAGAAAAAAACAGGAGTTTTCTTCACCTTGAATATGCTATCTAAATCAATACAATTTTGGCACATTGTTTTCATTCGATGGAAGTTTAGATTCTAAATAAAACTATTATAATGTCAAATTTCATGCAATTCGGTTCTTTGTGGTAGTTATGAGGGTTTGTGACTTGAGGACGGTCAGATGGGAAGACGGCCAGACAGACGGACTGTTATTTTTTGGTACTAGGACTAAAAGTTACTTATTTTCTCCGACTTTGGTAATTTTAAGTGAAAAATTTTAGTAAAGTCTAAAATTTTATTTTTTACTAGCAGCCTCCCTAATTTAAAAATAAAATATAATATAGCCTATGACACCCGGGATTGTGTAGCTTCCCAACAGTGAAAGAATTTTTCAAATCGGTTCAGTAATTTCGGAGCCTATTCAATTCAAACAAACAATCAAATCTTTCCTCTTTATAATATTGGTATAGACAATAACTGTATTCTTAAACATTTAGTAAAACCTATAGTTTCTCAGATAAACAATAACTTAACATTAAAAAATTAAATTGCGCAGCCCAGCGGATTGGCAGGTTGAAATGGCAAGTGGGCAAGGCATAGCATGATTATGAACGTTGGAATTGAAAAGTTCTCAAGTGGAGGCCACATTTCGACTAGCAAACACATCGTACGACAAAACGCTGGATGCATGCTGCTTCCAAATCACAAACTCCGTTGTTAAGCAACTTACTCGTAGTTCCAGAATTCATGCAATTTTCGGAATTTGTACGAAACCCTCGATAAATGCGGGAATTGTCACGCACTATCCTTTTTTTTCCTTCACGGCCGGTGCTTAATCCTTCCATAGCAAAGAGGCCGTCGTTGCATATGCAACCTCTTTTTGCAGCCTTTATACAGTGCGAGCACTAGTTGTTCAGTGTAATTCTTTTTAAAGCTAGAAAAAATCTATCTCATATTGCATTATTTATTTTTCATATCTATAGGCTGTTTTTTTGTTGCATAAAGAATTTATGGTAGTGATTTTTTTTGTACAAAAATATTTTGCTTTACTTTGATAGTAAATACCAAATTTAATGCCAGTTTAAAGCGTCAGTTTTCTTCCTACATAAGTATTTCAACTAAATAAGAGGATGAAATTTATGCGGTACATCTAATAGATTAGTTATTTGCTCTCAAATCTATACGTTTAGGTTATGAACGACGGTGGTAATGAATTTTTGGCAAGTTAATATTTTTTAATAAATTTAATACTAAATTAATATAAAAAAATAAAGATGCAAAGTATACCTATAGTCCCATATACGTAACACACCATATAAAAATATTTGGATTTCATTTAGCTGTTGAACATGTTTTTTTTTCTTCGAACATGTGATTTGCTCGAGATGTTAGAACTACCATTTAGTCTTAGCTAATACAATCACAAGAGATTTGGGAAAATAACCATATTATCTCGGAAGTGGTCCGATGTTGCTATTTCGCGACCGTGCAGTCAGTGCTGCAGTACGGAACGGTTCTAGCATAGGTTCTTTCAAAGCCCGCCTGAAACGCTGGCTTATCGAGGAAGCATTTCATGATTTCGATATGCTTAAATGTTTACAATTAGTGAAACATGTATTGGTTAAGAATTATTTCTATCAATTTGATTCATTTACAATGATGTAATGTTTTTGTTATTTTTGTATTTTTTAAGACATGTTTTACTAATGTTTTCGTTCATTACAATGACATACTTCATTGGTGTAAATTATTTTAATTTTATTTTTCTTGACATTTTAATTATAATATGTATGTAGTTGTAAACATAATGATGTAGTAGGTAGTTAATGTGAATATTTATTTGTTATAAATGTACCTACTTTACTGCAATTTTTAATCTATTCATTGTGTAATGACGTGTAATATTTTTTTTATGAATTAAATTAATATCGAAAATGTTACATAGTAACAGGTCCCACACCTGTTAATTTTCTTACAATTTATAGTTTGCAAATGGGCCCCGCCTACCACCAAACAATATTCAATTTAACTTAAGCATTCAGCTCATAATGTCTGTTATATCAATAAAGTAAGTTTTTGGTAGTTTGTTTTTCTTGTTTAATTTTTTTATAGCGTTGCATATCTGTTGATTACTTGTAGTGGGATTTTTATTTTATCTCATGTAATTTTATGCGTGGCTGTACCATAAGAAATACGTAATACTGATGCGGGAAATTGATCTTTATCAACGTGGACCGAAACGGCCTCTTCTTTTATCGTTCTCGGCGATTCGCCCCACGGGGCGAAAGAGGGCATTCAAAAAGAGGCTTCGTTGATTCGCCCCGCGGGCCGAATAGCTTGTGGGGCGAATACACGAAAGAGCCGATAATATACTGATAGCATAACAATACTGTGACAACTTATTATTTACTTTACTTACATGTCATTTCCAGTTCAAATGAGTATCAATATTAACACCTAGGAAATTTGTATCATGAACTGAATTTATCTGGCTATTGTTGAATGAAATGTTGAGCTTTATAAATGGTTGTTTATAGTTTCTAAATTTCAGTATCTTAGTTTTTTCTACGTTTAGGTTTAAGTTTATATTTTCTAACCAGTTGCCAATACATTTTATAGTGCTATTTATTTCTAATTCGTATTCGCGATCACTCAAATTTTGTTTGGGAATGAAAATCGTAGCATCATCTGCAAACATTATGCATAAATGGTTAGTTATTTGAGGCAGTTCGTTTATATATATAAGGAATAAAAGCGAATAAAGCTATGATACTTCCTTGGGGGACGCCTGTTTTTATGTCTATAGATTTGGAAACGACTTGCTGGACTGTTTTTGTGGATCTGTTATAAACATCAAGAACTAGGATTGTGATCTGTTGAGTAGATATGATTCGATGAGTTTGAGGGCTAGACCTCGGATACTCACTTTTTCAAGTTTTTTCAGCAATACGGAGTTGATCTAATGATGAAGTCAGAAGGTGGCCATAGGAACTCCTGTGCTGAACAAGATAGACCCGTCGTGTTTGGGCTCGTTTTACTTGTCTTGGCTATCACTCTGCTGCTACATGGTATCTCCAGGGTCTCAAAAGCTTGTATTTGAAAGAGTTATATTTTAATAATAATTGATTTAAGTTAGGTTTGCGTTTGACCAAATGATTTTGCTTGACGATATCAGTCCCGTTGCGTGTCAATATTGGCAGTCAGTAGGTACGAGTACTTCTAACATAATTTTAAACTACTTATGATTGTTTCAAATTAGATTATTAATTACATAATTCATTATTACGATATTTTGTACTTATAGAAATTTTTTAAGTGAAAAATACTTGCTATTTTCCTACGTTTAACAAAGTCACATTCACCTTCCTCTTGAATCACTCTATCTATTTAAAAAGGCGCATCAAAATCCGTTGCGTATTTTTAAAGATATAAGCATACATGGGGACAGACAGCAGAAGTTACTTTGTTTTATACTATGTAGTGATTTTGTTCAAATTTCCAGCAACGAATAGTTGCTCAGATTTGTTTAAGTATTTCTTCTTCACCCCCAAAAAAGTGACAAAACATTTTCTATAGTAGCAGATGCCGTAGGCATATTTCGTAGTTATCCTAACGCGATGGCCATACATAAACATAAGTTTAAATATACTTCGAATTTCATGAAATCTCAATAAAACTCCTACACTCCTGATATTTTATACCACTTTTCATGTCACAAAACCATTTCAAATGACTGATTCGTAAAAAGTTAATTTTCCAAACCAACGAATAGAGTTTCATTGGCCTAACTTTGTCCAAGTTTGAAACCATCAGTATTTTCAAAAGTTAATGTATTTGTACATTAATTCAGTAGCAGTTTTGAAATGGTTTCTAAAACTACTCAAATCAAAAATTAAAATGCTGTAATAGTACATTATGATATAAGTGCGGTAAGTTGAAAATTACAGCCGAGGCAATATTGCTAGCCCTAGAGGGCTGTAAGGAAGCAGAGTCTGTAATTTTCACGCGTGCACGTATATGACATACGACATACGACGTTTTATAAACATATTTGCGGGGAAATGAATAAAACTCTTAGAAGACATGTACTGGAATGGAGCACTCTGACTCGGAGTGAAAGTCGTGCATCAGTCGAAGCATCGTGCGTTTTACATTACATTACCGCACAAGTGCCGTAATGTCTCTCCCACTCGCCGCGTGAAAGTAGGAGAAACGAGACCACAGAGTGACAGCAGTCGGTGGCGGCGTGCGTTTTACATTACAATAATGCACAAGTGCGTAATGAAATACATTACGATATTGAAATTGGTGTAATTACAGCCACTTTACGAGCAAATATGTTATAAATGTTTTAAAAGCAGGTAAGGAATGCCTTGAGTTAATTGCTATGCATTAATTGAACTACCTTTCTTTGAGAAAGAGAAGGTTACTAAATTAGGCCTAATATGAACAAAAATGTGACTTTATCCAGATATATGGAAAAAATCTTGATTAAAATACTACATCAGCATCATCACTATCCGCAACTTCTTTGTCTTATTTATCTCAATGCTGTATATATGCCTCTTTCTTGTTGGCATTTACGACGATCATTTGCCAATCGTGTCCAGCGAGACAATTCTGTCAGCCGATCTCTTTAATGAAGTGATACGTTCATGAAACCCTCTCGTTTTTCTGACAGTTCCGACAGCTTAAAACTGACAGAAAAACGAGACAGGTTCAAGAACGTGTCACCTTAGTAACGACGTAACGAGATCAGCTGACAGAATTGCCCCGCTGGTTTGACCGGAGATATTGACGATATCGTGGATCCACCTAGACTCACTACGTGCCATAGGAACATGTTTTAACACTTTTCGTATCATAAAATAATTCCGAATCACTTAATTTTCCGAGCCAATGAATAGAGTGTCATTGATCCAACTTTATTCAAGTTTCGAACCATCGGTATTTCCAAATGTCAATGTACAAAAGTAATTATGGCAGAATGAAGTATGGATAAGCGCTTATTCCCAAGTTTTCCCATCTAAGTTGTCGGCGTTGTCCCAGGATAGGTACTTCGATATAATATCGGAGTGTTTGTTTGTTGTTCCTGTTTGTGTTTCGGATATAATATGAGATGATTTGAAGGCCTGCAAACGACCAGTTTGTTTTTAAGCTTGGTGCAGAAATGAAATGGCTTAAAGGGACATACACACGAAATCGTAGCTCTGAAGTCTATACGAAGATTTTATTCACAATTTACACGTAGACTGTATTTTAATTTTCAAAAATGTGTGGTTTGATATGAGATAAGGTCGAAAAGGGTTTCGTTCTTAGCAGTGATTTAGCAGAAAAGGTGAGTTCAAGTGCATTTTTTTAAAGTTATAATTATATCCTTGAAAACAAGTAACAACTTTACACTATGAATTTTGTAGAACGGACGTAGCATATATCAACAGGCCTGTCATTCATGTCACATGCGAACGTGGTCTATTGGTATTTGTGTTACCTATTGTTGTTTATTATTCACAAGCGACCCGCCCCGGCTTCGCACAGGTGTATTATAACATATAAACCTTCCTTTTGAATCACTCTATCTATTAAAAAAAAACGCATCGAAATCCGTTGCGTAGTGTTAAAGATATAAGCATATACATGGACAGACAGCGGGAAGCGATTTTGTTTTATACTATGTAGTGATTTCATAATTCCCCTGTAGAATCCCCGTTCTACAGTCGAGTTTTTTACCGCCGTTTTTAGAGTCCAAGAGTTACCGTCTCGCTACCTTACCAATTAACGTAGTTTAAAACAAGAAACCAAATATTTAAGTTCCATCTGCATTTTTCTGTAATTAGAGAAGGAATCTTCTTTCATCTTTTTATCATCGCAATCGCTTTATTTTCCTGATATAATGTAGGCACAATTACAATGCTATGGTTATATTCCAATGGTGCTAAACATCATGTACCTACTAAAGTGGCTGTGTTAGGGACAGACGAGTCGACGGATTGTTGCGCCAGATATACAAGAAAAATCTAAGCAATCAACGTTAATTTGTATGTAGAATCGATTTAGTTTTCCAGCTATTTCTTTTCGTTCGATTAAATTCGATTCATAGAACATTCCAGAAAGGTGTTCTAGAACCTTCCCGATACATTGTAACCTACTTAGAAAGAAGGGAAGGTTCTCGAACATTCTATAGTTAACAGGCTGTATTTCCAAAGCCTATTTCAGTATTTTCAGCCAAAGGACAGAACAATCCCTAACATTCATGCTTTGTTTATAGCAGCTACATATATAGAGGTCTTTACTGGTTATGTTATTGTGTGACAAATGATTCGTCCTGAATAACAAGCAGGATTTAACGGTCTTGGGTTGTCGCCAGGCGGACGTCCGACTATATCTTTGAATAGGATTTTGTTCTCCGTGCTTAGTTTTCGAAGGATTGTACGTAAATTCTGTGCTAAATCTGGAGCTGTCGTTGTGATGTAATAAGTTAATCAAAGACACAATAGTACCCGGATTAGTAACTAGAATTACATTATTTTAAGATACAGACGCTCCTTTGATTATACCTTAGGTAGAGCAGAAAAATAAAGCGCAGTCAAATTCAGCCCGGTGTAGGGCGAATTAAGATAGAGCATTGGTAAGTTGCTGCTTAATGTTTCCCTTTGGTCGTACCTGGTCAACCATCTTGAAAGATTTTATTTTCTTTTCTCATTATGTTGTAATGTCATAATTCAGATTTTGATCCCTTTTTGTTCATTATTTATGGCTGTAAAACATTCACTGGGAGACTTAGGTCTCTCCTATAGTTTACTTACAGGACCGGTTAGAAGCAATTTGCATCCAGAACATCAGTGGCATTTTACATTAGATGATGTTTTAAAAAGGTTGTCTTCTTGTTACCGAATCTTAACGGTACCTATGAATTTCTTAGAAATGTCAACTCACAGTATCATAACATTGCATTCACAAAATTTCAATTTTCGAACACCTCATAAGCCATTTCTACGCAATAGAAAATTAAATGAACTGTATACAGAAATGCTACTCACCAATGAAGGTTTTCAAATGTGCCGTCGACATTTTGCGTAGAGACCGTGACTCTGAAACAAAAGCAATCAGATCAGACAATGAAATTGCATTTCATTTCACCCTTGCCTTCAAAGCTTTGTGAGATTCTATCGACCTGGCTACATTATACAAAACACGTTTTTATATCCATAAACATAGAGTTCAATTTACAATTTCCTGAATTGTTATGCCGATGTTAGTGGTAGTTATATCGATTGGTATAATAATCGGGAATACGGATGGTTTTGTTTTGCCATCAGGAAATTCTGTGCTTTGGGAATTGGACCAATCGTACATTTAATATTACGGTGGTTGTTTCCGTTGTTTAATGTCTATATTATTTGAGGAATGTCGTCTTATTTTATAAGGTGAATTCATGGATGAACGACAGATAGAGGATTCGGAGTAAGTTGGGTGTACTCGGTAAAATCTGACCTGAAGCTCTCTGCCACTTAAAGAATGAAAAATTAGGTAGATATTTTAAAAGTAATTCAAATATCACAATAGCAACATTTTTTTAAATTCCATTCAGACGTAGCTGAAGAATTTTTAAGTCTTTACATCATTCTATTTAATGGGTTTCAAGCTCCCTTGCCATAAGCCCGATCTTTTCACTTTCTTACATCCATGGGTGAAATTGAATAAATATAGTAACAGAAAGAGTATTTGTTCGGATATGAATTGAGAGTTTGCTCTGCACAAATATACTTGGAGTTAGGTTAGTTATTTGTTTGGTTGAAAAAGGTAGGAATTTTCTTTTTACTGTTGAAAAAATAGTGTAACTAAACAAAACCCACACATTACGAAAACAATCAGCTGTCATACGACTAGTTCATTGACTCTTGATGAAATACAATAAACACATAATATGTTACGATGATTATTTTTGCAATTTAGGAGATAGTTCTTTATTGAAAGTGGCTTTTAATTATGAGTAATATTGTCAATACAAATGGAATGATTTCCTTAAATATAGCCGGTTCTTTATAATGCCCCAAAAAACCTTTGTTTTGGCCGAAGTTTTCGATATTTTATTCCCCGATACGGAAATATCAGCCACAAAAAGCCTACATCATCTAAATTACAAAAAAACAATACATTAGACTACAAAGCGTAATGGAAACATAATTAATTATCTAAATGGATGGCACGAAAATAATATCAAAATGAGTTGCCGTGCGGCGACCAGGTAAGGGTTATGATTGATCGCTGAAGTTAGGCTTTGCCCTAATGATAGTTAGGTATTCTAATGGCTGCACGGCAGGTGGCTTAGGGCTTGTGCTGGGAGATTGCCTAATCCAGGTAATGTGATACATTCTACCTAGGTTTCTGCCGCTGTCTTCTTAAATATAGTCCAAAATAAGATATCGGGTAAAATTTTCAAAAAAGTCAATAACGCAAGATGTAACTAATTATTTGGAAGAAATATGGTGTCATGGATCAAGAAAAATAATAGTTATTGCCTATTTTATTAAAGAGCATAGATATTATTATGGAAATTGCTACCAAAAATTATCCCCTAAAAGGAACAACCCATAGCCACTAAGTAATTTCGATGTCGATTTTAACTCAAATTACTTTTAGGACCAATTGTGAAATCGTGAAAAAATCTCAGCCACTGCTCAAAAAAAGTTAATTGACTCTTGATAAAATGTATGGAACAGCTGATTTTTTACAGAGGTTTTCCAGTTCTCTCTGTGGTAAAAGTTGTTCATAATGATGAGCATAAATACACTTTTGAAACTAGCTTCATTTTGCAAAGAAACATCATAAAACAGATATTAGAATGTATTTACGTCGTTAAAAAATTATCATGGAGATCCATAGGAGAGCCCTATGTCCAGCAGTGTACGTCCTATGGCTGATCGCTTAATGGAAGAATCAGCCCACTGTTACATTTCAGGGTCTTAGGTATTAAACGCAAACCCTAGACAAACATCTTTCTTTTGGGAAATCTTGAAGAAAAAAAACAGCTATTTCATACAAAAAGTTCGTCAATGCGCGGCAAAATGTAAGAGAAGCGAGTTTATTTTTTGCAAATTTTCAAAAGTCGTAATACAAAAGTTGTTTGTCTAGATGTATTAGACCCGCCCTCAAAAGGTTTTGCGTTTAATATCTATAACTCTGGATAGCGAACAATAGATGCTGATGCAAAGTACTTCATGGATCACAAATGAAAACCTACATTTTTGAAAAATCGGCCAAGTACGAGTCGGGCTCAAGCACGGAGGGTTCCGTACTGTATGGGAGCCCCCCTTAAATATTTATTTAATTTTTATTTTATTATTTTTTATTGAAGTGAATATACAACAAAATATTCTGTGAAAATTTCAAGCATCTACCTGTTACCATTATTAATATATAGAGCGAAAAAAGTCTAAAAAATCAGGGTTGTTGTATGGGAGCCCCCCTTAAATATTAATTTTATTTTGTTTTTAGTATTTGTTGTTACAGCGGCAATAGAAATACATCATCTGTGAAAATTTCAGCTTTCTAGCTATAACGGTTCTTGAGATACAGCTTGGAGACAGACAGACAGACAGACAGACGGACAGACGGACAGCGGAGTCTTAGTAATAGGGTCCCGTTTTTACCCTTTGGGTACGGAACCCTAAAAAAGTGCGCTACCTACCTAACTTTTACCTACTTGAAAACAGCCAGGCACTGGGAAAATGTCGTATAAATAATATTATAATATACATGTATTTATTTGTGGATCATCGACACGAAGAAGAAGAACAGCAATAATAATTTTATCAGCAAAAGCTGATTGTCTTCAACCTGAACTAAGTTAGAGAGCAAAGTTCAATAATAACTTGATCTATATGAAATCCTCTCAACTTTGTCTGTTATATAACTTTGCGTAAGTTAGGAATCACTTTGGCTTGGCCTTTGAGTTGGCTCCGTGTCGCATTTCAGAACTTAAATCGATTAACTTACCTGCTTACACTGCTTAATTCTTAGGAACTTCGACTTTGAAACCTTGTAACAGAGTTACTTTTAATTGGCAAAAACTTTTCATTGCCGGTGTTTTACGGGAAGATTGTTTTAAAAATTAATTGGGTTATCTCTAGGATCCCTTAATTTTTATCCCAATGCGCAATGGGGAGGATTAGAAATTCCGTTGTCCTGAAAACGAAACTTAACTAAAACCTAAAACAGTTTTTTCAAACTGTAGGTCACGGCTTACACGGCTCAAGTAAAGTAAAAGTAAAGTAAAGTAAAGTAAAATTTATTGCATAAACTGTGTAAAATGGTGTTACAATTTTTTAGTATCAACAGTATATCCTAGCGGACATGCAATTTTTGGCTTCATAAAATCTAATTATAAAATATATTATTGCCTATCCGAAAAACTAATCTATCTTTTTCCATTACGTTTACAAGACATTATCATATTTACATGAGATCATGATAAGTAAATATTTTACACTCCAAATTAATAAACAATGACATTACATACATTTCAACCATACTCTATGTCTTAATATTATATACTGAAAAATTATCTAAGTAAATAGCAACAACTTGTACATTACAATAATTATTAATTTTAAAGAGATCACTTTTATTTTTTATAGTACAGGTACGGCCCAGACCCATGCGTACAATCGTAGAATTCCTTCATGGTATAAAAGGTTTTCTCGACAAGCCATTTTCTTAGGCATTTTTTGAAATTCTTTCCACACAATGACTTGATATGATGTGGCAAATCATTAAAAGTGTTAATTGCTGTCATGTAGGTACTTCTATGAAACATTTCGTTATTAGCTTGAGGAATGGTTAAATTGAATTTATATTTGGGGCGTAAACATTCTGAGCGCACTGACTTCTTTTCAATAAAAACGGTTGGGTTGTTTTTCACAAATAGACATATTTCAAGTATATATAAGCCTGTGAGAGTTAAAAGATCGTTATCCCTAAAAATGTGTCTCACTGAGTCAGTACTACGGAGCTTAAAAATAGATCTTATGCAACTCTTTTGTAATTTGAACGTACTATCAATGTGTACTGAGTTGCCCCAAAATATTATTCCATACATTAAATGGGGGTAAACATAGCCATAATATGCATTTTTTGCTATTTCTTTTGAGCAAGTATTACTTAAGATAGAAAGTGCGTAACGGTATTTAGAAATTTTCGTGTTAATTTGGGATACATGTTGTTTCCAATTCATGTGACAATCGATGGTGATCCCTAGAAATTTGGTTTCGTTCACTTCGCTTATTTTTATGCCATCGTAGAAAACATTTAGCTGTTGTGATGGGGTTTGGTAGTTTCTGAATTGTAGTATCTTCGTTTTATTTATGTTTACTTTTAAATTTATGGACTCCAAGGTTTGTACTAGTTTCTCTAATGTAAGTTTGATCTCATTTTCAAACTCTACTACACTTAATTTATTTTGTGGTATATAAACTGTGGCATCATCTGCAAACATGATACAGTGATGTTTTGTTGCTGAAGGCAAGCTGTTTATATATATTAGGAAGAGTAAGGGGCCCAAAATGCTACCTTGCGGAACACCTAGAGATATATTTTGAAAATGCGACTGTATTTTTTCAACGGTTTTTGATTTGCGGTTATAGAAATGTATACTAGTGCATTGTTTTTGGTTTAGCAGATAGCTTTTGATTAGGTCTAGGGCTATTCCTCTAATTCCTACTCTCTCCAATAGTTCTAATAACGTGCTGTGCACGACACTATCAAAAGCTTTGGAGAGATCTAGTAAAATTGCTATACCTTTTATTTTGTGGTTTAGATCTTCCCAAACCTGCTTAAGACATTTGAAAATTGCTGAAGTGGTGTTTTTACCTTTCTGAAAACCAAATTGATTGACATTCAAAATATTGTTAGTTTCCAAAAAAGACGTTATTCTTGTGTATATGGCCTTTTCAAAAATTTTCGAGATGCAAGGAAGGATTGCTATTGGCCTATAGTTTTTTACGTCATCTGTGGGCCCTTTTTTATGTAACGGTCGGATGATTGCATTTTTTAGATCACTGGGGAAACAACCAGTTTCTATAGACAAGTTTATTATATGGGCTAAGGGTTCCGCTATATGATTTATTGTGCTTTTTATTGCTTGTATCGGTATATTATCGTGACCAACACTGTGTTTATTTTTGAGTTGGTGTACAATATTTTTGATTTCTTGCACACTAACTGGATTCATAAATATGCTTTTATTATTGTTTTGAATTGAATGTTTTGGTTTTGATTTATTGTCACTGTTTTTATTTGAATTTGTAAAGTGTTCATTAAAGTTTTCCACTATTTCTAGATGTTCCTTAATTTCTTTGTTGTTGATTTGTAGACAGTCAATAGTCGTAGGTATGGTGTTGGTCTGTGAAGTATTTTCTTTAATAACTTTCCACGTGGCTTTAGTTTTATTTGTGCTATTGGAGATGAAATTTGAGTTCGCAATTTTTTGTGATGCAGATATTACTTTTTTCATTGTTTTGCAATATTTTTTATAAGTATTTACAACTGTTTCATTTTTTGTAACCAAAGATTTTTGGTATAGTTTTCTTTTGTTTCTACTTGATATGATAATACCTTTTGTTTTCCAGCTGACCTTTTTTTTATAAGTGACTTTGATTTTTTCAATAGGAATACAGAGATCAAAAATCAGACTAAAAAGTTCAATAAATTCCTTATAAGCCATTTCGGCATTTTTGTGTTTATACACTTGGAAAAAACTTATTTGTTGGATGTATTTGACAAAAATTTCTATATACTTGTCAACATTTCTTTTTTCCACGTACCAGTACTTTTCGTGGAAACTCATACTGGTTGGTACTTTAATTATTTGGGCTGAATGATCTGAGAAATCCGATTCAACTTGTATAATTTCTGTTTTGTACTTTTTAATATTAGTTATGATGTTGTCTATACATGTTTGAGAATTTTTATTTATTCTTGTAGGTTCTTGAATAGTTGGGAGTAAATTAAATGCGCGTAAAGTGTTAAGGAATGTATCTGTCTTGTTGTTTTTTTCTAGAATGTTTATATTAAAGTCTCCTAAAATATAGTACTTTTTTTTATTAAACCTTTTTCTTTTAGTCAGTTTTTGTAGCATTATTTCAAGGCTTTTTATGAAAAGTTCAAAGTTACTTCCTGGTGACCTGTAAACACAGATGACTATACTATTTAATTCATTTATACTTATTCCACATACCTCGAAATGTCGCTCTATACTCATATCAGCTATCCAGTCTAATTTTATGTATTTTATAGAGTTTTTAATGTAAATGCATACACCACCTTTAGTTTTTTTATTTCTAGAAAAGTGTGCAGCTAGTTGGAAACCATCTATTTGTAGAACATCAGTCTCTTCTTCTCTTAAGAAAGTCTCACTTATGCAGCAAATATCAATTTTATGTTCGTTTGTAAGTAGCTCAAGTTTATTTGCCTTTTTCCTTATACTTCGAGAGTTGAGATGCATTATTTTTAAGTTATGTTCAGTTTTGGTATTTTTAGGATCGAAAAAACTGAGGTGTGCTTGTTACTGGTATAGATTTATTGTTTGACGGATGTTCTTTTTGAACTGTGCCAAGTTTCGAAACATTTACTTTAACTTCACTAATATTTGCAAGTTGATCATTTGTTTTGTTTTTAGGGCTCGGTCTGTTTGTTTGCATATCCTGTCTGATAAAATAGAACGGTATGGTGCCCGGTTTATAACTAAATTCATGTTGCGTAGTGTTCAAATTAGAATTTATTTTATTTTTCGACATCCGAGTTATGTTTGCACCCAAATAGCAGGTTTTGTAATCATGCAGGTTGATAACATGATTTATATTTTTTGCATTGGTATATGGCACATATTGACAATTTTCTAGAGTGTTTGCTATGGCTTTAGTGTTACTGTTTAGTTTACCCCCATTTAAATATTTATTATAGGTAACACCCGACACAATAATTTGTGGTTTACTGATTTTTTTCAATAATGATGATAGATCTATGAGAAACTTAGTCAGATTGGTATCATTGGCTCCTGCAGATAGTACTATCCAGTCTTCACTATTTAACGTAGACACAGCAGCTTCAGCTCTATCGGCGATATAGTCTAGTCTTGCATTTGGATAAGCTTCGCATGTGACATCGTATTCCTTGGCATTCGGATGTTTTGTTCGTAATCTGATGATTAGTGATGCTAAGTTTCGGCAGCTCTGGTCACCCATTATTACAATTTTCGGGAGTCGTTTATTTGTGTCAGGTTCTGTGATTTCTTCTGTTTCTTCTTCAATATTATCTTCATTGATTGTATTACTTATTAATTTTTTTCCTTGGAGTTTCTTTTTGTTCCGTTTTTTTATTTTCCTAGTTTCATTTGGTAGTTGTGAGTCACTGTTGCTGTCATTCACTACAATTTCAAAAGGCGCTGTCTTGTCCTCATCGTTGATCGGTTCGTTTAGTATATCCTTACATTTGCAAGGCATGTCACTTTCTTTGCTTCTAAGTGTTTCTAGTTTGCTAAACAGTTCAATATTTGATGTTTGAAGCATTATAATTTCATCCTTAGCCTTAATCAGTTGTTTTGTCAACTCTTCAATTTCAAGCTTTAATGGTTGTATTTCATCTTTCATCGCAAGTTTTGATGACTCCGATTGGCTGATAGAGCTATTGCATAAGGTCACGCATCCAGAATTTATTGACGTGTCAGTTGTGTTTAGTTTTTGCATTGAAGTTTGTGTCAATACTCTTGGTTTCCTATGTGTGACATTGTCGTTATCTGGTAAATTCTTACAAAATGGAGCTTTTGCGCCCGTCGTTGAGGTTTGAACTTCATCTGATGCCTTTATTTTACTTAAATAGTTTTTTCGCAGGCACCATTGACATTTCCAAGCAGTTTTGTGTTCGCGCGTCATTCTCAAAAATCTTGCAATTGACACATTTCCGCACGTTAGGTCGTATGTTACATCGCATAATGAGCATATGAGGAACTCTCTATTCAGAATGTTTGCAGAGCATTTTCCGCAGCTACGAGGTAGCGTTTGTGTTCGAGGTATCATTTTGCAGGAGTATAATTATATAAAGCAGTTAGTATTTTAGATTGTGATGAGCAGTTTTGCTGCCCAGTAGCATTTTACAGATAGCCTGATCCGTCTTCGCAGCCGCAGACCGCAGCTGTCTAGGGGACGATTTTATTTATTGGCAACACCATACACTCGGTCTTTGCAAATACTTAATAATCTGTGTGTTTAGGTATTTGTTCATAAGAGTCCTCTGGTGGGGAGTAGAAAATATTGTAGTTTGTTTTGTTTTCAAGTTTTATCATGAATTTCAACAGCACTTTATGATTATTTTGGTTAAGTAAGAGCAGAAAAGATAGCGTGCACTAATGATCTTATATGTTTAGTTTGTTTTCGAAGCAAAAAATAACAGTTCACACAAAGATTTCAAAGAACTTGGCGCGATATTCGAACATAAAAGTCAATTGTTCGGTACGAAGTTTGAAATGGTTTACCGGTCACTTTTAAAAATACATATATTTTCACTAACTGGTGCATGTACTGTTTTGATATCACTCACAGATGTTCATAGTCACGTATATTCGAGAATTTTGCTTGTAGTTTTGAGAATTAAGCACTGAAACTATTTTTATTTATTTAATTAAGTATCAAGAGACGGAACTGATTGTTTACATGGCAGCGCCCTCTGCCGGAATTCGTAGAACAAAAGTTGTTAGTTTTGATGTACAGAATAAGCCCCTAAAAGGATGCCAATTGATTAGGAATAACCCTGTATAGTTTCCGCACATTTGCGCACGTTAGGTCGTATGTTACATCGCATAATGAGCATATGAGGAACTCTCTATTCAGAATGTTTGCAGAGCATTTTCCGCAGCTACGAGGTAGCGTTTGTGTTCGAGGTATCATTTTGCAGGAGTATAATTATATAAAGCAGTTAGTATTTTAGATTGTGATGAGCAGTTTTGCTGCCCAGTAGCATTTTACAGATAGCCTGATCCGTCTTCGCAGCCGCAGACCGCAGCTGTCTAGGGGACGATTTTATTTATTGGCAACACCATACACTCGGTCTTTGCAAATACTTAATAATCTGTGTGTTTAGGTATTTGTTCATAAGAGTCCTCTGGTGGGGAGTAGAAAATATTGTAGTTTGTTTTGTTTTCAAGTTTTATCATGAATTTCAACAGCACTTTATGATTATTTTGGTTAAGTAAGAGCAGAAAAGATAGCGTGCACTAATGATCTTATATGTTTAGTTTGTTTTCGAAGCAAAAAATAACAGTTCACACAAAGATTTCAAAGAACTTGGCGCGATATTCGAACATAAAAGTCAATTGTTCGGTACGAAGTTTGAAATGGTTTACCGGTCACTTTTAAAAATACATATATTTTCACTAACTGGTGCATGTACTGTTTTGATATCACTCACAGATGTTCATAGTCACGTATATTCGAGAATTTTGCTTGTAGTTTTGAGAATTAAGCACTGAAACTATTTTTATTTATTTAATTAAGTATCAAGAGACGGAACTGATTGTTTACATGGCAGCGCCCTCTGCCGGAAGTCGTAGAACAAAAGTTGTTAGTTTTGATGTACAGAATAAGCCCCTAAAAGGATGCCAATTGATTAGGAATAACCCTGTATAGTTTCAAGAAGCCGTAGTCATGAGGTTTAACACAAAAGGAAAATAATTTGTATCTTCCTTCCTTCCTCCTTCCTTTCAGACATAGGACGTCCACTGCTGAACATAGGCCTCCCCTAAAGATCTCCAATAAGACCGGTTGGTAGCGGCTTGCATCCAGCGCGATCCTGCGGTCTTAATGAGGTCGTCTTAATCTGATTCGATCGCGCAGAGAAACATAGCCATAGCCATAGAAACACAAGCATAGCCCTCTCCGTGGCTCGTTGGGCTACTTGAAGCTTACTAATAAGGCCCATAGTTAGAGACCACGTTTCTGTGCCGTAAGTCATCACTGGCAACACACACTGTTCGAAAACTTTCGACTTGAGGCACTGAGGTATATCGGACGAGAAGACGTTACGCAATTTTCCGAACGCTGCCCAGCCGAGTTGGATTCGGCGATTGGCCTCTTTCTTGAAGTCGGACCTACCTAACTGGACCACTTGTCCTAGGTAGACGTACGAGTCAACGACTTCAAGAACCGAGTTCCCAACTGAAATAGGGGTGGGTACAACATGGGAATTACACATGACCTTTCTAATTTGCATCTAAATACAACAAATACAAAATAATTAATTACCACAACAAATATGCATTAGTTACAATTACCAGAGGGCCTCAAACTCGGCTAATCCTGTATCTTGAGGTCCGGTGAGAATTGAGCAAAATAATGGACTTTGTGGCGCGCGCTTTTCAAGAAATATTTCGAAATTAATTACAGAAAGACTAATTAAATAATTATTTTTCGCAAAAAATGGCAAAACCGCCTTCCATCGTGTACAAAATTCGGAGTTTTCGCTAGAATTGTTTCCATTATTGTTGATTTATCAAAAACAGATTCTATAATTCATGTCACTAACATTTTGCTAGATTGTTCGCTGAAATAGTCAAGATTTTAAAAAAACTCGCGTGTCCAAATAGGCGCCGGTTTGCTCGCCTAGCCTCTCAGTATATGCAAACTTACTTCTTATTTTCATTCTTCTACAGGGTTATTCCCAATCAATTAGCATCCTTTTGGGGCTTATTCTGTACATCAAAACTAACAACTTTTGTTCTGTGATTTTTGTCAAAACTCAAAAAAGAAATTGTTGTTCCATAGAAATGATGATGTATGAAACCGCTGTTTTTTTTTGAGTTTCGACAAAAGTCGTAGAACAAAAGTTGTTAGTTTTGATGTACAGAATAAGCCCCTAAAAGGATGCCAATTGATTAGGAATAACCCTGTATAGTTTCAAAACATTTGTCTCGTGTATTTCCACAATAGTTTCCTTGCTCGCCAAAACAGCGATGTGCCGTAACCTCAGTTCCCGCAATAACCGCCTCCCCCTGTTATTGTGCACATGTCCATGAATAAAACATGTTTCCAGCATGTCTATCATAATAACTCTCTGAGTGTTTTGCGCGAGTTACCATAATTTGAAGTGGCAAGTGATTTTGTGATTTTTGCGGGATTTACCAATAAAACATAACTTATCGAGTATTTTTTTTTTCATTTTTGCAAATTCTTGTCGAGTTTTTTTATACTTTCACGAATTTCGTTTGGAATAATATTTTTAATGTCAATTTATTCTCTATTCAAAAGATTTAAAATAAAAATATTTAAAAATAAAAATACCTACATTTTAAGCAAAATTCTTGAGAACAAAACTTTGGTTGTAAAAATGAAATGGTGCGTGGAGTCCCTCCGCGCGGAAGAAGTGAAACTTCGACGCAACAGTGCTTTCATACCCACTCTATGGTAGTGTTAAACGTTTAACGCAACCTTTTTGGAAGTCGCATTAGAAGTTTCACTTCAATTGTGAAGCGTTAATTTTTAATTATTTGCCGCCAAAATTTGTAATTTAGAACCAATTTCCTCAAGCAAGCCAGAATAGCCACAGAAATTCTTTACCTAACAATAAAGGAAAACCTCAGCTGTTTGACGAGAGCAATTTTCAATTAAACAAGCCATTTTACATGTCAGTAAATTATCACGCCAAATCGACTCCGGCTCAATTAGGCTGAATAACTTTATGAAGCACTCACGAAATATTCCGAAGCCACTCTAATTCCAAATATTTTCATCAGTACTAAATATTCACCAAATGGTTTTTGAACAGAGACTCAACTTAGAAATTTTTGTTTTGGGCAGCTGCTGTTTTTGCTTTTTTGTGAAAAATAATTATCATAGGTAATATCAGTCTAGCTTATTATTTGGTAAAGCAACCGGAACACAAACCCGTTAATGCAGGTTCAGATCCTGTGAACGTCGCGACTAATTTTTGAATTGTTTGTAGAACTATGAATAAAAACAGTTTCTGAAATATTAGTACCTAAGTAATTATTGAGTACTTTGGACAGTCGTGAATTTTACCCGTTTTAGTGTTCTGTAGAATATGAAATTTCTTCATTTTAGTTTGACGATCATCATAGTCTATCATAAAATAAATATAGTCAAACGACAAATACAAACTACGACTGCGAGCTAGTCATGAACCAATTACAGAGCCCAAAATGCAATGAGGACTTTTGATTGGTTGCTGACCAAGCAGCAGGACTTAATAGCAATTAATTGTTTTGTTTACTCAGCAAAAGCAATAGCAATTAGGTAATTGATTGAAGTCCTGACTTAATGTCACGATTGTTTGGTTGAAAGTTAAACTATTCGTTTATTCGTTACTTTCGAGTTTCCAACAAGTCCTTCTGTAGCCAGATATTCTGAAACACGCCCGCAAGCCACTTTAGCATTATTAGTCAATAATGTTAATACGTCCACAAAATCAATAGAGCGGACGTATGTAGGCTTAGTTTAATGACTTTCCTGGAAATGCCTGCTAGACGGAAAAACTAGCTAGTTAGACGTACGAGTAGCTCTCCGTATAAGTAGAGCTATTAGTAATACGCTGGTATGCCTTAGTTGGAGTCTGGCTAAACTTGGAGTGCCGGTCTGTTGTCATCTTGACTGGACCGGCGATTCTTACGGTAATGATTTAATGATAAGATCTAATCGTATATTGGTTGTTCACACGACAAATGACAAGTGTTAAGCCACAGTTGACCTAGAGGTAGAGCTAGCTCGTTTTTTTCAAATGAAAAGTCCGCATAAAAAGGGCCCATTACTTGGGAAGATATATCACTTCAGATGTACCAATATATAGGAAACAGGTATATAAGTACATGCACGGAAGAGAAATGTGTCGCCAAATCACACTGAGTAAAGGTAACATCTAGCTGTTACTGTACACAAATAAAACATTTTCATATTCCGTGGTCTCAAGAGACATAATATAAACATAAAATATATGTATAAGTGCATCTACAAGTAAATGCGTCAATTAGTTTTGGACCAGGAAAACATGAACAATTGAACATATCAGTTCATATCGAAGTAAAAACAAAATACGCCAAGATCGAAAAAAAAAAGATGACTAAATCAAAAACAGCAAAACAAAATAAAACAAAACAAAATGGATTTGCTGAGTAAAATGTCACAGTTATAAACTTCATCTAACATGCAGTAAAGAGAATTAAAGATATTAAAGATGTTCTAATTAAGAGGTGAGAATTTTTCAGCAAAAACTAGCAGGTATTAGGTATAGTTATACTCGTAAATCAATAGTAAATCGCTCAGAGAATTAAAACTGTAAAGTTTTTCCTGAATGTGAGAACCACATTTTTTGCTAAGTATCTAAACTATTTTACTACTTGTAGACACGCTATTTCCTTCTGCATTGTATAGAAGCTTTTATAATACACATTTTGGTTTTATATTTTCATAGAACCAAATTTTTTTTGCATCCTGATTCGGGAGTTGGGTATTTTCATAGAAGATTTGCTCTAATTTTGAACCAATTTTAGGTAAGGTGCTTTTTTTTTTAGATTGGATGCAATCAGATTACTTTTCACACATAATAGCTATCTTATAAGGATGCAACAAGCCAAAGGAGGTTGATTTAGACAGTCATTCGGAACAATTTCACTATGGAAACTAACGTGGTTTTCGTACATTTTAATTAAGTAAAACACAGGTGTTACTCACGTTTGATTTTTAGTAGGGTACTACTATAGTTTCGATCGCATTTGGCGACCTTTCTCAAGGTTGGAGTACTAGCACGCGGGCTATAGTAGTACCCTACTAAAAATCAAACGTGAGTAACACCTGTGTTTTACTTAATTAAAACATTCGGAACAACTTTTACAAGAAGTCAACCCGTTTGAGAAGGTAAATCTGCCTCATGCCGAATCGCAACTCAGAAGCGACAAAATATACGAAACTTATTCTTTTCTCGAACTCTGGGTTGAACCCATTGTAAAAGTGGTTCATAATGATGATCTGAATCGTGTCCTTTCAAAACATCTTTTTTGAATAACGCTGTACCCTATATACCTACCTATATTTATACTGAGTTTTCTGTTGATCAATTTTAATAAAACAAGTTTTGAACATTTTTCTTTCATTTTTAGGGTTCCGTACCCAAAGGGAAAAACGGGACCCTATTACTAGGACTTCGATGTCCGTCTGTCTGTCTGTCTGTCACCGGGCTGTATCTCATGAACCATGATAGCTAGGCAGCTGAAATTCACAGATGATGTATTTCTGTTGCCGCTATAACAACAAATACTAAAAAGAAAATAAAATAAATATTTAAGGGTGGCTCCCATACTACAAACCTGAATTTTTTGGACGTTTTTCGCTCTATATTATTAATGGTCACAGGTAGATGCTTGAAATTTTCACAGAATATTTAGTTTTATATTCACTTCAATAATAAATAATAAAATTGAAATAAAAAAATATTTAAGGGGGGGCTCCCATCAGTACGGAACCCTCCGTGCGCGATTCCTACTCGTACTTGGCCGATTATTATTGAATACACAGTAGATATAGTTAATTACAATGTACGAGTATATTCTCACTATATAAAATGAGTATCAAAGCGGCATAAGCTAAACATTTTTGATTTAAAAATATACCGAATTTTAGAGCAATCTGATTTTATTCAAGTCAGGCATGCCCAGTCTTTAAATGAGCTTAATTCTGGAACGTGACTGATCATAAGGCAACTAATTAAATTTCATTTTCCTTGCCTTCTATCTCTTTATTAATATTTATTACCGTGAAACGCTCTGAATACTTTTATAGGAATTAGTTTTAAATACTAGATAAAGTCACGATTTTCCTTTCATTCCAATGAAACAGTCAAGATAGTATCTAGGTCTGTGATCTCTTGACTGCTGTTTGCAATATCGTAGGGTCATCAGAGTCATCGATAGAGTCAGCATCATCAGTCATTCGCTGACAGATTACTGATGTAAATCACTGCGCCTGGTTTCACCTATTATATCATGATTGTGACGTGATAGAGTGTTCATGTCTCTATCAGAAGCTTTATTTTTGACTTTCGAATGGCTAGGACGTATTCAAAACTTGTATGGAGAGGGCTAGGACTTATACGAAACTTGTATGGAGAGGGCTAGGACGTATACGAAACTTTACGGATTCTCCATACAATCTGTCAAAGTTCCGTATACGTTCGAACCGTTCGAAAGTCAAAAATAATGCCCCAGGCCTATCTAATACTACATTGTGTGGTTTACTCTTAATTCAAGAACTCCATCGGAGATTGAAAAATTTAAATCACAACCCATAGATTACGCAGGCGATGGGGGTGCAGGGTAATAAGATACCTTCTCATGTTATGATATCTCTCGCTGCGCTCGTGCAATACTTATTTACGCTTTTATGACTAACTATCAAAAGGTGGAAAAAGATGGATGTTATGGGTTAACTCCAAACAAATAAATAATAACGCTAATCGTAGCCTGGTTGGTGTCTATGCACAAACGTACGCACGCAACTGTAACGTGAGTTCAGAGGCTGTCAAACTCTTTCCAGTAACCTTCTTTTTTGTTTCGTTCTCAGAACTAAAGCTTTTTTTTACGTAGTATGTTTAGTTTTGGGTTTGACTACATACTACCTGATGTTAAGTAGATATGCGGGATGATTAAGCAGGTAAAGCTTTAGTTATTGTTCTGAGGTTTCATCTGTAATCTACTTCTCTGTGCCACGTTACAATCAATACATCACAACATAAAACTTGTATTTAGTGGTAGTTAATAAAGGCACTTGCCCTATTAAAAAACAACATGAGAGGGGAGCCCTATGTGCAGCAGTGGACGTCCTATGGCTGAAACGAACAACAACGAACGAGCGGCAGAAGTCAGTAGAGATCTGTACATAGGTTTTAAACGAGCGCGAGATTGAGACTGGTCTTAATATTGGTGGGGGAAGTGATTGGTCATTCATTACTTATAGTACTTCTACTCGTAGCGTAGTAGGTACTTATCGGGATTCTGTGATATAACTTTACAGTGCTACATAATAACGTAGGGTCATCAGTGTCATCGTTCTGACCGGGATATAGATCGCGACGGGGGCAGCCCTAGCCCTTACGTCATCGGTAGAGTTGTGCTAATTGCCGCTTTCACCGGCTAGTGTTGCGCCATGCTTCATTTTTGCCGAGGACGAGCGTTATTATCATCTCTGATGCAACATGTCGCGTGAGAAACGCATTGAGATCTGGGAGGCCTCTCCACACTATGATATAGTAATGTCGCATCGTATAAATTACTGAGCGCTACCGTGGCTCGGATGACACGTTAAATTATTATAGACCGTTGAGCCATGTCAGAGGCCTTCAGGCGGCTAAAAACTCTGACACCAGGGCTAGCCACACGGCCTATATGAACTTATTGCTATTGAGCTGTCGATTTAACTGCTCTGGTGGAAGCAAGTTGTTGAGCCCTGGGCCCTTGGTCCAGGTTTTGCGTAGTTTACTTAAACTTTCGCGTTCACGTGTGGCTCCATACATTTTGGTTAATTCTCCCTCGTTTCCGTCAGGGGCGCTGTGCAAAAATTTATAAAGCTATACGGAAACAGCTGTAGTTCCATTTACGTTTAAACCTGTACTAATCCCGAGTAGGACTCCTTTTTTAGTGAAGGGAAGACACTGGTTAATTTATTATTATAATAGCAGTAAACTAATATTAAAACTAAGTTTAATTACGCTGCTCACAAGGCAAAGGAAGTTCCGGACGCCTGAGAACACATTTTCATTTATTTTGCTAGTATAAAGCGGATATTAGCTCCGAGGTCAGCTTATAATGTAAAAATAATATTATAATAACAGAAGCTCGTTTTACAGGGAAAATATTTTTAAAAGCTTTAGATGCTTAACGCGGTTAGGGTGACTACTTCTCTGGATTTGTCCCGAGATGTAAGAAGAATTTTCCGACATCGGGATTGTAGGAAATCTTAACATTCTCAGAATTGGCGACTAGTATTAGCAAATTATCTATACATCCATCAGCTATAGGACGTCCACTGCTGGATACAGGCCTCCCCTATGGATCTTCAATAAGACCGGTTGGAAGCGGCCTGCATCCAGCGCGATCTTGTGGTTTTTATGAAGTCATCTACTTTGTCAGTATTCGCTAATGTTATTCTTAAATTTTCGAGATTTGAGCACGAAATTTTTATATTACGGGACTAATTGTGCGCTAAAAATACTAGATAAATAAATGCCTCATTATACCGATTTCTCGACCGAGTTGCATCGGTCGTGGACAGTCAGACCGACCACCATATCCACCGACTGAGCACTTTTACATAATACAGGATAACGTAGAAATGTTCAAAATTACAGCTAAAAACAAAATTCGAAGAATAAACAAAAGATTTTCAAACTGCAAAAAAACGGTGTAAGTAAATGGAACCAATATTTTTCTGAATTTCTTCCGGAATTTTAAATGTTCTATCTGGTAACCCTAAACACGGTAGCGAACCGAGTTCGCTACGATTTTGTAATTTACCTCGTGTTTTTCAGAGCTAAGGAGATTTCGTGTGGAGCTAAAATTGTTGTAGGTACATGTTCTTTGTATGTACGTAATTGAGGAAAAGAGGAAAATTATAGCAACAGTTTCAAAATATTCATCTGAATCCCACATGAAAATGATGCTTTCTATTCAAAATTCATCAGTATTTTCTCCATTAATTTTCAAAATGACATTTTGGGTTCAATTGGGTGCGTTCTAGGCTGTCGTCAGTTAAAGTAGGTCCTAGGTCTTGCGTCATACTTGTCGGTAAGAACTTGTGTCTATTCAAGACTTTATTAATTTTCAACCGATTTCAAAGAAGGTTCTCATTTTAACTGCATGTTTTTTACCGACTTCCAAAAAAGAGGAGGTACTATGTTCGTCTGTTTTTTTTTTTTGTGAATATTCATCGATATTTTCGCCAATTGTGAACCGATTTAAAAAAATATTTTTTGGTTTGAAAAAAAATACTTCCATTTAAATTTTATCGAAATTGGCTGAGCCGTTTTTGATGAATCAACAAAAATGTACAACGATGTGGATACATGTGGTTGTCACATCGATTCGCGCAAATCTCACGGTGGAAATCAGTGATTTTGAAATAATTAGATAATTGATTTGACGAAATAATTATTGTATTTGTATTCTTCGAATAATTCGTCAATTATGAATTGACTTTGATGACTCTTTTTTGTTTGGTAGATCATACTTTAGAGGTGGTCCCATTAAATTTTTATCGGTTCGAAGTCAGTTGCGTGGTTTAAAAAAAAACAACATCAATCTAAATATGGTACACAATAGTTTATCGATTCGAGCGAACTATTTGAATTTAGCACTTTACGTAGATCGCAATGATTGAAGACGGTTGTGCTATTTTAGGCGAAAAATTGGTAATTAAAAATAATCCAGAGTATATTTTAGATAGGTAAAATAGATTGTATAGCGTACAGTCACAGAAGTCAATACATTTGTTTGGTACTTATGACGTCACGCGGAACTTTAACGGGCTATATCTTCATCAATTTTTGATTAATTGACAAAAGAAAAAATACGTTTATAATATCTTATGATAGTATATCTGACGGACTAATTACATTTTTTAGTCGTCATGCCTATTATATATGACTTTACCAAACGTCATAACAAAAGTTTGTGTAGATTTCGGCTAGTTCTATACAATTTTGTACTACGGTAATGCTTTTTAGGGTTCCGTACCCAAAGGGAAAAACGGGACCCTATTAATAAGACTTCGGTGTCCGTCTGTCCGTCTGTCTATCTGTCTGTCTGTCACCGGGCTGTATCTCATAAACCATGATAGCTGAAATTTTCACAGAAGTATTTCGGTTGCCGCTATAACAACAAATACTAAAAACAAAATAAAATTAATATTTAAGGGGGGCCCCATACAACAAACCTGAATTTTTAGACGTTTTTCGCTCTATATTAATAATGGTACCAGGTAGATGCTTGAATTTTTCACAGAATATTTAGTTTTAAATTCCCTTCAATAATAAATAATAAAAGTAAAATAAAATAAATATTTAAGGGGGGCTCCCATACAGTACGGAACTCTCCGTGCGCGAGTCCGACTCGTACTTGGCCGATTATTAAAGTACCTACCTATTTATTCCAGATTTAGAAAACATGTAAATATGCAAATTGCGAACGAAATATTGAGAGCAAGATAATATTATTATTCCGACGAGGTCGAGAAACACATTTACTTATGAAAATACTATAAAATGCAAAATAAAATTCTTGTTTACGTCGGAGATGAAATTAAATTTGGAGGTTGTGCGGGGAATGGCATTGATTCTGAAATGTAGATGATCCTATTTATTCATATGAGTAAGAAATATATGAAAGCTTTTGGGATAATTCAATTCATGTACATTAGGAATGCTTTTGCAAATGTTTTACAAAAGTACGTGCTAAATAAACTAACTCTAATAGAGATTTATGTAAAATATATTTACTTTTTTTGACCGACGCACCGGAGGAGGTACTCAAATCGATGCGTAGGTATATTTTTTTTTAATGTATAACCACGCATAACTTTTTTCATAGTAGTTCGATTTCAATAACTCTTTTATTATTGGAAAGAATATACTTCGAAATTGGTCCCATTTAAATTTTATTGAAACTGGCTGAGCCATTTTTGATAAATCAACAATAATGTGAAAAATGCTACGTCGATCTTTGCGAAATGTTCGCGAATTCTGTACACGGGTGAAGTCGGACATGCTATTTTTTGCAATAAATAATTATTCACAATCATTTTCCTTTACCCGTAAAATTCTTGCGAAGTAAGACTAAAGTGGATGGACGTTATGACGTAGGTACCTACATATTATGTCTGTTTATGACGTTATATCTACCAAAGGAACCAATTTCTATGCAATTTTTTTATTCTAGATACTCGAAAAGGTTCATTTCAATAAAATCAGAGAGTGAGGGTTTTCAAGAATCTTAATTTTAGTCTCTATTTTAAATTACTACACTCTAAGGTATTTCAGTATCGCTTGAATATTCTCACCGGCGGCTGCGGCGGAGGACGCTGCTGACAAGAAGCGGCGAAAGTATGCTCCGTTAGAAGCAAGTTATTTCCTCGTGCATATTGCTGTAGATACAAGGGCTGTTGGGGTAATGAAGCCAAAATTTTAATTGCAGAAATTGGGCGCAGTGGGAGAAGACTAATGACTTACGCTCCGCCGCTTGGTGCAAAAGATGGCCACCGCCATCCAGCGCAGTAATGCGGCCAGCATTTTGGGCGCTTTTGCACCGGGTACGGTCGGAAATAGGTTGTGTTAGGTTTTTAAGTTAGAAAATGTTCTGTTATCTGTATTTAGTATAATGAGAGAGATTGATTTTGACTTTTCAGAATTGTATGGCTTGAATATAAATAAAATAAATGTTACTTTCATTTGGTAAAAAAGACGTAATAAAGAAAATAAATGTAAAACAATAATTTATCTACCTGTCTGCCATGACATAATTCTGCCGCCCGACATAAACGAATTTAAAAGTCCAAGGGATAGGAACATTAAATTATTTGTATAAAGCCGGATTAGCCACGCCAGCCAATCTGTTTGTTGGGTTCGTAGATATAATATCGACTATGTACAGATGGATCGACATTCTGGTCAAAAAAGTATGTTCATACTAGAGACAGCTGTAGTATAATTATTATTTATTACGCTAAAAGTCTATCATTAGTGTAATTGGTTATTGTTACCGTGCTAATTTGATATAAATAAATAAAATAAATAATGGCAAACGAGTACATGACATCAAAATATCCAATCCATTTTGTTTAACTTTTTTTTTGCTAAACACATCAATAGGTTTTATACCACACTGACCTATGCGAAAAGTATTCCTCATTATGAGCAACTTTTACTTTTACACGTTGACTGCCACGCTATATTTCGGTGTTTTTCATTTTTTGGACTTTGCTTTTTTATTGCTTTATCGGCTTTATTATGCTGTTTTAATACTATAGACATTGATATTTCATCTAATTTTCCACTAATTTCCACTAATTTTCGCGTGTGCTTTAAAGATACACAGGGCCCCTGAAAAAGTTTTGTGCCAAAAACCTACTCAGGGGCTGCGTGTATCATTTTGGATACACATTTTATTTTGCTTTTTTTATTTATATTTACCCGAAATAAAAAGCTGAAAATAACTGAATTCAGAGAACAAGTAATCAAAGGGATAATTCGTAAATATACAACAATTGAAGAAGGTCCAGCACCACCAACACCACGCTCAGCGTTGGGTAGGCGCCACAAACATGTGTGGAATGTAAAGGGGGACCCTCCTAAAAAGCGTAAAGGACGTTGTATAGAATGTTATAAAATGTATGGGAGAAAAGGCATAACTGTAGATGGCAAAGTCAAATTTGCAAAACAAACAAGCAAAATTTGCTCTGTTTGTAATACATTGCTTTGTGAGGAGTGTTTTGAGAAACTTCACTGATTATTAAGCCTGATTATTATTATTTTTCGTGATTTTTCATGCTAAAAAAATGATTATAAATAACTTAAATAAATTACATAGGAAAAATTTTTGGTGTTTTTTTTTCACTCATATTTTTTTAGCAAAAAGTCTTACAAAAAACCCACTCGGACCGAAACAATCGTGGAGGCCAGAGGTTTCAGAAACCGTAGTAAAATGTATGAAAACGTGTTTCTTCGCAGACACACAAGCCTCCAAAGTTAGCCATGCGTGTGTTTCCCAAAAGAAACACGTGGCCTCTGAATGTAGCGCCTTGTGTATCCGAAAGGATACACATGGCAGTCAACGTGTTAACTGGGGCCAACCCCAAAAGCGCCAAAAATATATTTTCATCCATACATTTTGTAGAAAGTAGATGAACTTTTTTCATGAAACATCTGATTTTTCAAGGTTGCCGATTAAAATCAAAGGCAATATATACAAAAGGGCAGTAAGACTATGGATCTGAGTGTTGGCCTATGACAAAGTCTGATGACCAAAAAGTCCATGTTACAGAAATGAAAATGTTACGCTGAGATTGGTTTACGGTTCTATTTTTAAAACTCTTTTTTAATTGAAGCTTAAAAAGGTATCACCATAAATTTTCTACTAGAATATAGATCCAGTTGTACGTACTTATTAAATCAATGGTTGGGTTTTATTAATTTAGGGATGAGCCTCAGAGTTTATGATCAAATTAATAAGGATGAAATTTACTTATGATTTTAATTTGAGGATTGAACACACGCAGGGGAATAACTTTTTTAATAACGCCCTTTGTGGTCGCTCTTTTGGATTATTGTTTTCACTTTAACTTGGCTGCTAAAGTTTTTATTTAATTAGGACGAGAACATTTTCCCCTTATCTTCTACATTAGCATAATATTA
The DNA here is from genome assembly GCA_964007245.1 of Hypomecis atomaria. Lineage (NCBI taxonomy): Eukaryota > Metazoa > Arthropoda > Insecta > Lepidoptera > Geometridae > Hypomecis > Hypomecis atomaria. The sequence continues at coordinate 4,146,755 of OZ023282.1, forward strand.
CTATGTAAATTTTTGGTGAAAAAAGATACCAAAAGAGAAGACCATCACAACATAGTATAAAACAAAGTCGTTTCCCGCTGTCTGTCCCCATGTATGCTTATATTTTTAAAACTACGCAACGGATTTTAATGCGTTTTTTTCAATAGATAGAGTGATTCAAGGGGAAGGTTTAAATGCATAGTACACCTGTGCGAAGCCGGAGCGGGGCGCTAGTAATAGAATAAACTGCTATTATTCTAAAGAAATACAGGGTTATCCAGAACTGGTGTACTAAGCTGAAAGGTGGTTCAGACCATCATCATGAACAACTTTTACTATGGGGCCAACCCGGAATTCGAGAAAAACTAGCTGCAGCGCATCACATCGCTGAGTGAAATGCAACATTATTGTAAGATATAAAAAGTTTCATTTAATTTTATAATATTTTAATTTTGGTTTGTATGTCACTTTTAACAATGTATCGGCATAATTACATAGTGATGTTTTTGTCGTAATTTTTTTCTAAGTGTGCAATCAAGACAAAGCTTGAAACGCGTTTTCAGTTCATTTCTATTTCAAAATCCGTAATAAACTTAAAACTTTATCTTCTTAGCAAGTCAGAAGGATATTTATCTTCATCAGAATTTTCTCGTCAGTTCACGGTATACAGTTTTCAAGTATGTTAACGCTCTTTATTTAGTTTAAGAGTTACTGAAATCTACAATTTAATTATATTTATTATATACATTACCAAGATGCTGAGAATCACAAAGTTTTCGACATCTTTTCATCATCATATTCAACGTACTATGAGAAAAATTTGAGCAACTTAACGTCATTTCAAGTACCTACATATGTTTCAAGTGTTCACAACAAAACTACACTACTATTACACAAAAAGCATTGGATCACCCTCAGACCTTTGAAGGTCTAAAGATAATCCAAATGCTCAAGCCCACTGCCAGTTGGCAGCGTGCCCAGCATGCTGGCTGCATTGCCACGCTGAATGGCAATGCTTATGCGTTGAGCCAAATAAACACCAGCATTTTGGTCACGCGTCGCGTCCACCAGACGCCCAGAAAGACTTTTGAAAATGATATGAGCTCCCGGCCCCCACGGACCCAATGTCTCAACTCCAAATGGCTCAAATATGTAACCACTACCGAGGTTAGCATATTTGCGCCGCTTGTGCTGCTCCGCCGAATTGGCCGCAGCTCCAGCCCTACTCTGAGTCTCAGAAAGATGTGACGGTGCCAAAGTATCGACACAAGTTGCGTCCCATACTAAGGGCCGTCCACACTTCCATGGGACCAGCGTCATGCCGTCAGGCCTTTTGCCATCACCACGCGCGAGCCCACTCGGTTCGAGTACGGCTGCGATATTGGCGGTGGCAAAAGCCCTGCGAATGACATCGTTAAGGCTGGCGTGGCGACCAATCCGACCAGCGCTTCTTGAGCAAGAGAGACCGTGGTGACCGAGCTGGTCAACTGCAGTACCACACTGACAGCGATGGGCCTCACAACACCTTGCACCCAAGCGTAAGCTGACAGCTAGACGAAATGCAGTTGGGTCTAAAAGGTTACCAGTATTGAAAGAGGGCAAAGCTTGCAACCAAAGACCGGACTCCCATACAGAGACCGCAAGGATACGAGCGCGATCCGCGACGTTCACAAGTTTTTTTTCAACGAGTGTTCACATGTTTTGGGTTGCCATATATCAAAATTAGCGATTATAGCATAGTTTGACAAGGTGTTTTTCAGCGATCACCGAAGTTTAGCATCGTTTGGCACGGTTAGTCTTCGGATGGGTGACCGCCAGTTGCATTTACAACTGAGCACCAACGTGACTCGGAAGACATGTCAAATTGTAGGTTCTGGTTGTTTTAATATTGAAGCCCTCAGGCGGCTTAAAAACTCAGACATCAGGGTTAGCCTCTTTTTGTCCCTATCTCAGAATTTTAATTTGTCAAAGTTACAGTTGTACTTTTAAAAATTCTGTCAAAATAAATAAACAATATTTTTTAAAGTTCTTTTTATAGTGATCGCAATTTAGGTTGATCAGGCTCTAAGTGCTTGCATCCTTTTTGCATTGGCTATTTTGTTACAAGGGAATTTCTCCCAACTTTAAATTTTCCATCTGGTAAATAACCACTGGACTAAACCCACATGTTACGTAATTTAGGTAGCATTCCTACGATGTAACTGTCTAATAAATTATTTATAAAGAAACGAACTGTGGCCAATCGTATTATTTTTACGCTCGGCTTCAAACGTGCGATGTTTTGCAAGGCGGGCCATTTTTCGCGTCTTGTGTATCAATATTTACAGCAAAATGATGAAACAGTAAGGGAATTGCAGGCGATTATCGTTCGATTCGTCACAGTCACCATTAATTTTAATACTAAATGCACGCGCAACTCTCTGGCGAAACTTTTTTAGACGTTGATGGGTTCTAATTTAATATTAACTAGCGACCCGCCCTTGCTTCGCTTGCTTCGCTGGCTTCGCACAGGTGTATTTTACATATAAACCTTTCTCTTGAATCACTCTATCTATTTAAAAAAACCACATCGAAATCCGTTGTGTAGTTTTAAAGATATAAGCATACATGGGGACATGGGGACAGCGGAAACTACTTTGTTTTATACTAATTTATATATGTAGTGATAGTGATAGTGAAGTCCAAAATGATAGGTCGTCATCATTTATAAAGAAGAAATTTTCCGGACATCTCAAAAATGTAACTGTGTTCTAATATTTGTTGATTTTTAGGGTTCCGTACCCAAAGGGTAAAAACGGGACCCTATTACTAAGACTCCGTTGTCCGTCTGTCCGTCTGTCTGTCTGTCTGTCCGTCTCCAGGCTGTATCTCATGAACCGTTATAGCTAGAAAGCTGAAATTTTCAGATGATGTATTGCTGTTGTTATAACAACACATACTAAAACAGAATAAAATTAATAATTAAAGAGGGCTCCGATACAACAAACATGTTTTTTAGCCGTTTTTCGCTCTATATTAATAATGGTAACAGGCAGATGCTTGAAATATTCACAGAATATTTAGTTGTATATTCGCTTTAATAACAAATAATTAAATTAAATAAAATAAATATTTAAGGGGGGCTCCTATACAGTACGGAACCCTACGTGCGCGAGTCGGACTCGTACTTGGCCGATTATATTTTTTTACGTTGTGTGATATATGGGTCCAGACTCGTGGTTACACCGCTTTTGCGTTGAAAATTAGGAATTTAATTTATCTTGTTGCGACTTCAGGCAATCTTCGAAGCAAAAATGCACCAAAAATCAGAAAATATAACAACTGTTATTTCAACAGAAGAGGCTATAGATATATAGAGTAAAGATTGTAGAGTTTGCTCTACAGACTTCACTTTAAAGGACTCATAGTATGAATACTTATCCCTTAAATTTGTATTTTGTTATAAGCACTTTTTTACAGGAAACCTATATAAATTAAAACCAATGTTTTTTAATGTAAACTTAACTCATGTTGCATATTTTAAACGCCTAGTGTACCAAATCTTGACTAACCAATTTTTACCGACTTCCAAAAAGGAGGAGGTACCCACTATGTTCGTCTGTACGTATTTCTTTGTGTAAGTATGTTCATCGATCTTTGCGCCAATTGTGAACCGATTTAAAAAAATATTTTTTAGTTCAAAAGAGTATACCTACTTCAGAGGTGCTTCTATTTAAATTTTATCGAAATCGGCTGAGCTGTTTTTGATAAATAAATAAAAATGTACATATTATGGATGTCACATCGAATCGTGCAAATTATTTGGATTCTGTACACGGTGGATACTTCTCAAAAAATCGCAACACTGACTGTGTTGCGATTTTTTGCGAAGTATAATTATTACTTATAATATCTTTGAAAAAAACTTGTCATTGCTAACGAATTTGGTTGATCTACCAAACAAAAAAATAATTATCCAATTCGGATCATAATTGGCGGAGTCACATTCATACGAAAAAAACCGGCCAAGTGCGAGTCGGACTCGCGCACCGAGGGTTCCGTACAAACCTGCAAGGTTTACAAAGTTCGTTCATTACGACAAAAAAAGTAATAAGTTTATATTTATTAAAAAATATATATTTTGTAATGTAACTAAAAATTTAAGGTTTTCGGAATTTTTCCTTTATGTGTGCTATAAAACGTTGCTTCATGCCAAATTTCAAGATTCTAGGTCGACTGGAAGTACCCTTTAGGTTTTGATTCCCTTGCGAGTACTTGCGAGTTTCAGAATTTGCGGCATAAACGGCTGTATCTTTTGATTGCGTTGGCTTAGAAGTTTGATTTTTTCACAGCTTCAAGGGACAGTAGACCTGAGTAATTGATATAAATTTCAGCTTCATACCTCCACGCGTTCCTGAGAAAAAGGGTCTTGACAGACGGACAGACGGACAACAAAGTGATCCTATAAGGGTTCCGTTTTTTCCTTTTGAGGTACGGAACCCTAAAAAACTTTCCTTTTTTGAAGTCAGTTGAAAACAGACCGACATACATTGGAAATTGACATTAAGTAAGTTCGTTTAGGCCGGGTGGCTAGCCCTGGTGTTAGAGTTTTTAGGCCACCTGAAGGCCTCTGACTTGGCTAAACGGTTAAAACAATCGGAAATTGACATTGCCTAAAAGATTTGCAAGTTGAAATGGATAGGGCACATAGTTAGAAGAACGGTTGGCCGCTTTGGCCGTACTGTTTTGTAATGGAGAACTCGGACTAGCAAGCGCAGCGTAGAACAGCCACCAACTCGGTGGACTTACGACATAACTAAGATGGCAAGAACGCGCTGGAAGCAGTCCGCTTCCAACTAGCCTTATTGAAAATCCATAGGGGAGACCTATGTCCAGCAGTGAACGTTCTACGACTGATTAATGGATGGATGGATGACAACAGGTTTTCTCATTCGTTCTAGTTGCGTTTGGCTATTGATTACCTTAATTGGACCGGTCTACACTAAGTGAATATACGTTGTCGTGATGTTTAGTAGGCTAGCGTAGGGCCGTTATATGTCATACATGTATAAATACATAACATTGTGAGGTAATCTGCAAGGTCAGCGACAGTAAGTAGACACCTACTTAGAATGTCTAAGCGTGCCTAGGACTTTAAGGTCCTTACTTCGATTGTATGCAAACTAACCTCTTTCGTAACACTAAAGTTAGTGCGAAAAAATTCACATAACGTCAGAGGTCACCTTTTATGCAATAGGTGGAAACAAGAGGCGAATTTCGAAGATAGCAATTATTTATTGATTCGCGAAGTATTTTAATTTTTTTGAAAAGTTGTGGAACAAGATTTTTGTACAATTGCGTGACGAAGTGAGCAAGATATGCACCTAAGTAGTTGAAAAATGTTGAGTATGACTTAACCCATGTTCAGTATAGGTAATGCATGCCCATAACAAATGTGCTACTCAGAATTTTACGTGTGGCAATGTTCTTACCTGGACATTTTCTGATGTAATGCCGATACATTGACTTTCTTCTTTTGATATTTCGGCCGCTTGGCAGATCTGCATCGCTTTGAATAACGTTAAATCATATCTGCACGTAGTAACCGATCTCTCACGGTACCGTCGTTGACGCCGCTAACGATTTCATCTCGCAACGCAATAAGCTCTCGTTCAATTCACCGAATTCACACTGTTGGCTAAGTACTCGCAGAGCAGTGATGTACTGATCGATGTTTTCTCCTTGCTCCTGGTTGCGTGCAAAAAACTTATAACGGCGCACTGTGATGTTGGGTTTGCACCAAAATACGTGTCGAACTTTTTTAACACACAGATGACGTCATCCACACTTTCACCCGTATCAAAAGTGAATGTCGTAAAAACCTTGTATCCCGCAGGTCCTATGAGGCACACAAACAGGCTAGCCTGTACTTCCATAAGCTCCTTGCTCACTCCTGACGCTTTGAGAAACCCCTCGAACAGATTCCGCCATCGGTGCGCTCGGCCGGACCGCCTTCGAGAGATAACTCCGCTGGAAACTATGACCTTTTTAATCTAGAATACAGTAACTCTTGAAAACTTCTGTATCCATTTATAATTTTACAAAGCTTTTAACGCGCTTGGCAGAGTACTGTCGACTACAGATTTTGTATGGGTTTTATGCAGCGTCAGATCATCTGTTAGCATCAAGTCGGTGCAGTTTAATTTTCACACAAAATTGTGGCGAACAAATTTAATGAAAAATTAAAAAGAGTCCTACTATTTGAAAAGAAAGTAAGTATAATTGTAATAAACTTGTTAATAATAATTATTATTTTTCGCAAAAAATGGCAAAACCGCCTTCCATCGTGTACAAAGTTCGAATATTTCGCTTGAATTGCTTACATTATTGTTGATTTATCAAAAACGGCTCAGCCGATTTCTGTAAAATTTAATAAGGACCACCTTTGGAGTCTACCTTTTCGAACCAAAAAAAGGATTTTTCGATTCGGTACACAATTGGCGAAATTATCGATGTTCATCGTGTACAAAATTCGGAGATTTCGCTCGAATTGCTTACATTACTGTTGGTTTTTTTCAAAAACGGCAGAGCCGATTTCTGTAAAATTTAATTGATACCACCTCGGGAGTATACTCTTTCAAACTAAACAAGAATTTTTCGATTCGGTACACAATTGGCGAAATTATCGATGAACATACACAAAAAAAAATACATACACACGAACATAGAACCTCCTCCTTTTTGGAAGTCGGTTAAAAAGTGGGTTGTTTCATCTTGTATCGCTCTTTGCAAAACAAAAACTTGTCAACAAATATGACAGAGACGAGCAGTCACGTTCTTACAGAGAAATTGGATTTCTAAAATAGAAGCGTATCATCTGTGTTATTGTGTAATATTTATTGTCATTGAAGTGATAAAATAGTCAACGATATACGACTGATATTAAACTTGGATACTATTTGCGAAGGAAATTTTTTATTTTCGGTCTATTAATCTAAAATTAGGCGCAAGCTTCTTTTTCTCACACTAAAGCTAAAGCTCTAGCTAAAGCTTTTGGTTAATTTTTGGAACTGCTGAAGCAACCATTTTTAGTTTTAATTCTGTTATTACGCGAGAGTCATTATTACTCGTATCCGAGCTAGGTATGGTATTTCTTAACTAAGTATTAAGTGTACAAATTGCATAATATTAGTAACTAGCAGCGCCCCGCGGTTATACCCGCGTTGTGCCCGTTCCCGTGGGAATTTTGGGAATTTTTATACATATAAACCTTCCTTTTGAATCACTCTATCCATTAAAAAAACCGCATCAAATCCGTTGCGTAGTTTTAAAGATTTAAGCATACAGACAAACAAACAAACAAACAAACGAAAATAGCGACTTTATTTTATACTATGTATGTAAGGAAGAAAGTTATTACAACCAATGAGATACCAGCATTTAATTTTTTTAATTACGGAAGCGTGTTTGATCATTCTTCAAATCCTACTATCCTACTAATATTATAAACGTGAAAGTTTGGACGTATGGATGTTTGTTACTCTTTCACGCAAAAAACACTGAACGGATTGAGATGAAACTTTGCAATTATATAGCTTATATATCAGAATAACACATAGGCTATAAATTATAATGATAATAATAATAATAGCGAACCCCGATTCCCTGGGGCTAAATGAGACCCCTGACTCCTCTCTGGCCTTAACTGGCCGGCTTGGAGTGGAAACCGCAAGAGCTAACAACCTAAGCTCCAGGGTGGAAGTGTTAAAGGGCATAACGCCGCGAGTAGCGTCCAGTGAAAGCGCAGCACACCTCTCGACACCCTTAGCAGTCCACACCAATGTTGCCCCTCCGGCGCCAACTTAAGGTAGCCTTTATGGGGGGCCCATTTAGTGGACGGCAAGTCACCACCCGCTACGAAATTTTGAAATGGGGCATATATAGCGGGTGCCGAACCTCTTTCCATAGTCCAATTTTACATAACATTTAATATTTCACCACAATAGCCCAGTTTCAATATTTCAAGTCTTTTTATATGCCATAGTTTATCTACAACGCTATACTTTTTATACCTACTGCTGTTTTTATATTTCAAATTGTAAAAAGGGCCTCTCAATGTTGGCTTAGGCTCCATTGATGCCTAATAAAGGACCAGGCCAAGTCTGTGAATTCTATTGAATAAAGAGGAATAATAATAATAATATATACTTTATTGTACACCAAACAAAAACAGATACAAACATTTTTAGGACTAAGTATATTAAAGGAGTACAAGGGCGACCTTATCGCTCATAGCGATTTCTTCCAGGTAACCCGTGGAGAGAAAATACATTAAGGATTGGCAGAATAGTCGGTGGTGCATTTATAATACATATTTAAAAAAAATCATAATAATAATACACATGGTAATTTAAAATATATACTACATACATATAGACACAATGTATACATACATAAACATATACATACATATATACATAAGTACCTAAATAATTAACAAAAAGATAGATAGTGATTATAAATAAGATTTTTGAAAATAGGTAGTGACTTGGCCTGCCTGATGGCAGCAGGCAGCTCATTCCAGAGACAGACAGCTTGTACAGTAAACGATTTAGTGTAGGACAGATTGACGTGGGAAGAGGTGTGGATTCTAAGCTTAAGAGCTCGTGAGGGTCGCAAGGAACCAGAATGACCAATAATAAATTCGAATCGTTCCTTAAGATATGGAGGGATGGTAGGGTTGAAAAGGATTTTATAAAGGAAGGAGAGAATGTGGGTATTACGGCGAAGACGAATGGGTAACCATTTGAGCTTTTGTCGAAATTCAGAGATATGATCATACTTTCGTAAGCCAAATATGAATCGAATGCAGAAATTTTGTAAACGTTCAAGCTTGTCGAGTTGCTCTTCGGTTAAATCCAGATAGCAAGCGTCAGCGTAGTCTAATACAGTCAAACCTGGCTAACTGAGAACTGGATAAGTGAGAAACCTCTATAAGTGAGAGTAATTGCCAGGTCCCATCATTTTACCCCTCAAATACCTCTATAAGTGAGAGACCAAAACCTCTATAAGAGAGAGTTGTTTTTCCCTCATGGACCTCTATAACTGAGAGTACTACTTGTCTGAACCTCTATAAGCGAGAGTTGAGGGTAATGAAACATCTGCACTTTATGATCCATTCTTAAATTTCGTGGAACTAACTACCGTTGGTTTCGGATCGTGTTCTATTCAAACATTTTTTTTTGTGTTTTGTGGAAATAAGTTACATTGTTTTTGTATCGCATTTTTTTGGAATGGCCACACGTGCCTCTAAACTATCCTGTTTGTTGAAATAGTGTTCTATTTAAAATTATTTTGTGGTTTTCTTTAATCTACCTAACATTATTTTTGTATCACATTCTTTTGGAATAGCTACGCGTGCGTTTACACTATCTTATTGGTCAAACTTACTCCAGTTGATAAGTATTAATTGAGGAGAAAGTTCGGTGTTAGTAAATAAATCTTTAGGAATAAATAAATAAGTTGTTAAGCGATAAGCTTAAGATAGCTAGGTATTGTATGCGTTCAAAGATGGAAAATCTCGAAACGAAATACGCAATGAATTTGACTTAACATATTACTTTTATAAAATTATAGAATCAAAAGATATACGGTCCCTATAAGGTCTCAGTGCTCTAAAGGGCATGGAAAAATTTAAAAAAGTAGTTTTTTGATTTTCCCAATATTTAAATGTGTCTTTGAGAATGAATCAAACAAACTATCATCTATGTTCAATTCTACTCAACACAACCCAAACAGTTAGTACCTATGTACTATTTATAAACATATTTATCATTCTTTACGCATACAAATACCTACATACAAATTAGACGTATTTTTTAACCTCTATAAGAGAGAGTGGCCACTTCCAAAACTGGATAAGTGAGAAACCTGGATAAGTGAAAAACCTCTATAAGCGAGAATGAGATGGCGGTCCCTTCAACTCTCTCTTATCCAGGTTTCACTGTATTGGGAATAGGAGAGATTTTACAAGCGCAGTTTTGGTATTGCGTAAATTATTCATATTATAACAATAAGTGTTAAGTAAGTAGGAAAAATTCTGCGAGCTATTCTAGCGCGCTCCAAGAAATGTCAAAAGAGAACTGTCAAATCGAATAAATGTCAAATCAAATTCATTTGTTTTTTAATTTTCCACCTCCTTTATTATCATGCGGGCGAAGCCGCGGGGAAAATCTATTACTAGTTAAAGTAGCAAAATATTTCTACTATCGGTATATCATCGCTTAGCCATGTCAGAGATATTTAGATTGCGTTCAACTGCCCGGGTTCGCATACGCACCACGACATAACTTTATCGACGTGTCAACGAAATAGATTTATAATAAAGTATATCTGATACTTTTTCACCCGTTGAGCAAAAATATGTCTTGGTGCAAGCTCGGCTAGCAGGGCTAGCCATCCGGTCTACACAAACTTACTGAATAAGAACATAAGAATAAGAATATATTTATTTACCATAATAATATTTTACAGAATCATGCGCAAAAGATAAAAATAACTTATAATTGAAATCAGAAGGTAGCTCAGTGTAGATAGGTACGCTGTTGACAATTTTGGTTGGTAACACATAGGTAGTACATATTATTAGCAAAAACGAATAATACATCACTGAGTACATCATCTTTACATTTCGTTGGCGAGTACAATGTAAAAACAACTAGGTATATGAACATTTGCCGATGTTGCGCAGTGCCAGTGGGCCCCAAACTAGGCGATGCCTGTATCTTGGTGGCCCGGTGAATATCGGTACTTAGATTCTACCGCATCCCTTCTAAACAATATCTGTCTTACCACAAAAGTTTTACGCACGCTTTAGACAATGTTTAACATTACAAATTGCACTGCTAAACAGTGTTTAAAGCGTGTTTAATTCTTTTGTGGTCAAGCGGTCTAAGTCCCAACACAGCCATAAACATAAAATTATAATTCTAAAGCAATACCTACCTCAAAACCGGCCCGCATTGTATTGTACCATCTTCAATAGCTGTCAATATCACAATTGCCTCGAATAAAACCAACATCATAATTCCAACCACGACCCGAGCTTCAAACTCATTCATGCAAACGACCTCCTTACGTAACCGCCTAAGAAAAAAACCGAATAGTTCAACTGACCGACTTAAAACGGTACTTACTAAATGGTAATGAACCATCGGAGCATTAGTAAGGGCGTTAGTACCAGCAATGAGAATTGGAACGGCGAGCTATGATGTATGATAAATTATCTGTCGTAACCTCTGTCGATGCTGTAATATTTTGTTTGGTACGTTTAGCTAAGTTACCTAGCATACTTTTGAGTGGATCTCTGTGAATGCAATAGATCGATTTCAAGTTAACAGTGGTGGTTCTTCCCCCGGGTCAGAATTTAATAGGTTTGAGGCTTTTTAGATACTTGAATTATAAATTTTAATAACTTATAGGACATGTTTTAGTGCTAGAACACATTTTAAGTAGATGATTTAGAATCTTTTTATCCCTCTCTGTATTTTTAATAAGACCAGTCGGAGGTGGCTTGCATTTAGCAAGTTTCTGTGGTCGGTCAACTTTGTCAGTGAACGTCTACATTTGTCTATAAGTGGTCTCGAATCATAATTCATTCGTTCATTCATTCCTAAGGAATTCAGATCTCTGGCATAACTTTATATTATCTTACAAGGAAGTTTTAGTGCTAATGTGATACATTTATTGAATGAATTTTTCATTTGGATTTTAATATAAATCGATCGATTTAAGATAGGTAATGACTGCGTTCTTTTGCAATTTGAGCTGCCGATTTTGATACAGTCAAACCTGGATAAGAGAGAGTTGAAGGGACCGCCATCTCATTCTCTCTTATAGAGGTTTTTCACTTATCCAGGTTTCTCACTTATCCAGTTTCGGAAGTGGCTACTCTCTCTTATAGAGGTTAAAAAATACGTCTAATTTGTATGTAGGTCGTTATGTTCTCTCATCGAACAGCACCACCTCTAGTACTCTAAGCGATGTAATTCGATGTATGTTCCCACGTAACTTAATACTAGAGATAAGCGGCCGGTTCGCAGAAACAAACCGAGCACTGGTCTTATCAGTAGAGCTGACTATGCGTCTGCGAATAAGACCACCTAGATGCCTTAGTTATCTTGTAAGATATATCAGTGTATTTTATTCATTAATTATAGTGCCTTCGCATCGGCAACATCTTAGTTTTATTTCTAGTTTTTAAGAAACATTCTCTCGCGCTTCCGAAAGTTAACTGGCGCAGCCGGTAGGATAGTCGGCTGCTGCCAGCGCGAAAAGTTCGCTCTTAAATTCGACGAATTTCCCCCGCGTTGTGCAGTATTAAGTAAACGGTGTTAATACTGAATTCAGTTGTATCCGTTCCGGCTATCCACACGAACCAAACAAATAAGTTATCTACGGGCGCAGAAGATGCAGGTCGGTTGGTGAGTAAGCCTTTTTCGCCTTCCTTAACCTTCCACCCCCATTTTCCTCGAATGTTGTAAATTTAGACCTTGGTCATCGGTCAGATTTGCTTGTGTTAATTGTAGTATTGAAAAATTTGGTCTCAAATCGATTGAATTGTTTTAATTAAGGACATTTAATAAAAGTAAGTAATAGTATAGGAACATTTAATCTCAAATCGATTGAATTGTTTTAATTAAGGATATTTAATAAAAGTAAGTAATAGTATAGGAACATTCAATCTCAAATCGATTGAATTGTTTTAATTAAGGATATTTAATAAAAGTAAGTAATAGTATAGGAACATTTAGTCTCAAATCGATTAAATTGTGTTAGTTAATGATAGGTATTTAATAATAGTAATAGTATCAGATAATTTTGTCTCAAATCGATAAAATTGTGCTAATTAAGGATAAAATATTTAATATTAAGTAATAGTGTCGGTATAAACTCTACCGAGACTCTAAATTAGGTTTGAATTATTTTATTTTAGTTATATTAAAATAAAATTTATTAGAAATGGAACAAGGAACAGGGATGAAGTCAAATTTACTACGATCTCAGTTTTCAATGCCTAGTAGCCAGAATACCATGAGACCCGCGATTCCCGCGCCTCAATTCCAGTTCGGTACACCTGGGAACCAAAATTTAATTAGACCACCGGTTCCAAGGTTCGCACAGGTTCAATTTGGCTACCACCCTCAGCTAGGTTACAACCCACATCAATTTGGCTACAAGCCACCCTATCCACCACCTCAACAAGTTAACAAGCCACACTTGCAATCCGGCGACGTATCCATAAGGACCGCCCGTTCTATTGGATTTAAGCTCAACGAGATAACCGGTGACGACGATGAACAAAATTTTTACCCTGATGATACTTACCCTTATACTCACAAAAACGACATGTACGGACTATACAAATATGACCATTCAAACGACTTCGAATACAAGTACCCCACTAAGCATGAAACTTGCAATAAGTTGTAGTAAGTTTGTATATGGCACATTTAATTTTGTGAATTTCAAACATCATCTTGCAGGAACATGTCACTTACATAGATCTTATTGTTATGTTGAAACTTATTAAAAATTATTTTATTATGTTACTGTTATATTTAGCATGAAAGTTTACGTTTCAACTTTGCAGGGATATAGCCTCCCAAACATACCTAAATGTAAGTAATTAACATTGTTGCAAAAATGTGATTGGGAAGTTACAAAATAAAACGTTGCTGCAATGTAATTTTACTAACTTCACTGTCTGGCATTGCCTGTACTTTACAAATGAAAGTTTCTGAAATGTTATAGTATAACATTGCGACAATAGGTCTATTGTTATATTTTTATCAACTTTCCTACAACATTACGAATTGTTCTTTTTATTTACCTAACCTATGTAAGAAATGTTGCTGGAACTTAATTTTCGAAAGTTATCAAATGTTACTGTAGAGTTTCTTACTTAACATTGAAAAACTAGATGGCGTTGGCATCGCACATTGAAATTCTGCATCGCGATGGCGTTGTTTGCAGAAATTGGTATTCCCATTTGTAAATTTGATTACCTTTAACATTCCTTACAGCGGATAGAGGAAAAGTCTCACACACACCTGCCTCTAGGACATGTACTTAGAATTAAGTATAGCCTCAACAAAATTTAAAAAAAAAAAAAAGATTTTTTAGAAACTGAAAACCTAGAAATGTAACTTTGCGACAACTAAATAAATGCAAGCATTGCAAAACTAAATAAATGCAAGCCATGTGCAAGTTTCATTTGGAAAATTTTGTTACCTTTTAGCAAGATAGATAAGACAAGTTACTTTTACCTTTCAAATTTAAGGTTGTGGAAATGTTAAACGTTATACTTGCGGAAAGTTAAATTTACAGCTTTCAGATATATTTCATGTGTAATGTTACTGCAACTTCAAGTTTTAAAGTTTAAAAAAGTTTAGGAGATCAGCTCAGGGCAAGTTACAGGGTTTATCTACGGCGTGGCCGTTAGGGCTTCGTTTCAAGCTCGCTATAAGCTTGCATGAACGTTGCAACCTTATATTTGTAAGTTACAAGCTCGTTGATGTTACTTTCAGAAATGTTATTGCAACTTTTGCTTGCTTATCGGGACCCTTAAAGAGACTGTTATCCGAGAAAATAATTTAGGGATATCATCTTATGCGTTAGAACTATATAATCTATTCATAAGTAGTTTTAGGACTATATTCATTAGATTAAGTGAAATCGAAACCGCTCTAGCTCTAAGCAAGAGCTCCATACTACACCAGTCTATAATTAATTCCACCGAACTGCTATACCATTTGAACTTGATAGCAAAATCTAGAAACCTGGTATTTGTACCCAATGAATTTAATTTAATTAAGATTGAGGAAACGATTGATGTTAAATCTTTTATTAAAAAGGACCAAGTTACCTCTATATTGGAAACCCCTCTGACCGATAATATTACGTATAACTATTTTAAATTGTACACATTACCCATCCTCCTCAAACCTGAAAACCTAACCGTTGCCATATTTCCTAAGTACCCCTTCCTATTGGCGAAAGGGCTGAAGTATCAGCCGATCGTAAAGCCGTGCCGCTCACTCGCTGCCGGAGACGAGTTTCTCTGCGACGATGAAAACCGCGCCTCATACAGCGGACCCTCATGCGAGGAAAAACTAATGAGGTACGAGGACGTCACTGGCATCTGCAAGCAACACCCCATTCACGTCGACGACGTGAAACTGCAGAAAATAGATAGAAACAACTGGATACTATACACCAGATCGGAAACAACCCTCACAGAGACCTGCAGCGAAGAAGCTTAGAAGCAGCAGATATGCGGAACGCACGTTGTGACGCTGAATAGGCCCTGTGATGTCACTGTCAACGGGACGACCATCCGGTACCACCGCCTTTACACCGAAGCGGACCCAGGGACCCCACTACCCATCATCAACCTTCCGAAATTACGCGCAACCGAGAACCTATCCAGTGCACATGCACTCAACATGCGAGAGATTGCACTGGACGAAGTTAAATACATGGCCTTTGTTTTGAAGAACAGTGAAGTTTTCGGTGATAACAGAGGAAAAGACTCTACAATTAGTCTCATAGCATTAGGATTAGAAGTATTAAGTATCGTTTTGATTATTTTTATGTTTCGTACACCAAAATTAATCCTTTCATTCAAAATTATCGGAATCCCTCTAAAATCGAGCGCTCCGATAATTTTTCGCTTAGGGAGGGAGACGTTATGTTCTCTCATCGAACAGCACCACCTCTAGTACTCTAAGCGATGTAATTCGATGTATGTTCCCACGTAACTTAATACTAGAGATAAGCGGCCGGTTCGCAGAAACAAACCGAGCACTGGTCTTATCAGTAGAGCTGACTATGCGTCTGCGAATAAGACCACCTAGATGCCTTAGTTATCTTGTAAGATACATATATCAGTGTATTTTATTCATTAATTATAGTGCCTTCGCATCGGCAACATCTTAGTTTTATTTCTAGTTTTTAAGAAACATTCTCTCGCGCTTCCGAAAGTTAACTAGGTATCTACATGCGTGAAGAATGATAAATATGTTTTAAAAATAGTATATAGGTACTAATTGTTTGGGTTGTGCTGATTAGAATTGAACATAGATCATAGTTTTTTTAATTCATTCTAAAAGACATTTAAATATTGGGAAAATCAAAAAATCGACTTTTTTGAATAATTCCATGCCCTTTAGAGCACTGAGACCTTATAGAGACCGTAAATATCTTTTGATTTTATAATTTTATAAAAGTAATTCTGATACGAGTAAGTCAAATTCATTGCGTATTTCATTTCGAGATTTTCCACTTTTGAACGCATACAATACCTAGCTATCTTAAGCTTATCGCTTAACGACTTATTCATTTATTCCTAAAGATTTATTTACTAACACCGAACATTTCTCGTCAATTGATACTCATCAACTGGAGTAAGTTTGACCAATAAGATAGTGTAAACGCACGTGTAGCTGTTCCAAAAGAATGTGATACAAAAATCATGTTAGGTAGATTAAAGAAAACCACAAGATAATTTTAAATAGAACACTATTTCAACAAAAAGGATAGTTTAGACGAACGTGTGGTCATTCCAAAAAAATTCGATACAAAAACAATGTTACTTATTTCCACAAAATACAACAAAAATGTTTGAATATAACACAATCCAAAA
Organism: Hypomecis atomaria; assembly: GCA_964007245.1. Classification (NCBI taxonomy): domain Eukaryota; kingdom Metazoa; phylum Arthropoda; class Insecta; order Lepidoptera; family Geometridae; genus Hypomecis; species Hypomecis atomaria. Next base: position 4,163,418 of record OZ023282.1, read on the forward strand.
GCAACGGTAGTTTGTTCCACGAAATTTAAGAATGGATCACAAAGTGCAGATGTTTAATTACCCTCAACTCTCGCATATAGAGGTTCAGACAACTAGTACTCTCAGTTATAGAGGTCCATGAGGGAAAAATGACTCTCTCTTATAGAGGTTTTTGTCTCTCACTTATAGAGGTATTTGAGGGGTAAAATGACGGGACCTGGCAATTCCTCTCACTTATAGAGGTTTCTCACTTATCCAGTTCTCAGTTAGCCAGGTTTCACTGTATTTGATTATTATCCAAAAGTTATCTTAATGTTTTATCTTTTATCGATTGTTAAACTTTAATTAGTAGGATATTAACGTTAATTAAGTGGATCGTCTAATTGGCATTTTTAAAATGTTTAATATAGTCGGCATGGATTTAATTGCACAAACTTAAATAACATTGAAAAAAGTACTATTTACAGCTACCGACATAATTAAAAAAAACTTTTACTAAAACACTAAACTTTAACCAAAATCAAAATAAAACTATTCCAAAAGCCCTGTCGCAGAGGGTAAGTCAGGTTACAGTTTGAATTAAATTTAATAGCGTATGTGGAGTTAGATACAAGCTGCGCAGCTCCCCACTCCTTTCCGCCGCTGTAATATGAATTTGCTACTGCGCATCGACCAGCCACGTGTTCACAAACACTATTAAATTACCCTATACCCATCCATTACAAAGCAATCGAGCGAGCGATGTAATCGACTTGATTTTATCTGCACCATCAAGTCAACTCACGTAAATTTATTCTTAAAAACATTAAATTCTTCATGTGTTATAGCGCTATGATATATTATCATTATTAGTAGCCCATTACGGCATTCGAAAGTCTAGAATTTACCATTTAGTAGAATTTCACATCATGGAAAGCAACTCGGTACTTATTCTACATTGTATGCGATGTACTTTCATTAGCTTCACTGTACATTACTTACACGATAGACCGGACTTGCACGATAGTTGGGACCAAGCGATAGCCGCGTAAGTCGAATTCGCGTAAGTCGGGGTTCCACTTTGCTATGTAAAAACTTACAAAGAACGCATATAAATACGTTCGTAATTGTTATGAACAGAATGTTCACTGCCTACCTAAAACAATTCCACGAGGAACACGTTCGAATTTGTCGTAAACTGAAGACGCAGATGCGCGCGGTCATCAAAAATAAAACCGCGTATCTCCGACTTCGCGTAAAACGGGGTAGCGTAAGTCGGGGCATTCCTGTATTTTCATTTCATATACAAAATATGTATATGTACTGGGTTACAACTTGCATAGTATTGAGCCGAAAGAACCTTCGTCTCACTTACTGTGTTCATTGTTATAAAAATACTGTGGGATCAACCCTGAAATATAAAAGGTGCACAATGCACCGTAACTTACACAAAAATGAAGCCTTCTCTATGTACAGTCTCAGGCTATTAATTGATTTTCCTTCGATACGTTTGAAGCGGTTGACTCAATGTTTCTGATCTTTACGGCTAGGCAAAACAGACTGCCGGCTTTCTTGTTTCCGGAGAGGTATATTGATACCTAATCTGTCGGTTTTTTAAATCATAATGAATAGGTATCTTCATAGGCTTCATGCTCGACAACAACGTCGCTTTCCATCAGGCGATTTGATGGTCAAACGCGGACTTATTCGAAATAAAAGAATTGAAAAACCTAACTCAATAAAGGGCATGGAGCCTGGTGTCAGTGGTGCAATTACGAGTGTATGAATAAAAAATATCAAAAGAATATTTTCAAAGCGATATGATCGTAAAAGTTTATCGATGGTCAATGAACTGTGTTATGTGGAACTCTTTATTTATCTGATCAGGTTTGGTCTCATTGTAAACTTATTCATAATGATGTGTATAAGTGTTACATATTAGCTATTTTCAGCAAACAATGCTAGTACATTATAAATAGATAAGAATATTTGTGGTAAGTACCTAGATGCAGTACCTACTTAACATAAAATTTTGAAAGGTACATTTTGCATACCTACTCGTACTACGTAACCTTCACGATTACAATTGTGATATTATATAAAATATAATGTCCATAGCAGTCTAATTAATAAAGTTCAAAAATTCGTAGTCCTATATTTATGCAAATTGAAATAATTACTGTTTTTTAATAGTTAGGAATAAAAGTTTGCAGCGAACGCGAAAAATATTCAATCTTTTTTTCAACATAACATAATCTTTAAGTGAAGAAAAAGTACCAAAAGTTTTTAGAGCGGGAGCATAGCGAGTGTAAAATTTTAAAATATGATGTTGTTTGTAAAAAAAGCTACCATCTGACGAAGAACACACTTGGTCACAGGAGGTCACCACTGAAAACAGATTTTTTCTCAAACTTCAGGTTGTCCCCAATGGCCCCATAGTAAATGTAAAAGTGTTTATAATAGTCGTCTAATCAGAACATTTCGGCTTATTAGGCCTTTCCTGAATAACAATTTGTATCAGTTGAAGTGTTAATTAGTTTCTAAGATTTATTACTAACAAATTAATTATTACAAACCTTTAATTGCTCATCATTTCCAAGTAATCAACTAATTAAGTGTTGATTACAAAATAATTATGTTTTTTTGCCAATTTAATTGCAATTTTCAACGTTCATTACAATAATTAGCCGGATCTCGCAATTCATCTGGAGATTTATAGGAGAGATAGTTTTTAATTAAGTAAAACACAGGTGTTACTCACGTTTGATTTTTAGTAGGATACTACTATAGTTTCCTAGTACTAGTAGTACTAGTAGTATCCTAAAAATCAAACGTGAGTAACACCTGTGTTTTACTTAATTAAAATGTACGAAAACCACGTTAGTTTCCATAGTGAAAAAAGAGATAGATTTTTTTAGAAATCTAGCAAAAAAATTAATAGGTAGGTATGAACAAGATCTATTAGATATGTAATATTATAACAGTTCCGTACAGGAAAGGTCTTGATTTTCTTTCATCTTTTCAGTCCAGATGTTGGTTCGTCTCTGCAGTTGAGTTTTCTATATTTTTGTTGTTTTTTGTTTTCGAAAAATTTTGATTGGAAGGATATTTTCCCACAAAAAGGGCGAAAATTGCTGTAGCGCTATTTATCAGCTGATTTTGACAATAATAGGCGAGATTTTCGAGTATGAATCAAGTTATTCAGGAGACAGTATAGGTCTATTGTGCGGAAAACTAATAGTGTAGAATATTTTTCCGGAAGGTAATGTACTTATGTTGTGTAAAATATAATGTACAGCGACCCGCCCCGGCTTCGCACAAGTGTTATACATATGAACTTTTCTCTTGAATCACTTTATCTATTAAAAAAATCCGCATCAAAATCCGTTGCGTAGTTTTAAAGATATAAGCATACATAGGGACTGACAGCGGGAAGCGTCTTTGTTTTATACTATGTAGTGATAGTGATTCGTAGCTAGTAGAAACTGGAACGGTCAGCTATAAAGTAAGTTAATACTTATACATGTAAGCCTAGCCCGAAGCCGTGGTGGTCTAGTGGTAGTGTACCCGCCTTACAATCGTGAGGTCGTTGGTTCAAATCCCGGTCCCGTACCAATGAGTTCTTCGGAATTTATGTACCTACGGAATTTAACACCACTGGCTTTTCGGTGAAGGAAAACAACGGAAGGCAACCTGCATACGTCAGTAGAAGAAATTCGATGGCGTATGTATCGATGGTGGATATGGCCCAATCACCCTTCGTGGGTAGGCCTACATCCTGCAGTGGACTATTAAAAGGCTGGTACAGTACAGTGATTCGTAGCTAATAGAAACTGGGACGGTCAGCTATTGCCTAGCCCTAAAGTTCTTTAGACCTCGCATCAGTTTTGATGCCGACTGAAGGCTTCTAAAATACCTACCTACCCGTATGAACCCTGCTTTACACTAGCAAACTTTTCTGAGCGAAAACACGAGTATTGTAGCTACGTGAAACAAAATCAATATTCATCGTAGGTTCGAGCACGAAAAGGCTCTTAGCCATACAAGGAGGTTCGTTTTACAATGGCATCCCTGCCGTACCCTGCTTGACCTTTGGCCACTCGAGTACCTAACCATTGGACGAAGGCGAAAATTACTCTGTTTAAAGCGGGTAAAATCCTTTTAGCATAATAGGTAAGGACCAATGTATAGGTACATAACAGGTATTTTTTGAAAATGGTATTAGAGATTTTTTCAGTTGGAGTGAAAATTGAAAACTTATTTTCATGTTAACAGCATAGCATCCTTACTAATATAGGTAAAATATATCAAAAAGTGTTTTGTTTGTTGGTTTGTTTCTCTTTCACGCTACAACAGAGCAAAGGATTGACTTGATTGGCATAGACATGGTTTGAAAGACGAAAAGTGACATTATTGCTACTTTTTACTAAACACAGGTTGTTTATTGTTTAGTATAATGAATTCTAAATTCTAACGCTAGTTTTAATGAAGTGTTTGCTACTTTTAATTCCAGAAAAATAAAATATGCCCATGGAATAGCAAAAAAATTAAAATACCTACCACGCGGGTGAAGTGGCGGGCAAAAGCTAGTGCGGTTATCATGTCATTTAAACGTTTATAAAATGTAGCTCATGGAATGGCAATTTTCTAAACATACATACCCAGTATAAGGTACCACAAGGGACAAGGTAGATGGGTGACCTTACCAAGACTGCAGGATTCACGCTGGATACAAGCCGTTACCAACAGGGGAGGCCAATGTCCAGCAGTGGGCGTCCTAGGTATAGCAGAAACGACGACAACGATTTTGTCAACTAATGTTTCAAAAAATTGATATCTCTGGAAGCCTACGTTTATCAGTGGACTAGCTGTTGCTGAGATGATAATAATTTAATTCACAACATAATATATCAGAGAACACCTCATTTATCAAAGGGAAGGTCAGGCAGGTATTTTTAAGACGCGGTGTCAAAAAGGGCGCTTGTGAATGACTTGTGGGGTCTAATATGAATTTTTTAGCAGGTACTCCGTTAGTAGGGTTACCAATCCAAACTTTTTTCATGAAAAACTTTATAGTCTGAAGACAAAGTTTAATTTCTGTTGAAAAACTATGGATATAATGGATGCAGTCGGGAAGGTACAATAATCGGCCAAGTACGAGTCGGACTCGCGCACGGAGGGTTCCGTACTGTATGGGAGCCCCCCCTTAAATGTTTATTTTATTTTAATTTTATTATTAAATATTGAAGTGAATTTACAACTAAATATTCTGTGAAAATTTCATGCATATACCTGTTACCATTATTAATAAAGACCGAAAAACGGCAACAAAAAATCAGGTTTGTTCTATGGGAGCGCCCTTAATTATTAATTTTATTCTGTTTTTAGTTAGGTATATTTGTTGTTATAGCGGCAACAGAAATACATCATCTGTGAACATTTCAGCTTTCTAGCTATAACGGTTCATGAGATACAGCCTGGAGACAGACAGACAGACGTACAGACGGACAGCGGAGTCTTAGTAATAGGGTCCCATTTTTACCCTTTGGGTACGGAACCCTAAAAATACACCCTTACTATTTTAAATCCGAAAGTGTGTTTGTTGGTTTGTTGCTCATTCACGCAGCAACAGAGAAAGTGACATAGGCTACTTTATGTCCCGGAAAAATCAAAGGGTGCTATGAGATAGCACAAAAATCAAAATTTTACGTGGGCGAAGCCACTGACAAAAGCTAATACTATACAAGGTTATCCAGAACTGGAGTACTAAGCCGAAACCCTTATCGGCTTAGTCCTGGTGCTTAAGACCATCATTACGAACAACTCTTGACTCAAAATTCGAGAAAAAAAAGTCAGCTGATGTTTCATACATTTTGTCGATTCCGAGTTGTAACTTTGTACGGAACAGCTGTTTTTTTTTTCGAATTTTGAGTTAGGTAAGCATAGTAAAAGTTGTTCGTAATGATGGTTTTAATCTCCCCTTTCGGCTTCGTACAGGGTAAGCAGATAACCCTGTATAAAGGGACAGAGGTAAATGGCATAAAACATAAACAAAAGGAAGCCTATGCCCATTGGATTATCACGGGCTGATGAGATGGTAACCCTATCCGTAGGCAGATCCACCGAAAGGTTGGGAAACTTGCCTGTGGCCAGGCTCGGGCTTTGTATGTTTAATCAACATGAGGAGGTGTCGGACATTCGGCTAAATAAATTACGAAGCCAGGTTTCGAGGTGTGACGCCAACTTTCCACGAGAAAGAAAAATCTAAAGCCATTGCTCACTATATTTTTCATATACTTACTTAGATAAAGTTTAAAGCCTATAAATGTAAAAAAATCGGTCCGATATTAATGATTTTATTATCGTACTGAATTACTTAACTTTATTTTGAAACATTTAAGTAAGTCTAAATAGGCTTACTAAGATGTAAAGAAACTAACAGACTAAAAAATGAGTGTCAATTTTAAAATTACTAGTAGGCACGTGGTTAAATGTAAGCTCGAAATTATTTTTGAGCTAAGAGAATTCCATAATATAGTAAAATTAGAAGTAACTTTACTACTACTTTCTAAAGTTTAATTGTTATGAATAGATTATATTATCGTTGTTTACACTTTACAATAATAGTTTTATTAGGTACACTTAAAATAACTTGCAGAACTTAATACTACGACAACCTCCTGCAAGAATTTATTGAGTTTTTTGAATTACAATTATTAAAACATCTAACTTTGTTTGCTTGTTGTTGTTGTTTGTTGACTATGAGCTTGATGTTGGGAAAAGCTTTATAATTAAGGGGATTATGGATTTAAAAATTCAAATTAAAGATAACCTTGTATTAACATTTAAAATACAAATAAAATTAATATCAAGTTTTTCTTCACTAATAAATCGTTCAGAACTCTATTAGAACAGCTATTAAAATGTATAATCTGATCTACTTAAAATCATATATTTCCGATATTAAATTTTAGCTTTTTATTTTCTTAGAAAAAAATTATCCCCTGGCAGTTTACTTTTTCAGGAATATTTTACCATTTGAAGATATTTATTAAATGTTTCTAGATATTTTTGTAGTAAAAAAAGGGTAGATAACAGCTTATTTGATTATAGATGCACGTTTGCACGTTTTAATTAGAATATAACACTATTGTAAAGTGTGTTTTTGACGTTATAGCGTCTTAAAAATCAATGAACGCTGGCTGCACGCACAAAAAAGGATCACGTTCCACCCATTGAACTATGATACACCATCATTTATTAAATTATTATTTTTAGAAGATTTTTCCAACTGATTTGTATAGCCTGTGTAATTTAATCAATTGATGTTTGTAACTAATGTAAGTGGTAACTATTGTGCCGTTTTAGTTATTAAATAAATAATAATAATAATAATCATTGGTTCCACCTGCGCCGAGCGTGCAAGCGAGAGCACGGAACAAGTGACAGAGAGGCACGATCGGCTCAAGTGTTCGAGGCTTGTTTAAGTTGTTGATTCAACAATGTTTTTGAAAGACGTTATCACGTAAAATTATATAGTCCGTAAACCGAATTTACAGACAACCATTTTTTTTGGGGCTGACAGCAAGTCTATACCTAAACTTTTACCGTCTTACCACAAAAGTTTTAGGCACGCTTTAGACAAAGTTTAACAGTACAAATAGTGCGGTTAAAGAGTGTTTAAAGCGTGTTAAAATCTTTTGTGGTAAGGCGGTTTAGTTTCGACCGCATTCATTTGGCGATCATTATCAAGATGGAGGGAGACTGGAAGGAGGGAAGGGAGGGCTTTGCCCAGCAGTGGGACAACGCATGCTGAAATAATAATATTAATAGTACCTACTAGCTCGTCTCGCATAGTGCTATGCTAGTTTTAGTAGCTATGGAGATAAATTGAATTTTTGCGCAGAAAATTCTATTATTTAACTAATTTTATGAATAAAAATTAGTATAGGTATGGTAAGCCTAAACTTAAAATAGATTAAGATAATACACGAGAAATGGTGGCGAATTAGTGTAATAAAGTGTTCGCATACCTCTTATGAATAACAAATTATACAATCAGAGGTATGAACAGGTTTGACATAATTATGCGAAATACATAACATGTGTGAAATAGACCAATGATAGTTTTATTTTATATAGAGGTTCTGGTAACTGTCTCAATTTGTTCATAATTAGGCTTGTATTCGACTAGGTACATCCTGTTCGATATGGTGTTTTTTTTTAAAGATTAATTTATTAATTGTTTAGAATTAATAAATAATTATGTTTGTAATAATGTGTATTATTTTGTAATTATTACCTTCCAAAATTTATCCATAGGTTTATAAAAGTCTAGATATCTTACTCATAGGTACCTGTAGAAAATCCTTTTTAGGGTATTATAAATTTTTTAATGCGCAAATTAATCTAGATGGGAGCTAGATTCCTCATCGAAGGAGCTAGAAGTAATATAACTTTAAAGTGTAGGTATACTACTTACTATAAATTCTTTTACTACAAGAAAAACATTCCCAACCGGAACCATACACGAAAATTCACTGAACGATTATAATTATATTTAATTTTTTCCACAGACTTTGTAGGGTAAGAGTAAACTAAAGTATGAAAAAAGAGGGTTAGTTTCAAGCAAAGAAATTATAGTCCAAAGTTAGATAAGACTAAGTACCGCTCAGGTAATAAGGAAACAAGCCATAAAGTCCGTCTTTCACATCTCCGCACATCCAGCCACTTTCACCTCTCGCATGACATAATCTCATATCATAACCGTAATAATCAAAACTTGAGCTTTTTTGCGCAGATAATTCTCAAAACGGCTCGCAAATATAATTCCAGCATGTTCTACCAAGCCCTCATAAGGAAAAGTTGGCATAAAACTTTTAACAACATACCTGCCAATTCCTATTCGCAAATACAAAACAGGCCGTTAATAAAAAAAAAATAAGCAAGACAATTAAAAAGAAAATTTAGACTTACGGTTCAGAATTCGAACGATCCTTGATCCTGGCACTGACACTCGAAAAATAAATTCGAAATTGGAAGGTATAAACGCGCGGTGCGATGCGGACTGACTGCGGAATCGTCGCCGGCGCAGGTGAATGTGAGCGACTAGCCTCTCCACTCCTGTTTCGCTTGTATTACCCGTATTAGACTGCACCTTGCAGAGTCGCTCGTTAAGGCGGCAAATGTCTTTCGAAATTAGCAGGTGTATATCGTGTGCGTTGAACTTTGCGGCCTATTTGAATGGAATTGTCATGCGCAGCGCGGCGCGCGGCGATGCGTTCGAAAACTTAATTAGGCCTTTGTGTGGTTGTCGCGGAAAAGGTGTTGATAGCTGTTGATGTCTCGATAGGCAGTACTCGTAGATGATAATACGGTAAAATCAAGAATTCACACAAATCGTAGACTGACGTAGACTATTAATGTAGAAAGCTACATGGTAGCTAGGTACCTACTTATTAGGGATAAACAGCTGTGCTCCAAAAATTTCGTCTTCTTCACTTTATGATCAAAAGACGGTTAAGTATACCTTCTTCGGTTTAGTTTGGATTTGCCGGGTTTCGGTTTTAATGTCCACTTTTAGCAGAGCAAAGCACGTAACTAATTATTTTTCTGTGATTTTGAAATTAACTTAATATTAAATTTGTCTTTACTGTTGAGTTTTTCTGCCATCATTATCAAGAATGCTTGTGACATTTTAAACGGTTGAAACAATCAATCAATCATTTCAACATAATTATGTAATATTTACAAGTGGTTTCAATCTCCACGGTATAATATGTCATCCGAACCATGGTAGCGTTCAGTTGGAAATGCCACCCCAGTTCACCCATCAGAAGACTGACCATGTCAAACGTTGCTTAAACTTCGGTGATCTCTCCAAACTACGTTGTAAGCGCTACTGATCTTAATCTCTAATTTCAACTTAGTGTTACCAAAAGATCAGGAATACCCACACAATCGTCATATTATTTCTGTAAACTCAAACACTCTACTTAACAGCTTATCGCTACTGCAAAGATAAATAATCAAATTACAGGTTGGGAGCCCGCAAATTCTATGAAACAGGTTCAAAGGTCTATAATTCACTAGCGCCTTGACTTTTACTCACAAGTGGTAACCGCTGCAGATTTGTGGTTCACACGCTTCCACGGGCTTATCGATGGCCTTGTGTGACTGGGGCTTAGCTTTGTTTACTTTTGTTCATCATCATTGTTACACTATACTTGTTATCCTTCTTGGGTAGGCCTACATCCAGCAGAGAACTTTTAAAGAGTCTAGTACAGAATAGTACAGTACTTGTTGGAAACGCTGAACCTGATATACTTACCTATTAATTTAAGACTGGAAGCGCAGTTGTTACATCGCGAATACTTAACTACAGAATTAGTGGGCTGGGCGCCAAGTAACGGATGTGGGCAGTAGTGTTACACCTTTTTAACAAAAAGATTTACGCAATTGAAGACCAACGAAGGCGCGTTCTAGATGCGAAAAGAGAATAACTTAAAAACAGACCGCCTGCAAACATACTTTACAATTACGTTGATGGTGTCTTCACTTGTAGCACCTGTTCCTGAATTTTCGCCGCTAAAATACGTTACTTCAGTCATATGAGGACCCATCAAGTAACCTAAGAAGACACTATGCAGTCGACGTGGCCGAAAACGGCCTGGAAATAATCATTTTCATACCTTGATATTTGTCTTGTTTATCTATGTATGTATTACTTAGCAACCCATAACTAGTATTATACACCTGTGCGAAGCCGCCCCGTCTTCGCGGCGGGGCGGACGGGGCGGCTTCGCACAGGTGTTACTAGGTATAATAAGACTTACATATGTATAAACATGTCTCTTGAATCACACCATCTATTAATTTATTTTTATTTCTGTTATGCTTTTTAGGTTTCCGTACCCAAAGGGTAAAAACGGGACCCTATTACTAAAACTTCGCTGTCCGTCTGTCCTTCTGTCCGTCTGTCTGTCTCCAGGCTGTATCTCATGAACCGTAATAGCTAGAGAGCTAAAATTTTCACAGATGATGTATTTCTGTTGCCGCTATAACAACAAATATTAGAAACAGAATAAATTAAATATTTAAGGGGGGCTCCCATACAACAAACATGAGATATTAGCCTTTTTCGCTCGATATTAATAACGGTAACAGATAGACGCTTGAAATTTTCACAGAATAATTAGTTATATTTTTACATCAAAATTAAATAAAAAAAATACTAAAGGGGCTCCCATATGGTATGCAACCCTACGTGCGCGAGTCCTCGTACTCGTTCTTCGCCGATTATTACAATTATCGTTTACTATTTTGCCATGTTATTAGGTACCTACTTGTGATAAAGTTACTTATAGTGTAATTGGTATCACCACTACTTGGTAGACATTCTGGTGGGCTTGCTTTATTCTTGGAATTCTCTCTTACAACATTCTACATCTCGTCGTTTCAGCCATAGGACGTCCAGTGCTGAACATAAGCCTCCCCTAAAGACCTCAAATAAGACCAGGGGGGCGATTCTGTTAACCGATCTCGTTGCTGAGGTGATACGTTCTAGAACCTCTCTCGTTCAAAAAAACGATAGAGCTTCGATTGATGACGTAAAAACGTGTGACGTAAGTGTGACGGTACTGAATCGAAACTTTCGTGAACTAATCCGTTGCTCCGACGTTTCAAAGCTGACACGAAACGTCGAAGATAAAATTGATGACGTCAAAATCGTGTGACGTAAAACATAACTATCGATGTCAAAATGAAATGACGTAATTTAAGTGTACGTATTCAGGCAGGGCATTGATGTTGGGGCGTCGTCTAATTAGAGTTATCTCAAATAAATCATAATATTTATCAGTATCGTCTAGACAGAAAAACCTTCCAAATTACGCAAGTCCAAACGTAAATCACGAAATCCAGTCCGTCCCGCCTCGCTAAATTCCATTCGGCACGATCGGTATTTGCCGAACCGAATGATTCATCCACACAGATTCGATTTTACTACAGTGGCGATTGTGCTGAACCAATATGTGTGTAGCAACCCATAGGTTGGACTTGGGTTTCGTTACCTGCTTCGAGGGTAAATGATTTAAACCAACAAAATTAGGCAGTACATTATTATTTTATTTCAAAAGAATATATATAATCGTAATATTGATCGTGTGTAAGATGTCCCCTATTATTTATTTATTTCTGTAGTGTACCTACATATCTCCAAACTTTAACGTACGCACTCCGCGAGCTACCCTAACAAAAAAGTCAACGACCATTGCAATAGATCTCGTAGCAGATGGTACAGGTAACTGGCTCGTCGATCACTGGAGAGCCGCCGAAGAATGCCCCGTGGTAGTTGATACCACAAGGAGCTAGGATGGACACTGCAGAAGAATCCAAGTGATAGTAGATGTCACGGAGAGCTGGCCCGTCCATCACAGGAGAGCCGCCGGATTCTGCTCCGTAGAAGTAGATACCACGGGGAACTGGAAAGGTCACTGCAGAGGCCCCAGTAGTTGTTTGAGAGTTGGCCCGTGGACAAGAGGACGTCATCCGTTGATGGTCGCGAAGCTGATTGCACGCAATGCTCAGTTAAAGTGGCCGATATTCAAGCGCAAGTTAGCTAATGACCATCATTTTTAATAACCTGATGAAATTCGGCTGAAATTGGAGAAAATTTTGATTTTCTGTAAATAACAAAGTAGGTACCTAAGTACTCTGTGATTTTGATCTTTTGTCAAGCTGACAGAATTTTAAATAAGGGTTTTGAATAAGGAGGTACTATTTATTGCCAGTCAGTTAAGAATGAGTAGGTATTTGATATAGGAAATAATCGGCCAAGTACGAGTCGGACTCGCGCACGGAGGGTTCCGTACTGTATGGGACCTCCTTAAATATTAATTTTATTTTAATTTAATTATTTATTATTGAAGTGAATATAAAACTAAATATCCTGTGAAAATTTCAAGCATCTACCTGTTACCATTATTAATATAGAGCGAAAAACATCTAAAAATTCAGTTTTGTTGTATGGGAGCCCCCCTTAAATATTTATTTAATTCTCTTTTGACGTGACAACGTCTTATAAATTGGTTTGCCGGGTGACACTTCAAGAAACTGCGTTACGCCCCGCTCACGTTATGCGCTCTCATTCGTCTCATTCGTCTCAAAGTCGTTGTCACGTAAAACTTTCGCCCGTATACCGACTTTACAGGCAACCAATTTTTTTAGTATTTGTTGTTATGGCGGCAACAGAAATACATCATCTGTGAAAATTTCAGCTGCCTAGCTATCATGGTTCATGAGATACAGCCCGGTGACAGACAGACAGACAGGCAGACAGATGGACAGACGGACAGACGGACATCGAAGTCTTAGTAATATGGTCCCGTTTTTCCCTTTGGGTACGGAACCCTAAAAAGTATAAAATTGTATTGTAATGAATTAGATGAAATTGTATTATTATCGGAATTAAAGGTGTCTCAAACCAAATATCTGTGCAAACCAATCATCAGATTAATCTATCCACAGAAAGCGAGTCAAATATCAATTACTAGATTTAGCCAAAAAACAAGCAGGCATCTTCCTGCTTTCCTATTTCCTAAGAGATATAATGTATGGCTTTTCAAGGTCAGAGTGAATAGGTATCTTCTAGGTCTGCGTGCTTCATCTTCGACCACAACGTCGCTTACCATCAGGCGAGTTGGTGGTCAAACGCGGACTTATTTGGGTTAAAAAAAAGCAGGTGAGGATAAAAAATACAGTTTAATATAATAATTAATAAACTCTTTTTGTGAGCAAAACCTTATTTATTGCAATCAAACATCAGAAAAAAAGTAATAACGCACACATTGAATAAATATTGGTTTTGACTTAAGTCTGATATGTCAGATTTTTTCTTGCTTTATTATTTTAATCTTATTATTTCATATTTTTACAGATTTGCGACGAAATTATTCAATTCAAAAAAGAAGTCAGATCAAATTATAATTGGATAGATGGTTGGAGTTTAAGAAAACAAAATTGAAAGGCGAGAAAATAGAGATAGTCTTCGTTTCCATTTGTTCTTCAAAATTGTCAATGACGTAAGCGACATAAGTGTGTATACAATATGTTTGTTTGTGTAGGTGACGTGATACTGTTTCGTTTCTGAAACGTTTCTGCATCGTTGCTGACTCGTTTTGTACAACAGATCATTCAGACTATGCTACAATATTAGACCGTATCCGATAGACGTACTCTACTGGATTTTTTTTGCTTGTGTAAGAGAATATTTGATACATTTGACTGTGGATTAAGATATTTTATTGTAAACAAAATTGCTCTAGTATAAATAAATTACTTGAAAACGGTTTGGTTGTTTCTATTTCAATGTTATACTCGTACCTAATTCACAGGCGTAGATCAGTAGATATTGGAGGGAGTTTCAAGCCTTAATGAGCCTACCCTATCAAAGGTAATCTTATAACATTACCTAGAGAAAAATGCCTTGAATTCAAATTGAGTAGCCACGAGATTTCTCCAAAGCGACCGATGCGTTTTTGAGAAAAAAATCGGAAGTAACTTCATCCTCGCGTGTCGTTTTTGAAAACGCAGCCTTAGTGTGATTAAGAATAAGTGTACCCTTTGCCCTATTCATAGTAGCTGACTGCCTGGTTGCTGATTGTTTTTAATATTTAATTATGAATACTATATGCGATATACGGAATACAAGAAATAGAGTTGATAACATCCTCTTTTTTCTAAAATAGGTTAAGAAAGAATGTAGCGTAGTCTGAACGCACCGGACCAACCTTCAGATACTCCAAACATTTAATATGTCATAAAAACACATAAAAATGAATACGAACATTGACATTGACGTTTCCTAAAATAAGCTGAAAATAGAGAAAATTAGTAAGGAGTCTTATTGTGATTGTAGGTCTAATTATGATTTAGACGTCGTTGTATGTTTTCCCTAGTTAGGACTTATGATGAAAATTACGATACTATGTATTACGAGCTCAAGCGGGCCCGAGGAGGACAACAGCGTATCTGGCAACGCTGTCATAAAGGACCGCACAAGCCTGGCCCTACTGCCAGGCGAGTAGGCAAACAAAGTGCTGGGAGCACCGGTGCGTTTCTGGCTCCCGCCAGAAACTCTGCAGACGGACCGTGTTTCTAGCTTCCACTTAAAAACACTCTTGGGCCGTAGCCACAAGATATCCACAAGACCACGTGGGGTCATTTGTGTAGCATGTCATTCACATGGAGAATTATAATATTGTAGGCGAGCCGAGTTGCGATCGTTATTGCACCGGTTTCTATTTCGGTGTTCTTCGACTATACTTCGGTTATACTTCGGCTACTTTTAGTAGTTAGTAGATTGTCACATGATTGTCATTCATTACAATTGATTGTCACTTGTGATTGTCACCTTTGGTACAAGTCTGCCATTATAAAATCAAGCGTATTAGCTTTTACTATGGGGAGAATTGGATAGTATTGGCACTTGATCATTTTGATGAATTTTCGAAAAAACTATTTTAGTTAGTGGTTTAATAAAATTAACTAAATTTTAAAATAGGTATTTGTTATTTTACATAAATATATTAATAGTACAATTATAGTAATACTAAAAACTTAGTAATATACTAAAAACTTTTTAAAATGAAAAATGTGTCAGAAAAACATTTTTCTTGTTAGATTTTCTCCAAAATCGTACATATTATTAGGTATACCTACGGTTTAATGCTTTTGATTTAGCTGATATGAATAAAATGCGAAGATCACATTATACTAAGTATCTAAACTAGATAAGCAGTATTAGAGTGATTTAAAAACAACTGGAGACCAATTTTGGTTTATACCATGCCCGAATCAATGTTGCTGATAAATTGTAATCAAACTAACAAAAATATAACAGGCATCACATTTTATTGCATGCTAAAGTAAAAAAAACATAGATTTCGGCATATGAAAAGATGCAATTAAATAAAAAGGATGAGACGATAAGTCTGTGATCAAAGTTTATATTTCAGAACTACGTTTCTTTCAGTAGTTTTTTTATACAGTATAGGTTTGCATTTGACAACATTATATGTGGTGAAATGGTATTGACTTATTTCACTTTCCCCGCTTGTTTACATACATCATTCGTTTGTCAAATGAATCAGAGGTGTAGTGAGGAAGAACTGCAAAAGGGGTTTTTTGCTCCGTTGTAGCCTCTAGAAGTAGTCCATTGTTGAACATAGCTTATCCATGAAGGTCAATTAGGCCCTTAAAAAAATGAAAAAGCAAAGATCGAGGCTGAGGGGGATTAGGAATAGATTAAGACTATAAAATGTGCGATTAGGCCATGACGACTTCACAATACACATCTCCTACCTACTGTTAAACACGGATCGCCTCTGTTGCAGTGCCGTAAATAGCCTTTTCTGCGTCCTGTGCGAGTTTCTATAACTGGGCCCTTATTTTGTTTAGATATTAGCAAGGACAGTTCCAGCTTTTGATTCAAGGGACGGAAATTAAGCGACACTAGCGAACACTTTGTTTTTTTTTTCAATAAATCGTTTTGAATCGACATTTTAAAGAAACAACAAGAACAAATCATTTCGAGTTGTGTTTTTTCTGAAATTTTAAAAGAAATTTTAACAAAATAGATACTAGATAATAGTCCTGCCTGGTCTGGCCATTCTTGCGCCACCCTAGGGTCTACGCCCTGTGCCTAGGCACCGGTGGCACCGCCCTGTTTACGGCACTGCTCTGTTGTATGTTTTTCTTCACTGAAAAGTCAGTGGTGTATGGGCAATAAGTAGGCACATTTTAACTTTCTTCAGTCCCCACTCGTGTTTGTTTAATATCTGTGCCATGTGGGCCCTGCGCAGTCCCCAAAGGAATAAATAAATGATACGAATATTTTTTGTATAAAAGCTTTTAATAGGGTTTAATTAGCTTCAGCAAAATTGAAACATTTTTGTTAAGTTAAGTTTTTCAAAATGTTAGTACTTTAATTTTCTTGCGATGTGATTATTAGGTAATGACATGTAGATTTGATATCGCAAGATAAAAATGTCTAGATAAACATACCTACCTTTAGTATTTTGATTCTTTGAGCTAACTCTAATTTGACGATGAACCTTCCCCCCCTATCAATGCCCTAAGTACCTACAAAATGTATCACTTAGTGACGTCATTTGCTTTTGACATCAAGGTTCAACATCGCACGCTTTTTACGTCATCAATTGTATCTTTGACGTTTCGCGGCGGCTTTCGAACGGCAGAGCAACGGATGAGTATCACGTTAGTTTTAACTCAGTAAAGTCACACGTTATTACGTCATCGATCGAAGCTCTACCGTTTTTTTGACAATTCCGACTGTCATAAAAACGAGAGAAGTTCAGGAACGTATCACCTCAGCAACGAGATCGGTTAACAGAATCGCCCCCCAGTTGGTAGCAGCTCGCATTTTACAACTAGGTATTTCGATCAATTTTTGTTTTTAATAGATATCTTACGAGTAAAGCTCAATCGCCCAGATACGACGAGATCGCTTAACCAAAGGAAAAGTAGGTTAAACAAACATTGAATAAAATTCATATCCGTTTGATTATGAATTTTTCAGGCTCCGTTCTTTGTAGACAGAAAACACTCCATTTCCTTTCGTCTATAAAAGAATAGCCGCTTCTTTGTGGGAAAACATATGTATTATCAGAAAACTATCTGTCTTATTCATGATAAGATTTCTTTTTGGGATTTGATAAAATATGAAAGTTTACTTATACGTGCCTTGATTACTTATCAATTATTTACATCGTACAATTTTCGAACATGATATTTATGCAGTCTTTACTTAAACGAATGTCCATTATATAAAAAGCGTAGGTATACTGCATGATCGTAGGTATTCATGGCGATTTCGTGGGAGTGAAGCATTACTGATGATTAGTTTTAGTATTTTTTTACAGTCCACTGCTGAACATAGGCGTACCCATGAAGACAGGTATTCTTCGGTTGTTTGTTTAAAGCTGAGAGAAAATTTCTAGAGGTGCTGTTAAATACTATTTATACATTTTAAGCGTAATCAAATGTAGAACATTATTTTCTAATGTCACCTAATAAGTATTTTGATGAAAATAAATTAAAACTAAATACAGTTACTGCATAACCATAGCATTTTTGCATTGCTATGGCACTGCATTGCTTTCAAGATATCAAAAAAGTATGCAAAGAAACAAATAGTTTGGTATGCTGTCTGCTTTATTTTCTATCTGTGTTATTTGTGGTGTTATTCGTGTAAAATTTGCTCAGAAAATTTGAGTTTTAAAGTTGATGTCAGCCTGGGGCTTACAGTCAGTCTGCCGTTATTTCTATGACATTAAAATATGAGGAACACGCTGGATGTAAATCGCTTCCTAATGGTTTTATCGGGAACTATATAGCTGGGCCTATTATTATAATTAAGTGGACGTCTTACAGATGCATGGATGTTATTTAGGTAATTTTTTGTAGGATATTATTCTAGGACACTGAATATAAATGTTTTTGTTTCTTGTGTCAATATAAGAGCTTTACCTTGAAGGGTCTTATAACTATTAAAGGGTCCTTACCTCGAAGGGAACTGGACTATTTTCGTTCATTTCCTATTTTAAAAGCTTCAATGTTTATATCGACCTTTACAGCTTGCATCTGCCCTGCCAAGGTAAACAGCATCCAGTTGGAGCATTCGTACATGATTCTTGTTTTTTCGCGCTTTTGAAGTTCGTTGGGTAAGTTTTTGTAGTGTTAAATTACAATCATCAAAATTCAAATATTGTACAATCTGATAGATCTTATCACAAATGAATAAGGTAGTAATTATGTTCAGGCAAGCGTCATGCCACTTAATTGTCAAAACATCTTTGCAGTACGTACTCGTATAGCTGTACTATATTTAATAATACTACACACCTATATACTACATATATACAGGATACCTATATTTAATAATACTACCTACAAGACTGGTAAGCTTACCATCACCAAGACGTTTCTAATATTAATTTGGGATAAATGCTAGCTTAGCACACGATCACGAAAAATATTTTGTCGATGTATGAAAAAGTGACAGATATACAGGCATCAATATACACCACTACTTTTTATGAACATCTAAAAAAAATTTGGGGGTATCAGTGCACGATACTAAACATATCTTATATGCAATAAAAGTTAATAAATCAATATCCTAAAATTATCCCTTAAAAATTGAAATAATTGGTTATTCTAATCCATTAGACTCCAACTACAGCTGTTTTGCGTAAACAAGACCGTAGGTACCTACTTATCTACATTACTACACTATACATGAATGAAATTAACATTATTGTGCATAATTTTAGTCTAATTTTCGGATAAAATAAAACCTAAATAAATAGGCTACCTAAGATCTTTTTTAAATTTTAACTGTACACATATGTTTTACATCGTGTACTGATACCTACATTTTTTTTTTAGATGTTCATAAAAAGTAGTGGTGTATATGTAGTACATATATATCGATGTATACAGGGTTATTTCTAATCACTTAGCATCCTTTCAGGGGCTTATTCAGTACAACAAAACTAACAACTTTTGTACGTTTATTAATTCTCAAAAAAAAAAAGTTGTTGTTCCATAGAAAAATATTGTTCATCCGCGACCAAATGTATGGAACAGCTGTTTTTTTTTGAGTTTTGACAAAAGTCTCAGAACAAAAATTGTTAGTTTTGATGTACATAATAAGCCCCTGAAAGGATGCTATTTGATTAGAAATAACCCTGTATACTGTACTGTACCTACCAGCCTTTTTAATAGGCCACTGCAGGACGTAGGCCTACCCACGAAGGGTGATTGGGCCATATCCACCACACTGGCCCAGTACGGGTTGGTGGATTCATATACGCCATCGAATTTATTCTACGGAAGTATGCAGGTTGCCTCATGATATTTTCCTTCACCGAAAAGCCAGTGGTGTGAAATTCCGTACATAAATTCCAAGGAATTCATTGGTACGGGCCGGGATTTGAAACCACGTCCTCACTATTGTAAGGCGGGTGTCATTACCACCACAGATATATACTTCACCATATCTCTGTCTCGTTCTGACACCTCGATAGCATTATTTCGTAGTCCTTATCTAGCCCGGCTGGAAAGCAATGCATTAATTTGCATGTGATTTGCATCGACAAGAGATGTGGCTATATATTGTCATCTCGATGGTGGAATTCACAATACCAGAGAGATAATATGGTCGATCGAGAAAATCTGAAAGAGATGCATCGATTTAAGTCATGACAGGATTTAGAAAGAGACATGAAATATTTTACAGCAACTTGGAAGATTTTCCATGCATTTTTGTGGTTGAGAATTGTCTCAAGTGACAACAGCATTATCCATCTGTATATAAATATCTGTGCATTTTGTGCTCAGGAACGTCAAATTTCGAAACATTTCTTGATTATGACAGTAATTGTAGTCCAAAAATTGTAAACAATACTTTGTCGTGATAACAAGAGCCCGCGATTGATTGTCTGTTATTGTTCATTGTTTTTTAGGGTTCGTACCCAAAGGGTAAAAACGGGACCCTATTGTTAAGACTTCGATGTCCGTCTGTCCGTCTGTCTGTCTGTCACCGGGCTGTATCTCATAAACCATGATAGCTAGGCAGCTAAAATTTTCACAGATGATGTATGTCTGTTGCCGCTATAACAACAAATACTAAAAGCATAATAAAATAATTAAGGGGGGCTCCCATACAACAAACGTGATTTTTGAGAGTTTTTTGCTCTCTATTAATAACGGCAAGAGGAATGGGGCTCCCATACGGTACGGAACCCTCCGTGCGTGAGTCCGACTCGCATTTGGCCGATTTTTTATTTCTGATTTATCTCATTTCTCTATCTTAATGAATACGTTTTTTTTTTTCTTTAGTTACCAAATGAAATAAATTTTAGGGGACATCTTACACACGGTCTCTGACCCCAAACTAAGCAAAGCTTGTCATTTAGCTGCCAGAGACTGATATACTACATAAGTACCTAGTACTTATATAGAATTGTAGTGGCTTGTATCCAGATTGTGTCAAGTCTTAAACACTATCCAAACCAAGGATACAAAACCTACATTTTACTGAACTTACTTACACTTTCTATTACGCTCTAAATAAGGAATTATGGATGAAAACTACTAAATCCTTAAAATAATCTTTTAAAACAAGGAAGACATGTATCTCCGCGATCTCCGCCAAGTACTCGATAAATTTCAGTTTCACTTCAACTTAAAGTGACGTACAGTTGCAATATTCTTCGGAATAAGATAAAAGTAAAGTGCCAGACTTGAAGGAGCCTCGACCACCTAGATTCAATAAAAGAGGTTGCAAATGCCAATAGGGTTGCACTTAAAGGTTTGTGCAAGGTACTAAAAACTTTGCAAATTCATAACAAAGAATTTATGAATAGCTTTTCATAACTTCATAGTTA
The DNA here is from genome assembly GCA_964007245.1 of Hypomecis atomaria. NCBI lineage: Eukaryota > Metazoa > Arthropoda > Insecta > Lepidoptera > Geometridae > Hypomecis > Hypomecis atomaria. The sequence goes on from OZ023282.1 coordinate 4,184,849, forward strand.
TGAGTGCAGTTTTCTTTTTCAAACTTACAGTTTTAATTTACATTTTAATAGTACACGGGGCGACTATGAATTCGTTCTTAAAAGTCTAGGATGTAGTTCTTTTCCTCATAGCTATGGACAACTCTTACTATGGCACCGAACCCGCAAAAAAAAAAACAGCCATTCCATGTACAAAGTTCGTCGAACCTCGACAAAATGTATGAGAAATTGTTTTTTAGGATTTCAAAGTTGGACTCGTAACAAGTATGATATAAAAAAAATAATTAAACAAGCTTTTCCTGTACAAGTACTTGCCAAGACGAATCAAACGAGCCGAAACTCGATAGGGTTTCGTCGTTTCATTACAGAGTTCCTATGACTGCCTTCCAGCTCCATCATCAGACACTGTTTACCATTGAAAGACAAACTTTTCGCCAAGACCATTCAAATGAACCCAAAATCGATGAGGTTGTGTCGTTTCATTGCTAAGTTCCTTTGGCCACCTTCCAGCTCCATCATCAGATCAGCACCATGTCATCATAATATTGCATTGTCACGCAATTTACACATGTATGCAAAATTTCAGCTCAAGCGGTAACCGGGAAGTGAAACTTGCAAGATTTGATTACAGAACAACAGACAGACAACGGGACAGGTGAATCTGAATAAAAACTTATAATAAAACTAGCTTTTACCCGCGGCTTCGCCCGCGTTATATTTTGATTTTGGCTTATGTTTATGTCGGCTGCGAAACTTAAGCTAACCGACAAATATCAAAATACCTTAGAGGAATGCTTTTGTTGGTTAAGTTACGGTTGGAGTGTATATACAACCCCCAGTGTATTCCCGCCTTGTCGTGGGGGAGGTCTGAGGCAGCTGAAAAGGCGGCGCTCGAAGTCTCCCTCTTCTTTGGGTCTTCTCCCCCAAGGAGGCTTAGAGGCTGGCACTCGAGGTTCAGCCGCTTGTAACTAAAGCAGCTGAGAGGATGGCCGGTAGGTTGCATGCCTTATGGGAGTGTCGCAATTTTGGCGGGCTGCAGTGCCGCTCTTGCGACGCTGCATCCGAGGTTTTTTTTTATTGTATCGCGAAATATCCCTGACATGATCAGGGGTCTTAAATACAAATGAATAAAAACTATACCTACATTTCAATGTTTTTGGCTGTTTGCAGTTATAATAAACATTACAATGGTACAGCAAAGTTTATACCTACTTGTTCCTAATTATTGCTTTTTTACAAATATTTGTGCAAAAATTCGATAAAACTGTTTCTAAGGTTTTTACGTGTTAGATTAATTCCAATTTTTTGTTCTAAATCAAATCTCTGCTTTCCATAAACTGGGCATTCCAAGATTATGTGCAGTGGAGTCTCCTCTTTTGTGGGTTCACAGATGCACGATGGGCTTTCCCTCAACTTAAATCGATGTAAGTATTGGGAAAACTCACCATGCCCCGTCAGCACTTGAGTTATGATTCCCACTGGTGCTATTTCTCTTACGATCTTGTATGTCCGCCGCTGTGTGTCCATCCTGATACCGCCGGTTCCACTCGTCAAGAGAGTCCTTTCGGATTTCTCGCTTGACGAATGAAACGGGGCAGTTATCGTAAATAGGTCTGCACTTCGAGTGCAGTGCTGCTTCCTTTGCTAGCTGGTCCGCTCTCTCATTTCCCTCCATCCCCGCGTGCGCTTTAATTCAATAAAGTTTCACTATTTTATTTTGTGCGTGTAGTAACTTTATGTTAGCTTTGAATTTACTGCTAAGGGATGGAGGGAAGATACGCCAACTACCGTTTCCAGTGCAGACCTGGAGTCACAAAAGATTTTTGCTTTTTCGGTAGCCTCAAGAAGTGCCAATAACTCGGCCTGGTACACGGAGCACCAATCGGCCAATTTCAGCTTGCGGATACTGATCTCAGCGGCATCATCCCAAATGGATAATGCCGCCCCAACTTTCCCTTTAATTTTGCTGCCGTCTGTAAATATGTTAATTTCTCGGTTAAGATTTTGCTCTAGTGCTGCTCCGTCTGCCAGGCATATGAACTCCAGCTCCTCCTGCTGCGCTGGGTGTGGCTTCTTTTCATCTCCAGTTACTTGCTGGGAATAACCTTTCTTAGTTTCATAAAGCAAGGCTGCTTCCTGGACTCTGATATGACAGCCGAGGATTAGGGGCCGCGGTGGGATATATGGAACTGGTGGTGTGGGTGCCGCCACCTACCCTACCTTCCGCTAGGCCGTCAACGTGTTGGCAGACGCAGTGGGGGTGCAGGGGAAGAGAGGTGTCGGTATCGCGATGGCCGTTCTCACTGCCCTCTGCAGTTGAAGAGGCAGGCGCTGGGCTACTATGACTGACCCGCTGCACTGGGACCAGGGCGTTGGAATGCTATCTGACGTTCAGTACTGGTTAGTCCCGAGTCATCCACCGATGACGATGTGTCTTGTGCTCCGAAACACTCCGTCATTATGGCGAGAGCGCAAGCTCCGTTATGGAGCCCGAGTCTGGGCTAGCGTTGTGTGCGCTGTGTGCCGAGTGCCGCGAAGGAGTGCGAAAAATGTAGGAACGTCCTAAACTTGCCATGACAGGTTATTTCTGGCGCTTAGACGGCTGCTACCGCAGCCCGCTCACTGAGTTTTTATCCTATCCTACGGGAACTGTTAAAGTTTTTGCGATAAAAAATGGGTCTATGTCACTTTTCGTCTTTCAAACTAAGAGTATATTCATGCAATAAGCCAAGGCAAGTTGCTCCGTTGCTGAGAAAAAATTATTGTTAAGTCCTACGGGAACCACAATTTTTTCGGGATGGAAAGTATCCTATGTCACTTTCCGTCTTCCAAACTATGCCCACCCCAAATATCAAGTCAATCCGTTGCTCCATTGCTGAGAAACAGTTATTGTCCTATCCCATGGGAACCACAATTTTTTCGGGATGGAAAGTTTCCTATGTCACTTTCCGTCTTCCAAACTATCCATCATCCATCCATCCATCAGCCAAAGGACGTCCACTGCTGGACATAGGCCTCCCCTATGGATCTCCAATAAGACCGGTTGAAAGCGGCTTGCATCCAGCGCGATCCTGCGGTCTTAATGAGGTCATCCGTCCACCTTGTGGGTGGACGGATGACCTCATTAAGACCGCAGGATGCTGCGCTTGCCGGTACGTGGTCTCCACTCGAGAACTTTTCGACTCCACCGGTCATCAGTCCTCCGCGCTATGTGCCCTGCCCATTGCCATTTCAACTTGCTAATCCGTTGGGCTATGTCGGTAACTTTGGTTCTTCTACGGATTTCCTCATTTCTGATTCGATCTCGTAGAGAAACTCCGAGCATAGCCCTCTCCATAGCTCGTTGGGCTACTTGGAGTTTATTAATAAGGCCCATGGTAAGAGACCACGTTTCAGTGCCATAAGTCAAACTATGCCCACCCCAAATATCAAGTCAATCCGTTGCTCCATTGCTGAGAAACAGTTATTGTCCTATCCCATGGGAATCACTAATTTTCTCGAGATAAAAAAAGTATCCAAATATCACTTTCTGTCTTTTAAACCATAAGTATCCATACAAAAATGAGGTCAATCTTTTGCTCCGTTTCTGCGTCAAAGAGGAACAAACCAACAAACTTTTCGGATTGATAATATTAAAGTATGATGATTCTGTACCATAAAGGTAGAATAAAGAAACATGTTTAACCTCTAATGATAGAAGATTTAAAAATATTTTTAATGTCAGGCAAAATGACGGCCTGGTATTAAACGTCATAGTAACATGTAGCATGCAGAGGGAAAATAACATTTTATCTAATTTTAATGTCAGTTGTCATTTTCAATCCATACTTTAATTCCTCTTCAAGGGGATATAATGGTGGAAAAACAATTTGTCCCCTTGCCATGCTACTTGTGATTTATAAAAGTCTGCAGACAATGTCACCTGTCATCTAATTACGTTTGGATGTGACGTTTCGTAAGTCCATATTAGCGTCATAGAGGAATTAATCACTTAGCGTCTTTGTGATAGTGGCGACAGTTTCGCTTTCGATGGTTTTTGTCCTGTCCTACAGGAACTATGCAATTTTTCGGGATAAAAAGTATCCTAAAGCTCCTTCCGCCTTTTAAACTATGTCCATGCCAAAAATCAACTCAATCCGTTGCTCCGTTGGTGCGTGATAGAGTAACAAACCAACAAACCAACAAACTTTTCGGATTTATAATATTAGTAAGGATATGGTGATAATAATAAAGTAATTTCGAGAAAAGGCCCGTACCAGCCCGTACCTACTGTAGTTGTAGTAGGTCTAGGTTTGTACTTACTTCATGGATAGCACTAGACTTACAACAAAATTAATCCATACAATAAAAGCTCTACAACAAGAGCCGCTCAAAAGTAAGTAAGTATCGTACCTTGTTTATACACAAAATTACACATACCTAATACAAATTGGCTAGTGATTGGTTGTGCCAGACTGAAGTTTTAACAAGCTTCGACTTGTCCTAAAATCACATTCTGGTATCGCTATACATTTTAATCAAGCTTTGACCTTTTGTCGTTTGACTGTCCTAGAAGGACGCTCAGGGTTCGTTTTAGATTGGTACTTAATAAATTTGATCATGGAAAGAGTAGATAATGATATTTGAAGAAGTAGAGGGTCACTTCTAACATAGGTATACATACGGTAGGCAGAATATCTTGAGAAAAACGCTCGAACCGTACTTTGACTAGGTGTTCGTTAGATCATCGAAGTTCGGATGAGTGACCGCGGGATACCTCAATAGTTTAGATTTATGGATACATCTACGACAGTGATGACATGTACAATGCTGCACGCGCAATTTTTACCACTATTATCTCTAATCCAAACCATGCAACGTATCAGAATTTCTTATACGTTACTCAACCTTTATTGGCACATCGCGAGATTCGGAACCACATTTAGTGGATGTACCGCCATAAAAGTTTAACCATAGCGATCCAGAGAGAGATCTTTGCTTTACCTAGCGCGCGAGACACTTATTGGCAGCCTCGATGGCTCAGTGGTTAGTGACCCTGACTCCTGGATCAAAGAGGCGTAGGTTCGATTCCTACCCAGGGCAAATATTTATGTGACGAACATAGTTGTTTGCTCTGAGTCTGGGTGTTATTTAGGTATTATCTATATAAGTATGTATTTTAGCTCTGTGCCTTCGGCTTGACCTTTCGGAGATTACCTATCAATACCTACCATGCGCGAGAGCTAGTTACCTACTTATGTATACCTGCGAGAGATAGCGCCGCGCGGGGTGAGAGGGCGCCTCGTCCCCCGCGCCGCGGGCGGCGGCAGGCACGTGCGACGCAGTCGCGCGCGCTTTCAGTACGCTGTTATTTACCGATCTGTGTGCGTGACTTTTACCTTAAAAAACGTTGCGAAACGTTCGTAATATTTTCACTGTGAGTTTATTGTGCTTCTACCAGGGAATGCAGTAAGCTGGATACAGTGAGTATTTCTTTATTTATTATGATATATCTGTGAGAGTTTATTTATTCCACACGGCTGTGGCGTGTAGTTGCAAGTGTTTCAAATCTTTAATCCTTGGATTTTGAGTTATTCTTTCGACGAAGCAACTGTTGTATTCCAACACATAAGCCGTGGCTGTCAGTAGCCGCGATCTTTCGGCGCCGAGTCGCCCGTCCGACTTTAAGCTGTAGTTTAACGACAGTCTTGCGGCTCGTCAACCGCAGTTCATTGGCGAATCAATCGCAGCTGTCGGATCATGAGCCGCAGCCAAACGGCTCACCAGCCGCAGCTGACCGGCTCACCAGCCGCAGCCGACCGGCCCATCAGCCGCAGCCGACTGGCTCATCAACCGCAGCTGACCGGCTCATCAGCCGCAGCCGACCGGCTCATCAGCCGCAGCCGAACGGCTCATCAGCCGCAGCCGACCGGCTTATCAGCCGCAAGCGACCAGCTCATCAGCTGCAGCCGACCGGCTCATCAGCCGCAACCGACCGGCTCGTCAGCTGCAGCCGACCGGCTCATCAGCCGCAACTGACAGGCTTTTCAGCCGCAGCCGACCGGTGCTTCAGCCGCAGCCGTTTGTTCATCAACCACAGCCGACCGGCTTGGTTGTTTTTTCTAAGTTTTAGACCACTTGTATCTACTTAGACGAAAGCTGACGAAACTTTATCATTGCTTCAGATGGCGAGGGAGAATAATTTTATTTCCCTGGGAGAACTACTAGAAGAAGTGGATGAGTCCCCAGAAGAGAACGAGATCCTTGAAAGGGTGAAGGTTCTAGCTCAGGAAAATCTACCTGATGGCTGGACCGACTGGGAAGTTGTAAGGCTGTCAAAAGAAGAGGTCTTCGGGAAGACTGTTGACCCTCAAATCCTAAACAAGCTTAGATTTTGTCTACCAACTGTGAAATTGGCGAGAGCTTTCGACCCGGAGATCTCACACTTGTCGGAAAAGAGCTTAAAGAACATAAAACTGAAACTGCTGGATTGGGCTTTTGCTAGGGCCTTAATTTTAAGCCCTCCTGCAATTACAAATAAGATACGAGGTTCTGCGGCCGCATCAGAGATTTTCAAGGCTGCAACAAAACATTTAGTGCCTCAGATCGTTTCTCAAAAGGAGGCAGGAAGAATCCTCGAATCTGAGTCGGAATGCGGAGGTAGGAAAAGAAGACATTCCTCAGTTTCTAGTGGTCCTTCTAAGAAGTCAAAGATCGAAGAGCTAGAGGATCGCATGAACAACATGTTCAGCACGGTGATGAACGAGATAAAAAGGATTCACCCAAATAGCAAAGCGCGTCCGATGACACTATATAGTGAGGACGAAGACCTGAACGGAGAGGAGAATGTCTCGCATTATTCTGAAGAGAATGACGAGAACGCTTATCCATCTGAACCTTCCTCAGATTCTGAGTCGGTATTAGCAGAACCGGAGAGCCGTACCTTAGAGTATCGCCCAAAAGTAACTGAAGCCGAACCTAGAATTCCGGAACCTTCTAAAAATATCAAACTAAAGGGTATAGATTGCCAGAAATTGGGCAAGGAAGGATGGAACAGAATCCGTTATAAAGATGTTGAGAAAACACTTCAGGCTTCCCCCGTATTCTCTGCCCTCAAGATAAATCCAGAACTCTTTTGTTTAGGCATACAGCCAGTTAAGTCGTTAGAGACACAAGATGGTGTGCTAGGCACAATATCTCATGCCATTCTTAAACAGGGCCAAACTCTTGTCGAAGAGCTCCAGGAAGTCATTAAGGATTTTCCGGAGGCGGGGGAACGCATTGAAAAAGTACTAAACGATTCCACCTACGCAAATGTGTCACGTGACCTCCTGCAGTATGTGTGTGCTCGCCGAGCGGAGGCAATTGAGATGAGAAGGAAGATATATAAGCCTAAAAGCGAAGTTCTCCGGGAGAGAGTTAATGAGATTCCACCATCGACAACGCACCTCTTTGACGAGAAAAAACTCGCTAGTTTGGTAAAGGATGTAGGCGGTCCTTCGCGAGTCTTCTTCTCCCGGAACTATAAATCCTTTCAGAGATCTACCTACGATCGGAAAAATGAGAGAACAGGAACCAAAAATATTGCCCCTCGTTCCAGCAGCAGCCACGTTCGTTCTTCGCGTGGAAGATTTCTGGCCAAACGAGGTCACCACACTGCAGCTACCAATAATGCTTCAAAGTCTAGAGAATCAGGTCGTAGTCGCAAGCCCCAACGCAGCGAGGGGCGCAAGACTACATATTGACAATTTTCAAGGGGGCCAGCTGAAGCTTTTCGAGAGACGGTGGCGCGAGCTGAACGCCCCAGCTTCGGTGTTAAAGACCATTACCGGTTACTCAATTCCTTTTGTAGAGAAGCCCCCTTCAGTTTCCTTCAGCAAATCTATTTCAAGAAAATTCGAAACAGAAAGCTCGCTGGAGATGACCAGGGAGATAAAAATGCTTTTAAGAGCCAACGTCATAGAGGAAACCAGGTGCCAAACCGGCTTTCTATCTCGAATGTTCCTCATCCCAAAGCCAGATGGAAAAGTCCGACAGATATTCGACCTAAGAAGTTTGAACGAATACTTGAACCCAAAACCTTTTCGGCTGATAAATCAGAACCACGTGCCTTCCTTTCTCCAGAAAGGAGACTTTATGGGGAAATTGGACGTCTCCCAGGCGTACTTTCATATACCTATAAAAGAGAGTCACAGAAGATACCTAGCTTTCGCTTACAAAGGTCAGCTATATCAGATGAGATGCCTTCCTTTCGGATTGTCAAGTGCCCCCCTGGCGTTCTCACGAGTAAGCAATTGGATGGCAGGCCAACTAAGAGAACAGGGCATGCGAGTTCTCGTTTTCTTCTAGTTCACCAAGATGCAGAGACTCTCGCAACCCAGCTAGAACAAGCTGTAGTGTTTTTCCAGAATTTAGGATGGGTAGTAAATTTACAAAAGTCAATTATCAGTCCCACAAAACAGATCGAATTCTTGGGAGTCATATGGAATACAGAAAAAAATATGAAGATGCTGCCAGCAAAGAAACAAGAGCGCCTGAGACAAGACTTAAGAAAATTAATTCAAGAAAAGAAGTGGAATTGGCAGTTCGGGACATCGCTGATAAGAAGACTCGGCTTTGCGTCATTGGTAACTCCTCTCGGACGTCTTTTCACCAGACACCTACAAAGAACAGCCCTTCGTCTTCCAGAATTCCAGCCGAAACGAATGTTCGCATTGCCAGAACAAGCGCTAAAGGACTGCCTATGGTGGGAAAGAAATTTGACGTCCCCAGGAATGATATTCGTTCCCGATCCTACAGTTTTTATGACGACAGACGCGTCCAACGAGGGTTGGGGAGTGCATATAGGAGATCATTATGTGTCAGGGAAATGGAACAGTGCTCAGTTCGCTTGGCACATAAACAGGAAAGAACTTTACACAGTCCTCTTAGGGCTGAAGAAATTCAAAAAGCTTGTTCACGGAAAGTCCCTAATGCTACAGGTAGACAACAAAACAGTCATTGCGTATATAAGAAATCAGGGCGGGACAAGATCCCCAGTCTTGTTAGAACTAGCGAAGAAAATCCTCTTGTACTGCCTACACCTCAAAGTGAACATCACCCCTTTTTACATTCCCGGACTGTACAACACGATTGCAGACAGGCTGTCCAGACATCAAGCCCTTCCCGATTGGCATCTGAAAACCGAAATGGTGGAAGTGATTTTTCGGAAATGGGGAGTACCGGAAGTGGACCTGTTTGCGTCGCAAACCTCAAAAGTTGTACCACAATATGTGTCGATAGATGCCAGGGATCGACAAGCAAGCTTCATAAACGCCTTCAGCAGGACTTGGGACTATATGCTGGCGTGGATATTCCCTCCTCCACCCTTAATACCGAAGGTTCTCCATCACCTAAACACTGCAAGGGGGTTTTATCTTCTGGTAGTCCCGAGGTGGAAGAATGTCTTCTGGAGAGGGGACTTAAAACGCAGGGCAGTGGCTCCCCCATTTCAAATCCACAACACAGCCAAACATCTTGTCGATTTGTCCAACAATCTAACTCCTCCGAAGATTCACGAGGTCCATTTAGAGGTCTGGAAGATACGGGGTGGAGTAGACTAGCATCCGGTTTACGTTTAGAAGACGTATCCCTGCTTGAACGAGCCTGGCGAGAGTCAACCTGGAAGACTTATGGTTCTGCCTGGAAGCAATGGGTCGAGTGGTGCAGACAAAATGGGGCAATACCTTATAGACCTCGACCCCAAGAAGTAGCTTCATACTTAGGTTTTCTGCACAGAGTCAAGAAATTGGCTTATGCAACGATTTTGGTTCATAAATCTGTTATTATGTCTTTGGCAGACCCAGAACAAAAAAACTTGTAGTAATTCACATCCGCTGGTCACATCAATGTTAAAGGCAATTAATTTAGACAATCAGAACAAAAGACAAGATAAGTCACAAATCTGGGATATTAAGGTACTTGTAAGTTGGCTTGCCTCTCATCCTCCCGACTGCAGTAGTATTTTTCAAGTCTCCCGTCACGTGGCCTTCCTGTTACTTCTTGCTTCCGGTCGCAGAATCCACGATCTAACGTTACTTCAGATGGACGCTGAACATTGCATTATGGAAGAATCTTCGATCATTCTCTGGCCTAAGTTCGGTTCCAAGACTGACAGCGTCAAATACCGTCAGTCTGGTTGGCAGCTTTCTAGATCACAAGACCCGATATTCGATCTGGTGAAATGGATAGGATGTTTAATCGAAATATCGAACACCAGAAGGAGTGCAAGAAAAGATTTATTTAACCTTTTTATAACCACTAGAGGCGAGGTGAAGCAAGCATCTCGGTCAGTTATAGCAGGGTGGCTGAAGACCACCTTTCAGGATATAGGAATTGACTGCAGCCCAGGGTCGATTCGCTCCGCAGTGGCCTCCTCGGATTTCAAAAATAATGTTCCATTAGACCTTATACTGAAAAAAGGTAATTGGCGGGGACAAGTAAACTTTTTCAAGCACTATTGTAAGCCTGTATGTAAGCGTCAGGAACAGTCCAACAATCCCGTCTTTTCCACCTTTTCTGTAGTGGATTAGTTAGCATAAAAAAATTAGTTGCTAGACTTTGCAGAGTTTAAGGCTGGGCTCCTATTGAGTTTTTATTCTATCATTATTACTGAAAATGTTAATTGATTGATCTCATTTAAACTAAAGATGTTAAATAGTTTTCTAAATATGTATGTTAAGTTAGATGCTATGTCTAAATTGTTGACATAGAGTTAAGGAATATGAGTGTTTCCTATTCTCCGTTATAAAAAGTTGTAATTTGATTTTGAATAAAACTGTAATTTCCATAATAATTATGTGGCTTTGTATTCGCTCTACCGTTTATAACACTAGACACTTGCTTTACTCGTATATTTTTTATTATACTAGTCACAGTACGCTGAATTGCGCCGGCAGATGATAAACATTTCTCCGAAAGGTCAAGCCGAAGGCACAGAGCTAATATATGACAGTTTTCCACCCCGAAGGGAAGAAAACAGTTATTTTAGGTCTTGCCGAGGCTTGACCTGAGTAAGGCCTTGCCGGCATAAGCTGGTACTGAAAGCGCGCGCGACTGCGTCGCACGTGCCTGCCGCCGCCCGCGGCGCGGGGGACGAGGCGCCCTCTCACCCCGCGCGGCGCTATCTCTCGCAGGTATACATAAGTAGGTAACTAGCTCTCGCGCATGGTAGGTATTGATAGGTAATCTCCGAAAGGTCAAGCCTCGGCAAGACCTAAAATAACTGTTTTCTTCCCTTCGGGGTGGAAAACTGTCATATTTAAAAATTTGTATATGTAGTATATCAGTCTCTGGCAGCCATATCACAAGCTTGCTTAGTTTGGGGTCAGAGACCGTGTGTAAGATGTCCCCTAATATTTATTTATTTACTTATATGTAGAAAATACACATACACTGCAAAATGTAGGTATATTTACGAAAGATACGTTGCAGAATGCAGTATTTTATAGGTACGAGTATGTAAGTATTTGGTCTTATTCATAGTTGTGATTTTAAAGAGAATCGCAGTTAGGTACATGTTTGTTCACCGATTTCAGGTAGAAACTAGGATTTAAAGTATTAATTTAACACCTATGTATAATGTCCAGCAGTGGGGCGTTCTGCGACTGATGGACGGATGGATGGAACTTGGAAGTCTCAGTTAGATCAAGACATTCCATCTCGCCATATCTGTGAGTTTGACCTTGCGTGCGTGCCCCGGGGCAATGGGGCAATATAATTACGGGCAATAACATAATAACAGGGTTGTATTAAGTTGATCTTAATGTGTAACTATTGCGTTTTGGTTTAGATATATCAATATTATTATGCGGTTTTATTATCGAACCGATCGGGATCGTGTTTGTTAGTTTTTCGCGATGTTGATTGCAGTTTCGTAGGGGAGATAGCAAACTAGTATGGGTTACAAGCATATTTTATGTCATTGATTCAGAATATTTTCAAATTATCCTTAGCTACCTGAAAATAAGACTTAATAATGCCAATCCATATGTGGCCGCCACGCCAGCCTTAACGATGTCATACGCAGGGCTTTTGCCACCGCCAATATCGCAGCCGTACTCGAACCGAGCTGGCTCGTGCGTGGTGATGGCAAAAGGCCTGATGGCATGACGCTGGTCCCATGGAAGTGTGGACGGCCCTTAGTATGGTACGCAACTTGTGTCGATACTTTGGCACCGTCACATCTTTCTGAGACTCAGAGTAGGGCTGGAGCGGCGGCCAATTTGGCGGAGCAGCACAAGCGGCGCAAATATGCTAACCTCGGTAGTGGTTACATATTTGAGCCATTTGGAGTTGAGACATTTTGTCCGTGGAGGCCGGGAGCTCATATTATTTTCAAAATCTTTATGAGCGTCTGGTGGACGCGACGCGTGACCATAATGCTGGTGTTTATTTGGCTCAACGCATAAGATAGATAGATAAACTCTTTATTGCACACCAAGAAATAAACAAAAAGAAGAAACAAAGATACATAAACAGTGTAACAATGGGCGGCCTTATCGCTGATAGCGATCTCTGCCAGGCACAGGATAAGCATTGCCATTCAGTCGATGTTTAAATATAATCAACTAGCTTTTTACCCGCGGCTTCGCCCGCGTTATATTTTGATTTTGGCTTATGTTTATGTCGGCTGTGAAACCTAACCTAACCGACAAACATCAAATTACCTTAGAGGAATGCTTTTGCTGCTAAGTTACGGTTGGAGTGTATACACAACCCCCCATGTATTCCCGCCTTGTCATGGCGGGGGAGGTCTGAGGCAGCTGAAAAGGCGGGGCTCGAAGTCTCCCTCTTCTTTGGGTCTTTGCCCCCAAGGCAGCTTAGAGGCTGGCACTCGAGGTTCAGCCGCTTTTAACTAAAGCAGCTGAGAGGATGGCCGATAGGTTGCGTGCCTTATGAGGAGTGTCGCAACTGAGGCGGGCTGCAGTGCCGCTCTTGCGACGCTGCAGCCGAGGATTAGGGGCCGCGGTGGGATGGAACTGGTGGTGTGGGTGCCGCCACCTACCCTAGCTGGGCATTCCAAGATTATGTGCAGTGGAGTCTCCTCTTTTTTGGGTTCACAGATGCACGATGGGCTTTCCCTCAACTTAAATCGATTTAAGTATTGGGAAAACTCACCATGCCCCGTCAGCACTTGAGTTATGATTCCCACTGGTGCTCTTTCTTTTACGATCTTGTATGCCGCCCCTGCATCCGGAAAATATGTTTTGGTTACCGCCGCTGTGTGTCCATCCTGATACCGCCGGTTCCACTCGTCAAGAGAGTCCTTTCGGATTTCTCGCTTGACGAATGAAACGGGGCAGTTATCGTAAATAGGTCTGCACTTCGAATGCAGTGCTGCTCCTTTGCTAGCTGGTCCGCTCTCTCATTTCCCTCCATCCCCGCGTCCGCTTTAATCCAATAAAGTTTCAATATTTTATTTTGTGCGTGTAGTAACTTTATGTTAGCTTTGAATTTACTGCTAAGGGATGGAGGGAAGATACGCCAACTACCGTTTCCAGTGCAGACCTGGAGTCACAAAAGATTTTTGCTTTTTCGGTAGCCTCAAGAAGTGCCAATAACTCGGCCTGGTACACGGAGCACCAATCGGCCAATTTCAGCTTGCTGGTACTGATCTCAGCGGCATCATCCCAAATGGATAATGCCGCCCCAACTTTCCCTTTAATTTTGCTGCCGTCTGTAAATATGTTAATTTCTCGGTTAAAATTTTGCTCCAGTGCTGCTCCGTCTGCCAGGCATATGAACTCCAGCTCCTCCTGCTGCGCTGGGTGTGGCTTCTTTTCTGTCTCTCTATCTCCAGTTACTTGCTGGGAATAACCTTTCTTAGTTTCATAAAGCAAGGTTGCTTCCTGGACTCTGATATGACAGCCGAGGATTAGGGGCCGCGGTGGGATATATGGAACTGGTGTGGGTGCCGCCACCTACCCTACCTTCCGCTAGGCCGTCAACGTGTTGGCAGACGCAGTGGTGCTGCAGGGGAAGAGAGGTGTCGATATTGCGATGGCCGTTCTCACTGTCCTCTGCAGTTGAAGAGGCAGGCGCTGGGCTACTATGACTGACCCGCTGCACTGGGACCAGGGCGCTAGAATGCTGTCTGACGTTCAGTACTGGTTAGTCCCGAGTGGTGGATGATGATGTGTCTTGTGCTCCGAAACACTCCGTCATTAGCGCAAGCTCCGTTATGGAGCCCGTGTCTGGGCTAGCGCTGTTGAGTGCCGCGAAGGAGTGCGAAAAATGTAGGAACGTCCTAAACTTGCCATGACAGGTTATTTCTGGCGCTTAGACGGCTGCTACCGCAGCCCGCTCACTTAGTTTTTATCCTATCCTACGGGAACTGTTAAAGTTAATGCGATAAAAAGTGGCCTATGCCACTTTTCGTCCTTCAAACTATATTCATGCAATAAGCCAAGGCAAGTTGCTCCGTTGCTGAGAAAAAAATATTGTTAAGTCTTACGGGAACCACAATTTTTTCGGGATGGTAAGTATCCCAAACTATGCCCACCCCAAATATCAAGTCAATCCGTTGCTCCATTGCTGAGAAACAGTTATTGTCCTATCCCATGGGAATCACGAATTTTCTCGAGATAAAAAAGTATTCTATTATCACTTTCTGTCTTTTAAACCATAGGTATCCATACCAAAAATCAGGTCAATCTTTTGCTCCGTCGCTGCATCAAAGAGGAACAAACCAACAAACTTTTCGGATTGATAATATTAAAGTATGATGATGTACCATAAAGGTAGAATAAAGAAACATGTTAAACCTCTAATAATAGAAGATTTAAAAATATTTTTAATGTCAGACAAAATGACGGCCTGGTATTAAACGTCATAGTAACATGTAGCATGCAGAGGGAAAATAACATTTTATCCAATTTTAATGTCAGTTGTCATTTTCAATCCATACTTTATTTCCTCTTCAAGGGGATATAATGGTGGAAAAATAATTTGTCCCCTTGCCATGCTACTTGTGACTCATAAAAGTCTGCAAACAATGTCACCTGTCATCTAATTACGTTTGGCTGTGACGTTTCGTTAGTCCATATTAGCGTCATAGAGGAATTAATCACTTAGCGTCTTTGTGATAGTGGCGACAGTTTCGCTTTCGATGGTTTTTGTCCTGTCCTACAGGAACTATGCAATTTTTCGGGATAAAAAGTATCCTAAAGGTCTTTCCGCCTTTTAAACTATGTCCATGCCAAAAGTCAAGTTAATCCGTTGCTCCGTTGGTGCGTGAAAGAGTAACAAACCAACAAACCAACAAACTTTTCGGATTTATAATATTAGTAAGGATTTATGGAACCTTTACAATACCTACATAGTAGGTTACATGAATGAAGTGTCTGAATCAAATCATATCCTTGTTTGTTGGACGTTTAGCACTATTTGAGACAGTTAATAGTTTCCATATTCGAAAAACTTGCGATCCTCGAATTTTTCCTTTACCAAGCCGGCGGATTTAGGAAACAAATCTTCACACAATAATTATAATATACATTCGATTGCCCCCGTTCGGAAGCGGCAAGGTCCGCGTTCTTAAGTTCCATCCTTTCTAAACGCGATTGTCCCATCTCAAGGCCAGCTGTAAGTGTCCACTCAGCTTCCACTGTGGTGTAAGTTATAGGAATTTTCAATAGGCTTGTACTGGATTTTACATCTAAACAAACATAATACTTATCAAGCCAACCGTTTGTTTCGCATGAGGCGTTTTGAGCATTTCCTCCTCCACCCGACGTCTACCCGAGCCTGCCCTTCTCCTTAAAATAACGGAGGTGGCTTTGGGCCGCTGCTGGCACCACTGCTCCAGTGGCTTGGATGGTGTCTGAGATGACAATATGGATATCGATGGTGATGACAAAACAAAAACGTCATTCAATCATCAAGGGATTTTAGTTTCTTCTGTAGCTGTGCAATATGCTCTACTTACTTACCGTTTATCACCACTGCAGGACGTAGGCCTACCCACGAAGGGTAATTGGGCCACATTTACCACGTTGGCCCGATGCGGACATATGGAGGTTGCCTCACGATGTTTTCCTTCACCGAAAAGCCAGTGGTGTGAAATCGTACATAAATTCTAAAGAACTTACCGTTTATTTGTTTGTATATTACTTAGCTATACTGGTGCTCACAATGCCAGCGGCATTAACACGCTGGCATAAAGAGAGATAAACATGACAATGTGGCAATTTTGAGGAGCAATTCGCGTTTTTTGGCTATTTGCATTCATCAAACCTAGGAATAGGACCAGGTAAGTATGCAGTGTTTTTCTAGACGACGAACATATTCTAGCTAGTACATCATTGTATCTACCTACCTATTTTAATAACGCTGAACGCTAAAATGGCAAAAATCCTGTTCCATGCAATGTGCAGAAACTCAACAAACTTTTTTTTGTTTGGAAACGTTTGAAACATCTGATTGTTTTTCTTACTCTGCCTCTGAAATAACCCAAGTTAGAAACCACCGACGGTACCTACTACTTGGCGTAGTCCATTGATCCATCCATCAGCCATAGGACGTTCATAGCTGGACATATAGGTCTTCGCGATGGGTCTCCAATAAGACTAATTGGAAGCGTCAAGCGGATGGGTGCAACAGCGCAATTTTGCGACCTTAATCCATTTTGTAGGTGGACGACCTACGTTACGCTTGCTGGTATATTGGTAACACATAATCGTCGAACAATATCCAAGTGGTAACAATGTTTTTCAACCTGCCTACGTCCGTAGAAGAAATTCGATGGCGTATGTGATCCCACCAACCCGCACTGGGCCAGGGTGGCGGATATGGCGATAGGGCCAAATCTACCACGCTGCTCATGGCAGAGGCGAAGAGCTTCGGAAAGACGTGGAGCGAGGTGAAGCGGGCTGCCCAAGACAGAACCGAGTGACGAAGGATTGTATCTGCCCTCTGCCCCGATGTGGAGCCTTAGGATTACAAGAGAGGCCCTTCGTGGGTAGGCCTACGTCCTGCAGTACACTATTAAAAACGCTGGTACAGTATAATGCAGTGTTTTTGATGCACCATAAGAAATCGCTACCTTCTTATAAATTAAGGCTAGGCGCAAACGCCACGTAAACAAAAATGGCTTAAGCGGCGGCGGGGAGCTTCCCACCATTGTGGCGGCAATGGTCTATTGTAAACGCACCTTGGCCGAAATATAATTACACCTACCTCGTATATAAACCTTTAGCACCTTATAGATATCTTTATACTTATGGCGCTAAAGATTAAATGAAAATACCGGCTTTCCTGTCTTTAAGTCGCGTGCTGCATCTTTGAACACAACGTTGCTTCATCAGGCGAGTTAGTGGTTTAGCGTGGTAATTAATAAATAATGCGTGTAAAGTAGAAAGCAAGAACATTTTCACATGATCCTTAAAGATGTCTTTTTATTTGACTTCAACTCAGGCTCTATAGATATTTTTTCATTGTGAAATGAACAATTTTATTAACATTTTTATTTGAATACAGGATAGGATTTCTGGAAGTAAACATTCAACAGTACCAATTTTAAATTGTTAAAAAAAAAAAAACTTGCATTACGAGTAATATAATGAATTTACTTACTGAAAATTACCTGAATTCGTCCAAAAAACAAAGAAATTAGATGGTGTAAGTGAGTCTATCAACCCGCACTGGGCCAACGTGGTGGATATGGCCCAATCACTTTTCGTGGGCAAGCCTACGTTCTACATACTTTTCATTATTACATAAAAGAAACATACTTACCAAATTCATGACATTTTTACTTCAGCAGTAAGAACTCTACAAAAGGGAAATACATTTCCAAAACATTCCAACTTCTCATCTGCAAGATATATCGAAAGCACTTCATAACAAGTTAAAATTCTTCAAAGACACTGTTCAATGCAGCTTGAAATTTATTTTAATCGAGATATTGTCTGCAGGAATAACTCTTCTGGAACTACTCGAGTAACTTGTCTGCCACGATTATATCGTTCTATGTTAGAGAAAATGCACGCAATTGCAAAACGTGACATTTTGGGATGAGACTACTTAAATGTTATTATTTAAAAATAACGAACGATTGTATTGACTTTGTGCGATTTTATTTCGCGTTCTCTTAAACGGGCGTCTGTAAAACTTCTAATCAGAATCAAAATGCTAGTAAGTAAGTGTACAGAATTCGCGAAAATTTCGCATCGATGTTACATTTTTCACATTATTATTGATTTACCAAAAATGGCTCAGCCGATTTCAATAAAAAAATTACGGGAGCAATTTCGAAGTATAGTCTTTCTAATGAAAAAAGAATTATTGAAATCGACACCATAAAAAAAGTTACGCGTGGTTAAACATAAAAAAATATATAAACGCGTCGAATTGAGTACCTCCTCCGGTTTGGTTCGTCGGACAAAAAGAAAGGTATTTTTCGAACATATTAAAAAAAAGAGATGGCATGAACTGTGGTTGGAATATTGAACAACTTGGCAAACAAACTAATTACATGAAGATAATCAGCCAAGTGCGAGTCAGACCCGCGCACGAAGTGTTCCGTACTGTATGGTAGCCCCCTTAATTTATTATATTTAAATTATTTATTTTTGAAGGCAACATAAAACTTAATATTCTGTAAAAATTTCAACCATCTTCCTGTTGCCGTTTATTAATTTCGAAAAAAAACATGTTTCTTGCATGGAAGCCTCTCTTGAATATTTATTTTATTTTAATTAATTATTGTTTTGTGAAAATTTCAAGCACCTACCTGTCAACGTTATTAATAGCGAGCGAAAAATGGGTTAAAATTCAAGTATGTTGTATGGACCCCCTAAAATATTTATTTTGTCTTATTTTAGTATTTGTTGTTATTTCAGCCACAGAAATATATCACCAGTGAAAATTTCAACGTTCTAGCTATCACCGTTCCTGAGATACAGCCTGGTGACAGACAGATAGACGGGCGGACGGACAGCGGGGTCTTAGTAATAGGGTCCCGTTTTTACCCCTTGGGTACGGAACCCCAATAAAAACAAAGTTGGTAATAGGATTGAAACTTCAAACAGTCATGGAAATTAGATAACTAACATGAGCTATAAAACTTAGAAACCAACAATACACTCCTATAGTTTTCTATAATATTGTAGGTAGGCATAATAATGCACTTATGATTGAATATAAATATTTACTTAATAGTGTATAAACGTAGGTAGATATAAATTTGCACTTAATTGTTAATGAATCTGTACCCTGCAACACAGGCTCTTCGGAGACCTAGTGCAGAGTGCAGCGCACCTAAGTAGACTAAGTAAGTTTTGGAACAAATAAAAATTATTATATTATATTATTATATTACACTAGGACTGACAAGGAAAGACTAGATAGGGATTCCTGGATTTCCAACAATGAATTTAGAACGCTGTACGTGGTAAACTAAAACTGAAAATAAATTCAAAAATTGGCATTACGTCTATTTGCTACAAAACGACTGGAGAGAGCATCTCTCTATGTCACTGTAAAATGTCTGAACATTTTTCGATAGATTAGAAAAATGCACATGCGAGGTTACGAATAACGTGCAAAATATTAAATGTTTGTTTTTTCCAATCGGGAGGTTCATTTGATTCTCTTGAGAGATACTTTATAATAAGTTGTGATAAAATGTCTGTTTTTCATTAGTAATGAAAAAAAAATGGTTGCCTGTAAAGTCGGTATACGGGCGAAAGTTTTACGTGACAACGACTTTGAGACGAATGAGACGAATGAGAGCGAGTGAGAGGCACGTAAGTGCCTCTCACTCGCTCTTGACACAATGTCTCATTGTGAGCGCATGAAGTGTGAGCGGGGAGCGTAACGCAGTTTCTTTTCAATTTATAAGACGTTGTCACGTCAAAAAAACCACTTAAGATTAGATATTTACTGTGGAGTAGGTACTTACGCGTCAGTAGATGAATCAACATCACTATCACTACATAGTATAAAACAAAGTCGCATCCCGCTGTCTGTCCCCATGTATGGTTATATCTCTAAAACTACACAACGGATTTTGATGGGATTTTTAAAAGATAGAGTGATTCAAGAGGATGGTTTATTTGTAGGTATAATACACCTGTGCGAAGCCGGGGTGGGTCGCTAGCATCCAATATGTCCCAACCAATTTGCAAGTTGGACTGGCAGTGGGCAGTCCACATAGCACGTAGAACTAATGGCCAATTCACCGTAAAGATCTCGAATGGAGACCACGCACTAGCAAGCGCACAGTAGCCCACTGAAAAGGTGGACAGACGATATTATGACCAAAGATTCTGTATGCAAGTCGCTTCCAACGGATCCTATTGGAAATTTATAGGGGAAGCTTATGTTCAGCAGTGGACATCTTACAGCTTACATGATGGTTTACAATGGAAGGTACACTGCATGCTTACAATTACTTAGTTCATCAAAAGCGAATCCGAATAACAGAAAATAGAGGTTATTTTAGCAAACATTAGAATTTCATTTTATAGCAGTAGAAATTTAGTGAAATTGCATTTTCTCCTAAATTAAATAAGTAGAATCACAGTTGAATCCATGACTTATAAAAAGTGCGGATTGAATTTTGCTCACAAATTTTGTGAAGTACTGTAGGTATGACAATTTAGTGGCAAGTGCCTTAAATTGACTTAATATTTAGTTGGGGTACGTCACATTCTATATAACACATTCTTACGAGGAGTTGTTCAAGCAAATCTATTAAGACCCGAGTTCACCAACGCTTGTTTATGTTAAACGTGTGATTACTACATCTAAACAAAGGTTTTTGCTTAGGCAACAGCAACATTTCGTTAACAAGTCTTTAAAGATTTAACCAAAGGTTAATAAATTAAACATCTGTATGTGAACTTGGGTCTAAGACCCGAGTTTAATCGATCTTTAAATACAGTAATCACACGTTTAAGTAAAACAAGCGTTGGTGGACTCGGGTCTAAGTATCAAACACTTTTAGTTGTACTTACTAGCAATGACAGAGCAGTGTTGTCAACGTATCAAAATTAGTAAAACGGCACACGGGCGACCTCACCTATGCTTCTCTTTTTGCACAAACTCTAATATGATGAATGTGATAGTGATGTCGAGCGGCAATAAATGAAGTTTACATATGACCCCGGAAAGAATAGTAAAAAAAAAACAATACCCTCCCTTGTGTTGTTTTTTCGGCTCAGATTGTCGGAGCAGTCGAGTAAAAAGAGAGGAGACCTATACCTAGCTGTAGGTAGACACACGCTGATTGAATAAATATATGTGTATATAGAACAAATATCATCCTGTAATAACGCTAAGCCAACTGAAAAGGTATCACCAAATTCCTAAACAACAATCCATCTGATATTTTTTTAAGTCCACGAGCATCATAATTGAGATGACAGCAAATACACCCGCGCTGGGAATAAATATAATCCCGACTTTGCCTGTGGCAACACAGAGGTAAATTTTTAATTTAAATTTGAAAATGTAATCAAGGTGGAATTCGACACTGGATAAATTCTTAATTAGCATCGAATAGCGACATCCAGCTTGCAATTTGGTTTAATAATTTGTGGCTTTAATAATTTATACAGCTGTTACTTATGAAATTAGTTAGACTTTAGATTGATCGCAAACAAGTACTTCGGTATGCCACAGGCAGAAATGCCGACATTAAAGAAGACACATCCACTAGCAATATATGTATTTCTAGTAAAGGCTCCACTGTTTTACTGAGGTTTGGACTTGACTGTGTGTGTATTATTAGGTAGGTATAATCTTCTTTGGTTTGCCCTGATGCCGGGACACTGGAATATGGCATCGGTATTCCCTGCCTGTATTAAGAGAGTAGCTGAGCGCCAAGGAATTTGAGAAGTACGTATTTGAACTAAACTATTGCTGTCGCGATGCCCCCAAGACAGGGAGCTTCTATGTGTGGTGTGATGCAATTGTATTTGTGTGTGTGTGCTGCGCACCATCTCCGCCCGCACCCTTCCCGCGCCCGCCCGCGCTCTACGCTCAGGCTGCCGGCTGATTTACTCGTATTCTTTTGAATTGTAGCAAAATATGGTAGGTACATAAGCTCCGGTTTTTTGGGATAGCGCATGGCAAACGAAAACATTTATACTGAATATTTTTTATCGAATTAGAAAGCTACATTATTTTTTAGACATAGAGGCGAAGTAGGTATATTGATTTTAATTTTCTTTCGAAAAATTTTTTTTGAAAAAACCTTTATATATAGCCAACTTTACACAATTGACCTCAAGCCAAAAGCTGCGAACAAAAATAGCTATTTAACTAATCGATTTCTGTAGGCGCTGCAATATACATACTGAAAATTCTACCAAATACCTAACTTAAGATATCCCAAATAACTTTTTTTAAGGAAAACACGCACATAATTCTTCAACAGACAATAAACAAAGTTTAAATAGCTTTTATTTAAATTAAATAGTCTAAAAAGAAGAATCTAAACTTTAAAATGAATTCAACCTATAAATTTTGAATATTACACAATTTTTGGGGTATAAAATCTTTCAATAGATTTAGGTACGTAATAAATAACAGATAGCTTCAATATCTGCTTCGAAATTGCGTTGCATGGTTTGACCCAAAAAAATATATTATTTACATACATACATTGCAAGTTAAACAAAAACTTGTAAATAAACTAAACTGTTCGTAATTTATTTTTAAATGTAATGCTTCTCCTAAAAGCTTGCAATAGCAAATCAAAATGTTACTTATCCTCTTTAATTTTATCAGACGCCTTTTTTTTTAAATATTTACATTTATGTTTTAAGTTTTGTATAAGCCAAGTGTTTGCAGAACAATCATTATGTTAAGTTTTTATAGTACTAGGATAGAATTAACACTGGTATTGTATTTATTAAATTAATTGTGTGTAAATAAAGAACTTTTGAAATTGAAAAATTGTAAAATAAACTTGAGAATTGGCTCAGAAAAATCGAATATGTGAAGTAATCAGAACATACACAAATTGCAAATCCCTTTCTTTTTGTAGGTCAGTCAAAATGAAAGGTTTCTCAATTCATCATCATTTCTGTTACGTGACGTCTACTGGTGGATACACGATACCTCTCCACAAGTGAAGTTTTACAAAGTGAAGGAAGTTTCAGAGGTGTACCTACCTACACGTTCGTTATTATGAACAAAGTTTACTATGTTTACTATATTTTGTTACAAATTCATATTTGTTAATTTATTAACTATGCAATTTTTGTCATTTTAAGTTTTGATATTGTAGCATTGTTCAGATTTATATTAAATGATTATCATTTTGTTTTTACGATTTAATATTTAATCATTTATTTAAATATACAATTTAATTAATTTAACTACAGCTATTTTAAGTTATTGTAATTTTAAGATAATTATGCTTTGCTTTAGCTAGGCTGAAATTTTAAGGATATTATAATTATAACTACAATTGTAATTGGTTTGGACTGACTTGTATCTTGTATTTTGATACCAATAAAATAACATGAATATATGAATATGGGTCCAGCTGCGGATTTCGTGAACTAAAAATCAGCTGTTCCATACAAAACTGCAACTTGGACTCCATAAAAAGTATGACACGATTGGTTTTTTTCTCGAATTTCGGTTTGGCCACATATATTAAAAGTTGTTCATAATAATAGTCCGAATCACCTCCTTTCGGCTTAGTACACCAGTTCTGGATAACCCTGTATATCTGGACATATAAAACTTCTAAAACAATATAAAAGTATATTGTAACTATTCCCGTATTTTCATTGCGCGATTAGTCCCGTAGTATCCTTACATAGTATAAAATAAAGTCGCTATTTTCGTTTGTTTGTTTGTTTGTTTGTCTGTATGCTTAAATCTTTAAAACTACGCAACGGATTTTGATGCGGTTTTTTTTAATAGATAGAGTGATTCAAGAGGAAGGTTTATATGTATAAAAAAAAATTCCCGAAATTCCCACGGGAACGGGCACAACGCGGGTAAAACCGCGGGGCGCTGCTAGTAAAAAATAATTAAGAATTCAATTAAACAGATGCAATGCTTACTGTTTGGAGAACTGCTTGTCATACTTAGGTTCTACTTTGAATAAGTTTAAAAAAGTTGAAACTATTAGCAAATTAAAGCAGCAGTGCGTAGCACACACCATATAAATACAGGATAGAACATCCACAAATTACTACACACTTTTCAGCAAAACTCAGCGGATAGGCAAGTTAAAATGACAAAGGACAAGGCACATAGTTCAATGAACGGATAGCCAATGGGGCTGTTTTCTCGAATGAATTTCACGTATAATCCGCGCCACACAAGTCGGCGGATGGAAAGTTAGGCGCAGAACGCTGCGCAATAGGCAAAATATAGGTATGCGCAGGAGCCAGAGAGACAAGACGCCGCACGGGCACAACCGCCCGCCAACCTCATGCCTCCCGCGCGCACGCCCGTGCTTACCACTACGTCGCGCGGCATCGGCATTGTGCGCACATGCGCAATAATTAGCAAATTACGGCGAAGTGTCATCTGCGTCTTACATCTCATCCGCCGACTTGCTTGGCGCTACCTATACTGGCAAGCACAGCATAGAACTTATTTATTTTATTAGATACAGATTTATTTATTTTGTTGTAATTGTAATGTGACTGATTATGTGTTTTTTAATTATTTGATGTTGTGTCTTTGATAATTTAATAATTTAATAGAACGTTTTTCGCTTAGGTAAGTGGACTAAGGATAATTATATTTATACGTTACAGTTATTACACGATTTTAGAGAGCACGTGATTTTCCTGATTAGAACTATTATTTCGCTTTAGGCGCAGAATTCTAATAATGGCACATAGTTTTAAGAAAGTTCAATTTTACGAATGCCCAATTCTCACAATGTTCACTTCTAAGAATGCTCAATTCTCAAAATGGCAAAATAATTTCAAATGGAAAAAATTGGCCAAGTACGAGTCAGACTCGCGCACGGAGTGTTCCGTACTGTATGAGAGCCCCCCCCCCCCTTAAATATTTATTTTATTTTAATTTTATTATTTATTATTGAAGGGAATATAAAACTAAATGTTCTGTGAAAATTTCAAGCAACCTGGTACCGTTATTAATATAGAGCGAAAAACGTCTAAAAGTTCAGGTTTGTTGTATGGGAGCCCCCCTTAAATATTTATTTTATTTTGTTTTTAGTATTTGTTGTTATAGCGGCAACCGAAACATATCATCTGTGAAAATTTCAGCTGCCTAGCTATCATGGTTCATGAGATACAGCCCGGTGACAGAGAGACGGACAGACGGACATCGAAGTCTTAGTAATAGAGTCCCGTTTTTCCCTTTGGGTACGGAACCCTAAAAACACATTTTCATTAAAAAAAACACCGGTAATGAAAGCACAACCTCTTTAGGGCAAAGGTAATAGGTTTGAAAAGAACAATTAACTCCGCATTGGCGATAAAAAACCAGCTGTTCCATGCACTTTGTCCATCATCAACGGACTTTTTTCATGGTATAGTTGATATTTCTCGCGGATTCGGCTCTGGTCGGTCCCATAGTAAAAGTTATAATGTCCTTAACTCGCAAACGGAGGTTGTTTTAGGTACTGGTAAGCCCTTACATGTATTTAAATTGTATTTTTTTTTTTAGAAAATTCCTAATCAAAATTATGTTGCCACTTTGAGAATTGGGCATTCATAGAATTATGCTTTCGTAGAATTGAGCATTACTTGGGCATTATGAGAATTGGTTATTCTGCGCCTAACTCATTTAGATGTCTGCGGATACAGCACGATATTCTGTATAATCGCTGCAATATGTCGCAGCAACTAAACGCCTATATTCCAAACATAAAATCTTTTCTTCAAAAGTAACAAACATAAGGAAATCACAGGATTTGAAAAAATAACTAATATTTTTAATAAACATCGATATCGATGGACATCACTAGAGCATCGACAAAAATATCGACTATTACTACATCCCTAGTGCTTGTGTACGTATAGGTTTGAACCTCCCTCACCTCGACCCTACCCCCGCATCGTGCGATAGGGACAATTGCAGCTCAGAGCGATTTATACCTACAAAAAACATGGCGAGACAACGTTTCGTATTACGCTGTTTTCTTCTTCAAAAACTAGATCTATCAAGTATTTTTTTATGTCAAAATTTAAAAAAAATATGTGTTCATGATTCTATCATTTTATATTTTGTTAGATATTATTTAGTCTCTTCTGGTAGGTCTCTAAAGACGTCGGTAATAATGGTGATTTTTTTTGTGATTTTGAAGGGTCATATTTTGCCTGATAACTAACTTATCAAGAAATAGAAAAGACAGAGTAGTCTAAACAGCTAAATTTAATTTTATGATAAAAAATTGAAGCTCTATAAGTATTTTCCAGGAAGAAAACAGCGTAATACGTTTGTATGGAAAATTACAGACCACCGAGGCTCTTAAGAGCCTACTAAAAGGGAACCTCTGGGCCCGTGGATGGTCAGAGATGGGGCTCTGGCCATCCACTCAAACGGGCCTGGGGAAGACGACAGCTACTTAGTCATAAACGCTTTTTGAATAGAGCAAGTAAAAAGTCTATAATATTATGTAAGGATTATATCAATACTAGCTTTTACCCGCGGCTTCGCCCGCGTTATATTTTGATTTTGGCTTATGTTTATGTCGGCTGCGAAACTTAAGCTAACCGACAAATATCAAAATACCTTAGAGGAATGCTTTTGTTGGTTAAGTTACGGTTGGAGTGTATATACAACCCCCAGTGTATTCCCGCCTTGTCGTGGGGGAGGTCTGAGGCAGCTGAAAAGGCGGCGCTCGAAGTCTCCCTCTTCTTTGGGTCTTCTCCCCCAAGGAAGCTTAGAGGCTGGCACTCGAGGTTCAGCCGCTTGTAACTAAAGCAGCTGAGAGGATGGCCGGTAGGTTGCATGCCTTATGGGAGTGTCGCAATTTTGGCGGGCTGCAGTGCCGCTCTTGCGACGCTGCATCCGAGGTTTTTTTTTTATTGTATCGCGAAATATCCCTGACATGATCAGGGGTCTTAAATACAAATGAATAAAAACTATACCTATATTTCAATGTTTTTGGCTGTTTGCAGTTATAATAAACATTACAATGGTACAGCAAAGTTTATACCTACTTGTTCCTAATTATTGCTTTTTTACAAATATTTGTGCAAAAATTCGATAAAACTGTTTCTAAGGTTTTTACGTGTTAGATTAATTCCAATTTTTTGTTCTAAATCAAATCTCTGCTTTCCATAAACTGGGCATTCCAAGATTATGTGCAGTGGAGTCTCCTCTTTTGTGGGTTCACAGATGCACGATGGGCTTTCCCTCAACTTAAATCGATGTAAGTATTGGGAAAACTCACCATGCCCCGTCAGCACTTGAGTTATGATTCCCACTGGTGCTATTTCTCTTACGATCTTGTATGCCGCAATTGCATCCGGAAAATATGTTTTGGTTACCGCCGCTGTGTGTCCATCCTGATACCGCCGGTTCCACTCGTCAAGAGAGTCCTTTCGGATTTCTCGCTTGACGGATGAAACGGGGCAGTTATCGTAAATAGGTCTGCACTTCGAGTGCAGTGCTGCTTCCTTTGCTAGCTGGTCCGCTCTCTCATTTCCCTCCATCCCCGCGTGCGCTTTAATTCAATAAAGTTTCACTATTTTATTTTGTGCGTGTAGTAACTTTATGTTAGCTTTGAATTTACTGCTAAGGGATGGAGGGAAGATACGCCAACTACCGTTTCCAGTGCAGACCTGGAGTCACAAAAGATTTTTACTTTTTCGGTAGCCTCAAGAAGTGCCAATAACTCGGCCTGGTACACGGAGCACCAATCGGCCAATTTCAGCTTGCGGATACTGATCTCAGCGGCATCATCCCAAATGGATAATGCCGCCCCAACTTTCCCTTTAATTTTGCTGCCGTCTGTAAATATGTTAATTTCTCGGTTAAGATTTTGCTCTAGTGCTGCTCCGTCTGCCAGGCATATGAACTCCAGCTCCTCCTGCTGCGCTGGGTGTGGCTTCCTTTCATCTCCAGTTACTTGCTGGGAATAACCTTTCTTAGTTTCATAAAGCAAGGCTGCTTCCTGGACTCTGATATGACAGCCCAGGATTAGGGGCCGCGGTGGGATATATGGAACTGGTGGTGTGGGTGCCGCCACCTACCCTACCTTCCGCTAGGCCGTCAACGTGTTGGCAGACGCAGTGGGGGTGCAGGGGAAGAGAGGTGTCGGTATCGCGATGGCCGTTCTCACTGCCCTCTGCAGTTGAAGAGGCAGGCGCTGGGCTACTATGACTGACCCGCTGCACTGGGACCAGGGCGTTGGAATGCTATCTGACGTTCAGTACTGGTTAGCCCCGAGTCATCCACCGATGACGATGTGTCTTGTGCTCCGAAACACTCCGTCATTATGGCGAGAGCGCAAGCTCCGTTATGGAGCCCGAGTCTGGGCTAGCGTTGTGTGCGCTGTGTGACGAGTGCCGCCAAGGAGTGCGAAAAATGTAGGAACGTCCTAAACTTGCCATGACAGGTTATTTCTGGCGCTTAGACGGCTGCTACCGCAGCCCGCTCACTTAGTTTTTATCCTATCCTACGGGAACTGTTAAAGTTTTTGCGATAAAAAATGGGTCTATGTCACTTTTCGTCTTTCAAACTAAGAGTATATTCATGCAATAAGCCAAGGCAAGTTGCTCCGTTGCTGAGAAAAAAATATTGTTAAGTCCTACGGGAACCACAATTTTTTCGGGATGGAAAGTATCCTATGTCACTTTCCGTCTTCCAAACTATGCCCACCCCAAATATCAAGTCAATCCGTTGCTCCATTGCTGTGAAACAGTTATTGTCCTATCCCATGGGAACCACAATTTTTTCGGGATGGAAAGTATCCTATGTCACTTTCCGTCTTCCAAACTATCCATCATCCATCCATCCATCAGCCAAAGGACGTCCACTGCTGGACATAGGCCTCCCCTATGGATCTCCAATAAGACCGGTTGAAAGCGGCTTGCATCCAGCGCGATCCTACGGTCTTAATGAGGTCATCCGTCCACCTTGTGGGTGGACGTCCTACGCTGCGCTTGCCGGTACGTGGTCTCCACTCGAGAACTTTTCGACTCCACCGGTCATCAGTCCTCCGCGCTATGTGCCCTGCCCATTGCCATTTCAACTTGCTAATCCGTTGGGCTATGTCGGTAACTTTGGTTCTTCTACGGATCTCCTCATTTCTGATTCGATCCCGTAGAGAAACTCCGAGCATAGCCCTCTCCATAGCTCGTTGGGCTACTTGAAGTTTATTAATAAGGCCCATGGTAAGAGACCACGTTTCAGTGCCATAAGTCAAACTATGCCCACCCCAAATATCAAGTCAATCCGTTGCTCCATTGCTGAGAAACAGTTATTGTCCTATCCCATGGGAATCACTAATTTTCTCGAGATAAAAAAAGTATCCAAATATCACTTTCTGTCTTTTAAACCATAAGTATCCATACAAAAATGAGGTCAATCTTTTGCTCCGTTTCTGCGTCAAAGACAAACCAACAAACTTTTCGGATTGATAATATTAAAGTATGATGATTCTGTACCATAAAGGTAGAATAAAGAAACATGTTAAACCTCTAATGATAGAAGATTTAAAAATATTTTTAATGTCAGGCAAAATGACGGCCTGGTATTAAACGTCATAGTAACATGTAGCATGCAGAGGGAAAATAACATTTTATCTAATTTTAATGTCAGTTGTCATTTTCAATCCATACTTTAATTCCTCTTCAAGGGGATATAATGGTGGAAAAACAATTTGTCCCCTTGCCATGCTACTTGTGATTTATAAAAGTCTGCAGACAATGTCACCTGTCATCTAATTACGTTTGGATGTGACGTTTCGTTAGTCCATATTAGCGTCATAGAGGAATTAATCACTTAGCGTCTTTGTGATAGTGGCGACAGTTTCGCTTTCGATGGTTTTTGTCCTGTCCTACAGGAAGTATGCAATTTTTCGGGATAAAAAGTATCCTAAAGCTCCTTCCGCCTTTTAAACTATGTCCATGCCAAAAATCAACTCAATCCGTTGCTCCGTTGGTGCGTGATAGAGTAACAAACCAACAAACCAACAAACTTTTCGGATTTATAATATTAGTAAGGATTTATTAAAGAAATTGAGTATCAAAGAAGACCGTCGATATTCCACGCACACACACACACACACACACACACACACACACACACACACACACACACACCACCGCCACAGTTACTTAATTCAAATTCAGAACATTATTACCGATGCTTGTATACCTAAGTTATAGCATCTGCAGGTGTTTTGAAAGTTTATTTTTATCATTAAAGAAATATATGATAGGAATAGATGCAAAAATATATCGAGCTTTTATTATATTGTACAAATGTACAGTATTCAATTAATTGTTTTGAAAAACGATTTTCCTATTATTTTCTTTCATAAAATCTTCATTTAAAGGAATTTCATATCTTATTATTTTTGACATTGCTTGTAAAATATGGCGGCGTCATGGCCTTGAACAAAATCAAATTGGAAAAGATAATGTTCTATTCGAATTGGGCATTCAATGCGGTTGTTTTACTCTGCGCAATCCTTACTTCCTTACTAATATTATAAATCCGAAAAGTTTGTTGGTTTGTTGGTTTGTTACTCTATCACGCACCAACGGAGCAACGGATTGAGTTGATTTTTGGCATGGACATAGTTTAAAAGGCGGAAGGAGCTTTAGGATACTTTTTATCCCGAAAAATTGCATACTTCCTGTAGGACAGGACAAAAACCATCGAAAGCGAAACTGTCGCCACTATCACAAAGACGCTAAGTGATTAATTCCTCTATGACGCTAATATGGACTAACGAAACGTCACATCCAAACGTAATTAGATGACAGGTGACATTGTCTGCAGACTTTTATAAATCACAAGTAGCATGGCAAGGGGACAAATTGTTTTTCCACCATTATATCCCCTTGAAGAGGAATTAAAGTATGGATTGAAAATGACAACTGACATTAAAATTAGATAAAATGTTATTTTCCCTCTGCATGCTACATGTTACTATGACGTTTAATACCAGGCCGTCATTTTGCCTGACATTAAAAATATTTTTAAATCTTCTATCATTAGAGGTTTAACATGTTTCTTTATTCTACCTTTATGGTACAGAATCATCATACTTTAATATTATCAATCCGAAAAGTTTGTTGGTTTGTCTTTGACGCAGAAACGGAGCAAAAGATTGACCTCATTTTTGTATGGATACTTATGGTTTAAAAGACAGAAAGTGATATTTGGATACTTTTTTTATCTCGAGAAAATTAGTGATTCCCATGGGATAGGACAATAACTGTTTCTCAGCAATGGAGCAACGGATTGACTTGATATTTGGGGTGGGCATAGTTTGACTTATGGCACTGAAACGTGGTCTCTTACCATGGGCCTTATTAATAAACTCCAAGTAGCCCAACGAGCTATGGAGAGGGCTATGCTCGGAGTTTCTCTACGGGATCGAATCAGAAATGAGGAGATCCGTAGAAGAACCAAAGTTACCGACATAGCCCAACGGATTAGCAAGTTGAAATGGCAATGGGCAGGGCACATAGCGCGGAGGACTGATGACCGGTGGAGTCGCAAAGTTCTCGAGTGGAGACCACGTACCGGCAAGCGCAGCGTAGGACGTCCACCCACAAGGTGGACGGATGACCTCATTAAGACCGCAGGATCGCGCTGGATGCAAGCCGCTTTCAACCGGTCTTATTGGAGATCCATAGGGGAGGCCTATGTCCAGCAGTGGACGTCCTTTGGCTGATGGATGGATGGATGATGGATAGTTTGGAAGACGGAAAGTGACATAGGATACTTTCCATCCCGAAAAAATTGTGGTTCCCATGGGATAGGACAATAACTGTTTCTCAGCAATGGAGCAACGGATTGACTTGATATTTGGGGTGGGCATAGTTTGGAAGACGGAAAGTGACATAGGATACTTTCCATCCCGAAAAAATTGTGGTTCCCGTAGGACTTAACAATATTTTTTTTCTCAGCAACGGAGCAACTTGCCTTGGCTTATTGCATGAATATACTCTTAGTTTGAAAGACGAAAAGTGACATAGACCCATTTTTTATCGCAAAAACTTTAACAGTTCCCGTAGGATAGGATAAAAACTAAGTGAGCGGGCTGCGGTAGCAGCCGTCTAAGCGCCAGAAATAACCTGTCATGGCAAGTTTAGGACGTTCCTACATTTTTCGCACTCCTTGGCGGCACTCGGCACACAGCGCACACAACGCTAGCCCAGACTCGGGCTCCATAACGGAGCTTGCGCTCTCGCCATAATGACGGAGTGTTTCGGAGCACAAGACACATCGTCATCGGTGGATGACTCGGGGCTAACCAGTACTGAACGTCAGATAGCATTCCAACGCCCTGGTCCCAGTGCAGCGGGTCAGTCATAGTAGCCCAGCGCCTGCCTCTTCAACTGCAGAGGGCAGTGAGAACGGCCATCGCGATACCGACACCTCTCTTCCCCTGCACCCCCACTGCGTCTGCCAACACGTTGACGGCCTAGCGGAAGGTAGGGTAGGTGGCGGCACCCACACCACCAGTTCCATATATCCCACCGCGGCCCCTAATCCTCGGCTGTCATATCAGAGTCCAGGAAGCAGCCTTGCTTTATGAAACTAAGAAAGGTTATTCCCAGCAAGTAACTGGAGATGAAAGGAAGCCACACCCAGCGCAGCAGGAGGAGCTGGAGTTCATATGCCTGGCAGACGGAGCAGCACTAGAGCAAAATCTTAACCGAGAAATTAACATATTTACAGACGGCAGCAAAATTAAAGGGAAAGTTGGGGCGGCATTATCCATTTGGGATGATGCCGCTGAGATCAGTATCCGCAAGCTGAAATTGGCCGATTGGTGCTCCGTGTACCAGGCCGAGTTATTGGCACTTCTTGAGGCTACCGAAAAAGTAAAAATCTTTTGTGACTCCAGGTCTGCACTGGAAACGGTAGTTGGCGTATCTTCCCTCCATCCCTTAGCAGTAAATTCAAAGCTAACATAAAGTTACTACACGCACAAAATAAAATAGTGAAACTTTATTGAATTAAAGCGCACGCGGGGATGGAGGGAAATGAGAGAGCGGACCAGCTAGCAAAGGAAGCAGCACTGCACTCGAAGTGCAGACCTATTTACGATAACTGCCCCGTTTCATCCGTCAAGCGAGAAATCCGAAAGGACTCTCTTGACGAGTGGAACCGGCGGTATCAGGATGGACACACAGCGGCGGTAACCAAAACATATTTTCCGGATGCAATTGCGGCATACAAGATCGTAAGAGAAATAGCACCAGTGGGAATCATAACTCAAGTGCTGACGGGGCATGGTGAGTTTTCCCAATACTTACATCGATTTAAGTTGAGGGAAAGCCCATCGTGCATCTGTGAACCCACAAAAGAGGAGACTCCACTGCACATAATCTTGGAATGCCCAGTTTATGGAAAGCAGAGATTTGATTTAGAACAAAAAATTGGAATTAATCTAACACGTAAAAACCTTAGAAACAGTTTTATCGAATTTTTGCACAAATATTTGTAAAAAAGCAATAATTAGGAACAAGTAGGTATAAACTTTGCTGTACCATTGTAATGTTTATTATAACTGCAAACAGCCAAAAACATTGAAATATAGGTATAGTTTTTATTCATTTGTATTTAAGACCCCTGATCATGTCAGGGATATTTCGCGATACAATAAAAAAAAAACCTCGGATGCAGCGTCGCAAGAGCGGCACTGCAGCCCGCCAAAATTGCGACACTCCCATAAGGCATGCAACCTACCGGCCATCCTCTCAGCTGCTTTAGTTACAAGCGGCTGAACCTCGAGTGCCAGCCTCTAAGCTTCCTTGGGGGAGAAGACCCAAAGAAGAGGGAGACTTCGAGCGCCGCCTTTTCAGCTGCCTCAGACCTCCCCCACGACAAGGCGGGAATACACTGGGGGTTGTATATACACTCCAACCGTAACTTAACCAACAAAAGCATTCCTCTAAGGTATTTTGATATTTGTCGGTTAGCTTAAGTTTCGCAGCCGACATAAACATAAGCCAAAATCAAAATATAACGCGGGCGAAGCCGCGGGTGAAAGCTAGTTTACCATATTTCATTGGATTTTTGAGCTACTGTACACTGTCAGGTCCCGCTTTGCAAGCAAGATCTTTTCATGAACTATATTACACTGGTCGCACGCGACGCTCTCATGAATCTTTATAATTATCATACTAGCGACCTGCCCCAGCTTCGCACAGGTGCATTACTTATTCATATAAACCTTTCTCTTGAATCACTCTATCTATTTAAAAAAAAACACATCAAAATCCGTTGTGTAGTTTTAAAGATATAAGCACACATGGGGACAGACAGCGGGAAGCGACTTTGTTTTATAATACTCGTATGTAGTGATTCTATGCAAAATCCCGCACGTGTCTGCGCCGCTTGTCCTGTATTCTGTCAAATGCTGTAACAGTAATTTAAGCGATAGCTGTTGCCGATTTAAAGGTAACCTATTTGGTGTGGTTAGGCTCCTGCGTCGTGGTCTAGTGAACGTTCTTCCCAAAAATTAGACATCTATTAGTCTATTACAATCCCCAGTCGATGATTCTCGCCCAACTCGACGCCTGCACGTAAAATGAAAGCAATATATCAGCGCGAGCAGAGCGCTATTTTATTTTTGTAATTTTAAATAACAGGCGCTTCTCGCTCAGAAAGGTGTTGGTAGGGTGGACTTAGACCATTATGCTATGTCCAAAATGCCAGTATCTAGTACATAAAATCTAGGTGTAGGTATTATAGATAAACGTATTGTTTGTTATGATAAAGACCGTAGAAATTCCGCCCAGGGCGCTGGTAGTGCTAAAACCGGCACTGGGTATATAATATATACCCAGTGCCGGTTTTAGACTTTCTTTGATATTTGATTACAATCGATTAGGTACTTGGAAAAAACATAGTGAGGTAACGTTAATACGTCCTTAGAAGAAATTTGATGTCGTATGTGTATCTACCAACCCGCACTGGGCCAGCAAAGTGGTGGATGTGGACGTGGACCCTATATATATACCTAGGTAGGAGCAACACGTCATTAAACTGTAGGTTCCGGTTGTTTTAACCGTTTAGCAATATTAAAAGCTTAAAAAAACTCAGATTTCAGGGCTAGCCTATCGGCCTATATGAATTTACATTCCCTATGTGCCTACCTACCGCAGTGGACAATTAAAATGGCTCAAAAGGCTCAAAAAGAGGTGCAAAGTACTGTACTGAATGCAGTACAGTACTTGAAAGTTTGTACTAAACTGTACTGTACTGTATACAGTAGGTACTTGGCGGAAGAATAGCCAGCCAAAAATGGGCTTAGTCCACAAATCCCCTTGGATGATCCGCTGCGTAGGGGATAAGTGGAATTTTTGTCCACAAATTCCCTTGGATGATCCGCTGCGTAGGGGATAAGTGGAATTTTTGTCCATAAATTCCCTGCGGTTTTGCGGAAGGGGATTTTTGGACATCGCAACACTGCAGCCTTACGGAGTCTGCGTGGAGCATAAATAATAAGCTCCACGCATTTTTAAACGCGAAAGTTTGTATGTATGGATGTTTGTTCCTCTTTCACGAAAAAAAGACTGAACGGATTGAGATGAAACTTTGCTATAGTAATTCTTATACATCAGAATAACACATAGGTTATAATTAATAAAGATATTACGTGAAACGAAGTTCGCCGGGTCAGCTAGTAATACATAATATTATAGACAGAACAATAACAATAAATAACATATGAGCAACGTATAACTAATTCGACGCTTTATATTTTTTAGAACCCACCAAGGGACTACAAACTACGCCCCCTAGTAATTGTCTTCTCCCACCGAGATAATATTAAAAGGTTCCATTCTACTTATAAGACTCCATTTATGGTGAGCACGACACGGTTGTCGCCCCCTAGAAAAAAAGTCTTTAGCTACGTCGATGTTAAAGCTCCGGCAATGTTATAAAATTGTTCACTCATTTCCATTGTATTCGAATAAAAGCGTAGGTCTGTAATACTGGCAATCGTGTTTATTTTGTGTGGGAACCGAGGTTTGCGATAATGAAAATATGCATTTTCTGCGCTGGGAAATCAGAAATAGAAGAGAATTATTACCGTACAGCGGGTAGCACTATGAAAATGTTAATTAACTTGCTTGCGGGGGAGAAACGATTGCGAGCGGATTTTCTTGGAAAATGGGTACTTTACTTAAACAGCCTAGAGATATAATAAGCTTTACGTAAATAGTTACTGATACAACGTTAATATTACTTAAGTAGGTACTCGTATTAGGAAACCTAGATAAATAATCTAAGTGACGACTGATTTCTGGGATATCAATGTTAATATAGGTAGGTATAAAGCCCGATTACAGAGACGTCAGCGTAAATTTAATAGCAACGTAAAAATCGTTCTCTCTATCGAATGCCTAGAGTGAAAAAGAAACAGAACTATGGTATTTAGCTAGTATAATTACGATGCATGGCGCCTCTGTAATTGGGCTTATAATGTATGGCTGTATATGTTTCTCAATGAAAGGTCCCACATTACTTACTTTTGTGGTTCATACAATAGGCTATTACTCTCGGCCACTAATTATTGAAAATAATAGAAACAACAACTAGGTATTGTATATCGCCGAACATTGGAAAAGGAACACTTGGGTACACGACTTTTCATTCAAACAGTTTCATTATGACTCGCCACTTCGACAACAAACTATAAGGAGACCACGAGAGGTTTTCCCTTAAACCCAGGTCTCGAAGATCCTAAAACAAGTTCGTTCGTTCGTTCGTTTCAGCCATAGGACATAGTGACATAGGCCTCCCCTAAAGATCTCCAATAAGACCGGTTCGTAGCGGCTTGGAACCAGCGCGATCCCGCGGTCTTAATGAGGTCATCCGTCCACCTTGTGGGTGGACGTCCTACGCTCAAACGCTGCTACGCTGCGCTTGCCGATACGTGGTCTCCACTCTAGAGCTTTTCGACCCCATTGATCCTTAGTCCTCCGCGCTATGTGCCCTGCCCATTGCCATTTCAACTTGCCAATCCGCTGGGCCATGTCGTTAACTTTGGTTCTTCTACGGATCTCCTCATTCCTGATTCGATCTCGCAGAGAGACTCCGAGCATAGCCCTCTCCATAGCTCGTTTGGCTACTTGGAGCTTACTAATAAGGCCCATAGTGAGAGACCACGTTTCTGTGCCATAAGTCATCACTGGCAAGTGGCAACACGCATTGGTCGAAAACTTTCGACTTGAGCCACTGAGACACTGGACAAGTAAGTAGGTAGGTATAATGCCATAACAAAAGTAGGTATATCAACCAACTCACCTCAAGCATGTATTGTATACAATCAGCCAATTCCGACAACAAAATCTTTCAACATCTATTTTCCATACGCACCTAAAAAGGTTCAGTTTCTACGTCCGCTACCCTCAGTCGATTATTTCAGAGGTAAGTAATCCATTCAAAAGACGTACTTACCTACTTAAAAAACGAGATTTCCAGGGCCGGATCTATCATAATTACGGCTCTTAGGGCTTCAGCCCAGGGCCCCGTGGATTCCAGAATCCAGATAAGTCAAATCAACATAAAAAATAGACGACAATGCGAAATAAAATCTTTATGTTTACTTAATTAACAGATCACAAGGTTTGCAGCCCTACGAATCCTGTGATAAATCAAACCCATTTAATTCGAGTCTACGTTCAGGTGTTGGTACTTCGAACTGACAGTTAAAATGTTCGGTAGTCATTATGAACAAGTATACTCGTACTTCTTTACGATGTGAAGTTAGCTACAGCTGCGGTACTCTTGTTTCCTTGTCTCTTGTAGTCCAATCTTGGATGGAATCAAATAACCTTGAATTGAATGTAAAGAAGTCTAAACTAATACAATTTCACCCTTATCAAAAAAATCCTCTAAACTTAACAACTGTATCAAAATCCTTAAATATTGACATAACTAATAATTTCACACTCTTGGGTGTAGACATAGACTCACATTTGAATTTAAAAAGCCATATTAAAAAATAAGATTAAGAAGAAGATTAAAAAAAACAAAACTAAGCTATATCTCAATTTGTCTACGCCTTATCGATCCTAAAAGCTAACACTAATATAAAAACAGCGACCAGACGAACTTGATGAAAAATCTTTTTATAAAAATCTCAAAAAATTGTTAATAAATAAATGTTATTACAGTTTAGACGATTATCTCACTGATAAAACTAAACAATAATAACATTTAAAGTAGCTCTTAGTATGCTCTAGAATTTATGTCAAACTAGTTCTGTCTATATTATGTTTTGTAACTGAAATTGTGTACTATGTAAAATTATACTATGTCTATGCATAGTCATTTAAAATAAGATTAGCTTAGTAAGTAATTTTTAAGATATTCACTTACCTAATATTATGATGTTTTGCTATGCCCTACTAGGCAGGGTGTATACTTAGCTTTTAATCTCTTAGCTCTGTATATTATGCAAATAAATATATTCTATTCTATATACTCGTGTCGTCTCAACATTACACATTCATTTGATCTCAATAGTGCCCTGCTGTTTCCCTCCCAGACTCCGTATCTTTTTATCTTGCTATCCCTATACTTTGAGTAATTATGTGGGCCCCTAAGTAGCACTAGCCCAGGACCCCCTAAACTCACGGTCCGGCCCTGGATATTTCCAAGGCACGTACGATCCTGAATAAACAGTGTTGCTCTATAGATGTGATATTTATATGCCTACCTATTCAAAGGTTTCATTGTTCAAAGGGATGTAGGGTGAGTTCTAGCGATTGAAACTCTGAAAGGGCCACTAAGAATGTAGGTGTAAAAAGGCCGATCACCTGTCTGGCACAACAGTAAATAATAATAAATTAATCAGAGCCCCTATGAGTTTGTATGGTAAACAAAAATTACCGAGTTCAGTGACGCAACGGTTTATTACGTTGTAATCATCATTATGACCAACTTTTACTTTGGTAATTATTTCTAAAATCGCGAAAAAAATCGGTGTTGAAAGTCGATAATCTTTTTGAAAAGTACAGCAGATTTTTTTGTTAAATTACACCATGTTTTATTCTATTTTATGTATGTATAATACAACATGCTGAACAATTGATTTTTGTGCCATTTATACATCAGAGCCCTTAGTCCAAGTTTTGCGTAGTTTACTCAAACTTTCGCGTTCGCGTGTGGCTCCATACATTTTGGTTAGTTGTTCCTCGTTTCCGCCAGGGGCGCTGTCCAAAAATGTACAGAGCCATACGGAAACAGCTGTAGTTTCATTTTGCGTGTAAACCTGGACTAGCCCCTCAGTTCTTAAGTTTTTTTTATATTTAATCTGTAATAAGTGAAATAACTTTGTCTTGTAAAAATATTTTGGATTAGTGCTTTAGTGCCTTTGGAAATATTACAGCAACACGTTAGAAGGACCTTCTACAATCCTAGAATTAAGTTGCTTGAAGTCTACTCACTATGACGTCACATAGACCAGGTTAGATCATTTTTGAAACCATAAAAATAATA
This sequence comes from Hypomecis atomaria, assembly GCA_964007245.1. Lineage (NCBI taxonomy): Eukaryota > Metazoa > Arthropoda > Insecta > Lepidoptera > Geometridae > Hypomecis > Hypomecis atomaria. The sequence continues at coordinate 4,224,449 of OZ023282.1, forward strand.
GGTAGTATGATGAAACCCATTGGATAAGGAAGAGAACATAATAAAAATGAAAGGAAAAAAATTACGGGCAATCTGAAGTCGGGAAGTAGAGACTGTTTATATCGGTTTCCGACAAAACTACAAGTCCTATCGAAATAAGAAGATCTATGACTTTTGTACTCATTTTTACAATGTTGTAGGGTGAACCCGACTATTATTATTTTTTCACTTTTTAGGGTTCCGTAAAAAACCCCAAAGGGTTAAAAGTATAGTAGTTTTCTGTACGTACGTACGTTTGTCTCTTGTAGCATGTATGTACGCGCTTATTGAAACATGTACTTATATTGCTTGAGTCTTCTTCAAAATAGAATTTAACCTTTCTTTAGAAACTCTACCGGGCCAGTCAGGTGAGTGGCCCTGATTTCTATAGCTGACTGCTTTATCAGTTGGCTCAATGTGATAACTAAAATTATCCACTGTCAACTGTGTAATCAATCTTGGAAATTCGACAGTAACTCCCTCATGCGTCTGGGTAGACAAGTCGGTCGCAATGGATCCTTCCTATAGACATGTTTGAAAGGTGAAATGAGCTGAACGTTATTTTCATGTAAATATTTCATGCTTGAACCGTCCGTGCTCATTCGTCAAATTAAGGCCAGAGACAGGGTCGGGGGCAGGGCGGCAGGTCAGCTCCTTTATGTATTTGACAATTCTAATAAATTAATGAATAACGCTTCACAGTCATAGCCCTTCTCCACTAGGATTTACTGTGTCGGAACACACAAAGCCAAGAACAACTAACACTCTTAGTAGTTGTACTTCAAGTGAAATGTGCTCTAGGATAACGAAGGAAACGTCTTTGGGAAAAAAATCATGACAGCCCTTAAATGTTTGTTACGGAAAACGAGCCAGGTTTTTGTAGATGGAGCATTTTGAGAAAAAAAAGTTACAATGACAGAATGAATACTTCACTTCATTGAAACTAGCGTGAGTATTCGTCATAAATATACCTTTGTAAAACGGCTGAACACTAATAAAACAAATTTGTTTTATGTGAGTTCAGCCGTTTTACGAATAGGTATTTAGAATGAATACTTAGCTAGCAGTTTAGCTACGGAGAAGCTTTGTGAGCTCAACCTTTGTGTAAACTTTGTGAAACAATCGTATCAATCAAACCACCGCAGAAAATAATCAGTAATTTGGTTGATTCTTAAATTTGGTTGCTTAACTGTGAACAATGCTTAGTTTCGTATACTTAGGTATTAGCAAAATTAGCTGATAAGTAGTCCTACATGAAACTTTTCCAAGTAAAATGAAAGTTCAAGAGTCTCAACAGCTTTTCTTTTTCTTGATTTTCTCTACGAAAATCAGAAAAGCCCCATAATAAGTCCTTGCTCCGCTCCTAGCGTCAGATCCCTTGGCGCCAATTGATCTGAAATAATCTGAATATTTGTTAGGTATCTACCCGTACAATAAATTACAAACAACGTCAGTGGAAGCTTAACATAATATATGTATAAGAAGATGTTTCCTTGGATATTTATAAAGTTTCCTTTGTACAATAATGAAGCGAAAATCTTTTTAAATTATAATCAATCATATTTCTTACACAGACGACATGGTACTGTTAGCCCCGTCAATATCCGCGATGCGAAAACTATTGGCGATCTGCGAGAGTTATGCGGAGGGGCATAATATGAAATACAATGCGGATAAATCAGTATACATGGTATTTAAAAGCGCCTCTAATTACGGTAACCGGCTGCCTCCTCTTATGCTGTCCGGCGCCGCGCTAGAGAGAGTCGAGGAAGTCAAATACCTCGGGCACATGATCTCCTCCGACCTATCGGATCACGCCGACATACAGAGGCAGAGGCGAGCCCTCGCCGCGCGCCAACATGCTGGCCAGAAGGACGCCGACATACAGAGGCAGAGGCGAGCCCTCGCCGCGCGCCAACATGCGCCAGGAGGTTCCACAGATGTAGCGACTCCGTAAAAACTCAGCTTTTTATCAGTTTTTGCACGAGCGTGTACACGGTAGAACTGTGGACAAACCACACGCGCGGCGGCGCGCGGCGAGGTGAGGGTGCAGTACAACGATGCGTGGCGCGCCATGTTCCGGCTGCCGCGGTGGTGCAGCGCGAGCGGCATGTTCGCGGCGGGGCGCGCGCCTGGCCAGCAGGCGCTGTACCGCTCGCTCCTCCAACTCCCTGGTCTCGGCGGCGAGAGAGTGGGATTCCAGTCCACTGCATAGAACGTGGAGAGCGTACCACGCTCCTGTTACGCACGCTTTTTGTTGACATTTTATTTTATTTGTTGACATTTTATTGTTTATATTGTAATTTGACGACCCGCCCCGGCTTCGCACAGGTGTATTATACATATAAACCTTCCTCTTGAATCACTCTATCCATTAAAAAAACCGCATCAAAATCCGTTGCGTAGTTTTAAAGGTTTAAGCATACAGACAAACAAACAGACAAAAATAGCGACTTTATTTTATACTATGTAAGGAATTTATTTAATGTGTGTAATCGTTTTATTGACATTTTAATATTTAAATTGTAATTTTATTGTAATTTTAATTTAATCTGTGGAATTTATTGTGGACATTGTCTGGTGAATAAACAATTTCATTTCATTTCATTAAATATGCTATCAACTGAATATACTCGTACATTATACATCCCTACTTAACCTTCAACTCAATTGAAGAGTATTTATTTAACATTTAAAATGAATGTCTGAATGTTGGCAAATTACATCATTATTTTAACAAATCATTTATTATTTTAGACCCTGAAGAGTCTGCGAATGATATAATTACTTTTGGTAGAAGTTTTAGAAGTAGGTATGTGGTATAGTATTACTAATTAGAGGAATAAAATTTTATTTATTACTTAACACCAACATTTAAGTTTAATTATGTGATTATCTAAATTTTGAGATTGTCGTTACTTTTATTTAAAACGTTTTCTGTACCTAGTTTTGGGGTCCCATAAAATACCCAAAATATAAAGATAATTACGAAAAACATGTTATACACACACATATAACAAGATAAGTGCGGAAAAGTCCTTGGCAGCTGGGTAAAAACATCAAAAATGGAATCAAAAACATATAGGTACCTAATCAGACACACGTCAAATTTATAACCCTAAAATTTTAACTCAATTGGTTAAAGGCTAAAAATCTTATCTAAAGCACACATGCCTCAATTATATCTACTTCACAGAGTACCGAAAACGATAAAACTAATAGATTCTGGCGATCCTCAGCACGAGAAACTGTCGGAACTGTAAGAAAAGTTCCTGAAATGTAAACACAAGTTCACCTAGTTGGGTAAACATTACGTTATTTGCGGAGTTCGACGTTTATGACGCGTTATAGTGGTCGTTAGTGAGCTAGTGTGGAAACGACCAAACTTTCGTAATAAGCCTTTTCAAGATATATTGCCGCTTGGACTTTTTGCCGTAAGGGGGAGGAGGCTTATGTCCTGCAGTGGGCCGAAATAAGCTGATCATGATCATGATAATGATGGAATTATTAGAAACGTAACAAAAAGAAATAACTATACTGATTTTATTTATCAAATAAACAAGATAGATACCTGAATGTTTAAAACTGGTGAAATGTAAACGAAAGTTCAGTTATACGGGTAAACATTCCGATATTTGCCGAGTTCAACGTTTATGACATGGTAAAGTGGTTGTTAGTGAGCTAGTGCGGAAAAGACTACCAACTTTCTAAATAAGCTTTTCAAGATATACTTATTGGCACACGGCTTATTTATTAGAAACGCAGTAAAATGACAAAAAAACTATAGGCTTTTGTCATTAACTAGACAAAATAGAAAAATGATTCAAAAACTGGTGCAATGTAAACAGAAGTTCAGATAGTTGGGTAAACATATTGGCAGCGCTATTTGCCAAGTCTGACGTTTATGACACGGTGAAGTGTTTGATAGTGTGCTAGTGTGGAAAAGTCGACCAAACTAAAGAAGATATAATAATACGACCAAACTTTCGCAATAAGCCTTTTCACGATAGATTGGCGCATGGGCTTATTAGAAACGTAACAATAAAATCGGCCAAGTGCGAGTAGGACTCGCGCACGCAGGGTTCCGTACTGGGAGCTCTCCTTAAATATTCATTTCATTTTAGTTTAATTGTTTATTATTGAATTGTATGTACAACTAAACATTCTGTGAATATTTCAAGCATCTACCTATTACCATTATTAATATCGAGCGAAAAACGGTTAAACAATCAGGTATGTTGTATGGGAGCCCCCCTTAAATATTGATTTTATTCTGTTTTAGTATTTATAGCGACAACAGAAATACATCATCTGTGAAAATATCAGCCTTCTAGCTATAACGGTTTATGAGATACAGCCTGGTGACAGAGAGACGACGAGACGGACAGACGGACAGCGGAGCAGGGGCGTAGCTACCGCCGTATCTGCCGTATCAATTATACGGGGCCCCGGGCCGCAGGGGCCCCCGACGTGCGTAAGCACAAATCAATAAAATTAGAAAAAGTTTAGAAAAACTAAAGTCATGATCAGCAGATAAATGATTTAATAAATCAGTTTGCAAAAAAAGGCAAGCAGAGTGTTTACTTAATTTTCATTTTTTTTAGGTATTTCAAATGATAATTTATATTCACTGATAACATGTTAATATATAGGTACAATTAATGGATAACACAATTTTTACAAAAATGTCAATAAAAACTAACTACAAAATAAAATGACTCAATATACCGGAATAAATTAAATTAACAAAATACAATTTCGCTTGTCTATAAAACTAACACAGGTGTGCCCTGCGCTCGGCATCCCCACGTCCAAAAGTGCCCATAAGACTGGCAGCGTTTCCGCGCTGTATTCAGCTATTGCTAGTGATAGTCCCCGGAGCGTGGATCACGCCCCCTCTCTTTCAGACGACGCCCGAGATCTGATATGAATTTCTATGCCTCTCTGCTCCACGGTCCCGCCGTCTCAACGGCAAATGGGACAAATAATTTTAATTGTTAGTTAACATTTTGGAAAAGTGAGAAATTAAGATGCATAGATATTACTTTTAATTTTATGCAATATTTTTCTTTTTGTGAGAAATCTTTGCCCTTCATAAGGGCTCCCAAACAAATTTTATACGGGGCCCCACCAAGGCACGTTACGCCACTGCAGCGGAGTCTTAGTAATAGGGTCCCGTTTTCACCCTTTGTGTACGGAACCCTAAAAAGGATGCTATATATGGATACTGGTTTTAATGTTTCAAAATAGCGCAACAAAAGGAAACTTCTTTTAACTAAATTGATTGAAAGTATTTATTTTTTACATTTTAAACTTTCGTCGCAATATAATTTCAATTGATATCAATTTCTACGAACTACCTATTTATAAATTGCCCTCAAAAGCTGGAATTTATTTGGTTCTCAAATAAATTTCTCCAAAGAGCCGTATTTTCGACTAATAAAATAATAAGTACCTACACAATCTTCTACTAGGTTCATCAATATTAATTGAGTATCTCCGTATAATCAGAATCAGAAAATTTTATTTGCACCAACAAGTAGCTTAGAGTATTAACATACACAACTTAACATATGTATATGCTTACTATACTTAAGTCTACTTGAGGACCCTGTTTAATAGGGTGTTGCAAAAAACAAAGTAATCCTTATAAGCTAAATTTAAATGTAAATTATAGTAAGTTAAATAAACTTTGATATGTCTAAGTATAACCTATGTATTATTATATAAATGTAATATCGTGATATTAACGCGCTTTTTCATCAAGGTACTCCTGTATGCTGTAATAAGATTTTATTGTAAGAAGATTAGTTAGTTTTGTTTTAAAGGCAGTTATATTTGGTTCATATCTTATTGATTGCGGTAGTTTATTAAAAACTTTTTAGATAATTCTGTTAGAATAAATTTATTTGTGCCGAAAACAATTACGTTATGCCTAAGATAATTCTGTTAGAATAAATTTATTTGTGCCGAAAACAATTACGTTATGCCTAAGATAATTCTGTTAGAATAAATTTATTTGTGCCGAAAACAATTACGTTATGCCTAAGATAATTCTGTTAGAATAAATTTATTTGTGCCGAAAACAATTACGTTATGCCTAAGATAATTCTGTTAGAATAAATTTATTTGTGCCGAAAACAATTACGTTATGCCTAAGATAATTCTGTTAGAATAAATTTATTTGTGCCGAAAACAATTACGTTATGCCTAAGATAATTCTGTTAGAATAAATTTATTTGTGCCGAAAACAATTACGTTATGCCTAAGATAATTCTGTTAGAATAAATTTATTTGTGCCGAAAACAATTACGTTATGTAGGCATAACGTAATTGGCATAGCAACTAATTCTATAGTATATCCGAATAAAACTTATTGGCGGCTATAAAGGTAAACCCAATCCTTATTGGGCCTTATTGTGTAAGCGCTCTGACGTTTGGCTTCGCTTTTCCTCCCGCTCGCTCTCCTGGCGTGAGTAACTGGCGCGAGCAGGAGAAAAAACGAAGCCGAACGTCAGAGCGCTTACACAATAAGGCCCTTGAACCAAAGCTCACATTACAGCTGCGCTAGGGTTTCGCGCAACTATTGGCTAACTTCACACACAGTGGCCAATACTTTGATTCGGCTTATAATACTTGTTTTAGGCCGAATGAATGACGAGTGAAGTTAGCTACAAGCTGCGGATAGCCCAATCCTGACTGAAGCTTACATTACAATTGCGTGCTTTGAGGATTGTGTTTCGCGCAGCTATTGGCTAACTTCACACACAGTGGCCAATACTTTGATTCGGCTTATAATACTTGTTTTAGGCCGAATGAATGACGAGTGAAGTTAGCTACAAGCTGCGGATAGCTCAATCCTGACTGAAGCTTACATTACAATTGCGTGCTTTGAGGATTGGGTTTCGCGCAACTATTGGCTAACTTCACACACAGTCGCCAAGAACTTAGATTCGACTTATACCTCTAATCCTTGTTTTAAGCCGAATGGTGACTGAAGTTAGCTACAAGCTGCGCAAATTATCACTCTCTTTTTGAATGCCCCTTTTCGCCCCGCTCTAAACAATGCGGGGCGAATAATAACCTTAAAAAAGAGTCATGGGCGATTCGCCCCGAGGGCCGAGCCGCTTACGGGGCGAAACGCCGCAATACCCTCATCAACGGCGCTGAAATACATAATATGTATAAACTGCTAACTACGCAAGGACTTGCCTCGTGTCGTAATATTATTATTATCTTCTTTGCTCGTGTTAACTCGAGGCAGGCCTTTGTGTGTGTGACGAATGTCGACAAAACAGTAGACAATGATTTTATTACTGTACTTTCTTTTTTTTTTTAATTCTGAATAGGTTTGCGTTTGACCATCTACTGCCTGTTGTTAAGCAGATAAGTGGTCTAGGTTGTAGCACGCTTACCTAGAAGATACCTATTTACTCGGGATTTGAAGACTTATCAGACTTTTTAAACTTTTTTGTTGTGTGGGAGTCCCCCTTAAATATTTTTTTCTGTTTTTATATTTGTTGTTATAGCGGCAACAGATATACGTCATCTGTGAAAAATTCAAAGTTACCTACAGCTATCACGGTTCATGAGATACAACCTGGTGACAGACAGACGGACGGCGGAGTCTTATAGTAATAGGGTCCCGTTTTTACCCTTTGGGTGCGGAACCCTAAAAAGTGGTTTACAAAACTTTTAATTTTCTTGTTTACTTGGATAATGATGAATAATTAGGCAACTATGTAAGTACTATGTTTAGGTATTTTTTTCTAACAGATCAACTAACATTTTAGCTACAATATTCACACGCAGCAAAAACCAACTTAAAATACTATGACTACAATTCATACCTACCTACTTTAACTTCGATTTACTAAATGAATGAATACTTCGGAAAGTATGTATAGTTCAAGAAGGAGAAAGTCATTAAATTCGTATGCCATAATTTATGGACGCCGTTAAACTTCTAGATTCAAAAGTAAAACTTTTTATCTACTTAGGCTCTCAGGAACCTACCACGAAGATATTATTATTCAAAGAAAAAAATGGAATAAAAAGATTGCTACAAATAAATACCTACTATAAAAAGTTTCGATCAACCTAGAAACTGATTTTCATATTTTACTGATAATGTAATCCGAGCAATAATGTAATCCGAGCATATGTATTTACTATGTAGGTACTTTCATTTTTATGCATTTAAGTAGATTATTTTCAAGTTTTGCCTAAGCTTGATTCACCTATGAAGTCTAAGTATCTTATGCTAGTCCTTATGGATTATGCTAGGGGCTTATTCTGTACATCAAAACTAACAACTTTTGTTCAACGACTTTTATCAAATGTCAAAAAAAATGCTGTTCCATAGAAAAATATCGTTCACCTTCGACAAAATGTATGGGAAAGCTGTTTTATTTTTTTTTGTTTTGAAAAAATCGCTGAGCAAAAGTTGTTATATTTGATGTATAGAATAAGCCCCTAAAAGGATGCAAATTGATTACCAGTAAACCTGTATAATGCGTTCCGCAAATTGTACCTACAATAAATTGCCCTTTCGGTCTGAACTCTACATCAACCTACGTAGAACTTGGGAACTATATCGTTTTTACTGAAATATATCTACAAACATAGGTACTTGTTGAATGCAAGCTTACTCGAACTTTCAGCTTCAGTCTGTCTCGGCGTCTCGCGTTGTGAGCACGCACGCACCGGCATTTGCCAATCGCGACAAAAAAAAAATACTTTTCGAGTGGCCAGTATTTTGGCAAAAGAGGTTTCGAACTTTGCGGAACAGGACTGGCCATTTCCCACGTCCTAAAAAGAAAATAAAAAGTTTTTACAGTGACATTTCATTTTTTAAATAATTTAGTGCTCTGCGTTTTGTTTCGGACTTTCACGATCGATTCTTTTGAAGTGAACTGAAAAGTTTATAATGACTGCAAATTAAGTTTTGGTACTTGTAGTGCGTGCAGTGGAGAGTTTTGGTTTTTATTTGCTTCAAGAGGAGGTATGTACTTGTAGTATTATTACGAAGTATAATTAATATTTTTTGGATATGACTTTTCACGCATGATCAAATTATTTTTTTCGTTTTGAATAAACAAAAAAATGTAAAATTGTCGGTTGGTATATTATAATTAATTATGTAGGTATAAAGTTTATAAAATAAATATCCACTGTTGTGGTTTACACCAAATTTATGCATTTTATGAACACAAATATTTTAACTCTATTTACTTATGTCTATATTGCCTAAAATAACGTCCATAAAACAAACTGCCATTAATTTTGATTTCAACTCGTAGCTTGTATGGTGCGTTACACACCTACGAGTACTTACGAGAATATAATAATATAGCTAATGGTAGCAATTCGGCGACATTCGCATTAAACTATAACTAGTCGCACTAAAAATTTAAGTTTAGTGCAAAACTAGCGAAAGGCTATTCGGTGTTTTCTTCGAACTAAATTTAAAGCTATTTTAGTCGTCCGCCATGAAGAATTAAATTGAGTAACGCCACTTACGCCATCTAGTGGTGAGTAGCAAATTAGTTCGAAAAAGCCCACTAGATGGCACAAATATTAATTATGGTTGTTATTTTTATCTGTGGCTGATCCATGGATATATTACCTAAACATAGAAAATCCTCGGGCTGTTCCCAATTTGTTACCATATCAATAACATAGTTACAATTATGTTCTTTTCTATTTTAAGTCTCAAGAAATACTTACTATATCTGTTACGGATTATCACAATCGATTGTACTCCAAAAACGGTGCAACGCGCTTTATTTTGGAATAAGACTTTTACATTATTTATTTCCGTGGAATGCACTAGCTTTTATATCTATGATTTGATTAAAAGGTTGGAGGTAAAATACAACTCGTTGGCTTTTATCGTAACTTTAGCTAAATTACTTTGGCAACACTTTTGTTTACATTTTTTTCAGTCAGTTCACATTTCACAAAAACTTCGTAAATCTTTGCTATAAATATCACTAGGTACTACTATTATCTCTAGACTTTTACAATGAATAATGCCAATAAAAAGCAAAGGGAGATGTCCTCTCCACGCCAACATCACGATACTGAGAGGCAAGAGTACATTATGTGAAAGGTAAGCAATTCTAATTGTCTTGTAAGTAGATCTCTTTTTGATAAATCAAGCAACTAGGTACTAGGAGTCAGGTACTCAAGCTGTCGTGTTCCGAAAATCTGGCCAGTGAACTCAATGTCCTGGCCGCTACTTGTACCTCCTTTGCTTGTCTTGTGATATCTTCAAAAACAATTCTTGTAACTCTTGTGTAGGTACCAACTAAATGAATATCATGATAAGGTCTTAATTTGATAAAAATTGTCCAATAGGTTTGGAATGTATGGGTATGACCTAGACAAAAATGAAAGCGAGAAAGATCAGACGGTCTATACATACTACTGGATGAGACGCAGACCTAGACGATACAGAAACAAAGATTTTGGAAGAAGTCGGGTCTTCATTGGTATTTGGCCACGACAGCATAGAACTGGTAATTTACTGGTATTTATTTTTACCTTCACTAATATTTTTTACAGTCAATAAATAAAGCAAGTAACTTGAATAATCCTTATTAATAAAAGAAATATGTTAACTACTAATATTAATACTTATGTACTATGTAGGTATACGAGTAGGTATACTACTACTATTTAAAAGTACTAGGTAAAATACTGTTGTTTTTTGTGTTTTATCATTTGTTTTGTCGTTATGTATTGTACCTCTTATTTTTGTTGCAAATAAAAAATTCTGTATTCTGTACTATTTAAATTTAATTTTGTAAAAAAATATTTTGTTTTACAGGGTATACTGCCATTACCATCTGAGCAGACAAAGCAGGGATTGTGGGATCTTTCTAGGATGAACTCCCAGAAATATATTATATCGAGGTACCCATACAACCTCCATCAGCAAGCCAACCTGCACTTCCGCATTCAACAACAAGCCAGCCTATAGCATGTCAGTCCGCACAAAGCCAGCCCACAGCGTGTCAGTCAGCACAAAGCCAGCCCACAGCGTACCAGTCTGCACAAAGCCAGCCCACAGCGTGCCTGCATTCTGATCTGCCTCAACCAAGTGGAAGGCAGCCTCTGCCTCGTCGTCATAGAATCCAGTTGGCCAAGAACAAATGCAGCCTCAATCAAATGAAAGGGCTTGTTGAGCAGAGTGGAATTCGTCAAATTATTTTTATTTAGAATAATATTACTGATAAATTTTTGTTGAAAGAAATAATAAACGATTTATGTATATTTTTATGATTTTATTATTAAAAAATATAGTAATTAAATTTGGGCATCTCGCTTGCGATGGGAAATCTTGATCTTCATTCTATTCTGTCTCTTCTGTTCCACCAAGAGTGCCATCCTCATTGTTATCTGCAACATGATAATTATATACAATAATTACTGTTTGTTTGTAGGAAAACGCGTAGGAAAGCCAGAGATAGGGAGCACTGGCAACTTCTAGAGGCCTATGTCCAGGGTGGACAACCTAGTGAAATATGTAGAAATAAGAAAAATGTTTCATAAGGATTTAATATACTAGAGAATAAAGGCTATTTTTTTTCATTTTATTAATTTTTGTTGGAACAAATAATAAACCATGTAAGTACATTTTTAGCGTTTCATACCCAAAGGGTAAAAACGGGACCCTATTACTAAGACTCCGCTGTCCGTCTTTCTCCAGGCTGTATCTCATGAACCATTATGCTAGAAAGCTGAAATTTTCACAGATGATGTATTTCTGTCGCCGCTATAACAACAAATACTAAAAACAGAATAAAATTAATAATTTAGCCATTTTTTCGCTCGATATTAATAATGGTAACAGATAGATGCCTAAATATTCACAGAATGTTTAGTTGTGATACAATTAAATGATAAATTAAAATTAAATAAATATTTAAGGGGGGCTCCCATACAGTACGGAACCCTCTGTGCGCGAGTCCAACTCGTACTTGGCCGATTACTTTATTTTGATGTTTTTATTAATAAAAAAAACTAGAACTTACTTCAATTTTGGCATATCAATCTCGCTTCTGACCGGAAATCTTTATCTTCATCATATCAGTCACACTTCTATCGCACCAAGAATTAATTGTTGCAGTTTGTCTTCAGTACCTCATTGTTATCTGCAATGTGATATAGAATAATATAATTAAACAGATATCAATCTTTATAGGTCTCTTATCTTTTCTCATAGATGAAGGATGGCTCTGCTAGCGGAGCGAAGACCAATCCTTCAACTATGAGTTTCTTATTGTAAGTATCTAACTGTTGGATAATTAATTAAGGAGTTTAATTGCTTTGAATAATTAAAGTTCTCTGTAAATGCGGTTTGTTTGTCAGCTGGCGTCATTGGGAATTTGATGATTTTAGGGCCCAGTTGTGAGACTTGACTGTGGCGTCAAGACATCTGCTGACGGTTGGCTGGCTTAAGCCCAATAAATTGTTTTGGCCACATGCTGAATGGAAGACCATAGCATACAACCTCTATATGTTTTGGGATATCTTATAGAGATGTGCTTTCTCAAATTACCTAAGATCACTTATTAACTGTTGAGCTCCAGACTTTGGAACTCTATAGATACCTACAGATTTCTAAATTTTTCCTCTTCTATCTGAAAAGGGTCTGAAACGTCCCTAATATTATAATTCGAATTCAAACGCTGCAATAATTTGGAACTAGATGAACCACACATGAACTCTCACTTGTTTAGTGAATCAAGCAAAAACAGGTTTTTGGCTTTTTACTTACCCTTCCAATAGATCAACAGTTGCTGCCACAATGAAATATTCCATATTTCAGGATTAATTCGACAATAAAACCTCGATAAAACACATCAAATTCTCCAAACTAGTTTTAATCGCCATGTTTTTAATGACGACTAGTTTGACATTTGACAACTAAATTTTAGACGTAAATCACTCTAAAATGTGGGCCGCCGAATGCATTTCGACCAAATTGAGTAACTAAAATCGATTTAGTCGACTCGACCTAAAAATAGTTTAATCGTGTAGACATCCGAATACCAAAGCCTAGTTTGACAGGACTAAACCTATTTTAGAGAGAACTTAACTATAATGCGTGTCGCCGAATTGCTACCAATGTCGCCTGCAGTGAAGGTTATAATCATTGCAAGGTAAACACGATAAAATTACGCAATACTTACTCGTATAATATGCAGTTATTACAATGTTTCATTATTAAAAATACGAATGATAGAACACGGCTCTTGAGTTCCGATACATGCCTTCCTATCCTTGCTTCCACATGACAAATGTGTGCAAATGTGGACACAAGAAAACCTATTTCTCAGTTCAATATGGATCCATGGAAACTTCTTTTTTTCTCTGAAATCCTCGAGTAGCAATAAGGAATTGAATTTTAAAACAAACCAAAGTTTTTTTTTAAATAAAATTATCTACACTACATGAAAAACTGTACATATCATTTAATTATTTTCTTTTCCAAACTTTAAAAAAAGTTGGTATTTAATCGGTGTGTGTGTGGGGGCGATAAGTTCTGAACTGACGTCCCGCATGTTTTGTGCAGAACTTCAATACACGTTTAATAACTTACAACCTTATTCGTCGTGTCGATTTTTAGGGTACCGTACCCAAAGGGAAAAACGGGACCCTATTACTAAGACTGAGATGTCCGTCTGTCCGTCTGTCTGTCTGTCCGTCTGCCACCGGGCTGTATCTCATGAACCATGATAGCTAGGCAGCTGAAATTTTCACAGATGATGTACTTCGGTTGCCGCTATAACAACAAATACTAAAAATAAAATAAAATAAATATCTAAGAGGGGCTCCCATACAACAAACCTGAATTTTAGACGTTTTTCGCTCTATACCTATTAATAATGGTACCAGGTAGATGCTTGACATTTTCACAGAATATTTAGTTTTATATTCCCTTCAATAATAAATAATAAAATTAAAATAAAATAAATATTTAAGGGGGGCTCCCATACAGTACGGAACCCTCCGTGCGCGAGTCCGACTCGTACTTGGCCGATTATTTTCTATATTTGAAACTTACGATATAAAAAACGTTTTTTTATTCACACATAAATATTCGATGTAAGTATGCACGTTATGTACCGTAAAAACAAAGATGAATGATCGCTGGCAGTTTGATATTCAATAGGCAATGAAATATGAAATTCGTGGAGTATTTTCTGTAAGAGCCTTCGTCTGAACTGACGTTTCACATTTACTTAATTCGTCGGGTAGAATTTTCAAACCATGTCCCGTAGCAATGGCTTCTTTGGTAATTATGTACGGATTACTACACCACTGACTTATCGGTGAAGGAAAACATCGTGTGGCAATCTTCATACTTCAAGGTATACTAGCTGCACCCATGAGCGATGAAGCGAAGACCTTGTATGCCATGGTCTCGGATATACTCGTACTCACTAAGCGTATCCGGGGGGCGTGGGTTCGATCCCCACCCAGGGCAAGTATTTGTGTGATGAACATAGGTGTTTGCTCTGTGTCTGAGTGTTATTTAGTTACTATCTATATAAGTATGTATTTAAAAATATGTATAAGTATATCATAGTATATCAGTCTCTGGCAGCCATATCACAAGCTTTGCTTAGTTTGGGGTCAGAGGCCGAGAGTAAGATGTCCTCAAAATATTTATTTTTTATTTATTTTATTAGGGACGTCCTATTTGAATTAGTACTAGGCTGGCATAATTGCAAATTTTAAAAAAAACTTCGTAAAGCCGTAGAAGAAAATAAATAGCATACCTATGTTAATACACCCAAACCGCACTGAGTTATCGTGGTAGGTTATGGCCTAATCACCCTTCCCGGGTAGGGGTATGTTCAACAGTGAACCATTAAAATGCCGGCTGTCGTCATCATCGTTATTGTAGACATAAGCTGAACCACCTTCCAAATAGATCTTAAATAAGACTGATTGGAAGCAACTCGCATCTTCACTCGAAAACTTTTGACCCCATTGATCGTCAGTGCGTAAGGCCGGTACGGTGCCAAAGTAGAATTTTTAATTTCTGATTCACTGAGAATATTTTTTTCAAAATCCCAATCTTACATTCGCTGTCTAAATTGCAGTAACAAAACCTAAAAAAACGCAGCCACCACAATTGCACCAACCTACGCTTTTATTACCTATCTACGATGCAAATGATTCCATTCAGAGTGACAAAAGGAAAACTGCCAAAGGCGATGCACACCGATTTGAACTTTATTTAATGCACGTAGAATATCAAAATCTAATTGCGTTTGATCCACCGAAAATCAATTAGATAACACCTCCATAATCCAGGCTCAATTTCGATATGAAGCCTTCAGTATTTTGATATTCTTTATCGCTGATAATTTTCGTTACGCTAATCCTGAGGGAGCGGAAAATTATTTTCACAAAACTACTCGATGTATTTTGTCTGAGTAATGTAAAATTGAGCAGAAAAAATAACGAATGTTAACTAGTGATTAGGCAGAAATGGTTTTATGTTGGTTTTTAAGGTTCCGAACCCAAAGGGTTAAAATGGGACCCTATTACTAAGACTCCGAAGTCTCTCATGAAGTGATAGCTAGACGACTGAAATTTTCATAGATGATTTATTTCTGTTGCCGCTATTATAACAAATACTATAAACAGAATAAAAAAATATTTAAGGGGGCTCCCATACAACAAACGTGATTTTTTAGGAATTTTGCTCGCTATAATAACGGCAAGAGGAATGAGGTTAAGGGGGCTCCAACACGGTACGGAACTATTCGTGCGCTAGTCCGACTCGCACTTGGCCGATTTTTAAAATCTATGTCATTATTCTTATTCGAAGTGGGGTGATAAGACTAGTCCTGCACTGACGTCCCGCAAGGGTTGTTTTCTGTATTTCTCCGTCCAGTGTCTACCCGAGCCAGCCCAGCTCCTTAAAGTAACGGAGCGTGGCCCTAGGCGGCCGGCATAACTGCTCAAGTAGCTTAGATGGTGAATAACATGATGGCGATGTGGATGACAAAACTGATGCTAATGACAATGCTAATGCAGGAGCGTCATGCAATCCGTTAGCTATCTTTGTCTTTTTTAACCGACTTCCAAAAAGGAGAAGGTTCTATGTTCGTCTGTATGTATTTTTTTTTTGTGTATGTTCATCGATAATTTCGCCAATTGTAAACCGAATCAAAAAATAGTTTTTAATTCGAAAGGATTTACTCCCGAGGTGGTCCCATTAAAATTTTACAGACATCGGCTGAGCCGTTTTCGAAAAAACCAACTATAATGTAAGCAATTCGAGTGAAATATCTGATTTTTGTACACGATGAACATCGATAATTTCGCCAATTGTGAACCGAATCGAAAAATTCATGTTTAGTTTGAAAAGATATACTTTCCACATGGTTCCATTTAAATTTTTCAGAAATCGGCTGAGACGTTTATGAAAAAACAACAATAATGCAATTCTACCGAAACATTCACGATTTGTACACGATGGAAGGCGGTTTTGCCATTTTTTGCGAAAAATAATGATTAAATGTTAAAAACGATACGACAGTGAATTGCGTGCTGAACTGCGTTCATGAATTTTGAAATGCACGTAAAGTACGCTGAAGATTATTTCCATGTTGTTTCCCTTGTTTAGCTCCTTGGAAGGTTCTAGTGATTCCACTCTACCGTTAATGCACTCTACTGACCCGTGACTGACATTTGACATTTTAAGACGAGTGTGAGGTGACCTTTAGTCTTTATTCTGAGGAGGTGACCACTGTTTTCGCGTTTTCTGTAGAACATCAAAAGAATATTCAGTACATTTTTGATAAAATTCACGTTCCGGGAGAAAACTCTTTTCACCCCTTAAATTGTAACAAAATGTTATATTTTTGATGTCAATCGTTTGAGTAAAAATGTTACACGCCTGTACCTACGTCTTACTTTATTCTGAAAAGTTTTTAGTTTCTGTATACTTTTCAGCCAAAGTTTTGCGTATAAATATGACTTTTTAGAGCCTTATAACTTTTAAGATCATTTAAAAAACTGTAAAATACACTCTTCTTAAAAGTTTGAAATTTACTACGAGTATAATATCTATTCTTTGTGGCAATGTTAATAATAATATCATACAGACTTACAACTCTACCTACATAAAATAATTAGCGTAGCGTTAATATCATAGTTTGACTAGGTGTTTGTTAGCGATCACCAAAGTTAAGCAATGTTCAGCACGTCAGACATCGTATGGAAGATCGTGGGTGACTTTTACAAAGGAGCACCCGGTAGCACCCGTGGCTGCGATACCTGGAGTGAAAGGTAATACCTACCTTAAATTGTGGGACCTGATTGTTTTGCCGTTGTACCGCTTAGCCATGTCAGAGGCCTTCAGGCTGCTTAAAAACTTACACTAGGGCTCCTTCTGGCTATCCAGCCTATAAGTACCTACATACTTTACGATTCGGCCACTCTCCAATTTGGCGCTTCTTGCTTAATTACCGACCCTTAACTATTTTTCATTGCTTTGAATTAATATTATCCATTTTCTCCGATTAGCAAGTTTTTGAAGTGAAACTTCTAATGCGACTTCCAACAAGGTTGCGTTAAACGTTTAACGCTACGATGGAGGGGGTATGAAAGCACTGTTGCGTCGAAGTGTCACTTCTTCTGCGGAGGGACTCCACTTGCATTTTTTTTTACGTGTACCGGGCTAGCGTATTCAGTAGCGTTAAGTCCTCCTTTTGTAGAAATTGTGTTCAATAAAGTGTTAAATAATAAATAAAATTTTGAGTTTCAAGTCAAAACAACGTAAAATAAATAAAAGAACGGCAATAAGGAAATGATCGCCAAATTGGAAATGGCCCACTTACGTAAAATATGCGCTACTTAGAACCTCATACTAGCAATGGAAAGAAAGAAAAATAGTAGAAAAGAAAATAAATCTCTCCATTACTACCAATATTCATTCAGCTAGTTACTGAGTTTGAAATTCAGCCTATCTGTAAGTGTGTGAAAACTAGCCTACAACATACGCATAAGTTTAGTTCGAGTTTCAACATGTTAATTTGGTTTTCTCTTCGATCACCGATAGGTTAATTTGGTCCTCCCGAGCCTCAACTACCTTTAACCCTCATTAGGCTGTCAACGCTTTGAAACTAGCAGTTAGCAACTTATTTGGAATAATTATACGGCTTCTAGGGTTTTGGAGTTTTCAATTTCCCAGGCGTATAGTGTACGAGAACAAGATTTAGGAAGAGATGGCTTAAAACGATAAGTAGGACTTTCACAGCAATAGTTTAAAACCACTTTATATGGCGCTACTTATGTTTTTGTATCGTAACGATGTGAACAATAAAGAATAGGTATATACCTAAATTATTTATGGACATAATAATATATCTGTCCAGATATACATATAAAAGGTTGAATGGACCATTGGCTGTGTATTGTAAATTTTTAAAATCCCCGACTTTATTTTATTAACTTATTATAATTAAATTAATAACATATAGAACTCAGAAAACATAACTTCCCTTTCTTAGTCAATCTTTCTTGAGTAGGTAATGTATTTACTGTAAAGGCTTTCGACAAAGGTTGGGGAATTCGAAACATTGTTCAGTTGAACATACATTGTTAACCGTACTTCTGCTACTGAAAAGTTGTTAGTTCTTTTATCAGTACTAACAACCAAACTAAAGCTACTAGAGAGTTGTCCAACATGTCACAGGAACCTATTTAATTACAATTAAAAACATACCTCCGAGCATCAAAATTGTAATCGGCTGCAAAATCGGATCGTAAAATTCGACACCGGTAACATAGTAACGTCCAATCCATTATTGAGTTATTGCAGTCATAAAATTCTTTACGGCTTAGCAGATCTGCTGAAAAAAAGCCTGGTCTCTGGGGTCGTTATGGTTTAATGGCCCAACTTGGCCCAGTTTGGCCGGCCAACGAGGTGTCAGCTTAATGATGCATGGGACTTGGTCGCGGAAAATTACTAGCAAGGAAAACGTGAATACAGGTCTTCGTTACGACCAGTTGGGTCGCTTTTTCAAGTGCTATGTGCATTGCATAGCTGTCTACCTTAGGTCACGTTTATTACTGTGTGCTTATAATAATATAAGTTGTTAAGTCATTTTGTACCAAGGTCAACTTCATTATCATCATCATCATTAAATGCAGCTTTTTTATCTCTCTACTGGATATAAGCTTCACTTTTAGGGAGAAAGGTCATTGCCCTATTTCCTCCCCAAAATGTGAAAAATTCCGTCTCCCGTTATGAAATAAACCATAGATTGTGAAAAAAATAAATAAATAAAAAATGTGCTCGTTGCGCTCACGCTGATTATTTCGTTTTACATATTTACATCTGCCCTTTATCGAAAAAGTATCGTCATTTTTTTGGAAAGGGTCAAATATTGCACAGAACAGTACTTCAATAGGTAGTGTCTGATGTTCCGACACATCGTCATTGTGGCGGAGAAGAGCGCAAGCTCCGTGGTGGAGCCCGAGATGGGATAGTGCTTTCGGGTGCCGCGGAGGAGTGTGGAAGCGTACCCGTAGCCCCGACACCAGACGCAGTGGTGGAACACACAGGGTTTTTGGTGGGTATACCGTCTAGTGAGCCTCACAGGACCCACATAACCACCCGCCTGCCCTCGACGTGTATACAGTATCCATAAAAGAATTTCCCTGGGAAAAAAGTGGCCACCTGGCTTATACGAACTTATTGAAATATTCCGTTCAACTGTCATGAGTTCGCGGTAGAGATGTGACAGAAGCCTCTATAGCTGGGTTGATGACTCTGTAATCAAGTCCGATGGATACGGAGGTGAACCCATAAGTGTCAAAACAATTTTGATCCGCTATCGCTATGCAATTATGACGATAGCACTTATGCATTGTACCTATAAGCACGAGCATGTACCTAAGCAACATACTGCTCCTAAGTGCTTGTTTTTAACAAAGGTGTTAGGTTTTATTCGCCCTGTTTGTTTTTTTGTAACAAACTAGCAGTTACGAGCAAGAGCTTGTGTTTTTTGCGCTCCTAGTACGAGTATTTTATGCGCTCGTAAACAACAATTTCGTATGGAAATGAAAATGCACCGACAAAAAGCGCTGTAGCTATAAATACTATGGTAGAAAATTGGTAGTTTACGCCAACTCTATCGACCGCGTGAAAAAACTCGATTGCGGTCACATAATTTTGGAAATAACAAGACCACTACTTTTCGTATTATGAACTTTATTAGCGAACAGAAAAAAGCACTTAGCTCTCTAGGCAAGGTTCCTACCTTCCGTTTTAACAGATACTCTTTACGTTCAGATTTTGTTAGGTTCTACGAAAACATTTAACAGTGTGACGGTTGAAAACTAAAATATCGTAGGGAAACTATAGCGTACCTACAGATAGCGCGCGAGTTGAATGCAGAGCTTAGGAATGCGAATGTCTCCCCCCGCTATCCGCACGCCCAACCCGCCCAGGCGCGTGAGGTGGGGCGTGCGGATAGCGGGGGGAGATGCTCCCGCTCTTTACCTCAGACCCCGACTGCATTCAACTCGCGCGCTATCTGTAGTTACTATCGTAAAATCAAAAATTAATGCCAATCACATAACAAGGTTGCGGCACGGATTTTATTCTCATTGTAGGTACTCTAAAATCTCTGTTTAGTACTCTCAATCGCTCTATTTCTTGGATATTTTATTTGTGATACTTAAGTATACAGTGTTATTTCTAATCAATTAGCATCCTTTTAGGGGCTTATTATGTACATCAAAACTAACGACTTTTGTTCTACGACTTTTATGATTTTCTCAAAAAGAAGTTGTTGTTCCATAGAAAAATATCGTTCACCCTCGACAAAATGCAACAGCTGTTTTTTTTTTGAGCTTTGACAAAAGTCGCAGAACATAAGTTGTTAGTTTTGATGTACAGAATAAGCCCCTAAAAGGATGCTAATTGATTAGAAGTAACCCTGTATATACGGTTTTTCACTAAGCCACGGAATAATATCTGGCGCCCGGCAAATGGCATGGCGCATGTATCTTATACGTGAAAATCTTATGAAGTGCATAATAATCTTCACTGCCTCAATTGTCTTTCCGTAGTAAGACCAACTACCTAATGTCTCTAACTTCGCTTTAGGATTGTACTCGTAGGTATACTGTTTATTTATTAGTATCAAATGTGCACGCAACTCACGTCGACCAGTCGTTAATATTTTAGCTATAAATGCGGTCCTCTTTTAGTAGCTCAGACACTTAGATGTAGACTTTAGAAGTATAGAAGTAATTTCGATAAAAACAATGTAGTAGGTACTTACGTCATTGATGAAATATTTAAATAGGTGTCATTGGCGCTTGCAGTTAAAATAGACATGATTTAAGTAGATGTTACACTACTAAACGTTATTGGTTATACAAATATGTAGTTGGCGATCTTATGCCCAGTATGCTTCGAGCAAAATATATCTACAGAGCCACAGTCCCTAATTAGTGAAAGTAGTAGCGCCGTCATATATACCGACTTAGATATTTACATTATACAATTTATAATGACTCGTTTTTTCGAATCGTAAATACGTTATGTCACCTAATTAGTGCTTCTAACCGATCACTTTGGTATCGCGCGGGGTTGTAGTCGGCTTGCAATCCCCTTACGACTAACTAAAAAGCCTGCCTACTACATAGCTTAGCCAGAATTTTGCCTCTTTGACACTGTTTTTGCACGATAGTGACTTTATAGATATTTGCTCGAAGCCAGTATGTTAATAAACCAATAACTTTGTTTAGAGCTTAAAGTTATTGTCGTATTGATATTTTTCTGCTTAGTAAACAGAATCGTTTTGTGCATACATAACTCTACAAATACTACACATACATTTACTAAGTAAGAGTGGCGTAGGCGGGTAGTTTTGGTAGTTATACTTTAGTTACTCGATATAAGAAATGAGTGGGTGGAATCAAATTATTCTACTCCATGGCGCACAATCCTAAATGTATTCAGTGAAAAAAATATACGACCTTTACGTCACGCTCAAGGCTTTGCAATTGTATTTTGACCGATGTATATAGCCTAGCTATAAGTCTGTTGGCACGCTTCTCACTTAACACAGTATTGCCTCAAGTTGCTATTTGGCTGAGTATATTTTCTCTGTCGAGCACAATTCATTCGTTAAATAAATATCTCGCGTTTATTTAACAAAATCGAGAAAACCCAGCTCAAATTAAAATGACGCACCAAATTTCACGTTTGATATTCGTAATTTGGTATCGCAATTCCCATCTCTATTGTTGGGTCCCTGTCACTGTCACGCATGATCGGTAGCAACGGACGTGACGACGTGACAGTCTCATTTACAGCACTCCGGTGTTGGCGGCGTGGAGAGCAAACTGAATTCCATTTTCAAATGAAAATGGTTTTAGTTATTCGCGGTGTTTTGCAGCAATGTAATTGAGCAGTGAGCGTGACAGATTAGTTTATGACGTACATGACGTTTTATGGCGAAATTTACTACTGTGCGTTGTTCCATTTTCAAATTAAAACTGCGACTGTTTCGGAAATTAAAAACGACGAAAGCTTATTGATGTGTCACGCTGCCTGCTCCGGGGTAGTCTATGATTGCGAGTCGTGAACGTGAAAATTTAATTTAAACATTTTCTGTTGTAATGTTATTATAAAAAATGTTACAAAATGCAATCATTCAAAAATTCTACCATTCGGAAAAATGTGTAAAAATACCTACCTACAAATTTATTCTGTCTATCTTACGTACGGAGCAGATATAATTATTATGTTACATAAGTCGAACCGAAAACCTCCTCCTTTTCGTCAATCAGCTAATAAAAATCGTACTCAATCGCCTCCGCCGCGTTTGTTTAAATAATCCGAGATCAAATGAATGTAAAACGGCTTTTGGCGTACAATTTAGACTGATTGATCACGCAGCGTGCGTGTCCCGCATGTCACTACGAATTATTTCATACGTGATTAATTAATACACGATAGACAATATGGATTGATGTTTGGACTCATTTTAACTTCAAAGCTGCAAAAGGTTGATCATTAATTGAATTAGCATGACGACTGGGTAAAAAAATCATTATTATAATTAGTACGCGAGTTAGATTTTCAAAAAACATTGGACACGTATTTTATCTTTTGTCAATCGAACAACAAAGTTAATCATTGTCAAAGTTTGGGAATGGGGGTCGTGACGTCACCTCTCTTACAGAAGTTTATACATTTGTATAGCACTTGTGACGTCACACGGAACTTTTATGGGCTATATCTTCATAAATTTTTGTTTAATTAACAGAAGAAAAAATACGTGTCTAATATTTTTTGAAATTCTATATGACGGACTAATTATATTTTTTTAGTCATCATGCCTATATTCCAATTGATCGAATCGAAGCGAAGATCTTTATTTTAACACGGTGATTTTGATTTCGTTTCGCCATATGTTGATTTTCGTTTACAGGTTGCATTTTTCTACCAATCTCGTCGAAACTTGACACACAGGTTTTGTATTTTAATACATTAGTTGTCGGCATCAATAGGAAAAAATGCCAAATTGATGGTTGTCGGCGATTTTTGCTTAGGGGGGATTTCCCTTAAAAGGAGGGGGGAGGGAGGTAAATTACTGCTCTATTTAACAGTCAATTTCGATAATATTTGGCAAGATTGTTTAGTAGGTCAAAAGCGAGTTGAGATATAGGCATATGAAGATTCAGCTAAAACGAAGTGTCCCAAGATCTACCTTTCTTTCGGAGAAGTACTAGTTGTACATAGTATCTTTAGTCTGGTGTACTAATTCACAATCTTAATCTTCATCGTCATAATTTTAACCATAAGACCACTGCTGGACATAGGCTGCTTAAAAAATAAGTACTACGGAAATCTAAATAGGGTTACCTATAACCAACAATATTATAAATCGTTTTGCCTTCTGCAAAGCGAAAAATAATTAAAAATCTATGTGTAAAGTAAGTACGCAAGGTAAAAATAAGCTGTTTTAACGAGGCTAATCATAAATCTTACTGTAACCGGTTGTATTTAAGGTAATCCACTCTTCGCTTGCCTATTTACAAAATGAGAGAAATAATCGGCTAAGTACGAGTCGGACTCGCGCACGGAGGGTTCCGTTCTGTATGTCAGCCCCCCTTAAATATTTATTTTATTTTAATTTTATTATTTATTATTGAAGGGAATATAAAATTAAATATTCTGTGTAAATTTCAAGCATATACCTGGTACCATTATTAGTATAGTGCGAAAAACGTCTAAAAATTCAGGTTTGTTGTATGGGAGCCCCCCTTAAATATTTATTTTATTCTGCACACACGGCAACCGAAATACATCATCTGTGAAAATTTCAGCTGCCTAGCTATCATGGTTCATGAGATACAGCCCGGTGACAGACGGACAGACAGACAGACAGACGGACAGACGGACATCGAAGTCTTAGTAATAGGGTCCCGTTTTTCCCTTTGGGTACGGAACCCTAAAAATGAGTATGATTTATAATAATTAAGTACCAATGTTGTCATTGACATAGAAGCCGTGGTGGTCTAGTGGTACTGAAACTCGCCTTACAATGGTGAGGTCGTGGGTTCAAATCCCGGTCCCGTACCAATGAATTCTTTGAAATTTATGTACGGAATTTCACACCACTGGCTTTTCGGTGAAGGAAAACATCGTGAGGCAACCTGAATACGTCCGTAGATGAAATTCGATGGCGTATGTGCATCCACCAACCCGCACTGGGCCAGCGTGGTGGATAATAGCCCAATCACCCTTCGTGGGTAGGCCTACGTCCTGCAGTGGACTATCAAAAAGGCTGGTACAGTACAGTACAGTTGTCATTGATTTCTAATAATAATCCTATTCCATTTACCACCCTGCCGTTAATATTGCCTTAAATGCTGTTCAAATAAGTGGCAGTATTAATAACAGGGGGAAGGGCTGCTACTTATTTTTTTTATTTCATGTTTTCCAGTGTGTTTGTACCTTAAGACGTCGCTCGACCCATCATATCCAAAAGCTATTACTCAGTACAAGACTTCTTAGACGAAAAACGTTTCGACACCGCAAAATAGTAAAAGTAAAATACGACAAAATACTCAGCTAATGTTGTTCCCATTACCTTAGTGTTTAAGTTAATTGCAATACCCTAATACAGGGTCCATGAATATGTAACTCTAAGTTTATATAAATGATACATTTATAAATTAGACTAAGAGAATTTGTATTTATGGTGCAATAAAAACGATTGAATTGAATTGAAAAAAAAAAAGATGACACATTTAATCGTATTCTAAGGAACAACAGCAAAAATCGTGAAAAAGAAAATCAGCAGTTCCATAATCATATTCTGTTGATATCGAATTTTGAATTTGAATTTTTGGGACATCGATGTCTAATGTCCGACTTACTTTTGGGAATCGATGTTTAGAGTACCTATGCCCAGAATAGCACTTGCTGAACTTTAACTGACTGGTGGCTGAAAGCTTTATTTTAATTTTTTTACCAAACCTTTAAAAATTTTAAGCCGTCAAAATGTTCCTGTTCCGGTCGGATATCGAATAATTTCCTTTATACCGGATATTCAAATTCTTAATGGGTCCAATAAATATCTGGGTAAACTGGTGAAGCCAGGATAGGAATTATTTATTTACTTTGAATATTGTTAGCATGCGGTAGTTTACGACTCTGTGAGATTATTTGAATTTCATCATGGATGAAAGAAAGCAAAAGATACGCTGTAAAATCAACCATGTTCGAAAATTAAGTTTCGTGTTAAATAATTTCCGAGCCCGCCATATTAGTGAGCGTAATAAGATGACATTTGTAGTGAATTTTATGCCGGAGCCACACATTGGCTATGTTGGCTAGCAAATTATAGTCTTGATTCCACCACTCCAATGTATGGATCGGTCTTAAACTGATATTGATCGTCCAATATCAATCCAAGGCCGATCCACAAGACCAAGATACCTTGGTACCAAGTCTGTAATTTATAGCCAACAAAGCCAATGTTTGGCCCCGGCTTTACATGTCATGATGTCACTAATGTCAACATAGGTACCTAATTACACGATGTGTTACTCTTACGCCCATACTGTTTATATGTTGTCATCTCAGACCAAATAAAAAAATCAAGACAGAATGTTGAGAAAAAACAAGTGAGTTGGTGACCTCACTACGCCTTGCCGTGTACAGACACAATTACACACACAAACACGTACAACGAAACTACGCCTTGGTTCGTCAGTCAAACTATGGCGGAGCATCACCGACGCACTCACCACATGTATAAAAACTGGCCTCACTTGTCTGTTCACGACGTTCTGTCTTGATTTTTTATTTGGTCTGAGGTTATCATTGCACTAGTAAATTATAAACAACGTTTATTACGGGACCCATCCTGTTAAATTTAATCAAATTATAAATAAAATCGCAATTCTGAGTACAATGACATCCTAGAATATGTCCAACGTTTCGATAAACTCCAGAACATTATGTTAAGATTTATGCGTCGAGGGCGATTTAACGGAGTCTTTTTACTTCAGATTTTTAACCCTATAGAGCATCTGTCTTCTTTCATCCATGTATTTTACTAACTTTTGAGATTAGGGAAGCTTAACCCTTTAGATGTTCGGTTAATCCACGTACAAGTAAGCTCATGAATCTGTTACCTTATTGGAACATCCTGACGTTTGGGGGATGCCAATTTATAATAGCTTTTTAATTAAGTAAAACACAGGTGTTACTCACGTTTGATTTTGACCTTGAGAAAGATCGCCAAATTTGCGATCGAAACTATAGTAGTATCCTACTAAAAATCAAACGTGAGTAACACCTGTGTTTTACTTAATTAAATGTACGAAAACCACGTTAGTTTCCATAGTACAATAGCTTTTTCAACATTTTCTTATAACACGTAGACTTTCGAATTCGATGTGCTTGTTCTATAACATAATAAGTAAGCCTGTTTTTACAAGCTTTTATTTAACTTGCAATGGATGTACCTATGTATGTAAGTTCGGATGGAATCTTGCAAGTTTAATTTGACCAACTTCCCGGTTTCCGATTGAGCTGAAATTTTGCATATTATTATGTATATATCGCATGACAATGCAACAATGTGGTACCACAGAGCTGATTGCATGATGGAGTCGGAAGGTGGCCATAGGAACTCCTGTATATCCTCAGAAAAATATATATAACTTTATAAATACAAGCTTTAAATAATTTATTTTTATTTATTTTCTTTTTCGCTCTATTAGAACAACAATTAAATGACGCCGATTCTATTGGTGTTTTCACTATGTTCAAAGTAGCCCACAGAATAATGAATAGGGCTACTTATGCTTAAATTTCTTTGCGTGATCGTATGAGAACACACCAAAGTTCATCAACATCATTATTATTTTCATCCGTAGGACGACACTCCTGGACTTAGGATTCCCCTAGATATCCAATAAGACCGGTTAGAAGCGGCTTGCATCTAACGTGTTTCTGCGGTCTTGATCAGGGGCCTTACTGTGTAAGCGCTCTGACGTTCGGCTTCGCTTTCCCTCCCGCTCGCTCTCGTGGCGTGAGTAACTGGTGCGAGCAGGAGAAAAAGCGAAGCCGAACGTCAGAGCGCCTACGCAGTAAGGCCCCAGATCAGTCCACCTTATCGGTGGACGTCCTACGTTGCGTTTGCCGATACGTTATTGGTTACAAAGCACGATTTGAAGTTATTTATATAATAATTATTTATTACTGATATATTACATATACATATCAGAGGACATCTTACACCCGGTCTCTGACCCCAAACTGAACAAAGCTTGTCATATGGCTGCCTGAGAATGATATGCTACATATACCTACATATGTTTTAAATATAATACATACTTATATAGATATTTTTTTGTGTAGTTTCTATCTTATATTACCCACTGTTATTTTTGGTGTACAATAAATATATATTTATTATGTATTTATTTATAATACCTAAATAACACTCAGACACAGAGCAGACACCTATATTCATCACATATATATTTGCCCTGGGTAGGAATCGAACCCACGCCTCTTTGACCCTGGAGTCAGGGGCACTAACCACTGAGCCTTTTTAAAAATAAATAAAAATAAAGGGCTTATTTGAAGACCGGAACGCGGGGGTGATGGAGGCCCTGAGCGGTATAAGTAGTTATTTGGAAAATAATAAATAAATAATTTAATCGTAGTTTAAAATCGTATTTAAAGAGAAAGAAAATTAGATTTAGATTCATTTTAGTGTCCTCTTGTAAAGCTAGTTAAAAGCAATGTTGTTCAAATGTCATTTAAAAAAAATGTAAATCTTAAAAAGCACAGACCCTGGAGTCTGTGGAGTTTCAAATAAAAAAAAAAAAAAAAAACACTAAGCCACCGAGGCAGTTTTGTTAGTGGGTTGTCCTTAAACAGCGCTCGTCTTACATAGGTACTTCCCCCCCCCCCCCTAGAGAAACGTGGAAAGAGTAAGTAGCCGTGTTTAGAATTCTCAATGATGTTTACATAAAGTAAAATTTAATTTTCTGATTCAATATCTCCACAAAACCCGAGGCGCTTGATAAACATCTACTCTTAGCTCCTAATTTTGTGTTTTATTTATTTATCAACCCGTTATTTATTACTTTGGTTATATCAGAGCTCTTAATCGGGACCAAGTAACCTTTTAAAGTAATAATACAGATGAGAAACTGCGTTCTCTAAATACGACTCGTTTTTCTTGTTTTCTATGATCATTTTGTAAAAGAATTTAGCCAAACATGAGTTTTATTTATTTTTGGAATTATGATTTATTTTTATTACTTATAAACCGGATGGTCCTAATAACACTCATTTATTTTTGGAGTTTGTTCGCTGTTGATCGGTGATTACCTCATCATAGGAAGTCTACTTTTGAACATATGTCTCCCCTATTTATGACATGATCGGGTGGAAGCGAATTACAAACACCGCGTTCATAAATAAGTAGCGCATCTGCCCATGGACTACCTCAGTGAACTTTATGGTCGGATCACATTGGCCATCAGTTTCTCGTGCTATTTGCCTTGCCCACGGCCATTTGAACTTTTATTGTATTTACCCGACTGTCAAGAAAGGGTATTGTTTTTCACGCGCATCTTTACATAAAAATAATGTGTATTCAATTCTTCCTCTACTTTGTTTGTAAATTTCTTCATTGCCATAGTATCTTCTAAAAAGACTGGTCAATAATAAAGGCATTTTTAGATTTGTCTCAAAAATTCAAATGTCATTAGATGTACCAAAAAACCATAGAGGTACCAGAGGGATAATGTGATCGATCGAGAAAAGAAAGAAAGAGATACAATGATTTAATATGGCATGAGTTAGAAAGAGACAGGAAAAATATCTCGATTGGGTGGCTAGTTGCCGTGTTTTTCTCTCAGTAGTGTCAAATTCCAATACATATCTGATAGTTTTGACAGCCATGGGCCTGATTTTCCATACATTTTTGTAGATGAGAATTGCCTCAAGCGACAACAGCGCTATCTCTCTGTAATAGCTCTGTGCAAAAAACAAAATGGCTGATTTTTGGCGCCAACTAGTGAGATAGGTACGTATCTAGTTTAAATTTTTTGTTGAACTAAACATTTCGAATATGGTATTAAATTAAAAAATATTTAAATTACCTATATCAATTATTTATTTACTTTTAATTAAGAATAGGTACGAGTAAAATACAACCATATTAATCTTTTTTAGTAAGTCGATTTTTGCAGTCGACTTTTTTAGCTTGGGTGCGATAAACTTGTTTTCCTATTGCAACTTCTAATGCGCTGGATATAATCAGTTGCTTTGATTTTGATTAATAATACTTACTTTCATTCCTTAAAACCATCAGAATAGAATAGAATACAGAAATTTATTTGCAACAAAAAAAGAGGTACAATACACAAACAACAAAACTATTCATAAAAAAACAACATTATTACACGTAATACTCTTGTCACAAAACTGGTCCCAACTCAGCGTAATGCTAGTTGCGCTTACGAGCAACCAGCACTAGTATTTTGTTGGAACCAGCAAGTGACATTACGCCTGAAATAATGCGCGGACAGCAAAAAATAAACAAACAACACATCACGTTCAGTACAGTGTGCAATTTTGCACTGCAATCCCTTCGACGGCGTCGTCAAACGTGGCTCGTGTTGACTTACCTACCACCCACTTACACAACATCTAGGTCAGGGAAAAGTTACTAGTAGTTCTTACTTTCGTCTATTTTCTAAGCTGACTATATAACCAGTTGCAGTTTATGTAAGCAACTGTATCGATAGTAGGTATATAATATCGGTCAATAGTAGGTATACAATATAGGTAACTAAACATAGGTAGGTAATATTGGTAACTACAGACGAAAGCCATATTTATTTAGATCGTTCTTCGTTATAGGGTATAGAAAAGTTATGAGCTGTTATTTAAATCTTGCTTTGACTGTGGATGGATGTCCTACGCTGCGCGTTTTATCATTCCACGGATTTCTTCATTTTAGATTTCGATCTCACACGTGTGTTTGTTAAAGTTTTGAAATTAAATAGAGATCTTTTAAAAACAAAACAACTGACTATAGCCAACTAATTTCAAAGCAGACCAAAATCTAAAACCTAGAAGTGCCACGAAAATGCGATTTTATGTTATACTTAGTCAAAATCAAGTTATGAAGTACGCTGATTGTGAAAATGTACAGAGTTTGTTATTCCTAACTACTGAAACCACAAAAGCATTCAAGAAGGAGCCGACTAGTTCCTAACATTAAGCATCTGCAAAGATATAAGCAGTGTTGCCATTTGGATAAGACAGTCAAGTCCGTATGTTAAAAATCCGTATTTTGAGTAAAAATCGGTACATATTCCAAATACAATCCGTATGTATTAGGTACAGTATATCCTGTGTTCACCAAAGTTACCTCGTTAAAATTGCAATCCCCTAGTTGACAATGAGGAAATATAAAAACAGCAGTATGTAAGTTTATAAATGTTTTTTGCAAAAAATAGCAATACATAAAAAAAATAAAAAAATATACGCGTCGAATTGAGAACCTCCTCCGGTGTAGTTCGTAGGTCAAAAAAGAATAGCATTGTAGAACAAACTATGGCATATACCTAAAACGACTTGAAATATCCAAATTGGGCCATTGTGGTGAAATTTCAAATAACTTTTATGAGGTAATAATAAGGTATCAAGGAAGATAATAGTGTCATAAAGCCGTCAGTGAGTGGCGATACCGCGAATCCTGATTCCCTGGGGCTTAATGAGACCCCTGACTCCTTTTCTGCCTTAACCAGCCGACTAGGAGAGGAGTAGAGACTGCAAGATCTATAAACCTAAGCTCCAAGGTGGAAGTGTTAACAACTTCCCTGTCCCCATAGAACTCATTTTGACTATGGCCCACGTCCACTACGTACTTGAATCTCCACTACAGTAATCCGAAAAAAATTACGAAATTTTCTTTTATTAGTTTAAACATTAAGTTTTTTGCTATACGTCCACTTATGATTTAAAAAGATATCACATCACGTTCATGCCGAAAAATGTGCTTAAAGTTGTATTGAGAAATGAGTCACCCGTGACTCATTAACTTGTTCAAATACGTTCTCGTGAGTAACATATGACTCACTGGACAGGGAAAGGGCATAACGCCGCGAGTAGCGTCTAGTGATAGCGCAGCACACCTCTCGACAACCTAAGCCGTCCACACCAATGTTGCCCCTCCGGCGCCAAGTAAAAGAGTGAATAGCCAAGATGATCTTTTTTCCTAGCATCTCGGCATTCATAATACATTCTGTTCAAATAGGCTAGACGGTTAAAAAATATATAATTAGTCCGTCAGATATATGTCAAAATATATTTGACAAGTATTTTTTTCTTTTAAATTTATCAATTAAACAAAAAACATATTAAGATATAGCCAGTTAAAGTTCCTCGTAACGTCTCGACTGTATAGACTACTTACAAAAGTATAGACTTTTAACGAATAAGTGACTTCACGAGCTGAACTTTGACAAGGTTTATCTTTGTCATTTAATTTTATTGTTTGTTTGACAAAAGAAAAAATAATTAGTGTCCAATATTTTTTGGTAATCTAACGAACGGCCTAAAATTATAATAATTATTTTTTTCACCCAATCATGCCTACTGAATATGCCGTAGCATAAAATATCCAATATCCGTATAAACACGGACAAATCTGTAAAAATAGGCAACATTGGGCGTCAGTAATGAGGCAGATACGTAGAAGAACCAAAGCTACCGATATATAGCCCAGCGGATTGGCAAGTTGAAGTGGTGATGGGCAGGGCATAGCGCGGAGGACTGATGACCGATGGGGTCGAAAAGTTCTCGAGTAGAGACCACGTACCGGCAAGCGCAGCGTAGGACGTCCACCCACAAGGTGGACGGATGACCTCATTAAAACCGCAGGATCACGCTGGATGCGAGTCGCTACCAACCGGTCTTATTGGATCCATAGGGGGGAGGCTTATGTCCAGCAGTGGACGTCCTATGGCTGATGGATAGATGGATGGTCGGCAGTAAATAATATCCGTAACTACAGACAAAAGCCCTATTTCCATCGTTCATCGGCGTACAAGTTCATTCAGTACAGTGTTACATAAACACAGAACAACACGCCAGCATTCGTACGTTAGGATTGTTTACGGCTGGCCTTCTGAGAAAAACTGATTGAGCCATATTGAACCATAAATTAATCATGAAATTAGAGGAGAGAATCCGGCGATAAGTACTCAGTTAAAGTAAATCCCATAAAATGTGAAAAATGCAATAACTATCGCTATAACTGTTATAAAAAGTTGTGAAATACAATGTAAACACTACTCGGTTAATTTATTATGTACTAGCGACCCGCCCCGGCTTCGCACAGATGTATTATATAGGTACATATAAAACTTCCGCTTGAATCACTCCATCTATTAAAAAAAAAAACACATCAAAATCCGTTGCGTAGTTTTAAAGATATAAGCATACATGGAGACAGACAGCGGGAAGCGACTTTTTTTTATATTATGTAGTGATCTATGTAGGTAAGTAGGTACTTAAAATACGAGTATGAGCACCAAAGCTGTACTATAGGATGACCTTAGATAGAGACACTAGTAGACTGAACAAATTAATCGATTTGTGTTTACATTGAAAGCTGCATGAAAGTGGATGATTATAATATAGTTTGTGCAAAAAAAGAAGGGTCGTAGGTGAGGTCGCCCGTGTGCCATTTTAGTGCTGTCATTGCTAGTATCTACAACTAAAAGTGTTTGAAACTTGGTAGACACCAGTTCGTTTTTCAACAGTAGACTCGTGTCTACCAAGTAGTCGGTACCTTGGATGCTGATTAAAATCTTATTGTTAGTTCACCGTAACGCCACGACGGTTCTCTTTTTGCACAAACTCCACCATAAGAGTGTGGATGAATTGTGTAAAAGAGTTGAAGTAGTGAAAGGAAACGTGCTATGCCGATCCCTCCTCGTCGGAAAAGGGCAAGGAAATGATGATGATGAGATTGGAAACTCCACCCACAAGGTATACCGATGACCTCATTAAGACCGCAGGATCGCGCTGGATGCAAGCAGCTTCCAACTGGTCTTATTGGAGATCCATAGGGGAGGCCTATATCCAGCAGTGGACTTCTTATGGCTGATGGATGGATGGATGGAAAGTCTACTAGTGTGATATTTATAAACTTATATTAATACTCATATTTTTGTGCGTAGTATGCTTCCCGTAATCTCGTAAACAATAACGATGTCTTTGAACCATACATCTATTTCGACAGTTATTAAACACATCAACACGAATTCACGATAGGCGCTGTTTATCTGTTTTTGTTCAACGTTTGGCACAAAAAATCAGTATGGACATTTAATTTGAAAAAAAAAACAATATCCTTATACTACGGCTCTTTCGCTACGGGACTTACGCGCAATAAAACAAGAGATACGTAACTAAACACCTCGTTTTCTTTTAAAATACTAGTTTCTAATGGGCAATGACTTCCAGAGATGTTTAAATATACTCATAATTATGAACAACTTTGATTATGTGACGAACTTTGAAATCGTGAAATAATTGGCCAAGTGCGAGTCATACTCCCGCACGAAAGGTTCCGCACCGTATGGGAGCCCCCCTAAATATATTTTTTTAATTTATTAATCTTTAGAGATATTTAGGGCAGGCCTACGTCCAGCAGTGGACGTCCTATGGCTGAAAGGAAGGAGTAAGGATGATATAGAGTGGGTTATGGGCTCTACGCATTCTGACTACATGTCGATAGGTTACAATATGCAGCCTTTTGAAGACAAACGTTTCGTGTGTCTCCGTAGAGGACAAAGCGTCACAAATTAGTTGAGTTAGCGGTTTGTGGTCGCTGCACGTAGGTGTCGTGAACATAGCTTATCTCGACAAAGCTACTGCAAGGGCACTTGGTATTCTGTGGTTATTGTTGCTGTGGAGATAGCTCCAGGTATATTTATTTATAGATTGGGTGCTAGTTTTATTGCATATAAGTTTAAGAAGGCTTTTAAAAATATCTGAACAGGGTCCTCTCAGCGTAGGGAACGCATTGGTAATGTGTCTGGTGTTGTTGTTGTCCATAGTTGACGGTCTCATCAGGACTTACATACATGCCCATCAACCTGTTTTCCAATTTAGTAAAAAGATATGAATAATGCTATTTTCTGTATGTACTCGTACCTATACAGCCAATTTAACACAAGACAAGATGTTTTAGGTATTCTAAAAGATTTAATATCGGAGTACCAAAAATATCAAATATATTACTTTTTCTAAACTTTTCAGCCACATCCAAAAAGATGAGAAGATTTTATTAATACTACATACTCGTATGACTGAGCTTGATAGGCTGAAAGATCTAAAATTGAGGCAAGGCGTTACAAACTTCCGGTTAGTAGGTATTTACCTACCAAAGTTTTGCGCGTGTGTAGGGAAAACGTAGCGTCACATTACTGTGGTACCTTTTAGCTAGTGGTGAAGGTAGGGGCCCGTGCACGTACGAGTACGTGCCGTGACGTTGCTTCTCTACCGGGTTACGTCTAGCAAAGCTACGGTAAAAATAAATCTAAAGGTAGGTAGGTCTTTTACATCTTATATGCTCGCTTTGTTAATAGACTTCCAAATAGGAGGAGGTTCTATGTTCGTCTGTATTTTTTTTGTGTACATCGATAATATTTTTGTCAATTGTGTACCGATTTAAAAAAATGATTGGTTTGAAGGGGTGTACTCTCAAAGTGGTTCCGATTAAATTTTACCGAAATCGGCTGAGTCGTTTTTTAAAAATCAGCAATAATCTACTTGGATGTTGTAATGTTGCAAACGGGGAAGCCGTTTGCAGCACCACAAGTTAAAAAAAAGGATTAGAGAACCCGTAATGTGGCAAGCGGGGGAGCCGGTTGCCACACCACAAGTTACGAGACTTCAGAGAAACCTAACCAACCTAAGAGTCCTACCTAGTGGATAGGATTCCTAACGGTTCGGAGATTAAAACAGAAAACTAACCTTAGTATTTACACATTTATTTACACAACACGCACTGCACTTATAGTCAATTAAATCTTCAAGAAACGGAGAGAGGGAGAGAGAATTTTGAAGGTGTCCTTGGAAAGTTAGCCAAAAGGGAGAGGGTAGCACTCGTAGAACCACGCTGGAGGCTGGCCGAGGATTTTCTAGAGCCTGAGCTGGACCCGCCGATAGTGTGGCGCCAGCCAGGTAGCGCTAGGCGAGCGCTAGCGTGAAGACATCTGTCGACTGAGGTGGAGGCGCCGGCCCAAACCGGCCGACAGGCGCCGGCCCAAACTGGCCGACAGGGTTCGAAGTGAGCACCAGCCCAGTGCTCCAGGGTAGGGGTCAGTGGCCCCAAAACAAGAGATCCTCCTGGAATCAAAATCAAAGGAACCGGAGCCTCTCACCCTGCTTGTTACTCGACGCTCATGCCGTATACAGGACTCGTCCACGCAAACTCAATTCAAACTTATTACATTATTATAGGGAAAAAAGGTGTCTTCCAGATCACTTCCAACTCAAGACTGCCCAATTTTACAAAACAAGGATCGCTGATCCTGTCAAAGAAAACAATTCAAAAATTTGAATTTCATAACTAGAATTGTAAGTTGGCAGTGTTATCGTTGAAAGAGTCTGAATGTAGAGAAGCTAACAAAAAGGTTAGTTTCTCTACAATGTCACAATGATTCGTGCAAAC
Source organism: Hypomecis atomaria (assembly GCA_964007245.1). Lineage (NCBI taxonomy): Eukaryota > Metazoa > Arthropoda > Insecta > Lepidoptera > Geometridae > Hypomecis > Hypomecis atomaria. The sequence goes on from OZ023282.1 coordinate 4,260,760, forward strand.
TATTCGAATTCTGTACACGGTGTAAGTAGGTGGCGGGAAAAATAACTAAGTATTATAGTTAGTGGGTAGTGGTGAAGCTTTCGGTCGGTGCACGTACGTGCTATGAACATAGCTTATCTATTAAGTTATGTCTAGTAAGCTAGAGTAAAGATAAATGTAAAGGTGTATTTTACAGCTTAGATGTTCGCTTTGTTTTATATCATTACCTCCTATCTTTGTGCAAACTGGGTAGAGTCGTCATTGTCGTCGTCGTTTCAGCCATAGCACGTCCACAGCTGCACATAGGCCTCCCCTATTGAGCACCAAGGAGATCGGTTAGAAGCGGCTTACATCCAGCGCGATCCTGCGGTTTTTACGAGGTCATTCGTCCACCTTATGGGTGTAGATAGGTATACCCCGTGGTGTAGATGCTGGGTAGAGTATATGTTTACGAAAAGAAAATCAACTTTGAATCGGATTGAAAACACCGTAATTATTTGAGTAATCGGGACGGCAGTGTCATTTTTGAGTCTCGAACTCTCGATGGAGAGGGGAGAGGGGTGGCCAGCTAGTGATTTATGTTTCTATTACAAGCTTTTATTTAACTTGCAATGGCTGTACCTATGTATTAAGTTCGGGTGGAATATTGCAAGTAAAATTTGACCAACTTCCCGGTTTCCGATTGAGCTGAAATTTTGCACGCATATTATTATGTATATCGCGTGACAATAATATGGTACCTACCATGGAGCTGATCCAATGATGAGGTCGGAAGGGTGCCATAGGACCTCTTGTACTAAGCAAGATAGACCCGTCGTTTTTGGGCTCTTTTTACTTATCTTGGCTAGCACTCTGCTGCTACATGATATCCAGGATCTCAAAAGCTTGTTTTTAAAAAATTTATATTTTAATAATAATTTATTTACTACTCATTAAGCAGTAAAAAACATCTGCCGTCTGCCTTTGTCGATAGTGCACAAATTTTACTGACAAAAATTGTAATAAAAAATTGTGTACTTGCATGCTGAATTGTTTAAGCCAGTAGGGACGGTATAATATTTATTCCCCAATAGTATGATGGTAAATGTACTACTTAATCAGTCGCTGCTCTTGTATTAAACGTACACAAATACATTGTAGCCATTGTATGTCTGTACGTCATCAGTCGCCAGTCAGTCAGCCATTCAGGACAACGCCTCGTACTTGTGTTTGTGTGATGTGGGTATTCGCTACCTTTCACTATTATAGTACTACTCAGTTATGAAGTATACTGGGAGTAATGAAAACGATAGATGTAGATTTGATATGATATGTACTGCTACATATCATATCAAATCTACGTCTATCGTTCATTCTGGAGAGTTAACGCAAACATTTTTGTGTGGAACTTAAGCTTGCTTGGCTAGAAAATTAAGAGATGAGTGAAATCATTAAGTAATTTCACTAGAGGTTTTTAACCGACTTCCAAAAAGGAGGAGGTTCTATGTTCGTGTTTATGTTTTTTTTTTTGTGTATGTTCATCGATAATTTTGCCAATAGTGAACCGAATCAAAATTTTTTTTTAGTTCGAAAGGGTATACTTTCAAGGTGGTCCCATTTCAATTTTGCAGAAATCGGCTGAGCCGTTTTTGATAAATTAACAATAATGTAAACAATTTGAGTGAAATATTAGAACTTTGTACACGATGGAAGGCGGTTTTGCCATTTTTTGCGAAAAATAATTATTTACACCCATTGATTAGTTAAAATGACTATGTTGTAGCGCTTGCCTGACTTCTGACAAAGCATTCTAGATAAGTACTCGTACTTACTGAAAATAATATTTTTTCCGAATTCTAATTCATTTACTTTTCCAACTTCCCACCGTTTCTCGATCGTCCATAAAAACATGAAAAAACTCGTCGCGGCTTTGCCCCGCTACAAATAAATAATAAGTAAGTTCGTATAGGCCGGGTGTCTATCCCCGGTGTCAGAGTTTTTAGGCCGCCTGAAGGCCTCTGATTTGGCTAAACAATAGGTACCTAATCTATAAACCTTTTCGAGAAAAAAAACTGAAAGTTAGGTAAATCCATAAAACAAATTGAGCTAGCTTAGAAAATCTAAGCCCTCTGTGTACCCTACCGATAAACCCATAAAAAAGAAGACTTTGTTCTTATCACAAGCTTAAGATGAGAAGTTTTGAAAATTTTACTAATTTATTAAGATACCCGCTTTACCCGCGGCTTCCTTCAAGATCATTATTTTTTCCTAGATAAAACAGAGGCTATGACACTTTCTAACCTTTAAACTATACTTATCCATGCCAAAAATCAAGTCTAGCCTTTGCTCTGTTGTTGCATGAAAAAGTAGCAAACAAACCAATAAACCAGTAAATACAATTTTGCAAATTTTTTATCAAAAACGGCTCAGCCGATTTCGATAAAATTTATATGGGACCACCTCGGAAATATAGGTACCCTTTCGCACCAAAAAATACTTTTTTAAACCGTCTCACAACTGGCGAAAATATCGATGACATTCACAAAAAAATATGTACATACAGACGAACATAGTACCTCCTCCTTCTTGGAAGTCAGAATAAAAAGAATCGCCTTGAAATCCATTAGTCCAGCATTTATGCCACAGACAGACAGGTAAAACATAACATTGGAATACTCAAACAAACAGGTTAAATAAACCTCTTTTTGTAAGCGTTTCGGCTATTTAGGTCTTTAACGATATATATATATATTTTAATGATAATTTTAATTGAATAATAGGTAGGTAATATTGTTATGAGAAGCAGTTACCGAATTCTCACCGAAATGTTCGTCCCCGTTTTTTGTCAGAAGTCTTAAACTGACTGCCTCGGTGGCTCATTGGTTAGTGACCCTGGTATCTGGGTCAAAGAAGCGTCGGTTCGATCCCCACCCAGGGCAAACATTTGTGTGATGAACATAGGTGTTTGCTCTGTGTCTGGGTGTTATTTACGTATTATCTAATATTTATTAGTATGTATTTAAAACATGTATATGTAGTATATCAGTCTCTGGCAGCCATACTCGTATCACAAGCTATGCATAATTTGGGGTTAGAGACCGTGTGTAAGATGTCCCCTAATATTTATTAATAAAAAAGCCATTTACATTGTGGTAAATCGCAGGATTTCTTCGATTCGGATTAGAACACAAGCTACGATATGGAGCTCGACTGGGGCTGGTGCTGTCGGCGCTGCGGAAAGCGTGCCCGTAGCCCCGCCACCAACCGCTGTGGTGGAACACTCCAGGGTTTACAAGGAGTATACCAACCAGTCACCGAGACTTCCACATAATCATACCTGCCACAGGAGCGGGGCATTTCGGAATTTCCGTAAACAAAAAAGGTCGCAAGATCCCTTGAAAATTCTCCATCCTTCCATCGCCCTTTGAAGTTGACCTCTTCAGCCCAAGTCCTTCAATTAGTAATTCTACCTCGTGAACTTCGTCGAATAGGGAGATTTTAATGATCCACCCCCGCGTTTTACTTTCGGAACTGTATTTACAGTTTTTATGAAACAATGACAGGTCAAATTCAACTGCCGTAGGTACAAGGATGCAGATATTTTAAGGATTAAGTCCGTCATCATTATTTTTCTGTACAATCAAGGGTTAGGATTTAAAATTAAACATTTTAAATCTTTGACCAAAGCGAAATACAGCATATAATATCAAAGCGAAATATAGGTTTTCAATAAGAAATCACATTAACCTGGCATGAATGAGGTGAAAAATTGTCACGCTTGCTGTGAGGTGGGTATGACACAGGTGATTGCCGATATTGATTACTGAAATGACCTAAAAATAATATTTATTTCTGAAATATATTAATTAACAATGCGTAAGAAGTAAGTACGTATAGGCTGGGTAGCTAGCCCTGGTGTCAAAGTTTTTGGGCCGCCAGAAGGCCTCTGACTTGGCTGAAAGGTTATAACAACCTTTTTAGTAACAATTAGCTTAGTGAAGTATTATGAGAAAATAACCCATTACTATTATTATATAAGTATTTATATTTCTTGAAAAATAAAGTAGTAGGTATTATTTACGCACAAAATAACAGTTTTTTTTTTATTTATTATTATCAACAAAAGGTTACAATATAATATACATATTTAAGTAACACTAAAAAACCTTGCAAAGGTTTGTCGTAGTGTTAAACTCTACGCCCAATACATAGTTCAATTCACAAATAAACAATCGGTAATTCGTGCAAAACCACAGGTAGCCGTACACCTGCGTACCGTATACGTAGTAGTATATAGAAACTATGACTTTAAATCTACAAATTTATGAAATTATGAAAATTAAACTATGGACACAAATATGAAAGGTTAGTCAGCCTTTTAAAATTTAGTGAAAAAAAAAAAAGGGCAAGGAAATGATGATGATGAGATTGGAAACTCCACCCACAAGGTATACGGATGACCTCATTAAGACCGCAGGATCGCGCTGGATGCAAGCCGCTTCCAACCGTTCCTATTGGAGATCCATAGGGGAAGCCTATGTCCAGCAGTGGACTTCTTATGGCTGATGGATGGATGGATTGAAAGTCTACTAGTATGATATTTATAGACTTTTATTAATAATCATATTTTTGTGCGTAGTATGCTTCCCGTAATCTCGTAAACAATAACGATGTCTTTGAACCATACATCTATTTCGACAGTTATTAAACACATCAACACGAATTCACGATAGGCGCTGTTTATCTGTTTTTGTTCAACGTCTGGCACAAAAAATCAGTATGGACATTTCATTTGAAAAAAAAAAACAATATCCTTATACTACGGGACTTACGCGCCATAAAACAAGAGATACGTAAATAAACACCTCGTTTTCTTTTAAAATACTAGTTTCTAATGAGCAATGACTTCCAGAGATGTTTAAATATACTCATAATTATGAACAACTTTGATTATGTGACGAACTTTGAAATCGTGAAATAATTGGCCAAGTGCGAGTCATACTCCGAAAGGTTTCGCAAGCGCACGAAAGGTTCCGCACCGTATGGGAGCCCCCCTAAATATATTTTTTTAATTTATTAATCTTTAGAGATATTTAGGGCAGGCCTACGTCCAGCAGTGGACGTCCTATGGCTGAAAGGAAGGAGTAAGGATGATATAGAGTGGGTTATGGGCTCTACGCATTCTGACTACATGTCGATAGGTTACAATATGCAGCCTTTTGAATACAAACGTTTCGTGTGTCTCCGTAGAGGACAAAGCGTCACAAATTAGTTGAGTTAGCGGTTTGTGGTCGCTGCACGTAGGTGTCGTGAACATAGCTTATCTCGACAAAGCTACTGCAAGGGCACTTGGTATTCTGTGGTTATTGTTGCTGTGGAGATAGCTCCAGGTATATATATTTATAGATTGGGTGCTAGTTTTATTGCATATAAGTTTAAGAAGGCTTTTAAAAATATCTGAACAGGGTCCTCTCAGCGTAGGAAACGCATTGGTAGTGTGTCTGGTGTTGTTGTTGTCCATAGTTGACGGTCTCATCAGGACTTACATACATGCCCATCAACCTGTTTTCCAATATAGTAAAAAGATATGTATAATGCTATTTTCTGTATGTACCTATAAAGCCAATTTAACACTAAACAAGATGTTTTAGGTACTCTAAAAGATTTAATATCGGAGTACCAAAAATATCAAATTTATTACTTTTTCTAAACTTTTCAGCCACATCCAGAAAGATAAGAAGATTTTAATAATACTACATACTCGTATGACTGAGCTTGATAGGCTGAAAGATCTAAAATTGAGGCTGGGCGTTACAAATTTGCGGTTAGTAGGTATTTACCTACCAAAGTTTCGCGCGTGTGTAGGGAAAACGTAGCGTCACATTACTGTGGTTCCTTTTAGCTAGTGGTGAAGGTAGGGGCCGGTGCACGTACGAGTACGTGCCGTGACGTTGCTTCTCTACCGGGTTACGTCTAGCAAAGCTACAGTAAAAATAAATCTAAAGGTAGGCATATTTTACATCGTAGATGCTCGCTTTGTTAATTGACTTCCAAATAGGAGGAGGTTCTATGTTCGTATGTATTTTTTTTTGTGTACCTATGTTCATCGATATTTTTGCCAAAAGGGTATTACAGTCATTTTTGAAAAGTATCTCAGTTAGATTCTGTTGATCTAATAAATCACTGAAAAATTACAAATAATAATTATTTCATCGTCAAGTGCTTTAAAAATGCATTTTAATTTTGCAGTTTCAAAATTTCGCGCGCAATTTTCGAAAACGATGGATGTCATTATTTTACTCTGTGGTCATGAATGATAGTAAAATACCCTATTGTGTACCGATTGAAAAAAAAATGTGTTGGTTTGAAGGGTTATACTCTAAAAGTGGTTCCGATTAAATTTTACCGAAATCGGCTGAGTCGTTTTTTAAAAATCAGCATTAATCTACTTGGATGTCACAATGATTCGTGAAAACTATTCGAATTCTGTACACGGTGTAAGTCGGTGGCGGGAAAAATAACTAAGTATTATAGTTAGTGGGTAGTGGTGAAGCTTTCGGTCGGTGCACGTACGTGCTATGAACATAGCTTAATAGCCGCGTACCCACCTAGCGCACAGGCTCGCGCGGCAGCCTCGCGAGCCAAATGCTCGGCTGGTGTGGACGTGCCTCGGGCTGCCTCGGGCGCGCGTTTGCTCGGCTGAGCACGGCTCGCCCCCGAGCCATCTGTTGTCGGTAAACTTGACGCGCTCAAAGGTGCCTCAGTGAGCGCTGTGTGTTAGGTGGGGACGGTTATGTTTTGGCTCGCGCGCGAATAGCTGCAGCTGAATATACACGACTGTCCATTTCGAATACTCGTGGACTTATGATGGCTCAGCCTGCCTCGCGAGGCGGCCTCGTGTAAATCAAATCGTATGATCAAAACTACTGAGGCTGCCTCGGGAGCCATCGCTCGCGAGCATGGACACCGAGGCTGCCGCGCGAGCCTGTGCGCTAGGTGGGTACCCGGCTATTAAAATTTACTAAGTTATGTCTAGTAAGCTAGAGTAAAGAAATCTAAAGGTGTATTTTACAGCTTAGGTGTTCGCATTGTTTCATATCATTACCTCCTTTCTTGTGCAAACTGGGTTGAGTCGTCATTGTCATCGTCGTTTCAGCCATAGGACGTCCACAGCTGCACATAGGCCTACCCTATTGAGCACCAAGGAGATCGGTTAGAAGCTGCTTACATCTAGCGCGATCCTGCGGTCTTTATGAGGTCATCCGTCCACCTTCTGGGTGTAGATAGGTATACCCCGTGGTGTAGATGCTGGGTAGAGTATATGTTTACGAAAAGAAAATCAACTTTGAATCGGATTGAAAACACCGTAATTATTTGAGTAATCGGGACGGCAGTGTCATTTTTGAGTCTCGAACTCTCGATGGAGACTATTTATACCAACCCCGCGTGGTCACCCATCCGTAGAACTGACCGTCCTTAGCGTTGATTAGCTTCGGTAGTAGCTGAAAAACCCTTGTCCTCGTCTCTATGTTTTTACAATGTAATATAGATTGTTATAGATAAACGCTTTCTCTCTCTCTCTCTCTCTCTCTCTCTCTCTCTCTCTCTCTCTCTCTCTCATACAGTAGTGGATTCACCAATAAGCTGAGAAAGCTTAAGCCTAAAGTGACAGAAGAATATAGAGGGGTGGCCAGCTAGTGATTTATGTTTCTATTACAAGCTTTTATTTAACTTGCAATGGCTGTACCTATGTATTAAGTTCGGGTGGAATATTGCAAGTAAAATTTGACCAACTTCCCGGTTTCCGATTGAGCTGAAATTTTGCACGCATATTATTATGTATATCGCGTGACAATAATATGGGACCTACCATGGAGCTGATCCAATGATGAGGTCGGAAGGGTGCTATAGGACCTCTTGTACTAAGCAAGATAGACCCGTCGTTTTTGGGCTCTTTTTACTTATCTTGGCTAGCACTCTGCTGCTACATGATATCCAGGATCTCAAAAGCTTGTTTTTAAAAAAGTTATATTTTAATAATAATTTATTTACTACTCATTAAGCAGTAAAAAACATCTGCCGTCTGCCTTTGTCGATAGCACAAATTTTACTGACAAAAATTGTAATAAAAAATTGTGTACTTGCATGCTGAATTGTTTAAGCCAGTAGGGACGGTATAATATTTATTCCCCGATAGTATGATGGTAAATGTACTACTTAATCAGTCGCTGCTCTTGTATTAAACGTACACAAATACATTGTAGCTATTGTATGTCTGTACGTTATCAGTCGCCAGTCAGTCAGCCATTCAGGACAACGCCTCGTACTTGTGTTTGTGTGATGTGGGTATTCGCTACCTTTCACTAATATAGTACTACTCAGTAATGAAGTATACTGGGAGTAATGAAAACGATAGACGTAGATTTGATATGATATGTAGCAGGCATTCTGGAGAGTTAACGCAAACATTTTTGTGTGGAACTACCTATAGCTTGTTTGGCTAGAAAATTAAGAGATGAGTGAAATAAGGTGATCCCTAATCATCAAAACTTTTTGCAGACTAAACATCACTAAGTAATTTCACTTGAGGTTTTTAAACGACTTCCAAAAAGGAGGAGGTTCTATGTTCGTGTTTATGTATTTTTTTTGTGTATGTTCAGCGATAATTTCGCCAATAGTATACTTTCACGGTGGTCCCATTTAAATTTTGCAGAAATCGGCTGAGCCGTTTTTGATAAATCAACAATAATGTAAACAATTTGAGTGAAATGTTAGAACTTTGTACACGATGGAAGGCGGTTTTGCCATTTTTTGCGAAAAATAATTATTTACACCCTTTGATTAGTTAATATGACTATGTTGTAGCGCTTGCCTGACTTATGACAAAGCATTCTAGATAAGAACTCGTACTTACTGAAAATAATAAAATTTCCGAATTCTTATTCATTTACTTTTCCAACTTCCCACCGTTTCACGATCGTCCATAAAAACATGAAAAAACTCGTCGCGGCTGTGCCCCGCTACAAATAAATAATAAGTAAGTTCGTATAGGCCGGGTGGCTATCCCTGGTATCAGAGTTTTTAGGCCGCCTGAAGGCCTCTGATTTGGCTAAACAATAGGTACCTATCTATAAACCTTTTCGGAAAAAAAAACTGAAAGTTAGGTAAATCCATAAAACAAATTGAGCTAACTTGGAAAATCTAAGCCCTCTGTGTACCCTGCTGATAAACTCATAAAAAGAAGACTTTGTTCTTATCAGCTTAAGATGAAAAGTTTTGAAAATTGTACTAATTTATCAAGATAGGCTTCCTTCAAAATCATTTTTTTTTCTAAATAAAAAAGTAGGCTATGACACTTTCTAACCTTTAAACTATACTTATCCATGCCAAAAATCAAGTCTAGCCTTTGCTCTGTTGTTGCATGAAAAAGTAGCAAACAAACCAATAAACCAATTACATACCACGGTAACTGCTGCGTCGCTGACCCCGTTCTAGATTCAACACGAGGATGCACCGAGGCACGAGCTACAGCATCAGCGCTTTGTGACGTTCGACCGAGGCGACCTGCGTCTGCCTCCTAGTTAGGTGAAGCAGTTCCGACTACACATCAGTTAGGCTCACTAGTATAAATTAACTATAGTTTTAATTGTAATTTCATTTATTTTAATTAAATCTTTATAAGGACATTTGGTTTTTTTTTTAAATCCTCCGACTGCAGCTACATATTTAACCAGTAAACACAATTTTGCTTTCAGAATATTAGTATACTTAAGGAATAATAATAATAATCATTTTCATTACATCAAATTTACAATTATTATTTGCAAAAAATCGCAACACCGACTTCCACCGCGTAGGTACAGAATTCGAATATTTTGCACGAATCGATGTGACATCCATGATGATTTATCAAAAACGGCTCAGCCGATTTCGATAAAATTTCTATGGGACCACCTCGGTACCCTTTCGTACCAAAAAATACTTTTTTAAATCGTTTCACAACTGGCGAAAATTTCGATGACATTCACAAAAAAAAATATACATACAGACGAACATAGTACCTCCTCCTTTTTGGAAGTCAGAATAAAAAGAATCGCATTGAAATCCATTAGTCCAGCATTAATGCCACAGACAGAAAGGTAAAACATAACATTGGAATACTCAAACAAACAGGTTAAATAAACCTCTTTTTGTAAGCGTTTCGGCTATTTAGGTCTTTAACGATATATATATATATTTTAATGATAATTTTAATTGAATAATAGGTAGGTAATATTGTTATGAGAAGCAGTTACCGAATTCTCACCGAAATGTTCGTCCCCGTTTTTTGTCAGAAGTCTTAAACTGACTGCCTCGGTGGCTCATTGGTTAGTGACCCTGGTATCTGGGTCAAAGAAGCGTCGGTTCGATCCCCACCCAGGGCAAACATTTGTGTGATGAACATAGGTGTTTGCTCTGTGTCTGGGTGTTATTTACGTATTATCTAATATTTATTAGTATGTATTTAAAACATGTATATGTAGTATATCAGTCTCTGGCAGCCATACTCGTATCACAAGCTATGCATAATTTGGGGTTAGAGACCGTGTGTAAGATGTCCCCTAATATTTATTAATAAAAAAGCCATTTACATTGTGGTAAATCGCAGGATTTCTTCGATTCGGATTAGAACACAAGCTACGATATGGAGCTCGACTGGGGCTGGTGCTGTCGGCGCTGCGGAAAGCGTGCCCGTAGCCCCGCCACCAACCGCTGTGGTGGAACACTCCAGGGTTTACAAGGAGTATACCAACCAGTCACCGAGACTTCCACATAATCATACCTGCCACAGGAGCGGGGCATTTCGGAATTTCCGTAAACAAAAAAGGTCGCAAGATCCCTTGAAAATTCTCCATCCTTCCATCGCCCTTTGAAGTTGACCTCTTCAGCCCAAGTCCTTCAATTAGTAATTCTACCTCGTGAACTTCGTCGAATAGGGAGATTTTAATGATCCACCCCCGCGTTTTACTTTCGGAACTGTATTTACAGTTTTTATGAAACAATGACAGGTCAAATTCAACTGCCGTAGGTACAAGGATGCAGATATTTTAAGGATTAAGTCCGTCATCATTTTTTTTTCTGTACAATCAAGGGTTAGGATTTAAAATTAAACATTTTAAATCTTTGACCAAAGCGAAATACAGCATATAATATCAAAGCGAAATATAGGTTTTCAATAAGAAATCACATTAACCTGGCATGAATGAGGTGAAAAATTGTCACGCTTGCTGTGAGGTGGGTATGACACAGGTGATTGCCGATATTGATTACTGAAATGACCTAAAAATAATATTTATTTCTGAAATATATTAATTAACAATGCGTAAGAAGTAAGTACGTATAGGCTGGGTAGCTAGCCCTGGTGTCAAAGTTTTTGGGCCGCCAGAAGGCCTCTGACTTGGCTGAAAGGTTATAACAACCTTTTTAGTAACAATTAGCTTAGTGAAGTATTATGAGAAAATAACCCATTACTATTATTATATAAGTATTTATATTTCTTGAAAAATAAAGTAGTAGGTATTATTTACGCACAAAATAACAGTTTTTTTTTTATTTATTATTATCAACAAAAGGTTACAATATAATATACATATTTAAGTAACACTAAAAAACCTTGCAAAGGTTTGTCGTAGTGTTAAACTCTACGCCCAATACATAGTTCAATTCACAAATAAACAATCGGTAATTCGTGCAAAACCACAGGTAGCCGTACACCTGCGTACCGTATACGTAGTAGTATATAGAAACTATGACTTTAAATCTACAAATTTATGAAATTATGAAAATTAAACTATGGACACAAATATGAAAGGTTAGTCAGCCTTTTAAAATTTAGTGAAAAAAAAAAAACTCTTTTTCGAAGCAATTTTCAACAACAAGACATGTGATGCAAGAATGCCTTGTCTTTCTGTATTTGATAGTAGAGCAAATCCCAACAACTGACATACTTTCTTACCTACTTTATTTGGAGGGTACATTGATGTCATGATAGTTCAATCAATTTCTCTATTTATTCCTAATTTGCACCTAGAAACATTTATAATTTTACATATCGTCGGGTAGGAGATACCTTTTTTTTTTTTTTTTTTTTTACCAGGGGAAATCTTTTATAGATACCACCGCACCTCGAGGGCAGGCGGGTGGTTATGTGGGAGTCCTGCCGACTGGACAGTATACCCACCAAAACCCCTGGGTGTTCCGCCACTGCGCTTGGTGTCGGGGCTACGGGCACGCTTGCGCACTCCTCCGCGGCACCCGACAGCGCTGGCCCAACTCGGGCCCCACTCGCCTCGGCACCCGTGTCCGACAGCCCTGGTCCCGATGCAACGGGTCAATTAAAGTGGCCCCGCGCCTGCCACTACGGCTGCAGAGGATAGGGAGAACGGCCGTCGCGATACCGACACTCCTCTTCCCCTGCAGCCCCACCGCCTCCGCCAACACGTTGGCGGCACCCGTTAGGGCCGCTGGTAGGAAGGATAGACAGCGGATAAGATACCTGACTTCACTCGAGCCGGGTTAAATTAGTCCACAGAGGGCCTGATTATTATCTATCGACCAAACGTAACGTAACGCAGAAGTATTTTTTTTTTATTTCTGTGAATTTCGTTTAGAGAAATGTTTGATAAATGTAAAATTACGTTAATATAAACTACTTATGCAACTGTCATATAATGAAGTATACCGTGTTATATGGTATTATTATATATTCTTTGATGCAGTTGCATACACTACTTTATCTTCACTAGTAAAAATAAAATAAAAAAACATATTGCAAAACATTAAATTCACGCGTACGTGTATTGTCACAGTGAACTTGGCGCCATTAAAATCTAACCAATGAGAGCGCAGCTGCGCGCGCAGGGCCAATCAGGAGCGAGCGCGCGATGCTATAATGAGATTTTACGATATCGATGTGGATATTATAACATCATGTGAAATTGCTTAAATTGAGTGTTTTGTTGTCTGCGCTATAATAGTAGTCATTATAAGTCAAGTATTGGAAACATAAGTAGAATGTTACAACATTAGTGTAGATAAAGTAAATTATAAACCAAGTTTAAGGTATGTTATTTGAAAAATAAATATTTTTCACACGATTTTCTTAAAATAAAAGAGAATGTTAGAGTGCTTTACGTGCTTGTTTTCATACAGTACACCCACCAGATACTGACGCCAAACAATAATTCGATAAATATGATAGATAATAAATTTTAAGTCTGTTTTTTTTTTCAGTAGTGCGCAGCTGAAAATCTTAATCAACATTTAGATACAAAACCACATTGTTTAAAAGTGTAAGATTTATTAACATTTCTATTAAATTAGATACATAAATCCTAATTAGGCGTGATAAGGCAAAGTTAATTTTAAAGTTTGGAACTCTGTTCATTTTCAAATTTGTTGTAATTACTCGTACCCGGAAAGATTTTGCTGTAATTTACGTTTAATTATATCAAAGTCAAAGAGTTACTTCTCCGCGCATAACTCCTTAGGTACCTATTATGAAATAACGTAATTAAATTGAGTTTTTATACGTTCTTATACGTAAAAGAACGTTAATTGATTTTTCAAACATATTACTGCATTTTCGGTAAAGGAAAAGATCTTCATGAATTCTACATCCCTACCTGCGTCCTACAAACGTAAGTTCTATTTTTGAGACGAAATACGACTGCGTATTTAAATCCACCAACCCGTGACTGAACCAATAGAGCAGCGTGGTGTTCGAGGGTAGGCCTATGTACAAGAAAACGCAAACTAAAATTACCAAGCCGCATTGGGCCAGTGAGGTGAACCCTGGCCCATTAGCTCTTCTTCGGTAGGCCAATACCTATTAAAAAGTGGACGATTTACAGGTCCGGTACATTACTCAGTTCGATGTAAATAATTTTATTATGTGTTGTTTAATTCTGTAACTGTTTATTTGGCCAGAGACAAGGTAAATTAACGCAGGGCAGTTAGTTTAGATGCCAGCACAAGGTAAATTTTTCGGACGTATTGATTTGTCTACACACGCCAACTAAGACTGGGACTCCACCAAACTGAAGAGAAACGATGTGGAAAACTGGACAGGGCAATATATGTATAGTCTGGTAAGTCCAATCCAATAATATGACGTTTCACGTCATATTATTTGCTTCGCAAATCAAAATACAGCTCTGCTCTACGATTGTATTTTATTTCAAGTGAGCAAAATAATGTTATTTTTAACTGTGCAGCTACAAAATTCGAATGGTTCGCACGAATCAATGTATTATCGATGTAGTAATTGTTTAAATAATAGATGATATTTCAAAAACGACTCAGCCGATTTTGCTAAACTGTAAATGGCACCACCTGAAAAGTATGATCTACCAAATCAAAAATCGGTGGATAATTGAAAGAGTAATAACTAATAACATAACAAACATACAAAAAAAAGAAACATCCGGACGAATTGAGAACCTCCTTTTTTGAAGTCGGTCAAAAAGCAAATATATCTTTTATATGTATAGTTACTCGTATTTTACAGTCTGCAACGTCTACCCAGTTGCCACATCTTTTCTCTCCACGTCAGTGGAGTTTGAGCCTTAGTGTGTGAATCATAAAATCGTAAATTATACTAGCTTCTGTAGTCGTGCCAAAGATCTAAAATGGAAGGTAAAACTAAAGAGCATTTTCTCAGATGAAGCGTGAATTTCAAATAATGCATCACCTGGAGATATCGCCAGTGTAACGAGTTTCAAGGCTTTCACTAAATATACCAAAATACTAAAAATAAAAAAAAATCGAAATGTAAAACCATAAATTGGCGTTGTTGTTAACCGATTTCGTTACTGAGGTGACACGTTCTTGAATCTCTCTCATTTTCAGACAGTTTTGAGCTATCAGACCTTTTAGAAAAACGAAGGAGGTTCAAGAACGTATTACTTCAGTAAAGAGATCAGCGGGGTAATTCTGTCAACCGATCTCGTCACCGAAGTGATACGCTCCCGAACCGCTCTCGCTTTTCTGACAGTTTTAATGACTCAAAGCTGTCAAAAAAACGAGAGAAGCTCAAGAACGCGTCATCTCAGCAACGAGATCGGTTAATATAATTGCCCAGCGGTTATCTGAATTGCCCCGTAGGATGAAAGACGGATGAATGACTTAAGGACGATCAATCTACAGAAGCGTGACTTTCAAATAAATATGCATCACCTGCTGTTGTAGCTTTGTCAAGAGGCTTTAAGAGAGAGATTAAATTGTATAAACCGTTAAAAACCTCTGCAGTCATCATTCAACTTTTACTATGATTCGAGAAAAAACATAGCTGTTTCACATATTTTTTCGATTCCTAGTTGCAATTTTATGTGAACAGGGGATTTTTTAAATCAAATTTCGGGTTGGTCCCCATCCATCCATCAGCCGTAACACGTCCACTGCTGGACATAGGCCTCCTTTTTAATGTCATGTTCATATATCAAATTAGAATAAATCATATAAATAAATTGACATAAAATTGACAATTAGTATGATTATTATTAATTATGTTAATTGTCGATTTTATGTCAATTTATCACATTTATTATTATATACTATTGTATGGAATGAAATAAAGCTTTATTTGATTTGATATTGATACCTATTCAAGCCTCGGTACTTCGTATAGCAACACCCTAAATATACCTGTTGATCTAATTTAACTGATGTTGCTCTAACCGATTTATAAAATTCATAAACATTTTTTTCTTGTCACGGTACAGATTATATGGGCCATATAAAGTTATGGGTTGTAAAACTGGCTAAAATTTGACAGAAATCGAGGCAAAACAAACATTGGCGTAACTAGAGTGTGAAAACACACTGATTTAGACTTAGAGTTGTCCAAATAGTAAGAGGTTCAGGATCAAAATCAAACACTGCAAGCAATATCAAGACTGAGACCTCACATGAAATGACGCTGAAGTCTAAAATCTGGTTTAGTTTTGTAAAAAATGTGCTTAAAGATTTATTAAGTTAATTTAAAAAAAATACCTTATTTTTAAAACAAATACGTTGCGTAAAGATTCACTAAACCCGTTTCTATTAATATCAATCAATAGTGATTTACTATTGATTTTTTTAACATTATTAAATCTCAAGTAATTTGGTTCGTAATTGCCAGAATTTTGGTTCGTTGTATTCTTATTAATTCTCTGCAATGCTTAGTAAAAAGCTTGTTAAAAAATCAGTTCTAAATACTATTTACACATTTTCAAAACTTAAGTCATTAATACCTCGTCACTTTTGAAGTTTATAGCATATCAAAGAAAACATATAACACATAAGTAATTGTTCGTACTAGAGCAGACAATACATTATACAAAAATTGATAGGTATATGTTAATTAGTGTAAACCTTGACAGTTTCGGCTTTTATTTGATGTTTTCTACCTTCTTATCATTAATGAGGTCATAAGTAGTAAGTCTTGGTTTTTCTAGGTTTTGGATAATAAGTCTTGGTCTATATAAGGTCATGAGTAATAAGTGTTGGTTTTTTAAAGAATCGAGACCAAGACCAATTCTGGACAACACTATTTTATCCACTCTAATCCTACAACGCGATTGCGGTTTTTCCCCGAATATTATTACAGTTGTTAGACGGTTACAGTGGGATTGAGAACGGGTAATGAAATTCGCAAATGTAGATTTATGTGTCTGAACGCTTAGATTAAGGCATAGACTCAACCAAAAGCGATGCGGAGCGGAGAGTGTAGAGCGTAGTACTCGTAGTCAGTGACGGAACTGCGTAAATGTCACAATTTTCACAAGTGTTTTAACACGTGGTTTTTCCTTCATAAGTCCGTGTTTGATCATCATGTAGCGACGAAGTGTATGAAGAGAAAGCAATTATTTGTTTACCGTCTCGGTCGAACATGAAGAACTTAATTAATTAGAACTTAATTAATTAATTAAAAAGAATAGATACCTACCTAATTGTATGCGCATACGTTTGCTCGGCTATGTGGCGGGATAAGCGGGCTGCAGTAGTCCTCGACACGGGTTTTCCTAGTGGGGGCTGCTTCGCAAAGCTTACTATTTTGCATTACTATTAATTATGTTTATTGCCAATATTTATCGTGCATACCTACCTTAAGATAACATTTCTAAGTACCCACATCTTTTAATTTAAGAATCTTTATATTGTTGTATTATTTATACCTATATGTGTGTTATGTACACAGTAACAGTGCAAAGCTAAAAAAAAATCGAACAAGATATAGATTTTAAGAAATGCGTTGAGACCACGAGACATTCTGCAGATAGGGCTGTTAGAACGAGACGTAGTGCGGATAGTGCCAGTATCAAAAAGCTTGGGTCTGCTACTAGGCCTAAAGCGCGTGTAGGTAGTTGTGTTTTATGTAGAAGAAGTTTACGTAGTTTTTTTTTTAACCTATAAAAATCAAAAAAAGTGCCAGTGGAGTCCCTCTGCGCGGAAGAAGAGAAACTTCGACGCAACATTGCTTTCTTACCCCCTCTATGGTAGCGTTAAACGTTTAACGCAACCTTGTTGGAAGTCGCATTAGAAGTTTCACTTCAAAAATCGCGAAAATTTAAAAACAACAAGCTCAGACTACAATAGGAAAGGTTTTATTATAGTCTGAGAAGTAGTGTTGTTTTTTGTCGTAGTTAATAAAAGCACTTGCCATATAAAAAATGTTAAATGTTTGTTTTCTCAAAACTCATTCATTTTTAATTCTAAATTCTTCTTTTAAATTGACAACACAAAGTTTTTGTAAAATGACACTATTAATATATTTTATTGTACCATTGTAGGTGAGTACATTTACTTCATTGACGTCACGACATCTCCTCGGCAACAACCATTTCAAACCAGAGTGTATTAACTAGCTTAATCAACAATGAAATTGGTCAATAGAACGATCTATAATAAGTAATATGAGTGAGTCGGGTACTTAGTGATGATATAATTTTTCAAGTGGCAATTATAGCTTTGATAAGGATCGGTATATTTGATCAACGATTAGGTGTCCGTAGGATAACAGTTAGAAATGACTGGATGACTTTATCTGAATATAAACGTAAGGTGAAAGCATGCAGTAGATATAAACATAAGGTCAGAGTGAATAGGTATCTTCTAAGTCTGCGTGCTTCATCTTCGACCACAACGTCGCTCACCATCAGGCGAGTTGGTGGTCAAGCGCGGACTTATTCACAAAAAAAAAAAAATCAGCGAATGTTTCGAACCAACCATTTTATAGCACACGTTTCAGAGAGTGCATTATTTAGTAACTATTCCTACTACAAAGATTCAAAGCTCTATTTCAACCCAAGGAATAAATAAACAGATAGTGAAAGCAGGCTTAACATAATAAATCAATAGATATCGTATAAATACGCTAAAGCCCAAGCTTTATATGGATTAGGCCATTTGGCTATTGTGTAATGATAATAAAACTCCATTTAGATTAATGGAACCTTTACCCATTTTTATTTAGGTACGTGATAAGATAACAAATGTTCAGAAGTATCAAGCTGTTATTAGCTATGGCCATTAAACTTTGTCAATACTGGAATATTTAAAATGATAACTTGATTTATTATTAGAATGAAATTAGTGCATATATATAAATAAAGTAGTAGCTTTTCTATATTTTTATATGTTAGATTTTACCGGAGACGCAAAATTAAAACAACGTGTCATACGTACATAAGGTACTTAGGTACTTATTCATTGATGAAGAATGTAAGTACATATACTTCATTCTAGAATATTATCATAATATTGTACTCTTGATTCTGTCTCTTAGTTGTACTATAGGACCATATAATCGTGACAAAAAAAAACTGTTTTCGTACAAATTCATGAACTCTCAACAAATATATAGATTTTTTTTTGTGATTTCGTAAATGGTCTTTTAGTTAAAGTTGGTTTTTATGATGAAATAATAATATTCTACAATAGGTATATCACACCGTAGAATAATATTATAATATTCTACAATAGGTATATCACACCGTAGAATCTCACACCCCCACACAAATACTCTCGGTGATGTATTTGCGAGCCCAACTCTTATGAGGCTGACGCTATGCAGATACGTCACTCATCTACATCACGTGCCACCCTACACACACACACACACATACACACAAACACACAAACATTTACCTACTACATACCTAAAATAAACATGCCATTTGCCAACGGTTGTTCTGTCTAAATTTCTTTGTTTAATATGTAAGTATTATTTACATATTACACAAAGAAACGAAGGGTTCCGTACCATATCGACTACGGAAATATGAATTAATGTAAGGGACAAAAGGCCATTTTTCAGGAGAGCCAAAAAACGATCGCAATTTTTTTTATTTCTTTATATCTTTTTTGTTTCTTGTCTGATTTAAATGACTTCTAGGGCGAAATTGCATAAAATTTTGAACTGTTTACGTTCAAGATATCATTATTTGAGATATCCCTGTAGTTTAGGAATTGACATGTCCCTTACATTATTTTTTTCTGTTAAAATGACCGAAATTTTTAAAAAAAGTTAAGGTAATGTACATCTCATAATCAAATACGAGGTAAAATTGCAGTGAAGGACATCGCTTCGATAGGTTTTTTTAAATAAATAGCCCCAAAAGTTTATCATAATCATTTATTTTCAATGTAACTATATTTAAAAATGTGTCACTGACGCTAAGTTAAAAAATAAATAACATAAACAACTTCCTATGTAATTAAAAGTCTTAAGCAATACTTTTGAGTAAGTAATATCACAATAAAATGCGTTAGAAAACTTTTTAAATAATGAAAAACTAACATTCATTATCATAAAAAGACCGTGTAGGAACTTTTGTATTCAGTCTTCCATGATATAACAATAAAAGATTCCAAAAAAAGTTAAACTACGTATAAATCTTTGTAAAATAAACAAAATCATAATATAGTTCTGAACCATGTAACAAGAATAGTACTTATAAAAATTAAATTGGTTTCTTTTATGGCAACAGTTGTTTTCATTATTTGTGGAACTATGATTAAGTTTATCCTATTCGTTTGACAAAACAAGGAAAGGCATGATCATTATTTCAATTCACTAAATATGACTGCAACGTACTATTGTATAGATATAATATGACTTTTCAAGACTTTCCTTGTGTTGTCATATTAAATTTACAAGATTATATTAACTTATGTATTTACGTAACACTACTATGTAGGAACTGCCTATTGCAATCAGGCAAATAAAAGGCGTAAGGCAATAAGGCAAGGCTGATTGCAATAGTTCCTACATAGTAGTGTTACGTAAATACATAAGTTAATATAATCTTGTCAATTTAATATGACTACACAAAGAAAGTCTTGAAAAGTCATATTATACCTATTAGTTAGTAACTATTAGTCTTCCATAAAGAAACAATAAAATCTATTAAAATAGATGATAAAATACTTATGCCTAGAAACATGTCCAGTCAAAATTAAACAAAATCAAATAGGGCACCTAAATATCCATGGTTTACCTATAACAAGCTATTAAAAAATAACAAGACAATAACCTCGATTTTAGCAAGTAAATTATTTGTAAGATGAATCTTATCCAGTAAGTTTCTTTTATTTTACAACAAAAGGAAAGACGTGAAAAACCGGATTCAAACGCTTTTAAGTGACAGTTACAAATTGGCTATATGTTTTCAAGACTTTCCTCGTATTGTCCAATGAAAGTCATAGAATTATCTTAACTGTGATAAGAACTTGTTAATAATGTTTACCAGAATTCACATAAATACGAGTATCAAAACAATGAGAAAATCTTAGTCAACATTTCTGTAGCAATGCTTTCATGATTAAATTATAGTGAAGAAAAAATTAATGCTTTTTCATCATCATCTATTCATGATTTATTGATTATTTAAATGATTATTCATTCATTTGAGGTTAATCCTAAAATTTACTGTGCGTCTTCATATTCTTCGTCTGTTTCCAATGAAGTGTCTAAAACTGCACCATCATGCGGAAGATTTAGGTAATCCGCGTGAAATCTTCTGGGAATGTTGTTTTTATTATTTATTAAATGTTGTTTTTATTAGTTATTCTATGTAAATACATAAGTTAATATCATCATGTAAATTTAATATGACAACACAAGGAAAGTCTTGAAAAGTCATATTATACCTATACAAGCCTAGTAAGTTGCAGTCATCTTTAGTGAATTGAAATAATGATCATGCCTTTCCTTGTTTTGTCAAACGAATAGGATAAACTTAATCATAGTTCCACAAATAATTAAAAAAACTGTTGCCATAAAAGAAACCAATTTAATTTTTATAAGTACTATTCTTGTTACATGGCTCAGAACTACATATATTATGATTTTGTTTAATTTACAAAGATTTATACGTAGTTTAACTTTTTTTGGAAGCTTTTATTGTTATATTATGGAAGACTGAATATAAAAGTTCCTATTGTCTTTTTATGATAATGAACGTTAGTTTTTTATTATTTAAAAAGTTTTCTAACTTTTTTTTTTAACTTAGCGTCAGTGACACATTTTTAAATTTAATTACATAGAAAATAAATGACTATGATAAACTTTTGGGGCTATTTATTTTAAAAAAAACCTATTGAAGCGATGTCCTTCACTGCAATTTTACCTCGTATTTGATTATGAGATGTACGTTGCCTTAACTTTTTTTTAAAATTTTGGTCATTTTAACAGAAAAAAATAATGTAAGGGACATGTCAATTCCTAAACTACAGGGATATCTCAAATAATGATATCTTGAACATAAACAGTTCAAAATTTTATGCAATTTTGCCCTAGAAGTCATTTAAATCAGACAAGAAACAAAAAAGATATAAAGAAATAAAAAAATTGCGATCGTTTTTTGGCTATCCTGAAAAATGGCCTTTTGTCCCTTACATTAATTCATATTTCCGTAGTCGAATATTAATGTAAGAGGCCAACTATTATAGGACATGTCCCGTAGAGGCTGCAAAAATTATAAATCTGTAATCAAACCACTTTCCTATAAAAACCTCTGCCTGTTTAAGTTTGTTTGATTTTCAATTAACATTTGTTTGTCTGCGTAAGGGCCAGTGTATATTTTTGTAAATTGATGTAAGAGGCACATCGGACTTGAAACACGTAACTTGTAATAGCGTAAGGGAAATCAATTTGTTAATAGGATGAGAAACTTAACGTATGAGGCATATTGCATTTTTTATGTCTGTTAACGTAGTTTTTACCCCTTATTTTTGATATTTTTGCTCACTTTTTTTTGTGGTAAGCGACATTTTTTTCAAGATATTAAAAAGTTATATATACCATCCGATAGAGCTCGGAATTCTGAATCCAACGATGTATATAACTCAAAATCACCAAAATGTCCCTTACATTAATTCATATTTCCGTAGTCGATATGGGAGCCCTCATAAGTTTTAGCCCCATTTCAAGCATCTACCTGTTGCCAATATTAATATCGAATTCTTGTTTTGAATAAATATTTAGTGTATTTCAGCTCTGTCGTAGTCATATAAGTTAAGGGTACTATTCAAAATCCAAATTAAATCACAAAAAAAATTAGTAATTAATCATCAAACTGTATCATGGTTCGACTATGACTATATATACTAATTTTATACTTAAATAAATTTTATTTGTAATTTTAACATATTAACTAAAATATTATTTTCAGGTTTACTACATTTTTTAAACAGATCACTAATCACTATTTTTGTTACAGGTTTAATTATTTTTTATTATTTTAAACGGATTAATTAAAAAAATTTTGTTTCAGGTTCATTCATATTTTGTAAACATACCTAAGCCTAACTTTTCTAGCCTGACCTAACCTTAGCCTAACCATAGTCGAACCATGATACAGTTTGATGATTAATTACTAATTTTGTTTGTGATTTAATTTGGATTTTGAATAGTACCCTTAACTTATATGACTACGACAGAGCGGAAATACACTAAATATTTATTCAAAACAAGAATTTGAAGATGAACTTCCGCAAAGTAACGCCTGATTCAATAAATTAATATTAATATCGAGCAAAAAATGGCAAAAAAGCACGTTTGTTTTGTGGGAGCCACCCTTTAATATTTATTATTTTCTGTTTGTAGTATTTGTTCTTATAGCGGCAACAGAAATACATCATCTGTGACAATTTCAGCTTTCTAGCTATAACGGTTCATGAGATACAGCCTGGTGACAGACAAACAGATGGTCAGCGGAGTCTTAGTAATAGGGTCCCGTTTTTACCCTTTGGGTACGGAACCCTAAAAACGAAAGATACTGGATTTCGTGACACAGGCTAGCCTTGAGCGAAATCCAATTATTATGATTATTACAATGTTGTGTTCATGTGCTATATGGATAAAAAATATGTTTATGAAGGTATTTATTTCGTCAAGAGATACCCCGTGGAGCAAGTTGTACTAATAATTACTACTAATTGGTTTTTCGTTGCAATCGAAGAAGTTGCAGGCACCTATGCCGAAAAACTTGTGGCTAAAGTGTAACAATTTCCTCGTAAAAGTGGACTAATGATCTATTTGTAGTAATACTGTAGGAACAACTGGTTGCAAAATACCTCCCGAATCTCAAAAAAAATGGTACTTGGCTTTTACATTTAACAATTGACGCCTTACGGCGGAAATAATGATGATGATGACTTAACTAATAATAATCTATCATAATTGCTACAAACAAACAATAAAAGTGGTAACTCGTATTAAGTAGGTACTTAATAAATGTTCTCTCGTTAGTTGGGGGTTGGCACACATCCAGAATTAGTTTGAGACATCAATAACCATTATTCAACCAACTCGTATGTCAATTTGCAAAATTACTGTTCTGTGTCGTTTGCAACGCTGTCTGTGTAGTTCTAATCTCGATCATAAAGTTCGGTTGCTTAATATACACAAATAAACTGTCGAGGTTAGCATTACTCTATATATTTGGCGTTATTAACTTAACAGCAAAACTACATACTTAAGCTACTAGGTACTATGTAATAATCTGCAAAGTACGAGTCGGACTCGGGCACGAAGGGACTATATGTAATGTATGGGAGCCCCCCTTAAATATTTATTTTATTTTCATTATTTATAATTAAAATAAGCATGCAGTTAAATATTCTGTGAATATTTCAAGCATCTACCTATTACCATTATTAATATCAAGCGAAATACGGCCAATAATTCAGGTTTGTTGTATGGGAGCCCCCTTAAATATTATTTTTATTCTATTTTTAGTATTTGTTGTTATAGCGTCAACAGAAATACATCATCTGTGAAAATTTCAGCTTTCTAGCTATAACGGTTCTTGAGATACAGCCTGGTGACAGACAGACAGACGGACAGACGGACAGCGGAGTCTTAGTAATAGGGTCCCGTTTTTACCCTTTGGGTACGGAACCCTAAAAAGCAATCGTGTCATCAACAAGTATAATATAAAAAAAAACTTTTTTTTAAAACTAGCTTTTACTGAAGAAGTACTCGCCAAGACAAATCAAACGAGCAGAAACTCGATCGTCATTTCATTACAGTGTTCCTATGACCACCTTCCAGCTTCATCATCAGACCCTAGTTACCATTGAAAGACACACTACTCACCAAGACTCGTTTCATTGCTAAGTTTCTTTGTCTACCTTCCAGCTCCATCATCAGATCAGCAACATGTTATCATTATATTGCATTGTCACGCGATTTACACATGTATGCCAAATGTAAGCTGCCAAATTTCAGCTCAATTGTTTTATCCTAAAGTCAGGGTAATCAAACGAAGTCCAGTATTTCCCATACATGATGTATACTCGTATTTTACGTTTTATACATGATTAAATGAGTTATAGTACATTGTTCACCGAGAGGAGAAAGTGACCGATTACCGTCGAGGGTGTCGTTTGAAGCCCGAGCCGTAGGCGAGGGCTTTAAAACACCCGAGATCGGGAATCGCACTTTCTCTCGAGTGATACATAGTGCTTATACTACACCTACGAGGAAAATAAAAAACTAAATCTTTACTAATTGAAATGTATATTGAAATTGTTGCAGTTAGTGAAGCTTAATGTAACACTTGAAAATGGCGCCAATGGCGTCTGCAATTTTCACATGTTCTTTTTTCAAATTGTTTGACACCATCCAACACACAGCTAGTGGCCAGTGTCATTTTGCGAACTTGGAGATAAAACTCACTGTAAAAACTTTTTGGCTTTTGATATTTAGGTTACCAGCGCATAGTCTTACCCAAAATTAAAAAAGAAAAACCACGTAAGAAATGGATTTTCATACACTTTTCTCTCCCGCTCAGATGCGTTTTCTCCCCGCATATTTGTTCGATATGCAATGACGTATTTTCTACCGTAAATTTGATAAAGTATCAAGGTACTTTCCGAGCAGGTGTAGTATAAAGTACATTTTCCATTTTCACACGATGAGTTACATAATTCTACCATTTTAACCGTTGTTTAATTACTTAAAATTTTAAATGCCTATTGTAGAACAGGCACGAGCGCCGTCTACTCCGTCTAGTAGTTCCAATGCTATGCTGCCCAAATTATCTAAGCCCTGCGATTAAGCTATAGAACAAAGAGGTATTTTACCATAGTGTAAACAGTGTGAAGGAAAGAGAAATACTCGCAAACATTACACGTTGGAATGAGATGGAGAGCCTTCGCATAGTAACCCAACAATTGGAAACCGGGAAGTGGATTAAATTTAGTTTAAGTTAAATTTGATCCACTTTCCGATTTCCGACACACAGACAGACAGACAGACAACGGGACAGGTGAAAGTAAATAAAAGCAAATTGCAAATCAAATTGTTATTAATGGATACGTACAAAGCGGTATGAGTCGACATTTCCAATTCGTACGAGGGATAGACTATCGGCTTTTTAGTTTTCTGTGAGATATAGATATATAGATACCTAATCTGAAGCTTTCAAAGTCAGAGTGAATGGGTACTTTCTGTGTCTGCGTGCTTCATCTTTGATCACAACGTCGCTTACCACCATGCAAGTTTGTGGTCAAGTGCGGACTTATACGCGAAAAAAAAACTTAATTTCAAAGTTTTTTCATCTTGAGCATTTCAAAACCCACAAACCACCTTTTTCACAAATTTACTGTGTAAACATAGCTATTAATAACAATTTGTATAGTTAATAATCTGTTTTCTTAGAATTCCAGCCATTTTCGCCAGTAAACTCTATACCCTAGATCATAAAACTCAATTTTGGACCTCGAAGCTCGTAGAAGTGACTACAAAATAGTTTCCGACTAAATGCAAACTGATACAGTGAATATAGGGTTACCGGTATGAATGTTATTAAATATCTGGGGTCGAGCTGAATAGCGAATATCCAATTTCAGAAATTCGCTTAACTCTACTACACAGTGTTTGTGTAGAATTCTAATATTGTGTGCAAAGACCTTTATCGTGAGGATATGCTCTCATTACTATTATATATCAGTCTAGCGCACGTAAGATAGAGAATTGATAATAGAGGAAGACTTATGTCTTGAAATGGATCGGACTAAGCTGTCAATTATAATAATGATGAAATATAGGCTATTATATGTCTAACTATTTAAGTTCTTGGTGAGTAACCAATAATAGTTCATAGACCTTGCGTCTGTTCAACTGGATCTACATGAGGCTATATCTCGACTCGCTTTTGACTGGTTTATTCATACTTACACATCTTGTTAGGATTTAGTACTTTTAAACAATTTAATTGAATAATATTTAAATTGGTTGATAAATATCAAAATTGAAAAATTAAAACAAAACAAATAAAACAATTGACTTTATTTTGTTTTTACTAGATCAAAAAAAATTCATTAAGATTTAATATTTGATTTACTTATGTTTAATTTTCCTCCGACATTCAGAATGACAACATTTTAATGGTCAGATTTAAGTTAATTGTGAAATTTAGAGAACCACAAACTCATTTTGTCTTAGCAAATCCTCACAATCACAATCAATTAGTTGGAATATCCTGTTATTAATCATGATGCTAATTTCACTTCTAGAGTAACCTTGAAAACACGAAACTAGAAAAGTAAATACAACAATGTATACAAAATACTCAATGTCATGCGACAAAACGTATCAGAAAATTAATGGTTTTTAGTAAACAGTTAAAATAATAATTAACTTGACCGGATCCTTTCAAGCAACAAAGTTCAAGTCTATGATTTATTCACCTGAGACGTGAGTAGATATCAAATGACTAATTGTTTCCAGCGACCCACATCATGAATCAGTGTTTTCAGTGGAGCGAAACATTATTTGTGTTCAAACGAAAAGCTTGCAGCTTCGTATGCTCCATGTTACCTAATGGAAAAACGTCAGAAGTTTCCTACAATATTTTCTCGAGGGACTACCATTTCATTTCTAACTTTTCTTCTGAAACTTTGCTAGAATATTCTTAGATGGACACGATAATAATTAAAACTGTTATTTGTTCTCGTATGGAGGAAAGACTATTCTTCAATTTAGCTACTTTTTCTAATAATCGTACCCTTCTTTTTAGGGTTCTGTACCCAAAGGATAAAACCGGGACCTTATTGCTAAGACTCCGCTGTCCGTCCGTCTATCTGTCTGTCCGTCTGTCTGTCACCAGGCTATACCTAATGAACCGTGATAGCTAGAAAGTTGAAATTTTCACAGATAACGTATTTCTGTTGCCGAACAACAAATACTAATAACATTAAAAATAAAAACCGGCCAAGTGCGAGTCGGACTCGCGCACCGAGGGTTCCGTACAAACCTGCAAGGTTTACAAAGTTCGTTCATTACGACAAAAAAAGTAATAAGTTTATATTTATTAAAAAATATATATTTTGTAATGTAACTAAAAATATAAGGTTTTCGGAATTTTTCCTTTATGTGTGCTATAAAACGTTGCTTCATGCCAAATTTCAAGATTCTAGGTCGACTGGAAGTACCCTTTAGGTTTTGATTCCCTTGCGAGTACTTGCGAGTTTCAAAATTTGCGGCATAAACGGCTGTATCTTTTGATTGCGTTGGCTTAGAAGTTTGATTTTTTCACAGCTTCAAGGGACAGTAGACCTGAGTAATTGATATAAATTTCAGCTTCATACCTCCACGCGTTTCTGAGAAAAAGGGTCTTGACAGACGGACAGACGGACAACAAAGTGATCCTATAAGGGTTCCGTTTTTTCCTTTTGAGGTACGGAACCCTAATTATATTAATATGGGGGCTCTCATAGAGCAACCTTGTTTTTTTTTGCCGTTTTTCGCTCGACAGGAAGATGCTTGAAATATTCACAGAATATTAAATTGTATATTCCTTTAAAAAAAAATAAAAAAAAAATTATAAAAAAATATATGGAGGGGCTTCCATACGGTACGGAAACCTGCGTGCGCAAGTCCGATTGCACTTGGCCGATTATTTTTCGTTGATTCGATTCAAACTGAAAATGTTTTTTATTTAAATTTAAATATTCTGTGAATATTTCAAGCATCATCATAGTTTAAGCATGCCGTTATTAATATCGAGCAAAAATCACGTTTCCTGTATGGCAGAGCCTGCCTTAAATATTTATTTTTTCACATAATTTTTAGCTAATAAAAATTATGTGAATATTTTAGTGTTGTTTCATTTGCTATCACCGTTCATGGGATACAGCCTGGTGCTATTAAATTTACTATGGCGCCTTCACCCATTATGCCTAATGCTGCGTATGATGTCACCCAACGAGATGGTTTGACGATTTGATTAAAACCGCAGGATTACGCTGAATGCAAACCACATACAATCCGTCCAACTGGAAATCTGTACGGGATTATTCAGGGTGTTTTTGTAATTAATGACACCGATTTATTATTCTCGAGTAACATAGTACTGCTAAACATTAATGGTGAACAACTAACGCACTTAAAGTTCGCGGACGACATTATAATATTTGCTAAAACAAAAATGGAGCTCCAAAATATGCTAACAGGGATCTAATGTCAAAAGAAATAGATATAAGGATTGGCAACGCCTGGAAAAGCTTCTGGAGACTGAAAGATGTTATGAAAAACAGAGAAACCAAGATGTTCATAAAAATAAACTATACAACACGTGCGTGCTACCAGTTCTTACTTATGGCTGCCAAACTTGGGCTCTCACAAAAGCGCAAAACACCAAAATAAAGACATGTCAAACAGCATAGTAGAGGAGCATGCTGAATATCAGGAAAAGCAACAGAATAAGAAATAAAATTCTCCGAGAGCGCACGAAAGTAGACGATGTAACATTGAGAATACGGAAATTAAAGTGGAAATGGACAGGCCATACAAACGAATAGTATTTTGGCATCCAAAAAACGTTAAAAGGTGACGTGGCCGACAGGTCAGAAAGTGGGAAGACGAGATAAAAGCAACAGCAGGAAAAACATGGACCAGAGCAGCGCTAAACAGGGTAGAATGGAAAGGAATGGAGGGGGCCTTTGCCAAATTTGGGCAAATAGACATAGTTGCCGATAAGAAGAGTGATACCTAGTGTTTAAAAATTTGCTAAATATTGTAAAAATTGTTTGAATAATGGCTTATATTATTTTTAACATAGTACTGATCATTACGACCAACTTTTGCTATGGGACCTACCCTGAAATCCCAAAAGTCAGTTGATCCATCCATACAAGCAATTAATCGACTTATGACAAAATCTTATAAAGCCGGAGTAATGCACAGCCGCTTTATTTTCACGATTCCAAGTTTGGCCCCGCAGTGAAAGTGAGTGCAAATAATGAACACAATAATATCCTAACACATGTGTCTGTTTTGACAGAAGTGGACATGCTACATAGGACGATCATGTTAACATCGCGTGTAACATTAGCATCAGCCATAAAAATCATTCCTACTTAATTATTTTCCAAATTTTCATCGGTACTTATCTTTTCTTAATCATGTCAATATACAATAATTATAATTACACGTCAAATTCAATTCGTCAAGTGCTTGTCAAGAAAACATGTCAAAGAAGTCCCTCGTGTGTGGATTGTGACCCAAACGTTCCCAACTCACTAGCGGTATTTCGACGCTGCAGGTACGGCTAATGAAATTTGCTGGACTAAAAACAATCCCGCTCGAGAATCCCGACCCTTCTCACGCAAACGCTGCCCAAGTTCATAAGCAAATTTCTTGGATTCGGAGCCTCACGGTCCCGCCGTTTGAACAGCAAACGGGATTAAGTCGTACGCTGTTGGCAAAGTGGAATATTTCGTGCACTTGCCTCTGGCCGCTGACTCTGCTCCTGCACCCGCGACTTGCTGAGTGGACGGAAGGTGGCAAGAGGCGAACGTGCATACGCACGTCGCAACACCCTCTCCATCAGGGCACCAGAGTTTAGGCCGTCCAGCCGCATGCCGTCTGTACGGGACAAACCTATAGCGGATAATATGCACGGCACCTCTGCTGAAACCAAGGCTCGCTTAATTATTTTGTTGATGGCGTGGTGTCCTCTTTTCAGCACAACGTACGCAGCTCAGACCATGTCGACCGGTTATTTCGACCTGTGCACCGCAAATACATATGTGCGGCTCGTACAGTGCGCAACCAAACGCTGTTCCACAGCCGCCCCCAGGGAGTCGTCGTCTAGCAGCATGCCCATCTGAGGTGACGGTAAAGCATGCAGCCAGTGCTTTACCGTCACCTCAGGTCCGCGACTCGGGCTCGGTGGCGGCATGAGGCGTGCCGATTCAGTTCCTGAGCTCTCATTGCGCAGTTTTGCCCAATAACTGTTTGGAGACACTGTTGTCCCAAGCCTTTTGTGATCCACGCTTCTCCGGCACGCTCTCACCCGGACAGAAACCCGTCCACATATTCTTTGCCGCAGCAGCGTATGGGATTTGAATCATGTCACCGTTATTAGACAGAATCTGAGCGACAAGATCCGCAGCCCCACACGAAGAGGCAAGAAAAGCAATTGGGGCCCGTCTCCCGTTACCGGCGCACGCCTAGACTTTCATGCTTAATAGGCTAGCTGGGCACCACTGCTGTTCACTGTTTTTCTTAATTGGTTAATCTATTAGAGAGTTTTGCAGATAAAGGCTAAGTTACGTCATATTCAGACTTGGTGTAAAGTTAGTACACCTGGAGTACTACCTACTTAGATGTAATGGTGTACTACACCATTA
This sequence comes from Hypomecis atomaria, assembly GCA_964007245.1. Classification (NCBI taxonomy): domain Eukaryota; kingdom Metazoa; phylum Arthropoda; class Insecta; order Lepidoptera; family Geometridae; genus Hypomecis; species Hypomecis atomaria. The sequence goes on from OZ023282.1 coordinate 4,291,885, forward strand.
TATCTCAGTAGGTACATTTTTGGCACAATGTGTGTTGTGTATACTGCGAGCAAACCTGCGATCAGCAAGAAGCAAACTTCGTTATTTTACTTTGATTTATGAGGATCACTATCTCAAAGTCTAGAATTATAAATACAACGCGGCATCACACTCGATCTATTTCCAATTTTCTCCGCACTCGATCACCGTGAAATAATTATATACTGTAATCAATACTTCCGACAAATTGACTTCTTGGCACGAATCCTCCCTGAAATGGCGTCGCCGCTGTGATCGATCTTGTTTCTTCAAGATTTTCTATTATGCGAGCTCTGTTTGCTTAAAAGCAAACAGAGCTCGCTTCGATTATAAATAATCAAATGTTGCCACAAACTGGGTGTTAGCTATACTCATAAGAGCGTATAGGCCTTGGTGTTAGCGATTTTTAGATGCCTTAGGGCAGTGGTCGCCAAAGGCCGTCGGTATAGGTGAGGGTCTATCGGTAGCGATAAGTGCACCAGCCGGTCATATGTACCTACTAATCATATCTGTTTTCAAACTACTAGAAAAGTCTAGTATTTCGCGGTAACGTAAAACTAACTCTGAGTATAAGTCTAGGTATATAATAATTATGATACTTAGTTTAATTTACAACTTGTAAGAATTTAATTACTATGTATATAAATAGGTAGTCTAGTCTACTTTGTTCATACTTGCTTGCAAATTCCTAAAAATACCAAAAAAAAAACACGCTTGTTGCACTCTTGCATATAAGTAGTAGCGTAGTGTACTTTGTTCAAGAATGTTTTGAAATTACTTTAAAAAAATGATGTTCGCTGCGGTCACGCTTGATAGCAGTATGATTAGTGTATTAGTGTATGATTTTTTTAAATTTGAATCAATATCATATCATAAGTCCTCTTACATCGCGCATTTAAAAGTACTCGTTTTCGTGTTTCTCGGCCCAATGCCTGGTCTTAAATTTGCTGATATCTGTTTTGAAGTTACTGAATAAAGACGAAAATTTTGGCGCTCGTTACGCTTGCGCATATTAGCAGTGAGTTATTTCTGCTTTTCTCATGTCTGTTGATCATTTAACTCACGATAGGACATATAGTTTCGATCTAGCGGGGATCTAATTTTATTGTTTATCACAAAAATAACTCCTTGACCTAATTTTGCAACGAAAATGCTTAAATCACTATTTCACATAATAATTACATCCTTAATAATCACAGAACATAAGAAACTATTTATCGGTATGCACTTTAGCAACACTGCATTCGGCAATGCAGTGCATTCTGTAGGTAGGTACGAGTATGTTACTTACCTACGCGTATTGCGGTGTATGAATATTTTCCTACTTCTAATACCCTCGCGCCAGGTAAAGCGAAAGCCTTGCTCTGTAGATCTCTATGGACATAACATTTTTAGGCATTCAAAGCTAGTTTCATCTACGTTAATTAGCAGGCGTGCGTTTTAAAAACGTTCTATTTTGATAAAGATAAAGATATTCTCACAATAAGATGTTACAACAATAACAAGACGCAACAGCTTATCCTAGCGGACATGCAACATTTAGTTTTGGTGTGACTAACAAGCTTTGTATGTTATCTTGCACCACAAACTAAAAAGATATAATTTTTATAAGTAACTAGCTAACCCGGTGAACTTCGTATCACTATCTGTCAATTACTGTCAATGCAGGAACATTTTTTGGAAAATTAATGTTTCTATTACTTTTCTCGCAACGTTTATAAATTTTCTTACCGTTTAAACCTTCCCTTAACTTCCACAAATATTTCAAAATTAGCCAAATCAGTTCAGCCGTTCTCGAGTTTTAGCGAGACTAACAACCACGATTCATTTTTATATATAAGAGAATATAACTATTACATACCTATATTTGAATCATATACCTATACTAGTAATTTTATATTAATTTACCTATACTGGTAATTCTATATTCTATATTTGGAATCTAAGGGTCTGGTTCCACCGGAGTTTCCAATCTTGGCAAACGGTGTTGCTCACTATTGACAAAATGTTTTTGTTTTCGGTGGAGACAGACCATAGAGGAATATTATAAGACACAGACAAAAACATGTAGGTACAACTCAAATTCGCTCGCGTTTGGAGTTCACGGAAACGTATTTCTAACAAACATAGAGTGAACATGTTTTCCGATGAGATCCGACCTTAAAAGCTTTAAGTGTAACCTACAGTAAATTTAAGCTGTACGTTTACGAGAACTGTTTAGCTTTTTGAACTAACATTAAATAAACTATTAAAGTTCACCGAGTCTTTATTGTTGTAGGAAACTTTTGTAGGCTCTACTCTACCTAACAAAAATGTTTTAACACTACTTAAACAGTAGGTACTCTACTAGACTCTACTAGAGCACCTACTGTTTAAGGGATATATACCCTATACGTTAAACATCTACATAATAAATAAATTCGAGTTCATGCCTTCATTTGATTTGATCATAAATTTGCATACTAACCAACTTCAAAAAAAAGAGGTTTTTTATTTGCAGTTCGCGACAATAATAAATAAAGTTTTAACACAATTACTGATCAACTCTTTCGACGTTTATTATCTCGCGTTACATTTATATTTTAAGTTGGTGGTTTTTAAATATTATTTTCAATTACTTCTTAACCGTCGTGGGTGTTTTAAATTTTTTCTAATTTGGTTTTTATTTTGTGATAAAATATAAAACTCGACACTAACACAAGTCCTCTTATCCTTCAGAAAAAAGCTTAAAATATTGTATCTTCCTGTAAAGTGGTCGGATGATAAAACGGAGCCATAAGTTTTATGGACAAAGTCGGCTACGTTTACTCACGTAATATCCCCCTTCCCATCCCCACTACCCCCTGTAATGGTCCATCCTTTTCTCTCTTCACTCATTTAATACTCGGGACATTTAGTAGCATAAGCCACTGGCAGACAGAAGCATTTTACTATTCTTTTGCTAGGTAAATTTCTACAATAATAATAGTATTAGCTCAACATACTCGTAGGTACATAATAATTCTATTTGTATTTACAACCGAATTCAAAAGGTATTTTTGGACGACAGATTTAAAAATTCAATCAACGTGTTATCATGTAATTTTCTTAGAGATATCATATCAAAGATTTGGCATCGCATTGTTGGATATACTTACGTACTACTTATTCGTCATCATGAACAACTTTTGGATGCAGCCAACAAGATACAAAATCGGACTCGCCGCGAAGTTCTCCGTACCGTATGGGAGGCCCCCTCAATTATTAATTTTATTCTGTTTTTAGTATTTGTTGTTATACATCAGAAATACATCATCTGTGAACATTTCAGCTTTCTAGCTATAACGGATCATGAGATACAGCTTGGTGACAGACAGACAGACAGCGGAGTCTAAGTTTCGGCACCATGAAGGAAGAAGTAAATAGATTTAATGAAGTTTAGAATTCACAAACTTAGTGCACACGATGTTCTAAATTCAATTTTACTTTATCCTCTAGCGGATAAAAACGGCTTTTGTACCTACTAAGATTTTGAAGAGCAAAAATACTCTTTCCGAGATCGGGAGATGAAAAAATAATTATATTCATAATGTCGTTAAATCAAAACCACAATCTTTAAGCATAGATAAGTAGGTGTACTACCTTACGTAGTTGGAAATTGTAAATGGACTCTATTTATCGTCAATTTTTTTAATTGTCTCAGAAATACACATTTTCATTTTTGAAAACCGAATGTTTACAAAACGTTCCTGTTTGTTTGATCGCCTGGGCGGTATGTATTTGTCAAAAAAAACCCATCCGGCCCTGTTCGCCAAACACGCAAGAATTTGTATTGTAATCAGCGAGGATCCGACGGATTTTGTTTGGTTTTGTGATAATCAAACAGAATTTTGGCCTTGTAATAAAAACCTATAGCGGTGATTGTTTGATATTAGAATTCAGGCCGCGACATAACGGTTTGGTTTCGTTTAATTAGACACCTCTCGATTTAACGAGATTTTATGCGCCAAGCTCAGACCAAATAAAATAAAATAGGCCAGGTGGGAGTCGGACTCGCACATGAAGGGTTCCGTACCGTATGGGAGCCCCATTCCTCTTGCCGTTATTAATAGCGAGCAAAAAACTACTAAAAATCACGTTTGTTGTATGGGAGTTAAATGCCCCCTTAAATATTTGTTTTATTCTGTTTTTAGTATTTGTTGTTATAGCGGCAACAGAAATACATCATCTGTGAAAATTTCAGCTGCCTAGTTATCATAATTTATGAGATACAGCCCGGTGACAGACATACAGACGGATAGATGGACAGACGGACAGACGGACATTGAAGTCTTAGTAATAGGGTCCCGTTTTTCCCTTTGGGTACGGAACCCTAAAAATCAAGACAGAAAGTCGTGAACAGACAAGTGAGGCCGGTTTTTTATACTCGTACATATGGTGAGTGCGTCGATGTTGCGCTGAGCCGCCATAGTTCGACTGACAAATCAAGGCGTAGTTTCGTTGTAAGTGTATGTGTGTAATGGTGTCTGTACACGGCGAGGCGTAGTTTTTCCGGCTTCACTTGTTTGTTCACAACATTCTGTCCACGAATACCAACATAAGTAACATGCGAGTCTATAAAAATTATATGAAGCATTTTTTATTGTAAAACTACACACGTTTTGCAGTATTTCTTGATATTGCTTTTTCATAGTACATTCAAACAAGAATAAATCTACTACAAGAATAAAATACTATGTAACTTTTCCGTGATTTGATCCCATAATTAATCCGCTAAACCCTTGAAACACATTTTCAAAGGTTTCTAATGTAGGTAAATCAGTAGATTTACAGTAACTACCAACCGATAGAGATGCGTTATCACAATAGCCTTGATTTTATTCGCTCCGCCTCATAGAGTTACATACATGAAGGTGGTAAAATGATCGTGTAAAAGTTATGTGTAAAGTGTGCAGTGTGCACTGTATATGTTAAAATCTCTTTAATTAAAGGCTGTGTCGGAATATTGGGTCGTGTTGATTTTTTTTTTTTGGCCGACTGTAGATAATATTTAAACATATTATAAACAAGTAACCACGATTGACAGGAAAAATTAATAAGAAAGATTCCATGTTAATATAGCCTACTCAGTTACTACGCAGGGTTCCGTACTGTATGGGAGCCCCCCTATAAATAAATATTAGGGGACATCTTTCACTCGGTATCTGACCCCAAACTAAGCTTGTGATATGGCTGCCAGAGACTGATGTACTACATATACATATTTTAAATACATACTTATATAAATAGTACCTAAATAACACCCAGACACAGAGCAAACACCTATTTTCATCACATAAATACTTGCCCTGGGTGGGGATCGAACCCACGCCTCTTTGACTCAGAAGTCAGGTGCACTAACCACTGAGCCACCGAGGCAGATATTTATTTTATTTTATTTAATTATTATTTATTATTGAGTTTTTAAATATTAATCTTATTCTGTTTTTATTATTTTATTTTATTTGTTGTTATAGCGGCAACAGATATACATAGTCTGTGAAAATTTCAGCTTTATAGCTATAACGGTTTATGAGATACAGCCTGGTGACAGACAGACAGACGGACAGCGGAGTCTTAGTAGTAATAAGGTCCCGTTTTTACCCTTTGGCTACGGAACCCTAAAAAAGTAATATTAATATGATAGTAATTCGTATAGCCCTGGTGTTAGAGTAATTAAGTCGCATGGAGGCCTCTGACATGGCTAAACGATTAAATCAACATATGGTAACACCAACATAATGCCATTGGTATAGGCTTTGCGGCTGCGGATAACCCAATCCTTACGCAGATGATTAGTTAGTTTCTGTCTGGATTGGGCTATCCTCAGCTTGTAGCTAACATTACAGCCACCAACTTGTATGATTCGACTTGTAACGTACTTTCGCCGTGTCTTTCCATAGCCGTCACGATATTAAGTCTATGGTCCTATAACAATATACACAAAATAGAGTCCAGCTTTATTGCTACTTATCACGAAACTTCGCCATTGACTGCCGCCACTTCAGGATCCAGATTAATCCAAACTACATGAAATAATATTACCTATTAATATAATACTACAGTGTCAGTCAGTTTCAGCCACGAAATCGCAAAAAACAACTTATCCATTATCGCAAAAAAATCAGTTGTTAAAAATATTTTACAAGTCAAAATTACAATCGCTCATGTATAGGTATGAGTTACAATTTTATTGTTTAGTAATTTAAAAATTTTGAATTATTAAATAAACTTAATTTGCTTTAACACTGTGTATTATTTTATTTAGTTTACTTTAGATAGGATATTTTAGTTTAGATTAGGTTTATTTATGTTTAGATTAGTTATTTTAGTTTAGACAGCCTATTTTTTTAATGTTATTTAAGTTTCGTAAATGATAATAATGTTTTACTGTTTGAATAAAATTATTTTTATATATAAAATTTGTAGGTAGGTACAATATTAATAAAATGTAGATTATAATATTTAAAATTTAAATTCAGCCTATATAATGAAGGTAACACATAAGTATATCTAACTAATATATCTCAATGAGAAGAGTTGAATCATCACTAACATTTAATTGGTGTGAAAAGGCACTGACCGACCTATGGTCTCGCAAATTGTCTTCATTTCAATTCTGATTCAATTAGGGTATTTAAATTATTCAATTGCAGTCTGAGATCATAGTCATCTTTACATTCACCATCCTCATTATAATATAGCTATGGGATGTCCATGTCCACTGCTAGAGTTAGGCCCCTCACTTACAATCATTATCTACCTCTATATTTGCCAATACTACGAATAAAAGAAAGTTCGTATAGGCCGGGTGGCAAGCCCTGTTCCAAAGCTTTTAAGCCGCCTGAAGGCCTCTGACACGGGCTCGGCTAAATGGTTAAAGACGACCGGGGCCACCATTAAACAGAGCTCTTAATTGTAATTAAATGCCACCCGTGGTCACCCATCCGAAGACCGATTGTGCCAATTTTACTTAAATAATAATAAATAAATAATAAAACGTTTATTGATCCAAAAAGTTTACAAAACAAGTTGTACACTAGTTCCCACACTAGGGTGACCTGTTAATTTTGGTAATCGCTGACAAACACCTAGTCAAAGTATGCTCTGTTAGCTACGAGTACGATGAGTACTGTTGCCGCTATAACAACAAACCTGTTTTTTTAGCCGTTTTTCGCTCTATATTAAAAATGGTAACAGGTAGATGCTTGAAATTTTCACAGAATATTTAGTTGTCACTTCAATAAAAAATAATACAATTAAAATAAAATAAATATTTAAGGGGGGCTTCCATACAGTACGGAACCCTCCGTGCGCGAGTCCGACTCGTCTTAGCCGATTATTTTTTGAGTTTCGACAAAAGTCGCAGTACAAAAGTTGTTAGTTTTGATGTACATAACAAGCCCCTCAAAGGATGCTAATTGATTAGGAATGACCCTGTATTGTGTGAAACAAAAAATAGGTTAGGTTAGGTATGATAAAAAACGAGTCGAGCGAACGAAGCGAGCGTGCCGCGACAGCGGCCGGCGACGTGCCAGAAGCAAATCGTTCTTGTAGATTAGGTAAAAGTAATAATCATTATTATCAGCAATAGGACGTGCCGCTGTTCATTGGCTTCGCCTAGATCTATAGATTTCCAATAAGACCGATTGGAAGCGGCTTGCATCCAACGTGACCCAGCATGGTCACAATGAAACAAGTGGAAGTCGCTAATTTAGGCATTTGTTTTTGCTCGCTTTTTGTCGCCCATCCAGTAGGTATGCAATTTTTATTTTTTTGACACATTCAATCCGAATCAATTTTGCTCGGTTCAAATTAATAGGCACTGGATAAAATACTATACCCTTAAAATATGTATATATTATTATAATATTAGTAATATGGTCCCGTTTTTACATATTTCCCGTTTATTGCATGGGATCCGCAACAGAAATACTTATACTATATCTGTAAAATTTACAACTGTCTAGCTATTACGGTTCATGAGATATAAGCCTGGTGACAGATGGGCGGATAGACAATGGAGTCAACAGGGTACTGTTTTTGAGTGTATCCCATCTGGCCCGGTGACTTGGCCCGGCGCCGGGCCACAACCCTTTGGGTACGGCACCCTAAAAAGTTAGTATTGAATTAGTATCATCACCTTGAACAAGTTTTGTTGCGCTAGTGATAGTCTATCGATAGTATCGTGGCCCTGAAAATCAGTTATACTATCGATAAAGCTATCAAATGTATTGACATTTGACAATACTATCGATGGTATCAATTGTTAAATACAAATAACAATCAAATGTCAATAGTATTAGTAAAAATACCATTGATAGCATACGTTTCGATAGTACCGCTTCCGTGGCTCGGATGAAACGGTAAATTGTAGGTCCCGGTTGTTTTAACCATTTAGCCAAGTCAGAGGTCTTCAGGCGGCCTAAAAACTCTGACACCAGGGCTAGCCACCCGGCCTATGCGAACTTACTTACATACTTTATAAGTTTCGATAGTATCGATACTCTCTTCCTTTTGTACCGGGTGCCGCAAGAGCCGACTTAGGTACTACGGAACCGATGGCGGCTTAACCATCCAATCTGGCGTAGCCTAAATGGCACAGGCCAGTGTCGGGGAGTAGCGGCACTGGCGCTGGAGCTGGACTGGAGCTACGCCCTGCGATCGCCACCACGCTTGCCTAGCGCGGCGATTACGGGCAAAACCCTTTATGGAAATACACCAGGAACCCAGGCCCCCAGTCATACTGAACTTCGATATTTTCATAGTACTCTTTCAACGCTTTAAATTGATTTAAACGGTCTTAATAAGTAAGACCGTCATCAAAAAATTGTACTTTCTTTTTTTTACAGTAGAAATCACAATAGCAGAAGTACCAACTTGTGGCTGACGAAATGTTATCGCGAGTTAAGCGTCGCCAACACCATCTAGTTCGAACAACAGACAACAAGTACCTACCGGTCGCGTCAAGGTAAAAAGAACGCTGGACCTTCAAACTGCGCACAAAGAAATTTAACTTCTATTGCACAAATGATAAGATTTAAATCTCCTAGTACGTAGCTATAATTGCAGCAAGGAGATTTAAACCCCAATTGCGTATGCCATAGGAATTAAATTTCCTTGTGTGCAGCTTGACACTACAGCGTTATTTTTACGTGACGCGAGGTATATGTAGGTCGAATCATAAAAGTCGGCGGATGTGAAGTTGGCTACAAGCTGCGCTATATCAAATCCTGACTGAAGCTCACATAAAGCTGCGCTTTGATTGGATTTCGCGCAGATTGTAGCTAAGCTACAACCAAAAGCTAGCCGCCCCCGCTTCGATGGGTTCGGCCGCGGAATCTCGACAAGAGCGACACCGCAGTCCACCTCAGTCGACGAACCAACCTACTGGCCAGCTTCTACTCGGCCTTCGAGGAAAAACCCGGATAAGCGGCCCCACCACGGGTTCCTCGTCGTTTCACCAGGCTGGCCGTACCTTGGCTACTAAGCCCCCGCCACGACAAGGCGGGAACCCACTCGGGGGGGAACGCTAACCTAAGTTTATTTCATTTGCAAGTGAAGTTATATGTAGAAACTTTGCCGGGAGAGGTTGGGATCCGGACTCTTTGGGGATCTGACTGATATTCACATAGACACTAGAGATAAACGAGGTTCAAAAGTACTTCGAAGAAAGAGTACACCAAAAATGGACCGAATTTTGCAATAAGTTTATTCGTTTTATCTTTTTGGTACAGTATGTTGTATTTGCATTGAACAACTTTTACTACGGAGCCACTTCGAAATTCGAGAAAAACATCAGCTGTATGGTCATAGGTGTTATTTCTAGTACATCCAGAGTTAGACAAACAACTTTGTACTACGACTTTTGAAAATCGCAAAAAAAATAATTCGCTTCTCCATACATTTTGCCGCGCGTTGACGAACTTTTTGTATGAAGGAACAGATTTTTTTCTTCGTTATTTTCCAAAAGTCCTAGAACAAAAGTTCTTTGTCTAGATGTACTAGGCCCGCCCTTAAATGGTTTTCCATTTAATACATATGACCCTGTACTTTTATTTCGCAATTTCCTCGGACTCGGTTTTTAAACTTAAAATTTTTACATAAACTATCCAAATTAGGTACCTTAATTAATTACCTTACATAAACCTTGTTACCAACTCGTGATGTGTTGGAATGGTTGTTTACAGAATAAATTACTTACAATTTTGAAGGATCTAAAAATTGACTACTTAATGTTTGTCATATTACAAAAACATTTCAACAAAAAAAATTTTCCTAAACACTCATATATTATGTATTCAGATTCCCGACAGTCGACAGTCAATGATTGTATGCAGTATAAATATTTTTTTCAAAATTCGAATAAATATCAATTCGCTCCAAAGCAGCAAGTCTCGTCTCTACTCGCAACTCTGAACCTTACATAAATTTTGCTACCAACTCGCGATGCATTGATTAGAAACCAAGCGTTTCGAGTCCACATGCCTCATTCGAACTACCAGAAAGTGGAACGCTTTGCCTGAGTCTGTCTTCCCACTAAAGTACAATGTAGGTCTTCAAATCCCGAGTAAATAGTTATCTTCTAGTTAAGCGTGTTTCATCCTAGACCGCATGTCTGCTTAACACCAGGCAGTGTGTAGTCAAACGCAAACCTATATGAAATAAAAAAAGAGTTTGCAGTAAATTAATTTTCCATTATTCGAATACTTAGTCATTCATTTAAAAAGCAACAGTCTCATCTCTACTCGCAACTCTCAACGGATTACCTTACATAAACCTTGTTACCAACTCGTGATGTATCGGAATGGTTGTATGCAGTATACATTAATTTTCCGAAATTCGAATAAATTTCCATTCGCTCCATAGCAACATGCCTCGTCTCTACCTGGAACTCTTGACGGATTACTTTACCTTACTTTATTACCTTACCTTACATAAACTTAATTACAAACTCTAGACTTACGATGCATTGGGATGATAAGCAATGCAGATTAATTTACCAAAATTCGATTTTTTTAAGTTTTCTTAGGTCTGTATAGGTTTGCGTTTGACTACATATTACTGCCTCGGTCTAGGGTGTAGCACGCTTACCTAGAAGATACCTATTTACTCGGAATTTGAAGACACCCACGTTGTACTTTAGCGGGAAGACAGACCCAGGCAAAATGTTCCACATTCTGGCTGTCGAATAATTTGTCATTCGCTTTAAAGTAACATTTCTCGTCTCTACCTGAAACTCTCTACGGCTTACCTTACATAAACTTGGTTTCTTACTAACTATAGATACATTGATAAGTATATGTTGTATAAATTAATTTTCCAAATATTCGAAACATTCGAATAAATTATCATTCGCTGTAAAGCAGCATCGTTCAGCTTTACCAGTACCTCTCAACGGATTACCTTACATAATCATTGTTACCGTCTCTCGACACATTGATTAGTTCTCGAAGAATAAAAATTATTTTCTATTTTCGAATAAGCTGTCATTCGATTTAAAGCAACACGTCTAATGATTTCATCTCGCAACTCTCAACGGATTAGGTACATTACGTAAACTTTATTCCCAACTCTCGACTTTCGATACATTGGAATGATTATAAGCAATGTTAATTAATTTTCCATTGTTCGAATAATTTTCCATTCGTTCAATAGCAACACGTCTCATCTCTACCTGCAACTCTCTACGGATTACCTTACATAAACTTTATTACCAACTCCTGATGCATTGATTAGTATACGAGTATGCAGTGTAAATTAATTTTCCATTATTCTAATAAATTGTCCTTTGCTTTAAAGCAGTCATCTTTAGCATTGTGTCATGACTCTACCCGCAACTCTCTACAGATTACCTTACATAAACTTTATTACCAACTCTCGACTTACGATGCACTGGAATGGAATAATTTTTAAGCAATGTAAATTAATTTTCCATTATTCGAATACATTTCAATTCGCTCCATAGCAACACGTCTCATCTCTATCTCCAACTCTCAACGGATTACCTGACATAAACTTTATTACCAACTCTCGACTATATAAGCAAAGTAAAAAAAAAACATTATTCGAGTAAATTTCCATTCATTCAATAGCAACACGTCTCATCTCTAGCCGCAACTCTCTACGGATTACCTTACATAAACTTTGTTACTGACTTCGATGCATTGGAATGGTTTTCTGAGTATTGTAGATATACTTGATGTGCTTGTTTATTCAAAGGCAGCGAGAGCAAGTTTATTGTGTAGGTAACGTAATGGTAGAAAGTACTTGCAGAATGAGAGATGTGTGGGTTGCAAACAAATAAGTGCAGAAATAGCATAAGTGCTTAGTTCACTCAGAGTTAATGTAAAACTGGATCTAAGACTTTTACAATTGTGCATGTACATTGGTAGAGCCAAGACAATAATACTATTTAACAAAGTGTTATTTTAATTTTGATTTTAGGTAGGTACAACATAATACAGGTTATTAATTATACTTATTATAACTTGCTTTAATTTAACAAAATCACTATAAACCGCTCCACGTTGTAATGTTTTTCCCATAAATTGAAAGTCATTTTAAATAAAAAAATATTAATTGCCAACGCCAGCGCGATGAGCGGAAAAAAATAATCGGCCAAGTACGAGTCGGACTCGCGCACGGAGGGTTCCGTACTGTATGGGAGCCCCCCTTAAATATTAATTTTATTTTAATTTCATTATTTGTTATTGAAGTAAATATAAAACTTAATATTCTGTGAAAATTTCAAGCATCTACCTGTTACCATTATTAATATAGAGCGAAAAACGTCTAAAAATTCAGGTTTGTGGTATGGAAGCCCTCCTTAAATATTTTGTTTTTAGTATTTGTTGTTATAGCGGCAACAGAAATAAATCATCTGTGAATATTTCAGATGCCTAGCTATCATGGTTCATGAGATACAGCCCGGTGACAGACAGACAGACAGATGGACATTGAAGTCTTAGTAATAGGGTCCCGTTTTTCCCTTTGGGTACGGAACCCTAAAAACGATACTTACCTACTATAAATGATGTGTGAAATGTCAGCAAGGGTATTTACTTTCAATTCTGCGAACAGTAAAACATCACGAGCACTCGGAAACTTATTCATTTGGAGTCAATGATGTGATTCTTCAATGTTTTGAGTACTTTTAGTTCAGTAAATGTCAATTATACGCTGATAATATTATTTGACAAGGACATTTCGATATCTAGTTCCGAACAATATTTTCGAATTTCAGTGAAATCAGACGACAAACAGTGGCGTCGAAAACTTCCCCTTTTTAGCTCAGTTTGGACAACATATACCTCAATATTATAATACCATTTTTCATCGGGGGTTAGAAAAGATCTAAGTACCTACCTAAAAGATCAAAGTTACCCAAAATGAAGTTAAGCAATGCCCCTAACTACGAACATTAACTTAACATACCTAACTACGAACATTAACTTAACATACTTTTACAACAGCGATTCGGTAAAAAGGTTGAGATAACTAAACTTGTACAAGTTCCATAAATCGTCTGGGGATCCCTGATGGCTCCAAATAATCCTTTGTGGCTATAAAACAGTCAGTTACTGCTTGCTTGAATTATTTACTACGATTGAGCGATTTAAAAAATGCAGAAGGGAGGTTTTAATAAGATTTGTGAAGCACTCTAGGTCGGAAATTCACGTTGTGAAAAATACGTTGCATGATTTGATTCTTTAAATTTTTTTTACCCTTGTATACAATCAAACATCTATTTTACTACCTCTACACAATTGCCAGTAGTTTTTAAGTTTACTTTTTGGCAACCCGTTTTAACTTGTCATTGTCAAAATTGTAACTCTGAAGAATACAAGGAAAATTATATGACTTTTGGCGGGAACGCGGAAAATTCATGTCGCCTCACTGTATTATTTTGTTAAACTTGTGTTTTTATCAGTGATAATTAGTGAAAAATTGTGGTATTTCGTTGATTATGAGCTGATTTGCGTGCATGAGTGTAGGCAAGTGATATAATGTGAGGTATCATGTTGTTCCGTGTTGCTACCAATACTCCAAAGACGCCTCTAGTAAAGTCTCCACTGCTATGGTATGGCTTGGACTATGTTTGAACTTGACCATGACTTTATTGGACCATGACGTGACTACGACAGTGACTATTTTGATAAATGTAAAAAAAATAATATTAAAATTAAATACTTGACACGGGCAAATGCACAATAATGCGACGCCAAAACATAAAAGCAGAAGAAGAAGGAAAATTATGGTTCAGCATCAGCATTGTCTTTTATTTTTCTCCATCGTCAAGTCAAGTCCTGCATCCAGAGCCATAACCATCCACAACAACCCACGTTGTCTTTTTTAAAAAGTTTTGATTCTTCTGCTTGAATTTGACTCGACTGCTGAATAATAAAGGTAAATTTTCCTATTTGTTTAGATGTGTGGCATTTTTGGACATTTATAAAAAATATACCAATAATTTTTAAGTTTATATCATCTTTCATTTGTGTGCATAACTAATTACTTTGTCACTTTTAAATGATAACAAAATTCGCCAATAAAGTAAATTGCTAAAGTAAATACGTAATATTTGACATAATATTTGACTATGAAACTAGGTAAGTAATAACAGACGCGCACCGCTAAATAAAATAAAGCTAGACTTAAACTCAAACTCTAATCATTTATAGCAGCATATGTACATGCGGTTCTTAATTAACATATTTTGTATAGTTATACATAAGACCCTGAAAATGATATGGCAATTTAATTATTTGTATTGAAAAGCAAAGCTTGCAGTAGCATAACTGCGTATGTGTGTATGTGCTAACATGCATTTTTTCAGTGCTAAACTGTCCAACCTAGCTGGCTTCACCGAATTTCAATGGAGAAATCCACCCTTATTTTTAAATCCATGGATGGATAGAGTGATCGACTTATAAATTATTAAAATTGCCTAACGCGGAACGTCGTTCAGCCCACGAAGTTGTTTTCGGCTCCAATTGTTCTTTTAATGAAAGAACTTTCCAATCTTCGTAAAAAGTTAGTTGATTTGGAGTGATGGTGCACGAGTAAACAAGCTGAAGCTTGAAGGAAAGAAACTCAACTGAGAAATGAGGTGGAATTATTGGTATGATGTTAAATGATGTCGTTGAAAAGCTTAAGGAGGTAACGAATATAAATGCCCAGATCTCACTAAAGATATGAAGATATTTTATCGGAAGTTATGATTCTGTTTTTTTTTTTTTTTTATAGTTTAATTTAATTACAAACAAGCCTAACTAATTATTGTAAGCAGTGTCGCAGTCGTTGGCTAGCAGTCAGTCACGCATAGCAAATTAATTATTATTGAAGTGGAACTTCTATCTAAATCTAAATTATCTAATACGACTTCAACAAGGTTGTGTTAGACGTTAGATTCGAAGAGTACTGTATGGAGATACTCGTAGAGACGTCGCTTGCGATTTCTTTGATAGTAGCGCTGTCTGCTGTTCAAATTAAACAACTTTTCATTTCTAGATTTTTTTCTTTGATTTCATACGCAACACTAGAGTTTGGATAGATTAGAATTGAAATACCAGAAAATATAGGTACATTCAACTTTTTATCTTTTAAATTATTTGCAATTCGTTAGTGACATTTTTTTGCTGACCGTAAACTTTTCCTTACTTAATATTATAAATCCGAAAGTGTGCCCTGTGAAGTCCTATTTCACGCCTCAATAGAGGGAGGGATTTACTTAATTTTGTGCTTAAATATAATTTTGAATGTTCTTGATTGTCATATAGACTACTTTTTTGTTCCGGATAAATAAAACACGGGTTAGCACAAAATTATAATACCACGCGGGCGAAGCCGCGGGAAAAACCTAGTAAGATGTAATTCTAAGTACACTAAACTTTTAATTTGACAACATAACTTACAACATATTCAAAGTAATTTGAATTGGAAAAGTAATGAATGATATTTTATTTACATGTATTTACCCCGTCTTGAAGGTCTAATAGCACGGTAATACCGTGCTAATAGGTCCCACTGACCATCACGCCAAATGGATGACATCCAAATGAATGTGGCTAATGTTGCCAATTTAGTGTATTATTTAAGTTTAGACTTCATTTTTTACACAAACATTGTTTGCAGATATTGGTAACCAGAAATACTATGTACATAGAGATATATCCACAGATGATTTAGTTTGAAGGTAATCAGACGAGTTGCTAAACTATTTTTAACCGACTTCCAAAAAGGAGGAGGTTCGTTCTATGTTCGTGTGTATGTATTTTTTGTGTATGTTCATCGATAATTTCGCCCCTTGTGAACTCAATCGAAAAAATATTTTTTAGTTCAAAAGGGCATACTCCCGAGGTGGTTCCATTTAAAGATTACAGAAATCGGCTTAGCCGTTTTTGAAAAATCCGATAATAATGTAAACAATTCGAGCGAAATATCCGAATTTTGTACCCGATGGAAGGTGGTTTTGCTATTTTTTGCGAAAAATAATTACTGACTCTAAAGAGCTCGCTATACTCGTACCAATGAAAAGTCACCATTTCTAACGACGAAGTCGCAAACTCGTAACATCGAATGGATGTCATCCATTTGGCTTGATGGTCAGTGGGGCCTTTATGAACCAAATCCCGCATCCTTCCTTCGTAAACAAAATATTCCCCTGTAACTCTGGATAACTGTCTCCCTAGAAACCTGAGGACCTATCCTTCAACCCCTATTGTTACCACATCGTAATGAGGACCGACAAAACGCAAAAAGCCTGTCGAGAGATATGAAACAATAAGGTAATGTTTAAACGGTAAGATAGTCTATTTAGTTTAACTTGATCAGCAATAAAAAAAAAAGTTTTGTATGCGACATTTTTTCGTAATACAATGAATTGAGCGCTACCGTGGCTCCAGTGAAACGTTATATTTTATGTTATGCCCTAGTTGTTTTGTCCAGAGGCCTTCAGACGAGTTAAAAACTCTGACACCAGGGCTAGCCACCCGACATATACGAACTTACTTATTTTACAAGATGGCCTGATTTCAAAAGCGTCAGGGTACCCAAAAATTTCAATTTTTATACTCCATATAACTGCGGAGCACAGCAAAACGTTTGCTAATTGTTAATCTGTGATGAGGCGGTCATATAATGTCTCATTGCCCAGGGAACGGTGATTTTCACAGTAATACTTGCTCGCTACTGTTTGGCTGTTAATAAATAATCAGTAAAAGTATGGTATTTCTATAAACAAGCTCTGAAGAAGAGCTGGTAATTGAGAGAGAGAGAGAGAGAGAGAAGATATGATAATTGCCCTAAATAAGGTGTGGTACCTTAGTTAGGGCAATTATCATTATATTCTTTGGTTAGGGTAGATTTAGTACCGTAAACGTAAAAGTTGTTGTATTCGTTTTATAATTACCCAGCCTGACCCTATAAAATTAAAAATAACATGTTTTGAACACAAGAAAGCATGAAAACTCCGCATGATAAACTGTAAGGATAACTTGCGGGCCCAGCCTACGCGCCGGGGCAAAATTAACCTAAAAAGTTTCTACTTGTTAATTGATTCATCAAACAGTATTTTATCTTAAGTAGGTACGTAATCGAATCAGTCTCTTATCTTAGTGTTTCCACAAAAACTATGATTTGAGGACACCAAAATTTATTTTACTGCTGACCATTTACATCACAGCGAAAGCCTAAGCCTGCCGGTAGAATGAAACAATATTCCTTGCCACGATGGCCCAAGGTCGCGCCTAAAAGTTTCATGAAACGCAGACGTGAAATATTTAATTTGACTGTACGCGACAGGTGCTGCCAGCACCGCGGGCTTTATGACCGTTTTTTCATAAGGCAATACTTTTTTATGACGACCTCTAATGTTCACGCTTGACGTTTTGAAAAGTGGCCCCGGAATATTTTGTTTTTCCGGGGATTCTTTTATTTGAGAAGTAGACTTGTTTTGGTTTGCTGTTTATGATTTAAGTACTTTCAAATATTACCAGTATTTACTTAGTTCAAGCTTAGGAATGCTTTCGGTGAAGGAAAATAACGCGTTAATACTTAATTTGGAAACTATGTAACAAACAAAAAAACAAATTACGTGGACAAGATAATATTACCTACAAATAGTTTTCTATCTGGCAGCCTTGATGTGAATTCTTCCAGGCAACTAAAAAAAAACAGACACGACATGTAGTTACGTGTAGTATGTACCTACAGAGAAGAAATTCCATAGTGTAGTGAATTCACCAAATTGTACAGTGCCACCAACTTAGCTGTTCGGGTGAGCAAAATTGGAACTACATATGCGTCAGCCGCCATTTTGATTTGCGTCACTAGCGACGCCGTCAACTGAACATCTATGTTGGTGGCACTGTACAATGCTGGATACAGACCAATAGAGGCCCTTTTTGAGGGTAGTCCTATATTTAGCCGAGGGTAATTTTTTTCGTGTCAATTGTTTACGTTCACGTTTCATGTTGTGTTGTTGATAAGCAGAAAGAACTTCAATCATTTGTTATTTTTTCCGAAACTACGTAACAGCAAGAACGATGAGGCGTATTTAAAAAATCTGCAAACAACATACCGTATTACCACAAAAGTCTTACGCACGGTTTAGACAATGTTTAGCAGTACAAATTGCACGGTAAACAATGTTTAAAGCGTGTTTAAATCTTTTGTGGTAAAGCGGATATTGTTTAAACCGTGTTTTGTTTTGAAATATAGTAATATGAATAGCTTACAGTCTGCCATCGAAAATGTAAATTATTTGACAGGCATTGTCCAGTTCTTGTTCTTGTTTGTACTTCCAACGATTCTGTATGATTTCTATGACATTGTTGTACAGGAGATGATAATGGTTTATTTGTTTCAGGTTTCAAAGCATCCTGACATGACGCCTGACAACGCCCTCAATTCGCAACGGTGAGAACAAAACTGGTCAAGTGTGAGTCGGGCTTGCAGTCTGAGGATTCCGTTGTATTTTATTGGTGTTTTGTTTTGGGGCTTGCTCGACTTACGCTTGGCTGATTTTTTTTAAAATATGTTTTTAACTAATGCGTTTATACATTCATACGGGGTAGGTTTTTGAAGTGAAACTTCTAAAGGTACAAGTTGGTAGCGGACGACACGAAGCAGCAGCGAACGACGTGTCGCAGCGACACTACTGGTTTCTATGTATTTCTATGAAATTCCTAAAGCGATGTAATTTCAGAAATACATAGAAACCAGTAGTGTCGCTGCGACACGTCGTTCGCTGCTGCCTCATGTCGTCCGCTACCAACTTGTACTTTAATGCGACTTCCAACAAGGTTCCGTTAAACGTTTAACGCTAGCATGAATGGGGTATGAAAGCACTGTTGCGTCGAAGTTTTACTTCTTCCGCACAGAAGGACTCCACTTGCGCTTCTTTTTAGGGTTCCGTACCCAAAGGGTAAAAACGGGACACTATTACTAAGACTCCGCTGTCCGTCTGTCAGTCCGTTTTTAGGTTGTATCTCATGAACCGTTATAGCTAGGAAGCTGAAATTTTCACAGATAATGTATTTCTGTTGCCGCTATAACAACAAATACTAAAAATAGAATAAAAATCTATAATTAAGGGGGGCTCCCATACAACAAACCTGATTTTTTGCCGTTTTTCGCTCTATATTAATAAAGGTAACAGGTAGATGCTTGAAATTTTCACAGAATATTTAGTTGTATATTTATTTCAATAATAAATAATAAAATTAAAATAAAATAAATATTTAAGGGGGGCTCCCATATAGTACGGAACCCTCCGTGCCCGTGCGCTTGTCCGACTCGTACTTGGTCGATTATTTGTATTGTCGATTTCTGAGTGATAATGCCATCAACATCGCCATTCATTATCACCCTGAAATCGATGAAATGTTGACATTCCTTTGTGCTTAGCATACAAGACCACGACAAGAGTTTATCGACGTGTGCAAAGGTGACAGATATATGCTTCAACATAACTCTGTCACGTTCTGACACGTCGATAGTATAATTTTATGGTCTAAGGACCATAAACTAAGCCCGCTGGTTATTTTCTCTATAGTCTTCAAGTGGTTTCGAACAGAAAGTTTTTCTTTTTGCCTTTACTATAATTATACTGTTTTTAGGGTTCCGTACCTAAAGGGAAAAACGGGACCCTATTACTAAAACTTCGATGTCCGTCTGTCCGTCTGTCTGTCTGTCTGTCTGTCCGTCTGTCACCGGGCTGTATCTCATGAACCATGATAGCTAGGCAGCTGAAATTTTCACAGATGATGTATTTATGTTGCCGCTATTACAACAAATACTAAAAAAATAATAACATAAATATTTAAGGGGGGCTCCCATACAACAAACCTGATTTTTTAGACGTGTTTCGCTCTATATTAATAATGGTAACAGGTAGATGCTTGAAATTTTCACAGAATATTTAGTTTTATATTAACTTCAATAATAAATAATAAAATAAAAATAAAATAAATATTTAAGGGGGGCTCCCATACAGTACGGAACCCTCCGTGCGCGAGTCCGACTCGTGCTTGGCCGATTATTTATCATTATTTACTTTTTCAAAAAGTTCATCTACATTAATATTTCCATCGGTCACTTTCTACCGCTATAATTAGATAAAATACTACTCTCACTAGTAATGAAATTCGACGCATATATCCATGCATCATCCTCGTTTTAGCTTTAAAAACAGTCCGTTTTCCGATTCAGTGCTAATGCTGAACCCTAAAAACTAGACATATTTTTTATAACACCAAGAATGACCTAGAAGTCCGTAAAATTATCGCTTTTATCTCGATTTGAATAGATTTGTTTGAAAACCTGAATATTTCACGCTGACGCTGTCTACTTACGTCTTACTTATTTTGTTTTAAAAACGTGTTTTAATAAACTGACGACGTGCGTGGTTTTTATGGCAATACAATGTACATATCATCCAGTTTTTTATATTTTTTCAGGAGCAAACGTTATGTTTTATAGGCTGTGAGAAGTAACATAGAATCAGATAAATATGTAAACATGAAGTAAACATACATCGTTAAACGCATGAGCGTTGATGTAAAAGTAATAAAGTAGAACGCACTCCTGCTATATTATTATCACATCTGAGTGTCATGTGTTTATTTCTCCTTTAGCAAAAATTGCATCTAGGCAATATACCTAGTCACGAACTACCTAGAATGCTCTATCTATAGTTGGCTGCGACAAATACACAGCTACCTAGCTGTGTATTTGTCGCAGCCAACTTCGCAGCAAACTAGCTTAATTAGCCGTTCGATCAGAATTTCAGCGCTAGGTAGCAGAAAGTGGAACTAAATTGAAATGAACGGGCTGGGCAAGTAATGAAACGTCATCGATCCAAGTCATTTGCTTAGCTGCTTATTTAAGCTTTGCTGTTTGATCATATAGCTGATTATCTTTCAGGCAGTAAAGAGGCTAGATTGTTGATTGAACGGATAATTGTGCTAGTTGGCTGCGACATAATATATTTCTGTTTTGGTGAAGTTGTTTGGTGGCCTTATGGAGATGAATTGCCAATTAGAATTTCACTCTACACAGTCAAGTCCATTTACAGTCTACATTAAACGTTTTTTGGCGAATATTGTTAAGTCAATCCCATATATTATTTTTACCCACAAAGCTGAATAGACCAGCTGCAATATTATCCCCTTACAATCAAATTAATTAATTATTCAATTTATTCATATAATATTTCATTCACATGTCAATACATAATAGGTATACATAATTACTATCTAGAAAAATATCCAATTATTGAGAAACACTATTACTCTTCAGTCACAATTAAAATGTCATGAAACAATAAAAATGTCAATGGAGTAAAATAAAAAAATATATGTACAGTACAGTATAACCTAGAAATATCACTTAAATATAAAATAATAATATTGAATTTTAAATTAATAAATTTTACATCGATAGCATTTATTGGCAGCATATTAGGCCCAATTATGAAGGTGCCATAGTAATCATATTAGCTATTTCTGTCACGTTGTTATTAAAACGATGACGCCTTCATAATTGGGTCTATTGTATACTTTCGGTTTCATTATATGCGTAACTTGCAGAACTATGCAGAGCTTATGACGGATACGCGTCTAACTTCTCCAAGCTAATTGAACGTATTTGTTCCAGGGTGTTCAAGAAGACATCTCCCAACAACAAGCTGACGCTATACCTGGCTTCCCGCGACCTGGTGGTGGAAAATGGCGCCATCGACAGGATACAGGGTGTCCTGCACGTGGAGCCAGACTATCTGGACAATAAGAAGCTATACGGACAAGTCACACTAACGTTTCGGTAAGTAACCTAGATAACTAAATTGTACATGAGGCAAAATTGTGTACGGGTTCTGACGTTCGGCTTCGCCTTTTCTCCTGCTCGCGCCAGCTACTCGCGCCACGAGAGCGAGCGGGGCACAACAACACTATTGACAAAATATTAGGCATGCTGCGACTACGGTGCGGGTTAGCATACGCATCAGAACGAAATTATCGACGTGTCAAAACGAAATAGAGTCATGCGGGCTTAGCATACGGACCATAAAATTATACTATCGACGTGTCAGAACGTGACAGAGTTATGATGAAGCATATATCTGTCACCTTTGCACACGTCGATAAACTCTTATCGTGGTCTTGTATGCTAAGCACAATGGTGAAGTATATGTCACTTTCTCAAACGTCAAAAAAAAAGTGTCGTGGTGCGTATGCTAGCTGGATAACAAAAAGGACAGAACGACAGGTTTTAAAAGAGTCCAAATGAAAACCCTAGATAGTCGCAGAGCTGTAACTAATTTATGTGTCCTATACAAAATAGTTAACGGTGTTTTTGGTAGTGCACTGTTAGGAAATATCAATTTCAGAGTACCGTCTTGTTCGGTCTGTAAGTTTCAGCTATTCAACTCGACACCCGCTTTCAATGACGTCTCACTGAACAGCCCTTTGATTAGGATGAGTCGTGCATACGACAACATATCTAACCCCCCAGATATGTTTTCTTGCAGCTTTGTATCATTTAAATCTGCTGTTAATATTTTCTTTTGAGTTTCTTTTAAATCTTGACTTTTTAATGTTAAAATTAAATTTCAAAATTTGATCATACTTTAACTAACCGTGTAACATTTCTTAAGTTGGCTAAGCTGTGTGCGGTTATAATTAGACCTTAGGTTCAAAATGTTGTAATTAGTTTATTATTAATATTTAATGTTAGTCTATTGTCTGTAACCTAACCTATTTATTAACCTATTTATTAGAAAATAAACTCGGTTTTAAAGTTCAACGATTTTGGCTCGTTGGTTCGTCGACGCTAATCTACTAGCGAACCGAACAATTTTATTTAACCGTACTACTTCAACATATTTGTCAAAACCGCGAGCCAGGCTCTAGTACAGGAAAAAAAGAATTTAACTATGAACTACTACTACTACTTCGGAGAGTGCGCTCAGGAGTTGCACAATCTGGTCCCACCTGCCCCTTTCTTCTATCGTACGGCTAGATAGACGCGCCCAAAGCGCCACCCTTTTATGGTGGACATTCCGCTAAAAATTTCCGATCCAAATTTAGTTTTTAATAAAGTTTAGGATTACTTCCTTCCTTCCTTTCAGCCATAGGACGTCCACTGCTGGACATAGGCCTCCCCTAAAGATCTCTAATAAGACCGGTTGGTAGCGGCTTGCATCCAGCGCGATCCTGCGATCCTGCGGTTAGGATCACTTACTGAGCATAAAATCACAAAATGCTGACAGATCTAGGTGGAGCTTCAAGCGCCATCTTGAAAAAACGCTTTTGGCCGATATCTTGGAAACTATGCACTTAAGGGCAAAAGTTATTAAGGTCATTACTGTAGAAAAAAAAATAGCATCTTTTGTTTCCTGTAAACTTTTTTGTATAACTTACCGTTTACGATTTATGACCTATTTAATGAAATTTCAATAAAGGGGCCTTAAATAAAAAAAATAAAAAATTAGATCGGAAATTTTTAGAACCGCGGTTTTCGCAGTGATTGACAGGCAAACTTTACCGACTAGATGTAAAACCAGGTTTTAAAGCTTGTTCGTTGATCCGCGGCTTTAGAAGCTGTAAAAGTGTAAAAACTGTTCACGACTCACGTTCACAATTTGATAACTCACTCCATCTTTGATGGCGAAACGACAGAAATGTGCAACACACATGACTCCTCTGATACAAAGAGCCTGCTACCCCGATATCCTGAGTAATATCGTGCCAGCTTTACACCCCGATCCAGAGTCAACCTTCAACCTTTATCTGTCCATTTAAATTTGGAACGTCTGACAGTCCTTTGGGCATGCCGGAAGAATGGCTAAATAAGCAGACAAGAGCTACATTACTAAAAGTAAGTTATACAATATTTTTTCAGGGATAGATGTACTCAGGTTAACAAAGTATTTTTGGGGATGCTAATAAACTATTACTTTGGTTTATAAATTTAATAGCCTCGTTTCCCACGGTTTTATGATTTTGTATTCTTATATTTTACGATTTGATGGTCAAAACATTTGCGAACTTGTTTGCAAATCCCCAATACATGCGACATTGCGTTAGCGCGGTCAGAGGGAAAAGGATCAAAAAAATACAAAACCACACTGGCTGTCAGGAAATTGGAAAAGCTCAGAGAGATTTCCGAAAAACCGCTGCGTGAAACCATCATGGATGTAATAATAATAGATCACTCATTTTTAGAAAATACCACCTTGAGCCTGAAAGAGGCCGAAGAGGCAGGAGAGGAGTAACGACTACATACTTATTTTGACTAATGCTACAATGAAGTTTTATGTTAATTTGACTGTCATATAATTAATGTCAAATGTCATTTCAAATCACCCTTCGTGGGTAGGCCTACGTCCTGCAGTGGACTATTAAAAAGGCTGGTACAGTCATTTCAAATGTACCTATGTCAAATGTCACTTCTCATTCAAAGTGGACGGGGCCGACGCCATTGCATCAAAGTTGGCTTCAGGTCACCAGACTTTATTTAGCCATCCCATTATTTCTTACATCCTGGAAACCAGAAATTGAAGGTAAAAAGAGAACCTCCCGCTCCATCAACTTCCATTCAATTATTCATTCATCCCTTCCCTGTATTTTGGTTAATTGTTCAACCGACTAACTTTGTAGATAAAATTATCGAATTTCTAATTACAATTTAGTAGAACGGTTGGCTGAGCAATAAATAATCAAACTTCCGCTTTAAACTTTTACAATCTGCGTCAGTTTTTAGAAGGGAAGTGATAAATTTCCCCAAATTATCTACAAAACCAACTTCTGTAGATTATCGAAACCGTTTTATTATCTACGAAAATTCGTTTGATTATGGCTTTTTACAGGTAGAATTTTATAGGCTGGCAATTTTAGAGAAATAAACTTTGCGTTCTTGAATCTCTATTGAGTGAGTCATGCATGATATTGACGATTTCATTCGAAAATGGAGTTAAGGCTTAACTCTAGAGTCAGCGCGTGAAATATTACTTAGTTCGAATGCAACGTGCATATAGTGTGCGTTATCAGTATATCAGTCTCTGGCAGCCATATCACAAGCTTTGCTTAGTTTGGGGTCAGAGACCGTGTGTAATATGTCCCTTAATATTATTTATTTATTATTTATTATTATTAAATACTGTTCCGTGAGACGTTATTGAAGTAGGTAAGTATTATTATTGCATACATACGTGTGACGTAATTCGGATAGTTCAAACTCAACGAGACCACAAAATATTTCTAGCTAGAAACAATGCTATAAACAGATAAATTGTAGTGAGTCGCAGTTTTCTGTGTAGCAATGTCGTTCGTCCCTGTCTCTAGGGTGACGTTAATATTTTCGACCGAAAACTCGCTTGACTTTTATCACAGATATTGGATTGTTTCACGTCAGTATTTGTGTTCTGATTTTTTGGCGTTTTGTTTTTTACAAACATTTGCTCTTTGGCTCTTTGGCAGAAATGCAGTTAACCATTATTTTAGTTTTACGGTAGTAACACGGGTAACTTTTTATTTCTGTTCTAACAACTTTCTACAGCAGTAGTAAGAACGGTAATACATTTACCGTTCTTACTACTGGTAGTAAAATTGGTAGTAACACTGGCTATAAACCTTTTTTTTCGTAGAGCATAATTTATAGCGGAAAACTTAAAGCACACAAACTGTGAGAAATACGAGTACGCTTTTGTTTTTCTCAGTTTATCAATCAAAAACCATTAGTCTGCAAACGTGTGTTTGCGTGTTTTCGACGAGATTACTGTGATTAAATAAAATAATAATGTGTTTCAACACATGGAGCACAGTTCATTGCTACACACTACACTTTTGATCTGAACAACACCAAATCAAAAATAGGTATACCTATAATAATACTAACGAAACTATTCAGGTGTATGTAGTAAGGTGTATATTCTTCGGTGTGATTTCTAATTTCAAATGACATCTTACCCGATGATGAGGTCTTTTCTTACTTACCTACGATTTTCTATTCTTATGAAAGACAAATCCAGAATTACTCAATTACTCAAAAATGATTCAGAAAAAACCATTAAACGACAGGCTTCAGCTAATCCCTTATTATTTTGTATTATCAAACGGCTGGAAGTAAACTTTTACATATAGATTTATGATGTATCAGTCTGAATAATATATGCCCAGTCAGCGTTCATGAACTTGCCAGTCGGTAATTATACCAAACGCTTTGTTATAATACAAATAAGCTTCTACCACGTAATATAATGACGTAGAACTCTATATGGTCAGTAGGGGTTGTGACGAAGAAACAATAAAATAAATCGGCCAAGTGCGAGTCGGACTCACGCACGAAGGGTTCCGTACCGTGTGGAAGCCCCCCTTAATATATTTTATTTTAATTGATTATTTTTGAAGGGAATATAGTACTTGGTACCTATTCTGTGAATATTTGAAGCATCTTCCTGTTGCCGTTGTTAATTTCGAGCAAAAAAATATGTTTCACGTACAATACGACTTATTAACGACGCCTGAACTTTCGGCCCCGAGAAGACGAATTTCGAACATGCCACGCCACGTTATAGGTACGATGATGAATGGCGGAACAACACTGAATATTGGTAATCTGCATAAAACAGTGCTTGTTTGCTTTTAGCTGCAGATAAATCTGTCTTTCGAGAAAAACAGTTGAAGAAGAAAGGTACACAGATTTTTTGATGATAGAGCTTTGCTTCTAATTTTGTCCAAAAGATTTAGCAAAGTGACGATGAAATCACAATATGCTGCCGTTACTATACGAGCTAAGGGTTGCCATGGGGATCTTAAGATTATTAAAATTAGCGTCCGACGCTGGCTACTTTTTAACCAACTTCCAAAAAGATGAGGTTCTATGTTCGTCTGTAAGTATGTATTTTTTGTATGTGTTCATCGATATTTTCTCCAATTGTAAGCTGATTTAAACAATCTTTTTTTAGTTCCAAAGAACATACTCTCGAGGTACCTAGTCCCATTTAAAATAAATCGAAATAGGCTAAGCTATTACTGAAAAATCAACAATATTTTATACAAATTGTATACATCAATTCGAGCAAACTACCTATTCAAATTTTGTACACGATTGAAGTCGGTTGTGGCATTTTTTGCGAAACATAATTATTAAATTATGTATACACAGGTCCGACATACCTCAGTGCCTCAAGTCGAAAGTTTTCGACCAGTGTGTGTTGCCACCCAGTGATGACTTATGGCACAGAAACGTGGTCTCTCACTATGGGCCTTATTACTAGGCTTCAAGTAGCCCAACGAGCCATGGAGAGGGCTATGCTCGGAGTTTCTCTGCTAGATCGAATCAGAAATGAGGAGATCCGTAGAAGAACCAAGGTTACCGACATAGTCCAGCGGATTAGCAGGTTGAAGTGGCAATGGGCAGGGCACATAGCGCGGAGGACTGATAACCGATGGGGTTGAAAAGTTCTCGAGTGGAGACCACGTACCGGCAAGCGCAGCGTAGGACGTCCACCCACAAGGTGGACGGACGACCTCATTAAGACCGCAGGATCGCGCTGGATGCAAGCCGCTATCAACCGGTCTTATTGGAGATGTTTATTTAGGCCTATGCCTAGCAGTGGACGTCCTATGGCTGAAAAGAAGAAGAAGTATACATAGGTATTCGTAATCCAGATCGCACTGAGTGTAGAAGTAACAATTTAGTCGCCTTAATTGGTTGGCTATTTTTTAGAGATATATATATGTCGGATCCATAAAAAGGCACCGCATCAGTTATGTTTCTGCTTCAATGTGGTAATGTTTTATACCACTGACCCAACAATGCTTCAGTGTGGCGTGGCGTGGGTTTAGCGGGCGAGGAGATAAAGGCGACGTCACGAACAATCAGTTTATTGCAACAGAAGATTACGTATGATTACAATTATAGAGAACTTTAAGCGAAGGATATGGCGTTCCGCAGCGTAACGCACGCTGCCACCATTCTATCAAGAATCACCAGACTTGAACCGTTCTAATCTCAGTTTTCCACAACTTCTTCCGAACAAGCTCTATTTACAACTTACAACTCACTGACATCTGTCTGACATGTCACCTCGCATTTTCCTGCCCATCGGCCGATCATGCGATGTCAGTGTCACTTAAAACCTTCTTAGAATCAATCAACAGCGTTTGTCACAAGCGTTACCCCAGGAATGTTGCCACTTCCATTCCTAGTCCTTCGAAATTATACTAAGTGGCACTATTTAAAATTAAACTTAAAGCTATTGTCCCGTTACGGCCATCTTGACATTCGCACGTCCTCGGGCGATTATCATCAGTATCTGTAACAAAAGAGCAATGTGAATGTTTGTTTATCCACCAACCCGCACTGGGCTAGCGTGGCGAGGCGTATGTTCAACATTGGACTATTCAAAAATGTCGGTATAGAATATTCGTTTACCGCTCGTCCATTCCTGACATAATGTTACTTTTAGACGTGTTCGAAATGATAACTAACTATGAAGGTAAAGAAGAGATGACTAGACAAGGTTTCTTTACATTAGCATAGGGTAGGAAAATCAACACTCACTAGGACAACTCTTTGCCAATACCACCAAATCGCACACCCAATATTGGACAACAGTGTCCCTCAAACCGCACTCACCACCCAGTAAATGCGAGAATCGGCAACTGCGTCTCTTTGACTCCAGTCCATCGGTATGAGACCGGATAACAGCGTCCCTTCGATCTTCGCAAGAACCGGACAACTGCATCCCTTCGACTCAGCCCAGATGCAACTTTCGTACAACCCACCTACGCTTATCAGATACCAGATCGAGGCATGAGACCGGATAACAGCGTCCCTTCGATCTCCGCAGAGAACCGGACAACTGCATCCCTTCGACTCAGCCTAGATGCAGTTTTCGAACTACCCACCAACAAAAATTAAATGAGTTCAGCTTTTCTTACCCTCGCTTTTATTATTACAGAGAATTTAAGAATCACTTAAAATATTTCCTTGACCTACCTCCGAAAGTAAAATGTTATGATACCGCGCGGTACTAGAAAACACAACACACAACACAACTAAGTCAAATTTAGTCAAAAACATGCAGAACTACTATCTAACTAAAATTGGACGAGCTCACCCGGGGTTTTGTCAGACAGCTTCTCGCAGATTGGTAGTTATTGCAGGTGACCCTTCCCAGCTTCCCTGGACCCTGGACCCGCTTCTCCAAACAGGCTGGAGCGATTTGTTCTGGTTAACAGTACACGAAGCAAGTTCTGTTCTTCTTCTTCTTTCAGTGTAGATTGTATTGTAGCATAGTGGTCGTCTTTGTTATCATTCGCCATTTTCTTTTGTGATTTGCTTGATAATATTGCTCTGATTCATAGGCGACAATGATTAATGCAGTCGAAGGATTTTTCTTGTAATCCTGCATCTCCTCAGGATCTAGCCCTTCGATCCCACCTTCTGATGTCGGATCCATAAAAAGGCACCGCATCAGTTATGTTTCTGCTTCAATGTGGTAATGTTTTATACCACTGACCCAACAATGCTTCAGTGTGGCGTGGCGTGGGTTTAGCGGGCGAGGAGATAAAGGCGACGTCACGAACAATCAGTTTATTGCAACAGAAGATTACGTATGATTACAATTATAGAGAACTTTAAGCGAAGGACATGGCGTTCCGCAGCGTAACGCACGCTGCCACCATTCTATCAAGAATCACCAGACTTGAACCGTTCTAATCTCAGTTTTCCACAACTTCTTCCGAACAAGCTCTATTTACAACTTACAACTCACTGACATCTGTCTGACATGTCACCTCGCATTTTCCTGCCCATCGGCCGATCATGCGATGTCAGTGTCACTTAAAACCTTCTTAGAATCAATCAACAGCGTTTGTCACAAGCGTTACCCCAGGAATGTTGCCACTTCCATTCCTAGTCCTTCGAAATTATACTAAGTGGCACTATTTAAAATTAAACTTAAAGCTATTGTCCCGTTATATATGTAAGTTTTAAAATTTCGAAAACTCTCAAAACTTCCAATGGGAATTGTGCTTATTCTCCGAACTTTTAAGGTGTCTAACTGTTAATCTGGTGCTGTTGAAATGTCGAAATTTTATTACTCACACTTGCGGCACAGGGGAAGAGGGTTGCAATTTAAAAAAAAAACTCTGCACTGTAGGCCAACAACAATTATTAACGAGACACTGGACAAGGTTTGCAAACTTTAATATAGGGAAAAGTGAGGCCATTCTGAACGTACAGAATTTATCGATACTTTGCTTGCTACCTCCATACTGTGCATAGATTAGTATACCGCCTACCTTCGGTTTATATTAATCCTGCGTCGCCGGCGGTGTATAATAGGGTTTTGTTGGTCTTGTCTGACGAAGGGACAGGTACAATGCGTGCCGGAACGGGCCTTGGACATGACACGCGGCTAATGGTACAATATTATACCGATATACGATATTATGTGTGAGTAATCATAACACAGACAGTAGAGAAGTACAGTCTTTGCTTGAACTAGAGTTGGGAGCTCTACCGTGGCCAATGCGCGGGGCCATTGCACGTCGATGTATAGGGTCCCTCTAGCTAGCTATCTAGCCTTTTACAACCAGATCAATATAGGCGAAAAAATCTACGCAAAAACCATATTGGATATGTGAACGCAACCGGTCTCATACAATCGTGCGTTATATTTGCATTATCCCACACGATCGTATGGCCAAAAACTGTCATCAATCTTTGACATCAAGAACTCCAAATATATGGAACCCTGAAATCCAACTCAGCGTATGGTCTCCCTCCACCCATAAAGTAGACCGATGATTGAATAAAAACCACAACAACACGCTGTATGCAAAATGTTTCCAAAATAATTTCTTAAGGGAAGACTATGTCCAGCAGTTGACGTTCTGGGTCTGATAATAATTAAGTAAACAAAAATTGCAACGGAATTTGCCGCAATATTAAACCTGATTATTTTACGATTGTTGACTTGGTCCCCCAGTAGAAGTGGACGATTTCTGAACATTATCATAATTTTATTGTTAGATTTAATTCACTAACGATTACAGAGGCGCCAGCGTAAATTTAATAGCAACGTAAAAAGCGTTCTCTCTATCGAATGCCTAAAGTAAAAAAGAAACAGAACTATGCCATTTAGCTAATATAATTACGATGGCGCCTCTGTAATCGGTCTTATATACTGTCTGGTCATTAATTCTAATCTCTATTAGACAAGGTGAATATGTACAACTACTTAATAAGTATTATTAGTCTTAATATGCTAAGTACTAATTGTATTGTATCTTGCATAACTAAATAAAGTATAAAGTTAAAAAAAAGTAAGACGATAACGATGAGTAGGTACAATGGTTTCCTCGGCTACACCCTCGTTTTAAGACACCAAATAATCTGTACAAGTAGCTGGTATAAGAAATGTAGAAAGGCTAGAATAAAGTGCATGCTCGAATTATTCCTTTCGCTCCAACGGGCCGAATCCACATCGAAGCTCTTAAAATTCACCAGCCAGAAGTAAATACTCAGAACTTCTTCGTAGATACTTGTAAACCTATTGCATTGAGGATCGAACCGTCTCGCCGCTCTAGAAAATACAGAGACGGTAAAATATAAGATTAACTAAACTTCGTGCTTACATTTTTAAAATATGTGAAAGGTTTCAACTTCTCCAGTAACTTTACAATATTTGCGAGGTCATTTTACTCAACAATATGCAAAACTTTTTTTTTTATTTATTTATTTATTTGTAGCCAATAATATTATGCTTAACATAGTATTCAGTAACAAAAGTGACATAAAATAACAATTTATAGGTATTGAATATTATTGAACTTGATTGACATTGGTAGATCTTCGAATTTTCGAATACTATTTAATACTCTAGTCATCGCTGTAGGATACCCTGTGTTGCGATGACTAGTCTCTTCCAAGGGATAAAGAATTAATGGCTTTGTGAAAATGTAATAAATAAATAAATGTAATTTAAAAATATTAACATTTAGAGCATGCGTTGATAAATAATAATAATATAGGTTTAGTGTAAAAGTAAGTATGGAACAACAGTGAATATGTAGTAGTAGGTATGCCTTATGAAATTTTTGTGTGCTATTATTACCAAGTATTATGTATGATTGTTTAACTGACAATTCGTATTAAATCTTCTGTTTCTTTGTAGTTTAGATTATTAAGATAGGTTTTAATTTTGTGTTTACTTTCCCATTTAGTGCAATTTAAAATATCAATTTGTTTGTTTATTTTTTTGTATAAATAATTTCCGCGAAAGCTATAACTTCTTTGACCTATTAGTGTTCTTGTCTGAGTGACTGGCCAGTGGGGTTTACGTCTGGAACTTGAGCTTCCAAGTGCTGCGACCTGTGTATTAAGTGCAGTTTTGTGAAACCTTTTTATAATGCGTCCAACTCTGAAATCATGAAAATTAAGAAACGCCGTTCGTTGCGTACTGTGAATTTAAATTAAATATGAGTTTTAATTTTATGACGTTGGATTATATTTGATGCAAGCCGCGTCAAACTGGCTCTAGTGAAAAGTTACAGTTATGTAAACTTTTTATGGCTTAATGATGATCAAGACAGATTTATTGACTAAACTCGTTATTTTCAACTGAATGGAATATTTTCTTTGACCATTGTTGCAGTTCGGTCGATGACGAGATCGACTAGTTTGTGATCTAGATATTTTTACTAGACATCAAACGTTGCACAGTCATGTCGGCGTCAGCTATCAACCCTGTATAAGCTGTTATTTTATTTTTTTCTTTCAATCCAAATAAGTCTGCGCTTGACCATTCATTAGGCCTTACAACCTATCTACTGCCTTATTTATAGTCCCTACTGCCATACTGTACAAAATATGACTAATGTTAGTAAACTTTCAGATACGGCAGAGAAGATGAGGAAGTGATGGGGTTGAAATTCTGCAACGAAGCTATCATGAGCCTCGCGCAGATCTGGCCCGTCCACTGCAACCACGATCGGGAGCCCAACACACCCCTGCAGGTGACTCATTTTCATGATCATCATCATTATCAACCGTAGGACGTAGGCCTCCCCTATGGATTTCCCCATAAGTCCGAATTAAAGTGGCTTTCATCCACGTTATTCTTATTCTTGTAACCAATGACGTTCTACGCTGAGCTTGACGTGCGTGGTCGCCATTTCAGAATTTCAAACGATGATTAGCACCCGCTAACTGGACTACATACCCACTACGTGCCCACTGCCATTTTAACTTGCTATAGTCCGGCAATCTCGTGCGCGACCGTCCTGCGGGGTGACAGACGGTGGCGGATCATTCCTGATTATATCTCGTAAAATCTCGTAAAGAAATATCCGGTCCGAGTATAGCCCTCTCCATAGCGTGGCTAATTTTGCCCGTTTATATTGAAAATTATTCATTTGACAGATACATGAGAGACCACGTTGTCGGTTTTCCACCAGTTTCACCACAATTAGCATTGTACACAGTCATAATCACAATTCAACTAGGAAGTATTACCTAATTAATTAAATATCATGTCTGACCGCAATCTTTCACCGACAGTCGATTCGTTTAAATAACACAAAAACACATTTCGTTGAAAATATTAAAATTATGGAAACAGCTTTCCTGCCTGAAGCCCAATACATTTGAAATCTTTGAAACGCTAGAAAAGACTTTTAGAATAGGCATGATAACTGAAAAAATATAATTAGTCCGACAAATAGCCTCTCAAAAAACATTAGACAAGTCTTTTTTCTTTTGTCAATTAAACAAAAATTGATGAAGATATAGCCTGCTAAAGTTCCGAGTGACGTCACAAGTGCTATACAAATGTATAGACTTCTGCGAGAGAGATGACGTCACGACCACTCACTTCCAAACTTATACAAGGTTTATCTTTGTCATTTCTTGTTTAACTGACAAAAGAAAAAAATCGTGTCCAATGTTTTTGATCCCCAGTCATCATGCGTATTGCATGATAATCTATCCTGTTCCCACTGACGTTGAATTTCAATGCTCGTTCCTGCTCTTATTCGGTTACGAGATCATTTACGCATATACGTCCAAATAGGCTATCGGTTCAAAAATAGCGCTCTATATCAAGTCACGTACCGTCAAAATTCATTTATTAAGTTGTGTGACATTCCTATAACTTCATAAACTTCGATCCGTTCTATTTTAGTTTTGGCACCTAAGTAATTATAGATTATTTCTGCTCCAAGGATTAAAGCTTGACCTTTACAAAGTAGAGAACTTAATTTCAGCTAATTGAATAATAATTTGAACTAACACGCAACGGTCCGAAATAGTTGCCACAGGGAACTGGCGGCGCTGCTAATTTGTTGGGTGTTTCCCAAGAGGGCCATTAATTTTGTTTAGTGGCATATTAATGAATATGTAAAATATGAACAAATATTAAAAATAGACCTAAGATTATAAGTGCACAATTGCTTTCCACGTTTTCGTGTGCAAAACTTTAATTAAAGAAATAAACGGGATAATAACGCATACTCGTACCATAGATTTCCTCTACCGGATTTCTAAAAAAAGCAACGTAAATTGCAACAAAATGGTTTTCGAACCCTACTATAGTAGTAGTTAATAAGTTTAAAATAATTTAATAAATCTAAAATTCGTTAAAATCATTATAATAATTAGGTACCGATGTGCTGTATGTAGATGTTTGTCAATCACATTTACAAACGCTAAAGAAAAATGTGAAACTAATCCTCATCGTATCAACCATAGGACTATAACACTTCCGGTCATAAGTCTCCTCTATAGATAACCATTAAGTACAAATGTGACCAGAATTTCAGTAAAATAAAGTTAGGTCCCACGAAAGAAAAATTTCCCAACAATTTGTCAGGAATCTCGGACATTAGCTCTGACAACTCTCAAAGAAGCACAATGTCTTGCTATTGTGTCTGAAAAATAGGGCTCAGCTTGACGTAATCCTGCGTTGTGTTGCTCTTTCGCTCTGACCTTTGAAAAAATCAAAGCTATGACGAAGAAGCTTTCTGAAATTTATAGCTTCACGGCTTAGTCTGCGTCTTATTCTATATAGAAAGCTTCGGACTTGGCTAACGATAACTTTAGCAGCAGTAAAATATGTGGTTTTAATCTTTCCATATAGCGTATAAAAACATAACCACGCTAGAGACAAGAAATATTGCCAACTCTATCTTCAGGCAAAATAATGTACTAGAACGGGCACCAGCCAGTAACATGATAAGCTGA
Organism: Hypomecis atomaria; assembly: GCA_964007245.1. NCBI lineage: Eukaryota > Metazoa > Arthropoda > Insecta > Lepidoptera > Geometridae > Hypomecis > Hypomecis atomaria. The sequence goes on from OZ023282.1 coordinate 4,327,678, forward strand.
TAAATGTGCTTTTTGATATGTTTATTTATATAATTACCATAAAAGAACCTGTATTTTTTTAAGGATTAAGTAAACTGTAAAAAGTCAAATTGGTCGAACTGTTAATTTATTTTGGTCAATAAAGATTTTTATTATTAATACTAAGAATACTGTAAAATATTATATCACCTTTATTCCATAAACATGTCAAATGCACTTTTTATCGAATTTCACAATTTACTACATACATACATAAAAGTTACTAAATCAAAATATTTCATTGTGTTCACATTGACATAAAATACTCTAAAATTAAAATAATGTATCTAAAATTAAAATATATATCAATTGAATGAACTTATAGGAATATATCATTCGGTCAAACATTACCAAAGTATCTAAATCGATATTTCGGTTTATTATTATGTTACTTAGTTTTGCCTAGTACATATAACATATTCGTCTCGAGTAGACAGAGGACTTGGATAAATAGCACATAATAGAATGGCACATATTACTACAATATTGCGAAGTTGTTACCAGCAGTCGGCAAGATATACTCGTACGTCTATGAATTACAGCAATAGTTGTAAGTTGTAACTGTAACAGTAGTTTGCCAAATAGAAGCTAGTTCCAATCCTACCTCAAAGTTTCAGCGGGTTAATCCAACTGAATACTGGAACATGATCACCCGATACTACAGAATTTCAATACTATACGGCAGAGTTTCTCAACTATTTTTCCATTTGTTGGGCGGACCATTTACCGATCACCTACTTTACCAGGATCTGCGGGCCCCTAAAATAAACTAATTCAAGAGCAAGATATCTCGAGACACGAGTATGATGGATGATAGAGTACTGTAGTGAAAGAGGATTAAGATGACAACGTCTATTATTCTACGTCTATCCATTTCTACAATAATTCATTTTATTTACTTGTCTTGTGTAACTGTGACATTGGTTTGCCAAATAGTAGCGAGATCCAATCGCTTATCGAAGTTTCAATGGTACAAGGGATATATTCCAATTGAATAGATCACTCGCGACAACAGAATTTTAATATTATACGGTAAAGTTTTCCAAACTTTTTTCCTTGGGTGGATCTTTAAATTCCTTATTAATAAGCTCCAAGTAGCCCAACTAGCTCAGGAGAAGACTATAGTCGGAGTCTCTCTGCGAGATCGAAATGAGGAGATCCGTAGAAGTATCAAAGCTACCGACCTAGTTCAACAGATTGGCGAGTTGAAATGGCTGTGGGCAGGAGACATAGCGCGGAGAACTGATGATTGATGGGGTTGAAAAGTTCTCGAGTGAAGATCGCTTACCAGCAAGAGTGGCGTAGGCCGTCTACCCACAAAGCGGACGGATGACCTCATTAAGACCGCAGGGTCGCGCTGGATGCAAGCCGCTACCGACCGGTCTTATTGGAGATCCATAGGAAGGCCTATGTCCAGATTTGATGTGAGATGTGTGCTGATGGATGGACGGATGGGTTTATTTTTAGCGGTGTTATTATGTATGTAAGTCTTGAGAAATTTATAAAATGGATTATTAATATTTTAACATGATCCTTGGACCATAAAATAAAATAAACTTTTTGTTAATAGCGTGATATCTCGAGACACGCGTATGATGATAGAGTTCTGTAGTGAACGAGGATTATGATGATAGACAAACATTGGTCGAAGCAATATTTGATCATAATCATAACAATTTTTCCTGAGCCGAATGACCTCAACTAGTTACCTAATAAAATAGATTTTCCTCCATAACTCAAAAAGTTATGGTCCTACAAGATAATTAAAACAAAGTTGTTGAGATCTAAATCTAATATACTTAATTAAAGTTAAAATATCATGTCTTTCACACTTACCTAGTTTGTTAATTAATTACGCAAATTTGTGATCAACGCTCGATCGGACCATAGTCATTTTAGCGGACCACCGGGCAGGTCCCGGGCACTTTGGTCCATAGTCCCAGGTTGAGAAACCCTGCTCTATGACCTCGGTGGCCGCTGGCTACTCGTATTATGCAGCTGGACATTGTTTGGATACCTTTGTTCGATTCTATTGACAATATTGTGAAAGATCGCAGTATTATTTACTTTGACACAATGAGCAGCTGAAATGTAACCGAGTTCCTCATCATTTTAACTGGCAGGTTACTCTTTCATTGTGTTGATTTCTTCTTCTTTTTATAATCTCTTATACCAACCACTTTAAACGAATTTTGCTTCTATATTCATATTCATGTTCATATAGGTATTTTGATTTAAAAAGAATATAATAAACAGCCAAATTACAAAAAAATACTAATTGCAAGGACAAAAAAATACAAATAAGTTACTAAATGGCGGCATTATAGCTTAAAGCGATTTCGGGATAGATACGAGAACGGATATAAATAGAAATCACAGATCACAGGCATTATTAGGTAAAAAATTACAGTAGTTACAGCTAAGAAGCATCTTGAATACCTACATCCACTTACATACAAAAACAGTATCAAAGTCGTGTCATAGCCGTTTTGGGACACAGGTTTAGGACCTACGCTACGACACACTACGTTGTGACACACACGTTATAGAATCTTTGTTATCGTCATTATTTAAAAAAAAAAAAACTTTGTAGTGTTTTTGGATAACTGCAAAAAGTTGTAGATAACTGCAAAAACACACAAAACTGTGTTCTCTGCAGACTATAGGTTCCCGGTAGACCTCGCTTAGTTCTATTTATTGACGGATCAAAAACCAGCAAAAACAGATACGAGTAAGTGTTCTTTCCCAGTCGGAGAGCAACAGTGACAGACAGCTCCAATCGTTTTTCCTTCGATGAAATTACAATCCGTTTTTGTATCCTTCTAGAAACTAAAGTGTATTACTGCCGTCCGAAATCTATGAAGCCGCTTACGAAAAAATCGTCGTTTAAAGCTACAGGCAAAAAACCGGGGAAGTTGTTTGATAACTAAGAAAGATATCCATAATTTTAAAATAGAATATAAACGCTTTAGTGTTCACACAATCAACAATATAACAAAAAAAGAGTACAATTTAATAAAATAGTGCGATAACCGGCGGCCTTATCGCTTAGAGCAATTTCTTCCAGGCGACCTGATTAAGAGAGGAGAGGATTATAGAAACATACAAAGAAATAGAATTTTGAAAACAGTCACAGCTTATGTTTTCAAAATTCTATTCCTAATTTTTTCTATTAGTTCTGTTTTTTTAGTTCTATTTCAATTTTTTTCCAATAATTTTGATGAGTTATATTTTCTAGTAAAAAAATTAAGAAAATATATACCCATATATTTTCTTTTTTTTTTTACTAGTAATACTAGCTTTTGACCATAGCTATGCTTGCGTGATAATTAAATTTTTGCTTTAGGTACCACATTACATAATTTTGTCATCTTCCGACCTTTTGAAAACTGTGAAAGAGTGACAAACCAACAAACGCTCTTTTTCTACCTCAATTACATAAACATTTTGAAAGATATCAAAAACCTGAAAACACAGTTCGGTAGTTTTTTTTTGTGAGTAAGTCTATGTCAAAAATTCAAAATGGTTCAAATGTCAGATAGCGGCGTTTTAGCTTGCAGGTCCTATATTAGCTAAAGGAACTACAAAACATGTGAACGAAACGAATGAACGAAAACTTACCTTCCCTCTACTGCTTACGATGTAGTTTGCAGTTTCCGACGAAGTCATTATTTCAACAAGTATGTAATAACTGGTAACCCTATTGTTATACCATTATAGTATTATTATATATTCTTTGCCATTAGGTTCATGTCATATCCATTTATGGGGTAATGAAATTGAAAGTGTAATTACTTAGCTAAGTAATAGGTCAGTGAATAAAATCGTATAAGTACATATAAAGGAATCAACTCAATATTCCAAGTATTTTAACCACCCAATTTGATTGATGTGGACGAATAATGTAGACTTAGTTCTTTATTTCTAAAAAAGTTATTAAAAATAATGAGTTGGTGTCCTAAAAGGAGCAGAGCCGCTTTCCAAATGCCTTTTAAACAAAAATACATTAGGTTGCCTGGAAGAAATCGCTCTAAGGATAAGGCTGCCCATTATTCCATCGGGCTGTTGTTTTCGTTCTTTTTATGAATATTCGGTGTGAAAATAAAGTTATATTGTATAAAGTTATATTTTATTTAGTACTAGCAGCGCCCCGCGGTTTTACCCGCGTTGTGCCCGTTCCCGTGGGAATTTCGGGAATTTTTATACATATAAACCTTCCTCTTGAATCACTCTATCCATTAAAAAACCGCATCAAAATCCGTTGCGTAGTTTTAAAGATTTAAGCATACAGACAAACAAACGAAAATAGCGACTTTATTTTATACTATGTAAGGATTGTAATACATTGCCCATATAATTTCAAATGTACGGATTTTTAATGGTGTAAAGTTATTTAATTAATATTTTAATATATTGTTATTATGACGAAGCCGTGGTGGTCTAGTGGTTGTTACGCTAGCCTGTCATTCTTGAGGTTGTGGGTTCAATCCTGGTCCCTTACCAATGAGTTTATTTGGAACTTATTTATATGTACAGAATTTCACACCACTGGCTTTTCGGTGAAAGAAAACATCGTGAGGCAACCTGCATACGTCCGTAGAAGATTTTCGATAGCGTGTGTGAATCCCCCAACCCGCACTGGGCCAGCGTATTGGATATGGCCCAATAACTCTTCTTGGGAAGGCCTACGTCCTGCAGTGGACTGTTAAAAAGGCTGGTAGAGTATTATGGCATTTATTATGACATTTTTAGCAATTGGTAGAGTAGGCGAAGTAGGTCATCAATATCAATAACCAAATAAAATACCATGTTGATGATCGAGTAGAGTAGGTATTGTACACATAACTGATAGCTAATGGTCTGCAGAAGCGCTGCAAAGGACATAACAAGAACAGGTGGAACGCGATATCGTAAGCTTCTTTCAACCATTCCTATTTGGAAGTATGGGGCGCTATATATATGGTTGCCATCTCTAAAATTCGGCAAACAGGTCAAAACGCGTGATAATCCCGGATTTTAGAGCCCAGAACTCGGACATGTGAACAGATTAACAGATTTTTATTTTTAAACGTGGAAATAACTGCGAAAAGGGGTGGGGAAGGGAGGGGGGTACAGTATTTTACGGATCGGAATCCGGATTACAAGTGGAACCCCGGACTACAAATGAAACCCCGCCCGGACGCTCCCCGGACGCCCTCTAAACTAGGACAAATCCGGGGAAACCCGGACGGATGGCAACCCTAGCCATAACCAGCCACAGACATCCTACTCATGATTAGGAGCCTTCCAGATCACATAGCATAAACTCCGAAAAATATCGCAGTAAATACATTATTCTCAAAATAAACACGAAAGTCTTGCGATCAAATTTGCCGATCATGTCGGCTTTGCCAAAGCGTTTCCGGAGCTAACCGAGAAAGCCTTGCGACTTGGATTTGTTTCGAAAATCCTCTTTAGCCTCGATTTGTTTTACGTTTGGCGACATCTGGAATGAATGCCAACCAAATCTTCTGTCTAAATGTTTTGTGGTTGTTTTCTAAATGTTTTATATTTTATGTAGAAATGGTAATCTGCTAATCAAAACGATTGTGAAAACGGTAATATATATATATAACGAGCAAGACAATATAGATACTTAATTATAGGATCGCAGGAACACCCTGGATGCAAAACGTTTCTGACCCGTCAAATAGTCATACAGTCTATACCAATATTATTAAGAGGAAAGATTTGTTTGTTTGTTTGCATCGAATAGGCTACGAAACTACTCAGCCGATTTGAAAACGTCTTTCAATGTTGGAAAGCTACACTATCTCCGATGAAAATAGGCCATATACCTATTATATTTTCAAATAAATTAGGGATTCTTACTATTTGTCGGGCTTGTTTGTACTCGGGCAAAGCCGGGACGGGCAGCTAGTTTATTCATAAAACCATTTGTACAAGTCATATTATAGTAAACATTACATTATAGCACTGCACAATTAAGCACGAAAAAAAAATTAAACAAAAAAAAAACTTGAAAATCACCAAAATAGTTCAGGGAATTTTATTAAAAGTCATTATAATATCATAAAAAGCTGCTCGTTAGTCAAAATTTCAAGTTATTCCTAAACGACGCAGTGGAAAGTGCATGCCGAACTTGCAGATGTGATAAAAACTCCATATCCTTGAAATCATTGATTTATTGTTTCACTTCGTACTTCCTTTAAACGTCACTTCTAAACCATATCTCACTTATATACAACTGATATGAATTTGGGCAGAGTAACAGTGTAAACTCTGGAGGTGCACATCGCACCGCTTCACCGAACAGACTGCCGACTTTTGTTTCGCTCCTCCACGGCCATGCTTTTTCCCCTTCCAATTTTAAGTCGGGTAGTCCTTCTACCCACTAGGTAGTCAAATCAAAGTCTCCAAATCAAAACAAATAATCGATTAACATCAGAGTCAAATTAAATACTTATTTTTAAAAAACAAATACCATTAAAATACTTAAAACCTAACACAGATCTAGGTCTTATTGGAAATCCATAGGTCTATGTCCAGCAGTGGAAGTCCCACGGCTGATAATGATGATGTTGAATCGGTAAAAAGCCACGTATGAATTATCTTGTTGTGAATTTACAGCATTTTTAGTCCGAAAAACATATCTGCTAGAAGCAAAGATTTTTTCTAGATCTCTAAAGATCATAAGAGAAACTTGTTTCCAGTAAAATAGTTTCCATTTGAGGGGATGTGTATACATCGGATAAGTACGCTTGGCAAAAATCTGTTGAAAATACTTTCGCAACGTAGGTAAATACTTAAGTATTCGAAGCCTATACTCGTATATGGAGATCCTAGATAAAAATAACTATACCCTGAAGATGGAATTCCCTGAATTTTATTTTTTGATAGATTTTGCTGTCGATGATATGCTAGAGTATAGGAATAAGTACTTACTGTTGCCCTAAGTTAAGCCAATTGTGAGGCGACAACTTGTCCACAAAAAATCAATAAGCTGTTACTGACGAGTGTTTTTTTTTCATGTAGTCAGCACTTTAATCGCTAGCATATTACGTATTAGTTTATACATTTTGCTAACTGACTTAGCAGTAAGCCTCTAAAAAGACATTATTTTACGCATAAATTTGGCTGAAAAGTATATATAAACTAAAAACATTACTGAGAAAATAAGCCGTTCTAGCGTGCAATATTTATTATTCAAGATATTAACACCAAAAACATAATATTTTGTTGCAATTTAAGGGCTGAAAAGAGTTTTCTACCGGAACGTAAATTTTATCAAATATGTACCGTAACTTTTATCGATGTTCTACAGAAAACGCGTAAGGACTGGTCGATTCAGAATCCTCTTAAGTACAATAGTACATTGTTCACCGAGAGGAGAAAGTGACCGATTACCGTCGAGGGTGTCGTTTGAAACACCCGAGATCGGGAATCGCACTTTCTCTCGAGTGATACATAGTGCTTTATACACCTTTTTACACCTACGAGGAAAATAAAAAACTAAATCTTTACTAATTGAAATTTATATTGAAATTGTTGCAGTTAGTGAAGCTTAATGTAACACTTGAAAATGGCGCCAATGGCGTCTGCAATTTTCACATGTTCTTTTTTCAAATTGTTTGACACCATCCAACACACAGCTAGTGGCCAGTGTCATTTTGCGAACTTGGAGATAAAAACTCAATGTAAAAACTTTTTGGCTTTTGATATTTAGGTTACCAGCGCATAGTCTTACCCAAAATTAAAAAAGAAAAACCACGTAAGAAATGGATTTTCATACACTTTTCTCTCCCGCTCAGATGCGTTTTCTCCCTGCATATTTGTTCGATATGCAATGACGTACTTTCTACCGTAAATTTGATAAATTATCAAGGTACTTTCCGAGCAGGTGTAGTATAAAATTACTTTCCTTAGCATATTTGGAATTTTGGACAAAAACGGTAGGTACAGTTTAGACGTGTTATTGAATTTTTAACGGACTGCCTTTTATGTAGTATGTTTAACGTCACGTTACTGTTAAATACTGACTGCTGATGATGATTCAGAGCAGCTTTTCGAATAAAACATTGATCATAAACTAAATATTTTTCCTAGAGTCTGGCCAACGAAAGCTGTCCAAGAAAAAAGGCGGGAATTTAAAAAAATCAAGAGCAGCTTGTTTTCTAGTACCGCTCAGCTGATCTCCATGAAATTTAGCATGCACGTCGTTTATAGAAGTTTAGTTTAGTATAGAAGTTTATAGAACTACGTGCATGCTAAATTTCATGGAGATCAGCTGAGCGGTACTAGAAAACAAGCTAACAGCTCTTGATTTTTTTAAATTCCCGCCTTTTTTCTTGGACAGCTTTCGTTGGCCAGACTCTAAACGTTATGATATTATTCCATCGGATTTAATATAAAAATAAACAGCGAATGTAACCAAAGTGTAGCTCTGCTTTATTGTTGGAAAACATTATCGCGAAGGAAAATGTTCAGATAAATTGTGTAACAAAGAGCACAAAGGCTTATTTATTTATTTTCCAAGCTTCTAGATAAGCTAAAAGAACACGGGATGATAAGATTTTATAAGCCAGAGTAAGACAGCTGAGAGTTCTTGTTGTACCTATAGTCTGTATCGAGCTTATTTTTAATATTATTTTATTATTCCTTTGTGATTGAAGCTGAAAAATCTCTGTAGGTAGATGTTGCATCGCGATTGAAATGTACAGAAATGTGGTTTTCTCTTACCTACATAAGTTCAATGATCTCTTTTGTTTAAGTGGGTATGTTTTAACTTTTATTTAAAAATGTTTTTTCATGACGTGTCAAGACTGTTATAACGGACAGATAGAACGGACAGATACTCGTTTCAATTTTGTATTTTGTTAGTTGAATGACGAGACCTATTGTTGGCGATACTATGTATTATTATACAGATTTTGTATTTTTAATTATAGTATTAAGCTCGATACGTCAATAAATGATTCTGATTCTGAAGATCTCTAACAGAGAAGTGGGTATTGCGGAGGAGTAAAAGCCACCGACTTAAAACGTATCACATAGTTTGATTATGTTCTTTAGCTAAGAGCGCTACTTAGTAAAGACACTTTCTCTGAAGCTAATCCATATTCTGACGCTCTGACACTCTCGCCATTTTTTTTTAAATCTTAAGATATTACAAAGAATTCCATCGGGTTTGGCTAGTCTAATAGATTTTTTTTTATTTCTTAAGATATTACAAAAAATTCCATCGGGTTTGGCTGGTCTAATAAAAAAAAATGTGTTTATACAGGATGCCCTGATAAAAAGGTTGGGAGCCAACGCGTACCCGTTCCACCTGGAGTTAACGCCGCTGGCGCCCCCCAGCGTGCAGTTAGTTCCCGCCAAGCAGTACCACGGGGCTCCTATTGGGACTTCGTATGACGTCCGAGCTTATATCGGTAAGGATGCTTAATATTAAGTAGATATACTAAGCGCCACACAAATTGGCGGACGGAAAGTTATGCGCAGAGCGCTGTGCAAAAGCTGAAATATGCGGTATGCACGGGAGCCAGTGCGACGAGACGGGGCTCGACCGCCCGCCAACCTCATGCCTCCCGCGCGCTCCCTACGCATTGTGCACACATGCGCAATAATTAGCGAATCACGGCGAAGTGGCATCTGCGGCTATCTTCTCATCCGCCGATTTGTGTGGCGCTTAGTAAAACCCTTTTGGATCAAGCAATGAATGATTCAGACCGAGCATGTCTTTTAGCAGTTTCGGAGTCAGAATCGGGTCACTGGCTTCGTGCTCTACCTTCTGATAATATAGGCACGGTGTCAGATCCCAGTTGCCTAAGCATTGCGGTGGGTCTGCGTCTAATTTGCTGCCCCAGGCCACGAAAGCCCACACAACGCCATCTATTGGGGATGCCTTTGTCCAGCAGTGGACGCCCTACAGCTCATTACCGAGTAAGAAAAACCGTAGAGTACAGCTGGTATGTAAAAATTAACAACTTCAGAAATGGAACAAACAGAATCAGTGAACATATTTGTTTAACAATATTGGTTAAAATCGTGATGAGGAATGCTTGTATAAATATTTTGTCGTTGAATTATTGCTTTCTAAAACGAAAACTCTAGAATGGCAACTAACATTCACGGAACTAAAATACATTTGTTTTAAAAGCTCAGTGACGTAGAATATGAATCAGAGAAGTTACATAACGTTTTAGTTCTTGTAATAATCATAATCAGGGAGTGAAAAAGGGATAAATTCGTTACTTCATACTAGTAGACCCCTTTGTCACCCTTTGTGCAATTACTCCATAAATTAGATAAAACACAGAAAAATATCTGACCGATTCGTCAGACTGACTTTGTATAAAACACAGACGCGACAAAAAGCACATTACTTTTACAATCTCAGATATACCTAGAACATCTCCGTCCTATAAAACAGTGTTCATAAAAAAGAAGCCTCTGTTAACTTTACCTTCATCTTAAACGCTATAATCAAGATAAAACGACGAATGACACGTTATGAAACCGTGAAACGTAACTCATCAAATTATTTTGTAGACAATGACCTCCTTAGGGTTTTTTATTACCGTTCTGAGGAACATATCATGTCAACAGCTTTTTTTAACACTTTATACGACCTTTTTCTGGCCTTTTGTCACCGTTCCAAGGAAACTTAAGCGTCCAAACAGGTCCAAACATACCTAGAGCTTTTTTTTTGCAAATGCGTGAGTTTTACTTTGACATTTTAATATTTTTTTTCTAAACTACGAGCTTTTTCTGGCTTTTTATCACCATTTCAAGGAGCCCATCGCGACCAAACTTAGAGTTTAGCGTCCAAAACTTTTTTAAAATTCGACCGTAATTTTATTATTGTCTAAACATATTAAGTATTTTAGTGTAGAGTATGATCTTCTTCCGGCTTTTCATCGCCGTTCCAAGCAACCTATCATGTCCAAAGCTTTTGTATCCAATGAAACGCGAGCTTTATTTTGACGTAGGTGGTAAGTGGAGCTTTCCCCCTATTACTTACAATAAACCCGAATTATTGCGGCTCGGAGTGATATTGCGTACAGAAAAGGTTTATAACACTGTTAACGCTAGTATTGGTTTTGGTTTTGATTATTACGACGTTATTATCTTTTTATTTACTCGTGGCAAAGTGTATTGTTTACCCCCACTCAAAAAGAGGCGTTAGAAGTTTAATATGGATACATAAATAAATTTAAGTACTAATGTAAGAGTATTTTTAACGTTTTAATCCTCCTCTTGTTACACACTTACTGGAATTATGGAGAAATAAAGTTGATCCAATACATTTCCAATCGACGTCCTAAAAAGATTATTGAATTCATCAGATTTATAATTCCGATGTTACTTGATTTCTCTATCTATTTCATGAGCTGGTTCACGTTATATTTTTTGTAATCTGCAAAATAATTTTAATTAACAACACAAGGAGTAGATACCTAAGCTGTATTCACCTATATAGCAAGACACAAACCATACTGGTCTAGAGTCCTTAAGTTAGCCTTCGCATTAGATCTGACTCACTCACCTTACTCCAAGCATTACATGGGTATAGCCCGAATCGAACTTCTTGTCGGCTGTGAAATTAGCTACAACCTGCGCAAAGCCCACAGAGATACCAGAAGAATATTGTGGTCGATCGACTATAATCTGAAAGTGATGCATCAATTTAGAATGGCACGAGTTAGAAAGAGACATAAAAGAATTTCGATTCGGTGGCTACTGTCGGATTTTTCTTCGCAAAACGTCAAATTCTTGTCAAATTGCAATACATACATTTCTAATTTATGGATATATACATAGATGTTTGTGGTTGAGAATTGCCTCAAGTAACAACAGCGGTATCTCTCTAGAATCTCTGTGGCAAAACCCAATCCTGACTGAAGTTTGAGCGAAGATTGAGTTTCGCGCAGCTTGTACCTAACTTCACACCCACCAAGAAGTATGATTCGCCGTATACCTAACTTTGATTCGCACATAATCAACTGCTTGGACTTTCTGTTGTCAACCGATTAATCGGTTTAGGTAACCGATATACCAAGACAGATATTATCTAGCCTTGAATAGGACTTAGTCTTAAAATAGATTAAGCTATCATGAAATTTTAAACTCAATCACTGAGGCCTTACTATCCTACCATAATAATATGGCTATAATATTCTTATTCTGGATGTTTTTTTCCATCAGCGCGGCAGCTCATGTTATTATTGAATTATCGGAAGGGCGTTCCGCCCAGCCAATCAACTTTTGATGATATGAAACGCAGAGAGTGATATTCAAAATGTTTTTAGAAAATTGCCTTAATTTCCAATTATGCGTAACTGTGTTAGCATGCTTAGGTCAGAGTGGTTGTTTACAATGTTTAACGCATTGACAATGCAGATCCCACCAAAAACATTTTCATATAAAATGTTGCCAAAATGTAACCATAATAATTATGGTTATCAAAAATATATCAGATCTCATGTTAACACATATTTCTGACTCTACACCTTGCCTTAATTCTACAAACCCTAACTTTACGAACTCTACACCTCAGACAAAATATGTGATTTCGCCTTTTCTGTGCTACAACAACAAGACAAGTATAATAGAAATAAATTTCAGTTTTCAGTTGTGGATCTTCTTCTCCTTATGTAGCAGGTGTCTGGAAATAGTTTGAGGTGGCCCTTACTGTTACTGCCTTACTGTTGCTGGACGCCCTGGTATACTGAGCAGGGGGCAATTCTGAGGCGTCACTCCTTCAACAACCTCTACACGGCTATCCAGCCATCTTGTCATGGGACTAAGATGGCCATTCTGGCTTGGGTGGTCTCTCGTGGCATTGTGGTGCCTTTCATGGGCGTCATCATGATGGCTGCCTAATTGCCCTCTTCGACATTCTCCTCTTCCTCTGCGTAGGCTTGAAGCAGTTCTCTAGGGAGGGCAAGCCAGGTACGGATGTCGTCGCCTGGTGGTCTGAAGTAGGTCTCTAGGGAGGGCAAGCCAGGTACGTACGTCGTCGCCTGGTGGTCGCGCGTAGAGTGGGGCGATATTGTACAAGTGTGGTCCGTTGTCTGCATTGTTGAACATGTAATAGAAATAAAGTAATGAACACATTGTAAAGGTAAACACGAGGTTGACTGGTCGGAGAACCCCTAGTATAATATAGAGTAATAACTTTTGTACCTAGAATAAGTCTTGCACAGAAACCCCCGGTAGTTAAAGATTCGCTATTCATCTTGGGCGTATCTATCTTAATATATCCGGTCGTGAAGTGGCACGTGTCCTCATAACCTCCGCCCTCGTCTAGGCTTTATAACTTAGGCTTATAGCCTCCATCCAGCTGTTAGGCTCTCGGCGGTGATAAAACGCGCAATAGCCTGGAGCGAACAATTGGTTCGCCAATCCGAGCACTAACATTCCAGTTGAAATAGGATATGTTATTTGAACGAATCAATTTATGATTTTTTCCATACTAGTTGTACTATTTTACTTTAATTTAATGTTTGAAGCGGTTAATATCTTTCTGACCCCCACAAATATGAAGGAGTTTTAAAGGATTGACAATTTTAATGTGCCTGACGTTGATTTTGTCAAATATGTAAATGTTTGAATGAAACTGCTTGTTGTCTGTTGTTTGAACTAGATGGTGTTGGCGACGCTTAACTCGCGATAACATTTCGTCAGTAACAAGTTGGTACTTCTGCTATTGTGATTTCTGCTGTAAAAAAAAGAAAGCAATAATTTTTGATGACGATCTTGCTTATTAAGATCGTTTAAGATACTTAGCGTTGTTGCGATAGTTTAAGAGACGCCGGGGCACACCCGCCCGCCAACCTCATGCCTCCCGCGTGCTCCCTACACACGTGCTCACCACTTCGCCACGTGGCGTCGGCATTGTGCACACATGCGCAATAATTAGCGAATTACGGCGAAGTGTCTTCTGCGGCTAACTTCTCATCCGCCGACTTGTGTGACGCGGTTTATATCAATGCTATCGATGGCGTCGATCATGTCGACAATATCCATAGTATCGATTCAGTGTCATGAGATTGTTGGTTGGCACTTGGGGTTCCCATAGTAAAAGTCATTCACATAATAGTAATGAGTACAACGACCTGTTTTCAGGTCAGGCGTAAGCTTGCCAGTAAATATTATTTTGTTTGTTTATGAAACTTTGTTGAGATCTGGCCACGATTAATGAGAATAAAATGAAATGGGCTCCGTTTTTGTCGCTCCGCTGTTTTTGTCAAGCAGTTTCAAAGAAATAAGTGGTTTTTAATTGAGTTTTATAAGTTTATGCGCAACCGTCCCGTAATTGCGGCTGCCGAGCGTTTTGTTAATGGTCGGTTGGTTTAATCCACGGATTTGTAAAATGATATTTTAATAGAAAAATTCTCTTTCATAATTTACGTAAACACTAAACTCTATCGATTACATTAATCGTTTTCTAATAGCTTCAAGGTATTGTTTTGCAAAGACTAGAGATTTAAACAAATGATTTTGCTCATCATTATTTATTTATTTGTTTATGGGCTAGCAGTGTATACTGTTATGCCTTTATCAAGCAGAGTCCAATAAAGTTAGTATTTATGTGTCAAAAAAAATCCTTCTTTATACAAAGGTCCAGTCTATTCTTAAACGTGTTTAGTTCTTGCTGACATTACATCCTTTTTTTTCAGGTAACCTATTCCAATTGTAGACAACTATATTGCAAAGGATGTGGTGTGCAGTTTTGGATTATGGATGACTTTTACTGCGAAACTAACTTTTTTTTTGGATTTATCGTATGTAACTTGAACAACTTTTGCCACTTTTTCCATGAAATTTGCTAAGAGCCGTGGTAAAAGTTGTCCATAATTATGACAAAATACACTTTGATTAGCCCTGGAAAGGCATGTGCTCAACAGTGTCACTGTTGATTATAAGGCGGAAGGCAGTTCGTAATTTGATTCCTTGCTAGTACCAACCAGTGTGACACTATAAGTTATTGTTTATTGTAACCTGGTGTTACCGGTTCGAAACAAATGTAAAACTGATACCAACTTATTTCTTTTATTCTTTTTTTTCTCAGCCGATAGACCGGATGAGAAAGTATCAAGACGCAGCACAGTGAGGATGGGCATACGGGTGCTGCAGGGGCCGGGGCGCTGCGTGCCGCCCCCCGTGCTGCCGCCCTCGCCGCATCACAAGCTTGCCGCCCTAGCACACCACAATGTCCTCAGGTAACTAACATTACATGCCCTTAAAGGTCAAGCCGCTGCATGACACCCGTGCACCAGTTATTTTCCGCCCCATCGCACCACAACGTTCTTAGAATATTATAAAAATCAAATTGATATTTTATAATTATTTTTCGCAAAAAATAGCATGACCGACTTCACCCGTGTACAGAATTCACGCATCGATGTTACATTTTTCACATTATTGTTTATTTATCAAAAATGGCTCAGCCGATTTCAATAAAATTTTAATGGGACCAATTTCAAAGTATACTCTTTCCAATAACAATTATTGAAATCAGACAATTACGAAAAAGGTTATGCGTGGTTTTACATAAAAAATATATATTTATACGCGTCGATTCGAGTAGGTACCTCCTTCGGTTTGGTTCGTCGGTCAAAAATTAAGCGTAAAGACTGATCACATACGACCGTTCTCTTCGTATATGAATACAGCCATAAACGAAGCCACAAACGCTGTCACCGACGTTTTATGCTAGTGCATGCTAGTGGTTGGATGCGGAATTTGTGTCCTACCAAACATTCATGCTACCAGCTTAGCCATATTGGATTCGCTGTCATCTCGCAGTGCGCTTGAGCTTATATATTATAGGACTAGCTGCCCACCCCGGCTTTGCCCGGGTATGATTTGCTAAAGAAGACAGATTATAAATATTGTGCCTATATACCTACCACGTAATGTAGGTATGGGAGTTTTAGTAATGAACCCTATTTTTTTTTAATATGAGATATAGCCTATGTCATCCGGAAATAGTGTAGCTAAGAAATAATAATAAAAGAATTTTAAGATTTTTTTATAGTAAAAGAATTTTTCAAATCGGTTCAGTAGTTTCGGAGCCTATTTAATCAGCAAACAAACAATCAAATGTTTCCTCTTTATAATATTGGTACAGATTAAAGTTCCAGTGGTCTGGGAAATATTTAGTTGCATTTTTATGTTATAGTATTGAAATAAAATTCAAATTTTTGGCATAAAATGGCACAACCGACTTCCATCGAGTCGTTACCCGTGGTCCAGTGGCACTAGGGATTAATAAAGCAAGTGATAAAATTAATTTGAACTAATTTTATGACAGCCAGCATTAAAAGTTCGGAAAAATAGGCACTTTGTCGTGTACAAAATTCGAATAGTTCGCTCGAATTGATGTATACAATTTTTACATTAGAATTTATTTTCCAAAAATGGTTCAGCCGATTTCGATAAAATTTAAATGGGAGTGCCTCAAAAGTATACCCTTTCCAAATAAAAAATATTTTTGACTCGGTTCACAATTGGAGAAAATACTAATGAACATACACAAAGAATACATACAGACGAACAAAGAGCCTCCTCCTTTTCGAAAGTCGGTTAAAAAGAGTTAAGAAATCAAGAAGCATATTTCATAGAACCAACTTTTAGTGATTTATGAAGCTATAAGCACGGTAACCGAACATCAGTAAACACAGGAAAACTAACACCTCACCCTTCCCGATCTTGATGAATGGTCGGCTGTAACTCTTGTATTGACAACGCCATTACTTCTCCGCGGCCTTCGCACGAGGGGAGAATACACATTACAAGGCGATAGTAGAATTAAACTGATCGAAGGCGTAATTTCGCCTTTTGTATTTTTAGAGACATTGGGTACAAAACATTATCTAGAAAGCTATTATTGAACAGTTATGTACTCGTACATACATTAGATTATTTCTTTTCATTTATTTATCAACAACTAGCAGCGCCCCGCGGTTTTACCCGCGTTGTGCCCGTTCCCGTGGGAATTTCGAGAATTTTTATTCATATAAACCGTCCTCTTGAATCACTCTGTCCATTAAAAAAAACCGCATCAAAATCCGTTGCGTAGTTTTAAAGATTTAAGCATACAGACAAACAAACAAACAAACGAAAATAGCGACTTTATTTTATACTATGTAAGGATAAGGATAAGGATTATCATTAACAATCATTACAGATCATTACAGGTAGGCACTATCCAACAAAAACATTTTCAGGTTAAATATAGCCAAGACTAAATTACACTTCACACTATCAAAAAGTTGTCAGATCTCATGTAAAGCCAAGCTTCTAACTCTACACGCCTTACTCTACAATCCTTACTTCACAAACTCTACACCTTAGTCAATATACCTATGTATTTTAAATATATTTTTTTTAGACGGGGCCCATTTTAGAAGGTTTTTTCTATGCAACCGCACCTGATGTATCTATGAACAACCTGTTATACTACGTCCGAAAACACCTTATTTAATCGAACTTAAATTATACTTGTATGAAAAGGCTGCAGTTGGAAGCAACCTCAAGTGGTGGGCGCTTCAAATAAAGCCCTTCAAAATTTAACCGACTTCCCAAAAGGAGGAGGTACCTACCTACTATGTTCGTCTGTACGGATATTATTTTATTTTTGTGTAAAAAATTGTTTTTATTTTCGCCAATTGTGAACGGATTTACAAAAATCTTTTTAGTTCGAAAAATATATATGTATTTCTGAGTCGGACCCATAAATATTTGATCGAAATCGGCTGAGGAGTTTTTGTTAAAAAAACAATAATGTAGGTACATGGATGTCACATCGATTCGTGCAAATTATCATAAAATTCTAATATAACTTAAATAGAATACTAACATTCCACTCAATTTATGAAATAAAATTTGGTTCGGTTTATATTTCAACTTACCACATGGTGTGACATTGACTGATAATAAAATGGTATAGTATAGATCATATGGCATAAATAGTGATAATACGAGTAGCACATGTTTATCGGTAATGCTAAGGAAACTCAAAAACACTGTTTTTATGGATCACTTAAACATATTATTTTTACCTTTGCCAGATACCTGGAATTCCACAAATAGGAGCATGAATCACGCGATTTATCTAGTTTTAGCCAGTAATAAAAAACGGCCAAGAACGAGTCAAATTCTCACATCGAGAGTTTCGCCACCTAACCATGCTTTCTTCTTGAAACTAAGCTGATTTTGTATAATAATTTGTAAGCCAGACAATTTCACCATGTGTTAATAATTAATTAATTTAAAACGTAATCTTATATCACATCTTATCACAGTAAGGTTCAAGAGAAAGCTAAATTGTTAAATAGATGGATAGATACATAATTTATTGTTCACACCAGAAATGTTAGAAAAATACATGACAAAAACTCAAAAAATTGTGTAATAAAAGGTAGCCTCATCACTAACATTTATACGTAACTACGAGATAGATACGAACTATAAAAAAAGATTGAGTATTTCCCAAGGATTAGTTTATGAATAATTATTTTTGGCAAAAAATGGCAAAACCGCCTTCCATCGTGTACAAAATTCGAATATTTCGCTCGAATTGTTTACATTATTGTTGATTTATCAAAAACAGCTCAGCCAATTTCTGTAAAGGTTAATGGGACCACCTTGGGAGTAGGTATACTATACCTTTTCGAACTAAAAAAGGAATTTTTCGATTCCGTTCACAATTGGCAAAATTATCGATGAACATACACAAAAAAAATACATACTCACGAACATAGAACCTCCTCCTTTTTGGAAGTCAGTTAAAAATAGACGGATAGACGCCGATGCAGAGGTAACAAAATTACAGTAACCGTTTTAAGCTTTAGTGCACGGAACCCTAAGAAAACATTCAGACACGTCTAGTTCTAAATAGACGTGTGACTCAGACTTTAGATATTGCTTTGAAGTCTGAATTATGGTTTCCAAACACAGACTCTCAATTATTCCATAATTTAGAATTTGAGTAAATTTCAAATGTTATTACAAAGTTCCAGAAGTTCACCAATAGTTAAATGTTTCATAATTTATTAAATCTAAATAATCACGTTTTGTTTTGATTATTCTTGGTTTCGACTTTTACTACTTTACCGATTTTTCTAAGAATGTGCTCAGTATGTAATTAATATATGACTGCCTCGGTGGTTTAGTGGTTAGTGACCCTACCTTCTGGGTCAAAGAGGCGTGGGTTCGATCCCCACCCAGGGCAAACATTTGAGTGATGAACATAGGTGTTTGCTCTGTGTCTGGGTGTTATTTAGGTACTATCTATATAAGTATATATTTAAAATATATATGTATCATATCAGTCTCTGGCAGCCATATCACAAGCTTTGCTTAGTTTGGGGTCAGAGACCGTGTGTAAGATGTCCCCTAATATTTATTTATTAACATATTTGCGAAGATAGTAAACACATGTAATACTGACATTTCTGAGGAATTTGATAGTAATCGAAAGTATACCCCATCAAAGCACATTGTATATATCTTCGGAAAACAACCGTTGTCTTACCAAACGCCCTGAACAAAATATTCAATAGAAATGTTGAAGAATTCGTGCAAAATGCGTCCGCCTTCCACC
Organism: Hypomecis atomaria; assembly: GCA_964007245.1. Lineage (NCBI taxonomy): Eukaryota > Metazoa > Arthropoda > Insecta > Lepidoptera > Geometridae > Hypomecis > Hypomecis atomaria. The sequence goes on from OZ023282.1 coordinate 4,347,311, forward strand.
TCATTGTGTATTTACTTTGAAGCTTCAAGTCTTTCTGATTGTTGAGTGTTACCTAACGAGTTCTCCACTGATTTATTAGTCGGTCGGGTCAAACATTGTTCTCTCTTTTGACTGGGGAAGTATTGAAATGATTCGCTATAGATATGACGATGAATTGAAAATGTTGGTCAGTAAAATTAAGGTCTAAAAGTCTACCTTATTATTTATCTATCAACCATAAGACGTCCTCTGCTGGGAGCATAGATATATCACTACTTTAAAGCAAAGCCGCCATTTCTGTTTCTGTAGTCCCGTCTGTGTATCCGATATCTTCTACCCCACTCCACAAATTCGAATGCGGTTTTCACTATCTTTTATAGTGTTTCAACGAGAAGGTTTGCAGCTATAACAATCGTATATACCTGGTCGAAGCCGCGACGGACAGCTAGTACTGAATTAACTGAATAAATTAAAGTGATAGGGACGTAACAATTTTCGACCGGTTAAGGTTTTGTTTTGTACAGTACGAAATCCAGAAAAATTAACTGTTCCTTACAAAAAAATCGTTAACTCTCGGTAAAATGTATCTATGTAACAGCTGTTTTTTTGAACTTGATGCCAGAGTAAAATTTGTAAATGTACTATACCTAGGTATTATATATTTATGTGAATACAATGAGTACATAGGTACACCTATATACATTTTTACACTTCACAAAACAACGCCTTATACGTACAGCAACATAGTGATGTTGCTCTGATTGTTGTAATTTGCTGAAAAATTTGGGCATTTAGTATTTTAAGTACCTATTAACACATTCGCAATGCGTTTTATAGACTTATTCAGTGATTCGCTCGAGGGATAGGTACTCGCTCACGCGACTTATTCAGTGATCCGCTCGAAGGATACTCGCTCACGCGAGCGAATTACTGCCATTTGATTTTACCTATTTTTTGTGTCATTAAGTCGCTCGCACTTACAAAGTACATATATAAGAAAAAGTATTTAAACCAAACAAGTTGAATACCTTACTAACAGCCGTGGCTATGACCACGTTGGCTGATTAAGTTGGAAGTTAAGTACCCCCTCGCGGAATGGCAGTGGCTAGGCACTGGGAAAATACCTCATAATATCGGATTATCGGCACGAAGAAGAAGAAGTACCTACCTATTTCAGAGTAAATTTTAAGTCATTGCTGACCATTGCAGCCACACCTTTTATATTTGAGTGACCCACTTGGGAATTTGGTGCGTTGTCAACAAAAATATTTTGGAAACTTGGTCTGAGGTAGGAACGAAACTTTAACAATGAAAATTAAAGCGGGAATCAGTTGGAAGTTTTGATTGGGATTTAGTTCCTAATAGCAATGTCTTATACTTATTCTCTAAGCTTATTAAGCATCCCACATATTGAGGCGGCTGGCAGTTGTGACCCAGTGTTCGTCCAATTACACAGACCGAGATGGTTCAATGAAAACCTGTGATTAGTCACTGAATAGGCCATCAGACATAGGCGTCCCCGATGGTTCTCCAGTAAGACTGGTTGGGTTTCATCCAGCGCGATCTTAATAAGGTCATCTGTCCACCTTGGTCGGTCTTAGGCCAGCCTTGTGCAATATAGGTAAGTACTTAGTGATCTTGTTCCATGTTAAAGTTACTTTTCAGTTTACTTTGCCATTAGAGATTTACATATAAAAATTAGTTTCTGAGAATTAGAAGAAGATTAGTTATCTGAGAATGGAGCCGTTATGCTAGCGTGCCAAAGCTACGGTCCGTTATTTGGCTCAGATAACGCGGGAGGGGCAAACCTACCAATCACCATATGCAGGACATAAGTGCAGGGTCTGACGCTCTCACACCGAATAATGTAGGAAGTTGTGAAAAGTGTGAAATCTGTGTAGTCTAAAAGTTTATCATCATTTTAGCCATAGAATGGATATCACCACAGAACAGATCCTTCTCTCTCTTCTGTGGATATCACTGCTGAAGGCCTCTCATGGGCCTGTGGCATAGACTCGTGGCTATGAGATGCTTATGAGGTGTATGCCTCAAATCTAATAGGTATATATAAACATAGTAATGGTATCTATGCAGTATTGCGACTCTGTCCTTGAAATAAATATCTACAGCCCCGCGTGTGGCCACGCGCATTACGTAACTCGCGCTAGGGCTGCCCACCTGGTAGATAAATCGCGGACGCGTGCTGATAACAAACCCACACGTTCGTCGCTACGGCGCGGCGCATCTGCTACTGTTGTGTACCGAGTGTATACCGAACTCCGAGGCAGTGTATACCGAAGACGAAATACTGCATAGATACAATTACCGTGGATCTCCAATAGTTCAAGTTCAAAGTTCAAATATATTTATTTCAATTAAGTACCAAAGATACCCTTTTGAAACGTCATGAATCTAAGCACCTTTAAAATCATTAACAATAAAGTTAAAAACAAAAAATAACAAATAACAATAAATAACCTTAGATTAATGATTGGTCGCGCGACCATTCATCACAAACTAACCAATCATTAATCCAAGAATACCACGGAAAATAAATAAACAATAACAAAATTAGTAAAAATTAACCTCATCTAAAAATAACAACACAATGTTGCCATATGTGAGTTATGGAAACCCACCAGCTGGTTTGGTTGGTTGGTTTACACCACTCAAATAATGACGATGAACTAAAATGAGATTAAATTGAATTAGATTTGCTTATTTAAAAAAAAAAAGGAAAAATTAAATCAATCTAAAATTAGCAATTTAATTGAAAATGTCAGGATAACGATAGTCATAAATAAGCAATTGTAAACAAAATAGATCTCCATTAACACCAGTAGAAAACAGCTTGCATCCAAAGCGATCCTGCGGTTCCAATGAGGACATCAGTTGTCTCTTGTGAATGAATTAAAAGCCATTAATAACAAATAGCTATCTAGAAAACTTCCCATTGAGCTACTAAACCAAGCAGTAAAGCTATTGGAAACTATATTCCCAGTTATTCTATTGGCCTAAGTTATTTGATAGCACAACTGGGAATAGCCCAAAACTTGTGATTCCGAACTTTCTTATTTGTATTGGTTCAATTATTCATTTTGGCCCTAAGGGACTATATTTTGAGAAAAAAGGAGCTACTTCTTATATATTTTAAGTAAAGTAAGAAATAAGGCAAGAGGGAGGCGTGGGTTTAAACTCAGTCCCGTACCAATAAGTTCCTTGGAATTCATGTACGAATTAACTTACGTACGCATTTAAATACATAAAATGTATGTAATACAAGTACAAGAAATTCGATGACGTGTATGAATCCACCAACCCGGACTATGCCAGCGCGGTGTAAGTAGGTATATAGGTATATGGGATAATCGCTCTCCGTGGGTAGGCCTATATCCAGCAATTCACCGTCTTACCACAAAAGTTTTACGCACGCTTTAGACAATGTTCAACAGTACAAATTGCACGGATAAACACTGTTTAAAGCGTGTTCAAATCTTTTGTGGTAAGGCGGTCAGAGTATTACTAGTGCTCGACGAGACACTCCGTATATTAAAAAGCAATTCATGAGCCTCACAAGTGCGAGCGAGACAGCCACATGAATAGTGGGAATATAATGTAGTTATAGAAAACCACTTTACAACAGAAAAAGTGCCAAGTCGATGATTACCACACTATGACCCAACATAGGCTTAATTAAAAAAAACCCACTGTTTATTACCAATCAAATCTTTATTATTGCAAAGCGTAGGTAAAAAAATCTAAGAGTAACTATATAAACTATAAAACTTGTCACGTGATTGATTGTTTCATGTGGTCCTGGTTTATTTACGTATATTTAAAAAAAAACATACTGACCGAAACCTGTCCTATTTTGCCGCTCTACGCTCTAACGTCTAACCTATTCAGCCTACTGCTAAATACGATACTGGACCGGTAAAATATCAACATCTTTGAATCATCAAACTTTTCGATTTCTTTCAGAATTCTTTTACGTTTACACATCAATATTATCGATTAAAAAAATTGATGTTCCATACAAAAAAATGACTTACAACAGTATTTATGGAGAGCAGTCGATTTCTTTTGCGATTTTAGAGTTTATTCTAGAACCGAACTTCCACAGCACATAGATTATAAAATAAAAACTGTCTACATAATCACTAAAATTCAAAATGTCCAAAAATTACACCAAGATAGCCCAAACAGGTACATCTACTTAGAAAAACTACATGCTCGAATCAAACCATTCAGTCGTTCTGAGAGCCCTTTTATCCTAAACACGTCCCTATTTCTACACAAGTAACTTTTCCATTGAAGGTTGTCCAAGGAACATGTATTTCGATATTGTGATATGGATGACAGCCAAATATTTCCGGATAAATGTTCCGAGTCTGCAAATTATGACAGGTTACCCATATCACACGGAATCTATCGACGTCGGGCCCCATGATTTATTATGATGATGGGGAACCTTTCACCATTGGTCATGTCATGTTACTTTTAGTGTGACATTCACTTACCTATGATGTCACTCTTATTTATTCACAAGAGTTCTTAAAACGATAGGTATATTCTTGGACATCATTACGACTAACTTTTACTACAGAACAAACCTTGAAATCGTAAATATAGCCATAACAGCTGTTCCATACAAAATGTCCAATGACTTGTTACAAAATGTATGACATTTTAATTAAAGTATAGCACAGGTGTTACTCACGCTTTATTTTAGTAGATAACTGTAACAATAGTTTCTATCGCATTTGGCGATCTTTTATAGTAGCTAATACTAATAACTACTTAACGTATACTTTACGTGATACTTTAATTTAAATGTGCAAAAACCACGCCAGTTTCCATAGTCAAAATGTATGACGCAGCTGATTTGTTTCGCGATTTCAGGGTAAAATAAAAGTTGGTCATAATGACAACGATATCGTCTAGTCTAGAAAAGTATCAATAAAATTAATGAATTTTTGATGCACAACGTAAGAAGAAGAGTGCTTGACCTGTGTATTCGTATTGTGTATTTACATTATGTCTGTCGGTGGGATCGCAGCACTCAAACGAATGAATCAAAAATTCTGTGCCGTGCACACAATCGCCCACTAGGAAAAAATATTTAATGCTAAGTATGGTATATCCCCGATCTTTCCAGATTTGACGGGTTTGTGCTATATTGTATCAGTTCCTATCAAAGGTGACAAGGTCGTCACTCCACCTCTTTTGGGGCCTGCCAAGCAGTGGGACACGACAGGCTAACAACAACAACAACAACATGGTATATCCATTCGTTTCTTCATTAGGTGCTAAATATATCTAGATAAAAAAATCCAAAAACAGTTGTGTTGGCAAGCATATGTCTTGCAGTGGACGATGTAATAATATGGCTGATGGATGCATGGTGTTAAATAACGTGACGCTTTGACGTAACAAGTTGCTTTTACTTACATGACTGTAAGCATAAATCTTCGAAATATAGATATCGGAAAGTTACTAGCTTGTGCCAGAATATCGTAACTTGCAATTTAAAATGTAAACGCAAAGCAATTTCCCTGTAGATTGCATGTGGCAGTCCGCTATTTCTAGGAAAATGCTCGTCTTTCACCTTGGATCATGATTGCTCTGAATTCTAACATACAATATACAGGCCTATTTAGACTGTTTACTGGTGTACTAAGCCGAAAAAGTGATTAAGAACATCATTATGAACAATTTAAAAAAAATGCTGGTCATACATTTTGTCGATTCCGAGTTGCAATTTTGGTTGAAACAGGATTTTTTCTCGAATTTCGGGGTGCCGCCAAGTAAAAGTTGTTCATGATGATGGTCTTAATTGCTTCTTTTCGGCATAGTACAGATCAAGCAGATAACCCTGAATTATAATACATGATGATGTAAAAACTTGACATATCCTTACTAATATTTAAAAGTGTTTGTTGGTTTGTTACTCTATCGCAATGCAACAGACTTTATTTTTGGCATGAATACTCGCATAGAGGTTGTAGAGTGAATTACGCTACTATTACTTATTATTTCGGAAAAAAAAGTTCAAAATATCCCGCGGGCGAAGCCGCTGGCGAAAGCTAGTAATGTCATAGGTTAGTATAACCTATTATTTATCTGCAGCACTATTCAAATAAGGTGTAATAAGTCGAAGGGGGTGATTCAAATCATTATTATGAACAACTTTTAGGGGCTATAGAATTAGATGATTGATTTTGATTTTATAGGCATGGTAGGGATTGCTCCAGCACCGACATGAGCATAGCGAAAGAGGGAGAAGGCTTATACCTTGCAGTAGAGTAAAATAAACTAATGTTCATGATGATAAAAAAAATATGTCTTTTATCTTATCTTAAATTACTAATTAACTATTCATTAAATCAAAACATAAGAGCAAGGCTCTTGTCGGTGCTGGAGCAAATTCCTCGTGTCACGGTCTTCTGCCCGTGCTTTGAACTCCCTGTAAGACATGACACCCACCTTCTCTTTAATTTGATCTATGAATGCTCAATTTTTCAGACAAGCTATGAAATCCAATATTTACAAAACTAAACCCAGCATTTACATACACGTCATAACAATTTATGAAGTGTATGAAAACGCTGGCTTTCCTCTGAATCTGCCCGCAATACCGCGACATGATGAATAGTTGCAAAATTTTGATTGATAGAGGCATGCTATATGAAATGAAGAACGCAATATTTTATGAAATACTTAAACATTCAACGTTATACATACAGCTGTATATACCTACATAAATAGTAGATCGGGCTAGTAGGTACTTGCTTGACTGTCAAGACCAATCATTAACCGACTTCCAAAAAGGAGGAGGTTCTATGTTCGTGTGTATGTTTTGTGAATGTTCATCGATAATTTCGCCAATTGTGAAACGAAAAATTCTTTTTTAGTTCGAAAGGGTGTACTGCCGAGGTGGTCCCATTTAAATTTTACAGAAATCAGCGGAGCCGTTTTTGAAAGAACCAACAATAATGTTAAGCAATTCGAGCGAAATATCCGAATTTTGTACACGATGAACATCGACAATTTCGCCAATAGTGAGCCGAATCGAAAAAATATTTTTTACTTCGAAAAAGTATACTCCCAAGGTGGTCTCATTTAAATTTTACAGAAATTGGCTTAGCCGTTTTAGATAAATAAACAACAATGTAAACAATCGAGCGAAATGTTCGAATTTTGTACACGGTGGAAGACGGTTTTGCCATTTTTTGCGAAAAACAATTATTATAAAACTAAGATTATTATTTCAATCACAAACGTATGTGGGATACCAATGTGAGCAAAAAAAGGTTGTAAAACATAATTTACGAGTACATAGATACGAATATATTATAATACCTGAGGCCTAGTCCTCTATAGGTACCTACTAGTCTAAAGGGTAATCTTTCATTACACTATATACCTATCTACTACTGTAAACGAGAGCGCGCACAACCATACTCCGGCAATTCTAAACTTCATGGGTCACCAAAAAACAATGTCTTTAATTTACTTTATGGCATATCTTCCAACAGCAATTGTAAAAATTTTTTGGTCAAATAAATAAATTATCTTATCTTATCTTCAACAATGTGCATTGACTACATACACCAAACTCATGTACTTTCCGTCTAAGATATTTCCATTGTATATTGACTCTTCGGTTCTGTGTCCGTTACGCGCTTTATGAATTTATATAAGCTATTTAAATTGTTGCAGGAGTAAAAACAAACCGAAACCAGAATCAGACGAAAACTGCCGTCCGAAGCCAGCTGAAATGGGTGAGTTTTATTCATTTCGGTACTTACCTAAAGGGTTTTAGGGCAGCATTTAATAAAAACAGCATTACGCGTGGTCTCCGTCGGGTACCTTCCCACAAGTCCGATTGATTAGTCCGATCGCCAAACTAGTTAGAATTTTTCTTCTCAGTAGTCCGACCGGCGAACTGATGAGAACTTTTTTTCTCATTTTTACGACTGTCGAATTTATTATAATCGAAAAATAAAATACAACCAAATAACATGTTCAAAGCCGGACGTAATAAAGACCATCATCATGAACAAATTTTACTATAGGCCTTCCCAGAATTCGAGATAAAAATCAGCTGTTTCAAGTGTTTCATATGTTTTGTCGATTTTGAGTGTCAATTCTGTATGTATGGAAGAGCTAATTTCTCTTCTTTTAATTCAGAGTTGGTCCCATAGTACAAGTTGATAGTTTATTGAAACAAGCGTTTTTAAAATGTTATTTGGTTGTGTTTTATTTTTCGATTAAAATAAATTCGACAATCAAAAAAATAAGAAAGAAAAGTTCTCATTAGTTCGACAGTCGGACTAATGAGAAGAAAAATTCTCACTAGATCGACGACGGGTTAATCAATCGGACTAGTGGTAAGATCCCCTCCGTCGCGGAGCACACGTTGCTGCACAGTTAAAATTTACAGGCATTACGACACGCAGACATGAATTACTCTCGGGGATTGGTCGCCACGAAGAATCTCATATACGTAGAATGTAAATAGATACATATAATTATCTTCTGACACCGCGCGAGAGCTCGCGTAAACAAGTTCTAGTCTTACACATAGCGCAGGATTTATAATGTAGGCTTGTATTCACTTTAGATTTACTTTTGTTTACTTTAACTTTACAAAAAGTAAATCTAAATCAGATTTACTTTAGATTTACTTTTTGTTTTTGAAATGACATGTGACAATGAAATGTGTTAAAATTAGCCCTGAGGCTAATTTTAACACATTTCAAATGAATTTAGTAGAAATAGCCACTGTTGTTAATTTACAAATGAACTAAATACTTAAACAAACTTGTGTTTTGTAGCTGTAGATTTCCTTTGCTTTTTAAAAGTTCAAAGAAAACTGAAACCTGAACACGCTCAAGCTTGCGTATAATGCGTACGAGTATAGCCAATAATATAAGTAGCCGTTAAAATAGTATGATCAAAATATAAAAAGGGATAATAAATGGGCATAATTTAAAATACAAAATGGTTTTCCCTTAAATCTCCTAAATCGTAAATAGCAAAAAAATACAAGAAAACCGCAGTTAACAACTGAATTATCCCGCCTCTTCCACGAAGAACCTATCAGTTTTTCCAATATAGTTATATACCTATTACCTACATAAGCGTACGTATTCATTTTCCTATATAAAAAGAGCCGACATTTCAAGTAAATTATGTTGGTTTGAACAATCGCAATGTTATGATCGGTAACCACAGAACAGCAGAACTCTCTTCTGTGGCGGTAACCATAGAAGAAAAAAATTGAGGAAATGCCAACTGTTATCAACTCTATAGAGTTGAGTTGCGGACAAACTATGACAAATTACTCCAAAACAGAGTTTATTTTTTATAAGGCTGATCTCGTCCGCGTCTCGATCAACGCGAGAAATCATTTTTTTTTGGGTATTTTGCCTTTTACATATAAACTAAGTACCTATTCATTTTAAGTTTACGAAAACTCATTTAACTGCCATGAATTGGTAGCGTTTACGAGTTACATACACCTAATAAAAATCGGCCAAGTGCGAGTCGGACTCGCGCACGAAGGGTTCCGTACCGTATGAGAGCCCCATTTCTCTTGCCGTTATTATAGTCTTTTTCAAATAGCAAGTCACCTATGACAGGTCCATAGAACGTAAAATATTACGTAAATACATTCTTATTCTTATTCTTATTCGACGTGGGGGCGATAAGTCCTGCACTGACGTCCCGCATGGGGTGTTTTGTGCATTTCCCCCTCCAGCGTCTACCCGAGCCAGCCCAGCTCCTTAAAGTAACGGAGCGTGGCTCTGGGCCGCTGGCATAACTGCTCCAGTAGCTTAGATGGTGAATAAGATGATGGCGATGTGGATGACAAAGCTAATGATAATGCCAATGCAGAAGCGTCATGCAACCCGTTAGCTATTCTAGTGTCTTCTGTGGCTTTGCAATGCCACAGAACATGCTCTACAGTTTCGTTTTCTTCCAAACAGCCACGACAAAGTGGGCTGTCAGTGGCTCCCAGTTTATACAGATGACTATTCAAGTTGCAGTGACCAGTTATGAGGCCTACCATAAGTCGGAGATCATGTCGCTGCAACTTCAATAGGTCGTTCGTGATGTTTTTATTCAGGGTTGGAAAAGCAGCCTTAGAATGCTTGCAATCCTCCCTTTTGTTCCACATATTCTGTTGTTCTTTTTCAGTGTGACGGCGCAACAATTCACGCACTTCCATCGCTGTCGGCTTACAGTGTATTGTTGCCCCGTCCCTAACCTGTTTTCTCGTACCCTCTTTGGCAAGGGTGTCGGCTATGTTGTTACCCGTACATGAACCGTGACTCTTTGTCCATCGCACGATGATTCTATGCTTACTTGATAGAGTTTGGAGTGTTGTATGACACTCAGCAATGACTCTAGACCTTGTTACAGGTCTTCTGAGTGCGTAGATAGTAGCAGCACTGTCAACCGTGAACACGATGACCTCCTTGGCCTCCCCGTTTCCAGCAGCTGTCAGAAGCTCATTTAAAGGTTCAAGTGCTTTTGCGGCTAGTAGCAGGCCCAGGGCCTCCGCTTGCAAAATTGTTGTAGTTTTACTCACGGCCAAGGACTCTCTGAGCCCAAGCTCCGGCGAGTAATATCCGCAGCCTGTTCCTTCCTTGTTTTTTGCACCATCCGTATACACATTCCAAGATGGCAATACATCGTTTGATGCATCGTTCTCTATGATCAACTCATACTTTTTGCAGTCGAGATGAGTTTTAGCTATTTTATCCGTACCACGGCTTGCTTCGGGAATTATTGCTGTCGCCCGATCTATTATTCTGCAGTGGTTTGTCGTGGCACCCGTACTTTTCCACTGATTTGTAGATTTAATCCGTAGGGCAGAAGCCATCGCCTCCTGCTGTATATGCAGGTGCAGTGGTGTGAGCCCTAAGATGATTTCGAGAGCAGCTGAGGGTGTCTTTTTCATACATCCGCTGATTAGAGAGCACGCAAGTCTTTGCGTTTGTTGTAGTTTAGTTATAGCGGTCGCTAGACTCGTACGTGTCCACCACACGACACAGCCGTATGTGAGAACTGGACGCACTATGACAGTATAGAGCCAGTGACAGAGCTTTGGCTTAAGACCCCAGTCTTTTCCCACCGCCCTGGTGCACTGCCACAGAATATTTGTTGCCTTCGTGGTGACATATTCAAGTTGCTTTCCCCACAAAAGTTTGCTGTCTAGCCAGATACCTAGATATTTAACTTCCTTGCTTAGTGATAACTTAGTACCAAACAGCGAAGGAGTTTTTAAGTCTGTTTTCTTGGTTTTTCGTGTGAATAACACTAACTCGGTTTTTTGTGGATTCACAGAAAGTCCATGGCGTTCACACCATTTTTCAACGATCTTGAGCGCCTTTTGCATCTTCTCACACAGAGTCGACTCGAATAGTCCGGACACCATGATCACCAGGTCGTCAGCATATGCCACAGTGACAATGCCTTCTTTGTTAAGGAGTGCGACGAGTTCGTCCACCACTACTACCCATAGTAAAGGTGACATAACTCCTCCTTGTGGGCAGCCTTTTGTGACTCGACAGCGCGTCGCGCCTGCCGTTTCAATGTTGGCTGTTCTGCCAGCGAGCATTGTGGTTATCCAACCATTTACTCTACTGTCTACTCCGTGTTTTTTCAATCCATCTTCAATACTAGGGAAAGTAGTCCTATCAAAAGCCCCCTCAATATCAATGAAAGTGGCCAAACAGGACTGTATGCTTTCCAGTGCAGATTCAATTTTGTAGACTACTTGGTGGAGAGCAGTCTCCGTTGATTTGCCCGATTGGTAGGCATGTTGATTATTGTGGACTGGATTTTCCGTCAGGGGTCCACCTCTTATGTGCTTATCGCAGAGTCGTTCCAGCGTTTTCAATAGAAAAGAGCTGAGGCTTATTGGTCTAAACGACTTTGGATTTGTGTAATCAGTTTTTCCTGGCTTTGGTAGAAATACCACTTTTACTTCTCTCCAGGCTTTAGGCACATATCTCCACGCCATACACGATCTAAATATGGCGATAAGATGTGTTTTTATTAGTTTTAGGCCCCATTGCAGGAGAGCCGGAAATATTTCATCCAGTCCGGGTGCCTTGTGTGGTTGGAAAGTACTAATTGCCCATAGAAGAGTCTCTTCTGTGACAATAGAATCTGCAAAATCCCAGTCTTCCTTACCAGGTTTATGTGGTATATGTGGTTCCCATCCATCTGTGTCGTTCAGTTGACAATCTGGAAAGTGTGTTTGTAGAAGCAATTCAAATTGCTCCTGTTCTGAGGCTGTGTAAGTACCGTCAGCTTTCTTCAGAGTGCCCAACTTTATTTGTGAGTCACTAGATATGATTTTTCTGAGTCGTGCAGTTTCACTCTCCGATTGGATAGAGTTACTATACTTTTTCCAAGAGTTTTTCTGGCTCTTTTTGACCTCCACCTTGAATCGGTGGCGCATCTTTCTGTACTCCTGCCAGTCCACCGGTGCATCAGTGTTCATAGCTCTGTTGAAAAGGTGTCTGACCTTCTTCCTGAGCTTGGTCAGGTCCTTATTCCACCATCTATCTTTTTTAGGAATTGAACTATAGTTTTCCTTTTTTAACGGACAAGCTTTTTCATAGCTTGTAATCAAAGCATGTACCAGTACTTCTGTCGTGGTCTCTATTTCCTGCGGAGATAGTTCCGCATTTGGATCTAGTGGTGTTCCTGACATGGCCTTTTCGAGTTCAGTTCTAAAGGTAGGTATGTCAGTTTTCTTCGGGTTCCTATAGGTTCGTGGTTCGTGCTTACCAACGGTTAGACTATATCTGATCCATCTATGGTCCGAACCAGAGTATTCATCAGTCGCCACGTGCCAATCATTGATTGTATTAGAGATATTGGTTGTAGCCAGTGTTATGTCGATAATGGTTCTGGCCCAAGATGTTACAAAAGTAGGCTCAGAGCCATGGTTAAGTAGGTTCAAGTCATGCCTGAGGATGAACTCCAGCACATCATTTCCCCTCTCATTTGTATCGGGACAGCCCCACACAGTGCAGTGGGCGTTTGAGTCACATCCTATTATACATTCTAGTTTGTTACTTGTACAGAAAAGCATTAATTCTTCGAGCGCCGGATGTGGCGCATCTTCTGTGATATCTAGGTAAGCCGAGGCTACAACTACGGTGCTGAGGTTGCCTCGAAGACCGGTATCTAATTTAACTACAGTGAGATCATCATTACACAAGTGTGTCACCAACGACGCCTTATACGGCTGCGGGATATATATAAGAGTGCGCATTTTATTTTGCACGGGAGGAATGAATACGTTACCTCGGAGACCATTTAAGCCGCTTACCTTGCCACGGATTAAATACGGTTCCTGGACCAGTGCTATTGTGTTCTGTCGCTTCTCAAGGGCTTCGCGTAGGGCGGCGGAGCCTGAGACGCTATGATGAATGTTACCTTGAATGATATTGAGATTAGGACCACTGTTTAGTGTACTATGTGAACCTCCGGCTGCCGAAGCAGTCGAAGTGTGTGTGTTTTTGTGAATCAATTGAGTTTGGCAATCTATTTTTAAGACAATTACGCGGACCCCTATCTACACATTAGGCATCGTGGTCGGCGCGGGAGGGACCTGCACGATCCGTGTCCATGGACGACGCGGGCGAGAAGATGTTGAGCCCGTACAGGTCCAGCATCCCATCGCCCTCGTCGGCCGCGTCCAGCAACCGCTCCTCCTCCTCCCGCGTCCACCCCATGCTTTCGGCGAGCGGCGTGTCGTCGTCGGCGTCGGGCAGCGCGAGCGTGGTTTGACTGCACGAAGCAGCGCCCCCGACGTTCTCACCCCCCGGCACCCTCGACGACCCGCCCCCTCTGTTGGCTCTGTATCCCCTCACTCTCACGAAGACCTTCGCGCAAATGTAATACAGGCGAAAGTCGACACGTCTGAGGGGCTCAATGTCCTCTGGCGCAATACCCACCACTAGGAGGTGGTTGCGAGCGCTCCCCACAATTTCCACCTTGTGGGTGAACACTCGCCACCGCTCCACACCTACCTCCGGATTCATGGCAGCCAGGTATCCGACGAGTTGTTCCGGTCCGTCGCCACACAGCGCCGGCACTCCTCTCCCGAAGTCGGGGATATTTATGACCGCGGAGTAGTACCGCGGCACCTCGCTCTCCGGGACGACAACGCACTCGCCAAAACCTTCCCACAGAGCCGGCGACCTCTCCACGAGCGACTTGAGCCAGTCGAGTGCGCAGTCGTCCGCAGGTACGTACCTCAGCCCGCCGCGGGACGTCGCAGCCAACCTTTCGAACTGAGGCAGGCGACCATTGGCCTGTATGTTGCGGTTCACATAGCACTCCTGCTGTGCCTGCTCAATCGTCATACGTACATGCATAGCCCGCAGTTCGTCCATAGGTGCACGGTTACGCTCCATAATCAGCACCGCGGGGCCCCAAGTCCTGGCGGCCTCGGCGTACGACGAGGGCCCCGCGGCGACCATACCTCGTCCGCCCGCGAGCGCGCCGCCGCCGGGCGGCAGCGAGCCCGCGGGTGTCTCGTGTGTGCCGCGTGTGTTGTGCACCGCGTGTGATTCGGCAGAGTTCGCGCGTTGACAGACCTTTTTGTCGACTGCTACGCTCGACGTTGGTGAAACGAAGTCAGAGCTCCGTTGTCGCTTAGCTCCTCGGGTCGACCCCTCTCCTACCCCCGAGTGTGGATTAACCGTGTCGGACGCGGCGAACCCGGCGACCTCTCTCTCTATCCCCGTCCCTATCCCCGTGCCCGTGCTCACCTCCTTCCCCTTTTCCCTCCTATGGCCGTCAGACGGGCATAGGGCGGTTTTCGATGCAGGTCGGTGAGCACCAATTGAGTCGATCGGTGCCGGGTCGCGCGCCACGTGTGGGGCGTTCAGCGGCAGAGCCCTCGGGGGAGGCGGCGGCCCTCGGGCGCGCGCCGCGCCGGCCGTGACGGTCGCGGGCCCGGCGCTCGGGCCCGGACGTGGCGCGGCTACGCGGCCGAGGCTCGCCGCCCGTGGTGGGTCACGCGTCATGCATGCCACGATGGGGGGCGCAAGCGCCGCCATACCGGGCAGAGGCATGACGCCCTCCTGCCGCAGCTGATGCCAACTCTCCCTCAGCTGGTCCCCGAAAGCCCTGCGCTGCCTCGATAAAGCTCGCCGGCTAATGCCGCGATATAAGCCGGGGGACGGCCAGCCGCCCTCCCGGCGCCCACCTGACCCTACTACGGCGTCGCTCTCCGCCGCCGTCTCCCGGCGCCGTCCGCGCCGCTCCGCTCCTGCTCCAGGCTTCTGCACTGGTCCAGGTGCTGTTGGCTGCTGGGCGGCTGCCGCGCTCGTCGTCGATCCAGTAGCAGCTGCGGCCGGCGAGGCCTGGGACTCCACCCCGCCGTCGCCTTCGGTCGCCCACTTCACACCCTCCGGCCCGGGAACCAGAGGGCGCCGGGCGCTAGCCGGATCACAGGGCATGCTAACTTTGTCGTTTTGGCTCATCATATTAGTTAAGCAAGGGAACTGTGGAGCAAGCAGACAGTTAATGGGCGCTCAGCGAAGGGTAGAAGCAGTTGCCCAAGCTACTTCCCCCCGATATTTCGCGTGCTAGGTGGTGAGCGGGTCGTCCCGAGAAACACAAGGGAGGCCGCACTCCTCCACCACACACGCCCGGCCACGGGCTGCCGCGGAGGGGATGGGGTGCTCGGCATACCAAAGAATAATTTGAAATACCGTTCACCCCATCCCCTCTAATGCCCTCACTCTTTATCCGGGCTTGGGACCGGCATCGAACTGCGGTTATTGTGCTGAAAGCGAAAGCAAAAGCCAAGCAGCGGGTGAAAAGCAATAACTACAGTGAAATGGCGAGTTTACAAAACTACAGTGAAATGGCGAGTTTCTACAGTGAAATGGCGAGTTTAACTACAGTGAAATGGCGAGTTTACTACAGTGAAATGGCGAGTTTACTACAGTGAAATGGCGAGTTTACTACAGTGAAATGGCGAGTTTACTACAGTGAAATGGCGAGTTTACTACAGTGAAATGGCGAGTTTACTACAGTGAAATGGCGAGTTTACTACAGTGAAATGGCGAGTTTACTACAGTGAAATGGCGAGTTTACTACAGTGAAATGGCGAGTTTACTACAGTGAAATGGCGAGTTTACTAAATACATTATGTGACGTCACACCAATAGTTGAATATTTCTATTTATCAGTGAAAACATTAAGCAAACTTATAAGAAAAACTACTAAAATAAACGATAAAGGACGCAAGAAATAGAATAAAGGTTATTGATTCGCGTAAACATATTCGCATTCACCTTTCAATTTAATAAAATATTAAATTCGTTAAATTGTTATGTTACGTGCTATTGCCGATCGTGACGTCATGATAAGAGGGCTGGGAAATCGACTATTGTTGAAATCGAAGAATATCGAAAACAAAACATATTAATCGACTTGATTTAAGCAAGGGTTATTTATTTCAAGCAAAACTTATAAAACATTTCATAAACTTAACTATAATTATATTACAACTACTATGCTATATGTACAAACCTAAACAAATTAAATAATATAGTAGTTGTAATATATACTAATATATACTTAGTTAAGTTTATAAAATGTTTTATAAGTTTTGCCTGAAATAAATTTCGTAAGCAAGGGTTATCGTTAATCTGTACCCCTAGTACAAAAATTATAAAATATGTAGTGCGTATTCGGTACAAAAATGTATAAAAACTTAGTTTCCATTTACCTCCGATGTTCACATAGACAATATAACGGAAAATCAAATGATTATAAATCTGGAAGATTCGTCAAATGATGATAATGATGATAGCTCCGATGACGAAGTGACGAGGACATTATTTCCCAAATAAATCTTTTTTTTCCCTGTCACTTTTTTATTTCTTTTTGATTCCTCTAAACCTATCGTCTAAGTAAGTCCTACTGACTTGTAGATAAATTCACCAAAACAGTTTTAGGTACATTGTTCGATAACTTCGATAAGTACGTAAAATCGATAATAATCGGTAATTACAAATCGAATATAGGTGCGGTACATCATTAAAATTGTCAAAATATGTTTGACAGCTGACATTTCGGAAGTGTCATAAGTGACTAGCTATTTGAAAAAGACTATAATGGCGAGCAAAAAAACTCCTAAAAATGACGTTTGTTGTATGGGAGCCCCCCTTAAATATTTATTTTATTCTATTTTTAGTATTTGTTGTTATAGCGGCAACAGAAGTACATCATCTGTGAAAATTTCAGCTGCCTAGCTATCACGGTTCATGAGATACAGCCCGGTGGCAGACAGACAGACGGACAGACGGACATCGAAGTTTTAGTAATAGGGTCCCGTATTTACCCTTTGGGTACGGAACCCTAAAAACTAAATTAGTGGTCAGTTTGTCCACAATAGTGCATCAACAGATTTTCACCTTAGTATTTAGTTAGCGGACTCTTGTGCATAAACTGGCTACTATTTTGGTTTCTAAATTTAGGTATATGCCTCGTTATCACTATCTCTTCATGGCCGCTAAATGAGTTTTTAAAACTTACAACAAACAGTTTATCAGTATATGGCAAAAAACCAAAAAAAAAAAAAATAGCACGCGACCCGAAATATTTATTCACTTTATGATGAAAAAAACACCGGATTCATTTTCTATCCAAGGCGGTAATCATAACGACGCGATATGCTTTTCAGAGTAAGTTGTTTGTAGCCGGCTTAACCACTGTGGTATTACGATGTTTTACACATCTAGTTTAAAATATAAATGTATTTAAATGTTATTTTCCTTTTCAGAGAACGCAGAGGCCCAGCCACCGCGGGCCACCGTCGAGAAACCGTTCCTTCTATCGGATGGCAGGTATTACTTTATCTTTTACTACAACTGTATTACTTTATCTTTTATTGATTCCTGATATGGTCTTTTCATTTTGTTCATATACGTTGGATTTTTTGTTTTGAATATAACAACTCGGGAGATTTATTGCCATTCAGAGCCCATGGTGGGCAAGAGGTACTAAAGTAAGGTGTTAGTAATGTAGGACGTAGATTAATTTACGTTTCATAAGCTAATGAATCAATTACGTATCTCTAAAGACAAAATAAAACCACTTCACAATTTTTCACCAAGAACCAATGTTTTTGGTGAAAAATTGTGAAGTGGACCACTTTAGACCAGTCTAAAAAGTGAAAACCTACCTCACCTACCCTTGTAATTCTTTTATAACATGATTTTCTTTAAAAGTTTTCTTTAAATTTAAAATGGCGTCTAACCTGCTATTCTGCGGGCCCTATCTTATTTTCACTTTTTGTGGTCACAAGTTATGGAGTTCATTTCAAAGGTCAGCGAGAGAAACTGACAACCTACCTACTATTGATTTTGTCATCTTTACGACAGTGCTCTAAAACAGCTTATTACATCTAATAAACTACAATAGTTTACATTATATATCTACCTACGTCTCTGAAAATGTTTTAGTATCGAAGTATAAGAGTAGAGGGGGTCCAAGTGATTGCATTTTTATTATTTTATTAACCAACTTTCAGAAAGGAGGAGGTTCTATGTTCGTGTGTTTGTATTTTTTTATTGCATTTATTACTCCTCGTGCTGGCACCTAACTTGATTGTATATATTGTAATCTCGCTGTCATTTAAGTTATAAAATATTGTTACTGTTTATGTATAATCTCATACTAGCCCCTAAGATACGTCATATTGGAACCCAACCCGTTCACAATACTGCTTACCTTAGCATAAAATACAGTACGTTCATTGCAACTTGATCCGAAAACGTAACCTTCTGAACCCAGAAAGAAGTTTGAGTTTTCACATTACGTCACAATAAACTATGGAAACATGGTATATATTTATGCTGAGGAGGACAGAATAGAATAGAATATGGATATATACAGTATTGTTCTCAACACATATCTCAATACTTACCAGCTCTTGGTAGGAATCATGTTATTCAATATTTAATAGATAACTTTTGTATCTTGACAGCAATATTAGATTGTTAGACATGACTTTGCTATTAAATAAAATCTGGGGTAAATAGGTTTTCTTTAGGTGAGTAGATAAAATAAATCTTCACAAAACAAGTATTGAACTTTGAGAATAAATAATTTCAAAATTAATTGTAAATACGGTTATTTACTTATGATATATAAAATAAAATATTATTATGGTCGAGCCGCTGGGTGCCCTACCGGTTTATACGCAACGATAGACGAATACCGGTTTATAAAAAGCTAGCTGAACCGGCGAACTTCGTTTCACCAAGTCAGAATCCTTTTTTGGGTCATGCACAACAACTTTGCTCAAGATCATCACATGATCAAATGCATAGTTTACGATTCTATAAAGGACATAGGTACAGACAAATATTCATTTTTATGTACTTATACAGTCGGGGTTGGTCATTAAGTAAAAGTTGTTCACAATGATGAGTTAAAACGTAGTTACCCCTCAGGAAGTCGCTGCAGTTTGCAAAACATCATTTTGTATTTTTTGGACTGCCTTGGTAACTCAGTTGTTATTGACCCTAACTACTGGGTCAAGGAGGCGTGGGTTCGATCCCCAACCAGGGCAAGTATTTATGCGATGAACATAGGTGTTTGTTCTGTGTCTGGGTGTTATTTAGTTACTATCTATTTATGTATTTATTTAAAAATATGTATATGTAGTTTATCAGTCTCTGGCAGTCATATCACAAGCTTTGCTTAGTTTGGGGTCAGAGACCGTGTGTAAGATGTCCCCAAATATTTTTTTTTTATTTATTTTAGTAACAAGTTTCATAACCGTAAACTAAACTTAGTTGCAATAAATAAAATGAAATGATACCTACAAATTTTTAAACCCGCATCGTGTACCGGACGAATATAGATAAAACCGAGTACACATATAGATAAAAATAAAATGCGCTCTGCTCCCATACAAAGTAAAGTAATACATCATAAGGGTTGTTTCGTCTGCCCCGGGGCGTTTGATCCCATACAAACACGTCTTTACCAACTTTGGCGTCACTTTGAAAGCAACTTAGTGAAGTCAGCCCTGGGGCAGGCAACACATACACTGCACGAGTATGAGCACTAAGCACTTATACTTAGTTCTAACTTTACTCCTTTGTTGCTTATTTCGGAGTTGTAGGTATTTGCAGTATTCATATTTAGGGTTCTCGGTATGAAAATCCAAGACATGCCAAATAAAGTTATATTTTGGGAAGAAGGAAATTACAAAATTTCCATCACCTACTTTTGCAGTGCCACGTTCTTCTAATATGTTGTGGCTAAACCAGCTTCGATCATAGAGATATACTTAATAATAGAATCTGTCGTAGCTATTTTAGATAAATGAATTAGATAGCTAACAAAGCTACCTGTTATTCACTTGTAGTTAGGTATTACTCACCTACTAACCTAGGTACACAGAATAAGTATATCTAAATTAAATAGGTTTCATTTCTTATACAGGGTTATTTCTAATCAATTGGCATCCTCTTAGGGGCTAATTCTGTACATTAAAACTAACAACTTTTGTCTAAACTCAAAAAAAAAAAATCTGCTGTTCAATCCATACATTTTGTCGCGGGTGAACGATATTTTTCCATGGAACAAAACTATTTTTTTTTTGAGAATTATTAAAAGTCGTAGAACAAAAGTTGTTAGTTTTGATGCACAGAATAGCCCCTAAGAGGATGTTAATTGATTAGAAATAACCCTGAATGCCAGGGACATACCTATACATATTATTATGTTGGGCAGAATGTCTCTACAGACAACGGGCTTATTCCTTGATATCATTGCGCTCATAATTATGACCTACTTACTTTAACTATGACGCCAACCAAAAAATTGCGAAACATAAACAGCATTTTGTTGAGAGTTGATGAACTTTTTGGATTGCTGATTTTGGGGTTGGCTTAGTATTAAAAGTTGGTTATAATTATCAGTACAATATCGTAGAATGTTTCCATCGTCTAGCTAGAGAAGCGCCACGTTTCAATATTAAGTATTTTACTATTTTTAACCGACTTCCAAAAATGAGGAGATTCTAATATATTCGTCTGTATGTTTTTTTTGTGTATGTTCATCGATAATTTCGCCAATTGTGATTTTTTTTTTTTTTAGATCGAAAAGGTATACTCTCGAGGTGGTCCCATTTAAATTATACAGAAATCGGCTGAGCCGTTTTTGAAAAATCAACAATAATGTAAACAATTCGAGCGAAATACTCTAATTTTGTACACGATGGAAGGCGGGGGCGGTTATGCCATGTTTTGCGAAAAATAATGATTCTCATGAATGACTAACACTGATAGGTATTCGACCGAAAACCGCTTAATCACGGCATGTGTACCCGAACAGCTATATCTATATATGCTACAGCTAGCTATAGGCGCGGTCTGAGAGCCCATTAAATTAATTGGTCATCGGTGGCGTGATTTAGGCATATCAAGCTGTCAGCCTGAATCGAGACCAGTGTTGGTGGTTAAAATCGATTCAGCTTTGATAGCAGCTTTCACAATACCTACTTCATTGACATGTGGTTGCCGACAGCAGGGTAAAGGCCTCTTTCTTTGTACTTTATTCATGTCTTACCTAGTCAATCTTGTCTAGATGGAACAAAATAATATTATAGGCCGAATCAAATGTATACAGGGTTATTTCTAATCAATTAGCATCCTTTTAGAGGCTTGTTCTGTACATCAAAACTAACAACTTTTGTTCTGCGACTTTTGTCAAAACTCAAAGAAAAAATCAGCTGTTCCATACATTTTGTCGAGGGTGCACTAAAGAACAACAACTTTTTTTATGAGATTTGACAAAAGTCGTTGAACAAAAGTTGTTAGTTTTGATGTACAGAATTAGCCCCTGCATCCTTGCAGGGGCTTCTAATTGATAAGAAATAACCCTGTAAATGGCAAAAGTTACTGAAATTTGATACCGTAGTAAAAATAGTATGAGTAGGTGGCGTTGAGAATCCTTTCACTGTTCAAATTGCAACATTGACTACCTTGTATAGGTACTATTTCTTATATTGCCACACTCACAAAAAAAGGTCTCCCAGTGTATGCAACACCATTTAAAAAAAAAGGTTAGATAACTGCGTGTCTTTTCAACTACTTACCAATCGGGGCCTGCATATTCTGGCCCCTGGATACTTACGAGTACTATTTAATCAAGTATTGTGGTTATAGGTAGGTCGGTACAGATCGTAATTGTGACGGTTGTCTGTCGTAGCCAATATCAGGGTTAATTGCTATTGGAGGGCCGTGTAATCGGCGTGTTTACTATCCCGCTATTAGCTGTTCGGGATGCCGAATGTCACGCCTAATTGCTTATATTGGTGACGTAATCACGTACTTTTTTAAAATGAACTAGCGACCCGCCCCGGCTTCGCACAGGTGTATTATACATATAAACCTTCCTCTTGAATCACTCTATCCATTAAAAAAAACCGCATCAAAATCCGTTGCGTAGTTTTAAAGATTTAAGCATACAGACAAACAAACAGACAAAATGGCGACTTTATTTTATACTATGTATTGATAATAAAAATTGTACTCAGCCAAAATGAACTTATAGGCCGTCTAAAGTTTATTGATATCTTTTTTTTTTATTATTTGTTTGTTTTTAACTTAAAAAAATTAAGGTACTATAGGTACTTATAATTATGGATAACTTTTTCAGTAGGAACAACTCTGAAACCTATAAACAAAAATCGTCTGTTCCACACAAAAAGTTAATTTGCGCTCGAGTAAATATAAGCTAGAGACTGGTACAGATAATATTTTCACGATTTTAAAACTTTGCTACAACTTACTTACATTACTTTTATAGTTTACTTAATTCAGCATCGACTTGCTTCTCTGGACTCTGGACGTATGCGGGTTTCCTTACCATGTGTTTTCCTTCGAAAAGCTGGGACTAGGATTGGACGCACCGATGTATGACTGTAACTTACTGATAGGTATATATTTATATGTATACATAACCCCGATAACTGTGGAATGTAATATTAATATTATATACTCGTTATCGTAATACATAATATTATATGTACCTTATAAAAATGAATCGTGATTGTTAATCTCGCTAAAACTCAGAACGGTTGAACCGATTTGGCTTATTTTGATCTTGAAATATCTGTGGATGTTAAGGGTAGGTTTAAACGGTGAGAAAATTCATAAAAGTTGCGAGAAAAATAATAAATAAAAATATTAATTTCATTTTCAACAAATTTTTCCTGCACGTAAAAGTTGTCATAGACAGTTGACAGATGGTGAGATGAAGTTCACCGGGCCAGCTAGTAATTCAATAAAAAGAAAACTTACTGATAGGTCGTTACTGATTTTCTTTTCATGTAAGTACTTTTATTTTAATTGGTCGTGGGGGCGATAGGTTCTACACTTATGTCCCTGAGAGGGTGTTATTGCATTCCCTCTTTCAGTGGGTATTTTCAGCTCTTTCTTTGATTACTCTTTACAAAACTGGGCCAGATTGATTCTACATCTACTTTTTCGATTTAAAAAAGCGCAGATTTTAGATCAATTAGATCACTTTGTTGTTGATATAAATTACTAAGATATTCCTGGGTATGCCGATGTTTGTTCGGGGCACTTTGGACGTCATACACGTCACACGACTAAGACGAAATATATTTCTTAGCCGTCACACTCCAAATTACTGTAAACCACATAGGCTGGCTTGTTCGTGAAAGCCGGTAATTGGCCCCATTGACGCAGGCGTTAGCTGACAATAGGGCCGTGACACCACTCGTTACTCGCAAGAGTGCTCTGATTGAACGTAATTACTACCTAGTTTCTCTGCGAGATTGAATCAGGAATGAGGAGATCCGTAGAAGAACCAAGGTCACCGACATAGCCCAGCGGATTGGCAGGTTGAAGTGGCAATGGGCAGGGCACATAGCGCGGAGGACTGATGACCGATGGGGTCGAAAAGTCCTCGAGTGGAGACCACGTACCGGCAAGCGCAGCGTAGGACGTCCACCCACAAGGTGGACGGACGACCTCATTAAGACCGCAGGATCGCGCTGGATGCAAGCCGCTACCAACCGGTCTTATTGGAGGTCTTTAGGGGAGGCCTATGTCCAGCAGTGGACGTCCTATGGCTGAAAAGAAGAAGAAGAAGACTACCTAGTTACATTGGTGATACACTGAGGAGCACTATGAGCTGTTACAGAATTGGCATAATGTAGTGTTGATATGGGGAATTTACTTCATGGCTTATGTTAGTTGTGACTAATAACTAATATGTAGTTTAGGCACTTGATCACGCTATACCACTTTACGCCGTGTTCCCACGATTCGCTGCCGCTGTCTCCATTTAACTACGTATAGGCATTTGAATTGACAATCGGTCGTCAGTGCAAAAAAAACAACAAATAAAAAACACACTTTGATATTAGAAAACTCAACTACTGGCCTAAGAGCCGCTGAAGATCAACCTTTAGGCCTAATTGTGTGTCAATAACATTTCATAAAAAGTATGTCTCATCTGGTTTTCAGATGGGTGAAGGTCGTTCTTCCACGTCTCTCCCCCTATACAAAGAAAAGTAAAAAATAATCAGCCACATATTCTCGATATGTATCATTTATATATTCTTATCAGATTTCATACAGAGCTTTAACTTTCGCTACAAAACGTTTATCGTGCTAAGTTCGTTATATTTTCGCGAATTTTGTTTATAATAATATTATTTTTATCAAAAAGTACGATTAAATGTAATCTAAACCCAATCTAAGTTATATTATTGCAAAAAAACGTGAATTTCATTTTCTTACAAAATCACCCTGCAGGTACATTATCATTGTTAGGAATTATGAGCTTGTACCGTCCCATTGCTGGGCCTTTGCCTCCGTGCAGATATAATTAGTTAAACTGTAGTCAACTATGAATCTACCTGCAACCAAAAATTAGATCGTGCCATTAGAGAGTAGGCACTTCAAGCAACATCTGATTAAAGTAGCTTTAAGATCTTTCGGAGCATGGTTAGTGAGGCGGAAAGTTCTATGAAATTAGCTCAACTAGCTAAGTTTCTGAGTAGTTTTCAGTGTTACGTCTGTGTCCCAGTTTCAAGTTAAATTCTCATGTTATTTACACGTAATGCCATTATTATTATTAACAGATTATGTTTACATTGTTGTTTATTTGTATTTTTATTTTATTTGTGGCTAAATGCCAGTCTCCTCGTGCCAACAACACTACAGTCCTACATCGACCTGGCATTTTTTTTTGGATGGCCCACTATAGTTCACCATACTCGTACCATGACAGGAACGCGTCAGGCAATAACGTTGACGTACGTTGATGGCAAGTTGTAGTGGGTATAGTAGAGTATCGTCTTGTTAACCCCCGACGCAAAAGAGGGGTGTTATAAGTTTGACGTGTCTGTTTGTCTGTCTGTGTGTCTGTCTGTCAGTCTGTGGCATCATAGCGCCCGAACCACTGAACCGATTTCAGTTTAGTTTTTTTTTATGAAAGGAGACTTAATCCAGTGTTCTTAGCTATGTTTTATAAAAATCGATTGAGCCGTTTAAGAGTTATGGTGGGTTAAAGTGGGGATGGAAGAACCAAAATTCTACAAATGTGCCCAAAATGGTTGTCAATGTGTCGGGGGTTTTTTAAATTTTTAATTTATAGTTATTTTCAATGCCTGATACGTTCTTAGTAAAACTAAAGTATCCACAATAGAGATAGACAGAAAATTTTGTAAATTGATTTCGTTTAAGTATGAATATTCGAGTGCGAAATATTTGTATACTTCCCTTAAATGGGTAACTTATTTTTAATATTTGTATAAACTCTAACTCAAATCATTTATTGCAACATAATATGAAATTTACATGCGGTTCTTTAATTAACATGTTTTGTATAGTTAGTTATACATATGACCCTGATAAGGGTAAAGAAATTTTATTATTTGTATTGGAATGATTTATTATTATGTTTTCTAGATTATCGTGAAAAAAATCGTCTAATGTGTAATAAATAGCGTTTGGATAATACTTAGAATATTTTTTAGTTGTTTTATAAAACAGTTTTCCTATCCTATCAGTATACTGTTATCCATAACATATATCCATCCACTAACAACCATGATAATTCAATAATTGAAAATTTAAATGTATCATTTTCAATTATTGAATTTTGCACACCTATCATGGTTGTTGGTGGATGGATATATGTTTGTATAATTTTAAGATCTTTTGTATACCCACTATCATGCAAATAAATACTTTGACTTTGACCTATAAGTATTTATATTTTTATCTTGGGTAATGAGTGTATTTTGCTTTTCTTTTCTAATATTTTCTTATTTTTGTCTGCCAGAGTGGAGCTGGAAGCGTGGCTGGATAAGCCCACGTACTCGCACGGAGAGTCCATCAAAGTAAGCATAGTCATCGCGAATCACTCTTCGAAGACTGTACGACGGATCAAGGTCAGTAACATGAATGTAAAGAGATATACATAAGCATTATTTTATTTATTTATTGATCGAGAGAACGAAGTGAGCGAGATATTGGTTTTAACACGGCGATTTTGCTTTTTTTTGTTGGTTTTCGTCAACAGGTCGCATTTTTCAATTATTCTCGACGAAACTTGGTACACCGGTAGGTTTTCCTATGAGACCCCGGGTATTTCCCGTAATATTAGTTTTTTACGGTTCCGTACCCGAAGCGTAAAAACGAGACCCTATTACTAAGACTCCGATGTCCGTCTGTTCGTCTTTCTGTCACCGGGCTGTATCTCATGAACCATGATAGCTAAATAACTGAAATTTTCACAGATGATGTATTTCTGTTGCCGCTTTAACAGCAAATACTAAAAACAGAATAAAATTAAAATGTGATGCTCCCATACAACAAACCGTTTTATTGATTTTTAGCCGTTTTTCTAGCTCGATATTAATAATGGTAACACGTAGATGCTTGAAATATTTACAGAATATTAAGTTGTATACATCACTTCAATAATAAATAATTAAATCGATATAAAATACATATTTAAGGGGGCTCCCATACGGAACGGAACCCTTAGTGCGCGAGTCCGACTCGTACCTGTTCGATTATTATCAGCCGATTTCGATAATATATAAAATTTGGCAAGATTATTAAGTATCTAATAACCAACAAGATTTCCGAGTATGAACCAAATCGGTCAAGGGCGAGTCAACAGATTAATGAATAATCAGTTAGAAAGATGTCGCGAGATCTACTGTTCGGAGAGCTACTAGTATATATTTTGTACTGTAAAGCTTGAAGTAGTTACGAGTACGTTTTACGTAGGCAGTTAGTTTATATTTACCTACTATACATTCAGACATAGGCAACATAAAACTTATTTTACACTACATAAAGTTCTATCTCTCAATCTCAAAAACTCTGACACTAGGGCTAGCGATCCGGCCCATAGGTACGAACTTACTAAGCATACGAGCTCAGTTTAAATTGTGCCCTTGTAACATCAATATGGAATAAAAATGCCAAGTCGATGCCACCAAGAATTCAGACCCTGCAAGCGTATTGTGTACGAGTTCTAACTTTCTGCTTCTCTTTTCTTCCCTCTCGCTCTCGTTGCGCAAGTAATTGGCGCGAGTAGGAGAAAAGCCCTGGTGGTCTAGCGGTAGTGATGCTCGCCTTTCAATCGTGAGGTCGTGGGATCAAATCCCGGTCCAATGAGTTCTTTGGAATTTATGTACGGAATTTAACACCACTGGTTTTCGGTGAAGGAAAACATCGTGAGGAAACCTGCATATGTCCGTAGAAGAAATTCGATGGCGTATGTGAATCCACCAACCCGCACTGGGCCAGCGTGGTGGATATGGCCCAATCATCCTTTATGGGTAGGCATACATCCTGCAGTGGACTATTTAAAAAAAAGGCTGATACAGTACAGGAGAAAAGCAGACCGTCAGAACGCGTACACATACGGCCCGGGATCTCATATTATTTTCAACTACAAACCGAAATTATACCTATTAGCAAAACTGCTTTAAAATGAACATTATTATTTATCATGAACACATCCCAAATCCACTCAATCAATTATTTAGCGACTATTCGCAAATAAATTTATAAAGCGAATGCATAACTATTTTCGGTTCGCGTTTACACTCACTAAATTTATTCATATATTATCATCACATTTAACGTTTCAAAGGTTTAATTTTGATTAATAATGCGATTTAAATTTCATACTCCCACGTCATATAACACGGAGACGACAGAAGTAAAACTCATGCATATAATTCGTAGGTACTTTATTTTTAACCCCCGACGCAAAAGAGGGGTGTTATAAGTTTGACGTGTCTGTTTGTCTGTGTATCTGTCTGTGTGTCTGTCTGTCTGTCTGTTTGTGGCATCATAGCGCCCAAACCACTGAACCGATTTCAGTTTAGTTTTTTTTGGATGAAAGGAGACATAATCGAGAGTGTTCTTAGCTATGTTTTATAAAAATCGATTGAGCCGTTTAAGAGTTATGGTGGGTTAAAGTGGGGATGGAAGAACCAAAATTCTATAAATGTGCCCAAAATGGTTGTCAAATGAAAGATAAGATTTCGTACTTTTTTAGGTAGGTTTTTGTTTCGGGGGTTTTTTAAATTTTTAATTTAAGTTTTATATTACATGTAAGCGCAACGATCGCAGTTTACTCAGTTAAACAGTTAACTCTAGATATAGATGTGGTGCAAAAAGATGTCAAATTAAAACCCGACCCTCATTTTTTCGAGAAAAACAAAACATCTGTAAACTTAACGCTATTATTTTTGTAATTTTCTTCATCTTCTACACTCGGACCAAATAAAAAATGAAGACGGAAAGTCATGAACAGACATGTGAGGCCGGTTTTATATACATGTGGTGAGTGCGTCCGTGTTGCGCCGCCATAGTTCGACTGACAAACCAAGGCGTAGTTTCGTTGTACGTGTATGTGTCTGTAATTTTGTATGTATACGGCAAGGCGTAGTTTTGTCGGCCTCACTTTTTTATTCACAATATTCTGTCTTTATTATTTTATTTGGTCTGAGCTCCTACACAAAAAATCCCTAACTAGTAATTTCAGTAGTGTATGGCACTTGCGATCGAATTCTTATCCGTGAGTAATGTATATGGTGTGCTTTGCTTGTCCACTCATTGTATGAAGCTCAATATCTGCATTCTGTTGTTTTAAGCCCACGTGGAGCTCCATCCTGCCAAAAACCCATTGTTCGTCCCACGTATTCATTTCCACGAGGAGTCGGGGGAAATTGATGTCGACAGGTCCATCGCTTTCGATTTGGGACCGCTATTGTTTATGCAGGAAGGTGTAGTATTACCTAGCAGGAAAGTTGGAATGGATTAGCATATTTAGAGGCTAGTAATGTTGTGATGTTTAGGGAATAGGGATAGAAATAGGTTGGTAAATAAAAACGAATGTCTGACTGGGAATTATTCCAAGTTTCCAAGAAAGAATGAGTACCTAGCGGATACCACTTTTTGACTGGGACGGTTTATCTCTAAGCAGTAGCTGAAACCTCCAAGATTTTTGGTGATTGCATAGATAAGAGTTACTTAACAATTATGTTACATACCTTTGGAAGTTTTGGGACACTTTCAACTTAAGTATCCCTACTTAGGGACGGTAGAGTCTCTTATTATCTTAATGAGACCGTAAAGAATATAGTGATAGACCGCGTAAAGTTCACAGATTATATACAGTTTATATACAGATTATATATATTAACACAAGATTTTTACGGTTAAGTTTTGCTGCGTCACGGAGCTGAGTACAAATGCGAAGATTTTTATTACTTTTAACTACAAATTACACCGAAACTTTGTTACTTCTAAAAATAAATCGTTCACTTTCGGTTCAAGCAACTATTCGTATTCTACACACACAATCACACGTTAAATATGGTTTTGAAGTGAAACGTCTAATGCGACTTCCAGCAAGGTTGCGTTAAACGTTTAACGCTACCGTGGAGGGGGTATGAAAGCATTGTTGCGTCAAAGTTTCACTTCTACCGCGCGGAGGGCATCCATCTACGTTGTTTTTTTTTCTTGTGTTGTCTTTCTGACTATACTTACCTGATTTACATTAGAGCATTATCGCATTTTTTAAATTTCATCTCACCGTTTAAACCTTTCCTTAACTTTCACAGATATTTCAAGACCAAAATTAGCCAAAGCGGTCCAACCGTTATAGAGTTTTAGCGAGACTAACAACCACGATTCATTATTAACCAACTTCCGAAAAGGAGGAAAGAATGTTCGCCTGTATTACTTAAAGTTTTTTTCTTTGTATTGTCAACAGGCTCTGGTAGTCCAGCACGTGGACGTGTGCATGTTTTCCAACGGGAAGTTCAAGAACGTGGTGGCGCTGGTAAAGGGCGACGGCACTCCAATCCTGCAGGGGCAGACGCATACTGACACATATACCCTGACCCCACATAGAGGTAACAACTCATACTGTATATCAGTACTCTATTGTATTTTGTCTATCAATTTTCCCTGTGGAAATTTTAATTCACTCGTAAAAGAGAGCGCTGAATTGCAAATTGAAAAATGTTAGCCAGTGGAGTGAAGGTTCCAATTGCAATCCTGCAGGATTTGATCGCCGAACTGGAATAATGTAAAACGGTTAATACGCTTTTGCTATCGTTACGCTAAACGCAGATTAACTTAATTATAGTTAGTCCGTGTTTGTTATGACTTTTACAAGGGAATTAAAATTGTCACAGAAATAAATAGAAACACTAAATAGTACAAGTATATTCTACTGGAAACAAAACTAGAAGTAACTAACTACTCCGAAGTAACTTTGTCTTAATTAATAAGGCCACATAAAGTGTAGACAGTCTATTAGCGTAATTAAATCAAAATGTTTGATTGGATTTTTTTAAATTCGGAATACTTTACCATTGCTTTCAAGATGTTGTTCTGCAAATTACACGGAGTTGAGAGGTGGCAAAAGTTATTCATAATGATGAATATAAATGCCTATGAAAGTTTAGTTTTATGAAAGTTTAAAGAACTTTGCAAAACATTACCTTGTAGAGTAAGTAGGTAGCTAACGAAAGGTAATCAATTCATCAGCTTGAAACGTGTTATTTTGGTAAAGTAATTCATATTGGCCCGATGGTGTTTCTAAGATCTAAAACTCTGTACCTACTTAAGTATATTTTAGTGTACTCAATATAAAAGCTATCAAAATCAAGTCCTGAAAGTCAACGACGACGCAAAAGAAATGAAAAATGGCTGAATACAAATCGATTACGGTTAAATATTCATTATTAGTACAATTGGACTAATCGATTAGGGACGAAGTTTTTGGGGTCGAGTTACTGTCCCAATTAGATAGTCATTATGGTATGTTGGTTCTTTATTACATTATCGGTCAGTTGGTTTCGGGTGGTAAAGTTTCCAATAAGCTTGCAGATTATCTGAGTATTTGATGGTTTTATTTCGGTTTTAACACTGCCTTAATACGTCTACTATTGTTGCTGTTTAAAATTCTGGCTCTTACACTACCTTATTGTACATCTCCACCTCTACACTTGCTGCTTTTTAAAATATTACCTCAGATACATCCGTAATTGAATATCATAAATCCGAAACTGTGTTTGTTGGTTTGTTAGTCCTTCACGCAACAACAAAGCATCGTATAGTCTTGATTCAACAGGACAATGTATAGATGAATATAGTGCAAAGAGTGGAACGTGTCGTGGGTTACTTTTAATTCCGGAAAAATAAAAGGTTCTTACAGGATGGACCAAAAATGAAAATATTACGTAGGCGAAGCCGCTGGCAAAAGCTAGTCTTTATATAAATGTCAAGGTGACACACGACTTTATACACAACTTTCATACTGCTACCGGACGAGCAGCAGCGGTAGCAGTGGTAGTATAGTAGCTCAGTCAAAATAGAACTTAGCTTTGCACTAAAAAGCTCCACCTGATTCTGTCAGCATTTTGTGATTTTATGCTCAGTAAGTGATCCTAAATCTTATAAAAAAAAATTGCATCGGAAATTTTGGTGCAAATTCGACCGAAAAAACACGTCTATATAGCTTATAGCTAATATCATAGCCGCCAAGATGTTTGATTCAGTCTACAGCATCATTGATGAAAGCGCTAGAAATCAATTAACATTCTCACGCTACCCACTTCCTTGCCCACTTTCATGCGTCCAAGGAGGCTGAATATAAGTAGCATTAAGTATATTTTTTGTGCAGGTGTCACCAAAAACTGGATAGCTCTAGAAGACTCGTACTCCAAAACCGGTGCCAGCCTCGCGTCCACCGTCCTCAGCAACAACACCCCAGAAGACCGCAACGTCTTCGCCATCTACGTCTCTTACTACGTCAAAGTAAAGCTCATTTTCAGCGCAATGGGAGGAGACCTCTCCATAAAACTCCCCTTCACCCTCACCCACTCCTGCATTAACGAGGCCCCTACAGACAGTGTCACAGAAGAAGCCACCCACAAGATGATCCTAGAAGGAAAGGAAAACAGCGAAGATGAGGACAGCAAAGGTGAGATAGAGAAAGACAAACAGAACAACAATGAAGAAACGGAAACGCAAGACGATGAAGTGAGATCCCCTGATGATCACAGATGCCTCGCTGACGTTCTAGTCAATATCGAGAACAAAATCGATAGACCGAAGAAATTCGAAGGCACAGAAGTGAGAAATGTGAAACCTAATGATGAAGAACTGGATTTAATAGTTAAATATCCTGCGGATACGTGATCCGATGAGGTTGAGAATATGGACCACGGAGGTGGGAAGACTGAGTCTGAGGTACAAGCGCCTGATTGCAAAGAGGTCCAAACACAAAAGAGTGGTTTTGCTGAAAATCTTAAGAGAGCGGTATGCTGTATTGATAGGAGACGACAGTCATAGTGTTTTGATGTTAGTTTAAGGAATTATAATTACAACACTTTTAATTACATTAATGATTTTTTTTATTGGTTGTCTGTAAATATCGGTTTACGGAGGATAATTTTACGTGATAACGTCATAAAAAAACATTGTTGAATCAACAACTGAAACAAACCGAATGCATAGGCCGATCGTGCCTCTTTATCACTTGTTCCGCGCTCTCGCTTGCACGCTCGGCTCAGGCGGAACGTGGCAATGAGT
Source organism: Hypomecis atomaria (assembly GCA_964007245.1). Classification (NCBI taxonomy): domain Eukaryota; kingdom Metazoa; phylum Arthropoda; class Insecta; order Lepidoptera; family Geometridae; genus Hypomecis; species Hypomecis atomaria. Next base: position 4,380,478 of record OZ023282.1, read on the forward strand.
CATGAATTTTCTTGCGTACAGCCGGTGCTCATCGATTTATAAGACGTTATCACGTGATAAAAGTTATCTCAGTTGTCGGTTAATGTTGATTTGAATGTTAACGAGTACTAATGATAAAACTGAACTGTTAATCTCTATTAAAGCACATTCCTTACAATTTTATTTTATAGTATTGAAAAGCTAACCCTGTAGGAGTGTTGTACTAAAACTAATTCGTTTTAGAGTTAGGGTTTTGCCACACTATGCATTGCGACTATAGTACGGCGGGTACTGCACGTACTAAAAGTGCCGGTTCGGATTGTATATCACGCGGTTTTGCTCTGAAATTCATCAGCAGTTACAAAGCTGCAACTCGGAATGGACAAATTGTGTGAAACAGCTGATATTTTTTTCTCGAATTCCGGTTTGGCCCCATTGTAAAAGTTGCTCAAAATGACGGCCTGAATCACCTCCTTTCGGCTTAGTAAATCAGTTCTGGATAACCCTGTATACAGAGTTACCGCTAATCAATTAGCATCCTTTTAGGGGCTTAAGTGTTCTGTACATCAAAATTAACAACTTTTGTTCAAAAAAAATGCTGTTCCATAGAAAAATATCGTTCACCCTCGACAAAATTTATGGAACAGCTGTATTTTTTTTTAGTTTTGACAATAAGTCACAGAACAAAAGTTGTTATAGTCCGTGCAATCCACGAAGACGCGCCCCACCACTTCTCCCAACCGTCCATAGCACACGTGTGCAAGCCTCCGTCAACGTCCGAGTGCTATCAGCACACACCAATTACCTAATTCATATTTGGTAATTGAGTAATTACCAATTACTCAATTACCAAATATGAATGTGTAGTAGTGTGTACCGATAACACCCAAACACCGACGGAAGCCTGCACACACACACACTATAAACGGTTAGGAGGAGTGGTGGGGCGCGTCTTCGTGGATTGCACTATCTTTAGTTTTGATGTACAGAATAAGCCCTTAAAAGGATGCTAATTGAATACCAGTAACCCTGTATAAGCTTGTGCGTGTGTGAATTGAATCGCATTGGTGTTTGTCTCGTTTATTATTAAGCTCACAAAACAAGACAGAAGCCAAAGAAATTAATAATTTAAATTAAGAACTCCACCGCACTCGGTATGGTCAGTCGCAATGCCTCGTGTGACTTAAACCTTAGTTAGGTTTGAGTATGACGTAATAGACTTCAACTAACGGCGTCAATCGAAAGTTGTCTGAATTTAACGAATTGTTGCTCTAGTCATTTAATCATAAGCGTGTAATTAAACTAAAATAAGTTTTATTTCTTAGTTGTAAAGAATTAATATTGTATGACAAAGGGACTAATAGCCTGAATGAATATTACGCTTATTATTCTGTACGTAGAATATAAAATTAGAGATGAGCAACTATTTTATTGTGAGAATCTAAAATATTATTTTCCGATCCTTTAGTAGGTATACCTTGTCTTTTACTGATAGATACTCTCCTTTTGTTGATCGATGGAGAATAGCTTGCTGAACCGAAAAGGATTGCTAATTACAACCAAGAAATAACTACATTGGTATATATTTTATGTGCATTAGTTAGAATTATCCACTGTATATTTTTAAACAAGTTAAACCATTTTGTTTGGGTTTGTTAATTTTATACACCTACTATTTCTCATTGAAATAGTACCATCATATAGTCAAAATCATACCGTTAACTGAAAGGTATTAAAAAATATTTAATGGGATTACGTAGCAACGTGACTCGTAGCGACACTTGTAGCCGCCTCGATGACTTGTGCCCACGCGCGTAGCTACGAGTACGTAGCAAGACAAATACGTAGCCAAGTCTTTTTGCTACGTATACGTGTCCAACAGAGCTACGCGTTAGCTACATGGCTGACTCGTAGCGACGCTTGTAGCCACTTGGATGTCACGTAAGCTACGCTCATACTTGTAGCTTATATAACTGAATTGTAACGTGACTTTTAACGTAGCTGACTTTAAACTGTCCTACGCGAAACACCTGGTAGCGTAGATACGTTTCAATGTGTTCTGAGCCTAATAATAATGTCCAATGTTTTTGTAATAATTTGACGACGACTGTTAACAGAGCTAGAACACAAATAGTAATAGACTTAGGTTTACTTTTAATGCTATCACTAATATTTTAATACTGTTATTTTTAAAAACAAGTCAAATGAGTCCATGTATTTACTTTGTGAAATGAGCTTTTAAAATAGAGAGTGTCATTTCATTGATGATGTAGATTTTTTTCAGTAATATAGGTACCTAACATGAATAAAACACAAGTTTTACAGAATGCACACTTAAATATTTTCAACATTGTAATCATTTGAAATATTAGTAAGTAGAAATTAACGAATACCTAAACTTATTAATTAGATACCAGTGTCTGTAAATAATGTAAATATACTTTGAAATTTTTTTGATGTTTTCTTTTTGATTGCCCTTATTATTACGCTACACTATAAGGTTATTCGCATAGAGTAAACTAGGCCAAAAAGAGGTGATTCCAACAATTAGTATTATAGCTTTCGCTACCTATGGACCCAACCCCAAATCCGAGAAATGAAATTAGCTGTCCCGTAGCACATGCTACGAGACGAGAACTACACAGAAATTACTAAAATACGTAGGCAGTGGAACCATAGCGAAGCGTAGTAGAAAAACTTTACAATAAATTATTGAACGATACTCCATTGAAACTCTTTTAATAATAGGTAATATTTCACTTTGGAAACTAACGTGGTATCGTACATTTTAATTAAGTAAAACACAGGTGTTCCTCACGTTTGATTTTAGTAGGAAACTGCTATTATAGATTCGATCGAATTTGGCGATCTTTCTCAAGGTTGGAGTAATAGCACGCGGGCTCGTCTCGCATAGCACAAAACAACCAAATCGCCAAATGCGATCGAAACTATATAATAGGTAATACTTTTTATAACATATTTGCTCGTAAAGTGGCTGTAATTACACCAATTTCACAATCGTAATGTATTTCGTTACGCACTTGTGCATTATTGTAATGTAAAACGCACGCCGCCACCGTCTACAGAACTCTGTGGTCTTGTTTCTCCTACTTTCACTCAAGAGAGTGAGAGACATTACGGCACTTGTGCGGTAATGTAATGTAAAACGCACGATGCTTCGACTGATGCACGACTTTCACTCAAAGTCAGAGTTTGATTAATTTCCTCGCAAATATGTTATAAAACGTCGTATGACATACGTGCGCTTTGAAAATTACAGCCTCTGCTTCTTTACAGCAATATTGCCTCGGCTGTAATTTTCAACTTACCGCACTTATATCATAATGTACTATTACATTTTACAATACTTCGGTACATATTGATTTTAGTAAATAGCGTGGTTTTTGCACATTTTAATTTATTAGAATATAATGGTGGTATTACTTACATGTAGATTTTTTATGGCAGACAGTATACCTTAGTTTCGACTGCATTTGACGATCTTTATCAAGATAGCACTTTTTGCATAATTACTGTCTGCCATAAAAAAACATTTGCAACATATTATGCTAAATATTCGAATTAAAAATACTAACATAAATATTTAGGACTTATAGTCTCAGACAAGTACCTACTGATGTCGTCCTACGATTTTTGTACGTAAGTAACACTGGTAGAATGAGAAAATTGCCAAGTGCAAATTCGATTTGTATCTTGAGGATGCCTTGCCAAAAGAAGTGATTTATTTCATTCTAAATCCCTGGCAAAAGGCCGTCTCATACTTGGCCAAAATTATTTATCTTTATACTTGGAGTCGCTTACATCATAATCGTGTCAAGTTTCCCTTTTAAATAGTTTATTGGTAAGTACTGGAAAATAAGGTTTTTGACGTCATTGGACTTCCGATTCTCTATGAAAAAACGAGCGTTAGTTCCCCGAATTAAATCTATATATATAAAAATGAATCTGCGAAATGTATGTACGCGCATAACTTCAGAACGGCTGGACCGATTTCGCTAATTCTTTTTTTATTGTGTTCGTTATAGCCAGGACAAGGTTTGTATCTAAAAAAATAAAAACAAATTTAATTCTAATTTTTCGAATTCGGTCACTTTTTGCCATCCTTATTTCAACCTGCTTTCCATCAAATACACATAATTTGGGGAACAAATACAAAGACAGTATGGCTGAAGACATTTTGCATAGGATACGCTTAATAACAGAAAATTCTGAACTTGAAATTTGCGCAGAAATACATAATAAGGTATTAATCATTAAAAGATTTGTGCTCGATGTTGTCCGGCAAGATGCTGCACCAATTAGGAATGCTTGCATCTAATCGACCCATGCACGATGCATTAAATCGAGAATTTGAACGAGAACGGCAAAATGACATATATGTTTTGAGTCAATCCGTACAGAGCAAAGTTCCACTTTTAAATCGGTAGCAAAAAACATCTAACGATACTATTATGAAAGCAGTAAATGATGGCAATGGAGGATTTTGCGTTTGACTACATACTGCCTGATGTTGAGCAGATATGCGGTCTAGGTTGTAACACGCTTACCTAGAAGATACCTATTTACTCGGGATTTGAAGATACCCACGTCGTACTTTAGCGGAAAGACAGACCCAGGCAAAGCGTTCCACATTCTAGCTGTTCGTATGAGGAATGAGGATTCGAAATGCTTGGTTTTGGTTCTAACGCACGGAATGTCCACCATAAAAGGGTGGCGCTTTGGTCGCGTCTGTCTAGCCGTACGATAGAAGAGAGGGGCAGGTGGGACCAGATTGTGCAATTCCTGAGCGCACTCTCCGAAGTGTATACGATAAAAGACCGATAAACACGCTACGTTACGTTGATTGTCGAGACTTTGCAGCTGCGAATTAGTCAAGGTGTCATTGTCAATCAGCCTCCTGGCTCGCCTCTCAATCGACTCCAGAGCCTCCATCCATTTGATATTTGGCAGAGCCATCCCAAAGGTGAGAGCATTATTCCATGTAAGACCTGACTTGTGCTTTATAAAGACTAAGCAGTTGCTCAGGTGTGAAATACCGTCTCACCTTAGAGAGAACACCAAGTTTTTTGGAGGCTAATTGAGCTTTTGACTCTACATAAGAGCCAAAGTTAAGAGTCGATGAGAAAGAAACGCCTAATAGTTATCGGCAGAAATGTTTAGCAAAATACAAATACAGTATTAGACATTGGCAATGGGAGAATTCCTGTTGACGGTACTATGCTGGCCTTATTTCATTTCTAGCTGACCCGGCGAACTTTGTTCCGCCATATTTTCTAAATTCAAAGACTTAGCAATATTGCAAATTATTTCAATACATTTAAAACAGAAGCTATTGTTTATTTACTTTTTTTGTTGTCATAAAACAAAGTCATTGAATTTAGAAAATATGGCGGAACAAAGTTCGCCGGGTCAGCTAGTTTTCAATAAATTTTTGTGATAATTATTTCTATTCCTAATAATAAATTAAACATGGTTATTATTTAATTTTAACATCTTAATAGACTTAAAAACAATGTTCCACACGAAATCTACGAGAGTGAAAAATACTCGACTTGAAGTTACGTTACATTAACTTACGTTATAATTATGTAGGTAGTTATCAGAGCTCTACAAAAATATGGTCGAGGATGAGTGAGTAAGGTGAGTTTGGCAGTGCTGTATAGTGCTAAGTTTAGAGTTGGTACAATACATTTCAAAATTCTAGGTGTCTCTGATCTCTCAAGGGCATTCGTGACCATGTAGTACATTTTTTTTTAAATCTTTATTTTGTTAAAGAGGGTTTGATCAGACATGATCACGCCACCCTCATTGGCCTTTCTTAAAGAACACAAATATCATAATAATATTAGCCAGTTAGAATTTTTTGGCTGTTTCGCTAACTGCGCATGGGCGTAAAGTGAAGATTAATTCATTAATTCTGTTATACAAACAGTTACAATGCCAAGTCACATATATTGGACTAAGCTGTAGAGTTTGTGGAGTAAGGGCTTGTAGAGTAAGGCGTGTAGAGTTAGAAGCTTGGCTTTACGTGAGATCTGACAACTTTTTGATAGTGGGAACTGTGACTTGGCTTCAATTCACATGAAAATGTTTTTGTTGGATTTTACTTTAATTTAATGTTTGAAGCGGTTAAAATCTTACTGACCCCCACAAATATGAAGGAGTTTTAAAGGATTGACAATTTTAATATTTGTGCCTGACGTTAATTATGTCAAATGTGTAAATGTTTGAATGAAACTGCTTGTTGTCTGTTGTTTGAACTAGATGGTGTTGGCGACGCTTAACTCGCGATAACATTTCGTCAGTAACAAGTTGGTACTTCTGCTTTTGTGGTTTCTACTGTAAAAAAAAGAAAGTAATAATTTTTGATGACGATCTTGCTTATTAAGATCGTTTAAGATAGCATTGTTGCGATAGTTTACGAGACGCCGGTGCACACCCACCCGGTAAGAAACTCTAAAACGCTGCAATCTCATATTGTTTCATTACTCTTCAGTTTTGAAATCTCTTTGACTCAACTAAACAAAGCAAGCCAGCGACTATGAAAGCGAAATATTAAGTTTGTTTTGTAGACGTCAAAGAGCGTTTCACCGTTATTAAATCTAAGAGTGCCAGAGTTTGTTGCTGTTTATACTAACACTGCAGTTTTAACTAAATAATTATAGTAGACTGTCATGTCGCCCGGTTCCGCTATTATTGCCATGTCCTACGTGAATAACTGACGCTATACTGCGCGGTGCTATAAATATAACCTAGAACAGTTTAATATACAGGGTTATTAGTAATCAGTTAGTATCCTTTTAAGGGCATGTTCTGTACATCAAAACAAACAACTTTTGTTCTATCACTTTTCCCAAATCTCAAAAAATATTCCAAAAAAAAATTAATAAATAAATCAGCATAATAATGATACGTACAAATAATTCTTTTTTGCGTACTTAACTAATATTTACACTTGTTTGCATATTTACACAGTATCTCCACGAAGGTCCAAGTCTTGATGGTGGCGGCGCGCGCACTTTTCAATAGAGTTGATTATGGTTAGACAGGTCTAATTATTTTTTAAGTATGGAAGTTAATAAATACAATACAAGTCGTCGAAGATAAACTTTTTCAAGAATAATAAACTCTATTAATTTATACTAGAAATAATATAATTATTTTCATACTAAAAAAATCTATCCCTAAGGTAATTTAATATTATTTTAAATAAAATTGGATCAAATAATATAATCAAAGTTCGATAGTGGAGGCCTTGGCGTTGTTTTCACGAGTAAATGGTACACTTTTCATGTAGAATTGACGTACGTTGCGTTACGTTACGCGTAACTACGCGTAACGTCAATTTAACGGTCAACATTAACGGGATATTTTTCATCAATTTTTGTTTGATTGACAAAAGATAAATTAATTTTTATTTTGATAAAAAATGTATTTGTCGTATTTAATTATCAATTACTTTGATTCAAGAAACAAGAAAAAGATTGCATTTATCTATAAGATTTTTCAGTATTAACAACTTCTTAGGTTACATTTTTTTACGTCAATTATTTTCCTATTATAAAAACGATTCAATGTAGACATGCCATTAAATATTGAATGTCTACATTGAATCGCATCAATTCGCATCGTTTCGCGTCGCTTGCTCGTTTGCCAATCCTTTAGGACAAGTACTGCAGTGCTTTCAAAGTTTATAGAACTACAAAGTAAAAAAGGCAATAACTTGAACGGTCTCGCGTCGTTTCGTACGAGAGTTTGGCTTTTAACGAAATTAATAAAAAGGGAAATAAAACCTGATGGATTTTACAGCGAGCTTTTATATGTTCGTGTTTTACTAACTTGCCTTTAATATTAAAGTGGCCATTTTATGCCTGCTTTCGAAAGCAGTAATTTACACTCAAAGAATAACACTAAAAACATGTTACAATATATGTAGTTACAAAGCTTATTATCCCCAATTATGAAGGCACCATCATCGTAGTTATAATTTTTTTCATCGGGCAAAAGTGCCTCTATTAACTACAACAAAACTACACTACTATTACATAAAAAGCATTGGATCATCCTCAGACCTTTGATAATAGCTAATTATACTATTTCTGTTTCTTTTTCACATAAGGCATTCGATAAAGATAACACTTTTTACGTTGCCATTAAATTTACGATCGCGCCTTCATAATTGGGCCTATTATTCGTCTATGTTTATTACTGATTTTGATTTTTTACCGCCTTAAAAAAAGCAGGAGGTACTATGTTCGTCTGTATGTACGAGTATTTTTTGTGTATTTTCATCGATATTTTCACCAAATGTGAACCGATTTAAAACCTACTCCCGAGGTGGTCTCTTTAAATTTTATCGAAATTGGCCGGTATAGTACGATTTCCCCAGTATTATATTAATGCTTGCATCCTACTCTTGAATCATTAGTATAAACCCCTACTTCCTATTCACTGGTAAGCTCTGCAGAAACACCTTCAAAACATCAAAACATCACCGCTATAAAGCATGCGACCACGAAAGCGACGAAAAGAACTCATTTCGACGTGTGAAAAAGTGACAGTTATATACTTTGCCATAACGCTATCTCGTTCTGACACAAGAACGAAATAATTCGTGGCACGCATTCTAGCCCGGCTGTCTATAACCACGACTATATAACCACTGTCTATAACCACGACTATATAACCACTATAGCATGCGACCACGAAAAGCGACGAAAAGAACTCATTTCGACGTGTGAAAAGTGACAGTCATATACTTTGCAGTAACGCTGTCTCGTTCTGACACTACGAACGAAATAAGTCGAGGCGCACATACTAGCCCGGTAACAACAAGTACGTACATTTTTATTACTCTAGTAGGTATACATTTTCCTCTCGTATACAGTTTACTTTGGTATAAAAGTAAAGGTACGATGGTTTGTTCTAACCTAGCTGAAATTTTAATAATGTTTTACTCGGTTTATTCTCCTTAGTTATGATTTAATGCCCTTCCCGTTAGAAAGTAATTAAGTGGAGCACGTGGCTCGACAGTTAAAGCAACTGAGATATTCTCGCACCTTCGAGATTGTTTCTGTCATAGAATAAGAACTATAGTAATAGAAACCGTACTGTAATAGCAATAGATTTATAAACATCACTTTGTCCCATTTTAAATATGAAATTTAAAAGGTGTTAGAAAAAGATACACCCGAACTTACGTAAACTTCGAAATTAAGGTTTCACAAACTAGCATTGAGGTATCTCGGGTGTCCAAATTCAAAAGGCTAAAAAGTAGGAAGGTAAAATGATCAGAGATTTGAAGCTTCTTCCTGGAACTAGAGGGTTGAAATTTCCGAAAAAGACAAAAGTACAAGTGGAACCAAATTTTAACTATTTTGACATTCCAACTGGTGATTTTGACGTATGCGACAGACATTGCGTTTTTTTGTTCCACTCACTCTCGCGTGAGCTGTATAACCAGATATGAATAAGACAGCAGTAATATAGTTTTAATTTGAGTAAAATTTAGCAATACTTGTATTACTTTTCATTCTTCCGAGGTTTCTGTCGCTCTTCCTCTTATGAAATAAAATGATAGAGTTTTGCGGGAACCCGATAACCGTATTCAAGCAGTTACTATTTTCAGTTCAGATATACCACGGGAATTTCAAAGAAATAGATGAATATACCCATCAGAAACGGCAGCGTATTTTTCAAGCTTTTATTTAGTTTCACCTAGGCTGTCCCCTTGTCTGTCGGTCTGTAATCAAATCTTGCTAGTTAAATTTGACCCACTTTCCGGTTACCGACTGAGCTGAAATTTTGCATACTTACATGTGTAAATCGCGCGACAATACAATATTATGATGACGTGATGCTGATCTGATGATGGAGCTGGAAGGTGGCCAAAGGAACTTAGCAATGAAACGACACAACCTCATCGAGTTTGAGTTCATGTGAATGGTCTTGGCGAGTAGTTTGTCTTTCAATGGTAACCAGGGTCTGATGATGGAGCTGGAAGGTGGTCATAGGAACTCTGTAATGAAACGACGCAACCCTATCGAGTTTCAGCTAGTTTGATTTGTCTTGGCGAAAACTTGTTCAGTAAAAGTTTGTTTAAAAACAAAAAGGTTTTTTAAATATAATACTTGTTTTGATAATCTAGCGCACGGACTAATTATAATAATGTTTTTTTACCTAGTCATCACACCTATTGAAAACCTCCTTTTTTGAAGTCGGTTGAAAATACATGTGAATGGTAGTGTCCGTGACAAACTCGCGTGAAATTCCAGAATAGCCCCCGCTCGTAACTCGACATATCTCTTGGTTTATAGATCGTATTTCTAGCCCAGTTTATTAGAAGACGTGGCTAGGCGTTGTTTAGTGCCTAAGCACTGAGGGAGAATGATAGCGATTCCGAATGCTAGTACTTTAAGACAAAAAACAAGATTCTCATCTAATTTTTTTATAAAATAATACTTTCTCTAACCGACTTCCAAAAAGGAGGAAGTTCTGGGTTCGTGTGTATGTATTTTTTTGTGTATGTTCATCGATAATGTCGCCAATTGTGAACCGAATCGAAAAATTATTTTTTTGTTCGATAGGGTATGCTCCCGGGGTGCTCCTATCTAGACACGCCGAAGCGTGTCCAGCCAAGTCTCTAAGAAAAAGTAACTGGCGACGCGACGTGTGTAATATTACACGAACCATTACGAGCCACTTTTGACCCCTTCATAACTCGAAAACTATTTACCTAACCTATAAATATGAAATTTAGCATTTTTATTAAAGTTCTTTAGCCAAGTCACATATATTGACTAAGCTGTAGAGTTTGTGAAGTAAGGACTTGTAGAGTAAGGCGTGTAGAGTTCGAAGCTTGGCTTTACGTGAGATCTGACAACGTTTTGATAGTGGGAACTGCGATTAAGACTTGGCTTCATTTCACATGAAAATGTTTTTGTTGGATTTAAATTTTACAGAAATCGGCTGAGCCTTTTTATTAATAAAAAGCGAAAAATAATTATTTAAGTACACTACTATTTTCCTTCGATACGTACGAAGCGAACTCAACATTTCTGATTCGTACCGCCAGGGAATGGAACAGTCTTGCTGCTTTCCTGTTTCCTAAAATATATAATCTAAAGCTTTTCAAGATCAGAGTGAATAGGTATCTTCGAGGTCTGCGTGCTTCACCTTCGACCAGAACATCGCTTACAAACAGCTTGGACTTATTCGTGATAAAAAAAATACAGCGTTATCCGAGACTGACTGTACGAGACGTCGAGATCTTCTAGATATATTTAAGTAAGATTTCATAATCCAGGTTACCCATAAGCCCAGCCCTGGTACCACGTGAAGGCCTTTTCTAAGTGTAAGCGTGTGCCTAGACCGCACATCTGCTTACCAGGACCTTACTTACTTGGCCAGATTTGGTCATACGCAAACCTATGGATAAACAGTAACCTAACCCATTACATTTTGACATTACATACTATTTACTATACTTACACTTTTATTATCAGTTGTGTTTGTTACCTCCCATTTATACTCTTGTTTGTGATCTCTTTCCGTTCAGTGGTTGCCTGGTAGAGATCGCTGTCAGCGATAAGGCCGCCATTTGTGGCACTAATTTAAGATAAGTTGTCTACTTTGTACAATAATAGTATTAGTGCACACAATAAAGAGTTCTATCTATCTATCTGATTATATTATATTGAAGATTCAGAACATAGATTCCTGATATAAAAACGTTTTAGTTTGTAAGCTGTGTAAAATCATTGAAAGACTGTCTTGTCACGAGGTCTGATAATTTAAGACATTTGTAATCAGGTTCACAGGTTGCCCTGATACAGGCTCAGCCTAGTAGGGCAATCGACATTAATTTGTTATTAGTAATCTAAGTTGTCAAATAAAAATATTTTCATTTTCATTTTCATCTAACCCTTCCTTCGTAGTCGGTTAAAAATGCAACCCTCGGTGCACACTACGCCACGTTAGTTACCTACTTGAAGTTTTTGCTTTGTTTTCTGAAGCAAATAACACGACACTTCACTATCGAGAGCTCGGAAATGCTCTATATCTTTAATCAGCTACACGGACTCTCTCTACATTTTATTTTTATTCTACGATATACAGGGTTTTAGATATTAAACGCATAACCTTTTAAAGGTGGGTCTAGTACATTTAAACAAACAACTTTTGTTTAATAAAAAAATAGCTTTTTCATACAAAAAGTTCGTCAAAATATATGCGATTTTTTTTGCAAATTTTTAATGTCGTAGTACAAAAGTTGTTTGTCTAGATGTACTAGACCCGCCCTTACCCCGCTACGTAACAGAGATTATGTATACTTGTATATACCTATAGGCAGTACAGATTTCATCCATCAGCCATAGGACGTCCACTGCTGGACATAAGCCACCCCTAAATATTTTCCAGTAAGACCGGTTGGTAGCGGCTTGCATCCAGCGCGATCCTGCGGACTTAATTAGGTCATCAGTCCACCGCTTGCCGGTACGTGGTCTCCACTCGAGAACTTTTCGACTCCACCGGTCATCAGTCCTCCGCGCCATGTGCCCACTGCCATTTCAACTTGCCAATCCACTGGGCCATGTCGATAACTTTGGTTTTTCTACGGACCTCCTCATTCCCGATTCGATCTCACAGAGAGACTCCGAGCATAGCCCTCTCTAAAGCTCGTAGGGCTACTTGGAGCTTATTAATAAGGCCCATAGTAAGGGCCAACGTACACCTCACCAGTGAGTACAGATTTACTATAGCTAAATTCTGTATTTGAATTGATTGACAATATTCCCGGAAATTATTGTATTTATCGTTATAAGAGTAAACCACTTGTCTTCTGCAAATCTTTCGTAGATACTCGTATTATGGATAAAAATCATTAAAAAAAAAATATGATTTCATGATGTATGCCGCAATCACACTCCGCAGAGAACTTTGATAGTGAATATACTGTTAGGATGGGTTTATTTAGAATTTATAAAGATACAGAACTTTTCCGAAAAAGAATTGGGGAGTGTCCATGACAGAAAAGCAAAAAACAAATACCAGAACACTGTCATAAATCAAGAGTATGTATAACACACAAAAATTAATTATAAACCTAAATAATGTTGAACATTCGCGTCGCGAATCTTATAACAGAGTCCCGTTTCCGCATCCCATGAGTGCACAAGTTTACAGCAACGTGAAAAAAAATTACAAAAAATTATTTAAATTATGCGTGAACAAATAAATTAATTGAAATAAATCATAAATAATGTTGAAAATACGAGTCTCGCATATTATACAGCGTCCCGTGTGTTGCGTAATTAAGCTCAGGTAAGCCCAGGCTTAATTGGGTAACGTTTCATTTGACAGCCACCCCGGGGAGACGTGTGTACTTGTGTAGCCTCACCTGCTTGGATTTGAGGGATTTTTCAGTTTAAACTCACTGAAACCGCTGGTAAACGTTAATTTAATAATCGGCCAAGTACGAATCAGCCTCACGCACGGAGGGTTCCGTACTGTATGGGAGCCCGCTTAAATGTTTATTTTATTTTGATTATTGAAGTAAATATACAAGTAAGTATTCTGTGAAAATTTCACAAATTTAATATCGAGCGAAAAACGGCTAAAAAAATCAGGTTTGTTGTATGGGAGCCCCCTTCAACATTAATTTTATTATGTTTTAAGTATTTGCTGTTATAGCGGCAACAGAAATACATCATCTGTGAAAATTTCAGCTTTCTAGCTATTACGGTTCAAAAGATACAGCCTGCAGACAGACAGACGAACAGATGGACAGCGGAGTCTTAGTAATAGGGTCCCGTTTTTACTCTTTGGGTACGGAACCCTAAAAACTAAAAACTATACGCGACACGCATAATTATTACCGCTGCCTCCCGTTCCCGCGCCCTGCGTCTTTACTACTGCTGTATCAAAGCAAAAAAAAAACAATTATGAGAAAAGTTTCATGAATTATCATAGTACCTATCCTTACTTAATATTATAAATGCGAAAGTAACTCTGACTGTCTGTCTGTCTGTCTGTCACGCTTTCACGCTAAAACTACTGAACTGATTTGAATGAAATTTGGTACACAGATAGTCTAGAGCCTGAGAAAGGACATAGGCTACTTTTTGATTCGAAAAAATAGTTTTAAAGGGTTGAAAAGGGGGGATGAAAACGCATTGGCTAGAATCTTAGAAGAAAAAACTTATATTCTACCATGACAAATGGTAATTTGCATCTTGACTTTCCAAATTACATTATCTATGCCCAATGCCCATTCAAGGCTGCTCAAGTTGCAAATGTCAAAGTCATTCAACCTTTTCCTGTAAACTTTAGAGAAGGTTACATGTATTTTTTCAGTTTAATTACGTAGTTTTCATTCTAATCGGTATGCCTACAAAACGCAAATCGAATCTAGCGCGTAGTTCTAGCGGAGCTCGCGTAAAGAAAATTGCTAGAAGCCAAGAGACTGAAGAGCACACTTTAACGCGTTTGACATTAGATGCCGAGCGCCACGCATCTTAAAGAGCTGCTGAGACTCAAGAGCAAAACCAAGCGCGTCGAATTTTAGATGCTGAGCGTCACGCAGCTCAGAGAGCTGCTGAGACTGAAGTTGAAAGTCAAGCGCGGCGACTTTTAGATGCTGAGCATCACGCAGCGCAAAGAACTGCTGAGACTCAAGAGCAAAAAACCAAGCGCGTCGAATTTTAGATGCTGAGCGTCACGCAGCTCAGAGAGATGCTGAGACTTAAGGAGAAAGTCAAGCGCGGCGACTTTTAGATGCCGAGCATCACGCAGCGCAAAGAACTGCTGAGACTCAAGAGCAAAACCTAGCGCGTCGAATTTTAGATACTAAGCGTTAGACGTTAAGCAAAAAATTGCATGGTTCCTGTAGGACAGGACAAAAACTCTCGAAAGCAAAACTGTCGCCACTATCACAAAGACGCTAAGTGATTAATTCCTCTATGACGCTAATATGGATTAATGAAACGTCACAGCGAAACGTAATTAGATGACAGGTGACATTGTCTGCAGACTTTTATAAATCACAGGTAGCATGGCAAGGGGACAAATTGTTTTTCCACCATTATATCCCCTTGAAGAGGAAATAAAGTATGGATTGAAAATGACAACTGACATTAAAATTAGATAAAATGTTTTTTTCCCTCTGCATGCCACATGTTACTATGACGTTTAATACCAGGCCATCATTTTGTCTGACAATAAAAATATTTTTAAATCTACTTTCATTAGAGGTTTAACATGTTTCTTTATTCTACCTTTATGGTACAGAATCATCATACCTACTTTAATATTATCAATCCGAAAAGTTTGTTGGTTTGTTCCTCTTTGACGCGGCAACGGAGCAAAAGATTGACTTGATTTTTGGTATGGATACATATGGTTTAAAAGACAGAAAGTGATAATAGGATACTTTTTTATCCCGAGAAAATTCGTGATTCCCATGGGATAGGACAATAACTGTTTCTCAGCAATGGAGCAACGGATTGACTTGATTTTTGGGGTGGGCATAGTTTGGAAGACGGAAAGTGACATAGGATACTTTTCATTCCGAAAAAATTGCGGTTCCCGTAGGATAAGACAATAACTTTTTCTCAGCAACGGATTGCCTTGGTTTATTGCATGAATATAGTTTGAAAGACGAAAAGTGACATAGGCCACTTTTTATCCCAAAAACTTTAAGAGTTCCCGTAGGATAGGCTAAAAACTAAGCGAGCGGGCCGCGGTAGCAGACGTCTAAGCGCCAGAAATAACCTGTCATTTCAAGTTTAGGACGTTCCTACATTTTTCGCACTCCTTCGCGGCACTCAACAGCGCTAGCCCAGACTCGGGCTCCATAACGGAGCTTGCGCTCCCGCAATAATGAAGGAGTGTTTCGGAGCACAAAACACATCGTCATCCACCACTCGGGACTAACCAGCACTGAGCGTCGGACAGCATTCCAACGCCCTGGTCCCAGTGCAACGAGTCAGTCATAGTAGCCCAGCGCCTGCCTTTTCAACTGCAGAGGGCAGTGAGAACGGCCATCGCGATACCGACACTTCTCTTCCCCTGCAGCCCCACTGCGTCTGCCAACAGGTTGACGGCCTAGCGGAAGGTAGGGTAGGTGGCGGCACCCACACAACCAGTTCCATCCCACCGCAGCCCCTAATCTTCGGTTGCAGCGTCGCAAGAGCGGCACTGCAGCCCGCCTCAGAAGCAACACTCTTTATAAGGCAGGCAACCTACCGGCCATCCTCTCAGCTGCTTTAGTTAAAAGCGGCTGAACAACGAGTGCCGGCCTCTAAGCTGCCTTGGGGGAAAGACCCAAAGAAGAGGGAGACTTCGAGCGCCGCCTTTTCAGCTGCCTTAGACCTCCCCCGCCACGACAAGGCGGGAATACACAGGGGGGTTGTATATACACTCCAACCGTAACTTAACCAACAAAAGCATACTTCTAAGGTATTCTGATGTTTGTCGCTTAGGTTAGGTTTCGCAGCCGACATAAACATTAGCCAAAATCAAAATATAACGCGGGCGAAGCCGCGGGTAAAAGCTAGTATTTAATAAAACTCAAATTAAACAAAAGTAAGTTCGAGGTTAATTGGGTAACGTTTCATTTGACAACCGTCTCGGGGAGACGTAGGTACATAACTACATATTATGTAGTCTCACAGTAGACTTGAGAGATTTCGCAGTTTAAGCAGCTTTTATTGAGATTCCATACCCATTGAGTATGTCTGTCTATCTCTTCAACACAAGACTACTTTAATGTGCTGGTGGCTAATTAAATTTTAACCAAACCAAAAATCGCCTTGCTTGCTTTATTTAGACTGCACAAATATGACGAAAAAAAACATTTACACAATGTAGTGGTTCGTTCCGTGTATTGTGTAATTAAGCTCAGGTAAGCCCAGGCTTAATTGGGTAACGTTTCATTTGACAGCCCCGGGGAGACGTGTGTACTTGTGTAGTACTGTGTAGACTCACCTGCTAGGATTTGAGGGATTTCGCGGTTTAAGCTGCTTTTTATTGAGGTTCCCTTCCCAAGTCTAGCTATCCTAAAAGGGAAGCACACTAGCGTTACAAAATTCTTACTCACCCAGTATATTTAAGATGAATCTGAACTGGAACGAATTTGAAAATTTTAAACGTAAAACCTATTATAACCCTTCGCGAAAGATGCATGTGACCTGATATTCCAAGGAATCCTTTGGGATATCAACTTTTATAAAATGGAAAAAAACTTTGAATCACTCACATTTTCCGGGTTAGTAGTAGTGCACCAATTGCTAATTTGTTTTTTTTGCCTACTTCCATACAAAATGTATTAGAATTAATTTATCCATTTCATCTAAACATTATAAATTTGATGAATTTTGGTTATCACTAGGGAACCCATGGACCCAATAAAATCTATTGGATTTCTTAGGTATCTTCACTGTAATAATAGTTACTATATTGGTTTTGGTACATTTCGTATGCTTCTTCTGTAACAAATTTCGAAAAGTTATAAACATTTTTTCCGAGGGTATCACTGATATTTTCCAAGACGCCAGTAGTCCATGTCCTAGTTAAATATGTAGGATATTTTTAAATCAAATTTCATCCGATTACATTATGTACTTTTGTCAATTTATTTCATATTTCAATTTCCTAAAGAACCATTTACTCATTTCGGGAAAATAGTAGGGCTACTATTATCCCTAAATTAGTGATTTGTCTACTCATTTACCAAATTGCATTTGAATCCGCCCATTTGTTTTGTCAAAGCAAATAAGTTTTTTTTGGTAATTTTGGCCATCCCGAAGGAATAGGACAGATTTTTCAGGATAACTATGACTCCAGTAGGTATTGGTACATATTATAAGCTTCTGCAAAACCAAATGGTATCCCTATCAATCAAGCCAGTTGGAGGTAATTGATGTTTTGTTTTACAAACTTTAGAATTTTATCGGGCCCCCCAGGATGACAAATTTCGAACTAAACGTTTTTTATTTTGTTTGACAAGTTTCAAATCAATCGGTCTAGGGAATAAAAAGTTTATCTTTACTTTATCCCTTTAGAGGCCGAATTTTCAGAAAACCGTTAGTAGTACGCCATTGCCCATTGCGTTGTACAATACATCTATGTTCCAAGTTTCAAGTATATAGATTAAGCGGTTTGGGCTGTAGACAATCTCTCAGTCAGTCACTCACGCCGAAGCCTTTTATTTATATAGGTAGATAGAAGAAGAAAATATATTATGTAGTGATGATAACATTGGTCATTTTATAATATTAATTTTCTTCGGTAATTTTTATAACATACAAATAATACACAAGAACTTACATCATGATATAATTCTAGCCCTGAAGACCTAAAATACCTGGTAGATATCTAACGTTGTGTTTACTATCTTAAAATTCAAATTTTAATGTTACTGAAGTCAAAATGATAACCATATAAATATTTGCATAATTCAATATGTAATCTAATCGCATCGAAATACTATCTACACAAAAACGAAAATGTAATTTCGATAAAATAACCATTTGCGAGAACGCGATAATCCCAAAACGCAATTTCCAAACATATTAAAATTTTATCAACACTCGAATACTCAATAGCCATACCTCCCGGCGGTACCTTCGACCCTTTTTACTTCTCTTTGTGGTATACTAGCTGCCCATTTCGGTTTCGCCTGGCTACGAATGAAATATAGCTATAAAACTTCCAAAAGAAACATTCTAAAATATAGTGAAAGGAACTCTTCGTTTAAAACGTCTGGTGGACGCGAAGCGTCAGCAAAACGCTGGTGTTTATTTGGCTCAACGAATTGGAATTTGATTGCCGTTCAGCAAGGTATTGTTGAGCCGTGGTGGTCTAGTGGTAGTAACATCCGCCTTACAATCGTAAGGTCGTGGGTTCAAATCCTGGTCCCGTACCAATGAGTTCTTCGGAATTTATGTACGGAATTTAACACCACTGGCTTTTCGGTGAAGGAAAACATCGTGAGGCAACCTGCACACGTCCGTAGAAGAAAATCGATGGCGTATGTGAATATGGGCCCAATCACCCTCATCATTCTTGGGTAGGCCTACGTCCTGCTGTGAATTATTAAAACGGCTGATACAGATACAGAAGGTATTGCTGCCAGTATTCTGGGGACGCTACCAAGTTCTGGCAGTGGCTTGAACATTTGGATTTTATCAGTAACAATTCAAGGGTCTTTGTATTTATCCCATTACTTTTCATGTAGTATTCGCTAAAGTATATAGTTTTCTTTTTAATAGGGCAAGAGCATTTATTAACTACCACTAAATACAAGACTTACATAATCCAAAACTAAATAAACAACTACTACATAACTAGCAATTAGTTTAATATAGTTTTCTTGTATTTTGTTGGAGTTAATAAGGCGCTATGTTCGTAAAGTCATGACGTATTAAAATACAAACACCGTTACTATATTTTATAATATAGGTAGGTAATTAGGTACTCTTCGATTGTAAATACCATGATTATTCCATGCCCTTTTTTATTATTGCTCGTTGATAAAGGTCAAGTCTTCATGAGATTTTAATGATTTCTGTTCACAATGCGAGCTCATTTGCGCTTGATTAACTTTCAATGTAGCGGGGGAGCTACTGGGTGTTTTAGGCCCCATTCACCATCAGTCCAAATGGATGACATCCAAATGAATGTGGCTAATATTGCCAATTTATTGTATTTATATTAAGTTCATTTTTTAAAGAAACATTGTTTGAAGATATAGATAGCCAGAAATATGTGCATAAAGATAAATCCAAGTTGCTAAACTATTTTTGACGCTAAAGCGCTCGTTATATCAATAAAAAGTCGCCATTTCTAACGACGAAGTCGCAAACTCGTAAAATCGAATGGATGTCATCCATTTGGACTGATGGTGAATGGGGCCCCATAAGATAGGGAATTTAAAGCAATTTTTGTGTAGGCGTAGAATACCGATCAACAGCCCTACGTAGTAGCCAACGTAGTACCTAAGTAGATTAAAATAGTTGAAATATAAATATGTTTTTTTACTTATCCATATAGGAGCCCAACAATAGTACCCGCTGATATTATCGATATTACCATTACGGCGTTCATTTTACAGCGCAAAAAAAACACAAGTTATGTGATACTATTTTTTCATTCAAGGTATTTGTTATCTAAGATCGGTTATACCCCCGTAGAATATAAATTTACCTACCTTTAAAAGGATACTTACCCCTTACTATGTTCTAAAATTAAATAATGTACCTAATCATAGGAATCCGTCTCACGCCTTATTTAAGAACACAAACTGAATTTTAATTCAAGTATAAATTCAGTTCATTGCTCAATGTGCCCATTGCTTACTGATTAAGTAAAGTAAATCATAAAATTGAGATCGTCCATGGCTGTTACCCAGAGGTAATCAAATCATCCAGCCCCTCCGCACCTATAAATCCCCTATAAGTTTAAGCTGAATTTTAATTGGTTTCCAAAGTTAGTTCGAAAGGTATATTCGAATACGTATTACCTTTTGCATTAATAAGCATTACAGAGGAGCTTGTTTCTCTTTAGTTAGTTCTGAACAATAGGAAACTCTCAATGGACTTAGGCGGATTGGTATCGGGTTGCCTACGGGATCCAATATAGTTAACGAAGGCACCACGGTTTATAGTATCTACATAGTTTAAAGTTTATAATCTAACTAGCTACCCGCCCCGGCTTCGCACAGGTTTATCACTACATAGTATAAAATAAAGTCGCTATTTGTCTGTTTGTTTGTCTGTATGCTTAAATCTTTAAAACTACGCAACGGATTTTGATGCGGTTTTTTTTAATGGATAGAGTGATTCAAGAGGAAGGTTTATATGTATAATACACCTGTGCGAAGCCGGGGCGGGTCGCTAGTTATACATATAAACCTTCATCTTGAATCACTCTATCTATTAAAAAAACCGCATCAAAATCTGTTGAGTAGTTTCAAAGATATAAGCATACATAGGGACATAAGGACAGCGTAAGCGACTTTGTTTTATACTATGTAGTGAAGTGACTATATAGACATAATATGTATTCTTGTACCTGTTCAAAAAATGCTAATATCTTTTATTTTTTTAAACATGGCGACCAAAATGGCGAAAGTACTTTTTTTGGCTTCATAAATATTTATTAATTCATGTACGCAAAATAGTAAAGTAATGACTAAAATAATAAGTTGTTATAAAGTATGCTTAAATTAGAGGCGATATTATTTCAAAATTTCGTGAAAAAACTTTGAGCGCCTTTGTATACCTAGGTAGGTATATGGTATGAGTAAAACCTAAATTGATATTGCCCGAGGCTGTTTTTTCGCTAAAGTACCTACAACAAAGGTGTCTTCAAATCTCGAGTAAATTGGTATCTTCTAGGTAAGTGTGCTCCACCCTAGACCACATATCTGCCTAACATTAGGCAGTACTTACCTACGTAAGTAGTCAAATGCAATCCTATTTGAAATTTAAAAAAGCCTATGCAAATATGCAATCAATGCAGCAAAATCTAAACTTTGCTAACATGTATCGTACCTACTTATTAAAAAACCGCAACACGCATCATTTGGGTCCACCTGTTTGTTATCACTGATAACTTTGCTTTCCATCAACTGCCGGTGAAACGCACGGCAGCATAAATTATTTTTGCATTGTTTGTTGTTTTTACAATGTTTGTTTATTTGAAGCTGTTGTTTCGGACTGAATGATAGACATTTTAGTCTGGAAAGCATTTTGGATTGTTTATGAAATAAAGTAAGTAAGTTCGTATAGGCCGGGTGGCTAGCCATGGTGTCAGAGTTTTTAGGCCGCCTGAAGGCCTCTGACATGGCTAAACGGTTAAAACAACCGGGGCCTACAATTAAATGAACAGTTACAATTTTATGAAATGAACTTGCTGGAATCTTTTCTTTTAAAAGGTGTCCGTTAGCGTGATTCTTGATGAAAACACGCGCGTTATACATATCCAACAAACTACAGCTTAGTCAATATATGTGACTTGGCCGTTTCGTTACAACAAGAACTTTTTGTATAACAGAATTAATGAATTGATCTTCACTTTACGCCCATGCGCAGTTAGCGAAACAGCCAAGCCGCATATATTGACTAAGGTGTAGAGTTTGTGAAGTAAGGACTTGTAGAGTAAGGCGTGTAGAGTTAGAAGCTTGGCTTTACGTGAGATCTGATAACTTTTTGATAGTGTGAACTGTGACTTGGCTTCATTTCACATGAAAATGTTTTTGTTGGATTTCACTTTTTTTTGTAGTTTACTACAAGGAGTAATTTTATCGATTTTCACATCTCTAGCTTCAAAACTTGCGGAAGTCTCATACCAACTTTTAACCCCTAGTTTTAAAGGTTAGGGGGAGATTTACTAAAAATCTTGAAATACGTGTTTGATTACATTTGTAATAAAGAGTTCCTTTATCAATTTTTGGACATCTGGCATCAAACTTTGCAATAGTGTCATACACTTTCATCCCCCAGTTTAAAAGTTTGGGGGTGAATTATTAAGAATCCTGAAATTGTGTTTTATTATCTATTACAACGAAATCGTATATCCATTTTATGACTTCTGGTTTCAAAAGTTTCGAAAGTAACATACAAATTTTCATCCCCCAATTTTAGGGGTTGGGGGCTGATTTATTAACAACCCTGAAATACGTGTTTCATTATTTCTGACAGGGCGTCTTTATATCAATTTTAGACTTACAGCATTAAAATTTGTGGAAGTCTCATACAAGATTTCATCCCCTATTATATAGGGTTGGGGGGTAAAAGTTCAAAGTTTTAGATTTTTTCCTTTGTATATGCCTGATAGCCTAGCTTGATGCCAAATATCAAGTTTCTAGGTCATCTGGAAGTGGGTTAGGTTTTTGATCTATAAGTCAGTGAGTCAGTGAGTGAATCAGTCAATGAAACCCCGGTTTTTAAACGTTAATATTTCATTAACTGTCCAAGCAAAGTTGATGAAATTTTGTATTGTAGTTAAGCTTAAGAACTTTAATAAATGTGTTAAATTTCAAATATATAGGTTAAATAGTTTTCGAGTTATGAAGGGGTCTAAAGTGGCTCGAAATGGTTCGTGTAATATTACACACGTCGCGTCGCCAGTTCCTTTTTTTTTTGGACTTGGCTAGACACGCTTCCGCGTGTCTAGATAAAAAATATAGAGAGATATACTACTTTACGTACTTTTGTACAGATATCATGTTGAAGGAAGAACTAACAATAACGCGAAAACGATAAAACTTTTCGTTTATATTACTTATCTATATCTTACTAAGCTTTCAGGACACATATTACTCTTTTAGTGATACAATTTCCTCAGCTAGTTCAGTTCCCAGGGTATGGGCAGTCAACCGTAGCTCGATGGTTACCGAAGCAGGCTGTACGAGGGCAAAGTGGCATAATGACATTTTGACATCAAAAAGATTCCGCAAATACCTCGGCCATCGAGGTCACGGCTTCTATCGATCAGTTCACATGTCAAAGGAGGTATGTTATCGGAATGGTGCTCGGTTTTGAAAATATGTGGGGACCACACATATTTTTGCTACCGACTTGCGAGCTAGGGCAATACACCTTCGAGCTTTTTTCGAGTAATTTTACTCTATGGTTGCTATAAGTAGGGGTCATATATTCCTGAAACAAATGAATTTTATTTATTTTTACAAGCTTTTATTTACTAGAGTTTTGCGGGAACCCGATAACCGTATTCAAGCAGTTACTATTTTCAGTTAAGATATACCACGGGAATTTCAAAGAAATAGATGAATATACCCATTAGAAACGGCAGCGTATTTTTCAAGCTTTTATTTAGTTTCACCTAGGTCCTTGTCCACCTTGTCCCGTTGTCTGTCGTTCTGTAATCAAATTTTGCAAGTTAAATTTGATCCACTTCCCGGTTACCGGTTGAACTGAAATTTTGCATACATGTGTAAATCACGTGACAATGCAATATTATGATGATCTTGGTGATGGAGCTGGAAGGTGGCCTAAGGAACTTACTCGTAGCAATGAAACGACACTATCTCATCGAGTTTGTGTTCATCTGAATGGTCGTGGCGAGTGTCTTTCAATGGTAACCAGGGTCTGATGATGGAGCTGGAAGGTGGTCATAAGAATCTGTAATGAAAAGACACAACCCTATCGAGTTTCGGCACGTTTGATTCGTCTTGGCGAGTACGTGTTCAGTACGTGAATTGTTTTAAAAAAAAATTTTTATTTATTTATTTAACATGACACTCTGAAATGTTTCTAATTCATTTTGGAACGTTTTTGTGTTTTAAAACATTCATCATCATCATCAGCCATAGGACGTCCACTGCTGGACATAGGCCTCCCCTATGGATTTCCAAAATCCCGGTTGATAGCGACCTGCATCCAGCGAGTTTAATTATATCGTCGACCTATTCGGTGGACGTCCTACGCTAAAAAAATAAATTATTCCAAAGATTCACCGTCTTAACACAAAGATTTAAACTGGTTTTAAACTCTGTTTTACTTTGCAGTTTGTACTGTTAAACATTGTCTAAAGCGTGCGTAAAACTTTTGTGGTATGACGGTAAGAGTTTTTGACAAATCTTTGCATTATTGAAATCGCAAGAATCAGAAATACGTTGAACTTTACAAGGAACACCAGATTTTTTTCCGATTTTGCTGATGGTCCCATGGTAAAAGTTGGACATAGGTACTGACTGCAAGATATACTAGATATATTGTATCTATCTCAAGAAAAACCCCGTACAAACGAGCATTTAAAGACAAAGACATCAACCTCTTTTTTAGGGTTCCGTACCCAAAGAGTAAAAACTGGACCCTATTACTAAGACTCTGCTGTCCGTCCGTCTGTCTGTCTGTCTTTCTGTCTGTCACCAGGCTATCTCATGAACCGTGATACTCGTAGCTAGAGAGTTGAAATTTTTACTCATTTTCAGAATAAAATAAATATTTAAGGGGGGCTTCCATACAACTAACATGATTTTTACCGGGAGGCTGCCATACGGTACGGAACCCTTCATGCGCGAATCCGACTCGTACTCGGCGGATTTTTTATAACCAACCACTTTTTTGAGTCGGGGTCGGGGGTAAAACATACCTTTATGTAATAATAGTATTATCCTCTATATTATACTCGTAGATTATCTATTACTTATCTTTAGAAATCCTATTTCGTTAGCATTTGAGGGTATAAAAAGAGAATAACAAAACTAGGAACTAATCTGGAATAGCAAAAGGGTTCTAGGAATGTTAAACGGCATATTTAATGGGAGATGTAAGTAATATAATATGTAAAAGAAAAAAATACGTTACTTTGGGTAAGGTCGCGAATCCACCGGAGATGAAATTATGTGTTCTATTTTCTTCATACGACGTTTATGTAGGTACTTAACTTATCTTGGTGGAAAGTAAATTCATCTTCGACCACAATGTCGCGTTTAGGCGAGTTGGTAGTCATGCGCGGAATTAGTCGCGTCAATACTTTTTAAACTTACAATTTCAATTTATTTATTTTAATCAACACGGTATTACACCAATTAGGTCAAGTAATCATAGCCATTATTACAAAATATGTTAAATAAATAAAATGCGATTTCGCAAGTAAGCGACATCATCCAAATAAAATGCAATATCCCGAGTACGTGGTTCGATGATCAGACATTTTGTTGACACATCACTTGTCAAATACTGACCAAGCCAAGTGGTTGACAAGATGAATGCCAATTGGCAGGGCACATTAGGTACAAATGGAACCAATGGGCAATGGGACCGTAAAGTTCTCGAATAATAGCACCACCAACAAAGATCGCAGGAACAAGCTGGATTCAAACTGTTTCCAAACGGTTTTCCTGAAGGCAAACACGACCAAAGCGCCACCCTTTTATGGTGCGTTACATTCCGCGCGTTAGAACCAAGCGTTTCGAATGCTCATTCCTCATACGAACAGCCAGAACGTGGAGCGCTTTGCCAGAGTCTCTCTTCCCGCTAAAGTACAACGTGGGTGTCTTCAAATCCTGAGTAAATAGGTATCTTCTATGTAAGCGTGCTACACCCTAGACCGCATATCTGCTTAACATCAGGCAGTATGTACTTAGTCAAACGCAAACCTATACGAAATAAAATAAAAATTAAAAAAATGGGAAAGGGTATATTCTATGGTATAAATAAATGTTATATGGGACATTTTTCGTAGCGATGAGCAAACTGACACTTCAGTTATTATTATTGACATTGTAATTATGGCGACGCTATTTTGCCAAAATCTGGAAAAGCACTTAACTGATAGTAGGTAAATAACAGCTCAAATAATAAGTTAATAAATAAACAAAACGCAATTATGAAAGCAAATTGATATAAAGATAATGCTTTTGTTTACATTTTTAGGGTTTCTCAGTACAGCGAGGAATTATATGTATTATATAATAGCTTGTGGGGCGAAACCACGAAAGAGCCATATCTATGACTACGAGTATGTATTGATCCAAAGACCAGCACTGAATAAAATTACTAGTTTGACCCAAAAAAAAAAACAAAACCACATAAACACAAAGTCATAAACAGCAATGTAAATTCTACAGAACCCTTTTTATAAGTGTCTTGCTCTTGCCTAGTTTTATCATAATACTAAAAAAAAATGTTCGCATGTGTTCCACAATAATGGACTTAGATAACAAATTGTCAATTTCCGTTCCGCCTCCAGTCGGTTCATAGGTCAATGGTTCCGAACAAAATGTACTCAATCATTATAATAATATTCCACCTAAAAAGTTGATCATTTTCGAATTTTATTCTTATCTGTGTTTCAGCAGGAATTTTCAATTCTTCGACTTTTTATTTGGGGTCTCCTCATTTTTTTTTTTGTTTGATGTATAGTTATTGTGTGTCAGCTCTCCACCCTGTATAGGCTGGATGGCTATGGTGTCAGAGTTTTAATCATCCTGAAGGCCTCTGACTTGCCTGAACGCCTGTACCTACTTATTCACAATTTAACGTGACATTCGCGCCTTGGCAGCGCTTAATTGTAAATGCCACCAGCGGTCACCAACTGAAGACCGACCGTACCAAACGTTGCCTATGAAACACCTAGGCAAACTACGGTATTGTAAATACAATAGATCTCAAAATCACGCTGGATTCAAGCCGCTTCCAATCGGTCTTATTAGAGATCCATAGGGGAGGCCTATGTCCAGCAGTGGATGTCCTGTGGCTGATGAATGGATGGAATACGATGACTTATGACTGATGAAAACAGATTTCAATTTACGAGTACCTATTGTAGGTATCCAAAAAAAATAATTTTAGTTTCCACTAGACTCCTTAATAAAAGAGCAAAAACATTCCCTTCTTGGAGCACTTGGGCAAAAACTGTCATAACGTCTCATAGTGCTGACATTGTAGACATTGAAATTCATTTTGCCTGAAGATTGGGGGTAATCCGCCCTCCCTAAATTGGATTCCTTATCTCGTGAACAAATTAAATTTTATTTCTGCGCGAAATAAGCTTTGTTTTTATATTCAGGAGCTGAAGACAAGGGACAAACAAGTGGATTGGAATGATCAATTTGCTTTGTTAAAAATACCTACTGTTTTTAATAAGGTTCAATTTCAATTTGAGTTTGAAAATCGGACAAGTGCGAGTTACCATGCCCACCGAGGGTTCCAAACAAATATTATGAGGATTCTGAATTGACCAGTGTTTTCGCGTTTTCTGTAAAACATCTAGAAAAATTGCGGTAGGTACATTTTTGATATACGTTCCGAGAGAAAACTCTTTTCACCCATTACATTGTAACATAACTAATATAAATTAAAAATTTAAAAAACCCCCGACACATTGACAACCATTTTGGGCACATTTGTAGAATTTTGGTTCTTCCATCCCCACTTTAACCCACCATAACTCTTAAACGGCTCAATCGATTTTTATAAAACATAGCTAAGAACACTCTCGATTAAGTCTCCTTTCATCCAAAAAAAACTAAACTGAAATCGGTTCAGTGGTTCGGGCGCTATGATGCCACAGACAGACAGACAGACACACAAACACCCCTCACCCCTCTTTTGCGTCGGGGGTTAAAAATGTTACGTTTTGGTGGCAATCGCTTGAGTAAGAAATATTGCACGCTTGTCTTAATTTTTTTAAGTTTATTTATTCTTATATTTTCAGCCAAAGATTTACGTAAAAATATGACTTTTTAGAGGCTTATACTCGTAACTTATAACTATGGTCATTAAAACAACTGTAAAAACTAAGACGCATAAACCTAGTTATTGAAATGCTGCTCACACGAAAAAATCACTCAAATCGGAAAATATTTAGAGGCAGATAATATCAGCTTATTGTTTTTGTATGGCTAAGTTGGCACTTCACGACTGCCTTAAAACGTTAGGGCTTGTAATAGCTTAGGAGCTTAGAGCTTAGCTTAGAAGCGAAGGCGAAGCTAGTCACAGAAGCTAGTATGTATGTAGAACCTCTATACTAATATTTAAAAGCCTTTTTTTAATGACAGGTGGTTTTCATAATCTTAATTCGTCGGTATTATGGACTGATTTTGACGATTCCTTTTTTGCATGGCAGATCATACTTCAGAAGTGGTCCCATTTAAATTTACTCGAAATCGGCGGAGTTGTTTTAGAAAAATCACCAATATTGAGAAAATTACTACATCGATAACACGTTTATCCATGCGAACTAGGTACTCGAATTTATTGTGTACACGGATGTAGTCGCCAAATGGGTTTTGCTTTTATAAACATATCTTTGATAGCGAAAAATATTTATATTTTTTGCTCATAACGCTTTTCCCAGCGATACTCTACTTGGTAAAGTTTTTTTAACGGGCCTTTATTCAATGTTCAATCATTGATTTCAACGAAACAAATTTTGATATTATGCACTGTGCATATCTTGGCTTAAAGAGATGAAAACCCTATTTTTCCGTTTTTTCTTCTTTTGGAGTACGATACCTTAAAAAGAAACGCTAGTCATGAGGATTGAACACGCGACCTCTTGTCCTCAGTGTTCCGTTTGTCTCTTTATGTTATTATTTTATTAACAAAAACGTAAAATTATTGTTCAAGTCCAAGTGAAGTTTCTGTAAATCGATCTCACGGATTAGATAAAATCAAATTAAACCTCCATTGTTGTCAAGCTTCATTGTGGGAATGCAAGAAAACACCTAAGTACCTACGTAGGTATAGTTTACAATATTTTCCTTCTTAACCCGGTAGTCAGCATGTGGTAAAAACAGCCCTCACTAGAGAGCAGAGCGGATATTTCAGCCAAAGGGTACGTTTACTGCGTTTGCTTAGCTCACGGCCGCGCGGTCTTATTGCCTGGCTTTCTTTGCTGAATGCAGGGTTCAAGACTCGAGATCACAGCGATTAATGAGATTTTAGTTAGTTATAATTATTTATTAACCGACTTCCAAAAAGGAGGAGGTTCTATGTTCGTCTGTATGTATTTTTTTTTGTTTATGTTCATCGATAATTTCGCCAATTGTGAACCGAGCCAAAAAATATTTTTTAGTTCAAAAGGGTATACTCTCGAGGTTTAAATTTTACAGAAATCGGCTGAGCCATTTTTGAAAAATCAATAATAATATAAACAATTTGAGCGAAATTTTCGAATTTTGTTTACGATGGAAGGCGGTTGTGCCATTATTTGCGAAAAATAATTATTTTTAGGGTTCCGTACCCAAAGGGAAAAACGGGACCTTTTTACTATGACTTCGATGTCCGTCTGTCCGTCTGTCTGTCACCGGGCTGTATCTCATGAACCATGATAGCTAGGCAGCTGAAATTTTCACAGATGATTTATTTCTGTTGCCGCTATAACAACAAATACTAAAAAAAGAATAAAATAAATATTTAAGGGGGGCTCCCATACAACAAACCTGATTTCTTTGACGTTTTTCGCTCTATAAATTATGGTAACAGCTGGGGATGCTTGAAATTTTCACGGAATATTTAGTTTTATATTCACTTCAATAATAAATAATAAAATTAAAATAAAATAAATATTTAAGGGGGGCTCCCATACAGTACGGAACCCTCCGTGCGCGAGTCCGACTCGTACTTGGCCGATTATTTTAAGCACATTTCGCTTAGTACCTACTTATTACATTAACAGTAACGCCACTGCGTGTGATGAGTCAACACAGAGACAATAACATTCATTCTATTTTTTTCACCTATTAAAAAAATCTCATTAATTGTAAATTCAACTCAAAGAACGAACCCATAGAGCATGCGATAAGGCATATTAACAAATTAATATTATATTAAAAACTCACGCTTTAAAATTGTGAGGTACGCAAAAAACTGAGTCCTTTGGAAATAAAACATCCAAGAACGAAAAAGAAGCAAGATGTCACTAAAGAGACGTCCTTAGAAAGAATCCGATTCCTTATATGCATCTAGCAACCCATATTAGTCCAGAGTTAGTATACTCCGCGCCACACAAGTTGATGGATGTGAAGTTAGCCACTAGCTGCGCAATAGCCAATCAACGTGCTTCCACATCACGTCTCGTCAGGATTGGATATTGCGCAGCTTGTAGCTAACTTCACATCCGCCAACTTGTTTGGCGCGGCCTTTATTTCTCACTTACGAACTGCCAGAATGTGGAACGCTTTGCCTGAGTCTGTCTTCCCGCTAAAGTACAACGTTGGTGTCTTCAAATCCCGAGAAAATAGGTATCTTCTAGGTAAGCGTGTTACACCCTAGACAGCATATCTGCTTAACATTATATTTATTTCCACAATACACATATCTTTACAGGTTGCATCAACATTAGGCAGTGTGTAGTCAAACTCAAGCCTATACGAAAGGACACGTCCACAAAATGTATGGAGGCTGGTATACCTCTAATATAATATTCAAAAAATCTAACCACAGCATGCGTTACATCTCGAGAAAGTCACTTCATTGTGAGTCACATAAGTTAAAATAAAATAAAAAAGCCCTCCGATTTTTTTTTATGAATTTAAAATTTCTTTGGATAAATAAATAAATCAGACAGATTAGGAAGATTATTTCTGGAAACTCTGATTAAGCAACCTTGAAATAGCTAAAATCAATGCATTTTACTAATAATACCCAATTCTTAATGATTTTCTTGAAATATTGCTCTAACTGGATGCCCAACTTTTTATGAATTCTATAATTTTAGCAAAATATGACATAAATATTGAAAAATCAGGTAATAATGTACGCTAAAGAAAGATGAAAAGAGAAGCACATTGATAAGATAGAAAATAATAATAATAATAACAATGAAAATAAATTGAATGGAGATAGCTCACATTTTTACGACTAGAACAAAAAAATGTGAGCTATCTCCATTCAATTTATTTTTATTGTTTAAAAAAATGGAGGGATAAGTAAATATAAACGATATATTTTTAAGAAGCCCATAAAGCAAGCTTTCAAATGATGCATATACGTGTATCATCTTGGTTAGATTTTTCTCTGAATAAAATAATACCATTTGTGGACGTCTCTTTTGAAAAAATAGTGGTGGCATCGCCGAATAATCCTACGTAAGTGGGCCTATGGGGTTATTGTTTGGCAAATTATTGTAAACCTATGATCTTTGGTCGAAATAAATATTTTTTATTTATATCCAGAATGATTTAAAAAAGGTCGGTAACGAGACAATTTTAATAGGAATCCGTTAATATTTCTATTACTTAGCCCAAACATAGCTTCCACCTACTTAACGTACAATACCTACACAAATGCGTTCCAAGAATAAGTAGTTCTGCCGAAGCAATATTTAACTTGAATGTTTAACGTGATGCCGAGAAAGGGTGGAATTGAAATTATTATCTGTGGGATAGAACACAAAATGCTAAAGTCTTTGAAACTTTTCACCAAGTGCCAAAAATGAGAAGGTAATTTATTCGTCTGTTCGCATTTTTTTTTACATGTTCATCAATATTTTCGCCAAAATGAAACGATTTAAAAAAATATTTTTCGAAAAGCTATTACTCTCAAGGTGGTCCCACTAATAACTTTTATTACGGGGGCAACCTAGCTCTGCTGTTCTGTGGGGCCATCAAGCCAACCCAGGATTCGAGAAAAAAAAACTTTTTCATACATTTTGTCGATTCTAAATTACTCTTTTGTGTGGAACGTATGATTTTTTTAGTCGAATTCCTTGTTGGCTCAATAGTAAAAGTTGTTCAAAATGTCATACACCCTCTTTCGGCTTAGTACAGGGAAAGCAGATAACCCATATAAAGTGAACGAGGTGCTAAGTAGTTGAAATGGCACAGGACGGCTTTGTAGTTTGTTTGCCATATTACCGAAACGCCAATGTGAGATTTAATCATTACCACAGAACGGGGTTGCGAGTATATTGAATAATTTCAAATTGTAATTCGTGATATTTGGTTTTGCAGTGTCATAAATGTTAGTAAAAAATTGGAACATCAACTTTTTGATATTTTCTGTAAATTAAGATTCAAATAAAATTTAATTAAAATGAGCGAGAAAAAAAAATTATAGCGATCAAAGTTAAACTGCAAACGGGGTTACTTTGATACTCCCTTGTTTCTTGACGGAAATCAAAAGTAACCCCAGATAGTAAGGTTTTTCTCAAAGAACCTTCGATCAGAAATACACTGTAAATTCTTGATCGAAGCAAAGAACAAAAAAATCAACGGTCAACGAGTTCAAATGTTACTGAATTTTAGAACTTTGGGGTTACTTCGATCACAGAATAAAATACATAAATTGAAAATAAACTTTATCGTTTTGCTATAGTCTGGTAATTATAACCTGTTTATCTAACAAGACAAGCTTAAAAATAAGGTTATGTTAACTGAGAATTGCGTTTTCTTCGTTTTCTGAAAAAAAAAACAGGTTTAACACCCGGTTTTTTTTTTATAATTTTCCCCGTGGTACTTTTTGAATACAGTATTTGAACTGCTCTATAACTGCTTTTAACGTTAATTATTTCGTTCATTCGACGCTTTCTATTTTTTGCAGTTTGCCGTTTCTTTTATAATAGCCGTGTCCAGTACTAAAACTATACGAGAAATTGATAATTTTAACTAAAGAAAGAAAGATGTATTTTTAATATTTTTATCCACCACTTGAATACTAAACACGGCTATTTTAAAAGAAACGGTAAGCTGCAATAGAGAAAAGCGTCAAATGAAACGTAAAGACCTTTATACCGTCGAAGTCTTTTATACGTGGATCAGGCCCTTTATATTCTCCGTGATCCATGTTTACTTTTAAAATATTTACTTACTCCAAAAAAGTGCGTCCGCTCTCATTGACTTACCCACAATACTGACTGGAATGTGACGCAAAAATAATCACACCATTTTGCCAAAAAAGGATAGCAATAAAGAAACGAATCTAGTGCGTTTGATGTAAATTATCGTTTTCAGAAATCTTGGTCGTCGTTGATGTACCTATCAACGACGACCAAGATTTCTTTACTTTGTAAAAACTAAGAGACTTTACGTACTATTTGAATGGTTTATGTATCGCTTACAGAAAATTCGTTAGTTTAGTTCTATCGTGTTCAGCTATCGACAGAAATACAGAATATTTTAATTCTGAGAACAGCAAAAAAAACAAAATGGCTTTTTATTGCAACATTTGCAACTTTTGCTTGCGGGTCTAATGTATAATTAAATTACGATTAAATTAAATTAAAAGGCGAGTGGGGAGACGTCGCCGCTAAAAATTAGTTTCTTTAGAAACTAAATATGTAACCCTTGTTACAAATGTGAGAGAGGCTCTAACCGCCAATGTCTAACCAAGCCCTCAATATCAAGTACAGTAACTTTTGCGCGTTTTAAGACTGAACAACGCCATCTATCGATAATCACAAGAACTACCTCGCTTGGCGCTTGATCCAGGCAATTTTGTATGAAAACACAAAACTCGCGCTCTATTGTGTGAATTTCAAGGAAAACCATGTTTCTAATTTAATTAACCGACTTCCAAAAAGGAGGAGGTTCTATGTTCGACTGTATGTATTTTTTTTGTGTATGTTCATCGATAATTTCGCCAATTTGTAAACCGAATCGAAAAATTCTTTCTTAGTTCGAAAATACCTACCTACTCCCGAGGTGGTCCCATTTAAATTTTACAGAAACCAGCTGAGCCGTTTTTGAAAAATCAACACTAATGTAAACAATTCGAGCGAAATATTGGAATTTGGTACACGATGGAAGGCGGTTTTACCATTTTTTGCGAAAAATAATTAGGTATTAATTTTAATGTCATCATTTGTCTCTTGAATACCTTTATTGTTTTTCTAATACTTTTGAAATGTAAAGATACCTAACAGGTACCTACATAAATAGGTAAACAAGTACTTACCCATAAAAGTTTCCACACATAGTAACTATTTTTTTATGCTTACAAAGTTATATTAAATTAAATATTGATTCCTAGCCGACTACAGAGGGGTGAATCCAGCCTTACACGTTAATTGAAACTACAGTTGTTTCCGTATGGCTCAATACATTTTTGTGCAGCGCCCCTGGCGGAAACGAGGAAGAACTAACCAAAATGCATAAAGCTAAAATGTATACCTAAGTCTCCACACATAGTAACAATTTTTTTATGCTTACAAAGTTATATTAAATTAAATATTGATTCCTACCCGAATACAGAGGGGTGAATCCAGGCTTACGAGTACACGTAAATTGAAACTGAATAAGGCTCAATAAATTTTTGTGCAGCGCCCCTGGCGGAAACGAGGAAGAACTAACCAAAATGTATGGAGCCGTGATGGAGCCACACGCGAACGCGAAAGTCACAAAAACTGAGGGTTCTGGGTAACCCCGTAGTTACGACAATATTCTGCGATCTTTTTCAATATTGGTGAGTAATTAAGAAGTTTGGTTAATAAGCGATTGATTTAGCTATCGGTTCCAAAATTAAGCTTCTGTGGTTAGACTTAGGTACATTTTAGCGGACTAAGATAAGATCTTGCAAAGTAGGCCGAGACTTTGTATAGTAGCCCAAAAAACCATTAAATATGGCAATATCCATCTATCAGCCGTAGGACGTCCACTGCTGGACATAGGCCTCCCCCATGGATTTCCAATAAGGCCGGTAGGAAGCGGCCTGCATCCAGCGCGTTCCTGCGATTTTTATTATATCGTCAGTCCACCTAGTCGGTAGACGTCCTACGCTGCGCTTGCTGGTCCGTGGTCTCCATTCGAGAACTTTACGGCCCCATCGGCCATCCGTTCTTCGAACTGTGTCCTGCCCATTGCCACTTTAATGGTAATAAATTCACAGAAAAATACAACGGTATTTAACGCCTAATTATATTATAAACCTATCTATCTGAATCTGAATTAATTGTGGTGAAATTTTATATTTTCTATTTTGATTTTTGATCAAGGCCGCCATCACAAATAAATATGAAATTCCTATAAATGGATTATTATTATTGAAGAAAACAAGAAGTTCAAAATAGGTCCCCTGGGGCATCATTTTAGAACTTTGCACAACTCGGTCGTATACGGAACTTGTATGGAGTTTTCGCTTCGCATCGCAACCATAGAGGAATTAATCACACTTCCATAGACAATACAGAGGCGTTTTCATAATCATTTTAATTCGGTTATAAAGTTTTATCTGTGGATTTCATTCCACCTCAGAGAAAACTATAACATGTAGATAGATATTAGATACATGGCGAGTGGGGAGACATCGCCTCTAAAAATTAATGTACTGCCTAACTTTGTAAGCTAGACTTTCAGTACATGTGAGTTAAATATTTAAATGTGGTAAAGGAGCTCTGACAAAGAGATGGGCTTACCAATATCAAGTGAATGCAACTTTTGTGCGTTTTAAGACTGAATAACGCCATCTATTGGATTTCACAAGAACTAGGTACCTCGTTCATATGCGCTTTGTTGTAGGGTGATTCTGTATGAAAAAAGTGTGTTACGTGTAAGTTACGTTTCGGTTTGAAGAATTTCGAGCAAAATCTTACTTTTATTATTATAAACGCGAAAGTTTGTGAGAATGTATGGATGTTTGTTACTCTTTCAGCGCACAAACGGCTAAACCGATTTGGATGAAATTCGGTATGAAGGGAGCTTGGAACTTGTATTAACAAAACAACAAAACAAACAAATCATTTATTTTGACATAATAAACGTGTTACAGTAGTACATGATCCATAGGCTCCTTAACACCTATTAACTTAACACATAGGCTACTTTTTATCTCGGGCTAACGCGGGTAACACCGCGGGGCGCAGCTAGTAGGTATAAGGTATATCGTGTCGAAATGTCACTTGGATCTACCTGCTAGCTAAGTTTATGTACGACCAGGAAAAAAGTCTAGGTACATGTGAAAAAGTAACATAATGAATTGTATTGAGAAATGGAAATACAGCTCACAATTTTTTTATCTTGACAATGGTTTTCTATCGTTGCATTATTGCATTACTTACCTACCAGATTCTTCAATATTAATCTCATGCTTTGCTATTATTACAAAATTCATTATAAAACCACAGAGCTATTACAACTAGAGAGATAGCGCTGTTGTCGCATAAATGTATCGAAAATCTGGCTCAGCGCTATAGCCACTGAATCGAGATGGGTACTAATTGTGTCTCTTTCTAACTCATGCCATATTAAATCATTGCATCTCTTTATTTCTTTCTCGATCGACCACGTTATTCCTCTTGTGTCTCTGTGCATAAAACTAGTGCACCTAGTTTGACATTTAGAAAAGGGTCTAGCTAGGTATACTTAATTGATAAAAATAATTTTATTAGATAACTAAGTATTTAAAGGTTATTTAATCAAAGTTGCTAGAAATAAACGACTTATTGTCTCAGATATATTTATTTATCGGGTTATCCTAAAAAAATATTTTAAAAAATCAGAAGGCTCTTTTTAGGGTTCCGTACCCAATAGATAAAAATGGGACCCTATTACCAAGACTTCGACGTCCGTCTGTCTGTCTGTCACCGGGCTGTATCTCATGAACCATGTATTTCTGTTGCCGCTATAACAACAAATACTAAAACCAGAATAAAATAAATATTTAAGGGGAGCTCCCATACAACAAACGTGATTTTTAGGAGTTTTTTGCTCGCTATTAATAACGGCAAGAGGAATGAGGATTCTATACGGTACGGAACCCTACGTGCGCGAGTCCGACTCGCATTTGGCCGATTTTTTTGACTGGTTTAATAGACTTAGAAGAACGTGTAGGTACCTACGTACTTTCTCGAGATGTAACGAGTGCTGTGGTTAGATTTTTTGATTATTATTATACTTACCACCTTACCAGCCTCCATAAATTTGTGGACGAGTCCTTTCTTAGCCAAGAAGCTAAACTAGTATCCGATAGTTATTTTCTTGTACACATAAACCCCTCGGTGCTAGATATCATTTATACATTACGCCCGTGATCTGTACAAGGCTTTGCACTTGGCTTACTAGCGCGCTCCAATGTCTTACATATAGAGTAAAGAGGTTCATGTAGCATATAGGTAGTATTATAAGTAGTGGAGAGATGCCGTAGTGGATTCAGAACATGTTACAGTACCACCAACTTGTCTGACCCGGTGGCTGAAAGAGGAACTAACGACACCGTTCTGAAACGTCAAAATAATGTCAGCATTGTAGACAACAGTAGCGACGCCGCCACCGGCTCAGATAAGTTGGTACAGTGCCACCAACTTAGCTGTTCAGGTGGACAAAATTGGAACTACAAGTGCGTCAGCCGCCATTTTGAATTCGTCATTGGAATTTGCGCCACTAGCGATGCCGTCAATTGAACAGCTAAGTTGGTGGCACTGTAGCACTGTACAATTTGTTCTTCTTTTTTTGGCATCGCATAATAGTATAGAGTATATACCATTATGCGTTGTACAGGCATTTGCCACTGTTTTAGCTTTTGTATGTGTACTTTTTAGGGTTCCGTACCTCAAAAGGAAAAAACGGAACCCTTATAGGATCACTTTGTTGTCCGTCTGTCCGTCCGTCCGTCTGTCAAGACCCTTTTTCTCAGGAACGTGTGGAGGTATGAAGCTGAAATTTATATCAATTACTCAGGTCTACTGTCCCTTGAAGCTGTGAAAAAATCAAACTTCTAAGCCAACGCAATCAAAAGATACAGCCGTTTATGCCGCAAATTTTCGACACTTGCAAGGGAATCAAAACCTACAGGGTGCTTCCCGTGAACTCAGAATCTTG
Source organism: Hypomecis atomaria (assembly GCA_964007245.1). Classification (NCBI taxonomy): domain Eukaryota; kingdom Metazoa; phylum Arthropoda; class Insecta; order Lepidoptera; family Geometridae; genus Hypomecis; species Hypomecis atomaria. The sequence continues at coordinate 4,418,705 of OZ023282.1, forward strand.
AAATTTGGTACGAAGCAACGTCTTATAGCATAGATAAAAGAAAAATTACGAAAACCATAAATTTTTAGTTACATCACATAATATATATTTTTAATAATTTTAACCTTACTACCCATTTCCTCATAAACGCGTAGAGGTATTAAATTGAAATTCATACCAAATACTCAGGTCTATAATACCTTTAAGCTGTAACAAAATCAAACTTCTATGTCAACGCAATCAAAAGAAACAGCAATTTAAGCTGCATATTTTGAAACTCGCAAGTACTCGCAAGGGAATCAAAACCTAAAGGGTACTTCCAGTCGACCTAGAATCTTGAAATTTGGCATGAAGCAACGTTTTATAGCACACATAAAGGAAAAATTCCGAAAACCTTAAATTTTTAGTTACATTACAAAATATATATTTTTTAATAAATATAAACTTATTACTTTTTTTGAAGAACTTTGAACTTAGAACTTTGTAAACCTTGCAGGTTTGTACGGAACCCTCGGTGCGCGAGTCCGACTCGCACTTGGCCGGTTTTTTTAATACGAGCTGAAGAGAGATGCCATCGTGGATTCTGAACATGTTTTTTTTTTATTTAAGCTTCTGTTCTACAGACACCAGGGTCCATGCCACGACCAACGTTCCCAATCTCAACCGAGACTAAATCATAAAAGAGCTTACAAAAGCTGTATTTTTTTAAGTCTTGTTATTATTGCCAAAAAAAATCCAAGAACAAGAAGAAAACTAAAAAATAACAACAATAAGAACCAAATCAAACAATTTCATTGACATGACGTCTAGCCCGTCTAGAAAACACCATGAATATATACCAGTTAAACTTATTTGGTAGTCTAATAGACACATACCTACGTGGTAGACTCGTGGACACTATGCTATAGGACTCGTCACATAATATGTGTGCTGCGACAGCTTTTGGCTCACTGCACGCATGCACGGTAATGAAATTCATTACCGTGACGCATGTAACCACGATCGGAAGGTACTAAAGGCGGGTCAAACTTTTGAAAAATATCGTTGTTAAAGTAGGGACAAGATAATAGGTCACTTTTGACATTTCATGTATGCAAAGAAAAATATACCTTACACTAAAGGAATAAAACTCATGAAAACAATATTGACGACGACCGATAATTGTTCTCGAAGACGGCTTGGAGTTTTATTCCTTTAATGTAAGGTATATTTTTCTTTGCATACATGAACTGTCAAATGTGGCCTATTAAAATGACTCCACTTTAGATTGTTTTTTCTATTTTGCGGGGCCTGTCAGACTACCTCGTCAGCCCCAGAAGGTTAAACTAAAAAATTGTATGCTTAAATTTTAAAAAAATATCCTACGTTATATTCAACGTAATGATTTATTTATGTATTGATTTTTAAAAAATTGTTTTATATATGACTATGTAAATATAACGAAACAGTTTTCATATACTTAATTGGTGTATAAGCTATCGTATTTCTTTTTTGTGATGTAATTTTACATTTTTGCAAATTTTTTGACATGTAACTCTATTGTTATCAATGAATTCAATATTTTAGCAAATTATGAGCCCTGAAAGCGAAATATTCCATAGTAGAACTACAGGTACAATTTTGTTTCATTCATTCCGTAGGACTACCGGGACAATTTTGTACCGGTAGTTTTACTAGTACTAGAAAGAACGGGAACGACCCAGTTCGAATTGCACTAGGCCGATTTTAGTAGTCGGGTAAAAAACACCTTATTATTGCCGCCGACAGCTCTCTATCTACCTAATAAAGGTTTCGTTCCACTGCAGGGACGTGTCATTGACCCTGACACGAGTAGGTATCCAGAGGTCAATCCCGCTGGGTCCACATCACCGACATGGCATTGGAGTAAAATCGTGTCGACCTACGTAGGTAGTCGACGTACCACCTTCCCGGGTAGCACGGCAAGGGGAGAAAACCATTTTATCCACTCTTAATGTCAGATGTCATTGTCAATCCATACTTTATTTCCTCTTCGAGGGGATATAATGGTGGAAAGACTATTAGTCCCTTTGCCATGCTTCCCGTGCTGCTCGTACTAATTCGCTTCTTCCTTCATAATGCGGACCACCAGAAATTGAAATGCCCTGCCTCCGTCATTGTACTGTACTGTATCAGCCTTTTAATAGTCCACTGCAGGATGTAGGCCTACCCATGAATGGTAATTGGGCCAAATCCACCACGCTGGCCCAGAGCGGCTTGGTGAATTCACATACGCAATCGAATTTCTTCTACAGACATATGCAGGTTGCCTCACGATGTTTTCCTTCACCAAAAAGCCAGTAGTGTTAAATTCCGTACATACGACTAAAATCTAAAGAACTCATTGGTACGGGACCAGGATTTGAACCCACGACTTCACGATTGTAAGGCGGGCATCACTACCACTAGACCACCACGGCCTCCGTCATTGTTTCCTGACAATTACAATTTGAACCCCTCAGGGCCTCTCTCACCAGGTTTTATTTTATGTTATTAGGGTTCCGTACCCAGAGGGTTAAATCGGGACCCTATTACTAAGACTTCGATGTATGTCTGTCTGTCTGTCAACGGGCTGTATCTCATGAACCATGATAGCTAGGCAGCTGAAATTTTCACAAATTATAATATTTCTGTTGCCGCTATAACAACAAATACTAAAAACAGAATAAAATAAATATTTAAGGGGGCTCCCATACAACAAACGTGATTTTTAGGAGTTTTTTGCGAATTACGAACGGCAAGAGGAATTCTATACGGTACGGAACCCTTCGTGAGCGAGTCCGACTCGCACTTGGCCGATTTTTATTTTTGCTCGATATATTAATATCGGCAACATCTGCCTGTTGCCGTTTGGAATATTCACAGACTATCTATTTAGTTGTATATTCACTTGAAAAACAATAATTAAATTATAATCCCATACAGTACGGAACCCTTCGTGCGCGAGTTCGACTCGTACTTGGCCGATTATTTTTATTTAGTATATATACATTACAAATTTTCTACTATTTTAACTATAGATATTCATGCCAAAAATCAAGTCTATACGTTGGTATGTTGCTGCGTAAAAGAGTAACAAACCAACAAACACACTTTCGGAATTATAAATATACTAGCGACCCGCCCCAGCTTCGCACAGGTGTATTATACATATAAACCTTCCTCTTGAATCACTCTATCTATTTAAAAAAACCGCATCAAAATCCGTTGCGTAGTTTTAAAGATATAAGCATACATAGGGACAGGCAGACAGCGGGAAGCGACTTAGAGCAGAGACAGGGAAACTGCTCTTGATAATTATTTTTCGCAAAAAATGGTATGACCTACTTCAAATGTGTACAGAAATAGCGAATATTTCACGGACCGATGTAGCATTTATAATATCATTGTTGATTTATAAAAAATGGCCCAGCCGATTTCGATAAAATTTAAATGAGACCAATTCTGAAGTATTATATATTCGTACCTACTCTTTCCAATAAAAAAAAGAATTATTGAAATCGCACTACTATGTATAAAGGTGGGCATACACGATGCGATGATTTGATCAAATTTTCGCTTCATGCCAACTGGGAGCTCATTCAGTTAATTCAAAGGTAGGAATTGGTAGTTAACTATTTGTACTACTACCTGAAACTGGGCGCACAGAACGCGATGATCGCATCAATTCATCAGATCAGTCCAGTGGAAGCCAAATATAGGTAGTTAACTATAGCTGGTTAGTAGTTATTGAGGACCTTTGAATTAATTGAATGAGCTCCCAGTTGGAATGAAGCAAAAATTTGATCAAATCATCGCATCGTGTATGCCCACCTTAAATTTATGCGTAGTTACACATAAAAAAGCCAAGTACGAGTCGGACTCGCGCATGAAGGGTTCCGTACTGTAGGTATGGGAGCCTCCCTTAAATATTTATTTTAATTTGATTATTTATTATTAAAGTAGGCATGCAGCTAAATACTTTGTGAAAATTTCGAGCATCTACCTGTTACCATTATTGATATCGAGCGAAAAACGACTCATTATTTTTATTCTATTTGTTGTTATATCGGCTACAGAAATAAATCATCTGTGAAAATTTCAGCTTTCTAGCTATAGCGGTTTAGGAGATACAGACAGACAGACGGACAGCGTAGTCTTAAAGTGGAGTCATTTTAATAGGCCACATTTGACAGTTCATGTATGCAAAGAAAAATATACCTTACACTAAAGGAATAAAACTCCAAGCCGTCTTCGAGAACGATTACCGGTCGTCGTCAATATTGTTTTCATGAGTTTTATTCCTTTAGTGTAAGGTATATTTTTCTTTGCATACATGAAATGTCAAAAGTGACCCATTATCTTGTCCCTACTTTAGTAATAAAAACGGGACCCCCGTTTTTATCCTTTGGGTACGGAACCCTAAAAACAATGAATGAAATGTTTTGTCAAAAAATAATCAAAGTTTTCGCAATCAAAAATACTAGCGGTTACATTTCCCAAGGCAACCTGGTTTGTAAGTATTCTATTCAATATCACTATCACTACATAGTATAAAACAAACACGCTTCTCGCTGTCTGTCCCTTTGTATGCTTATATTTTTAAAACTACGCAACGGATTTTGATGTGTTTTTTTTAAAAGATAGAGTGATTCAAGAGGAAGGTTTAAATGTATAATGTACCCGTGCGAAGCCGGGGCGGGTCGCTAGTATTTATATAAAAAACAAATGAAGGATATGCTTTCCTATAAATTAATTAAACATCATTAAATTTCAAATACTCGCGGCCAAATTTCGCAAGGAAACCCTATTAAAATATAATTATTCTCCTATTCATATAATTACGTACAAAATTGGTTTGAGCCGTATACGCCATGAGCGGGATACTCTTGCGGTGGGAGATCTCGGGCTATACCAAACCAACCGTTTCGTTTCGATGACTATTGACTACATGCATACATGGCGAGTGGGGAGACATCGCCTACAAAAATAAGTACTGTCAATCTATTTTCCATAGTGGGAGACTAGTCAGTACATTAGTCATACAATTTCATATAGATACCAACTCAATTGGTTTCAAGAGCACCGAGAATATCAAGTGAATTAATTCAGCGATTGCGCGTTTTAAGACAGAACAACGCCATCTATCGAACTTTACAAGAACTAGGTACCGCGTCAAGGATGCCGAGCGCTGTGATCTGCACGGGAAGCATGGCAAAGGGACTAATAGTCTTTCCACCATTATATCCCCTCGAAGAGGAAATAAAGTATGGATTGATAATGACATCTGACATTAAGAGTGGATAAAATGTTTTTCTCCCCTTGCCGTGCTACCCGGGCTGGGGCTCTATTTTTCAACTTCGAACCCTTCGAACCCCAGTGGGCCACGCATGCGACCACAAAAACAACTCTTTTCGACGTGTGAAAATGTGACAGATTTATACTTCGCCATAGCTCTGTCCCGTTCTGAGACGCCGAAAAAAATATTGCGTGGTGCGCATCCTATCCCGGCTGGGGACGTGCTTGGAACGTTGAGAGATTGTATGGAGAATCTCTACGTTGTCAATGGAAGAAGCAACAAAAACAATTTTTGAGTTTTGACAAAAGTCGCAGAACAAAAGTTGTTAGTTTTGATGTACAGAATAAGCCCTTAAAAGGATGCTAATTGATTAGAAATAACCCTGTATAACACATTAATGTTTGCCCTGAGTGGAAATCGAACCCACGACTCTTTGGCCCAGGGGTCAGGGTCGCTAACCACTGGAGCACCGAGGCAGTCAATCATACATCATAAATCATTTTATTAGTTGACCATTAGATTGTTTGTATATGATATTATGGTTTTTGTGTTATTCTATAGAAACATTTTATTTTTCCGGGATAAAAAGTACCTAGGCTAGGTACTTTTAGTACCTAGGGGATAAAAAGTACCTAAGTATCTAGTCTAGGTACGTTCTATCCCGGAAAAATAAAAGGTTTCCATAGAATAACTAGGTACTAATCATCGTAGAAAGATACTTTATGTGGGGTTTACACGACGAAGCAAATGTCTTTTTCGCCACGAAAATCGTGCTGCTTTAGTCACCCGTGTAAACCGCACATAAGGATTTCTGCGATGATAAGTAGTTTTTCTCAAACATATTTGGAAATGTGAGCATTATTTTAACAATCTTCTTCGAGATAAATCGAAATTGCTGTACTGGCCAAATCACGGTGGCCAAATACATGCGAGCAGCAGCCGGCAAAAGTTGTGTGAAAATCCATATCTGTTGTGTTTTTTAAATTACTAGGTGTCTACGTAAACTCAATTCTGTCGCGTAGGCAATTTAAAAATGGAACGATATTTTATTCCTAAACATGGCAACCAAGGAGGTAACTAATCGAAGATTTATACGAAATAGAAAGCTGTTTATTGAAAAAAAACAAATCAACACTTCATCGAATTTCAGTGAATGGTTGGACGAAAGGGGATGCCTTGTTTAATAAATAAATAAATAAAATAAAATAATTTATTTATAAACATCAACGCCATAATTCAATATAAAAAGCCAAACAATTTAAAAAGGACACATACACACATTTGCCTGAACTAGGTTAAACCTGTGCTTCAGGCTGACAAAGAGCAAAAAAAAGAAAATTTAATACTTATAAATAAAATAACTACTTACTACTTAAACTCAGTAAAATATTTCTATAAACTGATTACAGTGCAAAAGTGCGACATACTTACTTAGTAACCTAAACAAAATACCTGATAATACCTAAAAACCTAACGTTTTATACAGAACTAAAAAAATTGAAGACTAAGTTAAAATAGATGTCTACCTAATGCTTAAAAATAGAACGTGACATTTGTAAACCTACTTAAAAGTTAGGAATGCTTAACTGTACAGTTTCAACTTATTTCACTATTAACAACAATTTCTCTGTATCATCGTACGACATATTTTGAAGGACCTCAGTTATTAGTCTTTTACAGGTATTATAATTAACCGGGTAAATATTAACTAACGTGTTCAACCTATTGTAGAGAAGCGGCCCAAGAAATCTGTAAAATTTAGAACTGAAAGCATGTTTTGAATTTGTTAGTTGAGGACAGACATTGAATTTCCGTCTTTTGTTAGTTATTTCTGCGCTATAGGGCAGAGCTGCGTGCTGTTTTAGAACAACGTTTTGTATGAACAACTGCCTTACTGTTAGTACTTTACATGATTCATAGAGTAGGTTAGTAGGAAAAATAAAAGGACGACAAGTAGCAACTTTGAGTATCGCTCGTTGGGCTCGCTCTACAGTTAATAATATAGTTTTACCTACGCCACCCCACGAAGTTATGCAATAAGTTATAATAGACTGACAAAGAGCAAAGTAAATTTGTCTGATTAGTTTCAAATCTGCGACGTGTCGCAGTTTTTTGAAAACAAACATTAATTTACGAAGTCTATTATTTAAGGCTTCTAAATGTGGTCTGAAAGTTAGAGTACTATCTATTATGACGCCTAAGTATTTTATTTTATTTGTGTTATTTATCGCGGTACAAGTGCATTGGCTATTTACATTGTATTGACAATAATGAGCAAAAATTTCTGAGACTTCATTTGTTGACTTTTTTCTTCTCATGCTAAAATCAAGGTAATGTGTTTTTTCTGTATTTAATGTTAACAAATTTTGCTGAAGCCATTTGTTTACAGTATTAAAACCACTTTGCGCATATCTGTAGACCTCTTTTTCAGAATCAGCGGAAAACAGTAGGGCAGTGTAAAGTGTGTTTGAAGTACCATTACTAATAATGTAATTTCTAAAGTGTGTTTCTTGGTTTGTTTGGCGCCTGAAAAATTCTGGTTGTTCGTTGTTCGTCATTGATTTTGAAAACTATTTTACTAAGTAAATTCCGCGCATTATTTGAAAAATGTACCTACTATAAGCCTTGGTCACAACTAGGCATTGATGGATAAGTACGTATGTATGCCTCGTCTTCGCCTTGGCCCACACACGCACGTCTATCAATGCCTCTGTTGCTGGCCGCTGGAGTAATTAATTATCACTACTCGTATCACTATCACTAAGTAGTACTTAGTAAGTACATAAGAATACGAGTAAAACAAAGTCGCTTCCCGCTGTCTGTCCCCATGTATGCTTATATCTTTAAAACTACGCAATGGATTTTGATGCGTTTTTTTTAAATAGATAGAGTGATTCAAGAGGAAGGTTTATATGTAGAATATGTACCTACACCTGTGCGAAGCCGGGGCGGGTCGCTAGTGTACTATAATATGCCTATCTGTAAAGAGCAAAAAACCCAAAAAAAAATCGTGCGCTGTCCGAAAGCCTACGCCTTAAACTCGGGTCACACAGAGGCGGGAGCCAATTATAGTCCAGTACAAAGGATCGCGCCCGCTTTTTATGTGTCAGGTTGCATACAAATTCGAATATTACAAAAAATTCCAGTCCCGGATCGCGATCGCTCCCGCCTCTGTGTGACGAGCTTTAATTAAAGTGTCGCCGTGTCGTCTGCCCAGTGAGCCGTAAGGCGAAGGGTAAGTCCGCCTTAATTTGCTTCCTTCCGGTCGATTTCTGGCGGACTTGGACAGATTTGTCAAGAATTGGACAGATTTATCAAGAATTGGACAGATTTGAAGTAATCAAGCTTGTGGTGATTTATTCTTTCGTTTTATTTCGTAAATTGGATCGTGATTTTGTCTAAAGATAATTATTTTCCGCCAAAAATGGCATAACCGACTTCAATCGTGTACACAGTTCGAAGAGTTTACACGGATCGATGTATCAACGACGTACAAATAGCGGCACGTACCCACACTGGATTTGAACCCACAACCTCACGATTGTAAGGCCGGTGTCATTACCACTAGACCACCACGGCTTTATTTCTTTTTTCAACTCTTACTACAAGTAGCGGCACGTGAGTCTAGCGCTGAGGGTACTGTGGAGGGGATGGCTGCGCATGTTGACCGCCATACTAAACTTATGCGCAGCCATCCTCTCCACACTTCGCTCAGCGCTATAGTCTGACCAACGAAAGCTGTCCAAGAAAAAAGGCGGGAATTTTAAAAAATTAAGAGCTGTTAGCTGTTAAATCAAGAGTTTATAGAACTACGTGCATGCTAAATTTCATGGAGATCAGCTGAGCGGTACTAGAAAACAAGCTAACAGCTCTTGATTTTTTAAAATTCCCGCCTTTTTTCTTGGACAGCTTTCGTTGGCCAGACTCTATATGCCGCGAGGTACAGGTGAGGTATAGGTACAGGACCTACGAATTTTTTAATTACATATTGTTGATTTTTCAAAAACGACTCGACAGATTTAAATGGGTCCACCTCTGAAGTATGATCTAACAAAAAATACCCAATCATCATAATATAACATAAGGTCGAGGTTTTTTGTGAGGTACCTTACGCGGTCGGCGCATTTGCCATCTTCACGTTTAGATGCTCTAAGTTCTTGAGTATCTAAGCATATTTTTCTTTGTGGATAAGCTTATTTTTTTAACGAGGTAGGGAAACGGAAATCGAAATATACAAAAATATGGATTTTAAAATAGATCTGAGGGGTTAGTCCAGAGGGGTTAGTCCAGGTTTACACGTAAATTGAAACTACAGATGTTTCCGTATGGCTCCATACATTTCTGTACAGCGGCAGCGCCCCTGGCGGAAACGAGGAAGAACTAACCAAAATGTATGGAGCCACACGCGAACGCGAAAGTTTAAGTAAACTACGCAAAACCTGGACTAAGGGCTCAGGTTTACACGTCGACTGAAACTACAGCTGTTTCCGTTTGGCCCTATACATTTTTTTGCAGCGCCCCTAGTGGAAACGAGGAAGAACTAACAAAAATGTATGGAGCCACACGCGAACGCGAATGTTTAAGTAAACTACGCAAAACTTCGAATAAGGGCTCAGGAGAGTGGGTTATGGAAATGTTAAGAAAAAGAAAAAACGATTTACAGTAAACAAAAATATCATTTAACTAATAATTACAATAATACAGTATTTGCAAAAAATACAGTTTTAGATTACTAATCAATCAATAATATCTATCGTTAATTAGTTTTCTTTTTACCAAATACGGACTTTCGCATTAGTATTAGTAGTAGGTACGTTGAAATTATTATTACAAAAATAACGGAGCCAATCATGTTTATAAACGAGCACATTCGAGTTTTCAAAAGTCATTAATTTTCTGTAAACCACATTTCACAAATGTTTTTCGTATCTGGATGTTTTCTCATTAAGTTATATTTTATATTTGTAGTTTACTTTATAGCTGCGCCATGTTGCCGTCTAGACACTGTGGTCCAGGCCATCAGAAAACCTAACGTCTAAACAGTATAGACCGGGAGCGTCTGGACAAAATGATTACTTGTAAAAATAGCTTGATACGCGATACATTGACATTGACATACCTACGCGAAATGACTCACATCAAGTACCATATTTTTATAGTCAAAATGTTCGGTAGGTACATAATGTTGTACTTCATGCTCGTGAGTACAACATTCAAGAGCACGAGCGAGCTTGAAAATCTGTGTTAGTGCAAACGGAATAGCGAAGTAAGCGAATCGAAAAGCCTGTTTTTATCGGTACAATATTGAGTTCTTAATTGTTTTCTACTTTATGGATAGATGACCTGATGAAGACTCCAGAAACACGTTGGATATAAGCTGCTTCCCTGTACTGTTCCACTTCTAGGAATCAACAAATACGCGTCACGCCAATAATAACACAATCATCACTTACAGTGCACACTTTTTCACGTACGTTCACACAACACTGCATTTTGGATCTCTCGTCGTAAAAAGGCATTTTGCGATGTATAAACGCATTATTTTTTTGTTTTCTTTGTTACATCTACAGATTCCGGTTTCTGTACTTTTTGTTAACAATGTTTCGACTTTTTTTCTGTAGGAAGACAATACTAAATATAAGTTCATATATTAGTTCGTCGTTATTATTTGAGTGGTGTAAACCAACCAACCAAACCAGCTGGTGGGTTTCCATAACTCACATATGGCAACATTGTGTGGTTATTTTTAGATGAGGTTAATTTTACTTAAATTGTAATTGTTTATTTATTTTCTGTGGTATTCTTGGATTAATGATTGGTTAGTTTGTGATGAATGGTCGCGCGACCAATCATTAATCTAAGGTTATTTATTGTCTTTTACTTTATTCTTAATGATTTGAAATGTGCTTAGATTCATGACGTTTCAAAAGTCTATCTTTGGTACTTAATTGAAATAAATGTATTTGAACTTTGAACTTTGATATATTTTACTAATCTACGTTACGTATATTATGCACCGAGCAGTCAGTTTCACGAGTTGACGCACGTGTCAGCCATCGTCCTCCTCGACCACGTTTTAGGGAAGAGGGCGACCCGCCACGCAACGCCGCCGCGAGAAGAGGCACCTATGGGAGCCTGAGTGCTCTGGGCATGCTCGTGAAACCTTATGCTAACTTAATCTACGACTAACTGAAATTATCCTCCATTCGCCTCAAGGCCTCTATGGCCTCGATAATTTCAGTTGATCTATGGTAGACTTAGATTAGGACGAGATTGTCTGTGGACTCTCCCGTATCATCTACTTATTCAATCCTCATTGCAAAAAATTATACCAAACGCAATTAAGTAATGAGTCTCAAAAACATGGCAGTGTTGCGGTTTTTAGTTCGATTACGAGGGGTCTTATGTCCTCGAGACACGTCAACCCAGACCCCCCAGAAGTAGTCTTGAAAAGCAAAGTTTTCGTCCGTTAGCTCCTAATCTATTTATAAATCCCATCTGTCAGATTAGTAGGAACTGCGGGACGTAAACCCGCGTCTCACGAGTGCTTAGTTTACCTTAGCGGGCATTGATCTATAGAAGACTTAGATTAGGACGAGATAGTCTGCAATCTCGCTGAGGGAGCGTCTTCACGGGCGGTAGTATCGTCACGTTACACTGGAGGCGTCAGCTGTAGGTGTTTCTTAAACCGTCAGAGTTCTTTAGGCGACTTTAGAAACTCTGACAAAATTGTTGCCTACATCATTGTGATAACAACTTTTATTATTCATCACCACGATCGCGAAAAAATTAATCGTTACCCGTGATCCCGTTGAGTTGACCCATTAACGTGTCCAAGGGGAATTTTAATTACCCGTGCTCCCATGGCACTATATGGATCGATAAAGCAATTGATAAAAATGGACCAACCATGAAATAGCGAACAAATATCTACTGTTTCATACATTTTATCGGGAGAACCAATGAAACAGCTGTTTTTTTTCTTGAGATCTTAGGATTAGTCCGATATTATAAAGTTTTTTATTGTGATGAGTACTTATACCTATAAAATAGGCCCAATTATAAAGGCGCCATCATAAATTTAATAGCAACGTAAAAAGTGTTCTCTCTATCGAATGCCTAAAGTGCAAAAGAAACAATAATATAATTAGCTATTATATAATTACGATGGCGCCTTCATAATTAAGCCCAATATACCTCTAAAAATCCCTTTACTTTGCTAAGCAACACGTTGTATTTTATACTCATGTAGCAATCGCTTCAGATGCTACAAGCTATAATGCTACAAGGAGGCTACGTCAAACTAGGTAAGGCACGTTGCCACTGACGCTACGCGGCGCTACGTTGACAATCAATATAGCTCCTTCGAGCTTTGGTGAGACAAGGGCATAATTATTTGCCCTTGCCAATCTTGCCATGCCTTTTTTTAATGACTTTTAGCTATTGGCCTCTGAGGTCAGCTTACCAGGCATAGGCGAGCGCAGAAGGCGGTTGAGCCCTAAGATTAGGTTATAGGGTAACTAGCGCAAGGGCACCTGAGAAGGTACGGACCTCGGCTTGGGCCGTCACCCGGCGGGGGAGATCAGACTTGCCCGGGCACTCCAGAAGGAGTGTACGCTGTGGCCCTAATGAGCTTGCCTTGCCTTGACATGCAACTATGCCTTTGTCTTACCGGAGGTGAGTGATATCGTTCGAGCAGTCACGATATAGTTCCACTTACGCACGATACAATGCTACAAAATGAATCCCATACAAATTATTTTCGATGACGATTTGTTTATTTAAAACTGTTTTTATCGCGCTTGTTCCAACGATCGCTTAGTTTATCGTTTAGCTTGTCTACTGGAACTGCTCACTCAGCTTAAATCTTCACCAGTCTGAAGTGGCGATTGTTGCTTTTATTAGCACCTGGATTTAACTGCTTCAGTAAGTCTGCATTAACAAATAAGGATAAATGCGTAGTCATGTCTTGGGGACTAACGCTCTAATAATAATGTACTCTTTCAGTAAATATTTCACAAGGTCTTTTTAATAATTAAGGCCATAACAGGCATGATGTCTGGGTAAAAAAAATCATTATTATAATTAGTCCGTGAGTTAGATTATCAAAAAATATTGGACACGTATTTTTTCTTTTGTCAATCAAACAACAAATGACAAAGATAAAAGTCAACAAAGTTCGTGACGTGACGTCATCTCTCTCACAGAAGTCTATACATTTGTATAGCACTTGTGACCTCACCCGGAACTTAAACAGGCTATATCTTCATCCATTTTTGTTTAATTGACAAAAGAAAAAATACGTGTCTAATATTTTTTGTTAGTCTAACTGACGGACTTATTATATTTTTTTAGTCATCATGTCTTTAGCACTGAATTATTATTCTTATTGGGTTGGCATGAGATTATGCATAAACGTAAACTACATTCCGTTCACAGTTATTTTACCTTTCGACATTTGTCGCTGTGTCTCTGTCTGGTCAACAACATCACTTACACAAAAACAGCGACAAACGTCAGTGCTACGAGTCAGTATAGGCCGCGTCACACAAGTTGGCGGAAATGAAGTTAGCTACAGCTGTGCAATATCCAATCAACACGCGGCTTTGTGTGAGCTTCAGTTAGGATTGGATATTGCTGCTTGTAGCTAACTTCATTTCCGCCAACTTCTGTGACGCGGCCTAGGTATATAGTAGTATTTGTGTGGCTACATTTTTGTACAGCGCCCTTGGCGGAAACGAGGAAGAACTAACACTATTATTACCTATGTAGAGAAAAAAAAAGGATGAACGATAATAGTTTTTGCTTACTACGGCACCAAAATATCTTGTCCTCGAATTAAAAAAAATAAAGAGACTTTATAAGCATACTTACGTGCAGCTTGTAGCTAACTTCACATCAGCCAACTTGTATGATTCGACCTATACTGCTAGTCTAAAAGTGCTTGTTTTTAGGGTTCCGTACCCAAAGGACCCTATTACTAAGAATCCGCTGTCCGTCTGTCTATCTGTCTCCAGGCTGTATCTCATGAACCGCTATAGCTAGAAAGCTGAAATTTTCACAGATGATGTATTTCTTTGACGCTATAACAACAAAAATACTAAAAATAGAATTAAATAATACTTAAGGGGGCTCCCATACAACAAACCTGAATTTTTAGCCGTTTTTCGCTCGATATTAATAATGGTAACAGGTAGATGCTTGAAATATTCACAAAATATTTAACTGCATGCTTACTTTAATAATAAATAAACAAATTAAAATAAAATAAATATTTAAGGGGGGCTCCCATACAGTAAGGAACCCTTCATGTGCGAGTCCAACTCGTACTTGGCAGATTATTTAAGTTACATGATTATCTTATCCTCCAGTAGAGAATAGTAGAGATGGAAGCGTAGATTACGAAGTAAAATATTACCAATAGCGTCACGTCTCAATATCAAATAACCATAGACATTATTATACATTAAACTGTTGAAAAATTAGCCTCATAAACCATATTTTAAATATGAAATGATTTAAATTTTATAGAGCATCCCTCACTAGGTTCATCTCATAGAGTTATTTTTCTGATAAACATTTCAAAAATTCGTCACGAACGCAGGACTCGAACCTGCGTCTTCGGATCACTAGCCTGACGCTCTGCCAACTGAGCTAATATAGGCTCGAGTCCTGCATTTGCGACGAAGTTTTTAAAAGTTTATCACAAAAATAACTCTTTGAGATAATTTAATTATATTCATAACCCTGACTCATTTTCCGAAGTGCTTCTTATGCACGTGATTAGGTAAATTACCTATTATATTGAGCCATTATCAAGTCATAAGTATTCGCTCGGCTAAGCACTTCATTTAGGTATTTAACAGCAAGGTGATTAGAATCACCTTCGAATCATTTTATAACTGAGATGTCCATTGAACAAGAATACACTAGAATACAAAATTCTTGTCTAAGACGGCGTCAGCCAACCGCCGGCCGGGGCCGGCGACGCGCGCCGACCGGCCGCAGTTGCGAGTAAACAAAATGGTGGAGCATATGAGGCGTCAAAATATTATATAAAAATATAAAAATGGGGAAATGTGTGGTAAAAACGTGCAAATCCCGTTCCCAATTTCACCATAAAGATTCCGGAATTTCTTTCCACAGGAAAATACGTTTTACACTATTCGAATTACTTGAAACTATCACTTATAATGTCATGATTTTAAAAATGAATAATTTTACAGTTGGTGCCGCAAGGTAAAACATGATTTTGTTTCCCCATAATTATGGGAGATTTCAACTGATCAATAATTACTTTTTTGATATTATAGGATACCCGCAGACGAAATACGCCGCGATAATTGGGTAAAAGCCATTCGAATATTGAGAAAAGAAACTGACTGGATACCTACCAAGTACCTATACCACCATATGCACGAAACATTTTCATAAAGAAGATGTAGAAACTAATCGTGGCATTAACTATTTATCTCAGAAAGCGGTTCCAGTGCTTGAGGTTTTTTTTATTTTATTTCTGATAATGATAACGATGAACATAACACTATTCTAATAAAATAATAATATATAAAAAGGTGTACCTTTGTATTCCAACTGAAAAAGAAATGTTTCTTTTTCAGTTTGCTTCAAAAACCTCCGCACCAAGTATGTAAGTAGGTATGTCTTTCTCAGTTCGGGGCTAGAAAGCAGTTTTTTTAATTTGCCTATTTTTTTTAAATTATATTTTTATCTCAACTTCGGGAAGCTGATAGATTCAAAACTCGGCGAGGTTAAGTTGCTTTATCACAGAGGTCCTGTGGCCACCTTCCAGGTTCATCATTAGACCTTGGATATCATCTAGATCTAAATATTCAACATGGAGTCAATAGGGCCCAAACTCGATGGGTTTATTTAGTTCAGTTTAAAAGTTCTTAAGGTCATGTTCCGTCTCCATCATCAGATCAGCTTCGTGGCACCATACCATTTTGTATTGTCAGCGAAGATACATAAGTATCATAAACTATTTGGAAGTGGGTCATTTACAACTAAAAATGCTAAATAAAAGGTTGTAAAAAATAAATTTACAATTGTTAACAATATAACTTTATTGAATACCAAAAATACAAGAAAACAAAAATAACAAATCCGGTACCTAGATTAATGGGCGGCATTAACGTCTATGTACAGCGATTTTAAACAGGTAATAATAATAATAAACCTCAAGAGGCTCTCGCTAGACGGTTGGGTCAAGGGCCATATTCAAAAGGCAGTGATCATGGACACGGCGCGCATTGTCAGGCAGTTCCTCAGCCTGTAGCCCCAACCACCGGTAGCTTGGGCCTCGCCCCGCTGCCGGCGGCAACCTAGTAAGTTTTTATAATGTTTTTATATTGTTTTTATAAAATATTGTAAAAATCTAATCTAAGATTGTTAATATTATTATTATTATCTAAGATGATAAATTGATAATAAAAAAGATGATAAAGATGATAATAAAAAAAACCTGAGATAATAATAATAAAAATATTTAAAAAAATAATTTTTTTTTTATAGAAATGCGTTCCTGACACGTCATCATGAAAAAAATGTTTTTGGCCGATATCTCGGAAACTATGTACTTAAGGGCAAAAAACACATTAAGATCACTATTGTATTCTCTGAACGGCCGAACTATAGTAGCCTGTTACATTTGTAATTATTTACTCCAACTGTTCCAGAATAATTAAACAAACAGACAGACAGACAAAAATTGTAAAAAATGTTATTTTGGTGTATGTACCGGATATATTATAGTCATATACATGTAGTAAAAAACGGTAATTTCAATATTACAAAGACACTCCAATTTTATTTATAATATGTGTAGGTATATTTTACATCATATTTTATTTATTATGACTCAAATTCATTAGGTATTACTAAAATGTTGATTATTATAAATATCGGTTTGCATCACTGACATTGAGAAGGAATCGTAACATTTTGGGGAAATTTTCAATCTAATGAGCTGCCACCCTAAGTAGGTATTATCCGACAAAATTGTAAAATGTTGCTATTTCTGTCTTATTCAACGTCTTGCCGCACCTTAGCAACTAGTGTAACAGGGATAGAGATATGATTCTTTGATTACCTACCAACGATGTTCGGACGGTTATACAGACATGCATGTGTCGCCATGCCTAGCAACGCAGTTTTTGAGTCAGCAGATCTACATTCAGTCAGCAGATAACATTGTGACATCTCCAATGATGTTTATAAATAAAACATCATTGGAGATGTCACAATGTTTATGTTGACCGAAACGAAGCGAAGTCTGTGCTTCGACACGAGGATTTTGCTTTCTTCTGTCCAGATCTTCGAGCAAATATCTATAGAGTCACAATGATGCAAATAATCGGCCAAGTACGAGTCGGACTCGCGCACGGAGGGTTCCGTACTGTATGGGAGCCCCCCTTAAATATATATATTTTTAATTTTATTATTTATTATTGAAGTGAATATAAAACTAAATATTCTGTGAAAATTTCAGGCATCTACCTGTTACCATTATTAATATAGAGCGAAAAACATCTAAAAATTCAGGTTTGTTGTATGGGTTTGGTGCCCCCCTTTAAATATTTATTTTATTTTGTTTTTAGTATTTTTTGTTATAGCGGCAACAGAAATACATCATCTGTGAACATTTCAGCTGCCTAGCTATCATAGTTCATGAGATACAGCCCGGTCACAGACAGACAGACAGACAGACGGACATCGAAGTCTTAGTAATAGGGTCCCGATTTTCCCTTTGGGTACGGAACCCTAAAAAGTGTCCGAGCCAAAACTCTGCCCAAGCTACGTAGTGGTCAGCCTTTTTAGTTAATCGTAAGGCGATAGCAAGCGCACTACAAAGCCGCACGATGCCAAAGTGCTCGGTTTCAAGCACTAGTTAGGTGACATAACGTCAAGATTAGAGAAAACGGGTCATTATGAATTATTTATTGTAAATATCTAATGTATGACGGCGCTTGGACATTTTTTACTACTTTCACTTAGGGACTTGTGGCTCTGTAGATTTTTGCTCGAAGGTCTAGAAGCTGATTTTGGTCTGTCGCGCTATTTATCAGCCCATTTCGATATTATTTGGCAAGATTGTTTAGTATTTAAATCCTAACAAGATTTGCCAGTATGAACCAAATCGGTCAAGAGCGAGTCGAAATATTTAGGCCTATGAAGATTCAGTTAAAGAGATGTGTCGCGAGATTCGGAGAACTATATATACTGTATTGCTATGCCTTTTTAATAGTCCACTGCAGGACGTCGGCCTACCCACGAAGGGTGATCGGGCCATATCTACCACG
This sequence comes from Hypomecis atomaria, assembly GCA_964007245.1. Taxonomy (NCBI): domain Eukaryota; kingdom Metazoa; phylum Arthropoda; class Insecta; order Lepidoptera; family Geometridae; genus Hypomecis; species Hypomecis atomaria. The sequence continues at coordinate 4,437,299 of OZ023282.1, forward strand.
CTGGCCCAGTGCGGGTTCGTTGGTGGATTCACACACGCCATCGAATTTCTTCTACGGACGTATGCAGGTTGCCTCACGATGTTTTCCTTCACCTAAAAGCCAGTGGTGTGAAATTCCGTACATCAATTCCAAGGAATTCATTGGTACGAGACCAGGTTTGAACCCACTCACGACCTCATGAATGTAAGGCGGGTGTCATTACCACTAGACCACCACGGCCACGGTAGGTATTACTACATATAATTTTAACTGCAATACATTTTAACTGCAATACACATTTTCTACTGCTGAACATATGTCTACCCACGAAGAGTGGTTCATTTTCTATTTCTGTAGACGTATGTTTTCCACGAAAACGTGGTAGGTATACGTTTAGCATATATCAATAGTAGACATTAGTAGAAATAGGCAATGCAACTATCCCTACCAGAGATAGCACGGTAGGGATAAGTGCACTACACAAATGGTCAGTGCACTTCTCCCTACTGGTGGAATTAAATCTACAAAAAGTGCACTTATCCCTACCAGGGGGGATAGCTCGGTAGGGATAAGTGCACCAGCCGACATTTTCTACCACTCCATGACTGTGTATCGCAGTCCCGTGAGTCTGCTTTATTTATTGGGTTTGCATATTTTTTTAAAGGCATTTGACCTGTCCTCATCCAGTGCGTTGTAATCACAAGTCCCAGATTTTATATGACCATAACATCTGCCACTTAGGTCTCATTCTAGTCAGACCGATGGGGTCGAAATCTTCTCAAATGGAAACCACGTATAGGCCGCGCCACACAAGTTGGCGGATGTGAAGTTAGCTACAATCTGGGCAATATCCCATACTGACTGAAGCTCACATACAGCTGCACGTTGATTGGCTATTGCGCAGCTTGTAGCAACTTTCCCATCCGCCAACTTCTGTGGCGCGGCCTATACCGGCTAGCGCAACGTTAGATACCTTCGAAATGGGCAGATGTTCTCATCAGGACCACAGGATCACGCTGGATGCAAGCCGCTTCCAACCGGTCTTATTGGAGACCATAGGGGCGGACTATGTCCAGTACTGTACTATACGGTCCACTGAATACGTAGGCCTACCCACGAAGGGTGATATGCCCAGAAGTGGTCGTCACATGGCAATTTTTTTTTTGTTATTTTTATATATAAATATTTTAGGGACATCTTACACACGGTCTCTGACCCCAAAATAAGCAAGGCTTGTGATATGGCTGCCAGAGACTGATATACTACATAAGTATACATATTTTAAATACATACTTATATAGATACTCCCTAAATAACACCCAGACACAGAGCAAACACCTATGTTAACCACACAAATGTTTGCCCTGGGTGGGATCGAACCCACGCCTCTTTGACCCAGAAGTCAGGGTCACTAACCACTGTGCCACCGAGGCAGTCTTGGATGGATGGGTTCTAGTCAGAGAAACACTATGAATAGATAGGCAGTACCTACTCGCAAAAATAAACATCAGAATCGAGTACCTCTTCAGCTACCAGGGAAAACAAAGGTCCTTACACTGCCAATTATCTCGAGTGTCACATATACTAAGAACTAATCTGCCTGAGTGCACCATCTTGTATAAAAGGGTCTGCTCGCAAATAATACAACTGTGCTTAGACTTAGACTTAGACGGGTTTTGGAATTAGTTCACTAATTTATTATTTGCAGTTTTATTTAGTTAACTAATTTTAGTATTTGCGATGAGGGCCGCGTTGCTTTTTATCTGTCTGGTGGTTGCAGTTCAGGGTGAGTTTTATGAATTGTTTTGAAAACTTAGTTATTAAAGCGACTTCAAAAGGGAGGTTCTCAATTCCACTGTATTTTTTAGGGTTCCGTACCCAAAGGGTAAAAACGGGATCCTAATACTAAGACTCCACTGTCCGTTGTCCGTCCGTCTGTCACCAGGCTGTATCTCATGACCCGTGATATCTACACAGTTGAAACACACGTCTCAGGTGGTGAATTTCAGTTGCCGCTGTAACAATAAATACTAAAAACAGAATAAAATTAATGTTTAAGGGGGGCTCCCATACAACCAACCTGAATTTTTAGCCGGTTTTCGCTCGATATTAATAACGGTAGTAGGTAGACGCTTGAAATATTCACAGAATATTTAGTTATTTATCCACTTTAATAATAAAAATTAATATTTGAATGGGGCTCCCATACAGTACGGAACCCTTCGTGGGCGAGTTCGACTTGTACTTGGCCGATTATTTTTGTATGTTACGCGATTATTCCGCCAATTTTTTTTTGCTAAAAATGTCGAGAAATTAATTTTATGTCACTAATTTCGCAATGTAACTCCGGCTTTACTACAAAGTAACAAATAAACGAACGCAAATATTGAATTGCCTGCAAATCATAACGGAACTCTTGACTCTCAACCTCATACACATGTGATCCTCATAATCTGGCGAAATCGGAGAGGTCTGTATATGTTGGTGGGCCCGCTATATACAACCGAATACCCGTAGAATTTCGGGGTGCACCTTCCGCTGGGTCGTTTAGGAATAAATTAAAATGTTGGCTACATGAGCAACTATTTTATGACGTAAATGACTTTTTAAAATTACCTGAATAGTATTAAGATTTAGTGACTAATTTGGAAATTGTCAAGTTTATCTATTTTTATTTCGTGCTATATTGTATAGTGCCCTAATGTAATGTTTACTTTTTGACTTGTAACAAATGGTGTTATGACTATAAATGACTATATGATCCAATCAAACCTCGGTAAATTAACTTCAAGCTTTAATTATTATTAACCTCGCAAACACTTTAGCCGCAGCATTATATTTATTCAGGGGAATTAAATTTTAATTCCGAGTTATATTTCCATGTAGACCCTTTCAGATTTTGGCATTGTGGCATACTGGGTCATTACTGTTCTATATTATAGAAAAGACCGTAAGCTGGAAGTAATAATCGGCCAAGTACGAGTCGGACTCGCGCACGGAGGGTTCCGTACTGTATGGGAGCCCCCCTTTAATATTTATTTTATTTCAATTTTAATATTTGTTATTGAAGTGAATATAAAATTAAATATTCTGTGAAAATTTCAAGCAAGATTATTAATATAGAGCGAAAAACGTCTAAAATTCAGGTTTGTTGTATGGGAGAACCCCTTAAATATTAATTTTATTTTCTTTTTAGTATTTGTTGTTATAGCGGCAACAGAAATACATCATCTGTGAAAATTTCAGCTGCCTAGCTATCATGGTTCATGAGATACAGCCCGGTGATAGACAGACAGACGGACGGACAGACGGACATCGAAGTCTTAGTAATAGGGTCCCGTTTTTCCCTTTGGGTACGGAACCCTAAAAACGCCAAAATTGATGTAATGACTGCAGTTTTTAGAGCTCTTCAAACTATGATATAGTCAAAGAATATATAATTAATCTACGTATATGATATAGCTACTGACACTGTAGGTACCTACCTACTTATTTTATTAACGTACAAAAGTTTCACCAAGGTTTTTTATTTTACTTTAATAATCAGAACTTTACAATGAGCCGACCCCACCTAACGTGGGAATGAGCAAAGAAGAAAAAGAAGAATCAGAACTTTACAATATCGTGTCTCTAGTAATTACCAACATTCTTTTACTGTGAACGCAATTCTGAAACTGAAAATTAAACCAGTTGGCAAGCACTGTACCCATATAATGTACAGTAGTGTACACTTCATGCCTATAGAACTGCTGAACATATGTCTAAGCACCAAGGGGTGATTAGGTCATATTCACCACGCTGGTCCAGGGTGGAATAGTGATCAGTAAGTACTGAGGCCTTATGTGTTTGCTTAGTAAATGAAAACTATTATCATTTTTGTGTGGATCCATATATTACCTACTAGCTGCGGCCTGAACTAGCTTTTTTCTGAAATAAACGTAGCCTTAGTTACTCCTTACATCAGCTACCTGCCAATAAAAGTCTCGTCAAAATCGGTCCAGCCATTTCAGAGATTAGCCGGAACAAACCGACAGACAAAAATTGTAAAATAAATGTTGTTTTGGTGTATGTACCGTATATTTATTCATATCCATGTAGTAAAAAACGGTTACTTAAATATTACAAACAGAGACTATAATTTTATTTATATGTATTGATGTATAGATAGATAGATTTGTATAGATCACTTTTGTTACTAACTCGTTTTCGCCAGAGTTACTCAACAAAAAATTATAAAGCCACACAAAAACTATCGTAGTTTTCGTTTACATTACTCGTATGATGATTATGAACCGTACCGTAACCGTTGTACCGTAATCTGAAAAAGACTTATTTTCATCACTCCGGTCTCACCCCGCAAGCAACTGACGTATAATCTGTGCTTTTCTCCCGGGTCTCTTTTGTTTGCTTTACTCTTTCATTTTCACGGCAAATAAGATTTTACCTTCTACCTGCCTTCATTAATTACCTACCTTGGGATGTTGACTGTCACAACTGGGGGTTACTAAGTATTAAAATTGTGGAGTTTGCATTGGCGTAACGTAACGATAGAAAATGAGTTTTTCTTATTTTTTTTATTCCTATTTAATTATGTTTTGTACGAATGTTACGCGATTACTCCTCCAATCATAAACTGATTTTGATGATTATATTTTTGTGTTTGGTAGATCATACTTACTTCAAAGATGGTATCGGAAACGGCTAAACTGTTTTTGAAAATTCAAAAATATTTCTATATAAATGTGCATCCATTCGAATTTTGTACACGATTGAAGAAATTATGCCATTTTTGGCAAAAAAAAAAAAATTAATTCATAAATTGTAAATTGAGAATAAAACAGCTGTTCCCCAAATTTTTTATAAGTTTATTGAACTTTTGGTATAAAACAACTGATATTTTCGTGATTTCGGGTTACTGTTAAATAGTAAAAGTGTAATAGGTATTATATACACGATATTTGTCTTAGTAGTACTGCTTTAAGATCACGCTGCATAAAAACCATCGACATAGCATTTTTTTTTTACATTCCATATTGATGATTAAAACCAATGTTTGTACTGTTGTAAAGAGGTAGGTATTTTTGAAACACGAACAGTTTAGAGATCGTGGTAGGCCCCCTGTCTCAGGAGACGTCTCAGAATTTGAGCAATTTTAGTTGAAAATAGACTTTAGGTAGAGTTTAGTTACTTTTACCCGTACTTTAGTGGGCTTGACTTCTCTAAGGCCATATTACAGCGACGTCAACGTAATCTATGTCACTTTCGCTCACGTGAAGATTGCAATTTGAGAGATAGAGACCGAGATAATGTGGTGCTAAATTATTGAAGGTAATTAAATTAAAGAAGGGAGGCGTGAATGAATGGTGGTTTTTCTTTTAATACGTAAAATTGTTGAACAGACCAGGGTCTGGCTTTCACTTCGCATAATAATTTTGCGTGAAATTTTGCTGGATAATTTGTTATAATTTCGTTTTTTAGTTGAATATCTAGGTAATAGAGTAGAACCTAGTACTGAAAAGATATTATTGTGATCGTACTTATGAAGACCTCTGGCTTTTGTCAAGACGATCCTCAGATCTTGTTACTTGGTTTCAAATCAATGTTTTATCGAAATTAAGAAGTTTCAGGTGGGTGACTGACGATTTATACGGCTATTATGGCTATTTGATTTGCTTTAAACAAGTAACTACCTCCATCATTACCTTTATCGGCCATAGGACGTCCACAGCTTCACATGGGCCTTCTTATGGATTTGTAATAAGACTGGCTAGAAACTGCTTGCATCCAGCTTTTTCCTGCGGTGTTATACATCATCGGCGCATCTTGTCAGTGGACGTGGACGTCCATTTTTTTTAAATTTCATCATATGTGTTTGAACACACCTCATAATAGACCAACTGCCAAATTGACTATCAACCTGTACCGTACACATTTCAGGGTTACCAAGGATCCCGCTAGACTTCAGCCTCCGAGATGACCTCCCCATTCCGTACCAGCCGAGGATAGTGGGCGGGCAGAACGCTCCTGAAGGGCGGATCCCGTACCAGGCTTCGTTGAGGAATCTGCTGAATTCGCACTTTTGTGGAGGGTCCGTGCTCAACGAACAATGGGTGCTGACTGCTGCTCACTGCACTGTTGGGTAAGAACTCTTACTACCAGGAAAAAAAAATACATTAGATACCGTATATCTGGCTTCGTTAAGGAACCTGCTGAACTCGCATTTCTGTGGGGGATCCATGCTCAACGAACAATGGGTGCTGACTGCTGCTCACTGCACTGTTAGGTGAGCTCTCGCTTAATACAAAAGAAAAGATTGTAGGTGCCATATTAACCTTCGTTGAGGAATCTCCTGAATTCGCACTTTTGTGAGGGGTCCGTGCTCAACGCACGATGGGTGCTGACTGCCGATCACTGCATTGTTAGGTGAGCTCTTACCAACACTGTTACAATCGAGGATAGAACGCTCCTGAAGAGCTGATCCCATACCAGGCTTCGTTGAAAAATCTCCTGAATTCGCACTTTTGTGGATGGTCCGTGCTCAACGAACAATGAGCGATGACTGCTGCTCACTGCACTGTTGGATAAGTACTCTTTTTCTAATGTGAGAATAGAAGGGTAGGTGAATGAAGGTGAATCTGTTGAGTTAATACTTCTGTGGCGACTCCATGCTGAGCGAGAGATGGGTGTTGACTGTCGTTCACTGCACTGTTAGCTGAGTTCTCTTTCTTACTAACAGGGGGAAAGAAAGGTAGGTGCCGTACCGAGCTTCGGGGAAAAGCCTGTTGAACTCTCATTTCTGCAATAGTTCAGTTCCTAAGTGAGAGATGGGTACTATCGGCCGCACTGATGGTTAAATTTCTTTTTACATGTTAAAATTTAACGGACCACCAAGCACAGCGTAGAATGTCCATCCACAAGGCTTATACTTAGCTAAAATCGTGAAAATAACGATGGATGCAAGTTGCTGGCAACCGGCCTTATTGAAGGTCTATGATAAGAGGACGCCCATGGCCATAGCCACCGGTGGCGGCAGCGCACCACCGCACCGTTTCATTTGTATACAGGGTTATTTCTAATCAATTAGCATCCTTTTAGGGGCTTATTCTGTACATCAAAACTAACAACTTTTATAATACGACTTTTATTAATTCTCAAAAAAAGTGGTTCCATAGAAAAATATCGTTCACCCTCGACAGCTGAACAGCTGATTCAGACAGATTTTTTTTTGCGTTCTGACAAGAGTCGCTGAACAAAAGTTGTTAGTTTTGATGTACAGAATAAGCCCCTAAAAGGATGCTAATTGATCAAAAATAACCCTGTATAACGCGGCCACTACTGCAGCGAGTGGCCGCCATTGGCCACAGACGTGTACCGCGTTTTAAGAAAATGTATGAAATAGTCGGTGGCCCGTCTGCGCTGAGCCTAAGTTCGGGCGTTTGCAAATTGTTTAACTTTGTATTATCTTTCGACCAGACGTTCCAAATACGACACCAAGGTGGTGGTGGGTACGACCGATCTCCACGTGGGCGGAGACCATTACTCCGTAAACAAGATCATCGTCCACGAATCCTACGACGCGCAGATGATCAAAAATGACGTCAGCGTCATCAAGGTAACTCCTGAAATAACACCAAAAAGTCATTAACTGTAGGGGGAAATAGGTACCTGTGAGGAAAATCTCCAAAATCAGCTAGCTAACATTTCCTCTTGAGCCTGTCCTCTGAAGGCAAGTACGAGCTGCAGAGTTTATAACGGAATTAATATAATTCACATTTCTAATATTTTTATCCATCAGCCATAGGACATCCACTGCTGCACATAGCCCTCCCCTATGTGATTCTAACGAGCCCGGTCGGAACCGGATTGCATACAGCGCGTTCCTGCGGTCTTAATGATGTCGTTGGTCCACTAATCGTAGGTACGTTGGTCTCCATTCGAGAGCTTTACGGCCTCATCGGTCATCCGTTCTTAGAACTGAGTATATACCTAACCACTGCTTTAATATCTTGCCTTCTACCTATGGAATGACCGGGTATCCTTCAAAGGCAGATATCAGGATGATCATGGAAAAATCATCTCTTGTGTTTGTCCTTTTCTTTCTCTCCTTCTAACTTTGAAAATCGTGGAATAACAAACTCTCTATCTCTCTCTAACTCTCTTTGTACAGTACGATCAAATAATTGTAAATTTTAGTTAACAAAGGTCTGTGGTTAGTAGTTTTTCAATATAAAAAATCGTGGAATGTAAGTCTGTTTTAAAATGTACAGGTGGCACGAAACATCGTATTTAGCGAGCTGGTGCAGCCTATTGGCCTGCCCGTAGAGAACACTGGAGCAGACGCGCCGCTGGTGCTGAGCGGCTGGGGGAGGACCTCGGTAACTAAACACTACACGCTTTTCTATGGTTATGGTTATTACTCCGTATATCGTTCAGCGAGTTGGTGCAGCTATAAGCCTGCCCATAGAGAACACTGGAACGGCTGGGGAAGTACCTCGGTAACTACCAATACACCTCTTTTTAACCGACTTCCAAAAAGGAGGAGGTTCCATATTCGTCTGTATTTTTTTTGTGTATGTTCATCGATGCTTTGGCCAATTGTGAACCGATTCAAAAAAATATTTTTCGTTTCAAAATGGTATACGAGTACCTACTCCCATTTTAATTTTATTGAAGTCTTCTGAGCCGTTTTGAAAAATTAACAATAAAATAAAAAAACGGTAAGTATACATCAATTTAAGCGAAATATTCGAATTTCGTACCTACGCGATGGAAGTCGGTTTTGCCATTTTTTGCGAATAATAATTTTCTATCGTTATGTCACGAAGTACTCATCGGAGTCCATAAAATCCAAAGAAGTCATTGATACAGGACTGGGATTTGAACCCGCACAATAATGTATGCATTGTATGGAAGGGACTTTCATATACTTACTCGCAATTTCTCATTTTACTTGTAGTAATAATATACTATATTTTCAAAAATTTACTAAAACTATTTTGGCTGTAGCGTTTAGTGAATGCGAAGAGTGTTGCTTGCAAATGGGAAAACTTATCTAACATCACACACAAGTTTCTACAATTCTCTTCTCTGTCTACGTACAATGTAATTTAAAATGCCTGCGCAAAAAAACCCTTAATATCGCAAAAAGTATTTACGCAAAATATTTTTGTAACGTTGTAAAACGATTAACGGAAAATATTGGAGTCATTATTACTTTTCCCTGTTGTCCCAAATGTCCTCAATGACAGGACGGACAGGGTTGCTACACGAATAATAAGTTTACGGAGCTAGCTTTCAAGCCCCGTGGCTTTGGCCTCGTTATTTCAGTAGTAATCTCGTTATTTATTTAAAAAATCTTCCCGGAAATAAGAAAGCCGGCAGTCCGTTCAATTACCTGGTCGTACGCATCACAAATATTGAGTCAAACTAATCAGTACGTATCGACGGAAAACCAACAGTGTAGGGATGGTAATGAAGCGTATTTCTATTTGTCTTGTACTAAAAAGGGGATGGTACCTACTTAGATAAAGTCGTGTAACTCTGACGCACATTATCTGAAACTAATTTTATACAAAATCGACAGACTTGCAACTTTACGGCGACGTTCTTTAGCTCTTGCTTCAAAGTTTGCTGTAAAAATACAGAATCATTTTAGGCAGCCAATGCAATGAGTTAGCTGTGACTCTGAGACCGAATTTTAGTTGGAGTATTTTAGAGGCCTTGCCTGAATCCTACATACCTAACATGCATGTTTCAACACGCTCTTGACAACTTATTTTGAGCTTATAAAAAATCATTTACGGCTGAGTCAGTTTACGGACGATAATTTTACCTGATAACATCATAAGAATAAAGAAAAATATCAAAAACAAGCCGAATGCTTATGCTGATCGTGCCTCTCTATCGCTTGTTTCGCGCTCTCGCTTGCACGCTCTGCTTGGGCGGAACGGGAAACTTTTACGTAAATTAACACAATATAATAACATATAATAACATAACATATAAACTTTATACTTATAATATCTCATCAGCATCGCAGATGAAAGTTAGTGGCAACCCTGGGACGGACCGCGGGAAAAGGGTCGATTTTGCTAATTGTAGAGTTTTTATCGCGTGTCCCTTCTGTCGCGATAAATGATCACTCCAGTCCCGTCACCCGTGACATTTTGTAACGTTTGTTTAAATATTGTATACATATTATCTGATTGCCGAAAAGAATAGCAGTTAAAATTGGGTGGATAAATAACAGGACAAAAGTGATTTATTTTAATAAAAGCCTACTAGGTAATGCAAATCTCAACATGTTTCAGGAAAAGTAGAGCGATAGATAGATGAGACTTAGTAGTTTTTTAAAAAAAAAACAAATCTACAATATATTAGAAATAAGTAGGTTAGGGTTATGTTTTTTTTTTTTATGTTACTATAGAAGATAATTATGTTCGCGTTTGAGTTTACCCTGCCCGATGTTACTGCCCAGGAGGTAGCTGTTTACAGCGTTGGCTCTATATCTAGACACGCGGCAGCGTGTCCAGTCAAAGTGTTCAAAGAAAACTGGCGACGCAGCGGCCGTGTGTAATATTACACGAACCATTTGGAGCTACTTTTGACCCCCTCACAACTCAAAAACTATTTAGCCTACATACATGAAATTTGGCACATTTACTAAAGTCTTTTAGCTTATCAAGAATCCAAAATTTCATAAATTTTGCTCAATCAGTTATTGATATATTAACGTTTAAAAACTCGTGTTTCATTGACTGATTCACTCACTGATTCACTCACTGACTTATAGATCAAAAACCTAACCCACTTCCAGATGACCTAGAATCTTGATATTTGGCACCAAGGTAGACTATCGGGCATATAGAAAGGAAAAAATCTAAAAACTGAAAATTATTGAATATTAGTACTATTAACAAAGTAATTGTAAAATTTACCTAACCAATACTCCAATAAATGGCGGTAGCGTCGCGAGGCACTGAAATTTTCGATAGATAAACCATGCCAATTGTGATAGTAGTATAATAAATACTAGAAAGTGTACTATGATAATCATGATGTAACTAATAATTATTTCTGAACAAAAAGTTCAGTCAAATCACGAATAAATTTCTTTTAAATGTTGTAGGTATATTCTTGTAGCTTAAACTTTAGGATTTTCTACAGAACACTTGGCCCCCGTGTTTGATCTCAATTCTTTTGGTGGCGACACTTTGGCTCCCATTTCACATTTATGTTTTTGATGAGATTTATTTTTACTCGAGTACTTATACTAGGTACTTATACTAATACTAGGTACTTTTATAAGCTTTGACTTCTTGATAAACAATCCGTTTATAATTACCAACCAATACCTACCAATTAGAGTTCTAATAATATTTTATGCCTATACTTGATCATTAAAATATATTCTTACAAAAGTATTTGAAAAAAAACGAAAATAACCGCGTAGCTAATCGTGATTTTCTGTTTTACGGTAAATGTAGGTAGATTCACAATATTAGAGCCCGTAGGAAGAGACAGCGAATCGTAGTGCCGTGTCGCGGCGCGTGACCATATAGAGGTCGTGACGTAACGCAATGTGGGTAGCCCTAATGAGGCTAATCCGGGCGGTCTAACTGCCTCATTATGCCACGGATATGGCTCTTAGCGGGGAAAGATAAACCATTATTTATATATTGAAGTAAAACTTCTAAGGTTGCGTTAAACGTTTAACGCTACCATGGACGGGGTATGAAAGCAATGTTGCGTCGAAGTTTCACTTCTTCCGCGCAGAGGGATTCCAGTACTCCACTTGCATTTTTACTATAGACTAACTTATATTTGTTTATAGTTGACACGTGTAGGCGAGAGATATCGATGCAAATAATTATTTTTCGCTAAAAATGGCAAAACCGCCTTCCATCGTGTCCAAAATTCGAATATTTCGCGCGAATTGTTTACATTATTGTTGATTTTTCATAAACGGCTAAGCCGATTTCTTTAAAATTTAAATGGGACCACCTCGGAAGTATGTATATATACTCTATTGAACTGAAAAATAATTTTTCGATTCAGATCACTATTGGCGAAATTATCGATGAACATACACAGAAAAAAACAAATGTATAGACGAACATAGAACCTCCTCCTTTTTGAAGGTCGGTTAAAAAAGACATACCTCCCTACCGATTAATTGTCAATGTTCTCCTTTTTATAAGTCGGTTGAATGTGGGTAGGTACACACTATTAGAGGAAACAACGAAATGTAGTGCCGTGGCGTGACCATAGAGGTCGTGGCGTAACGCAATGTGGGTAGAGCGGCCTTACTACCTGATTAGGCCGCGGAAATGGCTCTTAGTGGAGAAGGATAAGTCACTGTACACATACAGTTGACACGTGTATGTACTGGGCTAGGACACACGTTTTTAAAGATACAAAATAAATATCTCTAGTTTTCAAGCGACTACAATAGTAGTTTATGCAACTGTCATATAATGTCTGTCTGTCAACTGTCACTCGTTACTATTATAAAACTCGCTGCGCTCGTTTCATAAACTCACACTCGTGTTTTAATACCCGTGTTATATACAGTTGCATACACTACTTTATCTTCACTAATAAAAATAAATAAAAAACATATTGCGAAACATTAAATTCACGCGTACGTGTATTGTCACAGTGAACTTGGCGCCATTAAAATCTAACCAATGAGAGCGCAGCTGCGCGCGCAGGGCCAATCAGGAGCGAGCGCGCGATGTTATAATGAGATTTTACGATATCGATGTGGATATTATAACATCATGTGAAATTGCTTAAATTGAGTGTTTTGTTGTCTGCGCTATAACAGTAGTCATTATAAGTCAAGTATTGGAAACATAAATAGAATGTTACAACATTAGTGTAGATAAAAAACTAATTTCTCTATTTGACTGTATTTTTTATATGTTATGCGATTACTCCGTCAATTATAAGAACCGCTTTTGATGATACTTTTTTTGTTTGGTAGATCATATTAAGATGGTCCCATTTAAATTTTATCGAAATCGGCTGAGCTGTTTTTGAAATATCAACAAAAATCAAACAAGGGCATACGTTGATTTGTACACGAAAGCAGTTGTGCCATTTTTAGCGAAAAATAATTATTTATATTAAATGTAGGTAGGTATACAAAATATCAGAGGAAACAACAAAACGTAGTGTCGTGGCGTGACCATAGAGGTCGTGACCATAGAGCGGCGAAGGATTAGCCACTGTTCATTCTCACTATACTTACAGTTGACATGTGTATGTACTAAGACACACGTTTCAACACACGTGGCAAATAAGTACTTAAGTTTTCGTTTAGGCTAAAAATGTTTCATATACGTACTTTCTTTTTCTCGCGGCCTCGCCCGCGTGGCATTTTAGCTGTTGTGATATCCCATGGCAACATATTATTTTTCTGGCATAAAAAGTAGCCTACGTCACTTTCTGTCTTTCAAACTATGTCCATGCCAAAAAACAAGTCAATCCGTTTGTCCGTTGCTGCGTGAAAGAGTAACAAACCAACGAACAACGATAAATACAACAACGGATTTATAATATTACTAGCATCTCACCATATGCGAACTATCAACACTGTCAATGACAACTTTTACATGCAAGAACATTATAAATTAAAAAAAAACACGTTTTTACTATTTAACTCCCTACATTTTTATTGTTTCCTCACTGTTTAAACCTTCCCTTAACTTCCACAGATATTTAAATTCCAAAATTATCTTTCTATTAATTTTAGATCCCCAAACAGTGAATCATTGCCCATCTCCCCACATCTCCGGCATTAGCCTGTGGACATAACTATGATGAATAAAAATGGAACTCTTACTATTGCAGTACCCAGGAGTGCTCCCGACGAAACTGCAGATGATCAACCTGACCTCAGTGAGCGTGGAGATCTGCCAGGACATCTACAAGTACATCAACCCCGTGTACGACTCGCAGATATGCTCCTTCACCAAGAGCGGGGAAGGGGCTTGCCATGTAAGTTCCTACCTTCTTAAATTCGTTACTTCAGTACCCAGGAGTGTTCTTAGCGACCCTGCAGATTATATAATCAACCTGACTTTGCTGAGTTTGAAAAGCTGTCCGGAGCTCTACTCCACCGGTAGACCTGCTTACGAAACGCAGATGTGGTCCTTGACAAAGAAGGGGCGTGCCATGTAAGTTCCTAAATTCGATACTTCAGTACACAGGAGTGTTCCTGGTGACTCTGCAGATTATATAATCAACTTGACCTCGCTAGCTTGAAAAGCTGTCCGCAGATCAACTCCACCAGTAGACCTGTTTACGAAACGCAAGGATAACATCCTTGACTGGAGGCAAAGAAGAGGCGTGCCATGTAAGCTCCTAAATTACATAGTTACTTCAGTACCCAGGAGTGTTCCTGGCGACCCTGCAGATTATAATATAAAATAAACTTGACCTCGCTGAGCTTGAAAAGCTGTCCGCAGATCTACTCTACCAGTACCTAGACCTGTTTACGAAACGCAGGTGTGATTCTTGACTAGAGGCAAAGAAAGGGCGTGCCACGTAAGTTCCTAAATTATTTTAATATAGTACTCAGAAGTGCTCCTGATAACCCTGTAGATGTGTAGATGATCAACTTAACATCAGTGAGCGTGGAGACCTGTCAGGAGATCTACAAGTACATCAACCCCGTATTTACGTCTAAATGGAAAACTGTTGAAAAGAAAATCGCCAACGGACATTACACTTCTCGGTGTAGTACCTGCTTCTAATTCTACAGTAAATATATAGTAAGAGGTGTATGTGTGCATTCGTAGGCGCTTGTGCAATGTGCTTACGTGTACCTACCCATATGCATATGAGCGTTCGTGCTTTATTGAAATTATATTATACTTATCGAAAAACGGTTTAGAAATGTATGCAAACCGTGAAGGATTTCCAAAAATATGATAAGATTATAAAGAAAGCACAAAAATATAAATAAACAAAAAAAAATCATCTTATTTTTCCCTATGCGATGCGGAAAATGCACATAATATTCACACACAGCTTTTCTTGCCCCTAACGCTCGTATCTATTATCCAAAAACTGTCACTGAAAGCAGCCTTCTCTGTTTACATCCATATTTCCAAATGTAAATAAGGACTGGACTATATCTTGAGTTAACAGATAAGTCTATCTGATGCTAGGTCTAAAAATTTCACAATGGAACTGGTTACTCAGTTCTTCTATTAATGGCTGAATTTATTCCAGGGTGACTCGGGTGGTCCCCTGGCGGAAGACGACAAGGTGGTGGGGATAGTATCGTGGGGCATGCCCTGTGCTCGAGGGTATCCTGACGTCTACACCAGGGTCTACGCATTCGTAGCTTGGATACAGGACAATATCGCCGGCTGAACATCACATCTATATACATTCAAAATGTAGTGAAGTGTACTGTACATTGGTGTTTAGTAAAAAAATCTTTATAAAAAATATTGTGTTTCACTTGTGGTCTTCGAGCAAATATCTAAAGAGCCACAGTCCCTAAGTGAAAGTAGTAAAAAAATGTCCGAGCGCCGTCATACATACCGACTTAGATATTTACATTAAATAATTCACAGTGACGATGGAGAGAACACTTTTTAAGTTACGTAACTGGGCCTAATGCATCTTTGCCAGATTTTTAGCGTTTTACAAATTACCCTGTACTTATAAGCTAGTTTAATACAAGCTAAGTAAATCAGTAGAAAGTTGTACAAAGCTAAAAGTATTTCTACTCGTAGTTGAAGGTTTCATTTTGCTCCAGCGAGCTCGAGTCGAAGTCCCCATTCTCGTAAAGAACTCAGCGACCCTGCAAAGCTCTGACTTACTTTAATTTGTCCGTGGACACCTACATTACATTGGTATTGTTGTATGTGGGTACCACAAATCTCATGAGATGGACATCGTGGTACTACTGGTAGTGCATTGATTTGGTAGTAGGTACTATACCACAGGCTACAAACGTTCTCGATCTATAGCGGGCTTGATGGTTTGACGCAAATGGTTGGTTGATTTTTAGTGTTCCGTACCCAAAGGGTAAAAACGGGACCCTATTACTAAGACCCCGCTGTCCGTCTGTATGTCTGTCACCAGGCTGTATCTCATGGCGTGGCCACATTATCGCCCTACGGCGAAGTTTTCGTCACTGGGGGCTCATTCATCTAATTCAAACGGTAGTAATTGGTTGTTCACGATTTGAACTACTACCTGAAGCTGGGCACACACGCTGCGATGATCGCATCTATTCATCAGATCAGTCCAGCGAGGTCCTAATATAGTTACATTGCCGGTAGGTAGTTATTGAGGAATCAAAATGACACCCCTATTTTAATCGAAAAAATTGATTTAACAAAAAAATTATTGGCATCAAAGTTGTAGAAAATCAAATTTTAAACAACTTTTGTTCCTATAACTTCTGCTGAAAAATTGAAATAACACAAGTTATTGAAGAAATGAAATGGCACAACCGGCTATTTGAAATAAATATCGATCCTACAAAAAGTTAATGGGAACTAAAGTTGTAGAAAATCAAATTTCAAACATTTTTTGTTCCCATAACTTCTGCTGAAAAATTGAAATAACACAAGTTATTGAAGAAATGAAATGGCACAACCGGCTATTTGAAAAAAATATCGATCCTACAAAAAGTTAATGGGAACTAAAGTTGTAGAAAATCAAATTTCAAACAACTTTTGTTCCCATAACTTCTGCTGAAAAATTGAAATAACACAATTTATTGAAGAAACAAAATGGTACAACCAACTATTTAAAAAAAATATCGATCCTTCAAAAAGTTGATGGGAATCAAAGTTGTAGAAAATCAAATTTTAAACAACTTTTGTTCCCATAACTTCTGCTGTAAAATTGAAATAATACAAGTTATTGAAGAAACAAAATGGTACAACTAACTATTTAAAAAAAGATCGACCTTACAAAAAGTTGATGGGAACAAAAGTTGTTTGAAATTTGATTTTCTACAACTTTAGTTCCCATTAACTTTTTGTAGGATCGATATTTTTTTAAATAGTTGGTTGTACCATTTCATTTCTTCAATAACTTGTGTTATTTCAATTTTTCAGCAGAAGTTATAGGAACAAAAGTTGTTTAAAATTTGATTTTCTACAACTTTGATGCCAATTTTTTTTTTGTTAAATCAATATTTTTCGATTAAAATAGGGGTGTCATTTTGATTCCTCAATAACTACCTACTGGCAATGCAACTATATTAGGACCTCGCTGGACTGATCTGATGAATAGATGCGATCATCGCAGCGTGTGTGCCCAGCTTCAGGTAGTAGTTCAAATCGTGAACAACCAATTACTACCGTTTGAATTAGATGAATGAGCCCCCAGTGACGAAAACTTCGCCGTAGGGCGATAATGTGGCCACGCCATCATGAACGGTGATCGCTAGAACGTTGAAATTTTCACAGATGATGTATTTCTGTTGCCGCTATAATACTAAATACTAAAAACAGAAAAAAAATATTTAATGGGGATTCCCATACAAGAAACCTGATTTTTTTGCCGTTTTTGCTCGATATTAATAATGGTGACAGGTAGATGCTTGAAATATTCACAGAATATTAAGTTAAATATGCTCTCTAAAAATAAATAGTTAAATTATAATAAATGTTTAAGTAGGCTCTCCCATGCAAGTCGTGATTTTTTAACGGCAACAGGAAGATTGTTGAAATATTTACAGAATATTAAGTATATAAATATAATAAAAAAGTAAACAGCAGCCTGAGGGTTGGGTTATCCGCAGCTTGTACCTAACATTACAGCCTGCCGCCTAGATTTTTGATTCGGTTTATACCCTATACGTAGCGGTATAGGGTATAAACCGAATCAAAAATCTAGGCGGCAGGCCTATACGTAGCGGTATAGGGTATAAACCGAATCAAAAATCTAGGCAGCAGGCCTATACGTAGCGGTATAGGGTATAAACCGAATCAAAAATCTAGGCGGCAGGCCCATACGTAGCGGTATAGGGTATAAACCGAATAAAAAATCTAGGCGGCAGGCCTATACGTGGTGGTATAGGGTATAAACCGAATTAAAAATCTAGGCGGCAGGCCTATACGTGGCGGTATAGGGTATAAACCGAATTAAAAATCTAGGCGGCAGGCCTATACGTGGCGGTATAGGGTATAAACCGAATTAAAAATCTAGGCGGCAGGCCTATACGTGGCGGTATAGGGTATAAACCGAATAAAAAATCTAGGCGGCAGGCCTATACGTGGCGGTATAGGGTATAAACCGAATAAAAAATCTAGGCGGCAGGCCTATACGTGGCGGTATAGGGTATAAACCGAATTAAAAATCTAGGCGGCAGGCCTATACGTGGCGGTATAGGGTATAAACCGAATTAAAAATCTAGGCGGCAGGCCTATACGTGGCGGTATAGGGTATAAATCGAATAAAAAATCTAGGCGGCAGGCCTATACGTGGCGGTATAGGGTATAAACCGAATAAAAAATCTAGGCGGCAGGCCTATACGTGGCGGTATAGGGTATAAACCGAATTAAAAATCTAGGCGGCAGGCCTATACGTGGCGGTATAGGGTATAAACCGAATTAAAAATCTAGGCGGCAGGCCTATACGTGGCGGTATAGGGTATAAACCGAATTAAAAATCTAGGCGGCAGGCCTATACGTGGCGGTATAGGGTATAAACCGAATAAAAAATCTAGGCGGCAGGCCTATGCGTGGCGGTATAGGGTATAAACCGAATAAAAAATCTAGGCGGCAGGCCTATACGTGGCGGTATAGGGTATAAACCGAATTAAAAATCTAGGCGGCAGGCCTATACGTGGCGGTATAGGGTATAAACCGAATTAAAAATCTAGGCGGCAGGCCTATACGTGGCGGTATAGGGTATAAACCGAATAAAAAATATAGGCAGGCTGTGATGTTAGGTACAAGCTGCGGATAACCCAACCCTCAGGCTGCTGTTTACTTTTTTATTTTATTTAGATACTTAATATTCTGTAAATATTTCAATTTAAAAATATGATCAGAAATAGAGCCACACTTTGAATCTGAATACGGCTTACAGCGACGACATGACATTAGGTATACATGATATCTTCGTCGTCAGAAATTTCCCTAGAGATATTTATGCATGTTCAATCCACAAAATACAAATTATTAAGACGCCTACGTGTTAAGCAAATAGAAGGGCTGGAATTGATGTGTATTTTGTTTCCAATCAATTTATTAACCGAGTGAGCAAGCGTCTCTGCTTCGGGTAGCAATATTTCATCTGCCCTGTAGGTATAAGACGAATCAAATTAAATGGCGTCTGTGAATACGGCTGAGAAAAGTGAGTTTTTGTACAGCTTATAGCTAATTTCACAGACGCCCTTAGTTCGACCTATAGGTAGAGATCTTTTTCGATAACAAGGCCTGTTTTTCTTTATTACTGTTTTAATGTTTGGAGTGTTTTAATATGTAACGAGCAACAAATCCTTGGATTTGCGTACACATGCGTGGTGGCGCATTTTAAATACTTTCAAACGTTTTGAAAAAAATATGAGAATAATTATTCTGGAGGGGCGGGTCATGGTATCTCTACATGAGGTTCGTGTTGGGCTCGATGGCGTTTTTAGCATTTGCAAAATTAGCGTTAATTCGTTTGGGAATTTCGCCCATTTCGCCAATAATGCAACTTTTGCTTACTACCTAAAACGAACGCTAAACGTCAAACTCTATATATCAGAAAACGTTCACAAAGAACCCACCCAAGAACAACAACAAAAGTGGCAGTTCACGATGGCATTTTAGCCGTTTTTGAACTATCCGAACGGTGATTGAAAACAGTTAAAAATGCCACTTTTGCTCACACATTCCCAAAACGAACGCTGAATGTGATCGTTATTGGCGTTTTAAACTGAATGAATCAATCATTCGAATTTTAATTTTGCCATCAGTAGGCTACCCGAACGCACCTGTTCTTTTCGGGTTTTAGCAGCACAACTAAAAATATTCCTTATTATAAAGTTCTCTAAAATGGACGCACTCAAAGCATGAACTCTTAACAAGCAGGCCAATCATAACTCTCTTGACCTTCTTACGACCGTTCGTAGTTCGTGAAGTTGTGGCAAATGAAACTTGTCCTGGAGATGTCGCGTTGTAGCCATTAGGCGTATTGTTCGAAGGTCGAGTGGCTGAGACATCCCTACCCAAAGGATAAGTACTCTTGAAAATATTCTTCAGACTACAATATCATATTATATGTTACAAAATTACACACTAGCTGTGCCCGCGTTTTCGCGCTTATGTATTTACAGAATAATTGTTCTTTTTCTTATTAGTGTGAGGGTGAAAGACGTCCCGCATGGGGCGTTTTGTGCGTTTTTCAGCGTCTACCCTAGCCAGCACAGCGCCCGTGGCTCAGGGCCGATGGCATAACTGCTCCAATGGCATGGTGTTTTTTTTTAAATAATGTATGTCATAAAGAGCACAGAGGCCCCCGGAGTCCGTGGAGTGTATTAGATCAATAAAAAAAAAATTGGCATGGTGTATGAGATGACGATTCTGATGATAATGCAGAAGTGTGCGTCATCTAGAATGTAAATTTTATCTAACTTCGTCATCAATATGAAATGTAAGAGAAAAAAATATACCATGTCGATGGACTTCATGCTAGTGACCTCAAGCTACAAACAGCGAGCGAAAATGGCGATTTAGCTATTTCATTAGTGGTAACATTTAAAAGAACTCTGAACATGATGGTAAGCGGCAGAAATAGGAGGGGACGACCAAAAAAGCGTGGATGAATTGTGTGAAAGATGATATGCGAGAGAAAGAAGTTCATGATGAGATTACGTATGATAGAGTGAAGTGGCGAAAAGAGACGTGCTGTGCCGACCCCACCTAGTGGGATAAGGGCAGGATGATGATAATTAGCGGTAACATTTTCATTAATTTTCTGAAAAAATTGCATTGAACTTTTATTGGTAGGTACATGACTCGAAGTTCCTCTATAGATATTGGCAAAAGAAACTCGCAAATCGACCAATTAGGTAACGTCAAAAGAATAATCGGCCAAGTACGATTCAACTCGCGCACGGAGGGTTCCGTACTGTATGGGAATTACAATTAAAATACTTATGGTACCCTTAAATATTTATTTCATTTTAATTTTATTATTTATTATTGAAGTGAATATAAAACTAAATATTCTGTGAAAATTTCAAGCATCTACCTGTTACCATTATTAATATAGAGCGAAAAACGTCTAAAAATCAGGTTTGTTGTATGGGAGCCCCCCTTAAATATTTATTTTATTTTCCTTTTAGTATTTGTTGTTATAGCGGCAACAGAAATACATCATCTGTAAAAATTTCAGCTGCCTAGCTATCATGGTTCATGAGATACAGCCCGATGACAGACAGACAGACGGACAGACGGACATCGAAGTCTTAGTAATAGGGTCCCGTTTTTCCCTTTGGGTACGGAACCCTAAAAAAGACGAAGTAAGAACTTCCTATATTAATTTTCAATCAACTATCAAAATTTCAGAAAAGAGGAAGTTCTTAATCTTTCGATTGGAGTTTGAAAACTATTTATGATAGAAAATTAATATGGGGGAGGCACTATGGTTGATGAAATAACTTCAACAAACTTCCACTAAATTTAAAATTTATATTAAGAGGAAAGCTGAGCGCCAAGGAATTTGAGAAGTAGGTATTTGGCTAAACTATTGCTGTCGCGATGCGCCCAAGCCAGGGAGCTTCTATGTGTGGTGTGATGCAATTGTATTTGTGTGTGTGCTGCGCAACAACTCCGCCCGCGCCCTTCCCGCGCCCGCCCGCGCTCCTAGCTCAGGCGGACGGCTGGTGTATTCTTTTGAATTGTAGCAAAATATGGTAGGTACATAAGCTCCGGTTTTTTGGGATAGCGCATAGCAAACGAAAACCTTTATACTGAATATTTTTAATCGAATTAGAAAGCTACATTATCTTTTTTTACACATATAGGCGAAGTAGGTATATTGATTTTAATTTTCTTTCGAATAATATTTTTTGAAAAAACCTTATAAATAGCCAACTTTACACAATTGACCTCAATCCAAAAGCTGCGAACAAAAATAGCTATTTAACTAATCGATTTCTGTAGGCGTAAAATTCTACCAAATACCTAACTTAAGATATACCAAATAACTTTTTTTAAGGAAAACACGCACATAACTCTTCAACAGACAATAAACAAAGTGTAAAATCTTATTAAAAACAAGCTTTTATTTAAATTAAATAGTCCAAAAAGAAGAATCTAAACTTTAAAATTAATTCAACCTATAAATTTTCGAATATTACACAATTTTAGGGGTATAAAATCTTTCAAGTGATTTAGGTACGTAATAAATAACAGATGGCTTCAATATCTGCTTCAAAATTGCGTTGCATGGTTTAACCCAAAAAAATATATTATTTACATACATACATTGCAAGTTAAACATAAACTTGTAAAAATAAACTTGAGAATCGGCTCGGAAAAATCGAATATGTGAAGTAATTAGTACCTATTTTTAAGCCCTTGAATTACCTAACAGTTTTAAATTTTGCTAATTTTATAATAGTTGTTTCTACCTAATTGATATTGTATTACTTAAGTTTTGTTTTTATTATTATTTTTGAATTTTATGCATTGTGATTATTTGTGATACAATTGTAAATTTGACTTGCCTAGTGTAACGTTTGTAGTTATAAGGCCAATAAATATATCTTATCTTATCATACACGAATTGCAAATCCCCTTCTTTTTGTAGGTCAGTCAAAATGAAAGGTTTCTCAATTCATCATCATCATTTCTGTCACGTGACGTCTACTGGTGGATACACGATACCTGTTTACAAGGTCGTGTTTTACAAAGTGAAGGAGGTTTCAGAGGTGTATCTACCTATGACCTACACGTTCGTTATTATGAACAAAGTTTACTATGTTTACTATATTTTGTTACAAATTCATATTTGTTAATTTATTAACTATGCAATTTTTGTCATTTTAAGTTTTGATATTGTAGCATTGTTCAGATTTATATTGAATGATTATCGTTTTGTTTTTACAATTTAATATTTAATCATTTATTTAAATATATAATTTAATTAATTTAACTACAGCTATTTTAAGTTATTGTAATTTTAAGATAATTATGCTTTGCTTTAGCTAAGCTGAAATTTTAAGGATATTATAATTATAACTACAATTGTAATTGATTTGGATTGACTTGTATCTTGTATTTTGATACCAATAAAATTATATGAATATATGAATATGGGTCCAGCTGCGGATTTCGTAAACTAAAAATCAGCTGTTCCATACAAAACTGCAACTTGGACTCGAAAAAATGTTTGACACGATTGGTTTTTTTCTCGAATTTCGGTTTGGCCACATATATTAAAAGTTGTTCATAATAATAGTCCGAATCACCTCCTTTCGGCTTAGTACACCAGTTCTGGATAACCCTGTATATCTGGACATATAAAACTTCTTGCCTTTTATATTGTAACTATTCCCGTATATTCATTGCGCGAGTAGTCCAGTAGTATAAAAAATAATTAAGAATTCAATTAAACAGATGCAATGCTTACTGTTTGGAGAACTGCTTGTCATACTTAGGTTCTACTTTGAATAAGTTTAAAAAAGTTGAAACTATTAGCAAATTAAAGCAGCAGTGGGTAGCACACACCATATAAATACAGGATAGAACATCCACAAATTACTACACACTTTTCAGCAAAACTCAGCGGATAGCCAAGTTAAAATGACAAAGGGCAAGGTACATAGTTCAATGAACGGATAGCCAATGGCCAATGGGGCTGTTTTCTCGAATGAATCTCACGTATAATTTGCGCCACACAAGTCAGCGGATGGAAAGTTAGGCGCAGAACGCTGCGCAATAGGCAAAATACTTATAGGTATGTGCAGGAGCCAGAGAGACAAGACGCTGCACGGACACAACCGCCCGCCAACCTCATGTCTCCCGCGCGCACGCCCGTTCTTACCACTACGCCACGCGGCGTCGGCATTGTGCGCACATGCGCAATAATTAGCGAATTACGGCGAAGTGTCATCTGCGTCTGGGCATTCATATAATTATGCTTTCGTAGAATTGAGCATTCCCAGATTAGTTGGGCATTAAGAGAATTGGTTATTCTGCGCCTAACTCATTTAGATGTCTGCGGATACAGCACGATATTCTGTATAATCGCTGCAATATGTCGCAGCAACTAAACGCCTATATTCCATACATAAAATCTTTTCTTCAAAAGTAACAAACATACAACGGTCAAATCACAGGACTTGAAAAATAACTAATCTTTTTAATAAACATCGATATCGATGGACATCACTAGAGCATCGACAAAAATATCGACTATTACTACATCCCTAGTGCTTGTGTACGTATAGGTTTGAACCTCCCTCACCTCGACCCTACCCCCGCATCGTGCGATAGGGACAATTGCAGCTCAGAGCGATTTATACCTACAAAAAACATGGCGAGACAACGTTTCGTATTACGCTGTTTTCTTCTTCAAAAACAAGATCAATCAAGTGTTTTTTATGTCAAAATTTAAAAAAAACATGTGTTCATGATTCTGTCATTTTATATTTCGTTAGATATTATTTAGTCTCTTCTGGTAGGTCTCTAAAGACGTCAGTAATAATGGTGATTTTTTTTGTGATTTTGAAGGGTCATATTTTGCCTGATAATTAATTTATCAAGAAAAAGAAAAGACAGAGTAGTCTAAACAGCTAAATTTAATTTTATGACAAAAAATTGAGGCTCTAAAAGTATTTTCCAGGAATAAAACAGCGTAATACGTTTGTATGGAAAATTACAGACCATCCTTCCTCTTAAGTCAGGGTCATAATCTACCTGTGACAGATACAGAACATGAATAATTCCTTCGCACGCTCAAAATGATTAGCGTCCTTGTACACTTTGTACAGAGTCGCGTAGCAGCATGGATGTAAGAAAGATCGAGGATTGGGAAAGGTGAATTGAAGCCAAGATCTTACTTAAAATGGAGTCGGCTCCGCCCACATCGAATAGAAAACAAAAGATAAAATACGAATGTATATTGAATCATGATTTTGAACTCGATTTTCTTCAGAGGTATAAAGGTCAAATTGCAAAGAAGGATGTCGGCAGCTCATACATACGAATACCTGTTGTTTACGAATACACTCATTACAACACTCAGAAAGTACTACATTTATTCCAAGTTTATTTCTAAAAATGTTATCTTCGTCAGAGTAATTTATGACGCTTCTAAAACTGTTCTGATATGTACAAGTTCGTTTCGTTTGTAATGGAGTTTTAAAATATTTGGCCACACAAGCATTGGTAGGGGGGTTAAGATGGTAAAAACAATAAAAAATCATTGTAATTTTTCTAGTGGTCTAATTTTAATTTTAAGTAGTAGTAAAACAGAAAAAAGACACTACATTTTTGAAGCACATAACATTATTAGAAAAGATGTTTTGATTCATAATTGCAAAAAAATATACTTAATAAAAATGTTTTGACACGTCAAGTCTCTGCTTCCTTCTTTTAATATCTAATAAGGTATCTATAGTCTAGTGAGAGAACGCTCGCACAATCATGAAGTAGTAAGACTAAACCCTGGCTAATTCGTTCTTTGGAATTTATGAATGGATTTTCAGTTGTTTTTTTCACACCATTGCCTTTTCAGTGAACGTAATCTTTGTGAAGAAACCTTCTTAAGGCAAGTCTTACTAAAATAGCAGACAAATAAATGAATAATAAATATTGGGGGACATCTTACAAGCTTGTGATATGGCTGCCAGAGATTGATATACTACTGCATTTTAAATACATACTTATATAGATAGTACCTAAATAACACCCAGACACAGAGCAAACACCTATGTTCATCACAGAAATGTTTGCCCTGGGTGGGGATCGAACCCACGCCTCTTAGACCCAGAAGTCAGGGTCACTAACTACTGAGCCACCGAGGCAGTCGCAGGCAGCTTCAAGGAGGACTTCACCGCGTGACCCATCCTCTTTCTTGCAACATCCATGGTTGCAGCACAATGGCCATATCTCGCGGCCCGCTGGGAAATCTACAGGTGTCCAACGAATTCATGAGTTTTCACACGTTCTGGGATGCTATTCTGACTTGGTCGACATTTTTTGGTATTATTTTTTTTCCGTACTAATCTCTATACTTATTTCACATCTCCAAATATGCAGGTACCTAAGCTCGTATAAGCTAACGGCGCGCGGCGGCGGGAAGGCCTCTGACATGGCGACAACCGGTGCTTACAATGTTAGGTACTTCCGAGCCACGGTAGCGCTAAGTCGTAACATCTAAGAAACATCTTGTCATTTTACAAAAGAATTAGCTATCATTTTGCAAAAAAAAGGTGGTCCATACAAACACCATTCAATTGTTATCGTCAAAATGTATGAAACATCAATTTTTTTCGCGATATAAGATTTTGTTAACAAAAGATCGAAATATACTTATAGATAGCTATATAATCTCGAGTAAGTATACCAGAATAGAGCTTTGGAGAGTTTTGTTACAGTTACTGCCTTTGTTAGACGAAAACAAGGCTGATTTATTATGACGATAATACTTAGGTACTAGCAGTGTGGGCATATGGCTCGGAGGACTGATAACCGATGGGGTCGAAAAGTTCTCGAATGGAGACCACGTACGAGCAAGCGTAGCGTAAGACCACCCACGAGATGGAGATTACCATATCAAGACCGCAGGATCACGCTGGATGCAAGCCGAACGACGAAGCGGTTTGATCAAACATTTCTGATTTGTACCGCCAGAGAATGGAACATAGTCTTCCTGCTTTCCTGTTTCCTAAGAGATATACCTAATCTAAAGCTTTTCAAGGTCAGATTGAATAGGTATCTTCTAGGTCTGCGTAGTTCATCTTCGACCACAACGTCGCTTACCATCAGGCTGTGGTCAAGCGCGGACTTATCACTCATATTATAAAATAAAGTCGCTTCCCGCTGTCTGTCCCCATGTATGCTTTATCTTTAAAACTATACCTACGCAACATATTTTGATGCGGTTTTTTTAATAGATAGAGTGATTCAAGAGGAAGGTTTACATGTGTAATACACCAGTGCGAAGCAGGGGCGGGTCGCTAGTTCGCGATAAAAAATGTATTTTGGCGATCACCGAAGTTAAGCACGGTCAATCTTCGGATGGGTGTCCACAAGTGACATTTCAGCACGATTAATCTTCAGATGGTTGACGGCAGGTGTCATATTGACGTCCTAGTGGTGCCGTGGGATGGGTGACAGGTTGAATTGCAGGGTCCGGTGGTTTTAACCGTTTAGCCTTGTCAAGAGGCCTTCAGCTGGCTTAAAATTGTGACGTGACAACAAGGCAGCTTTGCATTGCATTGCTTGAAGCATCACCGTAAGGTTGCCAGTCTGTCTATTTTCTATAGAATTCATTTCGGAGAGTGTGCATCTGAGGTACACGACTTTATCATCCCCTTTTTACTACAGGACGGGAAGCATGGCAAAGGGACTAATAGTCTTTCTACCATTATATCCCCTCGAAGAGGAAATAAAGTATGGATTAACAATGACATCTGACATTAAGAGTGGATAAAATGGTTTTCTCCCCTTGCCGTGCTACCAGGGCAGGACAAGTAGGAAGACGCCACATCACCACCCCTACACTGTCGATTTTTCTTCGATACGTAATTACGAAGCGGTTTGACTCAACATTTCTGATTCGAACCGCCAGGGAAAGGGACAGTCTTCCTGCTTTCCTGTTTCCTAAGAGATATATGTAATCTAAAGCTTCAAGATCAAAGTGAATAGGTATCTTCTAGGTCTGCGTGCTTCATCTTCGACCACAACGTCGCTTACCATCAGGCGAGTTGGTGGTCAAGCGCGAACTTTTACGCGATAAAAAAACGTTTACCCGTCGCACTTTCCAAAGCAACACCCTGAAAAATGTGGAACAATTTTAGATTTGACAAAAAAAGAACGAGAACCCCGCATGTAAAAAATAAATAGTGGGCATAATTCGCCAACCTAAGCTCCAGGGCAAAAAAACATCTTTATTTAGTTATATACTTTCTAAATACAAAAGATACAACAGGTAGGAGGAATTCAAACAAAGTAGGTATACGTAAGTAGATATATCAATGAAAACAAGCTAAAAGTGCACCGCGATCAATATTAAGCGGCCAAGCGACGCATTCACCAGTCGGCAAAGAGCGATTGAAACAAACATTCAATAGGGTTGTTAATTTGACGTTATCGAGGTCGCTCTAACCTTGGAGAAACAGAGGTCTACACACGGCTAAATCGTGGATGGCCTGGAATCATCGACTTGTTATTTTTTTATGCCTGGAATGCCTGGATAACAAAATAATGATGAGTAAGTGTACACAACTCTGAAATCAAGAAATCAAGAGCATTTATTGTCAGCTGTGTACATTTGAGGTGGTCTACATTTCAAGAAGTGTCAACAGCTACCCTCTTGGGCATACAATATTTGAAGCATTGAAATATAATCAGTTATATAATATTATTAAGAAATGTCAATTATTGTTAAGAATGTCATGTGATCAATTCAAAGCCATTACTTATGTGAAACGTCAAGACTTCCGTCTGTCAGGAACTTGTCAACTGTGTAATAGCATTTGTCAAGTAGGAGTTTAATTAAATTAAATTTGAATTTATTATATGTCATATCTTTCAAATATATATAATAGAAGTAAAATAAAGATAAGTAAGATAGGCTGATGATGATGATGATAAAGCACGAAGTGTACCTTCACCTAGCAAAGCAAAATCATCATCCATATCATGGCAAATAGACAACTTTCCACCAATTTTACCTCTCGACGACGAAACAATGTAGGTACGTATGGATATTGACAACTGACATTAAAAGTGGACAAATAGCTTTATCCCTTTGCCATGCTAGAAGTGCTGGTGTTTTTTTAACTTAGCATGAAGCAACCCTAACAGGAATAGTGCGGAATTGATTCTGGTGAAAAACAAACTGCTTCGAGGCATAGCGACAGTGCATTTTATACTATGTAGTTACTGCAGGACAGATATCTATCTCTTTTATTCCCTTCTGATTAAGTAGCTGTTCTCGAAAAACTAGTATGGTTTTCTTATATGTTACTTATTATTCTTAGAAAGCATAAGTAAATTGACATAATTTGTCGTTAACATAGAAGACGCTGGTTCCCGTAGTACAGCCCCTGGCTAGTTCGAGAATCAGAGGCTTCATTATTTTTCATTTTGGTACCTTATTTTATGTCAATAAAAATTGGTCAAGTGCGAGTCGGACTCACGCACGAAGGGTTCCGTACCGTATGGGAACCCCATTCCTCTTGCCGTTATTAATAGCGAGCAATAAACTCCTAAAAATCATGTTTGTTGTATGGGAGCCCCCCTTTAGTATTTAGTTTATTCTGTTTTTAGTATTTGTTGTTATAGCGGCAACAGAAATACATCATCTGTGAAAATTTTAGCTGCCTAGCTATCATGGTTCCTGGGATACAGCCCGGTGACAGACAGACAGTCCCGTTTTTTCCTTTGGGTACGGAACCCTAAAAATGTTTGATTGATGGATTGATTTTATATAATTTACCCGACTGCTGGAGGCAGTTATTAAAACGCATGCATTCATCATCATGTTATCAACTCGTGTACGTCCACTGCTGGACATCGACTCTCCTATGTACTACCTTTACCACAGCTTATGTTAAGCAATGGCCTATTAAAAGGCTGATGTGGTATGTTTTTTTTTAATCGCGAACAATTCCGCGCTTGATACCAACACGCCTGATGGTAAGCGACGTTGTGGTCGAAGATGAAGCACGCAGACTTAGAAGATACCTATTCACCCTGACCTTTAAAAACCTTTAGATTATATCTCTTTGGAAACAGGAAAGCAGGTAGACTGTTCCATTCCCTTGCGGTACGAATCAGAAATGTTGAGTCAAACCGCTTGGTACGAATCGACGGAAAATAGACAGTGTAGGGGTTGTAATGTGTCTTCCTACTTGTCATGTAGTAAAAAGGGGATGGTAGGATAAGGTCATGCAGCTCAAATGCACACTCTCCGAAATGAATCCTATAGAAAATGGACAGAGTCGCAACCCAGGAGCGCATCTTGGCGTAGTGTTGTAGAACTCGAAGGTACCTATAAAAACTTGTCCGAGGACAGAAAACAACTATTAGTTTCTTGTTCGTAGGTCGGACCTTGCTTGAAAAGCGAGGTCCGAGGCATTTAAAGTTTGGGGGTGGTAAACCAAAATGATAGCCGATGCGACACGTCAACGGGTCTACGAAAATACGGACAAACATAGAAATTATTCTATGCGGACAAAGACCGAGCCTATTCGAGACAGTAAGAATACGAGACTATTAGAAACTTACCCTAATATCTCTTAGGGGTTTTTCTTGGGTTTCTTTGGGTCGGTTCAGATAGAGGACTTGCCGCGTCGTTCCGGCTATGTTACCTAAGTATATTTTCTTTTTTCTTTTTCTCTAACTTAAAGTATGAGAATACATATATCTAAAGGTAGGTATATGTTAAAGGTTTGAACCAATGGCCTTCGAAAGAATCCCCCATTTCCATCTGGTGGAGACACAAAGGGGTCCGTACATCGACTTGGCATTTTTTCCATTTCATATTGATGGGGTCGTCCAAGACTCCTGTGTCTGACAAGCTTGTGAGGAGCAAGATTTGCCCCCCGCAGGGCTGTGGCATTGTTTTGGAGACAATAGAATAAATATTAGAATTTACTGAATTATGTAAGGTCACATTATTGTTATACAGGGTTATTTCTAATCAATCAGTATCCTTTCAGGGGCTTATTTTGTACATCAAAACTAACTACTTTAGTTCTGCGACTTTTGTCAATACACAAAAAAATAATTATGTTTGTTAGCTGATGGGCTTAGTGCTCCAACAGCATCACTCAGATTCTAGTAGGACACTCAGATGATACACCATTGGACAATAATACGGACCTCCAATATCTCTGCAGTCATTATAAAACTCAAAGTACTTACATGGCTTGCTCCAACTACTGGCTTATCAAAGTTGTTTCAGACTCACCCATACACCACTGATCACTATCACAGACTGCCACTCCAGCCTGTCGCACAAACCATCTCTCTGTCTACCCTCATTCCATATACTCCTCACCGTCGCAATACCGAAGAGTGTTGCGACTATGTGTAGGTACCCTCTTTAATAAGCGCAGCTAACATGTTGTTCCATAGAAAAATATCATTCACTCGCGATTAAATGTATGGAATAGCTGTTTTTTGTTTTGAGTTCTTACAAAAATCGCAGAACAAAAGTTGTTAGTTTCGATGTACAAAATAAATCCCTAAAAGGATGCTAATTGATTAGAAATAACCCTGTATACTACAGGACTAATCGCGCACTAAAATTACGAGATAAATAAATACCTCATCATCCCGACGTTTATGTTGTCTACCCGTGACCACGATCGATGCAACTCGGTCGAAACGTCAGGATGATGAGGTATTTATTTATCTCGTAATTTTAGTCCGCGGTTAGTCCCGTAGTACATAGTAATAATGTGTTCAAATCGCGAAAGTTTAAAAACAACATATTATGTAATTGTAAGGTCATCCGGTTACGTCACGTTAGGTGTTTAACAACTTTTTTACCCCTGGAGAATGCAATAATTATTTTTCGAAACATTTGGCATAACCGACTTCCACCATGTACAAAATTCGAATAGTTCGCACGATCCAAAAAAATAGGTAAGTAATCGAAATAAAAATCAAAATTAATCGATGTGTCTGGTCATCGACGCAGTAATTACATTGTTGATATTTCAAAATCGAAAGAATTTAAATGGTCCTATATAATTGGTATTTTTATGTACTGTACTGTATCGGCCTTTTTAATAGTCCACTGCAGGACGTAGGCCTACCCACGAAGGGTGATTGGGCCATTTGCACCACGCTGGCCCAGTGCGGGTTGGTGGATCCATATACGCCATCGAATTTCTTCTATGGACGTATGTAGGTTGCCTCACGATGTTTTCCTTCACCGAAAAGCCATTGGTGTGAAATTCCGTACATAAATTCCAAGGAACTCATTGGTACGGGACCGGGATTTGAACCCACGACCTAACTATTGTAAGGCGGGTGTCATTACCACTAGACCACCACGGCTTCACGATATTTTATGGTCCCATTTAAATTCTATCCTCGGAAGTAAACCTACCCTTTGGAAATAAAACCGTTTTTTTTTTTAATCGGTTCACAATTGGTAAAAATCTTGATGAACAACATACCTACTAAAAAAACTTACAGTCGAACATAGTACCTCCTCCTTTTTGGAAGTCGGTAAAAATACCGATCTAATTTGCTATACAGGAAAGAATATACCTACTTATTATATTCTTTCTTCGTGTTCTCTATGTTAAAGTTTTGAAACGATGCCCTTCGAATATATCCGTTTTCGTCCTGGTGGAGACACAAAGGGTTCCTCAAAGACTCCTAAGCTGTGCCTGACTCTGACAAGCTTGTAAGGAGCAAGTTTTGCCCCCCGCAGGGCTGTGACTTGTTTTGGAAGCAATTACATAAGTCTATGATAAACATAGGTATGTAAAGAATTTCACTGAATTAGACGATCCGATAGTCCATAAATTATTTATGTGAGGTTTTTAGTATCCGTCATTTTGGCTCCTAGAGAATAAATATAAAAACATAGGCTGCAAGAGTGGCGGTAGACACACAAAATTCTATAATTGGTACACTTTGATTATACAAGTTGGTACACCTACCAATACGTAGATAGAATATTTATGTAGCTACAAATTATATCTATCCCTTACGCTGGTATAGAGCTAGTAGCACGTAGTGCAGTAAAGTAAAAAAGTCGTTGGTTTCGTACACTGAAAAAATATTCTTTCATGGAACTAGTTGCCTACGACGAGGAAAAACTCCTCATAGGCAACCAGTTGCGAACATTGGTTGCGTACGCGGCCTAAAGCGATTATTCTAGGCTTTTCTCTGCGAGATCGAATCAGAAATGAGCAGGGGTCTTATTTTTGAACTTCGAACACCTAGAAACGGGACGCCATTTTTTTCTCGAGATTTCTTTTTAATTATTGTTCCATTTCACGATTTCCCCCTATGCAGTCTATGGTTTCTTTTAAAATTGACATATTCAGTACCTACTGAAGTTTTGCGTGAAATGGATAATTTTCAATAAATTTCGAGAAAAAAAAAAGTCGTCTTTAAATAATTATAAGTTATACGTTTCTAGGTGTTCGAAGTTCAGAAATAAGACCCCTGATTTGTAGGCGAACTAAAGTTACCGACATAGCCCGACATATTAGCAAGTTAAAATAGTAATGGACAGGGCACAGAGTGCGTTGAACTGATAACTGGTGAGACCGCAAACTTCTCGAATGGAAACGTACGTAGAACGTCCACCGACTTGAATGTAAGGCGCTTCCAACCGGTCTTATTCGAAATCAATAGGGCCTAGGTCCAGCAGTGGACGTACTAATGATCTTTTTTTTGTATGTTCGTCAGACTTTTCCTCCAACATAAGTCGGAGACGTTAGCAACAAACACTATTGCATTATCTTGCGATTTATGCAAATTTACTATAGTATAAGTCGAGCAATACATCCTACTAATATTGTAAACGTGAAAGTTTGTAAGGATGGATGGATGTATGGATGTTTGTTACTCTTTCACGCAAAACTACTGAACGGTTTGAGATGAAACTTTGCAATGATATAGCTTATACATCAGAATATAGGCCATAAATTATAATGATATTGCGTAAATTTTCCATATTATAACAAAAAGTGTTAAGTAAGTAGGAAAAATTCTGCCATCTGCGAGCTATTCTAGCGTGCGCTCCAAGAAATGTCAAAAAAGAACTGTCGAATCGAACAAATGTCAAATCGATTTTTTTTGTTTTTTCATTTTCCACCTCCTTTATTAAGAGTGGTAAGGTATGGCCTCGAAATATATTGCGGGCGAAGCCGCGGGCCAAATCTAGTGGTTTTATAAACGTGTACTAAGTACGCGATTTTCGTGGGGTGAAATAAAAGACGTGAAAAGTTTTTTTATTTTCCTTTTTTTCCGGGCAGTTTTTTCCTTTTTTTACCTTTTTTCTGTATTTTTTATATCGTCCTTATGATCACTATGTACCTACGTTGGTCTACAACACCTATACAACATTATGATTCTGGTTTTCTAGTACAAGTAGTAGAGCAAAATCCAGGCGGCCATGGGGCAGTTCTGCCCTTGAATTGTATCGACCCGCTACCATTGCCATTGACCTACTTCGATGCAACTGTACAAATGAGTAGGACCTTAGGTCATTCAGACCTAGTTAGTTTGTTGGTTGAGTGATTCAGACCTTAGGTTACGTGTCGTGATATACAATACCATAGAAATATATAGAGGGGCCTTTTATTATGGTGCCATTGGCAAGACTAGATATTTTTTCGAGGGGGTTTAGATGCCCACCCCAAAAATTAGAATGCAGGTAGAAAAACTCAATACCTACCGTATTGAGTTTTTTTTCTGAGGTGAGCAAAGACCCTTAGGTCTAAATCCACCTCTTATTACTTCTTGTTTTAGTTCCAAAAATGTTTCAAAAAACCTAGAGATTTATGGATTTCAATGAGCGGCGAAATTTTCTGCGATTCCTGCTTTTCAACCCTACCTGCCTTCTAAACCAAAGGGATTTATTTTTGGGACCATCTCGCAATTTTCCTCCAAGTATAATTCAAAATACGAGTAAAGAACTGTAGATTATATACCAATACTTATCTACTAACTAACTTCCTAGATAAACTAACTATAAACCTACTTAACTAACTAAGGAACTGTATTATAATCTGTAATATAACTGTATACCTACTCCATCCATCCATCAGCCGTAGGACGTCCACTCCTGGACATAGGCTTCCCCCATGGATTTCCAATAAGGCCGGTTGGAAGCGGCCTGCACCCAGCGCGTTCCTGCGGTCTTTATTATATCGTCAGTCCACCTAGTCGGTGGACGTTCTACGCTGCGCTTGCTGGTCCGTGGTCTCCATTCGAGAATTTTACGGTCCAATCGCTTATCGGCCATCCGTTGTTCGGAATAGCTACCTACTTATTAGTATTAATATCGGACAAATCAGGTAGCATCAGACCAAAAAAAATGAGACAAACCTAGTCCTTTTTGGAAGTAGTTTGAGAAAAACCTCTTATGGTTTTACCCCAACAAGGATTGAGAACTTAATCATTTTTCGGACAGACAGGAGAGGACAGACAGGAGTCGGGTAAGAATACCTATTTAAATTTATTAAAGCAACAAGGAAGCTCCCGTTCGACAACGAGATCTCAACACGAGGATGCTCGAGTGAAGTAACGACGACGGCTCGAGGACCGCGGGGCTCCTTTCGAGATGCCCTCTATTGGCCTTGAACAACATCTCATTTGGATTTTAAATTGTGGAATAAAAACATTGGTACTAAAAATACTTCATCCAATAAAATGCAATGTGATAATTTTAATAAGTAACATTTGAATTTAAATTGTAAAATTAATTATTTTAATTTAAAAACAAATTGGTTTTGTACTAATGCAATTTTTGGTAGGTACCTATTTAATAAACCCACTAGTTCGATCGTCGAACTGCTGAGGTTTTTTTTCTCATTTGATCGATTGTCCAACTATTAGAGTGAGAACAAACATTGTCACTATTTAATTCTACTGCAATTAATCTAGAATGAAATAAAAATCAAAATAAATAATAACTAAATTAATATTTTTCTCAGAAGTTCTCAATAGTTCAACGATCGAACTAATCAATCGGACTAGTGGGAACAGTGGATACAAACCCAATTTTTCGGGAAGCTAACTCGGGCGCATGATGACTGATGAGTTCAGCTGTAAATACCAGCTGTAATATTTGAATTTGGACATGGAATAAAAACGTTGATGCACTATTGTGCACAGACTGACCACCGGTGACTATTTGGATTTCGCGCGCTGAACTAGGCGTTAGTCCTTAGGGCTGATGTTCTCGGTCAACACGCGAAATTCAATTTTTTTTGCGAATTACATATAAAGTGCCTATTAGTGATTGTAATTTTAGGAAAACTTATTTAAATATTTTCAAAATCCAAAATAGTAACAGTCCATGCACAAAAGTGCATTAGTTGATTTTCATCTTGGTTTTTGGTTAATGCACTGTTACTTATATAATACGTAACCTGACCATTATTTTGGTTTCTAAGTGTATTTAGTTCGTTAACACTACCTATTCATGGCCGCTAAATGAGTGTTCGTAAACCTAAGATGAGTACCAAAAAAATTGAATTTCGCGCGCTGTCAGAGGGCAACCACCTTCAGCTTGTTACAACGAAGACAAAAAAAAAATTATATGACGTTGACATGAAACTGAATTGTGACAACTGACACTACTGACAGCTATTTGTTTACGATGTGAAATTGTGAATTTTTAAAAACGTGTTGGTTGTCTTCTTCGGTTGTATTGTTGTTGAGACGATTTTGAACATTTGGCACAAGTTTTGATTTAATTAATGTTATAAAAAATGGATTTTATCATCGATACAGCTGGAGATGACGAATTGCAAGAAAAAACGCAATTACTCGGGGATACAGAGAAACCTTATTTTATAGGTTAGTTTTTGATTTCAGTCAATAAATTGCTCACAACTATTTTCGAACCATATTTAAGATGCCTTTACCAATTTATTTTTGTATACTCAGTGTACTGCGAGAATACTGTCTTTCATTTAATTTATCACTAAATAGGATAAAACAAAGTCGCTTCCCGCTGTCTGTCCCCATGTATGCTTATATCTTTAAAACTACGCAACGGATTTTAATGCGGTTTTTTAATAGATAGAGCGTTTCAAGAGGAAGGTTTATATGTATAATACACCTATGCGAAGCCGGGGCGGGTCGCTAGTCTTACATAAAATACTATGCATTGAATTTTACAACATTAACATGTTACAATGAGCATCTACTTCTACCATTTCAGACAGAGAAGACAAACTAAACGCTGTTCTCAATTTATTCGACAAGAAGAAACAAGAATTAGATGCGCAAGCTGAGGCAGAAGAGGAAATACAAAGGAAACT
Organism: Hypomecis atomaria; assembly: GCA_964007245.1. Classification (NCBI taxonomy): domain Eukaryota; kingdom Metazoa; phylum Arthropoda; class Insecta; order Lepidoptera; family Geometridae; genus Hypomecis; species Hypomecis atomaria. The sequence goes on from OZ023282.1 coordinate 4,474,458, forward strand.
CAAAAGCTTGAAATTTGACTCAGCATTTGACGAATTCTTCGACGACATGGGCTGGACTAAACATATCTTAATGAAGAAAGAAAACAAACCTAGATTATTCCACTTCGACCAACTGGACAGTGAAACCGGCTTATTGAAGTCCAATATCGGTGGTGTTGATGTAGAAAAAGAAATGAAATCGTCTGTATTACAACCAGGCCTGGAGAAAGAACACAAACTGCGGCCTTATCATGTCAGTCAGAAGAAGTTGAAAGCTATGAGAAAGGTAAGATGGTTTTAGAATGTAACTTTATAGTCTTCTTCTTCTTTTCAAGTTGATTTTGCATGCAAAAAATTATATTCCGGCTTTGACCAAAAATTAGCTACCTCAATTGCACTATCTGTTGCCTCATTTAGGTCCTGAGTGGTGCAGGTGTTAGGGCATGCTGCACAATTGGTCAGATGTGACATAGTCTGCGGTCTCACGCCACAGAGACATTAAATCTAGGACCTGTCTATGTATCACCATTTTGCCAGATTGTCTCGGCTTTGGCCCACTTGGGAACAAAGGCTATATAAACTTTATAGTTATTAAAAATAAGACGTCTATTCTAGATGTTTGGTTACACATATAATTTATGTTTACCAAACTCATGAATATTAGGTTGTCCATCGTCATAGGCCTCCTTTAGAAGACATCTGAGCGGCCAGTGACAACCTATCATTAGGTTTTCTGCACTAACCTACTGGAAATTTGTTTCCTACCTCTCAAAAACTCTTAAATTAGGAAAATTAAATATTTTAACCTATTCTTATTCAATGTAGGCGCGATAAGTTATAGCCTGACGTCTCTCATGGGGTGTTTTGTTCATTTCCAAAAGATTGTGGCTCTGGGCCCCTGGCATAACTGCTCCAGTAGCTTGGATGTATTATCAGATTGCGATGAGGATGTTGATGCTGATGAATGATGATTCTAACAAGCCTGAAATGGACTTATTTTACACAATTATCAAAGCTTTGAATGAACTTTGTTTACATAATTTTAGTTAAAATTAAGTGAATTATTGTATAGAATTAAGTTTTAAGTGTGATTTCTTTTTTTAAATAGATTCTGACACGTTTTGGTGTTTACTGTAAGTGTCTGAATATTTTGTAAATAAATAACATAGATTTGTGAACAAATTTCAGAAAGAGCGAGAGAAGACCAAGGGCCCTGGTTGGTTCAACATGCCAGCCACTGAGGTCACTGAAGAGCTGAAGAATGACTTGGAAGTCCTCAAGATGAGGTCTGCTCTGGACCCCAAGCGATTCTACAAGAAGAATGATATGGAAGTCTTGCCTAAGTACTTTCAGGTATGTTCAAATGGTGTTAAATACAATATAACCTCTTTATAATCTTTATAATGAAGCTTAAGAGACAGTCATGTTGAAATTAATATGTAAAACATTTGCTGTTTGTTCTTTTGCCATTTTAAACTATAATTTTAACTAGTAGTTCTACAAACAGTAGACCTAATTGCACATATTTTTCATTGAATCTTCATAGCCTATATCTCGACTCATTCTTGACCAGTTTGGTACATACCCACTCGAAAATCTTGTCAGAATTTAGATACTATACCATTTTGCCAAATATTGAAATCTGCTGATAAATTTTTCAGCAGTTTTCCTTTATACTTGGGGGAAATACAAATAAAAAAATTGTGCGTGGAGTCCCTCCGCGCGGAAGAAGTGAAACTTCGACGCAACAGTGCTTTCATACGCCCTCCATGGTAGCGTTAAACTTTTAACGCAACCTTGTTGGAAGTCGCATTAGAAGGTTCACTTCAATAAAAAATCGCCGACGACAGAAAAATTCGATGAATATATGGAACCTGTGTACCAAATTTCGTCGAGATTATTCATACATGAAAAACAGTGGGACAGCTCAAACTTATTCTGATTTGTCCCAGGGGCACAGACATGTTACAGATCGGAATAATTCTATTAAGCAAAAATATGCAGTATTTATGTCGTATCTACTTACATTTTACATTACTTTATAGGTGGGCCGTATCATGGATTCTTCACTAGACCACGTCAACGAGCGCCTGACGAGAAAGCAGCGTAAAAGGACAATGGTAGACGAACTCCTAGCAGATGCAGAGTTCCAGAAGTACAACAAGAAGAAATACAAGGAAATCATAGATGACAAGAGAAAGTCGGAATACAGAACGTTCATGAAAGACAAGAGGCAGAAGAATAAGGCAGAGTTGAAGAAGAATAAGTTGAAGGGAATTAAAAAAGTGCAGAAAAGTAAAAATAAATGAGTAATTTAATGAAGACTTGTGTTTCAGTTTGTTGCGATAAAATTGATTGTATTTCAATCTGTAGATTTAGGTTTAGGGTTGCTACACACATTCGGCATTGCCGAACTGTATTATCCGCGCCACACAAGTCGACGGATGGGAAGTTATGGGCAGAACGCTGCCCAAAAGGCGAAATATAGGTATGCGCAGGAGCCAGAGAGACGAGACGCCCGCTAACCTCATGCCTTCCGCGCGCTCTACGTCCGTGCTCACGACTTCGCCACTTGTGTAGGCATTGTGCACACATGCGCAATAATTAGCGAATCACGGCGAAGTGTCATCTGCGGCTAACTTCTCAACCGCCGACTTGTGTGGCGATACCTATAAAATCGATTATCTGTAGATAAATCATTCGGTTCGGCAACAGCCGAACGTGCCGAACAGCTTTCGCTAGGCCTGACGCACAACACGATTTTAGCCGAACAAGTGTAGTAGCTGTTTCCTGTCGCCTTTGCCGTTCCACAAATCCTGCCGAAACAAGGACGTTTTATCTCCGGACTAGAAACTCAATACGATTCGCATTCACTACATTATGTCAGCTTTACGTGAGGCACGGGGGAGGTGGTTCACTCAAGTTTCGACCTTAAACGTATGAGTATAAAGTCGAAATATTAACGCGTGACGGGTTTATGGAGCGGAGCGAGCGAGAACAATGCAGCCCAGTTGCTGATAATCCATTTTCGCCTTAATTGCTTAGACGTTTAATTAAGTCTAAAATTGTGCAGTGAAATGTCCGGTGTCTCGTTCACACATGTAGGTACAATTTTTCTTATACCATGACAGAAGTGTAAATCATGTAAAAATGGCTAGTTTAAGAATAGATGCTATCCAAGTAGTGTTTTAGATAGCACTTGGATTAATGTTGTGTATGAAAACTGATCTAGAAGTCAATTATCCAAAAAAATATTGTCTACTTTAAATGCGTTCGGATAGCCTACTGGTGGCAAAATTAACAGTAAAAACGCCAACGACGATCATATTCAGCGTTGGTTTTGAGAATGTATTAGCAAAAGTAGCATTTTTAACTGTTTTCGTTCACCGTTCAGATAGCTCAAAAACAAAATAAAAGTGCCATCGTGAACTGCCACTTTTAATTTAACCCACCTGCGGAGGTAGGTTCTTTGTGATCGTTGTCTGACAGTATAGAGTTTGACGTTAAGCGTTCGTTTTGGGTAGTGAGCAAAAGTTGCATTATTGGCGAAATGGGCGAAATTCCCAAACCGAATGATTTACATTAACGCCATTTTTGCAAATGTCAAAAACGCCATCGAGCCCAAAACGAAAGCACCTTTTGATTACTTCTGTTTTTAACACAAACTAAGAGATAACTACCTTTTAACTAATCAAATAATCAAAAGAAAACATCTTCCATTTTACAAAATATATAAATTTATTTCACGTTTTTACTTAGATTATGAAGTACAAGTCCCTGTAAGTTTGCTCTAAGTTTTAATAAGTTCAACTCGGTTTCTTTTAAAAATATCACAGATTTCGGAAGACACTATTTTCTGTTCTGATACAAAGTAAAAAACAAGCCACTGCCACTCCTAAGAGTTAAATATTGTGCATTTGTAACGTATTTCTGGACTAGAACATTCAACTTCATACATAAGTACATAAATAAAGTAAATAATGATTAGGTATTATCAACAATTAAAAAATCATCTAGCCTAGCATACGCAATAAGAGATAATTTTTGTAGACGTGTGCAAAAGGGACAGATATATACTTAGCTATAAGTATATGTCTCGTTCGATAAAATTATACCGTATAAAAGCCCAGCTTAACACTTAAAATTACTGATAATAAGTCAATATTTCCACCAAAATTATGTGTTTCTATTAAAGCTACCGTATAAACAGGGTTATTCCTAATCAATTAGCATCCTTTTAGTGGCTTATTCTGTACATCAAAACTAACAACTTTTGTTCTGCGACTTTTGACAAAACTCAAAAAAAAAATTGTTGTTCCATAGAAAAATATCATTCACTCGCGACAAAATGTAAAAAAGTCACAGAACAAAAGTTGTTAGTTTTGATGTACAAAATAAGCCCCTAAAAGGATGCTAATTGATTAGGAATAACTCTGTATTTAGCTAATGGCATTAATTACACTCTCAACTAAGTTTTTATTCACATGTTCATATAAAATAATAAAATAATTAGACATTTGCTATTTCTGAGAAGAGCTATTTCGATTTCGAGCAAATTAACCGTTGAATTACAATTAGTACCTATACACTATAAGCCCTATTACAGAGACGCCAATAATAAAATTAATTTAATAGCAACGTAAAAAGCGTTCTCTCTATCGAATGCCTTAAGTGAAAAAGAAACAGAAGTATGCTATTTAGCTAATATAATTACGATGGCACCTCTGTAATCGGGCTTTATTTATTGATAAAAGCAGACAATGATATAAGGACCACACTCCACAAAAAGCGTAGCGTAGATGTAGACGGAAAACCCATTATAGAAAAATGACATATTTACTTATCGAAAAACAAAACAATAAATATCTCGGTTATTATGTTTTATGGTTTTATCCTTACTAATATTATAAATCCGAAAGTGTGTTTGTTGGTTTATTGGTTTGTTCCTCTTTCACGCAGCAACGGAGCAACGGATTGACTTGATTTTTGGCATGGACATAGTTTGAAAGACGGAAAGTGACATAACGTCGGCCTAATTTTCTCAACACGACAAGACGAAGGTCATGTGTAACGTCCATGTTGCACCCAACCCAATATCTGCTCAGAGCTCAATTCTTGAAGTCGTTGGCTCATACGTCTACCTAGGACAAGTAGTCCAATTAGGTAGGTCCGATTTCAAGTAAGAGGTCAACCGTTGATGAATCCAACTCGATTGGTCAGCATTCGGAAAATTGAGTAGTGTCTACTCGTCCGATACACCTCAGTCCCTCAAGTTGAAAGTTTCGATCGATGTGTGTTGCCAGTGATTAATTATTAATATGAGGACGACTATTGCTGAATATTACTACAATAAACGTTCATTTTATATACTTTTATACTCAACTAGCAGCGCCCTGCGGTATTACCCGCGTTGTGCCCGTTCCCGTGGGAATTTCGGGAATTTTTATACATATAAACCTTCCTCTTAAATCACTCTATCCATTAAAAAAAACCGCATCAAAATCCGTTGCGTAGTTTTAAAGATTTAAGCATACAGACAAACAAACAAACGAAAATAGCGACTTTATTTTATACTATGTAAGGACTATGTATTATTTTATACTAGCAGCGCCCCGCGGTTTTACCCGCGTTGTGCCCGTTCCCGTGGGAATTTCGGGAATTTTTATAAATATAAACCTTCCTCTTGAATCACTCTATCCATTAAAAACCGCATCAAAATCCGTTGCGTAGTTTTAAAGATTTAAGCATACAGACAAACAAACGAAAATAGCGACTTTATTTTATACTATGTAAGGACTATGTAAGGATACCAATCGATGCGCTTCAAAATTCCACACCAGATGGCATTAAAAGTCAATTTTCGGTATTTAGTGGAGTTACGCATTCTGAAAATTAGGCCGACGATGAGCTACTTTTATCCCAGAAAAAAAAAATGTTCCTATGGGATAGCACAAAAATTAAAATACCACGCGGGCGAAGTCGCGGGCAAATGCTAGTTTCTCACTAATGCTACTGCTTCACCTGCATCTTAACGGATAAATGAACGTGCTAAAAGCTAAAGTAGATGTGGTGTGGCCAACGTTGTAACGCGTTAAAATCTTGTCACAGCAACGTAAAGCGTTACGTATTGACTTAATTAGCGCGCTGATTTATGCGTTAAGGTGCAATTAGAGCCATAGCATAAGCAATGATGTTTTTAATGTACTGAGCTCACGGACTACAACAGCTCATTCTTCCGCGCTTTTTGTAAAGTTTAGGCCTTAGTTCTTAGAAATAAACAACACCCATCTTTAGCAGTCGGGTAATCAAAGGAGCATTGGAATTCAATTCGAGGTAATAATGAACTAGGTAGAATGTATGGGAGTCATAGAAGATAAAAGAAAGATAAAATACCCTAGAGTTGAAACAAGAGCATGATTACTGCATAGCGTCAAAACGCATAGAACTGCAATGTAATTAAAGTCACAAGTGGAATCTGAACAGTGCACAGAGCTATTACAACCAGAGGGATCGAGTATTCTCAAATATAGGTACAGCAGTGTACACTTTCCGGGTTCCGTACCCAAAGGGTAAAAACGGTACCCTATTACTAAATCGGAGTCTTAGTAACGACCGTCTGTATGTCTGTCTGTCACCAGGCTGTATCTCATGAACCGTGATAGCTAGACAGCTGAAATTTTCACAAATGTTGTATTTCAAAGAGTTATTTTTATGATAAACATATCAAAAATTCGTCGCGGATGCAGGACTCGAACCTTGCGTCTTCGGATCACTAGCCCGACGCTCTGCCAACTAAGCTAATCCGCAGTACTGACGCCGCGCCGAATTTTGTGAAGTGTTTATCATTTTGACCAACTTATAGCGTTGGCGGCGCCACCTGTGATACCCGTATTAGACAGGTTAAAGTTATAAGAACTTCTGAATATTGACGAGAGATGGCGCACAGCTAAATCAATGAAATGATTTTAATTTTATAGTGTATCCCACACTAGGTTTATCTCAAAGTTATTTTTATCATAAACATTTCAAAAATTCGTCGCGGATGCAGGACTCGAACCTTGCGTCTTCGGCCGCTATAACAACATATACTAAAAAATTAATAAAATAACTATTTAAAGGAGGCTACCGTACAAAAAACGTGATTTTTAGGAGTTTTTTTGTTCGCTATTAATAATGGCAAGAGAAATGGGGCTTAGGGGGCTCCAACACGGTACGGAACCCTTCGCGCGCGAGTCCGACTCACACTTGGCCGATTTTTTTAGCTACTGTACACAGTCTGGTCCCACTTAGTAAGATCTTGTTTCAAGGTGAAGCTTATTTTGTAAGAATCGACCTCAGGGCATTTCCTCTCTTTCTTCTATGGTGGAAGAGGAGTTTTCAACATTTCTAATATCCTCCGGTGACGTCAATGGCTGCTCCGGTGACGAAAGAACTCTTGTCAGAACTCAAGAATGCTATCACTTCTGCTAGCTCTGAAAATTGAGAAAAATATTACGAGTATCAATATTAAGTCGCTCATTTGTTGATTATTCAAGGGATCGCGAATGGGAATAAATAAGTAGACGTAGCACAATGTCTTTATGGAAACTATGGTATCTATAGGCCGAATTATACAAATCGACGGTTATGAAGTTAGGTACAAGCTGCGCAATATCCAATCCTGACTGAAGCTCACTGAAGCTGATTGCATATTGTGCAGCTATGATTCTGCCTACATCGTATTTTCTATAATGGACATTCTTGTTTTGAATAAATATTTAGTGTATTTCCGCTCTGTCGTAGTCATATAAGTTAAGGGTACTATTCAAAATCCAAATTAAATCACAAAAAAAATTAGTAATTAATCATCAAACTGTATCATGGTTCGACTATGGTTAGGTCAGGTTAGAAAAGTTAGGCTTAGGTATGTTTACAAAATATGAATGAACCTGAAACAAAATTTTTTAATTAATCCGTTTAAAATAATAAAAAATAATTAAACCTGTAACAAAAATAGTGATTAGTAATCTTTTTAAAAAAAAAATGTAGTAAACCTGAAAATAATATTTAATTAATATGTTAAAATTACAAATATAATTTATTTATAAAAAATGAAAAACACTAGATATTTATTCAAAACAAAACAAAAGGAAATACACTAAATATTTATTCAAAACAAGAATTTAAAGATGAACTTCCGCAAGGTAACGCCTGATTCAATAAACTATAATATAGTCAAACCGCTAAACTCCGACATCGCCTGCGGCGGTACAGGGGCGCCGGGGGAGACGACACAGGGGACTGAGACAGGCGCGGGCAGCGGGTCCCCGGCGCCCGCACCTGTCTCAGTCCCCTGTGTCGTCTCCCCCGGCGCCCCTGTACCGCGCAGGCGATGTCTGAGTTTAGCGGTTTGACTATAGACATGATGACTTAAAACAATAATTAGTCCGTCAGATAGACTACGAAAAAAAATAGACACTTTTTTTGTCAATTACACAAAAATCGATGGTTCCACGTGACGTCACAAGTGACATACAAATGTATAGACTTCTGAAAGAGAGGTGACGTCACGACCCCCACTCCGAAACTTTGACAAGGTTTATCTTAGTAATTTATTGTTTGATTGACAAAAGAAAAAATACGAGACCAATATTTTTTGATAATCTAACTCAAAGTTTAATTATAATAATGATTTCATTACATCATGCCTATTATCGTTTTCGGTAGCAAATTAGAACCTTTAGATTTTCAAATTACGGACTTCGTATACAGTGCACATTAAGTAGTTTACTAATACAGTTTTTTTACATTTTTACACTTAACTATAGATATGTTTAACAGCTAATTTTTGAAGACGTGGCTTAGTGAGAAAAAGCTTCGTAAAGTCATGAAATTTATTTGTATATGTACATATATACAATACAATATTTTTATTAATAACACCATTGTTACATGTCAAATCAATTATACAATTATATTAATTATTATCAAATATACAATTCATCAAAATTGTTCCCTTCATAAAATAGGATACAATTGGTATCTACAATTCAATACGAATAATAAATTAAATAAATAAATGTCAATTCTAAATAAAAAATAACTAAAATCCATCAAAGTCATTCATGTTGATCAAATTAAAAAAAAAATTATAAATTACAAATCAATCAATTACAATTTCAGGTAATTTTAAAAAGTCATTAAAATCATAGAAAAGCTCGTTTTGGAGCCATTTTTTCAGCTTGATTTTAAAAGACGCGGCAGAAATTGCATCACGCACGTATCCGGTACGCACGGTCGGTATACCAGCCCTTAGCAGTATGTTAGCTATTATTAAGTACTGCAGAACATGCGCAAATCCCGAAGAATAATTGCACTTTGAGTTGGCCGTAGTGGTCTACAGGTACTGACACCCGCCTTACAAACATAAGGTCGTGGGTTCAAATCCCGGTCCCATACCAATGAGTTCTTTGGAACTTATGTACGGAATTTCACACCACTGGCTTTCAGTGAAGGAAAACATCGTGAGGCAACCTGTATACGTTCGTAGAAAAAATTCGATGGCGTGTGTGAATCCACCAACCCGCACTGGGCCAGCGTGGTGGATATGGCCCAAACACCCTTCGTGGGTAGGCCTACGTCCTGCAGTGGACAATTAAAAAGCCGGTATAGGCCGCGCCACACAAGTGACGGATGTGAAGTTAGCTAGAGCCAATCAAAGTGCGGCTTTCAGGTCACGTCAGGATTGGATATTGCGCAGCTTGTAGCTAACTTCACATCCGCCAACTTGTGTGGCGCGGCCTACAGTACAGTACAAAAGAAATACCAAAAAAATACCTGAAGGTTGTCCGAATCGCGCCAGCGGCACCATTTTCAGAATGCTCGTTATCACTTTGTCGGGAACTGTCTTCACCATCGGCGTCTCTATGAAACCAGGCAGTATCACGTTCACTCTGAAATATTTTAATAATCATCACTTCATAGTATAAAACAGTCGTTACCCGCTGTCTGTCCCCAAGTATGCTTATATCTCTAAAACTATGCAACGGATTTTGATGCGATTTTTTTAATAGATAGAGTGATTCAAGAGGATGGTTTATATGTATAATACCCCTGTGCGAAGCCGGAGCAGGTCGCTAGTCACTATCACTAGTATAAAACAAAGTCGCTTCCCGCTATCTGTCCCCATGTATGCTTATATCTTTAAAACTACACAACGGATTTCGATGCGGTATTTTAAATAGATACGATTCAAGAGGATGGTTTATATGTACTCGTATGATACACCTGTGCGAAGCCGGAGCGGGTCGCTAGTCACTATCACTACTAGTATAAAACAAAGTCGCTTCCCGCTGTCTGTCCCCATGTATGCTTATATCTTTAAAACTACACAACGGATTTCGATGCGGTTTTTTTTAATAGATAGAGCGATTCAAGAGGATGGTTTATATATATAATACACCTGTGCGAAGCCGGGGCGGGTCGCTAGTAAATTATAAATCAATCATTATAAATTAATAATTGTATAAACAAAAATATTAAAAATTTAAATATACGACGAATCGAGCTTTGTTATGTTTTCATGGTTGCACAGTAGCGAATGTTCATTTTTGATAATAAAAAAAATAATCGGCCATGTGCAAGTCGGCCTCGTGCACAAAGGGTTCCGTACCGTCAGGTCCCCTAGCCCCGTCTTGCCGTTATTAATAGCAAAAAAACTTCACGTTTGTTGTATGTATGGGAGCCCCCCGTTTATTTTATTGTTTTTAGTATTTGTTATTATAGTGGCATCAGAAATAATTTGTGACAGCTGTCTAGTTATCATGGTTCATGAGATACAGCCTGGTGACAGACAGACGGACATCGGAACCTTAGTAACAGGGTCCCGTTTTACCCTTTGGGTACGGAACCCTAAAAAAGATCAATCCATCGCAATGCAGGTTAATCGCCGGATCCAACTTATGTTACGACAAGCTTTGCTTAGTTTGGGATCAGAGACCATGTGTAAGATGTCTAATATTTGTTTATTTAACTCGGCTGTGGGCAGCGTTCGGAAAATTGCGTAAAGTCTTCTCGTCCGACATACCTCAGTGCCTCAAGACGAAAGTTTGCGACCAGGGTGAGTTGCCAGCGATGACTCCCTCACTATGGGCCTTATTTATAAGCTCCAAGTAGCCACGTGCTATGGTGAGGAATCTCTTTGCCAGATTAAGTAAGAAATGAGGAGATCCGTAGAAGAACTAAAGTTGCCCAATGGATTGGTAACTTGAAATGGCAATGGGCAGGGCACATAGCGCGGAGGACTGATGAGCGATGGGGTCGAAAAGTTCTGGAGTGGTGACTACGTACCGGCAAGCGCAGCGTAGGACGTCCATCTACGAGGTGGACGGATGATCTCATTAAGACCGTAGGATCGCGCTGGATGCAAATCGCGTCCAATCGATCTTATTGGAAATCTATAGGCCTATGTCCAGCAGTGGACGTGCTATGGCTGAAACGAAAGTAAACAAACCTTATATTAAATTTTCCTAGTTCTTTAGCTGCTGTTTTCGTCATACCGACGACCCCGGCTTTGCTAGCTGTGTAGTTCGTTTGTCCTGGAAAATTTCATATAATTCTTTAATGTTTCGAGTGGGTTGTTGGCCTGGAATAGATCGTTTTTACAAGCTTTTATTTAGTTTTTCCTGTCCCGTTGTCTGTCTGTCGGTCTGTAATCAAATCTTGCAAGTTAAATTTAATCCACTTCCCAGTTACTGAATGAGGTGAAATTTTACATACATGTGTAAATCGCGTGACAATGCAATAATCAGATCAGCACCACGTTATCATAATGATCTGATGATGGAGCTGGAAGGTGGCCAAAGGAGCTTCGCAATGAAACGACTCAACCTCTTCGAGTTTGGGTTCATTTTAATGGTCTTGGCGAGTAGTTTGTCTTTCAATGGTAACCAAGGTCTGATGATGGAGCTGGAAGGTGGTCATAGGAACTCTGTAATGAAACTATGCAACCCTATCGAGTTTCGGCTCGTTTGATTCGTTGATTGGCGAGCACTTGTTCAGTAAAAGCTTGTTTAAAAAAAGTTTTTTTTATATAATACTTGTTAGCAATAAGTACGTTATTCGATCATCAACAAGGCAAACCATTGTCATCAAGATCATCAGCATTAAAGCAAAATAATAGACATACAGATACACTGATTCACATCACAAATGTAAGTAGGTACGAGTATAGACTATTGGTAAGCGAACTGCAAGGATGTATACATGTAGCAGGTGCATAATAGCCATTATTACAAACAAATTGTACTCTTTTTAGTGATGTAATAATTGTACATAGGTAATTAGGTACTTATCGCAAAAATAAAATCAGCTGTTCCATGCAAAAGTTATTTAAGTAAGTAAGTTCGTATAGGCCGGGTGGCTAGCCCTGGTGTCAGAGTTTTTAAGCCGCCTGAAGGCCTCTGACTTGGCTAAAAATTCTTTGACACTCGACAAAACAGTACGTATCAATTTTCGAGCAAATATCAACAGAGCCACAGTCCCTAAGTGAAAGTAGTAAAAAATGTCCGAGCGACGTCGTACATACCGACTTAGATAATTTGTACATTAAATAGTTCACCATGACCCGTTTTCTGGAATCTCAACGTTATGTCACCTAATTAGCGTTTGTAACCGATCACTTTGGCATCGTGCGGCGTTGTAGTCGGCTTGCAATCACCTTACGACTAACTAAAAAGCCTGCCCACTACGTATCTTGGGCAAGGTTTTGGCTCGGACACATTTTTGGACGATTGTGAGTCTATAGATATTTGCTCGAAGGTATCAACACGTATGATAGTTTTTGTTACCTATGTTCCCATATTTCCCGACGATACTGGCTATATTGACGATGGAGCCGGGTATACCAGCCTCAGTCATGGCTCCAGCGAATGTCTGCATCATCAGGAACGTGCCCTGGAATACCATACATTAATATGTTGAAATGGGCAAGTAAATTAAAAAATATGGAGGTCTTAGCACGAGTTTGCACTGAAGTTGCGTAAAACCCAATCCTCGCGAAGCTGTTTGCAGGATTGGGTTATCCTTAAGGTGGGTACGGACAGCGCGTACATTGGTACGCGTAGTCGGTTACGCGTGTCCTGGAACGCCATGTCCATACTTGCAGCTACGCGTACACTTTTAGGGAACGCGTGCCGCGCGAGCTAGCTCGCCTGCGAGCCGCCGTCAGTCGGTTTTTGATCGCGCGTCAAAGAAGACGCTCACGCCCGGGTACGCTATATTTGGACGGCAAATTGAATAGACACTCGTATTCATCAAGATTCAATGATTAAAATATTGTCATATATTATTCAGTCAAGCGCGAGCGCCACGCGAACCCCGCCAGTCATCCGCCATGACTCCAAGAAACAAAGCGATAGCGTGCACCACCATGCATCTTCGCGTAAATGGATAGGAAACTAGCGCCATTTTTTCATCATTGAAACCTGATAAATACGCGTGTACTATTCATTTTGCCGTCCAAATACAGCGTACCCGGGCGGGGGCGTCCTCTTTGACGCGCGGCCAAGTGATTAATTACTCTATGCGCGCGGCCAACAACCGACTGACGGCGGCTCGCAGGTGAGCTAGCTCGCGCAGCACGCGATCCCTGAAAGTGTACGCGTTACTGCAACTATGGACATGTCGTTCCAGGACACGCGGAACCAACTACGCGTACTAATTTACGCGCTGTCCGTACATAACTACACATACTTCGTCAGAGGTACAGGCCGAATCATACAAGTCGGCGGATGTAAAGTTGGCTACAAGCTGCTCGAAACCCAATCAACGCGCAGCTTTATGTGAGCTTCAGTCAGGATTGGATATTGCGCAGCTTGGAGCTAACTTCACATCCGCCGACTTGTTAGATTCGGCCTTTAACAGCAAGCAGCGCGAAGATTTTCTCGCAGCTTGTGCTATAATCCGACCGCTTAACTCAGTCCTCGCCTGCGCGATACAGGGGCGCGGGGGTAGACAACAAAGGGGGACTGAGACAGGTGCAGGCGGCGGGGGGGTAGACGACAAAGGGGGACTGAGACAGGTGCGGGCGGCGGATGGGTAGACGACAAAAGGGGACTGAGAAAGATGCGGCAGGAACCCGCCGCCCGTACCGCCCATACTTGTTTCAGTCCCCTTTGTCGTCTACCCCCGCGCCCCTGTACCGCGCAGGCGAGGACTGAGTTAAGCGGTCGGATTATAGCTTCACAACCACCAAGAGATGTGATAAAGACACAAGTTTGTACCTTCAAATTAACATCAAGCACGCTATCATAATCGCTCTCAGACAGTTTGAGCATCCAGTTGTCCCGAGTAATGCCGGCCGAGTTGACCACGATGCTCGGTGGACCTTTGTACTGCTCCAGGACGGTCTTCAGGAGACTCTTCACTGAGGCAGAGTCCGACACGTCCAGCTCCACTGCACTGTGGTCTCCATCTGTAAAAATAATGTTCCATTTATAGGTACTATACTTACTGTACTAGCTATGCTCGGTGGCTCTTTACGAGATCGAATCAGAAGAAAATCCAGATCCTTCATCTCCTTTTCACAACAGAACAAGCCGGAAGTCGCATAAATACCATCCCTACATAGTCGACGTACCACCTGCTCGTACTAAGCGATTCGATTCTTCCTTCATAATGCGGACCGCCAGGTATTGGAAAAACCTGCCTCTGTCATTGTTTTGCTTCACGAGTGAATAAGTATCTTGGTCTACATACTCCGTAAATAACTATACTATATCATCGGCTACAACTTCGCTTTCCATCAGGCGAGTTGGTGGCCAAAGGTAGCCCCCTATTCTGCATTAAAAAAAATTAGACAAACCAAATAGCAAACTAGTAGTTTTAATTATGTAACAACAACATATGACAACTGTACGAATGCCATTTCAACAATCATTGTTACTGTAAATTACTGTTATCAGAAAATTGATTATAGGTTTACATTGGTGTTTTTTCATTGATGACTTTTATTATTCTTATCGATGTACAGATACTGATTTATGGTAGTAACACAGAATACCAATAACACTAATAGGCAAAAAAATGCTAATTATAACTCTTATAGGTAAGTTCATCTAGGCCGGGTGGCTAGCCCTGGTGTCAGAGTTTTTAAGCCGCCTGAAGGCCTCTGACATGATTAAATGGATAAAACAATTATAGTTTTTTATAGTTTTTATATATTGCTTTTTGCTATTCTATATCTATTAATAAAATTGTACCTATTTAAAATTAGAACATAAGTACTTTTTTAAATGAGTTTTGTAAAGTGACAGGCCATTTTCAAGCAGTCAGAACTTATTGCTAGCAACAAGTAATTTTAATGTTTTTTTAGGGTTCCGTACCCAAAGGGAAAAACGGGACCCTATTACTAAGACTTCGATGTCCGTCTGTCTGTCTGTCACCGGGCTGTATCTCATAAACCGTTATAGTTAGAAAGCTGAAATTTTTACAGATGATGTATTTCTGTTGCCGCTATAACAACCAATACTAAAAACAAAATAAAATTAATATTTAAGGGGGGCTCCCATACAACAAACCTGAATTTTTAGACGTTTTTCGCTCTATATTAATAATGGTAACAGGTACATGCTTGGAATTTTCACAGAATATTTATTTTTATATTCAATTCAATAATAAATAATAAAATTAAAATAAAATAAATATTTAAGGGGGGCTCCCATACAGTACGGAACCCTCCGTGCGCGAGTCCGACTCGTACTTGGCTGATTATTTATTTTTAAATAAGGAAATTATGGATAGGTATTACAAAATGCAATCTAAATAAATGTAGAATTATTCCAAAAATGAAATAAATCCTACCATTACTTCCCGAAGCCAGAGCTGTGTGTGTCTTGATAGTCTGCTGAGCCGCTTCATAATTCTTGTCTGCTGCAATCACGGTAGCACCTTCACGGGACAGGACTTGACAGGCTGCACGGCCTATGCCAGACCCAGCACCTGAGGAACAATTTGATATGTCGAATCCTACAACTTGGAGGCTGCAGAGTTATTATAATTAGAGAGATAGTGATGTTGTCGCTTGAGGCAATTCTCAACCACAAAAATGTATGGAAAATTATGCCCAGGGTTGTCAAAACTTTCGGATATGTATTGGAATTTGATACTACTGAGAGACAAAAACGGCAACTAGCCACTGAATTGAGATATTTTTCATGTCTCTTTCTAACTCATGCCATAATAAATCATTACATCTCTTTCTTTCTTTTCTCGATCGACCACATTATCCCTCTGGTATCTCTGTGGGTGGCTGTTATGTTAGCTAAGCTTTGGATAACTAGCCCAATCCTGACTGAAACTCATGAGCTGCGTTAGGATTGGGTTATCCACCGCGTATATCTCTAACAACGCAGCCGCCAAGTTGTATGATTCGGACTAGGTATGTAGGTATAAATTGTAATGTAGGCTTCCATACTTAACCCAGAAATTAGAACACAACTACAAAATAATATCTACAAAATTCACTTTTGGATAGGTTCTTTTAATTTAAACTACAGTGCACGGCACAGGTGGTAGAATACCCATTAATTAT
The DNA here is from genome assembly GCA_964007245.1 of Hypomecis atomaria. NCBI lineage: Eukaryota > Metazoa > Arthropoda > Insecta > Lepidoptera > Geometridae > Hypomecis > Hypomecis atomaria. Next base: position 4,491,007 of record OZ023282.1, read on the forward strand.
CCTAATTCTTCGCTTATTTTATTTGAAGAGAATAATCCTAACTCACCAGTGACTAGAGCAAGTCGTCCCGCTACCAACCCAGACACCATGGTAACTTTAATTGATAAAAATTCTTTCTCACAAAAACTTAACACAGCTAATATCGCAACGCAACTTTGACTTTGAACTTTTACGTTTCACGCGTATCTTTTTACTATCAATGGGTTATCAAAAATATCAAACAAACAAACGATGGTGTTGATAACGCTTATCATTTTGACATTGATGACATTTTGGTTATGTCAAATCAAAAATAAACCTAAGCCAAACAAACCAAGCAAGCACAAAAAGCAAACAAGATAATGGCGCCAAATCAAAATACTAGTGCCGAGTGTGTAATGAAATAAAGAGTTGTGTTGAATTCATATTTTATAACAAGTTCTTTCTTTAGTTTCTTGATAGGATTAAAAAGCAAAGGAAAATTGACCGAAACTTATTTTATGACCTCACCTTGGAAGAGTAAGTACCCTAAGAGTAGGTACCCTAAAAACTAAAGCATCTACCAGATTCAGTTATCACTTATCAGATAAAAAATGTACTTCGCGGGAATTACAAAAAATAACGAAGGAAATTCCAAGCAGATTTTACTACAAGTACCCCTAGCATGCAAAGGGTTAAAACCATTAAAGTCAGTTGTCAAATACCTATATACTCCGTTTCCACTCCGAGGGGATTTTAATTTGATGGAAAGACAATTTGACCCTATGCCATGCTAGGGATGCAGTCATAATATACTTCCTCTATGGGTGCAGTGCAATAAAATATTGTACGCATAAAAAGTTTGATTTGTGACACTTTCAGAGGTGTATGTTATGGTCATCTATTAGTATAGTAAAACTCTTTTACTGCAATATCGCCAAAAGAATAATCTGCTCCCTTATTATGTATTTACTGTGCTTATAGGCCGTGTCATACAAGTTGGCAGAAATGAAGTTAGCTACAAGCTGCGCAATATCCAGTCAACGCGCGGCTTTGTGTGAGCTTCAGTCTGGATTGGATATTGTGCAGCTTGTAGCGAACTTCATTTCCGACAACTTGTGTGACGCAGCCTAAACTTAGTCATCTTTTTGAATGGAACAGCAATTTTTTTTTGCGATTTTGCAATTGGCCCCATAGTAAAAGTTGTTTGTAAGGATGAGCTTATAAACCTCTGGAAGTCCCTTCCCTGTACAGTAAAGTGATAAATTATTAATATTGTTATTTTTATTCTGATGCTTTTCATTCAAGTCCTAAGATTATAATCATAAGGATAATTATAATGAATTTCAAACACACTCTTAGTTATATTTATTACAAAAACTCAACTCAGAAAATCTCACTTATTTACTTAGTGCATAGGCAAAAAATGTGTGGAAAATAATTACAATTTTACTCTACATATTTCTAGCACTAGAAATATTATCTCTTTCTTCGTCTTTCCTTAGTTTATAAGGTCACTTAAGTATTAGTAGCAGCATGATACAATGGCCTTAACTTTATCTTTTAAGAAAGGCAGCTTGTGTATAAACTTCTGTCTTTGAATACATAACTCAGCTGTATCTTAAAAATGGTATACATTTTATTGGTCAGTCATTTACATCAACAATATCTCCACTTATTTGTCAATAGGTTTGAACTGAGTCCACAGTTTCTCAAACTCCTCTCTTAGTCCACTAACAATCGCAGGCTTTGATGTAACCAACACATTTTCCCAATTACCGTTGAGAGCCTGTGTAGTCCAATTCAATGAACCAATCATAATAAATGGTACAACACTACTGTCTACTATATCAGGTGATGCGTCAATAATGCAGAACTTGTGGTGCATGAAGTTAGTTGACTTCATCCATCGGAGCTCAATACCCTGCTTTTCTATTCGCTTTGTAGCTGACCCAGTTGCATATGCCATGTCAGCATCGACGATAAATCTTATCTTAACCCCTCTGCCTTGAAGTTTCTGCATTAAATGAGCGATGTCGCAGTTAGTTATCATGTACATGCAAACATCTAAAGAGTAGCGAGGCAAACTCAAATACGTTAACAGGCGGTCCATACTCGGATGAATTAGTGATTTAGAATATTTGCTCGAGATCAATTCAAATTGCTGAGGCGGTGAGAATATTATCACATCATTTATTTGTTTCTTGCGAGCGGGACGTTCTGGCTTTTTCTTTTTTGAGAGCAGGTAGACAGTTGAAGCAAATCCGATGAGAATGAAGATAGATAGGTTTTTTATGTAACTTAGGTCCATGTTTTCAATTGCTGAAGCAAGATCCGTATTTTATTGACTTCCTTTTGTTATTGTTACTTACTTGCAAGTTGTTTTAATGAAATTAAAGTACCTAATCCGAATTCAAAACAAAGATGCATCATGCATGCATGACCAAAAGTCAAAACAAAACAATCAAACAAAATACAAGATAATTATGTCAATTATTGAAAGATGTCAACTTCGTCCGTCAATTCTTAAATCTCTCAACGTCAGATCATAAAAGTGTCCAAAAATTGTTTGCTTTTTTTTTTTTAATTAAATAATTCGCCCATATTGGACAGGCTAAAGCCTTTAAGGCCATACCGCCTCGTCATATGTAGGTATTTAATCTTCTGACTCTTCTTCTTAGTAAAGCAGTGGAGACTTTACTAGAAGCTTCGATGGAGTTTTGAAGACAACACGAAAAGACATGTTTTACCACGTTATACTACTTGCCTACACTCATGCTCGTATTTCAGATATTAATAAATGAAACACCACAACTTTTACACTATTAATACTGATAAAAACACAAGTTTGAGAAAATTATACAATGCGGCGACATGATTTTCTCGCGTTCCCGCCAAAACTCAAAAAACTCAAAAATTGTTTGCTTTCTAGCCAGTGTTAACAGCTTAGCGCTTTCGGCGCCAGATCTAACAATTTTTTTAGCCTAAAGCGCGTTTTAGCGTGTTTTTGAAACAATATAACAGTAGCGCAAAACAACGAACGTGTTATTACTTTTTTTTTTACAAAAACACTGAAATGCTCTTATTATATTATATCGCGATATAGTAGCTATAAAAGTGTTTTCATATAGAGTTGTTGGAGCCGATATATATAGGCGATAGTTGAAAGTATGTCAAAATTCAGTTGCACTATCGATAGCATTGATACTATAGAAACTTATGCTATCGTAGTCATGGTATTTTTACTATTTTTATTGGTAGTTAGTAGTGTTTTTTTAGTATTTTTATTAATACTAGCGATAGTGATAGTCTATTTCATTCTACCTATACTCTGATGCTGAGATAGAGTGTCTGGGCCATGAATCCATGATTGTGTTTAAAAATAAGTAACGAAATTTTTAAGCATCACATCACAAATGCCATACTGCATTTTCGATAAAAACTAACCTTTAAAAAAAGTCACTATTCTATTTATAACATTCTGGATCACGTTTTGAGGGGAATATACGACATATATTATATCACCCTTTTATCATTGATTCGAGCCAATCAGAGCATTTTTTCGTAATACCAGTCGTCGCCGTCGTAGGTACCATTTAGCGCGTTTTTGACGTGCTGAACTGCTGATGGCGCATTTTCGCCAAAAGGAATAGGCAGCACTGTTTATAGCTTTGCTAAAATATACGTAGGTAGTATCTATAGTAGTCTGTGGCTAAAATAAACAAAATATTTGCTTGAACTGAGAAAAGCTAGAAATCCCAATAAAATTCATTATTTGAAATGAAATAAAACGATATTGATAACGTATTCATTGCAAGCTGTGACTGTTCTGCTGTGAATAAAACACCGAAACATGACGCTAACTTTAGGCCGCGGTCTCCTAATGCTTATCTTCTTCGGAGCTGCTTCATTCGCGTACCGGTACATAGCTTCAAAAAAGAAGAGACGTCCCCGAGCACAATCCATCAATGAAGTCTTAACGTTCGTGGACGCGGCGCCGTCGGACAAAACGGAACATTACGGTCCACGGCCCTTACTTCATCCAAGCACCGAGCGCATTCTATACTACCTGAACCTTTCTCGCTTTACCGTCGACATCTACATGGAAATGATAACCAGCCTAGATGTCGCCTGTCAGCTAATCGACCTTCACCTTCGAGGAGTCAAATTACGAGTCATTGTTGACCCGGATATGGCCTATACCCCTGCATCTGGTGTTCAGTTATTAGAAAAGCAAGGAGTTAATGTGCGGTTATCGACTAGGGACTCTATGATTCGGAACTTTTGCTTGGTTGATACATCATCTGTGGACTCGGTGCCATTTATAATGTTTGGATCTCCACCCTGGTCGCTAGAAGCCCTCTCTGGTGACAATAACGAAATTGTTCTTGTTACATCTAGAGTTGCATTCATAGATGTATTTAAAGAAGAGTTTGAAAGAATTTATGCTGCTGCTATCTAATCTTTTAAAGAAATATTAGTGGGAGGTAAGCACACAAAATGCAAGTACTAAACACTGATTTTTCAGTATGAACAACCACCATGATAATGTATCATGGTGGTGTACAACACGTACCCTAGAGTCAGTCAGCTAAGTTGCTTTTTTTTCATGAACAAGTGCAGCTATCTGTGCCTGGCGTGTTGTGCTGAGTTCGAAATGTAGGCAGGAGAAAACACACATGTGTGGCTTTTCTGTGAAAAGTAGGTACCTCGGTTAATGTTTTAACTGGCTCAATAAATATAAATGACATATTTGTATGACTGTAACACATAACACATGTGTACAAACATAAATATTAAAATGCCAAACAGCACAGTAATAAGTTTGTTTTAGACTTAGCATGTTGATTTGTTGTTACCATTTAAAGGAAATGAGATTCAAAATTAGAATTGCAAACTAATAACTTCTAATTTATTATACTAATTATATTTTTTATTTTTATAACAGGTAATTGTTACAGGTCTATTATTTGTTCTTAAAAACTAGATAATTGATCTCTATAATGTATATCTGTAAATTCTGTCTATCTGAAATAATTTTCATTTTGAATTCTAATGAGCTTAGTTAGAGTGTAATAACAGGCTTTTATAAGAGGCTAGTCATTAATATTGTTTTTGTCAATAACTATACACCTAGTTATACAGCAGAAACTCTGAGAAAATCCCATGTAGGAATAAAGGTGCTGCTCAAACTTTATCAGTTCCTTGTTTTAGTATTAAAGTATTCTTAATTAAAAGTTATAGCCCGGGAGGTAAGCACAAAAAATAAAAGAAGCTTTCTTAAAGCTGAATTTTTGGTATTCCATTATGGTGGTATTCCCGAAGTCAGTCAGCTGGGTTTCTTGGCGTTTAGTAGGGATATCAATTTGATTAAAAAAATAAATGAATATCTTGCAACTACTAAAAGCTGAAAATTGATGTATGGGTAGAAAAATAATTTAAAAAAGTTTTATAACAGTCAACCTGAAAAATGTAACAGGGCCTGTCAGTCAGGCTTTAAAGTAGAGCTGACTGACTCCAGGGTATTGTTGTACACCACCATGATGATGTTATACCAAAAATCCAGCTTTTAGAAAGTACATGCATATTTTGCGCTTACCTCTCGGGATATTACAGTAAATGAAAAATCTGTGCAACTGAATGACAAATACATGATGTAATGAAATTAACAATCCATCTTTTATTTTTATAATCCACCATGTAATTAGTGCCTTAAAAATATTACAAAGCTTTTAGAATTCGGAATCTATATAATAATACAAAATAAATGTGAAAAGAAAACATTTGAAGATTTTAACTACCTATGAATAAGTTATACTTTATAAATCTAGCGAATTCTACAGTAAATATTATTCTTATTAGCTTACAGATATTAAAACTTAGATATCACATAGATTGAGTAATTTCAGGATCAATACTTTTTAAACATAATTGTCCTAGTCAAATCTAAGTCATAGCAAAAGAAAATGCCATAATAATAATTGATTGGTCAGTTGGTCTTCTCCATTTACACCTGGTTTAAAATTCTTCAATTTCTTGATATCTTCATCTCACTCTTTCATGATCCAAAAACAAAAAACTATGTACTGGTCTACGTAGTTCTAAAAGGAACTCTTTGTTTACTGTTGTACTCCAAAGATGATGATGGAGTGTTAGGTGGTGCAAACTGCAGCCAAAGTTTCTCAAACTCTCTTTTATAAAATTGTACTATTTTAGGTTCAGACATCACAACTACACTCTCCCAATTACCACAAAGGGCTTGGTTCGTCCAATTCAAGGACCCCGTCATAACAAATGGGACAACTTTACCATCTATATCAGGAGAAGCATCTATGATGCAAAACTTATGGTGCATTATATTTTCAGACCTCATCCAACGTAATACGATTGCATCTTGCTTGTAAAGTCTCTTCGTCTCTGATTTATTTTCAAATGCCGTATCAGCATCGACAATGAACCTGATTTTTACTCCACGGTAGTGAAGCTTCTGTATCAAATAAGATATTTCTCGATTACTCAACATGTACATACAGATGTCTAATGTGTAACGAGGCTGACTCAAATAGTAAAGAATGCGATCAGTGCTTGGCGAAACCTTTGATCGGAATACAGAATACTTGCTTTCTACCCATGCAGCCGATTCCGAAAACGTTATTACTTCGTTGATTTGTTTCGTATTTAGCTTTTTCTTTCTCCATGCTAGAAAGCGGTAAACTGTGCGCGATAATAATGCAATTGTTACTATAGCAAATAAAGTTTTCCGGTAGGCGAGCGGGTTCATGTTGTCAGCTATTTTGTCTGATTTTGTTGTTATTCCTGTTTAATGGACAAGGGTTGTGATTGATTGTCTTAGCCACTGCTGCACTGCAATAGTGTCGCATTATTTTATTGGATTCTCAGGTTTTTGCTGCCGATTAATCGAATCAATTTGAATGAACAGTCAACCAACAGACCAAAATAAAACGAGCAAAACAGCTGCTAGGTAGGGTGAACAATGCTAATCTGCTAAATTCCCCACGATCCTCAAAATACATATAACATAATAATTCGACAAATTATTTAGAAATGTCACTTGTTTCTCAACTTCTACTCGTAGAACTGAAAAAAAAAGGATTTTAAATTATTCGCCTCTTATCAAATAAGTATCTCTCGTTACTTAACATTTAAAATAACTATTCTTATCGAAATTCCCGAAGATGTACAAACTAGCTGTAATTTAGGGGAATTTTTATAGACTGGTCACACTAATTAGCAGATAATGACATTTTTAAACTGTCAAAATTGTTGTCAATGTCAGTTATGTTACACTTGTTTTTTTTTTTTTGGCAACAACTATTGTTATGTCGCATACTTCGTAATTATGTCGAAACTCAGAAATCTCAGTATCGTCAAATCTAAACGTTTGAAAAAGCTGAATGTTTTTCTTTTCGAATTGCGGGTTACCTACTTAATAAAAGTTGTTCACGGCGCCTAATGGCCCGAATCACCCTTAGATATCCTATGCGAATGATCTTGTTAGTTTAGATACCTATATTGAATTAAGTATATCACATAGATGAATATTATTAATTCACCTGAAAACTCAGTCGATGTGAAACTAACTATCTTTCTTTCTGGAAATCACAAGATAAAAATACAAAATAGCGCCCCTTTTCAACCGACTTTCAAAGACGGCGAAGGTTTTTGTTTGATATAATTATGTAGGTATAATCTGCGCCATTCAAGTCGGCGGATGGGAAATGAGGCGCAGAACGCTGCGCAAAAGGCAAAATATAGGTATGCGCGGGAGCCAGAGAGACGAGACGCCGGGGCACACCCGCCCACCAACCTCACGCCTCCCGCACGCTCCCTACGCCCGTGCTCACCACTACGCCACGCGGCTTCGGCATTGTGCACACATGCGCGATAATTAGCGAATCACGGCGAAGTGTCATCTGCGGCTAACTTCTCATCCGCCGACTTGTGTGGCGATACTTATACGTGGGTACTTAATCGAACACAATGATAATTATAATATCAACAGTACTTACAGAGAGAGGGCAGCAGTAGGTAGTTTTGCGTGGATAGGAATAGGAGATAAGGAGGCCTAGGTACGAAATAAAAATACGGTTTGCGTATTTTCTTACAGTTTATTCTAAAATTAATAAAACTCTTTTTACATTCATAGCAATGCCATAATATTAGTCATCATAACGGTATATTATTCAAACTGAAATCGTGTGGTCGGAGTCGCAAATTCAAATTATAGGAACTAGGGTGAGCCGCAGGCAGTGGGGCAGTGTATCCACCAATCAGAGAGCAGGATCCGTAGCTGTTATCCGAAGACCCGCTATAGCCAACCATGCCTTGGCCCATGAGAGAGTTAGAATTAGGCACATATTGCCTGTTTCCAACGTTTTGCATCATGAGGGAGTAGTCATTTTGGTATAATCCGCTGTTAGCGATGGGTATGCTCAAATTTAAGTTCAAGTTGTTGGCTTGGAAGTGGTGAAGCCAGGGTTCTTTGGTGTTTCTGGAGTAGTCTTGTCGTGGGTCTTGGTGAGGGATGCCGATGGGGACGGGGATGGGCTCAGGGGAGCTTTGGCTGGTGTTGCTTCGATGGCTGGACATGGCTGATCGTTCGTTCCGGCGAAACTTGGCACGTCTGTTTTGGAACCATACCTGTGAATAATATAGAAGATTTTGAGCTGCCATATGGTTTTTGTTTGGCAAAGTCGACATGAAAATAACACACTTTATTCTGTAAAAGTATTTAAACTCTCCAAAAATCATACACTGGCTAGGCTATAGACCAACCTAAACAACCAACCAACCTAGATATAATCGTCATTGCCCAATAAATTGTAAGACGTCGTCGAAATGTCGATACCTGAACAAAAAGGGCTAGGTAAAAATAATGGAATAAATGTAATACTTTTCTACGGTTCTAAAAGGCATTGGCTTTTCTTAATTAGCGCAAGGAATATGAAATGTCAAATCTATTAGGAACGCTTCCCGATAAAAGCATATTGTTTTCTATTCGATTCATCGTCAATGTTTGGTTTTCGACCCATAAGGTTAATTTTTAAAACGGGTTGTAGCAACGGAACCTGTAAATCTTGATTCAAGTAATAGTTATTAACTATACTTATACATAATATTAAGATTACCTGCACTCGAGCTTCAGTCAAATTGACCCTCGCCGCCAGATCTTCCCTGACAAACGCGTCAGGATAATGAGTCTTCTCAAAAACCTTCTCCAAAGCCGCAAGCTGCTGACTCGTGAACGTAGTCCGGTTCCGCCTCGGCTTCTTCCGCTCGTCCTTGCCCTCTCTCTCTTCCTCGGACTCCTTCTTGTCTTCCTTCTCTTTCGATTTGTCCTCGTATTTTCTGCGCATGTCTTCGTATGCTAGGTAGTCGACGGGTTTTATATATGGCTGGCGAAGGTCTTTCTGGTACCTGCAAAAATAGAATTCGGTAAGATAGAATCAGAATGTGGAGCTGTAACAGTCCAAAACTTTGAATGGTAATGGACAGTTATCGCTATGTCAAAACCCCTTCTGATTTTATGAGTCATCAGATTTCCATTTGAATGGTTTGAATCAGGCTTTTCTCAAGGTATTTAATCATCTAGAAATTCTAGATCAAATCTCTATCTAGATAGTACCTAATGTCATATTGAGCGGAATAACTGGCTCCAGGGGACCAGCTATCTATTTTTGTCCACCCTTTAATAAATGAAATGTAGGTAAGTATTCAATTTCAAGGTTTCTGGGGTGAACACACCCTAGAAATTTATTTATTTCTAGGTGAGCTAGGCCCACCCGTGTGTTCCTCCCCTCCTATAGTTACGCCCATAGGAGTTACAGCTGAAGCGAGTTGACTCGTGGCATTTGATTTTTTGGATCTAAGTTGCCATTAAAAGGATTAGAGAATTTAAAAAAAAATGCTAGACGTGGGTGTGCAATAATGTTACCAAGAGAGTTCATGAATTCTGGTTTAGGCTTAGAGTATGGTGAGATGATTGAGTGGTGACTTGATGAGTCTGACTCCAAATTATTTACTATAGGTGCAGTTCGAAGGGTGCCTAAATTGGGATCGCGTGTTCAATGAAAAACGTTTGTTAGTTTAAGTACGTGCGCTGTATTTGCGCTCTGGCCGAAGACTGCCAGAGCGGTGCAACGATGAAAATTATTACATAATAATACTTACGACTAAACATGCGTGTGAGTGGAAGGGATGTAGGCGGTAACCTAGCCCTACATCTACATCCCCCTTAAAAAAAAATGAAAAAAAATATTGACATTGTTCCACACAAATTTAAAATTTGACACAATATAATCATGACAATTAAAATTATGTAAACATAAAGATTGATTACTAGTACACAATATAATAATATAACAATTAAATTTTTTGTAAACACAACGATAGACAAGAAATACAAGAATAAAAACAACATAGAAGTTATACAATACTCGTAGTACCTAAATGCTTAAATTACACACTAAAAATAAAAATTGTGGTTAGGTATACGGTTAAATGCAAGTGTTATATGTAAAACAAATTATATGTAAAAAAAAAATTGTTTGTTTTTTGTTTTTAATAAAAATTGTCTGCACAATGGTGTCTTTTTATTTTCGTTTGGTTTTTTCGCGCACTTCACTACACAGTTTGGCACTGAGGGGAGGAAGAAAAAAACTAGGTTTTAGACCGTGAATACGCCCTGCACCGGTGGTTGATGTGGCGCGGGCGCGGCGTGGGCTGCCGCGACCCGCTGTGCGATGATGCAGGACACCCTTTTGTCGACCGCCGCCTTGATTCGCTTCTTGCAGTATCTCCAGGCGATGTACATGATGCCGGAGGTTACCGCGGCGCTGACGATGACGACGGCGGCCAGCGACATTTTGTGTGACTCGTCGTTGTGGTCGCCGGTTGCCGCTGCTTGTGGTGCAGCTCCGGCGGCGTTTTGCACCACGACGGTTTCCTTTGATGGTGGATGGCCCATGATGCTGTGTGAAGTGCGGTGTGCTTGTGCAGGCTCGTAGTGCGGTGACGAATGCACGTGTGACTCGTCCCGTTGGTCCGGTGTGCTAGGTGCGCGAGGTATGCGCGGGAAGCGATTCGGCTCATATGTCGAACCGAACCGTCTTCTTGACCGTGCGACCGGATCGGGTGACGTGAGGCGTTTTCGGCGAAACGATGGCTGTGGCTGGCTGTTTGGATAAGGTGGTGTCATGTTGTTCCGCCGTAGGCTTGCTTGTGGTGTTGTTTGACTCGTGAGACCTACTAGAGATAACATAAGCAGGTTTGAGCCTATCGAGCGAAATAACGACATCCCGAGTCCCTATGCGTATGGTATAATATTTTTGGGCCCTACTGATGACTTTAAAGGGGCCTGAATAAGGTGGCGTAAGGGACTTGCGGGCTTCTTGTCTCACGAAAACGAATTCTGCGGTCTGGAGGTCCTCGTGTATAAATGTCTGCTTGTGATTGTTGGGTACCCTGGACTTAGGTGCGAGTGAAGATAACGTGTCCATTAATCTCTGTGTGAATTCCGTCTCGTTGATGTTGTTTGACTTTGCAGGATCAATAGGTGTCAAGAAATCTCCAGGAATTCTTATGTTATGTCCGAACATCATTTGTGCGGGGGTGTAACCACTGTCCTTTTTCACGGCCGATCTCAGGCCTAGTAGGACCAGTGGTAGTTCCCGCGCCCATTGGGTTGAGTCAGTGCAGCGTGCCATAATAGCTGCTTTAAGTGTACGGTGTACCCGTTCAATTTGACCGTTTGCTTTGGGATTGTATGCGGTTGTGTGGATTTTTTCTATGCCGAGTTTTTTTGTTAGTTGGGTAAACAGCTGTGATTCAAACTGACGGCCTTGATCTGTCGTGACCTTGACTGGACAGCCATATCTTGCAATCCAATTTTCTATGAATTTATCCGCTACAGTTTCCGCGGATATGTCCTTAATTGGTATGACTTCCGGCCACTTTGTTACTCTGTCAATCATGGTGAGACAGTACTTGAAGTCTTGCGAAGGTGGTAATGGACCTATCAGATCAATATGACAATGTGATAGCCGAGTTGATTTTTCGAATTCCCCGAGTGGAGTCACGGTATGCCGTTGTATTTTAGCCTTCTGACAAGGTATGCAGCTTCTCACGTATCTAGTTACGTCGCCGTTCATACTTGGCCAAAAGTACCTATCCGCTACAAGGCGTCGGGTTGCAGCGACTCCCGGGTGGCTTAATGTGTGAGCGCTTCTTATCGCTTGCTCTCGGAATTCGCGTGGTAGGTATAGGCGTGCCTTTTGTGTCGAGGACTCGAACATGAGTTTGTGATTCGAGTATGGCACGGTGAATGTTTTGAATTGTAGATTGGGACTTTGCTGTAATTGTTTTAACTCCACGTCTTCCGATTGTTTTTGTTGGAGTTGATCATAATCGAATGTATGAGGTAACTGTATTTCCTGAATTCTTGAAAGAAAATCAGCTGCGTTATTTAGTTCACCTTCAATGTACTCGATTTTATTGCAAAATTGTGCAATAAAATCGAGTTGCCGTAGTCGTCGCGGTGAATCATTTTTCGACTCTTTTTTAGATAACGCGAATGACAGCGGCTTATGGTCCGACAGGACGGTGAGCTCTCTCGCCTCGATTGTGTACCGGAAGTGCTTGATGGCGAGGTATATGGCTAAAAGCTCCCTGTCGTAGGTGCTATACTTCATCTGTGCTGTAGTGAGCTTTTTTGAGAAAAATGCTAGTGGTTGAAGTTGTCCGTTTTTTTGTTCGTGAAGTGCCCCGCCGATGCATGTATTGCTCGCATCCGTTATCAAAATTAGTTGGGCGGACGGATCCGGGTGCGCGAGCATTACTGCGTCGCGGATCATTTGTTTACATTTGTCGAATGCTTTGATTGCGTCATCCGTCCAGATGATTTTTGTTTTATCTTTTCGTTTGGAGTTGTGTAGGTATTGGTCTAATATGCTTTGTGTTTCTGCCGCTTTAGGAATGTTGTTGCGGTAGAAATTGATAAGACCAAGGAAACGTCTTAGTTCCTCTATTGTTTCTGGCTGTTTGTACTCTGTAATAGCCTTGACCTTTTCTTCATCCGGTCTGATACCGTCACAGGTGACGTGGTAGCCGAGAAATTTGAGCTCTGTCTTGCCGAATTCACATTTGTTTGTGTTGATAGTGATTCCGTATTGATTGAGTCGTTTGAAAACCTCTTCCAGGTCTTGCAGGTGACTAGCATGGTCATATGATGCGATTAAAATGTCGTCGAGATAGGAAAACGTATTTTTAGTGGATTTGAGAACTTCGTTGATGAATCTTTGGAAACTTTGTGCTGCGTTGCGTAAGCCAAAACTTAGCTTCAAAAATTCGAAACTTCCGAATGGTGTTACAATCGCTGTTTTGGGAATGTCTTCTGGTGCTACGGCTATGGCGTGGTAGGCGCGTCGGATGTCAATTTTTGACATTATTTTTTTTCCTTTTAGGATATATGTGAAATCCATGAGTCTAGGGATGGGGTAACGATCGGGCTCCGTGATGGCGTTTAAACGCCTGTAGTCGCCGCACGGTCGTAACTCTCCGTTTTTTTTGTTGACTACGTGTAATGGGTTGGCCCATGGACTCGTTGATGGTCTGCATATGCCGAGGTCCATCATGCGTTCGAATTCTTGCTTTGCTGCTTTGTACTTCTGTGGGTTGAGTGGTCGCGGTTTTCCGTACACTGGTGGGCCTCGTGTGATAATGTGATGTACCACGTTGTGTTTGGGTGTATTTTTGAATGACTCGGGTTTGGTAATGTCTGTATACCGAGCTAATATTTGATGATATGGGTCGGCGGTGTTTACCGTGCTGATAGTTTCGCTGTTTTCATTTGAAAGCTGTGCGCTTCGTGCGATGTTGGTAATTTTATCGACCAACCTCCTACCATGTAAATCGATCATTAGTCGATTCTCGGCCAAGAGGTCGGCTCCTATAATTGAACGTTTTACATCCGCCAATATGAATGTCCAACGTATTGGTCGTCTGAGACCAAGGTCGAGTGTGATTGTCTTTTCGCCGTAAGTTTTGATGGGTGTGCCGTTGGCACCGTATAAGGAATAGTCGGATGCCGGTTTATGTGTTTTCGTGCATGCGAGTACTGAGACATCCGCTCCCGAATCGATCAGGAAACGCATCCCAGTTGATTTGTCCGTGACACACAGGCGATAAGACGCGCCAGCACCAACGCTCGCCACGGTTGGTGCTGACTTTAGTTTAACGCCTTTTTTACACATTGGTCATCTCCGCATTTGGTAGCTGCATCTCCGTAAATGTAGTGGTAGAAGCATTTGAAATTCGCATCTCCCGGTTTCGCCTTTTGTGCTCTATATTTTTCTTGGTTTACGCGAGCGCGGGAGCTGGAGCGTGCTCGGTGCCTTGATTGCTGGTTTTGTTGACGCCTGGCTAGCAGTGGTTCGAACCGGCGCCCCATTGCTGCGATTTCTTGGGATAATGCTGCAATTTGTTCGTGAATGTTGGTTGTAACTGGAGATGATGACGACGGTGCTGATGCCAATGTGTTGGTGACGTGTTGTCTGTTTATGTTGCAAACTTCGGTGCGTGACTGCTCCAATATCTTATCTGCTATGGTCGCGATGTCGTCTAATTCTACTTTGTTGCAGGCTGCAATGACTGCCCTTACGGTGCTGGGTAGTCTTTTTAGCCATAGTAATTTGATTGTGTCCTCTTGGATTTTATTTCTGCCTAACTCCTTCATTTTGCGTAGTAATTGCGATGGTCGCTGGTCTAAGCTCTATTTCGGTGAGTAATTTTTGCAGTTGTATGGTTTCCGATTCTTCATACGCATTAATTAGCCTAGCTTTGAGTGTGTTGTATTTGTCATGCTCGGGAGGGTGCTCTAAGATGTCGCTAACTTGGCTCAATTCGTCTCGCCCTAGCTTAGCTATCACTAGTTGGTACTTACATAAGTCTCCCGGTTTCTGTGGTGCCATGACTGCCTCGAACTGGTGGAACCATAGTCGCGGCTGCGTTGTCCAGAAGTCGGAGAGGCGCGTCTGGATGGTGACGGCGCCTGCGGTGAGGTCCGCGGTGGTGCGGCTGGTGGTGGGCGGCGGTGGTGGCGGCGGCGCGCCTGCGCCTGCCGTGCTCTGCCCCATGAGCAGCTTGATTTGTTGGTCTTCGTGGGTGGTGGCCATGGTTGGTGGAGAGCGCTTGGGTTGTTTGGTGATCACAGATATGATTTGCGCGGCGCGACCAACGTACGGACGTCGGGTTCACCAATTTAGGCTTAGGCTTTTATGGTGAGATGATTGAGTGGTGACTTGATGAGTCTGACTCCAAATTATTTACTATAGGTGCAGTTCGAAGGGTGCCTAAATTGGGATCGCGTGTTCAATGAAAAACGTTTGTTAGTTTAAGTACGTGCGCTGTATTTGCGCTCTGGCCGAAGACTGCCAGAGCGGTGCAACGATGAAAATTATTACATAATAATACTTACGACTAAACATGCGTGTGAGTGGAAGGGATGTAGGCGGTAACCTAGCCCTACACTGGCATGTCTGCTCGTATCCAGTCATCTGTCGTCTAGCAGTGAGGTGGTGTAACCTGAGGAGGTGTGAGGAGACTATCTTCCGGGCATTTGATCATCTAGGATAGGTTTCCAGCTCGAAGCTACTTTGGGCTAACTGGTCGTCCATGTGAAGGTTGAGTTAGGATAATTGAGCATAAAGGAGTATTACTCCGGGCAAGGAGTTGTGCCCGGGGATAGCTATCCGACAACATTAGGCCTTGATATGGTTCGGCCGTCGCTGTAAATTTCGTTTGCGCGAAGAAGGTCTCGGCTTGTGATTGGCTGAGCTTAGTTCCGCGAGGCGCGCGTACATGGTGGCGCCGCATGCCGCATTCGCTACACTTTAGCATAGACGAACCATATCGTCGTTGACTTTAGGTACCGATGCTGAAGAATAAGATGCTAGATTCCTAGAAGTATTACCAAGAGAGTTCATTCTGATATGATTGCTCGTATCCAGTCATCTGCCGTCCAGCAGTGAGGTGGTGTAACCTAAGGAGGCTGTCTTCGTGACATTTGATCATCTGGAACAGGTTGCCGTCGGAGTAGGAGGAGTTGTACTTGGTATCGAGTGGTTTGGTAGCTCGACCTGCTGGAACATCTGGCAAAGAAATGGGGAATACATTACCTACTGCAGTGGCAGAGACTTGATGGACGAAGTACTTTTCTCAAATAATGCGAGGAAATTAACTTCATTGAGGAATCTCAGGACCTATCGATGACAACATAGCCTACACTACTTAGTTAAAAAAAGGTAGGTAAGCTGTTTTGTTCTGGGCTCCTGGTACTTTAGTCCTTCATTTCTTCTTTTATTTTTTAAATATAGGTCAAGCCTTTTTTGAATGTGATTTGATTTTTAACTTTTTTTAGTTTGATAACTAGGTTAACAAGTTCGTAAGTTCGTACCTATAGGCCGGGTGGCTAGCCCCGGTATCAGACTTTTAGGCCACCTGAAGACCTCTGATATGGCTAAACGGTTAAAACAATCGGAACCTTCAATTTAACGTGTCGTCCGAGCCACGGTAGCGCTCAGTTTGAAAATGCCACCCGCGGTCACCCTTCCAAATACTGACCGTGCGGAAAGTTGCTTACCTAATTTCGGTGATCGCTGACAAACAAAATAGGTTATTGATGGTTCCATTTAAATTCTATCGAACTCGGCAGAGCCGTTTTCGAAAAACCAACAATAATCCAAAATTGTGGGTATGCCCCAATTCCAGCGAACTATACGAATTTTGTAAGTTTGATTGAAATCGGTGTTGCCATTTATAGCAAACAATTAAATTATATTGTTGTTGGACTAAAAGATCGTTCCATTTCTAGGGTTCCGTAACCAAAGGGTAAAAACGAGACCCTATTACTAAGACTCTGTTCGTCTCTCTGTCTGGCAGTCACCAGACTGTATCTCATGAAGTTTAATAGCTGTACACCACAACGTTGTAATTTTCACCGATGACGTATTTCTATTGCCGTTATAACAACAAATATTAAGAACAGAAAAAAAAACAAATATTTAAGAGGTGCTCCTATACAACAAACCTATTTTTTTTTTGCTGTTTTTCGCTCGACATTAATAACGGTGACAGGTAGATGCTTGAAATATTCATTTCAAAAATAAAAAATTAGATTAAAATAAAAATTAAAACTATTTAAATTTATTTAAAAATATTTTAACTAAATTATAACTACCTATTCCCATACTTACTAGGTAGAAATGTATTTTTTTGCTTGCTATAAATAACCGCAACAGAAAGATACTTGAAATATTCACGTTGTAAAGTTATTCCGTTCAAAAATAAATACATAGGTAGTTAAAATATTATACGAGTATATTAAGCGGGGCTTCCATACGGTACGGAACCCTTCTTGCGCGAGTCCGACTCGCACTTGGCCGATTATTAAATTACACGACAGATTTACACAAAAATGCGTAAAAGATTTTTTTTGTATTTTTTATGTCCGTCTGTCCGTTTGTTTATGACACAATACCGGTCATCTCGTTTCAGGGCAAGCTGGGGCGGGCAGCGCCGGTGGCGGCGGCGGGCGGTGCGTTGTGTAGATCTTTGTTCAGTCGGCGCGCGCAGCCCTATCGCTTACACCCGCACGTGGAAACGGTTTTTACGCTTCTTCGAACATGAGAAGCTACTGTTTGCGGTAGGTAGATGTAAAAGCCTTGTACTTATTAACCAGACTGTGCACTAACATTTTTTGTTTAGCCAAATTGAGGTCTAACTGCATAGCTTTAAGGTAGCTATTTCCTTAACAAGTTGTTAGGCGGAACTAGTCGGAGCATGAGGGTCTCTTGGTGGCTGTGTCCTTGTCTGACGTCTTAAATACGTCTAACGTTGAAAGAGACACCGCTACCTTGGAACCCGCTGACTTAGACCGTTTTTAGGGTTCCGTACCCAAAGGGAAAAACGGGACCCTAATACTAAGACTTCGATGGTCGTCTGTCCGTCTATCTGTCACCGTGCTGTATCTCATGAACCATGATAGCTAGGCAGCTGAAATTTTCACATATGATGTATTTCTGTTGCCGCTATAACAACAAATACTAAAAACAGAATAAAATAAATATTTAAGGGGGGCTCCCATACAACAAACCTGATTTTTTAGACGTTTTTCGCTCTATATTATTATCAGCGAATAGGGCCTATTCTGTGATTATTATAATGGTAATTTAATATAATGTAATTTATTATAATGGTAATAGGTAGATGCTTGAAATTATTTTCACAGAATATTTAGTTTTATATTCACTTCAATAATAAATAATAAAATTAAAATAAAATAAATATTTAAGGGGGGCAGTATTTGGCTCCCATACAGTACGGAACCCTCCATGTGCGAGTCCGACTCGTACTTGGCTGATTATTACTGTCATTCGTGCGCAGTCTAGGCAAGTCTAGGGTAGATGCGGCTGTTAAGGCGATTGGATAAGCCAAATAAAATAAAAAACTTAATTTGATTCGTATTTTTGGTTTGACTAGGTTTTTGTCTGCGATCAGCGGAGTTAAGCAACGTTCCGCACGGTCAGTATTTGGATGGATGACCGCGGCTGGCATTTTACAACTGAGCGCTACCGAGGCTCGGATGACACGTTAAATTGTAAGTTCCCGGTTGCTTGGTGTCAACGTTTAGCTATGTCAGAGGCCTTCAGGCGGCTTAAAAACTCCACCAGCACGGGAAGTATGCCAAAGGGACTAATACTCTTTCCACCATTATATCCCCTCGAAGAGGAAAAAAAGTATGGATTGACAATGACATCTGACATTAAGAGTGGATAAAATGGTTTTCTCCCTTTGCCGTGCTACCCGGGCAGGACTAGCCTCTCGGCCTATACGAACTTTCGTTAATTCGTTAAAAGTCAAATTATTTAGTGTAACATTGGCCATTAAGTAAGTAGGTATGTATAGGGATCACATTTTACCCCATTGTACTGTACTAGCCTTTTTAATAGTCCACTGCAGGACGTAGGTCTACCCAAAAAGGGTGACCCCATTGCCCTAATAAAAAAAGTGGTAAGTACTTAGGTAGAGATCTTTTTATTTATTAGAGTATTATTTATTTTTTATTAGAGTAAAAAAAAACGAACAAATGATAGGTACAATTAAAATTAAGTAGGTAAAAACTAAAAGGAATCAGCTATTTTGTCACAAACTGGTGCTGATTTGTTTACAAGTGTAGGTAGGTAAGTAGATATATAGGTATCTCTTTCTCGTACAAGATTTTTTTGGAAGCCTCTAAAATGTTTTTTTACACAGTGTCTACTACAGCAGGCACATGTTTTTTTGTAAAATGACACAAACATCCTTAGTTATTGAATAAAAAATCAATTAAAGTTCTAAAAAAATAATAAATATAATTTTAAAGGAAGAACTTAAAACTTTGTAGGTACTTATGTATTTACCAACCAATAAAGAATCTAAATAGATATATTATAATAGACTTATTTAAATCTAACGAAACACTCAATTTACACAATCGCTTGGAACTTAGGAGGAAGATTTTCGGACTATTTTCGAAAAACCCTAAGTATAAATATTTATAAGCTTCACTAATTAAAACAATTATTCGTAAAACCTATTTTCCTTTTTTTCTTCTTAGATAGATACCTAATATAATATTCGTACTTACCTACTTAGGTATACTCATTAAGTAAATAATTATGTTAGCTTTAGAGGCCTTAGACTTTAGCAACCATCTTTTGTAATTAGGTATGTTTATCCGCAAGAGGATAAAGTAAAATTTAATTTAGAATATCGTGTGCACTAAGTTTGTGAATTCAAAACATTACTATACTCGGAATTTTAATTCGATTCCAGATTTGACATTAGCTACTGACATTTTTGACAGTACATTGTACTGTCAAAAATGTCAGTAGCTAATGTCAAATCTGGAATCGAATTAAAATTCCGAGTATAAACCTATGTTTACTTCTACCTTCATGGTGCCGAATTTACCATAAACCCTTTTTTAATTTGTTCAAAACTCAGACTCGGTAAAAATAATCGGCCAAGTGCGAGTCGGGTTCCGTATCGTATGGAAGCCCCCCTTTAATATATTTTATTTTAATGATTTATTTTTGAAGGAACTTATATTCTGTAGGTAAATATTTCAAGCATATTCAGATTCAATTTATTCATAAAATATTTCATTTACATGTCAACGATAGGTTTACATAATCACTATCTAGAACATATTCCTGTTGCCGTCATTAATATCTTATATTTTATTTTTATATGTAGTAGTTTTAAGCTATTTTCTGTATGTAATTAAGTGTAAAATAAGTAACGTTTTGGTATTTACTGTAAAGTTACTTATTAAGAAAATAAAGAATTTGAATATCGAGCATAAAAATCACGTTACATGTATGGGAACCCCCCTTAAATATTTATTTTATTTAATTAATTATTATATTATATTATATTAATGTGCTCATTTAAGTAAATATTCTGTAAATATTTCAAGTAGGTATCTGCCTGTCGCCTGTTATTAATATCGAGCGAAAAACGGCTAAAAATTCAGATTTGATGTATGGTAATAAAATATGTACCTATATTTAAGGTTGGCTCCCCTTAAATATTTTTATTTTTGTTTTTAGTATTTGTTGTTTGAGCGGCAACAGATAAATATCATCTGTGAACATTTTAACGTTCTAGCTATCACGGTTCATGAGATACAGGCCTGACAGACAGACAGACAGACGGACGGACAGCGAAGTCTTAGTAATAGGGTCCGTTTTTACGCTTTGGGTACGGAACCCTAAAAAGTACTTAGGTACACCAAGAAGGTTGGTGTACGTTTTTTTTATTTGCTCAGCGCGCGCCCCCCTTTTTTCACGCCATATTATTACTTTAAAGAAACTTGAAAACAAGTGAAAAACCTAAAAATGTTTTTTCAATTCAATTCTTCGATTTCTCGGTCATCAAAATTGAGCACGCGGTTAAAAAGAAACTTAAATTATAAGTAAATAAACCTACATACTTAAGTTCTAATTTTTACGGGACCAGCATTTGAACTAGGTACCACATAATATCAAGTCAGTATTCTGCATCGACCTGGCATCTTTTCTGTTTTTATTGATGGTATTCTGAATGAGCGAAAATTGAAAATAACTTACCTAAGTCACGTTACGAACTAATACTTAATAGGGAATCAATTTACATGGCAACTCCTCAAAATTAAACGAAAACTATATAATTATAAGCCCTCAGTGAGATGTTAAATCATTGTAAACCCTCATAAGTTTTTCTTTCATGACTTGACCTTGCGATGTTCCAAAAACAAGATTTAAAAAAAAAGAAAAGAATATTATTTTTAAGTAATTGGATTATTCATAGGCGATTAAAACATCTAAAATAATTTTACAGACATATTTAAGCGTTACATTATAATTTATAGATACCTATGTGTTATCATAAAAAACAACTCACCTTTATTTTGATCCATCGTACCGTCACAAAAATTGGCCACAAAATGAAAAACTAGACAAACAGTCTCTAAAAACCTCGACACTGTCACATTTGCTTAAAAACAAAATCTCTATCAAATACAAAATCCAATCGAACGTAGTCCAAGTAATTGTTATTAATTCACTACCTTATTGAATTACTTTATTTAATTAAATAATTCGGCTAACTCATGCTAATGTGCGGACTAATGGACTCTGTGCCGTGATCTGGCTTCGCTAAAACCAAGAAACATGTGTGCATGTCTGAAAAAATCCTGTAACCACTGAATACACCCCCTTGAAAACAGAAAGTCAATTCCACCTCTATATCTCTGTCATAAGACTTCAAATTTCGAACGCCAAACTTTTTAATTTAACAGATCCGATTAATGTCCTATCGCGAGTAAATAGAATCGATTTTGAAATGGAGCTGACTCGAGTGGGAGTTCTAATTTCAAAATTAGAATGAATGTAAAGGCGTGGCTTAGTGATGTCCCGCCTTTGTTTAAAAAAAGTAGTAAGGAAACGCGGGAAACGATTCGAGATTTGAGTTCAATAATTGACACGTCAACATGTATTATTTATGGAGGTTGAGGAGAGAAAATGAATATAAAGTTGCTAGATAATTGGCTTTGATAAGTTTATGCTGCAGCGGACGTTGTTGAAAGAAGTTTTTTACGAGCAACCAGATTTGAGTTGAAAAACAAAGACAAAAGTAATGTCTAGAATTTTAGATCTATCTTGATGTTGTGTTTAAACTTTTGCGATTTGAACACATTAATTATTATGTACTACGGGACTAATCGCGCACTAAAATTACGAGATAAATAAATACTTACCTCATCATCTGATCATCCCCGACGTTTCGACTTCGTTCGTTTCTGCATCGATCGATGCAACTCAGTCGAAACGTCGGGGATGATGAGTTTTCTTGATGTGTTTGACATAAATAAAATTAGTCTGAGTCTATGGTCTGAGTAGATACGGCCAGTACCTATTGTCTAAGGCGATAACGGTATTTCATAACCAACCATTCAAGAGTGCATAACGTCTCTATGGTCAGTTGTCATGGAAGAGTCAAGGCGATGGTTTCTTGCACGGTTTCTTGCCATCAGGAAGCCATTTTAGAATTCAGTTTGTTGGCCACTTTAATAACTACAGGGTCATTCAGTACCTACGGGTTTACTGATTGGAAATGACCTGATTCAGATTATTATTATGAACAACTTTTACTACGGGTCCACCCAAACCCGGACTTCGATGAAATACGAGTAAATCAGCTGTCCCACAAAAAACAGCAATTCTGAATTGAAAAAAATGTATGAAACAACTAATTATTTTCTCGATTTCCGGGTTAGCTAATAGTAAAAGCTGTATAATGACCACCCCTTTTAGCCCTGTAGGACATTCATTCAGGTCCATTGGTTGGTTGCAGTGCAGTTTTACGTACTCGTATTTGCCGCCAGTAGGCTGTTGAATTTTGCTAAGTAAACACTAGAGAGCATTTCGATCCCATCAGTCCTCCGTGCTATATAACACTGCCATATCAACTGGCCTATCCGTTAAGCTAGGTGGGTAATGGTTCATAGCCAATTCTAATTCATTTCTAATTCGAGCACATAGAGATTCCGAGTGATTTTCCAAGTCAATTTTAGAATGGCCGTATGTGGTCCACAAAATAACCGCATTTTAGTGAAAATGTTTGCGACAATTTGGTGAAAAAGCCGTATCTTTATAAAACGTAATTTTCATACCAAATATTTGTATGAAAAGGACAGCCACAAGCCGGCTTTTCACTCATTTTGGGTTATACTAGAGGGCCTGAAAGCCGTATATCACTGTTCCGAGTATAGCTCTCCCCATACCTCGTTAGGCTACTTGGAGCTTACCTATTAATAAAGCCCATTGTAAGAATAGAATAGAATATCATTTATACATTCTTACTTAATAAAATAAACAATAAATAAAAATGGTTCTACCATGGACGTCATAACAATTACAGTAGCTAGTTTTTTTTACTCTTATGTACCCTCACAAAAAGAAAAAAATATAGCTTGGATTACTGGCCCATATATATCCACCACGCTGGCCCAGTGTGGGTTGGTGGATTCACATACGCCATCGAATTTATTCTATGGACGTATGCAGGTTGCCTCACGATGTATTCCTTCACCGAAAAGCCTGTGGTGTGAAATTCCGTACATAAGTTCCAAAGAAACTCATTGGTACGGACTGGGATTGAACCCACAACCTCAAGAATGCCAGGCCAGCATTACAACCACTAGACCACCACAGCTTCCTCCATCCTCCATTTAATGATCATTTATATGTAAATAGTTACTGTTTATTTTTTCTAACTAAAGATATATAGCTCTCTACAATATTTCAGTGCCGATCGCTCGCGGCGCGTTGCACCCGCCGCGCCGCCGCCGCCGGTGTCGCCGCCGGGAATAGAACCGGGGCCCGTCGCATCGAATTAGCGTAAAACGTTGAAAAACGCACCACGACACTCACACTTTATTACCCGATGATTTTCCTTTGAAAAGTTTGAAACAATCGCGTTTTGTAGGCTAGTGACAGATAGAGTTAGTTTTATGTGTACCATGGATGTATCATAAAAAATTTTTGGTTTACCCACTGTGTACCAAATAAGTAATGTTTTTTTTCAGAGGATTAATTCTGAAATTTAAAATCCGTAGATGCTAATATTATAAATCCGAAAGTGTGCTTGATGGTTTATTTGTTCATTTTGACTTGATTTTTGGTATCGTTACAGTTCAAAGGCCGGAGAGAGTCAAAATATAGTTTTCATCCTGGAATAATAAAAGGTTTTTTTGGCATAGCACAAAAAAAATACTATCACGTGGGTGACGCTGCGGCCAGCTAGAGTATACACTGTACAATATGTAGTTCATGTACCTAGTAAGTAAACGACCTAGCTACATAATTTTGACTAAAATGTAGAGTTTGTGAAGTTTAAACTTGTTAGTATTAGGCCATGCAGAAATAGAATCTTGACTCTACATGTCTGAGAACTGATAATTTTGTGAATTTGCGAGCTACAATTGTGGTCTCGTCTTGGCAATATTTCACATGAAAAAGTTAAAGTTTTTGCTGGTATACATTCCTTACACATCAGCTTTTGTTAGTTCACTGCTGAATATTAGGCATTAAGTATTTAACAACTTTCCGCACGGTCAGTATTTGTATGGGTGACCGCGGGTGGCATTTTACAACTCAGCGCTACCGTGGCTCGGATGACACGTTAAATTGTAGGCGGTTGTTTTAACGGTTTAGCCATGTCAAAGGCCTTTAGGCGGCCTAAAAACTCTGACACCACACTAGCTAAGCCGGGCTAGCCTCCCGGCCTATACGAACTTACTTTTTTACTAGACTATCTATTTAGGCTAGATAATCTGGATATATTATAGGCGACATCTACCACACTGGCAAAGTGTTTTTTCGATTGCTTATAAGCTGTAAGCGATTATTCTAAATTCTAACAATGTTTCGTTGGTTGGTAGGTAGATACTTACTTAATTTAATTTCGTACCTACTTAGCAAAAGATGGACTTAGGTGTTTGGTACATAGGTAGGTACACTAAAAATAAGTATAGATACCTTTAGAAGATAACTAGGCAGAATAATTCAATCTGATCAGTCTGTAGGTCTGTACAATCATCGCAATCAAAAACAAAAATAATAAAACATCCGGATTCCAACAAACCGAATGTTCTAAATTCAAAAGCAAGCGCGCGAAACTGTCATGGCGGCCATAATTGGGGGTGACAGTTGGAGCCGCCGCGGCCGCGCAACACATCTCCTTTGCCAGTGTGCGTAACGAGAAGTTACCCCGTGTCGGGCTTTGAAAATAAATGTAAACGGAACGACATTAAAGAGGTACATAATTTAATTTACGGTCGAATTATAAAACGCTGTCTTATTGGCGGTGACTCGGATGTCTTCTGGCGTGTCTTTCTGTGGCTATGACGGCGGTAATATTTTTTTTACAAAAACGCAAGTTAAAGAAGTATTGATATTAAAAAAAAACCTTTTTTTAAACAAGCTTTTACTGAACAAATGAACAAGTACTCGCCAAGACGAATCAAACGAGCCGAATCTCGATAGGGTTGCGTCATTTCATTACAGAGTTCCTATGACCACCTTTCTGCTCCATCATCAGATCCTGGTTACCATTGAAAGACAAACTACTCGCCAAGACCATTCAAATGAATACAAACTCGATGAGGTTGTGTCGTTTCATTGCTAAGTGTCTTTCGCCACCTTCCACCTTCATCATCAGATAAGTACCATATGTCATCATAATATTGCATTTTCACGCGATTTACACATGCATGCAAAATTTCAGCTCAATTGGTAAACGGAAAATGGATCAAATTTGACTTGCAAGATTTGATTACAGAACGACAGACAACGGGACAGGTGAAACTAAATAAAAGCTTGTAAAATAGCGATTTTGCCCTTCGATTTTTGGTAGCGCTGCAATTTTCATCTATTTTCCCGAATTCCTTCCATACTACTACAATACCGAGGTTAGTTACATGGTAAAAGTTGTTCGTAGCGATGAGCATACCTTGCACTTGGTTGCAAAATAGCAACTTATATTGGGAACGACTATGTTCAGCAGTGTAAGTCCTATGACTGATATGACGAGGATGAAATTGCGGGCGTGGATCCAGGGTATAACTCTACAAGGACAAAATATTACAAATAGCTTACTAAGTGGCGACCTTATCGCTAAAAGCGAATTCTTCCAGGTAACCAAGATCAGACATATTCGAGAATTTTGCTAAATTATCAAGTTCTGATTTTTTGTTTCAAACTATTAATTATGATGTTAGCGACGGTGTGGCCACATTGACGAGTTCATTGCGGGATGTCGCGCAACAATCCGTGAAAGGAACATTTGTCACGCAGCCTCCGGTGCGGGGCCCATGATGCTGGAGATATGCCGGATAACTGATCCTTTTAGGATTTTTGAGATTTAAGCGTTTTACTTTGCTAAATAAGTATTCTTTCGGCAAATAGTTGTCGAATGGTGACCACAGGTTGGCAAGCGCAGCGTAGGACGTCTGCCCACGGCTACTTCCTACTCGCGAAAAGGGATCGCGCACATTATGTCGGGCCGTAGCGGGGCGGAGCGGCCGCACCGCAACGCAAAATGCTTACATAGTACATAGTGACGGGCCGGACCGCAGCGTATTGGCGGATTTTGAGTGCAGTGTACTGCCAGACGTCGCGTGCAACGTGCAACTATACGTTATGGATAGCTCTGACGAAGAAGCTTGCTATAGCACACTGTGCCGGGGCGGATTTTTGCGCTGCGATTCGGCCCGCTGCGGCCGACATAATGTGCGCGAACCTTAATATTATAAACGCGAATGTTTGTATTTCTGGATGTTTGTTCCTCTTTCATGAAATAACTACTGAATGGATTGAGATGAAACTTTTCAATAGTATTGCTTATACATCAGAATAACACATAAGGCTATAATTTATAAAGATACTAGCTTTTACCCGCGGCTTCGCCCGCGTTATATTTTGATTTTGGCTTATGTTTATGTCGGCTGCGAAACCTAATAACCTAACCGACAAATATCAAAATACCTTAAAGGAATGCAAGGTTGGAGTGTATATGCAAGGGTCAGGGGTCTTAAATACAAATGAATAAAAACTATACCTATATTTCAATGATTTTGGCTGTTTGCAGTTATAATAAACATTACAATGGTACAGCAAAGTTTATACCTACTTGTTCCTAATAATTGCTTTTTTACAAATATTTGTGCAAAAATCGATAAATTCGTTTCTAAGGTTTTTACGTGTTAGATTAATTCCAATTTTTTGTTCTAAATAAATCTCTGCTTTCCATAAACTGGGCATTCCAAGATTATGTGCCACTGCACATGAGTCTCCTCTTTTGTGGGTTCACAGATGCACGATGGGCTTTCCCTCAACTTAAATCGATGTAAGTATTGGGAAAACCCACCATGCCCCGTCAGCACTTGAGTTATGATTCCCACTGGTGCTATTTCTCTAACGATCTTGTATGCCGCCCTTGCATCCGGAAAATATGTTTTGGTTGCCGCCGCTGTGTGGCCATCCTGATAACGCCGGTTTCACTCGTCAAGAGAGTCCTTTCGGATTTCTCGCTTGACGAATGAAACGGGGCAGTTATCGTAAATAGGTCTGCACTTCGAGTGCAGTGCTGCTTCCTTTGCTAGCTGGTCCGCTCTCTCATTTCCCTCCATCCCCGCGTGTGCTTTAATCCAATAAAGTTTCACTATTTTATTTTGTGCGTGTAGCAACTTTATGTTAGCTTTGAATTTACTGCTAAGGGATGGAGGGAAGATACGCCAACTACCGTTTCCAGTGCAGACCTGGAGTCACAAAAGATTTTTGCTTTTTCGGTAGCATCAAGAAGTGTCAATAACTCGGCCTGGTACACGGAGCACCAATCGGCCAATTTCAGCTTGCGGGTACTGATCTCAGTGGCATCATCCCAAATGGATAATGCCGCCCCAACTTTCCCTTTAACTTTGCTGCCGTCTGTAAATATGTTAATTTCTCGGTTAAGATTTTGCTCTAGTGCTGCTCCGTCTGCCAGGCATATGAACTCCAGCTCCTCCTGCTGCGCTGGGTGTGGCTTCTTTTCTGTCTCTCTATCTCCAGTTACTTGCTGGGAATAACCCTTCTCAGTTTCATAAAGCAAGGCTGCTTCCTGGACTCTGATATGACTGCCGCGGATTAGGGGCCGCGGAGGGATATATGGAACTGGTGGTGTGGGTGCCGCCACCTACCCTACCTTCCGCTAGGCCGTCAACGTGTTGGCAGACGCAGTGGGGCTGCAGGGGAAGAGAGGTGTCGGTATCGCGATGGCCGTTCTCACTGCCCTCTGCAGTTGAAGAGGCAGGCGCCGGGCTACTATGACTGACCCGCTGCACTGGAACCAGGGCGTTGGAATGCTGTCTGACGTTCAGTACTGGTTAGTCCAGAGTGGTGGATGACGATGTGTCTTGTGCTCCGAAACACTCCGTCATTATGGCGAGAGCGCAAGCTCCGTTATGGAGCCCGAGTCTGGGCTAGCGCTGTTGAGTGCCGCGAAGGAGTGCGAAAAATGTAGGAACGTCCTAAACTTGCCATGACAGGTTATTTCTGGCGCTTAGACGGCTGCTACCGCAGCCCGCTCACTTAGTTTTTATCCTATCCTACGGGAACTGTTAAAGTTTTTGCGATAAAAAGTGGCCTATTATGTCACTTTTCGTCTTTCAAACTATATTCATGCAATAAGCCAAGGCAAGTTGCTCCGTTGCTGAGAAAAAAATATTGTTAAGTCATACGGGAACCACAATTTTTTCGCGATGGAAAGTATCCTATGTCACTTTCCGTCTTCCAAACTATGCCCACCCCAAATATCAAGTCAATCCGTTGCTCCATTGCTGAGAAACAGTTATTGTCCTATCCCATGGGAATCACGAATTTTCTCGAGATAAAAAAGTATCCTATTATCACTTTGTCTTTTAAACCAAAGGTATCCATACCAAAAATCAGGTCAATCTTTTGCTCCGTTGCTGCGTCAAAGAGGAACAAACCAACAAACTTTTCGGATTGATAATATTAAAGTATGATGTATACCATAAAGGTAGAATAAAGAAACATGTTAAACCTCTAATGATAGAAGATTTAAAAATATTTTAAATGTCAGACAAAATGACGGCCTAGTATTAAACGTCATAGTAACATGTAGCATGCAGAGGTAAAATAACATTTTATCCAATTTTAATGTCAGTTGTCATTTTCAATCCATACTTTATTTCCTCTTCAAGGGGATATAATGGTGGAAAAACAATTTGTCCCCTTGCCATGCTACTTGTGATTTATAAAAGTCTGCAGACAATGTCACCTGTCATCCAATTACGTTTGGCTGTGACGTTTCGTTAGTCCATATTAGCGTCATAGAGGAATTAATCACTTAGCGTCTTTGTGATAGTGGCGACAGTTTCGCTTTCGATGGTTTTTGTCCTGTCCTACAGGAACTATGCAATTTTTCGGGATAAAAAGTATCCTAAAGCTCCTTCCGCCTTTTAAACTATGTCCATGCCAAAAATCAAGTCAATCCGTTGCTCCGTTGGTGCGTGATGGAGTAACAAACCAACAAACCAACAAACTTTTCGGATTTATAATATTAGTAAGGATTCCGTAAAACGAAGTTGCAGGGTCAGCTGGTTATTACGCGCATGTTGCAAGTCGGTTCCAGCTAGTCTCACAGGATCAACGCAGGTGAGACTTATGTTCAGCAGTGGGCGTCCTATAGCTGAACATAAGTATCATTACCGTGGCTGAACCAGTGATAAAATTGTGTACTTAGGTATTTTCAAGTACAATACTTACTGATTTTTTTCTAGCTATTAGCGATGGTGTAACTGTTGAATAGGTACTTAGTTCATCGCAGGATGTCCCGCAACAATCCGTGAGAGGAACATTTGTCACGCAGCCTCCGTGGTCCATAATATGGAGATATGTTGGATAATTTGATCATTTCGGCCTTGCGCTCTTTTTTATGGAATAATATTTTATTAGAGTTCTTCTCCACTCTATCATTATTTTTAGTACCTACTAGTCTAGTAGTAGAATCTTCGATATTTCGAAAGCTCCGAGTAAAATACTATTGAAAATCAGAATGCTACATTCCTCGCTTAGATTCACTCACAATACTATACTCCATAATCATCATTTATAGTAATTTTGACTCTTCAGCATCATATTCTAAATTTATTTTCAATGTCATCGAGCACAATTTATACGCTTTTATTTTAATTAATATTTAGTACCTATATTATAAAATCTACATTTCACTCTTCATTGTCAATTTTAAGGCTCTTAATTTTAAATGAAGTTATCAGTTCTTTAATGTGGTCCTACCTATCCCCAAAATCATAGTCACCGCTATGCCCGCGCGCATCACAATTACAGCAACTGAATTCTGCCATCGCTCACGTCGTAACGCGCCGGTTCGCTCCGACGACAACGCAGTTTAATTTTAGCACTTACACGAAAAATACCCAAAACATGGACCACTAAGTACGCAAATAGAATATAATTGATGATGGATTGTGATTTTTATTTGGAGTAACGCTGGATGACTTATGGTTCCAGATTTGGGTTATTGAAGAAGTTTTTTGGCGTGTCTTCCGGAGTTTTAATAATGCTATTACTTTTCAATTAGAACAAAATAATTAGATGATTTTACGGATCAGTTCTTGAATAACAAAAAATAATAAAAATCCGAAATTATGATGGATGAGAGATGAAATCACGGCAATATATCTATAGAGAAAAGATTAGTTGGCGAAAAAAACCACAGATATGTAAAAGTACCCAATGAGAGAGATACTTTCAAAAGTGTTTATAACTCCTATTATAAAAAAAACGGCCAAAAATTAGTTGGAATCGCACACATGGGTTCCGTACTGTATGGGAGACTCCGTTAATTTATCTTAATTTAATTATTTAATTTTGAAGTGAATAGTCTGTGAAAATTAACATCGAGTAAAAAACGTAAAAAAAACACGTTTCTTGTATGGGAGCTCCCATTAAATATTTATTTCTGTTTTTAGTATTTGTTATAACGGCAACTGAAATTTACATTGAGAGATATAACATTTCATCTCTCTAGTTATCACGGTTTATGATATAGGCACAGCCTGGTGACAGACAGACGGACGGACGGATAACGTAGTCTAAATATAGTACCGTTTAACCCATTGGGTACGGAATCCTAAAAATGACTTTTTTCACTCTTTGAACCTAAAGATGGCAAAATGGACACGATCTATATACTCTACCTACTCTACTTTTACTTCTAAGCTAGTTACTCTACGTTATAATTAATTTGAAGATTGACATTCTATGGTAAAAAATATGCTATAAAATCGCTGCCAAGGTTTACAGGGCAAATATTTAATGGCCTATGTTGTTGGGAAACTCAAGGGAGAGTTTTTGCGACAGGCGCCTGCGCACCTCGGTGGCATTCCGGAAATGCACCGCACGGCCAGTTAGCTCTGAACGCCATTAATTTGCACACGTCAACACCGGAATACAGAATAATAGCAGTTACTATACAAAAGGCACAGTTTAAAAAAACAGTTACTGTACGAAAAACTCTTCAAAAAGCATAGCTTAAAGCAGAGTTTCTATACGAAATAAGGGAGTTAATATACAAATGGGAGGTTTGCGATGAGCCGCAACTGTGACGATGTGTTCTCCGCCTTAATTAATTTGGAGATTCCTGTATTGATGTATTGCTTGTAAGAAATGCAACGGTTTTTCTGGCCGCCCACAGTTCCTTTTACGAAATGTACCTACTTAAAAAAAGTAGGTAACTTGAGATCGGTACGAACATTTGCTGTGTTATGTTCTTATTTCACAAAGATTTTGCTCTACCCCTCATCAATTCACTTTTCAGTAAGTTCTTGTGTAAAACAAATACAGAAACGAACACAAAATAAAATATTTCATGTGTTTAAACGAAGCTATATGTAATCTATGAAGCTATTCATAGAAGAGAAAGTTTTATGGTTTTACGTTTACACTAAAAGAAGCTACGTTACGATTTTTAAGTAAAATAATCATTAACAAAACGTTAACTTTGCCAAGTAAAAGTTTCAAAGCACCTAATCCTAACAACTGAAACAAAATTCGTCTAATCGGATATGCTGATCAAAAAAATAGCATTATTTAAATTGAAAGAAAAAATCCCAACAGCGCGTTGCGATGCGACATTGTTAATTTTACAAAGGAAATGTACCTACCCACCTAGACGTGTGACTAGACACATCCTAATCTTGCCAGTCATAAACATACAAATAAGTTTCGAAGTTAAAGATAATTTTAATCAGTTATTTCCTCAGGAAATATTTAATTTGTACGCTCATAACTACTCGCCATTTAATTGAAAACACTCGTCCAGGAATAGGTTTGGGTTTCGGTTGCTTTTTAAAGTTTTTTTTGAGAAAATGTCGTTAAATTTTGACACTTTTTAACGGGATCTTATCTCTATGTCGGGATCTGTTAAGTGGCTGTCAACGTTGGGACGCTACCTTTGCACCCTCAAGGGACTGTCAATAATGACATCTGACATGGTCTTACGTCTATTTATATTTTAGCGTGTGTTTTTTAATCTATGCCAACTAACGGGGAATTGGGCCAGATTTTCTATGTGATTCAAAGGTACAATTCCATAGCTGAATAAACGATACAACAGCAAACTTTATTGTCATTAAGATAGACCTAGGCGTATAAAAACAGGATGCACATTTCTGACGTCCATAATAAATAATTTGCCAATAAAATCGCTGCAGAAAACATATACCTATAACAGACTGTAGTAAAGATACCTTGAAAATAAAAATATCCAAAAGAATAATGTTTCAAATAATAACTACGCCAAAAATTGTATCCATGAATAAAAATAATAGATAATGATCCACGCATTTTTATGATAATCCAGTCTTATAGTAATTAGTGTCCAAGGACATATTCACATAATCTTTGCGGTCCTGTCGGCACGGGTTAATATGCCTAAGGCACTTAGGAAGCTAAAGTTTTGTATTGTCATATTATTTTGTCTATAGACAAAATTAGCGTTTCGATAACAGTCATTTTTTTTTGTCCATATAAGGGTCACCCTACTACAGGTACTTAAGTAAGTACTTACCTAAGTTTCCAAAAGTACACTTCCTTCTAGTGCAATAAATTACCTATACACTTTATGTATTCATAGATCAAGTGATCTGTGAGTACGAGGCTATTGGGAATTATGAAAATCTGTCTCAACTTAGGGGCTTGCTTTGATAGTAATTTGATACCAAAGTTCGGGTGCGCTTCGCCGAATCATCATAAATAGCCGACCACCCTGTACCATATGAAACTACATACATTACACGGGTTATTCTGAAAGTTTGTATGTAAGCGTGTCTTCACAGCCTTTTTAAGTAACCTTAGATTAACGATTGTTCTCCCTAGTCAAGCGTAGCGAGACCAATAAATAATAAGTAATTTAAGTAAGTAATTATGTACTCTGTTATACTAATAACTGAGTACTTAGGTAGTACAAAGTTGTACAGTGTCGTGGTTACCTATTATCTAAGAAGGTATTTAGAGTTTAGGGTTCTCTAACTTCGCGTAGTTCTACAAGTCATGGAAACATGACAATAATATGTACTTAAATCAATTTTAACGGGCACGAGAACGGCACGGATTTAGCGCAAGGAGGAGCACGGGTGGGCTTTGCCCACTCTAGAAACGTCTTTTTCCATTCCAGAAAACTTGATAGCCTATTTATTTCTTAGTAGCAAAAGTAACAGTTGCCCCCACTAAAGAAAATTCAAAATTCAGAAAAAAAAATGTTAAAAAGGAAAAGAAAAAAGAAATCAAGAAAAACGAGAGATTAAAAAAAAAAAAAACTTTGCGTCTTTTATTTCATCCCATCCCACGAAAATAGCATACACGTTTATAAAACCATGTTTTACTCGACTTATACCATATTAAATTTGCATAAATCGCAAGATGATGTAATAGTGTTTGTTGCTAACGTCTCCGACTTGAAAGAAATTCTCTAATGATAATCTCACGGCTAAGCAAGTCATCCAAATGCTTACCCATACCATTTCTGTTTTATTTTTCCATTATGTCGTCCTTTGGTATATCGAGAAAGAGCAGCCTTCAGCAGAGTTTATGCCCATTTAACAGATCACTGTCACCCAGAATTTAAAACTATGCCTGTAAAACACTGCGCGGCAAAGCACTACTTTATAAATTTCCTAAAATTCTTTTTGTAACATAATATTTAACATATTTTTATAAACATTGTAAAATCGAAAGTGAATTCGCGGCATACAGCTAGTATCCGAGGCATGCGCTGGCGCAAGGGTATCGGTTACATTCTTGGCGGCGGCGCTGTGACGCCTGTCAGCAGAGATGTCACTGGACCGTGACCTGTCATCTTACTGGCTGACTTGCGTAGCTGGCTCTAGAATCATAGAGCTCTATTTTTAATTGTATGTCTACTATTTGTTACACTGTGCTAAAATTCAGCAATGATTGTCTTTAATGAGTACAAGAAAATAGACCACTATTTATGTATTGTTGTCATTGGCCTTTGGTGACTTTAAAGCAGTTCGTTATCACCTAGTTTAGGCTTGAATTCGGTTAAGTTTGGTCAAAAAACATCCCCCCCGAGTGGGTTCCCGCCTTGTCGTGGCGGGGGGGCTTAGTAGCCAGGTCTCGCCAGCCTGGTGAACGAAGAGGAACCCGAGGTGGGGCCGGCCTCTCCGGGTCTTGGGCCTCGACAAGCCCGTGCGGAGGCTGGCCAGTAGGTCGCAAGTCGACTGAGGTGGACTGCGGTGTCGCGCTCGTCGCGATACCGCGGCCGAGCCCATCGAGGCGGGGGCGGCGACGGGATGGACGGTCCTAGGTGGTGGATGACGATGTGTCTGGTGTTCGGCACATCGTTATTCTGGCGGGAGCCGAAGCTCCGTGGTGGGGCCCAAGTTGGGCCAGCGCTGTCGGGTGCCGCGGAGGAGTGCGCAAGCGTGCCCGTAGCCCCGACACCAAGCGCAGTGGCGGAACACCCAGGGGTTTTGGTGGGTATACTGTCCAGTCGGCAGGACTCCCACATAACCACCCGCCTGCCCTCGAGGTGCGGTGGTATCTATAAAAGATTTCACCTGGTAAAAAAAAAAAAAAAAAAATGGTCAAAAAACATAGTTGAGCGAACTCGACAACTTTGTTTTCGTCTGTCCAAATGTTGATTCTTCTCTAAAGGTCACATTTTTAACCGACTTCCAAAAAAGAGGAGGTTCTATGTTCGTCTGTATGTATTTTTTTTGGGTATGTTCATCGATAATTTCGCCAATTGTGAACCGAATCGAAAAATTATTTTTTAGTTCGAAAGGGCATATATACTCCAGAGGTGGGACATTTCAATTTTACAGATATCGACTGAGCCGTTTTTGAAAAATCAAAAATAATGTAAACAATTCGCTCGAAATTTTCGACTTTTGTACACGACACGATGGAAGGTTTTGCCATTTTTTGCGAAAAATAATTATCAAACGAATCATGACGAAATTTAGTGCACGGGTTCTTTGTTTTAGAATTTTATGGTTAACTAAAAATTCTTATTTAGATGTATGTGATTTTATAAGATTGGATTTCGAGATGCAATTTTGTACAGGGCAGATGATTTTTTTTCTCTTTATTAATTATTGTGGTTTGGCCTTATAGTAAAAGTTAATCATTACAACAGTCTGAATCAACCCCTTTGGCTTACTACACTATTTCTGAATAACTTTGCATACACCAGTACCCAATAAATGCTTTTCTTATTCTAGATCGCTACAACATTTACACAAATACACTTCTAAAAACGACCAAATGGAACCGTCCGCGCGTCCCCACCAATTTTCCCAGCAATCACCATCCTTATTTTATCGCCACCTCCACCGTTCATTCATCCA
The DNA here is from genome assembly GCA_964007245.1 of Hypomecis atomaria. Lineage (NCBI taxonomy): Eukaryota > Metazoa > Arthropoda > Insecta > Lepidoptera > Geometridae > Hypomecis > Hypomecis atomaria. Next base: position 4,527,023 of record OZ023282.1, read on the forward strand.
CCAGTTAACTAATAAATCTGATTATCCAACGACTGCCGAGTTTAAATCTCGAACATTTCAAAGAGAGGGAATTTGTCCTGACAATATTTACTGAGGCGGACTTCAAAGCTGCGCCCGCGCATGTGACATCTTGTAGGTCAGGCTCGAGGGATTAAAAAAAACTATGCCAGTGTTTTGAATTTAATACTTTATGTGAGTCCTTTGCGGCAAACGGGGCCTCGTTTTTGCATATTTTTTGTGTTTAAAAATAGGATTGAAATTCGGGCAATGTTTTTATTCATGTGTTGAGGTTTTTTAACGGCCTGAAAGATTAGTAAGTAGTTGTATTTATTAGTACTTGAGAGATACCGCTTAGTTATCTTATGGGGATGTAGGTATGTATTCGTATGTTGTGATAACCATTTTAAAATTTTGCCGTGATTTCATTGGACAAAAATAACTCTTTGAGATAAACTTAGTGTGAGAAACACTATAAAATAAAAATCATTTAAATCGTATGTTGTTTGTATTCATGCGTTTTTCTATGATACCTAACTCTTAGGACCAAATTGGATTGACGGATTTTGATAGTGCTGTTAGTTTAAGCAGTTATCTCCGAAATATCTACCTATGCCTTTTTGGTGAAAAATCAAAACTTTCCAATATTTGGCAAAAAAACAAAATAACCGGAAAGGATTAGATAGAGCCATAGGATAGGTCGAAAAGTTATCGAGTGGAGACCACGTACCGGCAAGCGCAGCGTAGGACGTCCACCCACAAGGTGGACGGATAACCTCCATAAGACCGCAGGATCGCGCTGGATGCAAGCTGCTTCCAACCGGTCTAATTGGAGATCCATATGGGAGGCCTATGTCCAGCAGTGGACTTCTTATGGATGGATGGATGGATAGGATAGAGCAATAAAACCACCAACATTTGCCTGTCTTCATTTTTAATATGTACATAAATATCATAGGGCGGAAGAACTTTGATCTTCATTGACAGAAGATACTTTATCTTCAGAATCAGAAGGTCTAGTTTAGTCCCAGGCGCCGGGGCAGTCATAGTGCCTGTTGATACGGAGCCAATCTTCTTCGGTGATATACTCGCGCTGGCCCATCACTCCCTCATGCTCCTGAAATACCAGAAATAGTGTTAGGTACAAGGTCCAGGTAATGTCTAAAAAGCTGCTGTTAATTTGGCTCGACATATCAGATTTGTTATTGAGCATGGCGATCTGCCAGCATTTAACAAACTGGCAGTGGGCTTGTGAATGGGGCAATACTGTAGATCAAAGATGTCAATCTGTGGGCAATACAGACTAATAATAAATAGTTAGATGATAACCTAGATGCATTGCTAGGCAAAATATTTTCTTCCCCTTTTTAGGGTCCCGTACCCAAAGGGTAAAAACGGGACCCTATTACTAAGACCCCGCTGTCCGTCTGTCTGTCACCAGGCTCTATCTCATGAACCGTAATAGCTAGAGAGTTGGAATTTTCACAGATGATGTATTTCAATTGCCGCTATAATAAAAAATACTAAAAACAGAATAATATAAATATTTAAGGGGGACTCCCATACAACAAACGTGTTTTTTTGCCGAGGCGTCCCATACGGTACGGAACTCTTTATGCGCGAGTCCAACTCGTACTTGGCCGATTTTATTCATTCTGCACGATCTGTTGCTTTGGTAGTGCAGTTTTGCCAAGTGACTTACTCGTAACAATCGTGCTACTTTTGTCTGCGTTGTACTTTAAAGGTCTTTTGGAAATATCTTTATTAGTATATCGGAGGCCTGGGTTAGTTTACCTGCTTTTTCAAGCAGGGATTCAAACACCTGGTATTTAATTTTGCGACAGTTATTAAAAGTATTTGCTAATCGTAATAAACACTATACCTGAAGAGCGACGATGGTGGGCTGGCCGTTGTTGGAGAAGGCAAAAGGCCCGTAGTGCAGGCAGCTCACGTAGTCGTACTCCACGCCCAGGTTGTCGACCAGGTCGTTGCTGTAGATGGCGAAGTTGTGCTCTGTTCCTAAAATAATAAGAAAAAAATGCGTCAAATAAATTGAAATCAATGTTTTAAGGATACACAAAAGAGTAAATACAATTTTTAAAGTGTTTGTTCGTGTAGCCGAGAGCTAGAAGCTGAGAGAATTGTAAGTAAACTGCATTTGCAGAAATTTTGGAAAGCCGAGGATGTGCATCCATATCATATCAATAAAAAATGATAATCCATATGCACAAGCCACCTGCCGTGAAATATGGTGGCATGATGGAAGCAGCCTACGTTGGGAGTATTGCAAACTAGGATGAGGGTCTACTTCACGGAACTGTGGGTAGATAAAGCCCTAGGTCCGGATTGTGGACGCATTCTGGTTTCAGCTTTGCTTTTTCTTTTGCTCGCGTCAGGTAATCGCACCACGAGAGCGAGCATAAGAAAAAGAGAAACCGAACGTCAGAAGACGCACACAAAACAGCAGATACCTAGTCTGGAAGGTTGCGTGTCTTTGCTTGTCATTTAGATATACTAACCAGGTTGCAGATTCTCCTCAACGATCTGGACGTATTCGTCCCTGTTGTAAGTAGACTGCATGTGGAGGAAGCCGAGGATGTGCAGCAGCAGACGCTGGGCGTATTGCAAATCAAGTGGAGAGTCTATAATCCATGGGACTGTCAGTGGGCAATGTTATAAGGTTGTATATTCGCTAGCCACCTAGATCTACTGACCAGGTTGCAGGTTCTCCTCAACGTTTCTGAAGTACTTGTCGACATTCGTGGACGATAGTGGCGTGACGGAAGCTGCCGACGCCAGCAGTATTGTAAACCAGGATGATTCTAATCCACGAGAATGTCGTTAGTAACGCCTTGATCTCTAAAGCCGTATATTTGCTGGTCATCTAGATCTACACATCTACTAACCAGGTTGCAGGTTATCCTCAACGATGTTGACGTATTCGTCCCTGTTGTAAGTAGACTGCATGTGGAGGAAGCCGAGGATGTGCATCCATTCGTGGACAATGGTGGCGTGGCGGAAGCAGCCGACTCCGGGGGTGTTGCGCGCCAAGTTCAGGGTGTGGACGCCACGGCTGGCCCAGTAGCCGACGTGGGCGAAGCAACCGCTGGGAGCACCCTGACAAGTTCAATATGTTAGATCGATAAGTAGTTTTCGTAGTTTTATTTTTGTTGACATACCTTTGCTTACTTATTTTTATGATCGGCCAGAATCTAGATTTTTTTTTGTAAACTTGCAAAGGCAAAAATTATGGCATCAAGCAGTGACAGATGAGCCTTTATTACGGTCAATAAGTAAATTCTTAGCGCTTCTAAGCAATTACCACCATGTGAACTATTATGGCACAAGTAGTGGATCACCCCACTTCGTTTGCACAATCTAATGAACTTCAACCTTATGTGAGAGTTAAATTATATTTTTTTCTTCTGATAGCTACGTGGTACAGGGACTACACTCGTCGGTGGAACAATTTACACGTTTCGCTTCCGTCAGTGTTTTCGTCTTATTGGATGTCTTTAGGGGAGGCCTATGTCCAGCAGTGGACGTCCTATGGCTGAAAAGAAGAAGAAGAAGTGTTTTCGTCTCCCTGTACGACATGAAATCTACCTCTGACTTAATAATCCCCTCTGTGGTCTTCCTGTTCTTTTCTTTCCTTCCACCTTTCCTTATATTACCCTTGTTTATAGAAACAATAACAACAATCTTCTGAATTTACCTTCTATGCTCTGAACGGAAAATCGAATCGATATTTGAAGTTTACATTTAATTGATTGAAGACCAAAATACCGAACAATAAAGTGGAGTCATTTTAATAGGCAACATTTAACAATCAATTATGCAAAGAAAAATATACCTTAAGCTAAAGGAATAAAACTCAAAGCCGTCTTCGAGAATCGGTCGTCGTCTATATTGTTTTGATGAGTTTTATTCCTTTAGTGTAAGGTATATTTTTCTTTGCATAAATCAACTGTCAAATGTTACCTATTAAAATGACTCCACTGTAGTACCTAACATTACTAGCATCTCCCAAGCCACATACGACAACGTAGCTACTTGTGTGCTATAGTACCCCTAAAGATATAAGAAGCTATACCAGCTAGTAGGTAGTAAGAACAGGGCACTTACAGTAAGCCTCACAAACGCTGTGTCTTCTGGTTGGCGGTAGCGGAATTTCACGCACGTGTGCCTCTCGATGTCGGCGATGCCCTCCTCGATAGCAGCCGACTGCAGAGGACCTGGGGATTAACAAGTATTCTTGTTAGATTTCATCAAAAACTTAGCCCAGAGACAACGATTAAACCATAGTGACAGCTGCAAAATCTCGAGCATCGTCGTAACGTTAGGTACGTGTCTGTTTTCAATAGGATATACTTCGGAGAGTGCGCCAAGGAATTACACAACTTGGTCCCACCTGCCTCTTTTTCAATTGGACGGAGAGATGTTCGCGACCAAAGCGCTACTCTTTTAGAGTGGACATTTGTCATGTTCGAAATAAACGTTTTGAGCCCACATTCTACGAACAGCCAGAGTGTTAAACTCTTTGCATGGTTCTGTTTTCCCACTAAGGTACAAAGTACGAGTAGGTGTCTTCAAATCCCGAGTGATATTTTTCGCGATATCAGGGTTGGTACACGATGATGGTTACTAAAAGTTAGTCTTAACTTTATGATGAGTAGGTACAATGATATCCTAGAATTCGCCTGTCGCCCAATGAAGTGATATCTACGAAAAAAAAAGAGTTATCAAATTCAGTTCATAATTTTATAACATATTTGCTAGTAAAGTGGCTGTAATTACACCAATTTCAATATCGTAATGTATTTCATTACGCACTTGTGCATTATTGTAATGTAAAACGCACGCCGCCACCGACTGCAGAACTCTGTGGTCTCGTTTCGCCTACTTCCACTCAAGAGAGTGAGTGACATTACGGCACTTGTGCTGTAATGTAATGTAAAACGCACGATGCTTTGACTGATGCACGACTTTCACTCAAAGTCAGAGTTTTAATAATTTCCTCGCAAATATGTTATAAAACGTCGTATGACATACGCGCGCTTTAAAAATTACAGCCTCTGCTTCCTTATAGCAATATCGGCTGTAATTTTCAACTTACCGCACTTATATCATAATGTACCTACTATTATTAACGGAGTAATCTCATAACATATATAAGGGGGTCAAAAGTAGCTCCAAATGGTTCGTGTAATATTACACACGGCCGCTGCGTCGCCAGTTTTCTGTAGAACACTTTGGCTGGACACGCTGCCGCGTGTCTAGATTACATACTTGCGCCGTCTAGATAAACAACCAGAAGGATTTGATGAGGCAGTCTGAATCATCATAATAATATATGTAGAACAGAAAACCCTTTAAGTGTTACTTAATCTGATAATTTAAATTAATTAATTACTTACAAAGTACAATATTGAGTAAAACAATCGACAGGTGGCGCCGCGAGCGCTAAGTCTAGTTAATTACCCGTAGGTGCATAGTTACTTTGATTAATCATTTAATTACTTAGTAATTTTGTATTTATCAGATACTGACATTATCTGATATACTAAGCAAGACATGCATTCAATCATATTTATCTATTTTATTATTATTTAATGACTTGATAAACCTCAAAAACAAAGTCAAATTTAATAATCCTGATAAGTTTAGTTATCCTATCATTTTTGATTTTATCATTAAATTAAACTAGTTTAGTGACCCTGAACTGCTCGGTTCTCATGGATAAAAAACCAATAAGCATATTTAGATTAGATAAAAGTTCGCATATTTGTTTGTTTGTAAATTGTTTTCGGTTGTAACACGTGTGTAGTGTATGGAAATATTTTTATAGCAATATCTCTCTTTTTTTATATCGTATAGTTTAGTGTTTAACTACATACTGCCTGATGTTAAGCAGATATGCGGTTTAGGGTGTAGCACGCTTACCTAGAAGATACCTATTTACTCGGGATTTGAAGACACCCACGTTTTACTTTAGCAGGAAGACAGACCCAGGCAATGCATTCCACATTCTGGCTGTTCGTACGAAGAATGTGGAAATGAAACTCTTGGTTCTAACGCGCTGATTGTCCATCACAAAAGGGTAAATATTTACTATTAGATGTATTCTAACTACAATATATTATCATGTTGATATATTTTTTTCAATTTTGATTTCATAACGTCGAGCCAAAATGGCAATCGATACGAGCATAGCCTCAAAAGCGCCCAAGTCAACATTTTTTTATGTGTCTACTCGTGACCAACTACGTTACGTAACTACGTACTCGTACTACAAGTGACCAAAAGAATTTGGACAGCATTTACTAGACGTTCTCGATTATGCACTCTCACAGGATAGTCAGACATAGTTTTGAAATGGTTTTAATATTTGAAATAAGATATCTTTTCTCTCCGAACTCCCAGACGACCGTTTTGACGGGACCCTTGGTGTCAGGTTAGGTAGGTATAGGCGTTGCGGCCCCTAGCGTATTCCTTGATCAAACAAGAATTTGTACCTAACTTGTCTCTCATTTTAAAAGCGTCAAAACATTTTTGTAATAGTAGTTTATGCAACTGTCATATAATGAAGTTCACACTCTACTGAAGTAAACACTCGTTATTATGAAACTCGCTGTGCTCGTTTCATAAACTCACACTCACATACCCGTGTTATATGCAGTTGCATACACTACTTTATCTTCACTAATAAAAATATAAAAAAATCTAAGGCCATTCTAAAATCTCGCGCAGGGCCAATCAGGAGCGAGCGCGCGATGTTATAATGAGATTTTACGATATCGATGTGGATATTATAACATCATGTGAAATTGCTTAAATTGAGTGTTTTGTTGTCTGCGCTATAACAGTAGTCATTATAAGTCAAGTATTGGAAACATAAGTAGAATGTTACAACATTAGTGTAGATAAATCAAATTATTGTATAGTTAGTAATCTTCTGGTTCAATAAAGCATTATTATTATATTATTTATGTCCTCGATGATGCGCTCGCCCAGGATAATTTAACATATTTTTGAAAAGAATTGAATGGTCATAAAATAAAGTAACTTTTCTCACCGAACTCTCCTTCTTTGAACTCTCATACGACCGTGTTGTCGGGCCACTTGGTGTTGGGCTAGGTGTAGACGTTGCGGTCCATGGCGTACTCCTTGATCAATGATCATGTTTTGATGATAAAGTCGTCCAGGATGATTCAACCTATTTTTGAAATGCATTGAATTGTGATTGAATAAGGAAACTTTTCTCACTAAACTCTCGTCCGAATTCCCAGACGGCCTTGTTGTCGGGCCACTTGGTGTTGGGCCAAGTATAGACGTTGCAACTCATGGCGTATTCCTAGACCATATCCTCGGTGACGCGCTCGTCCAGGATAATTCCACATACTTTTGAATCTTATGGAGTAGTAATAGAATAAGTTTTTCTTACCGAACTCTCCCTCTCCGAACTCCCAGACGACCGTGTTGTCGGGCCACTTGGTGTTGGGCCAGGTATAGGCGTTGCGGCCCATGGCGTACTCCTTGATCATGTCCTCGATGATAAAGTCGTCCAGGATGATGTCGCCGTCGAAGTGGCCGCTCAGCTCCTCAGGGTTGGCGCTGGGGTTCGTCTGGGTACGGGCGATGAATTGGGAGCCATCGCCTGAGGACGAAAATTAGATTAATATGAAGGTTTACTTCAGTAAGTAAGCTAGTATAGGCCAGATGGCTAGCCCTGGTGTCAGAGTTTTAAAGCCGCCTGAAGGCCTCTAACAAGGCTAAACGGTCAAAACAACCGGGACCTACGATTTAATGTGTCATCCAAGCCACGATAGCGCTCAGTCGTAAGTACCTCCCGCGGTCACCCATTCGAAGACTTACCGTGCTGAACGTTGCTTAACTTCGATGATCGCCAACGAAGACTAGTCAAACTACGCCGTGAACACTACGTAAGTCATACGCAAGAAACACAGCCGTGAAGGCTGCAAATACGTTACTTTCAGATAAGACATTTACTCTTTGTTTTTTTCTCTTCTTACTGTTTGATAGGCTGAAGGCCTCTCAGTTATATTTTTGACAATGCCCTTTTACAGCTGACTCGTTTAAATCTATAGGATTTATGTACGTAGGCATAGCATGCTGCGAATGTTTGGCAACCGCCGACATTTAACATTTCAATTTCGATGACATGCAAACAATATTTTATATACGTAACACTTTATTTTTTTGTAATGTAGGTAGATTAGAAAAACAATAGAACTACTGTAAGTAATGACGAGTCCATAATAGAACCATTTATACTCCTTTTCCTCATATGAGAATGTGTAAATGTAATATTATGTCAATAAATGATTTTCTTTCTTTCTTTCTTTCTGACATAAATGACAAGCTAATCTAAGCTAAGATATGAGTCAGAGCATGAGTCTGGCCAGTGGCTGCACGCCCTTCCATCGGCTAACCTCGGGACACTATTCGACAATGGCAGCTTCCGTATTGCAACCGGACTTAGATTGGGTGCTGCCATTGTTGAACGCCATGTGTGTCCGTGTGGAAGCAGCGTCGACAAATATGGACTCCACGGACTTTGCTGCCAGAAAAGCGCAGGTAGATTTTCCAGCCACGGCTCTTTAAATGACATCATCAAAAGGGCGCTTGCCACTATCAACATCCCAGCTATTTTAGAGCCAGCTGGCATAGCTCGGGATGACGGCAAGCGCCCTGATGGCTTAACATTAATCCCCTGGGAGTGTGGAAGGGCGCTGGTATGGGACGCAACATGCGTCGATACCTTGGCCCCTTCTAGCCTCAGTGGGACAATTCAAAGAGCCAGAGCCGCGGCGGAGGCCGCCGAAGACGCTAAGCGACGCAAATACGCATCACTCGCAAGTGAATATGTGTTTTCGCCGCTTGGCGTCGAAACTTTTGGTCCGTGGGATCCATCCCTAAAAAAATCTTTAAGACAGTTTCGCCAAAACTTGTTGACGCTGCTGGTGACGAGAGAGCTGGCTCATTCCTCGCACAGAGAATCTCTTTAGCTGTTCAGCGTGGGAATGCAGCCAGCGTTCTTGGCACCCTACCACAAGGACACAGTATTTGTTTCGATTTTTAGCATCTGTTTATTTATTTATTTTATTCTGTAAATCAGTAGGTTTCATATTTTTGCCACATTTGTATATATTAGGTAGTTTACAATTATATTTTAATGTTTTTTAAGTAAGAACAATAAAATACTCTTTAGCTAAGACTGAGTGTATTGGATTTTTGTGATACTTATTTTGGTGCCATTCAAGAAGCTTTTGAACTCTTGTAAAACGACAATACCTGCATGGATTGGTTGTAGCCAATCGCAGATACTCGCAACGTTCTGCCTACTTTGGTGCCCTCAGACTATTCACGCGAAGGCCTCTGACATAATTGGGCATACCGATCCTACTGGTCTGGGTACTTACTGGTTTTGGTGCTTTCCAAGAAGCTCCTGAACTCCTGGATCTGCTCCCTGCTCCTCACAAGAGCTGGGGTAGCTGCAGCGAGCCCCAAAATGCACACCAACACTGCCACTCGCAACATTCTGCCTACTTTGGTGCCTTCAAAGAACTCCTCGTCCTTATATCGAATCTCGTATCGTCTTCTGATAAACAATCAATAATTAAACAAACTACGTAGGTTTGTTTAATTAATTTAGACTATGAACGTAGGTAAATGCTTGTCATTCTTGTCGATTTTTAGGTGTGATTAATGGATTATGGGATTTTCCTTGAGTTACATATTTATTAATAGAACATAATTATGAATTTTGTTACGACTGTTTGTATTTGCAATATTATTACAAACTGATGGTTACAAACAAAATGATGGACGAAAATAAAAGAGTTACTTTTTCACATTCAGATTTTAATTACTTAATTTGAAATTGGTTGTAGGTGCATGTTCTAATATGAAACTCTAAATGCGTATGTGCTAAAATACTTCTAATACATTGGTGACCGGCAAATCTAAGATCACAGATTACCCACATACAATGATCTTATACATAGGTACAATACATATAGCTACTATCTACAAAAGTTATTGAATGATAGGTGTGTAATTCGCGAAATTATCAATACTAATTAGTAAGACTTAAGTAAACTAAGCAAAACGATGTTGATATTCCCTCATAGGATCTAATTCTAAGTAACACTGACTTAACCAGATAGTTTTTGTTTTGTGTATCATTTGGTACCACGTTGTTAGCTGTCCTCGACAGAAATCCAGTTCCTTATTTCAAATCAATCAGAATCACTAGATACGTAATAATGCTGCCGAGAATCTGAAACAAATAAGTCATACTTAGATGTCATTAATCGATTAGGTATGATTTTTAGGACTCGAGACCTCAAAGGGGCATAAAGGAAAAAATGAACCCAGTATAATATCTTTTATAGGGTTCCGTAGTAAAACTAGGAACTCTTATAACTTTTTTGTGTCTGTCTGTCCGTCCTAATTATGATATTATGATAGCTTTATTATGGATCTGAAAAAAAAAATAGTAAGAAATTATTTTGAGCAATGTCGGATCAGAACTTTTTGAGTTATTAAGGAAATTGAAATTCTTAAACTTGCTCAGACCTGGTTGAGACTCATATGGCGACAGAACTACTCCATCATCAGCGGATTGTAGCTATATCTGCTTGTTACATACCGTGATCACCAAGCCTCAGTGGCAACCTGGTGACGTAGAACGGCCGGTAGCAGACCTGGTTGAGGGTCAGATGGTGACAGAACTGCTGCAGCTCCACCGTTAGAGAATCGTAGGCATATCAGCTTATTACATACCGTAAGCACCAAGCCCTGGTTCATGGTGGTAACCTGGTGACGTACAACGGCCGGTAGCAGACCTGGTTGAGGGTCAGTTGGCGACAGAACTGGTCTAGCTCCACCGTCAGCGGATCGCAGGCAGACTGCTTCTATTACATACCGTGAGCACTAAACCCCGGGTCATGGTGGTAACGTACAGTGGCCGGTAGGACACCTGGTTGAGGGTTAGTTGGCAACAGAAATGCTCCAGCTCCACCATCAGTGGATCGTACGCGGAGCGCGTGTAGCACATCGCCTGGCTCACCAGCTCGCGGGTCGATTCCATCTGGAATAGCGATCTTCCATTATTATCCGTCCATCAGCCATAGGACGTCCACAGCTGGACCTGAACCCCTGTGGATCTCCAATAAGACCGGTTGGACACTGCGTGCATCCAATAAATTTTCCATTAAACATTTCTCTCTTCTTCTTATTCGTACACTCTTGTCAGAGTGGTCGTGGCTGCGTGGATGGTTCACGGAGGCTCCCCGTCGTTGTTATCTTTTTCTAGGACTGCCGCACGTCTCGCGATGTTCCTCCATCTGTGCCGGTCAGTAGCATCACGAGCACACTGCACCACGGTGGATTGTGTGGCTTTTTTGATTAGATCGGTCCAGCGAGTTGGTGATCGACCTGGACTTCGTCTGCCCTCCACTTGGCCCTGCACTACATTAATCATTTCTAACCGACTTCAAAACAGAATGTTATCATTTTTATGTATGAGTTTCGTGAGTATTCCGTAAAATTATGAACCGATTTTGATGATTCCTTTTTTATTTGGTAGATCATTTCAAAGGTGGCATTTTGAAAGTGGATAAAATGTTTTTATCCCTTTGGCAGGGGTGCATAGTGAGATATCACGTGTCATTTGTCAATTTTTCAGAACCCCACCCACCCTAATTTTAAAATAGAATGTCAGGTACTTTACAAAGTGCAGGGTGTATGATAATAGTGGTTACGATGATCATTGTCATCTGACAATAATGATAATGCTTCACTGCAATTATTACAATTTATAACAGGAGCAAAGTACCAGTATTTACCTCAGTATGGGTCATGTTGCAAGGTTCGATGATCATCATCAGATTGATAATATGATAGATGCACCAACTAAACTGCACTACCTCGAAGTAAAAAAAGTTGCTGAAATTCTCGGAGAAACCTGCATCAACTGTAAAAAAATAATGTATCAAAAGTACTCATCATAATAATATGACATGCAAGCATGCATGATCCTACACCATGATACGCTAGCTTCTGCATAATTTATAGATTCAAGATTCATTCCAGGTATACCTTAATTTCAAATGTTTTTATCATTGTAAAACAAAATTGCAACCTGTTTTTTATTTACAAACGCAGGAATCTTTTTTCAGTTAAATCAGGTACAGATCGTGAAACTGGAGTAGAGCAGAGATGTGTGGAAATGGGCGTAGCTACCTCTAACTATTATACCGCTGCAGTATAAATGAACCAACAGAACATACTCGTACTTATTCAGATGATGGAGTTAATTGACTTGCGAGAAGAGGATTATTAGAAAGAAAATCTGCAGCAGAACAGTATTTAGTAGTCATAGTAGATTTGTTGTCTAAGTAGTCGCACTCTGATATTACGCCTGTTGATAAGTGCGAACCGCCTGATTTCGAGCGTTTTCACGTATTATTTTAATATTATTTCAATACCTACCCTCATTTGGGGGCTGTTTTTCTTGCTTTTCGTAATATATTTTTAAATGTAATGCTTCTCCTAAAAGCTTGCATTAGCAAATTAAAATGTTAGTTATCCTCTTTAATTTTAATCAGACGCCTTTTTAATATTTATATTAATGTTTAAAGTTTTGTATAAGCCAAGTGTTTGCAGAACAAGCATTATGTAAAGTTTTTATTGTACTAGGATTGAATTAAATTAACACTGATATTGTATTTATTAAATTAATTATGTGTAAATAAAGAACTTTTGAAATTGAAATTGAATTTTGTCTCAGTAGCCCAGTGGTAAGTGACCCTAACACCTGCCAAAGAGGGTTCGATTCCCACTTAGGACAAGCATTTTTGTGATAACCATAGGTGTTTACTCTGTTTCTGGATGTTTTTATCTATATAAATGGCAGCAATATCACAAATTTTGCTCAGTTAGCAGTCAGAGACCACGTATAAGATGTCCCCTAATATTTATTTATGCGCGCTATCGGTTGTAAGATTTGAAGATGAAGCATAAAAGGATCTTAACGTAAACCACGTTGCAGACCTGCGCCTAAGCGTGGCATGCATTTATGACAGTTTATACAATATACCTATACTGGTGATGAGGTTGTAGAACTTGGAGATGAGGATTAACAAGAAGAGAGCAAGCATCAGAAGCAACATGAGACCGTGTGTGCGATCAACGATGTGAACGACGTCACAGGCGCGTGCATACGCCGCGCTGATACGCTTGATAGTTTCGTGAGGACGCTGCTGCTGGCTCCCGACATCTGAACCAAAACAAATCAAAAATCATTTATTGTTGCAAAAGTCAGAACATTATCACTACATAGTAAAAAACAAAGTCGTTTCCCTGTCTGTCTGTCCCTATGTATGCTTATATCTTTAAAACTACGCAACGGATTTTTATGCGTTTTTTTTATAGATAGAGTGATTCAAGAGGAAGGTTTATATAATGTATAATGCACCTGTGCGAAGCCGGGGCGGGTCGCTAGTTTGTCATAAAGCGCTATTCCCCAAACAAAACACACTCAAGCACCTTTGCCTTAGGAATTAGACCCACCCTTTCGTCAGTGTTCGTTACTATACTTTGTATAAGTACACATACTTATTACCAATACAATTCTATTATATACATTGTATACGTATTGATCTGCCACATAGTCTAGGACATTATTGCACTCATCATTTTCCTAATTTTTCCCAACAAGGCAACCCCGAATTCGCGAAATTAATAAATTCGATTCTGAATGGAACAGCAAAACATTATTGCGATCATTTTCATGTCTATTTTTAGGGTTCCGTACCCAAAGGGTAAAAACGGGACCCTATTACTAAGACTTCGATGTCCTTCTGTCTGTCTGTCACCTGTATCTTATGAACCGTTATAGCTAGAAAGCTGAAATTTTCACAGATGATGCATTTCTGTTGCCGCTATAACAACAAATACTAAAAATAGAATAACATTAATATTTAAGGGGGGCTTTCATACAACAAACCTGATTTTTTAGGCGTTTTTCGCTCTATATTTCTAATGGTAACAGGTAGATGCTTGAAATTTTCATAAAATATTTAGTTGTATATTCACTTCAATAATAAATAATAAAATTAAAATAAAATAAATATTTAAGGGGGGCTTCTATATAGTACGGAACCCTCCATACGCGAGTCCGACTCGCACTTGGCCGATTTTATTCTGATACAGGCTTCCATCACTCAATCCATTGCTCACTATTGCTCAATCCGGTTTTCTGTCAGTAGGTACTACTGAGTAATTAGTTCCATCGATGGTACTACTCACGTATGTATACTTCGCTACTTAGTACCACTATGGAACTAGTGTCGTATAATTCCACACAACTGTCATAACGATAAATACTGTTTACATATTTTTCTATCTTTAGATATAGGTACCTAATTACTGTTCGATAGATACGTAATGAATCTACACTTACCAAAGTCTATTTTTTTGGACATCAATTTTAAATCAACACGCTTAAACGTATTTTTTGCCTTGTAAGGACTCCTTTCATCGAGCGCATTGTTTTTCTCTAAATCTGTAATTAAAAAAAAAATCATACCATTACAGTGTTTGTAAACCCGTTAAGTAAGTAACATTGAATTCCACATTTTTTACCTACAGAATAAAGGCGTTCCATAGATAGGACAGTGATAGCAGTGCCCAAGCACAGAGCAGAGTACAAAAATGGCGAATACTGACTATTGGGGTGCCAGTGCCCAAATCTTGGCGCACATAAGCGCTGGTTTCGGCATTGTTGACTATGAGCACTGTTGGCGCAGGGTGAACTGATCAGATTGAGCTGCTCAATCAGGATGTTGGACAATGCCTAACATAAGATGACAGGTGGGTATCGTTTAATATGCGAGCAAAGCCCACCCACCACGCGACAGCACACGACTTGAGTGTAATAATTATTTTTCGCCAAAAATGGCGAGACCTACTTCATCGACTCGTCATTTATTCTATGGCCGACTTCACCGCATACAGAATTCAAATAGTTAGGTAAGCGTGTTACATCCTAGACCGCATATCTGCTTAACATCAGGCAGTGTGTAGTCAAACGCAAACCTAAACGAAAAAAAAAAGTTATTTTCTTAGTAATAGTTTTAATATAGTAATTTTCACCTGATTGTTGATTTACCAAAAATGGCTCAGCCGATTTCGATATAATTTAAACGGCACTACCTTTGAAGTAAGCCATGGTGGTCTAGTGGTAATGACACTCGCCTTATAATCGTGAGGTCGTGGGTTCAAATTCCGGTCCCGTACCAATGAATTCCTTGGAATTTATGTACGGAATTTCACACCACTGGCTTTTCGGTGAAGGAAAACATCGTGCGTAAGGCAACCTGCATACGTCCGTAGAAGAAATTCGATGGCGTATGTGAATCCACCAACCCGCACTGGGCCAGCGTGGCGGATATGGCCCAATCACCCTTCGTGGGTAGGCCTACGTCCTGCAGTGCACTATTAAAAAGGCTAGTAAAGTATAGTACCTTTGAAGTATTATCTACCAAACAATAATTATTTTTTGCGAAAAATAGCATAACCGACTTCACCCGTTGAATATTTGGCATGGATCTATGTAGCATTTTTCACATTATTGTTAATTTATCAAAAATGTCTAAGCCGATTTCGATAAAATTTAAATGGGACCAATTTCGAAGTATACTCATTCTAATAAAAAAATAATTATTAAAATCGGACTACTATGAAAAAAGTTATGCGTGGTCATACATAATAAAATAATTTACGCGTCGAATTGATAAACTCCTCCGTTGTTTCGTCGGTTAAAAATGTGTAAAAAAGCAAGTATGCTCACCTCTCAGCAAGGTCCTGATACAGTTGTTAACAGCACGGTAGCAGGTCTGAACGTGCATTGTGATCAATAAGAACTGTGCTCTGCCCACCGCGCTAATACAGTCCAAAATCATCTCCATCATAGGTAATGCATTCAGCCAAACTGAAAATACGTTATTACAAAACATTACTTTAATACTTAGAAGTAAAATAAGTAATTTCTTTCAGAGGTCGGAGAGACAGGTAAGACAAGATAATTGAGTGAGTTAAAAAGTAACTACATCATTTGTAATCGATGTGTTAAAAATATTAATTTATTACTAGTAACCCTCCTAACAGTGGACTTCTTTGATCTGATCTCTTAGACAGATTTGTAGCCATCTCTTGTCATTGTTAAGAAGTTCTCATAACTTCAAGTTAAGTAATAACCTGTCTAATACTGGTTTCACAGGTGGCGCCACCAACGCTGTACTGTACCATCCATTTGTAGGGTTCCGTACCCAAAGGTAAAAACGGGACCCTATTACTAAGACTTCGATGTCCGTCTGTCCGTCTGCCTGTCTGTCTGTCTGTCTGTCTGTCACCGGGATGTGTCTCATGAACCATGATAGCTAGGTATCTGAAATTTTCACAGATGATGTATTTTGGTTGCCGCTATACAACAAACAAACAAAACAAACAACAACACTTTATTAGACAACCACATTACATAAAAAACAGATTATAAGGACAAAAACAAAACAATAGGTATCTAATTGGCGGCCTTATCGCTTTAAGCGATTTCTTCCAGGCAACCAACAACAAATAAACTAAAATAAATAAAATAAATATTTAAGGGAGGCTCCCATTCAACAAACCGGAATTTTTAGACGTTTTTAACTCTATATTAAGGTAGATGCTTGAAATTTTCACATATTATTTAGTTTTATATTCCCTTCAATAAAAAATAATAAAATTAAAATAAAATAAATATTTAAGTGGGGCTCCCCGGGGGACTCGTACTTGGCCGATTATTTTAATAGCCTACTGCAAGACGTAGGCCTACCCACGAAATCCCGCAATTTCTTCTACGGACGTATGCAGGTTTCCTCACGAATTCACGATGTTTTCCTTCACCAAAAAGCCAGTGGTGTGAAATTCCGTACATCAATTCTAAGGAATTCATTGGTAAGAGACCGGGATTGAACCCACGACCTCACGATTGTAAGGCGGGTGCCATTACTACTAGACCATCACGGCTCACGGCTTTACGCAATTGTGGCATTTGGTGGCAAGATGGTTAAAAAACTGTCCAAGGACTGACACTAATACCATTCGTAAACGTACATAGGTGCGAAACCTTATGTTGGAAAACTGCTAACAACAAAAAGTCCATTATATTGATCACGGCACTAGCCATCGCCCACGTCAACATGAACGCATTCAGTTTCCGCGACCACGGTTTTGGCCAGTGCTGAATGTTCAGGTCTAACAGTATCTGTAAAAAATTAAATAATTTAGGTTAGCACTGTCTAGTTTTTAGAAGACATCCTATAGCTCTTTACAAATAGCCATACGAAAGTAGATATAAAAAACCTGGCGGCGGGATACGTCCCGTCATGTTACCCACAAGGTGGACAGATGACTTTACTATAAGACCGTAGGACGCAAAAGATGCAAGAAGCTACAAACAGGTCTTGTGGGAGATCTATAGGGAAGGCTAATTCCATCAGCACCGGAAGCATGGCAAAGGGACTAATAGTCTTTCCACCATTATATCCCCTCGAAGAGGAAATAAAGTATGGATTGACAATGACATCTGACATTAAGAGTGGATAAAGGGTTTTCTCCCCTTGCCGTGCTACCCGGGCTTTAGTAACGACGACGAACGAAGAAACTAAATCACCAGGGCCCTTATTGTGCGTAAGCGCTCTGACGTTCGGCTTCGCTCTCGTGGCGTGAGTAACTGGCGTGAGCAGGAGAAAATTCGAAGCCCAACGTCGGAGCGCTTACACAATAAGGTCCCAGATCCTGCCATAATGCCCTGCCCAGAGATATCTAGACCTGCCTAGCTTTATTTTAGATTCTTTACGCCATATTAACTATTTTGGTAAGACATCGTATTTTGGTATTGTACCTGGAGCCCAATTTTCAATTTTTGAAACTGTAAAACAATGATGTTACAGAAATTGGGATCCAAAAATTGCCTAACAGAAAATCGTACGCTATGAGGTCCCGCTAGCACAAGCACTGATGTTTTCGCTCCAGCTCCCACTTGGCCTCGTGGCCATCTACGGATTCTTTCAGCCGTTCTTATGATTCATTTAAGGAGCCCCTGAGTTACTCATAATATATACCTCAGTGCCTCAAGACGAAGGTTATCGATAGTTGTGTGTTGCCAGTGAAGACAAATAGAACTGAAACGTGGTCTTTTAATGTGGGCCTTATAAATATGCTCAAGATAGCCCAACGTGCTATGGAGAGGGCTATGCTCGATGTCTCTCTGTGGGATCGAATCAGAAATGAGATCCCCAGACGAACCAAAGTTACCGACATAGCCCAGCAGATTAGCAATTTAAAGTGCCAATGGGCAGGGCACGTAGTTCGAAGAACGTATGGCCGATGGGGCCGTAAAGTTGTCGAATAGAGACCACAGACCAGCAAGCGCAGCGTAGGACGCCCACCGACTAGGTGGACTGACGATATAATAAAGATCGCAGGAACGCGCTGGATGCAGGCCGCTTCCAACCGACCTTATTGGAAATCCATGGGGGAGGCCTATGTCCAGCAGTGGACGTCCTACGGCCTATGGATGGATGGATGGAGTTACTCATGTTATATTACAAAGATTAACAAACCTTTTCCACTTGGTTCAGGCAAGTTATCAGGCGGCGCATACGGCGCGGCGCTCCATACACCACCGTGCCAGACACCAGTGTTGACACAAAGATAACTATGGTCACCACGCTTCGACCCCCACCCGGGCCGTACAGCACGGCATTAGCAAACGTCCATAAAGCACATATATCTGGAAGAAATAAATAAATGTTAGGGGACATTTTACACACGGCCCTAGACCCCTAACTCAGCATAGCTTGTGATATGGCTGCCAGAGACTAGTACATAATTATATTTAAATACATACTTATAAAAATAATAACATCAATACACACAGCAAACTATATTCATATATTGATCACATACTCAAATGCTTGCAAACACCTAAATTGTCCACATAAATGGTAGGATACTTATTTTCTCAACTCTAGAAAGGAAGATAAACTCCAAGCTATCGGTAAAGCCTTGCTCCACATAGCGTAATATGAAGATTAAGTAGGTACTAAAGTTTACTTTACTTACTTATTAAGTACTTACAATTTACAATACGCTTATAGTTAACCTCAGTTTGGAATTCTTGTTTTGAATAAATATTTAGTGTATTTCCGCTCTGTCGTAGTCATATAAGTTAAGGGTACTATTCAAAATCCAAATTAAATCACAAACAAAATTAGTAATTAATCATCAAACTGTATCATGGCTCGACTATGGTTAGGTCAGGTTAGAAAAGTTAGGCTTAGGTATGTTTACAAAATATGAATGATCCTGAAACAAAATTTTTAATTAATTTGTTTAAAATAATAAAAAATAATTAAACCTGTAACAAAAATAGTGATTAGTAATCTATTTAAAAAATGTAGTAAACCTGAAAATAATATTTAATTAATATGTTAAAATTACAAATATAATTTATTTATAAAAAATGGTATAAAATAATTTGGAAAAAATACTTAGTCAATAAATAGTACCCCTATTCTTACTGTACTCTATTCGACACGTGTTTCGCCTCTAAACGAGGCATCTTCAGGACGTGTTGACTCTTCGAGCTCACTCGCAAGAATGACGGCTCGCCGCGCCGGCGCTTCTTATATACTCGTCGTGACGCACCGAAGTAAAGGCGATGTGACGGTAGTTTGATCGTTCAGCAACTCGTTGTGTGTGTTTTGATGTTTCATTATTTCTAAATGCTCCAAAACATTTAAGCGAAAACCTTTTTCACATACATGTAGAATTTTAAAAGTGTTGTTGTTATCCAAATCGTGTCCAGTTTCTAATAAATGTTTCGCAAAATTCGACTTCTCTGGGTGATTGTTTCTAGATGCAGCTAAGTGTTCTTTGTAGCGGGTTTGAAAACTCCTTCCAGTTTGTCCCACATAAACTGCGTTACATGTGTCGCAGGTTAACTTGTATACCCCCGATTTCTTGCTTTTTTCTAAGGAGTCTTTCCCATTGCACATTCGTCTCATGTTGTGATTCGTTCGAAATGCCACATGTACATCATTTCTCCGCAGTATTTTTGCAATGTTTTCTGACGTAGTCCCTAAATATGTCAAACTACCCACATATTTATTTACTCTCACAGGTGGGCAGGAGTATAACATAGATCTTGCTATGTTTCTATTCTTATCTCTGACTAAATTGTTTATCATTTTCTTGCTGTACCCATTTGTCACTGCTATTTGATATATTGTGTTGAGTTCCTTGTTGTAGGCTTCTGGAGATAATGGGACTGTCATTAATCTATGTACATAGCTTCTAAACGCAGCCAATTTGTGCTGCATGGGGTGATTTATTGACTAAGTATTTTTTCCAAATTATTTTATACCATTTTTTATAAATAAATTATATTTGTAATTTTAACATATTAATTAAATATTATTTTCAGGTTTACTACATTTTTTAAATAGATTACTAATCACTATTTTTGTTACAGGTTTAATTATTTTTTATTATTTTAAACGGATTAATTAAAAATTTTGTTTCAGGTTCATTCATATTTTGTAAACATACCTAAGCCTAACTTTTCTAACCTGACCTAACCATAGTCGAGCCATGATACAGTTTGATGATTAATTACTAATTTTGTTTGTGATTTAATTTGGATTTTGAATAGTACCCTTAACTTATATGACTACGACAGAGCGGAAATACACTAAATATTTATTCAAAACAAGAATTTGAAGATGAACTTCCGCAAAGTAACGCCTGATTCAATAAACTATCTCAGTTTGGAAGTATCCATTGCATTTTATATCTCTAGTCTAGTATAGTTTTTGTAATCAAATTGATGTATTGGCCAGAAAAAGCACCAAGTACAATACTCACGACAAACACCCATCGCAATACATCCAGAGAATGAGCAGCTCCTGGAGAAACTGATGCGCCAACCGTTCCCGTGCTTCACAAACTGGAGTGGAGCAGCCCCTATCCATTTGGATATTCGGAGAACAGTTGCTAGAGCTCCTGACACGAAACAAGTTTTCTGACGCTCCATCTTCCCCGATCACTTTAAACTCGGAAGTGACCACTGAAGACTGCTGTGATTTTGTAGTCTCTTTTATTATAATGACTGCTTTGATTATAATTTATTACCCTTAAGTAATCATCAATTCAAAGACAGAATAATCATAATAACATTAGGTATCTGACAAATGGTTAAACCAATATCTAACAAACTAACACAGAGTAACATTATAAAATTGACGTTTCTTCGGCGTAATGAGCCATATTATTTATTTAGTTTTATCAAACTGATGACGATTGAGATCTTATTATTTGTAAACGGTTATTTTGTTTTTAGAGACCTGAGTAAGTAGGTCTCTAATGTTATTCGTAATCACATAATCGATAAAACTGTGGTCGTATTTTGCCATCTAGATAAATTGTCCTTACGCCTTTTTATTATCATCATCATTTCAGCCATAAAACGTCCACTGTTAGACATAGGCTTTCCCTATGTATGTCCAATAAGACTGGTATAATAAAACAGAAAAAAAATATATGGCCATTGACACGAGATGAATGAATGAATAAGACTGGTTAGAAATGGCTTGCATCCGATGTTATCCTGCGGTCGTCGCCTGATTCCTTTCCATTATTATTAGGATCTTTCCTGTTCTCTGATTGGAACCGATTAGTAGGAAGAGCGAAATTTTATGCGTTTATATAGCTCATTGTAACTTCCGAGATCAAATGAAGATAAAATAAAGTAGGGATAAACCTAAAAGAAGTATCGTTATAGAGCGAATCTAACTGCTTGGCGTCTGTAAAGTAAGCTACAAGCTTGCGTCGCTAATTAATAACACATATAATGTTCTCTATGATTAATAAGTAATTAGATTAGGATTCAAGGATTTTTTTGTAATACATCCTTGTATGGACTCTATGCAAAAAAAAAAATATTACAGTCTTTTGTTTCACATCTATTCTTTATTTAAGACTTAAGACACATTTACTTCAAAATTAAAACTTTTCAACATTGATTATATCAAAGACACACCAATGACATGACTTTGCAAGGAGTTTAAAAATGACAAAGCGTGCCTAAATATCAACCTACTTCATTGCTAAATATCAATTGAGAAAAACTTTGGGAACTCGTCAAGTCAAACAACAACTGCACACACCTAGAAAAGTCGTTCGGCTTAGAGATTTTCTCAAGGTGTAGATTTAGATTTTCGCTAAGATTTTCTCTTCTTTCTTTCAGCCCGGGTAGCACGGCAAAGGGAGAAAACTATTTTATCCACTTTTAATGTCAGTTGTCATTGTCAATCCACACTTGATTTCCTCTTCGAGGGGATATAATGAAGGAAAGACAATCTGTCCCTTTGCCATGCTTCCCGTGCAGCTGCTTTGTCCACCCTATAGAAAGTATGTACTTTCACTTTTTGGTACGGTGATGCCACCCATGCCTACCTCTCCACCCTAGCTAAGTAGCTACGGCCACGGTAATGGTATCTATGTAGTAAGTAGTGGATTTGGCCCTGGCCTTGAAATAGTTACCTATCTACAGCCCCACGTCGCCAAGCAGTACGCAATACGCGCTAGGGCTGCCTGGTAGGTAAATTGCACGGCTACTACAAACACACTCGTTCGTTTGTCACTACTACGCGACCAAAGAATATATAATAATATTATAAAAAAAAAATATAAAAAAATTAAATACTTATGTACTGTTAAAATGTTTTTGATGAATAAAGAATTATTATTATTTTTGTAGTAAAACTTTCGTTTTCTCTCCGATATGGAGGTATTTATTATATGGCACGGGCCGGAGCCAAGTGCTATGAAAGTGATAAAAAATTTCTGACAATCCTGCACGTATTAAGGATGACTGCTTTTTGAAGCAACTTATATGTTAATTTATGGATGTCAAGTATTTTGAGGCTAGTTTCTAGCGATTTTGGTATAACTCCTGTAGTTGACAGAATTATAGGAATAGTTTTTATACTCATTATTTGCCATTGGGTCTTGATTTCTACGGATAGATCAGTATATTTAGCTATTTTCTCGGTATGGGTGGATTGCAAGTTGTGGGTATTGCAAATAGCGACGTCAATCAGGAAAACGGATTTGTTGATTTTGTCTAGAATAGTAATGTCGGGTCTATTAAAATGTACAGTGTTATCAGTAATTATGGTTCGGTCCCAGTACAGTCTATAGTCATTATTCTCTAGAACAGGTTCCGGTTTGTATTTATAGTACGGTTTCTTATCTGAGATGAGCTTATATTTTATTATTATGTATACTACTGACGCGACGGCGCGCCCCTGCGATTGTCGTATGTACCGAACTCTGAGGCGCGTAGGTATGATTCGCGTTCCGACCGTTTGAATGAAGACTGTATATGTACTGCATAGATACCATCACCGTGCCAAAGAATATATAATAATACTACGTATACCGTGCTACGGCTATGCTTATAGTTAATTAAAGTAGCAACATCTTAGGTAAATCGATTCTTCGTTTCGACCATTAGTCTCATAAAGAATTTTATAAATCTTACAGTAGACTGGTGAGACGCAGCTCATTTCATGTTTACTAGAATAACTACATAGGTAACGATGCTGCTGATGACCTGCAAGAGAAAAAAAAATTATCAAGAGTTTACATGTAACTTTGACTGATTAACAGCTTCAAGAGATCATAGACTCGTTCTTTATTAATCTAGAGATCAATAGTGCTAAATGTAAAACTGATTATAAAAATAAATATAACTTTTTGTAAATACAAGCTTGTGAGATCCTGAATATCAAAGATATGTAGCAGCAAAGTGATAGCTAAGACAAGTAAAACGAGCCCAAACACGACGGGTCTAACTTATTTAGTACAGGAGTTCCTATGGCCACCTTCAGACTCAGATTCATCAGATCAGCTCCATGGCACCATATTAAAGCATTATCACCTAATATAAGTACATCTGCGTGCAAAATTTTAGGTTAGCGGAAACCGGAAAGTTGGTCAAATTTAACTAGCAAGATTCCGCCCGAACATAGGTACCTACATCCATTGCAAAATAAATAAAAGCTTGTAATGAATTGACAATGGTGTTGAGTAGGGCATGCAAACCGGTTAACCGAAAACCGAAAAAACCGAATAACCGACCGCATTAGAAACTCGGTTTTTTCTAGTTATAAAACCGGTTTTTTCGGGTTTATCGGTGTTTTCTACAATTTTTTTAAATTCGCATATTAACTTTCCCCTTCGCAATAAAATACATTATTGTCATCTAGTGGCTCTAACCTACAGAGAAATAATAAGCCAAGCGAACTAAGCTACTTTTTTTCCATTTAAAAAATTACGTCTAATGTACGTGCTAAGGATGAAATTCAAGTGCGAAAGTTCTCATTCTCTCTCTGTCTTTACATAGCGAGTATCGTGATACTCGTATAGGCAGAGCGCTGCGCTGTAGCGTTATAAGCGTAATGGGATGCGTTTTGTCTCATCTTCATCGAAACGCTATCGACCACCGCCATTTTGTTTCGTTACATTAGTCCGGCAGTCTCTGCTAAGCTACGTAGTAAAACAACGCGTGGTATATTTTGCACGTTTGTCTAATATTTGTAAATCACATTTCATCAAAATCATAGAACATCGCATATCAGGAAGACTAGACATGGAACAACCACCCGAACAAGCTGGTTTTCGTCGCGGGCTGTATAAACTACAGACCATCTCCACGCAATCAACCAGATTATAGAACATACGTGTCGAATTGAGTACCTCCTCCGTTTCGTCGGTCAAAAAGCATTTGATAGCATCACTCACGTTAATCTTCTCCGCCTCACCTATTCTCAAAGTACTGCTGCAATAAAATTACAATCTTGTGGTCCAGCATTTGCAATGGAGAAATGTGTTAAACAGGGAGACCCACTGTCCCCGAAAATATTCACGGGCGTCCTCGAAGAAGTTTTCAGAAAGCTGGCTGCAAGCTGGGAAGGATGGGGTGTTAATGTCGGTGAAAAATGTTTAACTAACCTTAATTTTGCAGACAATATCGTCAGCTAGTATCTCTTCCTCAGTCAGAGAGCTATAATCAATGCTACAAAACCTAACCACTGCAAGCCTTGAGGTTGGATTGCGGATACGGAACATGTTAATTAAAGACCAAAGTGATGACCAATGGCATCAAACATCAGGTAACTGTCGATGGCGAAGACATATACGTTCACGATTACATCTATCTTGGCCAAATAGTCACCTTCCAGGCGAGACAAGACCAAGAAGAACAGAGAACGCCTGGAAGAGCTGTTGGGCCAAGAAAGAACTTATGAAGAAACGCCTTCCGATCACATTTTGACTAATGGTGTACAAACATGGTCATTAACTAAGGTCCAAAAGTCCAAGCTCAAGGTTTGCCAAAGAGCGATGGAGCGCAGTATTCTCGGTGACCGGCTAATAGACCGAGTAGGTACTGCGAGTAAACACCGAACTGCGTTCCAGAACTCAATCAAAGATGTAGCTTTCACAGCCGCTAAACTGAAGTGGCAGTGGGCCGGGTAAATCAGTCGAATGCCAGAAGACCTCTGGAAGACCTCTGGGCTAAAATCACCACCAAATGGAGTTCCAACTCGATGCGGCCTCGTGGTAGACCCTCTATTAGATAGTGCGATGAACTGAATACATTTAATCCAAATTGGAGGCATCAGCACAAGACCGACAAAACTGAAAATCTCGAGAGGAGGCCTTTGCCCAATAATGAGGCAGTACAGGCTCATAAACAAACAAACTGTTATATTTACTTAAGTAATTTTAGAATTGTATTCATAAAATAGAATTGTTTTAGTACCTACATCCTTATACATATATTTACTAGTATTTTCATTAATTTACTAGAAAAAAAACCGAAAAACCCGAAAAACTCGATTTCCCCGGTTTTCAAAATAAAAAACCGAAAAAACCGGTTTTCCAAAACCATCCGGTTTTTGCATGCCCTAGTGTTGAGATTATATCTCTCATAAGCTCATAACCCATAACTAAACAAAGGCAAAAATACTACTTTTCCACCACATAACCGTAAGCACCGAGGCATGGTGACTGCCACAAGCACTGGACCATCTCCGTAGTCAGCGCATCGAAGATCGAGCGAAAGTGATGTATGAGTCAATTCATCAGCACCATGCATGGCACTCTGATACAAGAATCTTAGTGGGAGACAATGAACATGAAACATTTAAACAAGCCTCCTTATCGTGAGTTTCAAGCTTCCAGACATGTTCAGAGGTCTATAGGCCATCTGATCGTGGCTGAGCGTGAGAAACATGAGTCACCTCATCAATACCAGCCATAGCGCCCCGGATACAAAGAATCTTAGTAGGGGATTTTAATGTGAAGCTCTTACAAGCTTCCCCTCTTCTTACCGTGAGTATCAAGCTCCGAGTTATGGTGGTAACGTGCAGCGGCATGTAGGCCACCTGGTTGAGGGTAACCTGCCGGAAAAACAGCTCCACTTCTGCAGTCAGCGGATCGTAGGTGGAACGCGAGAGACGCATGAGTCGACTCATCAGCTCGCGGGTGCGGTCCGTCTGTTGATTTACAAGCGAGAGGGCTTTACGAGGGTTAGATCCCGGTTTGTTTGACAAAGTTTAGGATTTCTCGAGTTAGAAGTGAGACAACGTAAACTCATCATCATCATTTCAGCCATAGGACGCCCACTGTGCAATAAGCCCAGTTCAAATCAGCTTGTACCTTTGTGGGCCGAGAACTTTTTGACTCCATCCATTATCATCAGTAGTATGTGCTAAGTGCCCTGCTCATTGCCATTTAAACATTCCGCTGGGCTTTGTATGTTAACTTTGATTCTTCTACAGATCTCTTTATTTCGTTTTTGAATGAACATATTGTCACGCGATAGGCGCGTGCAGTAACTATGACATGATGCGGCTTTGTTTAATATCGGGTCGTCCTTTGTTCAGTTTTTTTTATGCTTCTTGCTATTGAAGAACAATAGGGTTTCGATAGCTTTCATGATGTTTACTTTGTCAACACAATAGCGTCTATTAGTTCCCGTAGAGACTCGATTGATCTAGTGGATTCGAGACTGGGATATGGGATATAAATAGAGCAACGAGCTTTCGTTCGAGTTTACTCAGGGCTCAGCCGCCTTCTGCGCTCGCCCATGCCCGGTAAGCTGTAGAGGCCTCAGAAGCCAACAGCTTTAAGTCATTTAAAATTCGTTCGAGTTGAATGTTTCGTTTACCTTCGATGCGAAATCATCTCAAGTGTACTAGTATTCAGTGACTAGTATGTGTGAATATCAGTGACAGTGTGAAGTGTTTTGTGTGAATAAATTGCACCGTGTGTTTTTGTGAAGTGATTGTGTGCAATAAAATGCAAAGAGTGAATAATCGGCATTTTAACTGTTTATCTAAGAACCCATCTCGTAACAATAATAATAACGAAAAAATGAGCAGTAACGAACGCTAATCATACTTGAAACTTTATCCTGTCCACACATACTCGTATCCTGTCTACACCTCGTTTCTTTCTTTTAGTCATAAACGATGTCGAAATAAAGACCATAATAATAAAATGTTATTATTTGATAATAGTACATTATGATATAAGTGCGGTAATTTTCAAAGCGCTCGTATGTCATACGACGTTTTATAACATATTCGCGAGGAAATTAATAAAACTCTGACTTTGAGTGACAGTAGCATCGTGCGTTTTACATTACAATAACGCACAAGTGCGTAATGTCTCTCACTCTCTTGAGTGAAAGTAGGAGAAACGAGACCACAGAGTTACATACATTACAATAACGCACAAGTGCGTAATTAAATACATTACGATATTGAAATTGGTGTAATTACAGCCACTTTACGAGCAAATATGTTATAAATAAGGTGGGTGGACCATGGAAGGCCACGCTCCTTTGAAGGCCAACTATCAAAAAGTCGTAGTTATTGACATGTAAACACATATTCCTTCGGCTATACATAAAGATCCATCAAACTCAAGGCCACAGAGGCAGCGGCGAGTCGCTCGCGCCGCTATTGTGGCAGTGCGATCTCACGATTCGTAGACTTCGGTCGTCGACGTTACAATTGTAATTCGCGCGCACAGCAAAACGTAAGTTTTTAGTTAGATAACCTATTATTATTTCATATTTTTTTACTGTGAATTGTCGTATAAGGATATGTTTATGGTACTAAAGAAAAAAAAAATAGTTTTGCCTCGATTTAAGTTAAAATATTGGTAGTGTTCCTAGGAAAGCCGGTGGTTCCTTATAAGGCCAATCAAAAATTTGACAGTTGGCCTTGCTAGGGTACATGGGCCTTACAAAGAACATGTACAAACCATGAACATATGAAGTTACTTTTTAGTTATAAATACGTACCGTTACAGTTAAAACAATGTTTTATATTTATAATATTTTTATTTATAAGAGTTATTAAACTTTTTAACTCATATTGAATAGACAAGTCATTGATAATTTTTAGTTTGGCCTTCTTAGGAACATTTTGGCCTTACAAAGAACGGACCCATAAGAAGGCCATTTGAGGTAAAAAAAAAGTTTTTAATTTCATTATAATACGCGTTGGCAAGTTATTTGATGTCAATATAATACTCATTACTACTGTTTTCAAATAATTTCCATGAATATATTCTTAGTTATACGATGGTGTTCAAGTAATGTTCGTTGAGTTTTTTATAAATAATAAAAATATATTGAGCATTTAATGTTTTGCTTAAATGAAAGAGCTTATTATGTAGTTTTAGGAAAAGCGAATATATTAATTGTTACAACTCTATTTTTAAGTTGAACGACTGATGTTTAATATTGGCCTTGTTTGGAGCCGTGTTCCTTGCAAGGCCATTTGGAAGAGCTTAACAAAACTTAAGCTTAATGAATACTGATTAAAGCTAGGTTAAAAAAAAGTGATTTTTATGGTACACAATAAAACAAAGTATTGTTTGATAATTTGTTTTTTTCATTTATCCAGTTAATAAACGAATAAAAAGCGTTTACTCGTTAGAGTGGCCTTCCATGGTCCACCCACCTTAGTACATTTACAGAGCGCCCTAGCAAGTTATAATTTTGCAATGCTCGACAAGGGCGACAGTTGTAAGCACATAAATATCTTAATTAAGACCTCAAATGTAACACTTAGTAGCAATAAATAAATATGAAAATGAAGTCCTTACCTCGTCATGGGTCATGTTGCAAGGTTCGATAATCATCACCAAGTTGAGCCAGTAGTAGATGCACCAAGCTATCTGTGCCACTTCGAAGAAAGTAAAAACAGTCAAACTTGCAAAGAACTGTTCTTGAACTGTCAAATAAAAAGTACTATAAACTGGGAATGAAGAATGATATGTAGGTAAGTTAATATTCATGTAGAAGGCATAACTTAACTGATGACCGCTGGTACCGTAAAGCTTTCGAATGGATACTACGCAACGGAAATACAGTGTGTTCACTGACAAGTTGGGTATACAACATCAGAAACACGCTGGATACAACCGGTCCTAATCTGTATACGAGCTTGTCTACAGCAATAGCCATCCTACAATACTTGAATAGTGAGCTTAGGTACTGGTTATCGTTATTTTGGTCCAAGATAAGGAGCAGTTAATCAAACAATACCCTAAATGCTACGAGAGCAGAAAAGAAATGACTCACTTATACTGACGACGATGTTATAAAACTTGAAGATGAGCTGGAGCAGAGAGAGAGCCAACATCAGGAGCAACATAGGCCCATGTTGGTGGTTTACAGCATACACCATGTCGCAGGCGCGCACGTACGCTGCTGTTGCTCTCCGGATGGCCGTGTAGGGGCTCTGTAACTTTGCTGTATCTGCATGAATAAATTGCCAAATTTTAAGGTTTCTGTAGCTTAAGAGGCAAAAAGAAAAGTACCACTTTGTTGTCAGTCTAGTCTAAAAAGTTTGAAACTGCGAACGCGGGCTCCCGCTTGGTTTTGACTGACTTTTGTATACGGGAGTCCACGCTACGTTACGCAGTTTTTCCCTTTAGTCTGTCATCAGAAGCAGCATGAGGCCCGTACGTCCGTCACTATCTGAAGTACCGCCACCGGGTGAATTGAACCTAAAGCCTGCAGTGGGATTCCCTTGAAAAGGTCATGTTTTGTACTAAGTATGAAAACTAACTTGCAGGCTCAAGTTAATTTTCATTAAGTAGTAAAAACGGTTAGCAGTTATTATGATCACTTACCCACAACTATTATTCTGGCATTCAATAAGCTGATAGAGTTATTGAAACGCTTAAATTGATGTTTTGCCTTGTACGTGCTTTTCTCCTCAAACACTTCATTGTTCTCAATTTCTGCAATATATATGAAGTAATTAAAAATTACAATAACAAATTTCCAAGTAAATAATACTTAAGTTATTGCACCGGCAAGTAGGACGATCTACCTATCGACATTGCGGATTAGCTATAACATGAACACTCTGGCAACCTTACATTGCTAATTTATTGTGAAATCCTGTGTTCAACAGTGACGACTTATGGCTGATATAATGATGAACTAGTAGTTCTCCGACCAGTAGACCTTGCGCCACATCTGTTTAACTAAATCTTAATAAGCCTATATCTCGACTCACAATAAAATTCATCAATGTATAAAACCTATGCACTAAGTTTCGTCGAGATTCTTTGAAAAAATGAAGATGTAGAAGAAAATCAACATCCGGACAGACGAAAGCAAAATCGTCAAGTTGAAGCAGAGACCTTCGCTTCGCTTTGTTTAATTTCTTTTTGTCAAAGAAACATTAAAAAGGAAACCATGAGTAAGTAACTATTTACTCCGACCTTGAAAAGACAATGGTTATTTATTACTTCAAAAGTTATGATAGGGAGCAGATAAAATGTATACATAATATTATTTCAGTCAAAAACTTTTTCCATGATCGGGTAAATAAGAAGAGCAGGTACCTTTAATACTGGCCCTAATGGCGGGGCATTAGAATATGGCATCAGTATCCCGTGCTTGTAGAAAAAGCCTACAAAAAGGGGACTTCTGGGCTGCGGATGATTGGATATGAAGTAGGAGTACAACACGTAGCCACGTTGTCATAGAAGGTGGTCAAGACAACGTAGGCTCGAGGTTTCAGTAACAGTGGTGAGAACTCCGGAGCCTTTCCTGGAGATCCTGAAGTTAAGAGTGCACAAAGGCTGGCATGGCAACGGATGAGGTTTTAGTGAGTAGGTACAATGCCATATCACCCTGTTACACCTCGAAGCAGCCGGATGTCTTGTGTAGGGTTCTTGCACGTAAAAGAAGGTACCTCTTAGCGCTCTCTCGATGCAGTTGTTAACAGCAAGGAAGCATGTCTTCACATGCAGTGCGATCAGCAAGAACTGTGCCGTGCCCACAGATACGATAACGTCTAAAATGCACGCTAAGAGTGGCATTGCATCAAGCCAAGCAGCAACTGCAAAAAAAAACAAAATAGGTGAGTTTTAACTATTCGCAAGTTTAAAATCTGTTTATGAACATGATCCTTTAAAAAAATTACACCTTGGTTAAATTTTGTTTGAAGCAGTTCTAGAATATTGATTTAAAATACAGCGTCTACAGAAATCTAACACCCCGATTTACGCTAACCCATTATACTGGGTTTGCTTTTACGCGAAACTCCGGCAATTGGAGATCTCCATGACTTTGTGCTATAATGCTTTTGTTTAATGTTTTAATTATTTAAGCATTTTAGAATGACAGACGTGTTTTAATGTTTGGTGGATAATTGGAGATACATAATTTAACGTTAAATTTAAAATACCACCTATGTGTTACTTTAATATAGGTACTTACCCCGATTGTCCAGATATACAATACAAACTTGCGATTTTAAGCGGAACGTATCCCTTGCGTAAAGTTAGGTATTATAACTGTAGGTGGTAAAATTACGTCTTACCTTTTTGACTTGAACTGAATCGTATGTTACGTTTTTTGACGAAAAATATTAGGTATTATTACAATTAAAGGTATTTTTTATAGCTAGGTAGGTAGGTATATGTTTTTGATGGAATAGGTTTGTATAGACTTACTTTCGCGTAAATTATTTCTTGGAGCCAATGTCAGTAGCGTAAAGTCAAATAAGTTAACAGTTACGCTGAGTCCCGCCCAAAAGATGAAGAATGCGTTTTGTTTCCGTGACCATAACGCTGGCCACTTCTGCAAACTGAGCTCCGATCGTGTCTGGCAAAGAAAAAGCTAATAAAGCCTCAGACTAAATAAAAAAAACAAGACATAATGTTGTAAACAAACAAGTGAAGCCGGCAAAACTACGCTTCGCCGTGTACAGACACAATTACACACACAAACACGTACAACGAAACTACGCCTCGGCTTGTCAGTCGAACTATGGCGGCGCAACACCGACTCCACATGTATAAATAATCGGCCAAGTACGAGTCTAACTCTCGCACAAAAGGTTCCGTACTGTGTGGGAGCATTTTATTTTAATAATTAATTATTAAATTAAATAGTCTGTGAATATTTCAAGCATCTACCTGTACCATTATTGATACCGATTGAAAAAAGCTAAAAAATCAGGTTTGTTGTATGGGAGCCCCCCTTAAATATTTATCTTTTTCTGTTTTTAGTATTTGTTGTTATAGCGGCAACAAAAATACTACATGTGTGAACATTTCAGCGTTCTAGCTATCACCGCTTATGAGATACAGCCTGGTGACAGACGGACAGACGGACAGACAGACGGACAGCGGAGTCTTAGTAGTAGGGTTCCGTTTTTACCCCTTGGGTACGGAACCCTAAAAACCGACCTCACTTGTCTGTTCACGACGTTCCGTCTTGATTTTTTATTTGGTCTGAGGTTAGAGCGTAGAACGTTGATAGTAAGTAGGTAGGTAGTCTGTGGGATTAGTGGTTGCGTGCGGCTTGAAAGCTCCTCTGGGGGCGCTTGAAGTCTTCAGAAGCTTCTCCCACTTCATTAAAACTACCTTGAGTATTCATAACTACAATATAATACGGCTAAAACTCACGTTATAATTGTACGGTCGATCCAATGGGAATCCAACCGGTTTCGGAGTATTCTGTACTCCATCCTCAGGGAATACGCGCGCCCCCGTCGACTGGCGCACGCGCACTGAAGTCTACGGCGCCTGCCTACTCTGCCTAGTGCCTGCGCGGCGATGGCCCGCGCCTCCCGCGCCCCCGCCCTCGCCGCGCGCGCATGTGCAGCGCGCA
The DNA here is from genome assembly GCA_964007245.1 of Hypomecis atomaria. Taxonomy (NCBI): domain Eukaryota; kingdom Metazoa; phylum Arthropoda; class Insecta; order Lepidoptera; family Geometridae; genus Hypomecis; species Hypomecis atomaria. The sequence continues at coordinate 4,560,378 of OZ023282.1, forward strand.
CTTTATTGCTGGTCTCAGGGGCTGGATGGTCCTCTTCCGCGTCTTAACACTACGAATGTGTTCAGAGAGCCTCGTGAAAATATTATTTTAAATTTGTGAGAGTGAGACCCAGGACACGGTCAGTGTTTGGTGTGTAGACCCGAGCTGCTCAGCACAAAGAGTGCTATTATCGTAGACAGACGCGGAAGAGGATCATCGTGCGCCAGTCGACGGGGGCGCGCGTATTCCCTGAGGATGGAGTATAGAATACTCCGAAACCGGTCGGATTCCCATTGGATCGACCGTACAATTATAACGTGTGTTTTAGCCGTATTATATTATAGCTTCTCCTACTATTTTAGTTTGCGATGCTAAAAATGAATGCCGTATTATATCAGAGTTTGGGGATAAAAATATTGACCTTTTTGATCTGATTCAAGCAAGTAATGAAGCAGCGCATCCGGCGCGATGCCCCAAACACCACGATGTTGCACAATAACGTCGACATTAAGATTATAGCTGTCTGCACACAGCGTCCTCCAGCCCGACCATGCTGTAATGCGCAGGTGATGATCCACACGCTACACAGACCTGGAAAAAACAACAAGCCACTGGAGCAATTGCGCCGGTAGCCCAGAGTATCGAGTAGAGTTTGTGCAAAAAGAGAAGCGTCGTAGGTGAGGTCGCCCCTGTTCCATTTTACTAATATTGTTCCATCTTCTATCTACATATTCTATCTTAAAATCTTAAATGGCTTCGGCCATTTTGGCGTGAGTGACTGACTGGCAGATGGTCTACAGCCCAAACCGTTTAACCTATGTTCATGAAACTTGGAACATAGATGTGATTTTTTCGTCCTGGGGGGCCCGATAAAATTCCAAAGTTTGTAAAACAATCATCAATGACCTCCAACTGGCTGAATCAATAGGGATGATATTTATTGTATGATGATATGTAGTGGGATGATATTTGGTATTGGAGAAGCTTATAATAAGCTTCTCCAATACTGGAGTCATAGATATTCTGAAAAATTTGTCCTATTTTTTCGTAATAGCCAAAATTACCAAAAAAAATTGTTTTGACGAAAGAAATGGATGGATACAAATATGATTTGGTATAGGAGTAGACCATTACACAAATCAGAACATAGGCTGCTGTTATCTCAAAAAAGTGTTAATAGTTTCTTAAATTGAATTAAAATAAAATAAATTACAAAAGTACCTACGGAACGTAATCAGATGGAATTTGGTTTAAAAATAGCCCACATATTAACTAGGACATGGGCTGCTGTTGTCCTGGAAAACATCAGCGATTTACTCGGGTTTTAGTCAAATATTATAATATAATAATTCTAATGAAATTTTGAATGGGAGTAGGCAATTACACAAATTAGCACACTACTAACACGGAAAATGCGAATGGGTCCCAAACCGCGGCGTATGCCTAATCATTTTAGGGAAGTACGAAACAATGTAGGCCAAAACACACGGGCTATTTTTATTTTAAGTAAGTACTAAGACAACGCGGGCAAACTGCGGGCTATAATTATTTTTTACTAAATACTAAGACAACACGGGCCACTCTGAGGGTAAAATATTCTGAAGGAAACGCGAGCCAATCCATGGCTTATAAATTATTTTAAGGAAGTACTTAAAAAATTACGCGGGCCAAACCGCGGGCTAATATCATTTGTAAGTACCTAAACAAACTGCAGGCTGTTATAATACTAAGCAAGTACTAACACGTGGGCAAAGCCGCGGGCATTAAGCTTGTTGCTAATAAGTAATGACATACTCGTAGTAGTGTTGTCAACGTAAAGACTCGCTTCTACCAAGTAGTCGGTACTTGGCTGCTGATTAAAATCTTATTGTTAGTTCACCGTAACGCCACGACAATTCTCTTTTTGCACAAGCTCTAGTAGCTGGACGAGAAAATGTTCAAAACGTCCCATGCGGGACGTTTCATACAGAATTACAATAAGAATACTACTGACACATTAGTACAACGTTCAAGCAACGCAGTCGTAAACACCACTCACGGGCACGCAGCTTTCGGAAGGCTCTGGGATAGAGCGAGTGCAACTTGTAATCAATATGATGGCTTAGTATTGTAATATGGCATTTAGGAACATGTGTGGAAATGTTCTTTTCATACCACCTGTTCGAAAATGACCCATTATATGTCATAGAATCTCAACGTAAAACGAGTCATTATTACCTATCTTAACACCATCTCGAGGGCTATGGCAGGTCAATAATTTTGTATGAAACTCCCTAGGGTTTAAAGTGATTTAAATTTGGAACGTCTAATTTGTATAAAATCTCTCAGCTTAGAACATTTAAGGACATCGTAAAGAGGTTTCATTTTGAATAATCAAATATAACCTCTTAACATTGTACGGCAACTGGCATTTTAAGGAGGTTCTATTCGACTTCACTGAATAAAACCTCTTTGGTGCCCGTATCAGTTCGATTTTATAGTATAAAACCTTTTTGCAATGCCCGTGTTAGGCTATGATAATTGAGCTGACCATAGTCTTATTTTTTCATTTAGTATTTCAATTCTCTTTTTAATATAAATTGTGTACGAAAATAAATTCGTAGGTACATTCTAATTTGTGTTAATTTATTGTGAAAAATACAGAGTTGCCTAATGAGTACCTACCTATAGGTACACTTAGTGAATATTTGACGTAAGTATTACTCATATCCTTGGGGATACCATTTTTTTGTAAGATGTATGAAAAGTAGAGTACGGACCTCTAGAACCAAGTTTGTCTTCGTCTTGGGCGACTTGAACTACTCGCTTCACTCAGGACTCTAAATAATACCTCTAATACACTTACTGATCAAAGTTATTAAAATATATCCGATTAAGGAATAACTCCTGGAAAGGCTGACGCGCCAGCCTTTCCCTTGTTTGACAAACTTGAGGGGTGCTCCACCTAAACATTTAGACACTCGAAGAACTGCTGCTAGGGTTCCTGACACGAAACATGTAGTCTGGCCTTCCATCACTGACGGCCACAGTCGAGACGCCATCGTTCGATGTGTGCTACTGAAATAAACGAATTGTTCACCTCCATAAATATTAAAACATAATTTAAGAAATACCACTTAAAGTAATAAGTGAGTCATTTATAGAGTTTGTACCTACCTACGATAATGACTACCAAAAACTATAGAAGTAGATACGAATAGATAGGTACTTCATTAGCATTGCTCTAAGCGTTGTTGTTGTTACGGGCTGGGTATTGGAATAATCAATTAAAATGCAGTTTATTCCCTCCTTGCACTTTATTGAACACTAATCACATATAACACAAACGACATATGTAATTTATTCGCGCTAAACACTTCACACTTGGTATTGATTTCACTTTGAAGGTAAAAGAAAGACTGACTAGCAATTTTTTTATAATGACTTATAGCTGTTGGTCTCTGAGGCTTCTACAGCTTATCGGGCATGGGTGAGCGCAGAAGGCAAGGTAAAGCGTGAAGTGACTAACACAAGGGCACCTGAGAAGGTACGGACCTCGGCTTGGCCTTCACCCAGCAGGGGAGATCAGACTTGCCCGGGCACCCCAGAAGGAGACTGAGTGGCAAATGCTTAGCGCTCTATTTATATATCTGAAACGGACTTAGTTTCGACATTATTTGAGATTATTCGGAAGGTACTAGACTAGACGCTGTTATGTTTACAGAGAAAACATCATTAAAACATCTCGAACCGGTCAAATACCCTATTGTCCTACATAGAAAACTACCAAAAAAAAAGTTGGCCTGTATCGGAACACACGACCGATAGTTTTAACGTACCTATGTGAGTAAGTTACTTTTATAGAGGGACACTTTGCCCAGAATTTTGGGCCCATTGAAAACTTTGAGGCGCTCTCGAAACCGCCGACACAGACCGATGGCAACCATATACACCACGTGAACCTGGTAAAGAAAGACTGGTATTTTGCAGACTCCATCGTCGCAGAGTATATAATTACTTTACAACCACACAAAGCACCCAGACCGGATACAATATTTCCGGCTCTCGTTCGATGGAGCCTCAAAATTGTACAAACAAATCTCATCACCATAATTATTTAGATCGTGTATGGCGTGAAAAGTGTAAAGTAAAGATATAAACCTAAAGCCTGGAGAGATGTAAAAGTCTTATTTCTACCAATTCCAGGAAAGACCGATAACACAACCCCGAAGTCGCTTAGACCAATATGTCTCCGCTCTTTTCTATTGAACACGCTGGAATGACTGCGATACGAATAAGCACATAAGAGGTAGACCCTGGCAGATAACCCAGTTCACAATCATCAACATGCCTACCAATTGGGTAAATCGACGGAGACTGCTCTTCACCAAGTAGTCTACAAAATCAAATTCTCACTGGAAAGCAAACAGTCTTGTTTAGATTTAATTGACATTGAAGGGGCGTTTAATAAGACTACTTTCCCTAGCAAAAGAACAAAATTGCAGACACTTCTGCCAAAGAGGGCACTAGGAAAAAAATATAGGTAGATGACGAGAAAACAAATCACTGTAAACCGACAGCGGCAGAAATGCGCGAGTTGCTGCGCTGTCATACCAAAAATAACAACATAATATTTTTTATTTGGTCTGAGCATAATTTGGACTGTGGTCGTATTGCAAGCATTCTAAGGCTGCTTTCCCAAATCTGAACAGGAATATCACAAACTACCTATTGTGAAGTTGCAGCTACAACACCTCCGACCTATTGGAACTCCTCATAACTGGTCACTGGAACTAGAATGGTCACCTGTACAATTTGGGAGCCACTGACAAGCACCTTTGTCGTAGCTGTCTGCAAGAAAAATAAACTGTAGATCATGTTCTGTGGCATTGCAAAGCCACAAAAAACATTAGAATAGCCAACGCATTGCATGACGCTTCTGCATTATCATCAGCATCACCGGTTGTTTCACATACCGTCCAAGCCACTAAAGTGGATATGCCAGCGGCCTAGAATCACACTCAGTTATTTTGAGGAACTGAGCTGGCTCGGGTAGACGCTGGAGGGAAAAATGAGAACAACACCCCATGCGGGACGTCAGTGTAGGACCTTTCACTCCCATACCGAATAAAATAAAAAAAAACTGACATAAAGGAAACGTTAAAAAATTGACATTTCTTTGGCGTAATGAGCCATATACATTCCTTAATGATTCGCATAATTTTTATAGCTACAATATTGAACTGAAAATCATATAAATTGACATCCTAATATTCGTTACCCCTAAAAGTCAGTATCCCTAATATCACTAATCATTGTATCATAAAATTTATAATATTAACACACGAAAACCATATTTTTGCATAAGTATAGACTACTGAATAGGGGCCGATTTGGTTCTGGCGTTGTGGCTCGCAAGTAACCTTTCTGCTCGCTCTGCTCGTCGTCGGACCTAATGTATGACTTTACCCTAGAATTCTGATATGACAACATACAAGTATGACTATGAAAAATTATACCTACTCAATTTTATGACAAGATATGTATGCAGAACAACTTTAAGACAAACAATATTGGGCGAATGAATAAGACACCCATATACATATTGTATTATTTATTTAGTTTTACCAAACTTCGAAATATGATTGAGATCTTGATACATATTTGGAAACGGAAATTTTGTTATCATTAGGTCCTTAATATTATTCGTAATCACATAATCGATAGAACTGTGGTCGTATTTCACTGGTAATACACCTTTTCATTATTATCATTATTTCAGCCATAAAACGTACACTGTTGGGCATACCTTCCCTACAGATCTCCAATAAGAGTGGTTGGAAGCGGCTTGCATCCAACGTAATGCTGCTGTCTTCTCCTATTTCCTCTTCATTATTATTATTATTGAGATCTTCGCCGTCCTCTGCTCGTTACTTGGATTAGTAAGATTGTAACGTAATGTTAGCTAACCTCCGGCTCGGCTGTAGCTGTAATACGAAGGCGGCACTGAAAATTTCGGGAATCAAGGAAGTGACACAATATTTCTATTTAAAAATGTATTTATTGCTTTTCGAAGTATTCTCCGCGAAATTTGACATATTTTTCCATACGATGGAACCAATCATTGAAGCAACCATTCCATTCGGAAGTTGGGGTCTCCAAAATGGCCGTTTTGTAGGCGTCCACAGCTTCTTCAGGTGATGAAAATCTTATTTATTCTTTATTTTAGGGAAAGTATAGAAATCATTAGGGCTTAGGTCGGGGCTGTGCGGCGGATGGTCTAATAATTCTTTTTTTTTTTGCTCTAAAAACTCTTTTGTATTGTGCGCGGTGTGAGAACTCGCATTGTCGTGATAGAGAATGATGCGGCGGTTGCAGTTCTCTTTACGGAATTCAGAAACGACCCGTGGCAAACAAATGCCTACCATTCTGCATTAACCGTTCTTTGTCCCTCAAGAGGAATAGTCGCAACATGGCCGGTTTTGGAGACAAACGTGGCCACCATTTTTTTGCAACACTTCGTGAACGAACAGTTTTTGTTGGCTTTAACTCATTTTTGAACACCCAAACTCGTGACTGGTTTTTTGTTTCGGGTTCGTACGCGTATATCCAGGATTCGTCACCTGATACGATGTTGTATACAGCATTTGAGGATCCTGCGTGGAATCTTTCGAGAGTTCTCACGCACCAAGTAACGCGAGCCGCTTTTTGCTCTTCACAGAGCGAATGCGGTATCCATCGGGAAAACAACTTTTTTACACCTAATTGTTCATACAAGATTATTTGTATTTGACTCATGCCAATGTCTAAAGTTGCCTGATATTCGCGGTATGTCACATGTCGATCTTCCTCAATCAGCTAACGCATTGCATCAACGTTTTCTTGGGTGACTGCAGTTTTGGACGACCTTGACGGGGATCATCACTGAGATTGACACGTCCACGTTGAAATTCAGCAAACCAGCGATAAATTGTGGTTTTGGATGGGGCTTCATCATCAAATGCAGAAATCATCCGGTTAACCGGACACAAAAACAGTGTGTTAACACACTGTTTTTGTGTTAAACCACTTCGAAAGTCATAATAAATCATCGCTCTTGAATTTTCTCGAGTCAATTCCATTTGCTCAACGACTAAACAATTTTGACAAAACCTTGTGACAAGACCGGGAATCTTTTTAAAATAAATAAATGGTATTCGATTTTTAAAACCAAGGAGTTTTCAATTAAAAAGATTTTATTATGACAGGACAAGTTATGCGTGGCTGTGCTTCCATCATTTCCATCATTTCATCAGTGGTGGTCGCCACTTGTGCCGCTTGACATGGCGAGGAGATTCTGATATTCATCTAGCGACGGCCGATCTTAAGGTGCGCTTGCCAGAGATTTGTTTTTCTTTAGGTCATTATTTAAAAAAATATATTAATGGTAGGAGAACCCCTACTGAAAAAAAAATCGTAAGAAATTTATCGAAAAATGTACTTTTTTAGGGTTCCGTACCCAAAGGGTAAAAACGGGACCCTATTACTAAGACTCCGCTGTCCGTCTGTCAGTGTGTCCGTCTGTCTCCAAGCTGTATCTCATGAACCGCTATAACTAGAAAGCTGAAATTTTCACAGATGATGTACCTATTTCTGTTGCCGCTAAAACAACAAATACTAAAAACGGAATAAAATTAATTATTAAGGGGGCTCCCATACAACAAATCTTCTTTTTTTTCTCTCCATATTAATAATGGTAACAGGTAGATGCTTGAAATTTTCACAGAATATTTATTTGTATATTTACTTGAATAATAAATAATAAAATTAAAATGAAAAAAATATTTAATAAAGGGGCTCCCATACAGTACGGAACCCTCCGTGCTCGAGTTCGACTCGTACTTAGCCCATTATTTTTAAAATCACTTTACATTCACGTCCGTTGGAAGGGTCCTTTTCTGTTTTTAACTTTATTTTCATAGTTTTTCTCTTGTTTAAGCTTAATTTTTTTATTTAGGTATTTGCTGCTGCTTGAGCAACGTTTTGTAGTAAAATGCTCTTTTTCCACCTGCTGCTTTCTTCTTGAAAACGCCTCTGTTTATATCTCGCTTTTACTTTTGGAGCGACCTCTGTGATAACTTTTTGGTACTTCTAGCGGAGGTAGCTTACCGGAGTTCAACAGCGTCGAGTTAGTTTGGCTTGAATGGCTTGTATTTGGTATTTTTACCGACTTTCAAAAAGGAGGAGGTACTATGTTCGTCTGTTTGTATTTTTTTTGTGAATGTTCATTGATATTTTTGCCAATTGTGAACCGATTTAAAAAAATATTTTTTATTTCGAAAGGGTATATTGAATTTTTATAGAACTCAGCTGAACCGTTTTTGATAAATCATTAATACTGCACGGGAAGCATAGCAAAGGGACTAATAGTCTTTCCACCATTATATTCCCTCGAAGAGGAAATAAAGTATGGATTGACAATTTTTTTTTTTTTTTTTTTTTTTATAATTGGCAAAAGTGCCTTTATTAACAACAACAAAACTACACTACTATTACACAAAAAGCATTGGATCATCCTCAGACCTTTGAAGGTCTAAAGATAATCCAAATGCTCAAGCCCACTGCCAGTTGGCAGCGTGCCCAGCATGCTGGCTGCATTGCCACGCTGAATGGCAATGCTTATGCGTTGAGCCAAATAAACACCAGCATTATGGTCACGCGTCGCGTCCACCAGACGCCCAGAAAGACTTTTGAAAATGATATGAGCTCCCGGCCCCCACGGACCCAATGTCTCAACTCCAAATGGCTCAAATATGTAACCACTACCGAGGTTAGCATATTTGCGCCGCTTGTGCTGCTCCGCCGAATTGGCCGCAGCTCCAGCCCTACTCTGAGTCTCAGAAAGATGTGACGGTGCCAAAGTATCGACACAAGTTGCGTCCCATACTAAGGGCCGTCCACACTTCCATGGGACCAGCGTCATGCCGTCAGGCTTTTTGCCATCACCACGCGCGAGCCCACTCGGTTCGAGTACAGCTGCGATATTGGCGGTGGCAAAAGCCCTGCGAATGACATCGTTAAGGCTGGCGTGGCGACCAATCCGACCAGCGCTTCTTGAGCAAGAGAGACCGTGGTGACCGAGCTGGTCAAGTGCAGTACCACACTGACAGCGATGGGCCTCACAACACCTTGCACCCAAGCGTAAGCTGACAGCTAGACGAAATGCAGTTGGGTCTAAAAGGTTACCTACTGGTTGAAAGAGGGCAAAGCTTGCAACCAAAGACCGGACTCCCATACAGAGACTGCAAGGATACGAGCGCGATCCGCGACGCTAGAACACGTATCTAGAAGAGATTTCCGTGCTAGTTCGCAGATCGGCCGATCCCATAGTCTCTGCGACGACAAAGTCTTTGGAAGCTCGGTATTTGGGCTAGCGACCCTCCAAGCATTCGTTGCCTCATTCAAATGAGCTACATCTACGCCGGAATGGCCTAAAGAAGGTGCGAGGATTTTTTCAACTAATTTATGTGTACTATGAATGGAGGACAAGAAAGCTGGTAAAGCAACACTTGAAATTTGGCGGACCCCTAGCCCTCCAAGCCTAATAGGCAAGGAGGCTTGTAACCACGCCCTTTCACTCATCTCAATATTCAAAACCGATACTAGGGTCTGCTTTACAACATCGTCTAAGCTCAAAAGGAGCTCATTGTGTTTCCACAATGGACTACAACGCAAAGCGTACATGAATTTTGGAATAAACAGACAACATCTTATAATGGTAAACGCCATGTGGGCGTTAATTTTGAGTAGCCTATCAGAGGCACTCAAAAAATTTTGAATTTTTTCTTGAACGAAAGGCGGAAAAGACTCATCTAGTATCGGCGAACCCAGAAGGCGAAGAGAACACTTGTCTACCGATTTGATATTAGGTGCCAAATCATTAAATTTGTTAATTACCAAATCTTTATCTGGACATGAGTCGCAAACGAAAAGTTCGCATGTGCCTAAATGGATTGACAATGACATCTGACATTAAGAGTGGATAATAGTAGTTTATGCAACTGTCATATAATGAAGGGTATTAAAACACGAGTGTGAGTTTATGAAACGAGCGCAGCGAGTTTCATAATAGTAACGAGTGTTTTAATACCCGTGTTATATGCAGTTGCATACACTACTTTATCTTCACTAATAAAAATTAAAAAAAAAACATATTGCGAAACATTAAATTCACGCGTACGTGTTTTGTCACAGTAAACTTGGCGCCATTAAAATCTAACCAATGATCTATGCTGCGCGCGCAGGGCCAATCAGGAGCGAGCGCGCGCTGTTCTTTTTTTATTTCATTGGCACAAGATCTTACCAAAGAGTTTTGTGTATGTAAGTTTAGTAGTTTCGACGAAGTTTTCACGTATAACCCAACTGTTTTCAAAAGCCAGCCTAATATCAAAATTTTATACAACTTGTACGAGGATTTTGACATAAGGCTCGCCAGGTTAATTGGTCGCGTTTTATTGATGTTATAATGAGATTTTACGATATCGATGTGGATATTATAACATCATGTGAAATTGCTTAAATTGAGTGTTTTGTCTGCGCTATAACAGTAGTCATTATAAGTCAAGTACCTATTGGAAACATAAGTAGAATGTTACAACATTAGTGTAGATAAAATGGTTTTCTCCCCTTGCCGTGCTACCCGTACAATTTTTTTACTACCGGCTACCCGGCTGTACCTACAATTTTTTTTGTACATGGATGTCACATCGATTCGTGCAAAATATTCGAATTCTGTACGCGGTGGAAGTCGGTGTTGCGATTTTTTGCGAAAAATAATTATTATTAACTATACTCTTAACTGAACTTTACTCGTAATGTCTATAATCTAACTTGCTAGCAATTTTATGCTATTTTATGTGAATTGTTCAAAAACGGCTAAGCCGATTTCTGTAAAATTTTAATGGGAACACCTCGGGAGTATACCCTTTCTAGCTAAAAATAAATCTTCCGATTCGGTTCACAATTTGCGAAATTATCGATGATCATACACCAGAAAAAAAATACAAACAGACGAACATAGAATCTTCTCCTTTTTGGAAGTCGCTAAACATAATGAAATGACACAGTCGTGTGTTTCACACATTTATTTCAACATTAACATTCACATCGATTATATAAAAAACATGGCTTTGCAAAAAAAAAAAAAAAACGTAACGTGCCTAAATGTACCTAGGTATTAATTGAAAAAGGTTTTCGAAACTCCTCAAAAGGAGGAGGTTCTATGTTCGTACATAGAACCTCCTCCTTTTTGGAAGTCGGTTAAAAACATAATGAAATGACACAGTCGTATGTTTCACACATTTATTTCAACATTAACATTCACATCGATTATATGAAAAACATGACTTTGCAAAAAAAAAAATAACATAACGTGCCTAAATATACCTAGGTATTAATTGAAAAAGGTTTTGGAAACTCCTCAAGTTAAACAGTTATTGTACACACCTAGAAAAGTCGTGATACTACGGCATTTACAGCACACTAAGGATATCTGTAACTGAGATATTTTAACATTAGTATAGCTACGAGTGATTATCACCGTTTCACCTGCCCAATTTTCCTTTAGGTGCAAAAAGTTGAATCCTCATAATGTTGATTTCTCAAAACATATTATTTCCCATAACGTTGATTTATTTAGGTTTCGCAAAATGTTGAATTCTCAAAATGTTAAAATCCTAAAAGGCGTAATTTCCCAGTGTGTTGATTTTTTTGTTGTCATAACGTACTTAATTACCGTCCGGAATATACAACGACAGTTATAATTTTTTTCGAAAATGTTTCACGTCAAAATTTTTTAGAGTGATTTTTCCTGGATATTTTTTTTAAATGTTAGATGTCATAGTGTCAGGTGTCATATTCTAGAATCCTATATGAGTTTATGTGGCAAATGTCAAAATGAGAGTTGTCATTGTGGTATTTTTTGTAATATGACAGCTGTCATTTTAAATGTAGATCTCGGTAAGCTCATCAGTTTTGTGAAGACAGCAATGGTGTAGAAGATATCGATCGATATTTCGAATTGATATTTCGAAATCGATATTTACGGAGATAAACCACTTTTGAATTTGACAGCTGTCACTTCGACATCTGTCATGCATTTCTAGTGTGATACTAGAACGTGACAGCTGTCGTGAAACTAAAAAATAATGAAAATCATTATTTTTTAGTTTGTTTTCAAAAGTCTTTCTGAGCGTCTGGTGGACGCGACGCGTGACCAAAATGCTGGTGTTTATTTGGCTCAACGTAAAAGCATTGCCATTCAGCGTGGCAACGCAGCCAGCATGCTGGGCACGCTGCCAACTGGCAATGGGCTTGAGCATTTGAATTATCTTTAGACCTTCAAGGGTCTGTAGATGATCCAAATGCTTGTTATGTAGTAGTTGTTTATGTTAGTTTTAGATTATGTTTATCTTGTATTTAGTGGTAGTTAATAATGAATAAATTCAACATTTTAGGATTTAACATGCTGCAAATTAAACATTTTGCAAATTAAACTAATTGCGAATTCAACATTTTAGAAATTCAACTTTCTGCAAATTCAACATTTTAAGATTCAACTTTTGCAAATTCAACATTTTAAGAAGTCAACTTTTTGTACCGGAAGGTTTTAACCAACCCAGAAAAATAGAAAGTACCTTCAATTTTTGTAGAGTGGGCAAAGAATTTTCTATGGCGGGCACCGCCAGACCATCTCTAGCCTACGTCTATGCTTGTGGTTAAAAGTAGAAATAGCTTAGCTAAATATGTAGTTTATTTATTTAGATAAGACCGTTAATCTCACATAGGTTTTTACATAGCTTGCAGTACACTGGTGAGACTCAGTTCATTTCATGTCAACCAGAATAACGACGTACGTAACAATGCTGCTCATGATCTGAAAGAGAAAAATATCAAGAGTTGACATAATAATTATTATACTTATATAGGTACGTTTGATTGTTACGAGTATACAACTAGAAGAGATCATTGACTCGTTCCTAAGTCACATATATTGACTAAGCTGTAGAGTTTGTGGAGTAAGGACTTGTAGAGTTAAGGCGTGTAGAGTTAGAAGCTTGGCTTTACATGAGATCTGACCACTTTTAGAAAGTGCGAACTGCGATCTTGTCTTGGCTATACTTGACGTGAAAATGTTTTTGTTGGATACAAGCTTTCCCCTTCCTTGCAGTGAGTGTCAAGCTCCGAGTCATGGTGACGTTTTGAGGCCTATAGGCCATCTGATCAAGGGTGGACGCGAGAGGTACAACAGCACCATCCATATTGCCCCCGACACAAGCACCTGTGGGGGATTTTGAGTGCGAATCTTATACAAGCTTACCCCTATCTTACCGTGAGTATCAAGCTCCGAGACATGGTAGTGACGTGCAAGGGCATGTAAGCCACCTGGTTGAGGCTGACCTGCCGATAGAACTGGTCCACCTTTGCCGTCAATGGATCGTAGATGGAATGCGAGTGACGTATGAGTCGAGTTATCAGCTTACGGGTTCTCTCCATCTAAACATTTACAAACGAGATGTTTTTACGAAGGTACAAACCCATATTGTTTAGCAAACAGTAAGATAAAACAACATATTGACGAGCAAACGTAAACTCATAAATTTCATTTCAGCCATACTGTGCTCGCCACCAGACATAGGCATCCCTTTAGAAGTCCAGTTGGAAGCAGCTTGTATCCAGCGCGATCCTGTTCATTTAATGAAATCATCGCTATCCACCTTGTGGGTGTGTTCTCAACCTCATCGATAATTATCAGTTCTCTGTGCTGTGTACCATGTCCAATACTGTTTAAACTTGTCGTTCCGCTAGACTGTGTCGGTAACTTTGATTCTTAAACTAAACTCGTTATTTTTTTTTTTTTTTTTTTTTTTTTTTTTTTTTTTTTTTTTTTTTTTTTTTTTTTTTTTTTTTTGGGTTGCCAAACGGCCTTCATACATAAAATTCTATAAACAATGGTACAAACACTCAGGCCAACGAAGGCTACCGCTTATATGAACAATGATAATGGTGAAGGAAAAAAAAAAGAAAATTACACAACAATAATAATAACCTACTTAAAACTACATAAAAGCATACAAATTAATTATTTCACTGCCGTGCACACAGTTCACTCAAAAAATTTACTATTAATTACTATTAAATTTCTGTTCTTAATTGACAAATTATCACGAAAAAAAGAGAACCAACGAACACTACACTTGTAGCTTTAATGATAATAAAGATCTTCTCTTCTTTTTTTCCGACCTATATTGTATACGTTTATGTTACTTATACGTTTTCATTCCACTGTTGGAAAAAGAACAAAAAAATCCTTCTATGTAAATCACGATCTCTCGAAATTTCTTTTGAACTCCTATCGAATGAGTCATGCAGTCACTGCTTGGCGATTCTGGCAATTCGATCGGAGTGTATTCACATCTTGCCTATGAATTCTCTTTCCTTCCCTGTGAGTCATAAATAATGACGAAGTGCTTACCTCGGCATGAGTCATGTTGCAAGGTTCGATAATCATCACCAAGTTGAGCCAGTAGTAAATGCACCAAGCCATTTGTAGCATCTCGAATAAATTGAAACTCATCGAACCAGTAAAAAGCTCATCATGAACTGTCAAATAAAAAGTAATATGAACTGAACTGCATACTTTCCGAAACACACTTATACTATTTACATCAGAAATAGGTACTTAGATGCTCTCGTAATTAGGTATTGCTCTTTTTAGCCTGAACTGCAGACTAATACTTACTACACCTTAATTCTTCCAGTTTTGAACCCTTATTGTCCATAAATTTATCACTAAATCGCAATCCCACTTACGTTCCGAACAGTGAACATCCAAAGAGAATCGATGGTGCCATAAAGTAATCGAATGGATACAACGCACTCACTACGCACCGGCAATGTAGGACGTCCACTGTCAAGGTGGACAGAAAAGAGAAGAAACGCGTTGGACGCAAACGGTTCTATTCTGTGGATGAGCCGATGTCCTCCAGCAGTCAGCATACGATACCTGAAGATGACAGTACTGGCTGTCGTTTATTTGGTTCACGATAAGGAACATCTAGTCAAGCAACATCATAAATGACATGAGAACAGAAATGGCTCACTTATACTGATGACGATGTTATAAAACTTGAAGATGTGCTGGAGAAACGTTAGAGCCAACATCAGGAGCAACATAGACCCGTACTGATGGTTTACAGTATTCACCATGTCGCAAGCGCCCGTGTACGCGGACGATGCTCGCCGGATGGCCGAGAACGGGCATTGTAACTTCGCTTCGTCTGCGTGAAGAAACAGCCATGTCATTGTCTAAGGTTTTCGTAGCTTCGTAGCTTCGTCCGTGGCTCCAGCTGGCTGATTTATGTTTCCTCAAATCAGTCAGTCCATGAGGCTTGAAACTGCGTTACGCGGCTCCTGCACTGTTTCACACAAATGTGCTCCGCGCTGGAGCCACGGGCGAAGACTTTTGAATGAAATTGCAGATACTGTCTTAAGGCTATCTTCAGAATCAGCTTGGACCCGTGTACGTTAAATTACTCTCTGAAGTATCGCCGCCGTGTGAATTAAACCTTAACCCTGAAGGGGACCCCCCTGAAAATGCCATAATTTTTATACTAGATATGAAAACTTACTTGAGCCTGTATTTACCTAATATATAAATACGGTGTTTTTAATAGGACAAGTGCCTTTATTCATTACAACAAAATATAACACCACTTACATACTCGTAGACTAAACTATTACATAAAAGCAATTGGATCATTGACAGATCCATGAAGGTCTTAAGATAATACAAATGCTCAAGCCCACTTTGGCAGCACACCTACCCAGCATGCTGGCAGCATTGCTACGCTGAATGGCAGTGCTTATACGTTGAGCCAAATAAACATCAGCATTTTGGTCACGCGTCGTATCCACCAGACGTGTAGGCGCTCAGAAACACTTTTGAAAACAAGATGAACTCCCGGACCTCACGAATTTAATGTCTCAACCCCAAACAGCTAAAATATGTAACCACTGCCAAGGTTAGCATATTTGCGCTGCTTGAGCTGCTCCACCGAATCGGCCGCCACTCCAGCCAAACTTTGAGTCTCAGAAAGATGTGACGGCGCCAAAGTATCGACGCAAGTCCCATACTAAGAGATGTTCACACTTCTATGGGACCAGCGTCATGCCATCACCACGCGCGAGCCCAATCTGTTTAAGTACGGCTACAATATTTGGCGATTTCAAAAGCCCTGCGGTGTGACATCGTTTAGACAGGCGTGGCGACCAATCCGACCAGCGCTTATTGAGCAAGAGAGACCGTGGTGACCGAGCTGGTTAACTGCAGTTAGGGCATGCAAAAACCGGATGGTTTTGGAAAACCGGTTTTTTCGGTTTTTTATTTAAAAAACCGGGGAAATCGAGTTTTTCGGGTTTTTCGGTTTTTTTTTTAGTAAGATAATGAAAATACTAGTAAATATGATAATTTGTTTGTATGTTCATGAGCCTGTACTGCCCCATTGTTGGGCAAAGGTCTCCTCTCGAGATTTCAAGTTTTGTCGGTCTTGTGCTGATGCCGCCAATTTGGATTAAATGTATTCAGTTCATCGCACTATCTAATAGAGGGTCTGCCACGAGGCCGCATCGAGTTGGGACTGCATTTGGTGGTGATTTTAGCCCAGAGGTCTTCTGGCATGCGACTGATTTACCCGGCCCACTGCCACTTCAGTTTAGCGGCTGTGAAAGCTACATCTTTGATTTGAGTTCTGGAACGCAGTTCGGTGTTTAGTACTCGGTCTATTAGCCAGTCACCGAGAATACTGCGCTCCATCGCTCTTTGGCAAACCTTGAGTTTGGACTTTTGGACCTTAGTTAATGACCATATTTGTACACCATAAGTCAAAATAGGAATAATACATACATCCATATCTTACGCTTTAGTGTGATCGGAAGGCGTTTCTTCATATGTTCTTTCATGGCCCAACAGCTCTTCCAGGCGTTCTCTGTTCTTCTTGGTCTTATCTCACCTGGAAGGTGACTATTTAGCCAAGATAGATGTAATCGTGAACGTTTATGTTTTCGCCATCGACAGTTATCCGATGTTTGATGCCATTGGTCATCACTTTGGTCTTTTATTAACATGTTCCGTATCCGCAATCCATCCTCAAGGCTTGCAGTGGTTAGGTTTTGTAGCATTGATTGTAGCTTTCTGACTGAGGAAGAGATACTAGCTGACGATGTTGTCTGCAAAATGAATGTTAGTTAACCATTTTTCACCGACATTAACACCCCATCCTTCCCAGCTTGCCGCCGGCTTTCTGAAAACTTCTTCGAGGACGCCCGTGAATATTTTCGGGGACAGTGGGTCTCCCTGTTTAACACATTTCTCTATTGCAAATGCTGGATCAGAAGATTGTAATTTTATTGCAGCAGTACTTTATGAATAGGTGAGGCGGAGAAGATTAACGTGAGTGATGCTATCAAATGCTTTTTGACCGACGAAACGGAGGAGGTACTAAATGTGGTTTATATAGCCCGCGACGAAAACCAGCTTGTTCAGGTGGTTGTTCCATGTCTAATCTTCCTGATATGCGATGTTCTATGATTTTGATGAAATAATAGTCATTATTTATATTTCTTTTGTTTGTTAATTTCAACAATCGAGCTTACTTTTATGTATAATTTACAAATATTAGACAAACGTGCAATATATACCACGCGTAGTTTTACTACGTAGCTTAGCAGAGACTACCGGACTAATGTAACGAAACAAAATGGCGGTGGTCGATAGCGTTTCGGTGAAGCTAGTATCTCTTCCTGAGTCAGAGAGCTACAATTAATGCTACAAAACCTAACCACTGCAAGCCTTGAGGTTGGATTGCGGATACGAAACATGTTAATTAAAGACCGAAGTGATGACCAATGGCATCAAACATATACGTTCACGATTGCATCTATCTTGGCCAAATAGTCACCTTCCAGGCGAGGCAAGACCAAGAAGAACAGAGAATGCCTGGAAGAGCTGTTGGGCTATGAAAGAACATATGAAGAAACGCCTTCCGATCACATTTTGACTTATGGTGTACAAACATGGTCATTAACTAAGATCCAAAAGTCCAAGCTCAAGGTTTGCCAAAGAGCGATGGAGCGCAGTATTCTCGGTGACCGGCTAATAGACCGAGTACAACGAGTAAACACCGAACTGCGTTCCAGAACTCAAATCAAAGATGTAGCTTTCACAGCCGCTAAACTGAAGTGGCAGTGGGCCGGGTAAATCAGTCGAATGCCAGAAGACCTATGGAAAACCTCTGCGCTAAAATCACCACCAAATGGAGTCCCAACTCGAAGCGGCCCCGTGGAAGACCCTCTATTAGATAGTGCGATGAACTGAATACATTTAATCCAAATTGGCGGCATCAGCACAAGATCGACAAAACTGGAAATCTCGAGAGGAGACCTTTGCCCAACAATGAGGCAGTACAGGCTCATAAATAAACAAAAAAACTGTTATATTTACTAGTATTTTCATTAATTTACTAGAAAAAAACCCGAACAACTCGATTTACCCGGTTTTTAAAATAAAAAACCGAAAAAACTGGTTTTCCAAAAGCATCCGGTTTTTGCATGCCCTAACTGCAGTACCACACTGACAGCGATGGGCCTCACAACACCTTACACCCCCAAGCGGTTAGCGATTCTTATGTTCACTTACCCACAACTATGATTCTGGAATTCAACAACCTGGTGGAGTTATTCACACGTTTCAATGAATGTTTCGACTTAAATCTGCTTCGTTCCTTAAACCCTTCACTGTTCTCTGTTTCTGCAATATATGTGCTAATGCAAAATTACGATATTAAATCAAGTATAGAATAAGTTATTGCAAGGCATATCATCGAGTGGGTTATCCTACACTACCCAGCTACACCTGAAAGCACCCGAAGCCGGATGTCTTGCTAAGATTTACCTTTCGTAAAAAAGGTACCTACCTCTTATCACTCTCTTGATGCAGTCATTAACAGCTTGGAAGCAGGCTTTAACGTGCAAAGCGATCAGCAAGAACTGTGCCCTGCCTACCGATACGATAACGTCTAAAGTGCATTCGAATAACGGCATTACAGCTGGCCACACTGTAAACCACAAAATAAGTGAATATAAGAGTCCCTAACAATAAAATAATAGTATTGCCGTGCATTCATATCCGCAGTTAACTTTTACGGGACAACACTGTACAACATGGTAAAATTATATTGTAACTTTTGTGTTACTGTTATTTGATTGCTTACAAAATAGAATAAAAAGACCGTGCTCTTTTTATTCTATTTTGTGCTACAACATCTGCGGGCAAGGGAGTTATCGCCATGGAAGATGAAGAACTGGTAATAGCTACAGTAGGTTTTCTCATCGTTTATTTATCCTCATCGACTTGGCATTTTTCTGATCATCCTGCGGTAGCGATCGTAGCACCCACAACATTACCACGTTAACTGATGCTATTTGATGATAAAATAAAATATGAAAATTGCGGCGCTAAAGTCGAATAATAATATTATCACTAAAATGAAAATTATGAAATTACTTACTGTCACCAAAAATATTCTTTTTTAGGGCCCATGATAGTAGCGCAACGTCCAATATTTTTATAGTTACGCCAAATATCACCCAACATATGAAAAATGCGTTCTGTTTCCGCGTCCATTTTGCTGGCCACTGCTGGAAACTGAGTTCTGAACGTGTCTGGCAAAGAAAAAAGTTTTAGTGTAGAATGTCAACAGTAAGTAGTTTGGGATCATCCATTAATCATTTAATCACGTGAGGCTCGAAGAGGGGCAAGGTTCGAAAATATCACGAAAAAAAAATACATATACACGAACGTAGAACTTCCTCCTTTTTGGTAGTCGGTTAATGAGTTTTTAATTTCAAAACTTTTAGCATGGGATAAACTCTAGAACAAGAAAAAAAAGTGGCACTCGGGGACTGCCGCGGTAAAGCTATTGCATAATTTTACAATACGTCTAATCGCACACAACGCCGTGTCGAAGACTGCCGAACTGAAACGACGTTAGACGATGCACGGCCTTCAAGCCACACCTCCTTGCCCGTCGGAGTGGGGAGCGTGAGGTTTTTTCGTTACGGAATTTCTGGATTCGGTCCCCGCGCTCAAGGCCCGCGATAGAAGCTATGCAATAGCTTAAAAAATGAAAAGCGTCAGTAGGTAGGTACCGACCACACAAAATGTTCAATAACTTTCGCCAAAATGAATTTGGATTGCCAACCGGGCTAGGTTACGAGTACGTCGTATTTGGGTTATGAATTTGAACATGTTCTATATCCCTGTGTGTGTATCATTTATCCCAACATTTCAAAGGGGATACAAGTGGAAGGCTCTAAGTATGAAACGCTACAAAAATGTAAAATATAACTATTGTAGTAAAAATATTGACCTTTTTGATCTGATTCAAGCAAGTAATGAGGCAACGCATTCGGTTTGGTGCCCCGATCACCACAATATTACATAACAAAGTCGACAATGAGATAATAATAACTGTTGCCACACAACGTCCTGCAATCTGGTCATACTTAACTGCACAGGTGATGATCCACACGCTACACAGACCTGGAAACAGCAGATTGGTAAATACTTCGGGCATCACACCAAGCCACTGGAGCAGTGGCATCAGCAGCGGCCCAGAGTCTCGCTCTGTTATATTAAAAGCTTTACTGATTCGAGTTGCTGGAGGTGGGAAATGCATAAAATACCCCATGCGGTATGACAGTGCAAGACCCATCCCCCCACACCGAGTGAGAATAAGAATACTGCCGGCATCTGAGTTCAAGGTTTAAGCAAAACAGTCATAAGCACCACTCACGGACACGCAGCCTTTAGAATTGGCATAGTAACATATACGAGTACTTAGCACAGTGTATATAAAGTGGCATTTAGAAACATGTATGGAGAGCCCATGGGATCGAAAAGTTCTCAAGTGGAGTCCACAGTAGTTCACAGTACCGACAAGTGCAGCGTAGGACAGTACGTCCACCCACAGGCATAGGACAGGACCAGGTAGACAGATGACCTCATCAAAACCGTAGGCTATCTCTGGATGCAAACCGCTTCCAACCGGTCTTATTGGAGATTGGAGAGATAAGGGAAGCCTGCATCCAGCAAAAAAGAGTCGTGGTGGTCTAGTGGTAATGACACCCACCTTACAATGTGGTCGTGGGTTTAAATCCTGGTCCTGTACCTACCAATGAATTTCTTCGAATTTATGTACGGATTTTCACACCACTGGCTTTTTAGTGAAAGAAAACATCGCGAGGCAACCTGCATACGTCCGTAGAAGAGATTCGATGGCGTATGTGAATCCGCCAACCCGCACTAGGCCGGCGTGGTGGTTATGGCCCAATCACCTTTCGTGAGTAGACCTACGTCCTGCAATGGACTATTAAAAAGCTGGTACAGTACAGTATATCCAGCTATGGACGTCTTAAGGATGATGTAGAACTACTCAAAAATCACAATACCTCTAATATAGCTGACATGTTTAAATAGGAGCAGAGAATAGCTACTGGTACTTTTGTCCCTTGAGGTCATGCTGTTTCTTTTTGAGGTCTCATATCGTACTTACTGCTCAAAGTCATTAAAACATATCTGATGAAGGAAGAACTGGAAAGGCTAACGCGCCAGCCGTTCCCTTGCTTTACGAACTGGAGGGGAGCTCCACCTAAATATTTTGACACTCGAAGAACTGCTGCTAGGGTTCCTGACACGAAACATGTAGTCTTGCCCTCCATCGCCGATGTCCACTATAGCAATAAACATCATCATTTGATAAGTGCTTTTAAATATTGAGTTTTCTAGCCCCATGAATAATAAAACAACAATTTTAGTAATGTGACTATTAGTAATAAGTAATTTATGGCGTTTTATGGGCAATAACCTTACTTAATATTATGAACATTACATTACATATTTAATTTATAACTAGCTTAATGCTCGCGGCTTTGCCCGCGTTGTGGTAGAACTTGCTTAATATGATAACAGCCCGCAGTTTTTTCTGCGTTTTTAAAGGTCCGCTCTTCGAAGGCTCTGGATGGGTAGAGTCAACCAACACTTCAACAGACTGATTTGACTGAGTGACTGAGACAAATCAAATCAAATCAAAATTAAAATTTGTTTATTTGTCAGATTATTGTCTTACAATGTAGATGTTAAAGGAACAATAGTGTCTCAAATATTCTACCTTTACAGGTGTACAAATATTTTTTTTAAATATACAAGGTATTTAGTTTAACATTAATTTATTTGCTTAAGTGAGTCTTCTAAAAAATCATGAATAGCGTAATAACACTTATCAATAAGGAACTTGTGTAATTTGTGTCTTAAAGAATTATAATTCAGTTCCTTAAAACAATTTGGCAATTTGTTGTATACATTAATGGCCGTACAAACTGTATTTGTGTGTCTCTGTCTGTTACAGAAACATTTTAACATCCTTTACGAGTACGAAGAGAGATATACGAAAATGTATTGAGATGTATTAAAGATGTATCGAAAAATAAAACATATATTTTCGTATCGTTGTGTATATTTAAGATACGAAGATGTAAAAATATACATTATAGCTGTAGTAGAGACCACAACTCCTGACGATTTCTATGGAAAGATGTAATGAGATGTATCGTGCTATGATGTACATCTTTACATTATAGCTGCCGTGTGTGAAGCTCTTTAAGCCCAAAAAATAATTTAGGTAGGTACTCGTACCTTCCGAGGTCAAGTAAAGATATAAGAATATGAGAAAATAAAGCATACGAAGAATTATAGGGTAGGTACTAGGGAGTGCAATCTTGCAGCAAATCTTTAGTATCGGTATTTACAAGATTTAAGAGGTATAATCTCGCAAGATCTCGGTATTTTGCGAGATCTCGCAAATCAACGAATTATTTTTAATTATTAGAAGTATTCTATTGAAACTTGGTAAAGTTATAATTCTAGAGGCGAAATATTTAAATAATTTACGTATAAAAAATACTGAATCATTTATTTTTAAAAATTACGGAGTATTCTGAAAAAAAAACTCCTAAGAAAACCCAGCATATCTTAGGTGTCGTCTGCCAACTGGCTTCGGATGTTAAGTGCCAAATACCCAGTAGCAGAAAAGGCCTGTTCTTGCCTCTACGCTTGTTGGCACCACTGATGATAGGCATTGATACGCTGACTGCAGGTGCTGCCCTTTTTCCCCGCCTGATTCTAACAGTACTGTACAATCTTGCAAATCTTGCGAGATCACGCGCGATTTTTGGTGCACGATTAATCTTGCGAAATTGGTGCAAGATCTCGGTATTTCGAGATCTCGGAATACCGAGATTGCACTCCCTAGTAGGTACATAAGAAGTTTTTATAGTAAAAAATAAAATTAAATAACACATTTAGTAGTTTATTTCACACATTTATTTCAAAATTAAAACTATTTCACATCGATTATTTTAAAAACATGATAAGATGGATGTATTAGTAACACCATTTTTACATACATATATACATAGATAGGTACTTTCACATTGCAACAAGTTTAAAAACAATTATAAATTATCGTGCTCAAAATTTCTTTTCTTTTTGAAAGGTTTTTTGAGAGACCTTTTCAAATCAAATAGTGCTTACACACATCTAGAAAAGTCATCCTATTGGCTTAGTGATTTTCTCATGGGTATAGGTAGATATTTTCTCAAACACTTACTTTCTGTCAGCTGCCCGATTTTGGCTACCCCCGAAAAAGATAAAAGCACTGACTATCAATTTTTGTAGGGTGAACAAAGAAGTCTATCTGTGCCATCTACCTCCTCCAGTCAATAATGCCTATTGTAGCCTTATGACTGAGTAAAAAAAACATTTTTATAATTAGTCCGTGAGTTACTTAGGTTATCAAAAAATATTGGACACGTATTTTTTATTTTGTTAATATAACAACACATGACAAAAATAAACCTTGTCAAAGTTTGGAAGTGGGGGTCGTGACGTCACCTCTCTTACATAAGTCTATAGTCTATACATTTGTATGGCATTTGTGATGTCACGTGGGACTTTGACGGACTATATCTTCATAAATTTTTGTAAAATTGACAAAAGAATAAATACGTGTCTAATATTTTTTGATACTCAATCTGACAGACTAACTATATTTTTATAGTCATTATGCCTATTAAGGTTATAGTTAAAACGGAGCAACCGCTTAGCTAATGAGTTTCTTCGTCCGTTAGACCTAGCGGTTACTTATACAGAGATTACAGTAGAAGGGTGAGACTCGGCTCGTTTCACTTTAACCAGAATGACTACATACGTAACAATGTTGCTGATGATCTGTAAGAAAACAAGTCAAGGGTTGATTAATACGTTTGATTGTACAGTTTCAAGAGATCACAGACTATGTCGATCAATAATGCACTAAGTCTTTTATGGATTGATAATGGAATTTAAATCACAGCTTCCATATCTAAACAAAGGCAAAAAGACAACTTTTCCACCAGTTAACCGTAAGAACCGAGGCATGGTGACTGCCAGAAACACTGGACTACTTGCGCAATCAATGGGTCGTAAATCGAGTGAGAGAGATATAATTATGAGTCGACTCATGAGCACCATCCACGGCACCCCTATACAAGAATTTTCGCGGGAGGCAATGAGGCAAGCTTTCCCCCCTCTTACCTTGAGTATCAAGCTCCGAGTCATAGTGGTGACGTTCTGAAGACTATAGTCCATCTGATCTAGGGTGGAAGCGAGAAATACATGAATCGACTCATCACTATCATCCATATCGCCCCCGATACAAATAATCTCAGTGAGGATTTTAGGTGTGAATCTCTGACAAGCTTCCCTCCTTACCGTGAGTATCAAGCTCCGAGACATGGTGGTGACGTGCAGGGGCATGTAAGCCACCTGGTTGAAGGTAACCTGCTGATAGAACTGGTCCGCATTTACAGTCAGCGGGTCGTAGACGGAACGCGAAAGACGCATGAGCCGACTCATGAGCTCGCGGGTCCTGTCCATCTGTAGATTTACAAGCGAGAGAGTTTTACGAGGGTTCAAACCCATTTTATTTTACAAATAGTTTTTTTTAACTGGATAAAAGTGCCTTTATTAACTACAACAAAACTACACCTACTACTACATAAGAAGCATTGGATCATCCACAGACCTTTGAAGGTCTAAGGATAATCCAAATGATAAAGCCCACTGCAAGTTGGCAGCGCGCCCGGCAAGCTGGCTGCATTGCCACGCTGAATGGCAATACTTATGCGTTGAGCCAAATAAACACCAGCATTAAGGTCACGCGTCGCGTCCACCAGACGCTCAGAAATACTTTTGAAAATAATATGAGCTCCCGGCCCCAAATAGTAGAATTGAACAAGTTCAAGGCGAGTAAACGTAAACTCATAATCATTATTTCAGCCATAAGTTGCCACCTCTAGACATATAACCTCCCTTTAAAAGCCCTACAAGACAAAGAAAGTAAATCACGATCTTCCAATTTTTTTAACCCTCGTTGAATGAGTCATGTTCATCTCGCCAGCGTTTTTAAGGCCTTCCGTCTTGCGTCAGGTAGTCACTGATTGACAATCCTAGCCATTTTATCGGAGTGTATGTTCCGCAGCCAACTAGCTTAGTTAGCCGTTCAATCAACAGCCTAGCCTCTTTACTAAAAAAATCCGTCCTGAATGTATTCCGCCGTAGTGTTTAGGACTTGCCACAGCCTCTAAGGCCATCTTGACAGTTTGGAGAGTTTCGGCTAGATGGCAGATGGTGGAACTAAATTGAAATCAACAGACTAGAAAAGTCATAAAACGTCATCGATCCAAGTCATTTACCTAGTAGTTTGATCAAATGGCGGAATATCATTCAGTGTGCTTAGCATACAAGACCACGACAAGAGTTTATCGACGTGTGCAAAGGTGACAGATATATGCTTCATCATAACTCTGTCACGTTCTGACACGTCGATAGTATAATTTTATGGTCCGTATGCTTTCAAGCCCGCTGGCCGCTAATTGAACGGCGTTGTTTAGTAAAGAGGCCAAGTTGATGTTGGCTGCGACATATCCTCGTCACAATATGTTTTGCTTATTCTCTTTTTCTCCCCTGTGAGTCATAAATAATGACGATACACGACAAACAAAAGACGATAAATAATAAAATACAATTTAACTTTATTGCACACCCAAAAAACAGTAACTAAGCAATGAGACATAGTATTTACACTTAGATTAATGCATGATTAGTCTCACTACGCTTGACTAGCGCGACCAATCACTAATCTAAGTATTTACAATTGACTTAAAATTAGGTGGTACAAGGGTGACCTATTGCCTTGAGCAATTTCTGGATACCTTTGGATGGACAGAATAATGACGGTACATAGCGGTGCTTACCTCGGTATGGGTCATGTTGCAAGGTTCGATAATCATCACCAAGTTGAGCCAGTGGTAGATGCACCAACCTATCTGTACCACATTGATGGCAATAAAACTCATCGTATTCGTTAAAAACTCATCATGAACTGTCAAAGAAAAAGTAATCAGTTAACTGCTTATCGTAACACATTTGTATACTTGTAACCTCTCTTTACATAAGAAATACTTTATGTTTAGTCGTTCTCATAATTTATTGTTGCTCTTTTAAGCCTGATCTACAAACTACTACTTACTACACCTTAAGTCTTCCAGTTTTTAACCCCTCGCAGCTCCTACCAGAGTAGCTGTGGCAAGGCACTGGGAAAAGGCCATATAAATAATTATATTATTTTACACCTATTTATTTTTAGATCATCGACACGAAGAAGAAGAACCCTAGCTGCCCATAACTTTAACACATAGGACATAGCTGGCTAATCGCAATCATAGTCACGCTCCGATCAGCGAACTTCCAAAAAAAACCAATGGTGCCGTAAAATACTTGAATGAATACTGCGCACCGGCGGTGTAGGGTGGCCATGGCCACTGACGAGGTGGGCAGACAACAGCATAAACGTGCTGGATGCAACCTATTCTTATCTGTAGGGTAGGGGATATCAATATACAGCAGTGGCCATCCTAAGATAACAGAAGATTGATCGTCCTTATTGTAGTTTCTTTGATTCAGAGCAGAAAAGAAATGGCTCACTTATATTGATGACGATGTTATAAAACTTGAAGATGAGTTGGAGCAGAGAGAGAGCCAACATCAGGAGCAACATAGACCCGTGCTGATGGTTTACAGCATACACCATGTCGCAGGCGCGCGCGTACTCTACTGATAATCTCATGATGACCGTGTAGGGGCACTGTAACTTTGCTGCATCTGCGCGAGGAAAATGCCATATTTTAAAGGTTTTTGTAGCTTAAGAGGCAAAAAGAAAAGGATCACTTTATTGTCAGTCAGTATATAAGGTTCGAAATTGCGTTACGCGGGCTCCCGCGTGGTTTCTTTCACAGCAATGTGCTCCGCGCCACAGACCACAATCGCGCGGACGGAGACGTTTAGGGGAGAGACGTATAAGAACGACGATTTCACGATGGTGAAGATCGATCTTCAGCGGCTCTTAGGCCATTTAGTATGATATCGCACAGGAGCCCACATAAAGCAGTTTTAACCCTAAAACTGTCATCAGAAGCAGCATGGGGGCCGTTTGTCTTTTACTCTCTGAAGTGCAGCCGATAGGTTAATTGAACCTAAACCCTAAAGGGTATCGACCTGAAAAATACTTAGGTACATGTTTTTTGTACTTGGTGTAGGCTAGGAAAAACGACTCGAGCCTGTATTTAAATAGTAAATACGGTTAGCGGTTATTATGTTCACTTACCCACAACTATGATCCTGGAATTCAATAAACTGATGGAGTTATTGACACGCCTAAATGATTTTATTGCCTTACATTTGCTTCTTTTCTCAAACACTTCATTGTTTTCTATGTCTGCAATTTATGTGCAAAATACAAAATTACAAAAAATAATCTTCAAATATAACCAAAGTGGACTGATTATGAACATAAACACCCTGACAATAGGTCTTATTGGTAATTTATTGGGAAGGCCTGTGTTCAAAAGTGTCGTGCTATGCAGTCCTAATGGTGAAATTAATTTTATTGGATGCACTTATATAACTAAGGTAGTAACTATTCACTTCGATCTTGAGAAGACAAAGACATAACTTTATAAATTGTGAAGGAACAACATTGGAACGGTTTGTAATTAAATTTGTTTAATTACAAACCGTTCCAATGTTGTTCCTAATACAAGCGATAAAACTGCCATACTCTCATACGGTCATACGTACTACTTTAACGAACATGTTACTTAATAACCATTTGTAAATATTAGGTACATATGTTGCAATAAATGATTGATGGATTGATTGAGTTTTCATATTTATAATCCGATAAAAAACATAACCATTTCTGTAGGTAATCGGGTAAAATCGTAAGGCAGGTATCTCTCTGCATTAGCACTGACCCTGATGGCGGGGCGTTAGAATACCTATGGCATCAGTACAAATGTAGATACCGGTGCCGGTTCAGGCAGGCAGGCAGGCAGGCTTGCAACCTGCCTATTTCAAAAACCTACGAAATGCAGACCACTGGGCAGCAGATGATTGGAGATGGGGCTCCAACATTCCACTCAAACGATCACAGGGAGAACAACTATGTTGTGTGGCCACGTTGTGGTAAGAGGTCGTCAAGCCATCGTAGGCTCGATCAGTACACTGCTAAGAGCTCCGGTGTGTTTACTGGAGATCCTGAGCGCACGAAGATCATCGAGTAGGTTATCCTACACAACCCAGCTGCAACTCGAAGCAGCCGCAGACTTGCCAAGATTTCCTTTTCGTAAAAAGGTACCTACTTACCTCTTATCAAGCTCTTGATAGCGTCATTAACAGCTATGAAGCAGGTCTTCACGTGCAGTGCGATCAGCAAGAACTGTGCCCTGCCCACCGATACGATAACGTCTAAAATGCTCTCCAAGAAAGGGGATACAGCTAGCCACACTGCAAATTACAAAAATAAGTATGCTTTTTGATGTAAACAAATTGATGAAAATTGTGGCGCAAAAATCGAATAACAATAAAATTGAATCGAAACTAGATATGAAAATTAGGAAACTATTACTTACTGTCATTAAAATTCTTTTTTGGAGTCAGTGATAGTAGCATAACGTCTATTATGTTGATAGTTATGCTGAATATCACCCAAACTATGAAAAATACGTTCTGTTTCCGCGACCATAGTGCTGGCCACTTCTGGAAACTGAGCTCTGAACGTGTCTGACAAAGAAAAAAGTTGTTTGAGTGTAGAATGTCAACAGTCTTCGTGAACATTCATTAATCATTTAGCACGTGAGGCTGCAAGGGTCTCAAAGGGCTCGAAAATATTATGATATTTCACAAAGATAGAGTTACCTCTCAGCCCGGGGTGCAAGGTGCTACGAGTAAAGTCTAATCAGAATAACTGAAAAACCTCATGTGTTGAATGAACAAATCCTGGAAACAAGTTGTATCTATCAACTAAGGACATATTTTGGGATATCATTGATCATCAACTTTTAGCATGGGATAAACTCTAAACCAAGAAATTGAGCTGAAAAGCTCAGCTGTTCCATACAAAATGTTCAATAACTTTCGCCGAAATGTGTTGCTATTCCCGTCAAGATTTCGTATTTAGGTGATGAATTTGAACATGTTTATATCCTTGTGTGTTTCATATCACCCCAACATAGGAAATTCTAGTGAAAATGTCCTAAGTTTTAAACGTTAAACATGTAAGATATAACTATTGCAGTAATTATAAATACACCTTTTTGATCTGATTCAAGCAGGTAATGACGCACCGCATTCTGCGCGGTGCCCCGAACACCACGATGCTACTCAACAAAGTCGACAGTGAGATAATAGTAACTGTCACCATACTGCGTCCTCCAACCCGGCCAGAAATTACTGCGCAGATGATGATCCAAACGCTACACAGACCTGGAAACAGCAGATTGGTAGATAGATACTGCGGACATCACACTAAGCCACTGGAGCAGTTCATCAGCGGCCCAGAGTCCCGCTCCGTTATTTTACAAAACTCTATTGATAAGAGTTGCTTGATGGAGGGAGAAAATTCACAAAACACACCATGCAGGACGTCATTGCAGGACCACACTGAGTAAAAATATGAATACTGCTGGCATCTGAGTACAACGTTCAAGCAACGGAGTCATAAACACCACTCACGGACACGCAGCCTTTGGAAGGCTTTAGGATAGAACGAGACTTTGTGCTGCTTATTCAAGATTTTGGCATTGTAGGTAATATATGTATAGCGCAGTGTATCGTAAGCTTCTATTTAACTGACTTACTCGTATAACTGACTGACGTATTGTCTTAGCATACTCTAATACGAGTATACATACCTTTATGTCTAATATACTTACTGCATAAAATCATTAAAACAAATCCGATGAAGGAAAATCTGGAAAGGCTAACGCGCCAGCCTTTCCCTTGCTTCACGAACTTTAGGGGAGCTCCGCCTAAATATTTAGACACTCGAAGGACTGCTGCTAGGGTTCCTGACACGAAACATGTAGTCTGGCCCTCCATCGCTGATGTCTACCATCAAGACACCGTCATTGTTTTGTTTTCGTCAATAAAATATTGTCTATTGTCTATTGTCATTTGATTACGTGCTTTTAAATATCTGAGTTTTCTGGACACATGAATATTAAAACAAATAATTTAAGAAATGTGGCTAAAGGTAATAAGTAATTTACTTATGGCGTTTTATGGACGATAAGGATTTGATGAATGACCATAGATGTAAGTAGATACGAGAAGTACTTAAATTAGCTTCGCTTTAAGTGTTATTATGCAGAACAAGTAAGTAAGTTCATATAGGCCGGGTGGCTAGCCCTGGTGTCAGAGTGCAGAACTAAGAACCGATAATTGCGAGGAGACACTAAGGTCCTTGAATAAATAATCCTTCTATAGCGACTGAGCTTTTAGTGTTAAGCTATCTTAGTTACTCGTAACTATAGTCTAAACAGCGAAAGAAGGGTTTTTTTATTTATTAGCCCATTTTTAGTCAGGATAATGCCTTTAAGGCCATACCGCCTCATCTTATGTATGTAATCAAACTTATATTTTTAAAATTTTTAATTGCGCACCCCTTTCATTATTTATACGCTTTCTGTCCTCTCCTTCAAGGTTGCCTGACAGAGATCGCTATCAGCGGTAAGGCCGCCCATTGATACACTGTTTATGTATCTTTGTTTCTTCTTTTTGTTTATTTCTTGGTTTGCAATAAAGAGTTTATCTATCTATGTATGTAATCTTCTCTTTAACTCTTCTTCTTAATAGTAAAGCTGTGGAGACTTTACTAGAAGCTTCGATGGAGTTTTGAAGACAACACGAAAAGACATGTTTTACCACATTATATTACTTGTCCACACTAATAATGCGTTAATCAGCTAATGCGTTCCTGAAGTCCGTCAAATAGCTGAGACTAGTGATGGGAAATAAATAAATAACACTGTCATTTACTTTTTAACTGATCCAATAATAATCGGCCAAGTACGAGTCGGACTCGCGCACGGAGGGTTCCGTACTGTATGGGAGCCCCCCTCAAATATTTATTTTATTTTAATTTTATTATTTATTATCAAAGTGAATATAAAACTAAATATTCTGTGAAAATTTCAAGCATCTACCTGTTACCATTATTAATATAGTACGAAAAAATCCGGTTTGTTGTATGGGGGCCCCCCTTAAATATTTATTTTATTATCTTTTTAGTATTTGTTGTTATAGCGGCAACATAAATACATCATGTGTGAAAATTTCAGCTGCCTAGCTATCATGGTTCATGAGATACAGCCCGGTGACAGACAGACAGACGGACATCGAAGTCTTAGTAATAGGGTCCCGTTTTTCCCTTTGGGTACGGAACCCTAAAAAAGCCACCAAGCTGCATTTATCTAATTGTCTGTCTGGACTCCTATTTCTGATATTCACTAAAGTAATTTATAAAATGTGTACCTATAAGACGTGATTGGTGCAGTAAAATGTCATCAATATAGAAGAAAAAATGCCGAGTCGATGTGTAAATGTGTATAAGACGTGATTGATACAGTAAATGAGGCGTCTAATTGCAAAACCCGCTATAACGCTTTTTTTTCAAAACCCGTAAACAAATAAAAGATTGTGTTGCTTTTCTGACTAAAGAAATACAATTGTTTTAGATATTAAAATTATCCTCTGAGAATAGTCAAAGAGCAAAAAACAAATCCATAGACAATACTATCTTAGATCAACAATAATATACTAAAACAAATTTACTATAGAGGGATTTGACACTCACCCATTGTTTTGGAGGGTTATGACATTGCCACGTGTCAGTTTAGCGGGAATTGCAATGAACTTATCTAAGCCAACTTTACAGGTTTGGATGGAGTTATGCAATAGGTAAAATACTTTTACGAAACTTGAAAAATAAATAATCGGCCAAGTACGAGTCGGACTCGCGCACGGAGGGTTCCGTACTGTATGGGAGCCCCCTTTGAATATTTATTTTATTTTAATTTTATGATTTATTATTAAAGCGAATATAAAACTAAATATTCTGTGAAAATTTCAAGCATCTACCTGTTACTAATATAGAGCGAAAAACGTCTGAAAAATCAGGTTTGTTGTATGAAAGCCCTCCTTGAATATTTATTTTATTCTCTTTTTAGTATTTGTTGTTTTAGCGGCAACAGAAATACATCATCTGTGAAAATTTCAGCTGCCTAGCTATCATGGTTCATGAGATACAGCCCGGTGACAGACAGACAGACGGACATCGAAGTCTTAGTATTAGGGTCCCGTTTTTCCCTTTGGGTACGGAACCCTAAAAATGAATGAAATAATAAACAAAATAATGCGGTTCGAGAATATATTATAATACTACAATGTTAATTTATACATGCGAAACTATTTCTTCGAATCCAGCCTCACACAAATCACATGCATTTTCTTCTACATAGTCCTCATTACGTATGGATTCAGCTCTGTTCTGGGCCCTTTCATAATTTTTTTTGTAAAATTCTAAAAATTCCATATTTTGCCAGTCATTGCCAAAGTGGGTCGCCAACAGTTTAACCACATCATGAAGTTTTGCATCTTTTGGTATTATTGCGTTGGGTTCAATCAGCGTAGGTTGTATCATAGTTATTTTTTTATTTTTCTTGGTAATTACTTTCTTTTGGCCTTCTTCACTGGTATAATGCATCTCTCCTTGTACCAAAATATTACTCATCTTTGTGCGCGTCAAAAAAAATCTTTTACATTTCATAAAAGGAAAATGCCATCCAGTTGTTGGTTTTATAATTGTGGCATAGCTATTTTTCCAATCGTAGACAGGAATTGACGCCAGACTTGTGCATGTTCCGTTTTCTTCCAACACAGATACATATTCCAAAGGCGAAGTTATGACCTCCTTAGTTTTGAGTCTCTTTTCAATTTTTGCAAAAACTCGGTCTGGAGGTATGAACGAGTGCCCGACTACGGGGAATAATAATTCTACCTTTTTAACGTGCCTTGGAGCTTCAGTGTATAGCCACTTTCCTAGCATAGCAACCATACCCGTATTCTTATTTTGACCGGAGCACCCATCAGATATAATTCTTAAAATCGTCACGTTTTCGTTTAAATTCATTTTCTTTAGAAAGTCATAGACTGCGCTTATAATTTCATTACTTCCCTTAGCATGCGTTGTTTCATCCCAATAATAGGAATGTACATTTTGCTTGGTCAATTTCGCCTTCGAATTTCCCAAGACTATGGCGAAATGATAAAAGCTGAATTGCCGGCTATAATATGCGGACTGGTCTGGTAATTTCGGCAAGGCCTGATTTTTTTGACAATCAAATGTGATGGTTTGTATGTGGCTACTGTCGTCCTGGAGCATTTTATAAAAAGTTTTATATTTTAAACGATGTATTCTTTTGGAAATCATCAACTCGTTTCTTTTAAATGAATCGGTTTCTGACTTTAAGCGCTCATCTATTGCAATGCAAGTCGAGCACACGTCGGTTCTGGGTGATCCAAAACCGATATTGTAGTGCGTGTTAAAGATTTTCCTGAAAAAGCTTTGTTTTACTTGAAGATCTGGTTCGCGAATTTCGTTGTAAAGGCGCCACATCTTACGTATGTTTAACTCCGCAGAAAGATAGAGCCTGTGAATATTTTTTGATCGGCAATAATGGCTTTCCTGCCCTTTGAAAGACTCTATAAACCACTGAACAGAAAATCTTTTTGCTTCGAATTTTTCACTTTGTCGGTCACCTCCTCTATTTTCTGTTGGCATAATACCGCCGCTATTGTAGAATCTATTCAAGACCCCTTGGATACGGTCTTTTTTTACCAAAAGTACTCCTGTAAAAGTTTTTTGGCACACAGGTATTTTTTTTCCATCTCTTGCGAGAATACTATATTTTATTGTCTTTTGTCTTTTGCTATTAGCTTTGCCAGATTTAGCTTTCGTAACAGAGGTATATTTTAAAAGGAAGTTATCTTGTGCCAGTTTGTTCGAGCATAGATAATAATTTTTGTGAAACCTTCGGATATCCTGACATGTCAGTTTACTGCAACAAAATGCCTTTTGATCATGGTTGCACTTTGGGAATTGAGGCAGTCCGGTAGGTTTGTACCTAGAAAAAAAAAATTGATAATCTGTAATGTCGGTTTACGAACGATAATTATACGTGATAACGCCATAAATGCGTTGCTAGCCGAATGCTTAGGCCGACCGTGCCTCTCTTTGCTCTCTATCGCTTGTTCCGCGCTCTCACTTGCACGCTCGGCTCAAGCAGAATGTGATTTTTTTTTTGCGTGCAGCCAGCGTTCATCAATTTATGAGACGTTATCACGTCAAAAACATGTACGTAATAAATACTCAAAAAAATATAAAAAAAAAATTGGAAAAATGTTTTTTTTTTTCAAAATTAGAAAAAACCTTCATTATTATTAAGATTATAATTATACCGAAACTATTAGAATAAAAGTCAGTAGAGATTTGAAATTGACATTCGAATAAGCCATAATAATGAATGCATGCAGACATCTTGAATGAAACTTTTTACTTGTGTTTATTTTAGGATTCATGCAATTTTTCACTCACCGTTTCTCACGAGCCACTTCACGTTTCCACAGAGATTTATTTAAAGTTCTCTTCCGCGAATGTTTAGGGTCACATTTTACCACTAGCTGCATCAGTTCCTCCATTGTAATTTTTAATATTCGATAAAATTTAGTAACATTCCTTCACTGCACAACACAAATCGCCATTATTCCGCCATACTAGTGGCTTGGTCACGTGGTACGAACCAAGTGCTGTGATTGGTCGGTTCCGTTATAGAGGAATTTGAAATTCACCCATGCCTTTTTAGCGGATTTTGCTGCCAAGCGCAGAGTTGAAGGCTTATTTTAGTACGATTATAGAGGGATTTGCGCGAATGTGAGTAGCTCACTCAGTAGAGAATTGAGGGCACTTTCAGATGATATCAAGAAGTCAATTTCTATGAAAAATCGTTATAGTGGGATTTGCAATTAGACGCCTCAAATATGTATAAGGCGGGATTGATACGAGTACAGTAACTAGGCATTTTATAATATGTATATTGCTGTCATCACCGCTAACACAATATGCAATTTATTACAACAATCAGTGCTCGTTATTACATCTATTTACGTATAAAAACCACAACAACAGTGCAATGGTCCTGTGTGATGATAACAATGATTATCTAATACGATAATAATACCTAAATACTTACCTATATTTTAAATAAATTATTTGCTTTATCATTCTAAGTAACCGATATTACTAGCGAATTGAGCTGGTTTTGCGCTTGGTAAAAATATTTCTTATTTTTTTCTTTGATAATAGTTAAATATACTTATCATAAAAGTCATGAAAAATAAAATAAAAACTACAACTCTATCAGTTACATATTTTATTCTAACCTTGAGTCTATATCTAAAACATGCATGAGCGTGGCCAGATATAGGAGGTTTTTAGCGTTGAAACCACCCAACCTACCTCTATCATAAAACATACGGTTTACATTGTTTAAAAAATTCGCACTCGCTGCGCTCGCGCTATACTTATTTATATCCGTGGTAGAAAGATTATAGTATTAATAGTTAATCTCCCCTAGTAAATAGGGATTAGTGTTGAAATAGGGAGAAGTTTATGCTCTGTAAAGCGGAAAAAAAACTGCTAATGGTAATGAGGACGATGATTAGTACGTACATACAGATAATTTTCTTACAGTATAATACAAATGGCACCAGTAGGTTAATGAAATTTTGACACGAAAATTTAAATATTTTATCACTCACATTTTGTGTTATTGTAAATGGTAGGATAAGTAGGTAATCGATGTTACCTTGACGATTTCTATAATCCTGCGATTTTGAGAAAATTGTACAATTCGTATCTGGCTACATTTCTGAGATAAGTAGGTAACTTTGGCTACAAAACCGCCCCTCTTAAATCTGCCACTCTAGGTACTGTCTACTCAGCCCTTGGTAAATGTGCTACTGCCTAAATATTTTATAAAATACCAAAATTTATTTCTAAACGAAACGTAACATTAATTAAAGCCGGGGGCTTTAATGTGGGGGGCCACATTAATTAAAAATTTTAAATAACATCTAACTCTGCTCTCTGATCTGATCTCCGAACACCGCCTACTTGGCTGTGTCCTACCTAACGAGGTTGCGGTTTTTGACGAGTTATTAAAAACCTCTATAGAGTCAACGTCCTTAACGTGTCACTCAATGATCCGCAGTGGATGCAGGCGCTGCTGCTGATTCGGTATGGAGGTCTTGGGGTGCGATACATGGGCGAGCTCGCTTTGCCTGCTTTGTTGGCGTCGGCGCAAACGGTTGCTATACGAATATAGCCATGTCTCTGTCATTCTTCATAACGAAGGTGATGAGACGAGCAAACCTTTTGTGTCCGATGCTAGGGCAGTTTGGTCGACCCTAAACTCAAGTGTCGGAAGCCCAGCAGCTCCTCATGTACAGCGGGTGTGGGATGATGTTGGAGATAGAGTCCAGGGGCGATTGTTGGGCAAGGCCGCGGGGGCAAATTTGGCAAGACTAAGGGCTGTGTCGCGGTAAGAATCCGGGGCATGGTTGCACGCTCTTCTTTCCCCTCTCTTCGAGTCTTTTCGTGTGCCAGAAATTCCCCGCTTGGGCTGCAAAGTGTGCGAACCACATAAGTATGTGGTACGACGGAACCTCAGATGCATAAGTATGCATCTGAGGTTCCGTAGTGGAGGCCGATGGTCACCAGTGTCACCACGCGTTGAGTTGTCGTCAGTGTACAGGAAAGTTGCCGCGTCACCATGCTCTCAACGACATAGTTTGAAGATCCTTTGTTTCGGCATACGTCCCTTGCGTATTGGAGCGCCGGGTCTCAGTAGGTCTGAGATGGCAAGAGGCCGGATGGGCTGACTCTAGTGCCGTGGAAGAACGGCAAGTGCCTGGTGTGGAATGCCACGTGCGTCAGCACTGTGGCCACCTGTAACCTGAGTTGTTCTCCCCAGCAGCGGCTGCTGAGGACGCTGCATTTAAAAAGCATCAAAAATATACAGCTTTGGAGGCGCAATACCTTTTTGTGCCCGCATATCTGTCTAAACTTTGGGCGCTTGGGGATCGAGAAAACTGTAGATCCGACAAAATTGGCCGGCGGATTGGGGTGACCACCGCTCCAGCTGTTTCCTGGACCGAAGGTTGATCATTGCTATTCAATTCAATATATATGTTTATTTTCAATTTTATTTAATGTTGACATTGACAAAACTAAAATAACTTATCTAAACTAAAATATTCTATCTAAACTAACTAAAAAAAAATTAGAGACAGTTTAAACCCAGCCTACGTACGACAAATACCTAACACTCACAGCATGGAATGTTTACAGGCCCCTAAGACTGACGAGCCACGAATACGTGCGGCTCCGCGTTTAAAAATCAATAAAAATAGAAAAAATTACGCGAATAGTGCAGTGTAACATATTGTTAGACGCGTCTTGGCGCGAGCTACAAGCTGAAGTGAAAAATATTGTGAAATCGGGAAATTTTCGTGAAATATAACATGAAAACCTGAACATAACCTCACCACGGACCTTGTAAGCGAAACGCTGCACGATTACCAGCGACGACCATCGTCATTTGGATTGCCCTTCAACGTGCCTGAGTTGGGACTACATTCTGGCTGAGTCCCGGATTTTTCCTGGAAAAACTCGCCGGGATAAGAGTGGAAAACCCAAAAGCACGTGGCCACGTGGTCCCAGATCCAGAAAACCTGGAGACGTCCTGGCAGCTGTGCGTCGTGTAGAACATCAAGACAGCTCACACAATAGTAAAAATCAAACACAAAGTTTCGAATATACCTTCTATAGTGAGGAAGAATATCAACGGTGGGCGCCGGGCGTTTGTGTGTGAAAGGACCTTATTATGAGACAATAAATTTCAATATAGACATTATTTTACATTTTGTGTAATAGGTAGTGATAAGTGAACGTACACTGGTATACCAGTTGGCGGACTTCTTAGATTTATTCATTATAAACTTACTTAGATTGAAGGCTTAGTGAAGGACTTTGTCGCAATAAGACGTTATCTTTGGGGACGGATTGCTAATTTTTTGCAAGTTGAAGTTTTATTTCGTAACTTTTATTTTATTTTCCTGGGATTTTCTGGTGACCGCTCAACGGAGCAGACCGACCCTTCCAGTGCGAAAATTGACCATAGCGAACAAATCAAAAATCTTGAAAATTGATTTAAAAACTCAAAAAATTGAATTTATTCGATCTTTGACGATACATAAACTGAATTTATTACATATTTATACTTATAATAATATATTGTGCACTGAGACCGACTATCTATAGTTGGTACACGCTTTTGACCAGACTTAAACTGTCTATTGATAGTTTAATTTAGTTTTAAGTTTTATTTGGTTTTCAAAATCTGACATTATAATGTTCCATACACCCAAGAAATCCCAGACCGAGCAAGTTATAACCACGGCTGGTACCGTGACCAAGTGTGCCGGGCCCCCGACCCA
This sequence comes from Hypomecis atomaria, assembly GCA_964007245.1. Lineage (NCBI taxonomy): Eukaryota > Metazoa > Arthropoda > Insecta > Lepidoptera > Geometridae > Hypomecis > Hypomecis atomaria. Next base: position 4,599,484 of record OZ023282.1, read on the forward strand.
AAACGTTCGTAAGAGCATAGGAGAATGGGAGTCGGGGAACCCGGAACGTACCAGCGTAACACCCAAAAAATCCTTGACGGATGAGGGCCCTGTACCTAATCCGTTATCTGCCCGAATGCTGTCACTGGACTCCACAGAGACCACACCGCGAGTGACGACGAAGAAATATGTTGACAGGTTATCGGAAGCAAGAGGGTGTGTCACAAAAGCGAAATTGAACCTCAGAAACGCTAAAAATATGAAAGCTGAGATCAAAATGTCTGTTTTAGAAGCAGTTGACCGCCTGTTCCAATATGTGAAAGAGGCCGACTCGATAAAAACTAAAAATGTATATAAGAAACCAATACAACAGGACAAAGAGATGGCAAAGGATTTAGAAATCCAAGAGGGAAGGAAGGAATGGGATGGTATGATAGAGAAGTACATAGAGGTGATAAGAGAAAATAATGACTACATTAAACAAATAAGAGAAAGCATAGAACAACAAAGAAAAAGCGCATCTGCTGCTTCAGCCAAAACTGATAAGGTATTGACTGAGGTCCTAGCAGTTCGTCATATGGTCGATGAAACAGGAAAGAAACTCTCTTCCTTCCAGGAATCTCTGCCAACTATGGAGGTGCTCAGATCGTACGCTGACGTAGCGGCAGTTGCCCCCCGCAGGCAGCTACCCGTTCAGAATGCATTGCATTCTGTAGTCGTCACCGCAAAAGACGAAACTGAAACTTGCGAGGAAGTTTTGGATCGGATACGAAAAGCGGTGAATGCTAAGGAGGGAGGAGTAAAAGTTGAAAGGATAAGGAAGGCAAGGGACAGAAAGGTGATAGTTGGATGTCAAACTGAGGAAGAGAGAGAAAAAGTGAAGGAAAAAATTAGAGGTGAAGGTGAACTGAACGTAGAGGATGTAAAAAATAAAGATCCTCTGATAAATTGTCAAGGACGTGCTGCAACATAATAGCGATGAAGACGTTCTCAAAGCTCTGCGAAATCAAAACAAAAATATTTTTGTGGGGATCAGTAAGGCGGATGACAGGATAGAGATTGCATACAAAAGGAGGGCAAGGAATCCGCTCACCGGCCATATTGTGATGAGGGTCTCGCCGAAGCTGTGGCTGCGAATGGTTGAAGCCGAGGCGGTGCATATTGACCTGCAGCGAGTGAGGGTAGCGGACCACTCGCCTCTGGTGCAGTGCTCACAATGCCTCGGCTACGGACACGGCCGACGCTTCTGCAAGGAATCGTTGGCCAAATGTAGCCATTGTGGAGGCCCTCACATGAAGGCGCAGTGTGTGGACTGGCTCGCTGGCTCGCCTCCATCCTGCTGCAATTGTACGCACGCCAAACTAGACAACACCAGCCACAATGCATTCAGCTCGGACTGCCCCATCAGGAAAAAATGGGATGCACTAGCCCGGACCACAATAGCGTACTGCTGAGGTGGTCCCTGCTGTTAATCCTGTCGCAGTCAACGTTAAATCATTCTCCGTTGCCCAAGCGAATCTTCAAAGAAAACGACTTGCGACTGAGGAATTAATGCTCGAATCCCGAAATAGAAAAGTGGCATTTCTCCAGGAGCCCTACGTCGGAGGTGTGGGGAGAATGAAAAACTACAGAGGCGCGAGGATCTTCCAATACGCAAAGCAGGACGATGGGCCTGTCAAGGCGGCAATTGCTGTTTTTGACGACGACCTGGACGTCATCTTGTGTTCAACTTTTACCACGCCCAACATCGCCGTAGTCAAGATTAAAACAAGTGCGTGGGAGATCGTCGTCGTCTCGTTCTACTTTGAACCAAGACCGAAACCGATAGAGCCATACCTGGAGCAACTGATCAGGATAAAACAGAAATTTGGCAAAAACATCATAATGGCTGGTGACGCAAATGCCAAAAGCTCTTGGTGGGGCAGCCCAGTCATAGACGATAGAGGCGAGGAAATGGTGGGGGCATTGGAGAACATGAATATGCAGGTGCTTAACATCGGCACTACACCTACTTATTTCACAGTAAAAGGTGGACAAACTTGCAGTAGTTTCATAGACGTCACGGCCTGCTCGGCGGATCTGCTTGACCTGACGGAAGACTGGACTGTAGCTGAGGACTGGACAAGTTCTGACCACAACACAATAAATTTTAAAATTCGACAAATAAGAGCAAAAGGCATTAGTATAAGCAGAAATACAAGAATTTTTAACAGCAAAAAAGCAAACTGGAATCTTTTTCGTACGAAAATGAGACAGTTGCTTGAAGACAAAAACATAAATAGTGCGGAAATAGATAAAATGCAAGATAAAACAGAATTAGAGGAAGTAATTAATACATATATAAATATTATAATTGAAACGAGTGAAGCTAGTATTCCTAAAATAAAACAAAATAAGATAGTGAACTTACCGTGGATGTCGAAAGAGCTCGCCAGTCTGAAAAAAGAGGTCGCCGTTAAGAAACGCAGAATCCAATGGACAGCGCCGGTCCGAAGAAACAAAGTCGTTTCTCAATACCTTCTGGCTAAGGAAAAATATGAATTGGAGGCAGAAAAGGCACAAGTGGAAAGCTGGAAGAAGTTTTGCGAAAGGCAGGATAAAGAGGGAGTATGGAATGGGATATATAGAGTTCTGGCAGGAACAAGTAAGAGGCACGAGGACCTGCCTCTCATAAAAGACGGACAGGAACTTGACCCAAAGCAGTCCGCAAAACTGCTTGCGGAAACTTTTTACCCTGAGGATAGTGAAGAACATGACGACGAAGACCACAAACGCATCAGAGCTGAAGCCAAACAAGTGAATGTAGTGGGTCATGATGGAACCCATGATCCACCATTTACCCTTGCAGAGCTCAAGTCGGTCGTGGATTCATTTATCCCAAAAAAGGCACCAGGCTCAGATGGCTTAACTGCAGACATATGTAAACAAGCTATAATTCAGAAACCGGAAACTTTCCTTTCACTGGCAAATAAATGTTTGGATCTGGGTTACTTCCCGAAACTGTGGAAGGAAGCTACGGTGATAATACTTCGGAAACCGGGTAAGGAAAGTTACACTGATCCAAGGTCTTATAGACCAATAGGTCTGTTGCCGGTGATGGGAAAGATTCTGGAGAAGTTGTTAGTAACTCGAATCAAGTGGCACATCATCCCAGGACTCAGCCCACACCAATATGGTTTCATGCCCCAGAAAAGCACGGAAGACGCCCTCTATGTCCTTATTAAGCATATTCGTGAAAAAATAAGTCAGAAAAAGCTGGTAACACTTATATCGCTGGACATAGAGGGAGCCTTTGATAGCGCTTGGTGGCCCGCCATAGTGGTGAAACTGGCAGAAGAGAAGTGCCCTATCAATCTGAGACGGGTAGCCGATAGCTATCTGGAAGATAGAAGAGTGAGGGTTCGGTATGCGGGCGAAGAGGTGATGAAGGAGACCACAAAAGGCTGTGTGCAGGGCTCGATAGGCGGCCCAACTCTCTGGAATCTCCTCCTCGACCCACTGCTACGGGAGTTGTGGCGATGCGGTGTCTATTGTCAGGCCTTTGCCGATGATGTCGTGTTAGTGTTCGATGGGGATACCGGGCTGGAGGTACAACAACATGCCAATAGCACTCTCGCCCGTGTTCGGCGGTGGGGCGTCAGAAATAAGCTTCGGTTTGCTCCGCACAAAACGAATGCATTAGTTTTGACAAATAAGTTTAAATTTGATGCCCCAAAGCTGAGCATGGGAGGGATAGACATTGAAATTTCTAAAGAAATTAAACTCTTGGGGCTCTGGATAGATGACAAATTAACATTCAAATCCCACGTCTCGCAAGCATGCAGAAAGGCGTTGAACATATATAAGCAACTATCCAGAGCCGCCAGGATTAGTTGGGGCCTTCAGCCCGAAATAATCCGAACGATCTACACAGCGGTAATAGAGCCCGTGATCATGTATGCGGCGGGAGTCTGGGGGAGAGCAACCGAGAAGCTCAGGGTCCAAAGGCAATTGAACGCTGTTCAAAGAGGTTTTGCGCTAAAGTTGTGCAAAGCCTATCGCACGGTCTCCCAAAACACGGCGCTGGCACTGACTGGGCTACTACCCCTCGATCTCAGAGTACAGGAGGCAGCTGCCCTGTATGAGGCAAAGAAGGGGCTGGCACAGTCAGTTCTGGGAGACAGGGAGATTGAACGACCGACAGCGTTCATGGAATCGCCACATCCAGAGCAACATATAGGCCTGGAATTCATATGCTTGGAAAACGAGCAAGATGTGAGTACGCACAATACGCAGGAAATCCGCATCTTCACAGATGGCAGCAAAATTGATGGAAAAGTTGGGGCGGCATTATCTCTCTGGAGCAATGCTGCCGAGACTAAAAGCCTGAAATTATTGCTGTTGTCCCATTGCACCGTCTACCAGGCTGAATTGCTGGCCATATGGAAGGCGACGGAGGTGGCGATTAAAAGACCCGAGACGAGCTTTGGTATTTACACGGACTCCAGATCGTCGCTAGAAACCCTAGTCAACAACGGCTCTCTCCATTCTCTCGCAGTGAAGGCGCGCAGGAATCTTGTGGAGTGCAAGAAGCAAAGTAAGCGTGTTCAACTCTACTGGATTAAAGCGCATGCCGGTCTCGAGGGAAACGAGAGAGCTGATCAACTAGCTAAGGAAGCGGCACTAAAGCTAAAGACGAAACCGCACTATGACCGATGCCCGATTTCATTTGTCAAGCGACAAATCCGAATGGAGGGGCTTGACAAATGGAATCGGAGATATAAAACTGGAGAAACCGCAAAAGTCACCAAAATCTTCCTACCAGATGTGATTTTAGGCCACAAAATAATAAGAAAACTGACACCAACTGGCGTGCTCACGCAAGTGATGACGGGGCACGGTGGGTTTTCCGAATACTTATATCGCTTTAAGTGTAAGGACAACCCATCGTGCATCTGCGAGCCTGGCAAAGATGAAACTGTCATCCACGTATTGACCGAGTGCCCTGCCTACTCCCGAGAGAGATACGACGTAGAGGAAGAGATAAGAGAAAGAGTGACCTCTGAGAACATCAGAAATATAATGTCGGATGAGTCAATTCGAGACACGTTCGTGGAGTACTGTATATACATAGCAATGAAAGTAATTAAAAGAAACAAATAGATATATAAGTAAAATTGAACACCTATATTATGATAATATAGATATGTCAATAAAAAAGTAATAAGACAACACAAAAATTTAGACGTATGTACAAGTAACTTTATCGGCAAAGATTTCGCAGATCGACATATTACAAATTAAAATATGAACAACGTATGGGTCTTTCGACCCATAAGTATGTTCTGTTTTTTCGGGATGTTCAATTTTTTACTGACAAATACATATAATTTTCGTACAAATCGATTAGTATTATGTTATCGCGGAATAAAACTCTAACAATGAATTGTTAAAATTACATTTAAAAGTTAGTTGATAAGCAAAATATGTTAAATAAGTTCCCTAATTACGTTGGGGATAATTGATTTTCAAATAAAAAAAAAAAAAAAAACACTCACAGCATGAAACAAAGTAACTCGACTGTGATATAGAATTATAGATTATCTGATAAAAATTAACAAACGGACGTAGTATTTTAATTATTTTATAATATTATGTATTGTTAGGGACTGATAACAATTGAACTTGAAAAACAATTTATAAGAATATCCTAAGCACTTAGAGGGTGATTTATTTCTCTAAATACTTTTAACACGAAGTGAGCGGAGCATCTCAGTTTTGACTTGACGATTTTGCATTCATCTGTCTGGATGTTGTTTCTCCTGTACAGGTCGCATTTTTCAACCAATCTTGACGAAACTTGGCACACAGGTTCTGTATATTTGTGGATTTTATTTTGTCCTTGCAAATATTTAATTGGGCTGAAAAAGGGGGAAACATGCTGTAGCGCTGTTTATTAGCCAATTTCGATAATATATTTTGGCAAAATCGTTTAATGTCCAAATCCTAATCTTGGCGAAACTTGGTACACAGGTTCTGTATATTTGCCAATTTTATTTTGTCGTTGCACATTTTTAATTGGGGAGAAATATGGGGAAATTTGCTGTAGCGCTGTTTATTAGCCGATTTCGATAATATTTGGCAAAATCGTTTAATGTCCAAATCCTAACAAGATTTGCAAGTAGAATTAAATCAGTCAAGAGCGTGTCGAGATACAGGCTTTTTAGGAAGATTCAGTTATCCAGCGAAGCGAGGCTAAGCCAGGCGAGGCGAACAGTAGAATATACTACTAGCTAGTGGAAATTTAATTTCACTGATGAAATTATTTCAGCTTCGCTCCGATCAGTTAAAAATAAAATGTAAAAACCAATTCAGTAAAAATTCAACTTCCAAAAGTTTTTCTGAGCGTCTGGTAGACACGACGCGTGACCAAAATGGTGGTGTTTATTTGGCTCAACGTTTAAGCATTGCCATTCAGGGTGGCAATGCTGCCAGCATGCTGGGCACGCTGACAACTGGCCGTGGGCTTGAGCATTTGGATTATCTTTAGACCTTCAAGGGTCTGTGGATGATCCAATTGCTTGTTACCTATATAGTAGTCGTTTATGTAGTTTTAGATCATATAAGTCTTGTATTTAGTGGTAGTTAACAAAGGCACTTGCCCTGTTAATTAAAAGTTACTTAGCATCTATCTAGCATCAAGAAAAACAGTTTTTTGTTTTTATTTAAAACCGAATAATTATTTTTCATTTAGTGTAATTAAAATTGTCAAAAAAATAAGAAATACAAAACTCGGACTAACTACTCCGAAGTGATTTTGCGTTTACTCGTATGATGAGGCGGTCTTGTTTAGCTACAAATTTCGTTCTCAAGGAAAAGTAAGCTCTCTTTCTTACAGTCTTCAAAAGAACACCCTTATTTACTGCCTGCAAGATCCAGGCAAGTGATTGAACTGACAACCCCGCAGGGTGTATTACCTCTCTGGCACGAAGGCCATCAATTTACGGTACGATCACCGTCACGAATGCAGCACTTGCGCCGCTCACATTATCCACAATTGCATATTTATTCCTCAAATAGCGTCATTGCTTCAACAGTAGGAAAGCCTTAGGTATTTATCGTGTTGCATGTTGATAATCACTATTAATTACAATTATCTCGGCCAATATCTCGGTTTGGAGAAGTGACCGTTTATAAAAGGTTGCTATTATGTTTTTGAGGCGAGTTGTGACAAGATGTTTCGGGTTGTCGTTGCTCTGTGTTTGATCGGGGCCGCGGTCTGCGGACCCCCTGTGTCCAGGAGCCGGGAGGAGATCGAGAGGTTCCGAGATCTCTTGGAGGGCACCAGGACTAGTAAGACTTAAAATTATCCAACTAAAGTTGTAATAAATTAATAAACATATCATTATTGTACACCAAATTGACAAAAACACATTACTAGAAACTACATAATACCTACATGTTGTACAAGGGCAGCCTTATCGCCTTCGGGCGATTTCTACCAGGCAACCTTTGGATGGACTGGACATTACTTGAAAAACAGAAATAAGTAGGTAATGTAAACATACCCTGAAATAAATAATAATAATTTAGAAAAGCAACCTATGGACAAAGGTCATTTCAAAAACTGTAAAAACTAAGACGTTTATTCCTATAGCAATCATTACCGTGCCCTTAGCCCCATTCATCTAGCATATAACCAGTCGATGGCCCCATTCAAGCGTCTGTCTGTTGCCGTTATTAATATGGCGCAAAAAACGTCAAAAAAATTACGTTTGTTGTATGGGAGACCCCCTTGATTCTCTATTCTGTTTTTAGAATATATCATCTGTGAAAATTTTAGCTGCCTAGCTATCACAGTTCATGAGATATAGCCTGGTGACAGACATACAGACAGACGGACAGAAGGACGGACAGCGGAGTATTAGTAATAGGGTCCCGTTTTTACCCTTTGGGTACGGAACCCTAAAAACATTCGAATCGAATAATATTTAGAGGTAGATAACAGCTTATTGTTTTCGTATGGTCAAGTTGCCGCCGCAATTGCCTTAAATGTTATAATAACTTAGTTAAATAACGTATTTATTATTGCAGGCAAGGGTGTAAGAGTGGGCCAGGGCGCGAACCCTCAGGGTAGCGCGTGGGAGAACAGCGGCAAGTACCAGGGAGACATCCTGCTGGATGACGAGCAGGTGGAGTCCATGGTAGACCAGTTCGCCCAGGGCAGGAACGCCTACATCTGGCCTGGAGCGCTCTGGCCCAACAGGGAGATCCCGTATGAGTTCGCTGCTGGACACTTCGGTAACTTTCATTTTTAACCGACTTCCAAAAAGGAGGAGGTTCTATGTTCGTCTGTATGTATTTTTTTGTGTGTGTTCATCGATATTTTCGCCAATTGTAAACCGAATCAATTATCTATATGTAATCGAATTTTTAGGTCGAAAGGGTATTATATATTCTCCCTATGTGGTTCTATATAAATTTTATCGTAATCGGCTGAGCCATTTTTGAACTATCAACAATAATTGTATACAAAAATTCGAGCGAACCATTCGAATTTTGTACACGGTGGAAGTCGGTTTTGCTTTTTTTTGCGAAAAATAATTATTGTAAGGTCTTCGTTTTATAACTCGACGATTTTGCTTGCGTCGGTTCGGCGGAATAGTTCGGATGCTTTTGTTTCTCCACAGGTCGCATTTTTCAACGATTCTTGACGAAACTTCGTTATACATAGTAGATAATGTTTTTTTGTCATCGCAGATTTTTGATTGGGTGAGTATTTCTCTCAAAAAAGGAGGTGCTATCGCGCTATTCATCAGCCGATTTCGATAGTATTTAGTGAGATTGTTTTGTATTTAAATCCTAACATGATTTGCGAGTATGAATATGATAGAGTGAAGTACCGAAAATAAACATTCTGAGCCGACCCCACCTAGTGGGATAAGGTTATGAAGATGATGATGATGAGTCCACAGTTGAATAATGGACACGTTTCAGACAATGCCCAGAGGGACTACATCCTGAGCAACATGCGAGTCCTGGAAGAGCGGACCTGCATCAGGTTCCGCCCGAGACATTGGGGTGAATTCAACTACGCGCTTATCACTGTGAGTAGTGCTTTATCACTTCTTCAATTTTCACTGTCACTCACTATATCTTTGACTGCTTCCGTAGCCCAGTGATTACTGACCCTGGCTCTTGGGTCACAGAAGTATGGGTTCGATTCCCACCCAGGGTGAGCATTTATGTGAAGACCATACGTATTTGCTCTGAGAAAAAAATATATCATAAATGTATGTATAATTGTATACCTCTGACAGCCATATTACATTGCAGCATTTGCAGCCATTAGTTTTGCTTAGTTTGGGGTCAGAGACCGTGTCACCTAATAAATTAAAAACATTCTCATTGTATCGCATAATTTTCATTCCTACATATCACCTGCTGTACTAAGCGATTCGTTCCTGTTGCGAACATCTGGGGACTAGAATGTCCTACACTACAGCTCATTGTTTCCTCACTGTGGTCGTGTCATTATTTCTTGAGGCAATAATCTAGGTATCTTAATATATCTTTTTTTTGACGTGACAACGTCTTATAAATTAGTTTGCCGGGTGACACTTCAAGAAACTGCGTTACGCTCCCCGCTCACACTTCATGCGCTCTCATTCGTCTCATTCGTCTCAAAGTCGTTGTCACGTAAAACTTTCGCCCGTATACCGACTTTACAGGCAACCAATTTTTTTTAATATTTTGGGACATCTTACACACGCTCTCTGACCCCAAACTAAGCAAAGCTTGTGATATGGCTGCCAGAGACTGATATACTACTTTTACATATTTTAAATACATACTTACATAGATAGTACCTAAATAACACCCAGACACAGAGCAAACACCTAAATTCATCACATAAATGTTTGCCCTGGGTGGGGATCGAACCCACGCCTCTTTGATCCAGAAGTTAGGTTCACTAACCACTGAGCCACCGAGGCAGACACTTTAAATCAAGTGAATGGGTATTTTCTAGCTCTGCATACACAATCCATCTTTGGCTACAACATCGCCTTAAAACAGGCGAATGTGCGACCAAATACATTTATGTAAAAATCTATACTCTTACCGATCCTAAAAACCACAAAACTGCTCCGTACAAAAATGTAAACCAAAATACTTCTGAGAGCAGATTTTAAATGTATTTAGTTGCTAGAAAAAGTTGTTCTTATAATAATGAGAATGTTGAGTGTAGCTCCTCTGTAAAGTTGACAGAAAAGAAAACAAAATGTGGGCCAAAAGCATGGATTATTTAAATCTCTTCATACTTCCAGGGCTACTCAGACGGGTGCTACGCCCACGTAGGCTTCTGGAACCAGCGTGGTGTCCACATCATGAACGTGGCGCGTGACGTCCCCGGCCGCGGCTGCCTGCACCCCGTCGTGATCATCCACGAGTGGCTCCACATCATCGGCTTCTTCCACATGCACTCCACACACAACCGCTACGACTACGTCAGGATCAACTGGGCGAACATCATTCGAGGTAGTATTCTGATATTTTCCTCTTTCTATTCAATCATAGACTAACCTACTCAAGTAGGTTACCTACTTCAAGTAGGTTAGTCTGTGGTACAATCAACTTGTCTCCATTTCTTATTTTCGATCACAAGGTGGCTATACACTCTTGTCTTTCTTTCTATTTAAATATACAGTCTTTATTGAACGCTTTTTTTCGAACATAATGCAGCCATAGGCTGACTGTAAGGAATTTTATCTATGAAATTAAATCAATTCTGCATATTACACGTATAATTGTAACATATTACTACAATTTGGATATCTCCAAGTCAAGAGTGTACAGGTATCTTCTAGGTCTACATACTCCAACTTCGCTTTCCATCACACGAGTTGGTGGTCAAATGTAGCCCTATTCTACATTAAAAATAAGGTAGAAACAGCTTATTGGTTTTGTATAGTCAAGTTAACGCTTCACGATTGCCTTAATTACAGGTTACGAATACGCCTTCGACCGCTATGACTCCAACATGGTGAGCAACCTGGGTCTGCCGTACGAGTACGACAGCTGCATGCACTACGGGCCTTACGCCTTCTCTGCCAATGGAAGAACCACCATTGACGCTCTTAGGGTAAGTTGCTTCTAGTACCTCTGAAAATCTATCATGACGCTGTAATTTTTGAAGTGAAACTTCTAATGCGACTTCCAAAAAGGTTGAGTTAAATGTTTAACGCTACCATGGAGGGGGTATTAAAGCACTGTTGCGTCGAAGTTTCACTTCATCGCGCGGAGGGACTCCACTTGCATTTTTTTGTATGTATAACTGTTCTAAATGCTTTAATGGAATGATGAGAAATAAAAGGCTTTTTTATTTTATTTATTTATTTAACTGTTCTAAATGAGACGAATAATATAATTAGTCTTATTCAAAGGATCTTGACCATCGGCTACTTCTTTACGTCACCTGTCACTATCTTGCTGGTCTTCTTCGATTCAGGTCTGAGATCTATGAGGTTACCTAGGATATTCTAGTCTCAACAAGCACAACTGACCCCGACGTATTTTTTTTTTTATTCAATTCATTCATCCGCACGTAAGTAATATAGGTACTCCAGTGCTATTCTTCTAGCGTAGGGTATCGCTCGTTTGCGATACCCGATGGTTTCCTACGATAGTAGTATCTTATATGTAGCGGCCTTAATATCACTGACTTTATAGATTCTCTCTCATTATGCGGAAGTTGATAATAGGCTAGTTGACAATATTTTTTGATGTCCTCTTGTAACAGCTGACCATAAACAGAGCCGATTAACGAAAACAAAAATAAGATCTACTTAGAAATAAAAAAGTTACAAGCTATTTATTTTCTTGCTAGATAAAGAGGGCACTATAGCAGATTATGACGGCCCGTGCGTGTCATACATTTGTCATACTATGTTATGCTTTGTAGAAAATGGACAAGGCATCCCCTCTTTATCCCTACCAAAATCTTTACAAGCTCATATCTCTGAACTTGGTTAGACAATTTTAATTATTTTTCTAGTTTACTAATTACCTATAATTAATTGCAAAATTCAATAATTCTAATTAATTTATTCTGGTTACCTGGTAAACTACCCTATTACCGCTCTCTAGGAAACCGCGCCATTTTGTTATCATAGACAATGTTCTATTATTATCATTTACCGTAGTATTTCAGCCTCTAAATGACAGCCCTACTATCCTTGGAAATATTAGCTTTTGGTCACAGCTTCCAATAAGAATCCTTACTAATATTATAAATCCGAAAAGTTTGTTGGTTTGTTGGTTTGTTACTCTATCACGCACCAACGGAGCAACGGATTGAGTTGATTTTTGGCATGGACATAGTTTAAAAGGCGGAAGGAGCTTTAGGATACTTTTTATCCCGAAAAATTGCATAGTTCCTGTAGGACAGGACAAAAACCATCGAAAGCGAAACTGTCGCCACTATCACAAAGACGCTAAGTGATTAATTCCTCTATGACGCTAATACGGACTAACGAAACGTCACATCCAAACGTAATTAGATGACAGGTGACATTGTCTGCAGACTTTTATAAATCACAAGTAGCATGGCAAGGGGACAAATTGTTTTTCCACCATTATATCCCCTTGAAGAGGAATTAAAGTATGGATTGAAAATGACAACTGACATTAAAATTAGATAAAATTTTATTTTCCCTCTGCATGCTACATGTTACTATGACGTTTAATACCAGGCCGTCATTTTGCCTGACATTAAAAATATTTTTAAATCTTCTATCATTAGAGGTTAAACATGTTTCTTTATTCTACCTTTATGGTACAGAATCATCATACTTTAATATTATCAATCCGAAAAGTTTGTTGGTTTGTTCCTCTTTGACGCAGAAACGGAGCAAAAGATTGACCTCATTTTTGTATGGATACTTATGGTTTAAAAGACAGAAAGTGATATTTGGATACTTTTTTTATCTCGAGAAAATTAGTGATTCCCATGGGATAGGACAATAACTGTTTCTCAGCAATGGAGCAACGGATTGACTTGATATTTGGGGTGGGCATAGTTTGACTTATGGCACTGAAACGTGGTCTCTTACCATGGGCCTTATTAATAAACTCCAAGTAGCCCAACGAGCTATGGAGAGGGCTATGCTCGGAGTTTCTCTACGGGATCGAATCAGAAATGAGGAGATCCGTAGAAGAACCAAAGTTACCGACATAGCCCAACGGATTAGCAAGTTGAAATGGCAATGGGCAGGGCACATAGCGCGGAGGACTGATGACCGGTGGAGTCGAAAAGTTCTCGAGTGGAGACCACGTACCGGCAAGCGCAGCGTAGGACGTCCACCCACAAGGTGGACGGATGACCTCATTAAGACCGCAGGATCGCGCTGGATGCAAGCCGCTTTCAACCGGTCTTATTGGAGATCCATAGGGGAGGCCTATGTCCAGCAGTGGACGTCCTTTGGCTGATGGATGGATGGATGATGGATAGTTTGGAAGACGGAAAGTGACATAGGATACTTTCCATCCCGAAAAAATTGTGGTTCCCATGGGATAGGACAATAACTGTTTCTCAGCAATGGAGCAACGGATTGACTTGATATTTGGGGTGGGCATAGTTTGGAAGACGGAAAGTGACATAGGATACTTTCCATCCCGAAAAAATTGTGGTTCCCGTAGGACTTAACAATAATTTTTTCTCAGCAACGGAGCAACTTGCCTTGGCTTATTGCATGAATATACTCTTAGTTTGAAAGACGAAAAGTGACATAGACCCATTTTTTATCGCAAAAACTTTAACAGTTCCCGTAGGATAGGATAAAAACTAAGTGAGCGGGCTGCGGTAGCAGCCGTCTAAGCGCCAGAAATAACCTGTCATGGCAAGTTTAGGACGTTCCTACATTTTTCGCACTCCTTCGCGGCACTCGGCACACAGCGCACACAACGCTAGCCCAGACTCGGGCTCCATAACGGAGCTTGCGCTCTCGCCATAATGACGGAGTGTTTCGGAGCACAAGACACATCGTCATCGGTGGATGACTCAGGACTAACCAGTACTGAACGTCAGATAGCATTCCAACGCCCTGGTCCCAGTGCAGCGGGTCAGTCATAGTAGCCCAGCGCCTACCTCTTCAACTGCAGAGGGCAGTGAGAACGGCCATCGCGATACCGACACCTCTCTTCCCCTGCACCCCCACTGCGTCTGCCAACACGTTGACGGCCTAGCGGAAGGTAGGGTAGGTGGCGGCACCCACACCACCAGTTCCATATATCCCACCGCGGCCCCTAATCCTCGGCTGTCATATCAGAGTCCAGGAAGCAGCCTTGCTTTATGAAACTAAGAAAGGTTATTCCCAGCAAGTAACTGGAGATGAAAAGAAGCCACACCCAGCGCAGCAGGAGGAGCTGGAGTTCATATGCCTGGCAGACGGAGCAGCACTAGAGCAAAATCTTAACCGAGAAATTAACATATTTACAGACGGCAGCAAAATTAAAGGGAAAGTTGGGGCGGCATTATCCATTTGGGATGATGCCGCTGAGATCAGTATCCGCAAGCTGAAATTGGCCGATTGGTGCTCCGTGTACCAGGCCGAGTTATTGGCACTTCTTGAGGGCTACCGAAAAAGCAAAAATCTTTTGTGACTCCAGGTCTGCACTGGAAACGGTAGTTGGCGTATCTTCCCTCCATCCCTTAGCAGTATCCGAGAAATCCGAAAGGACTCTCTTGACGAGTGGAACCGGCGGTATCAGGATGGACACACAGCGGCGGTAACCAAAACATATTTTCCGGATGCAATTGCGGCATACAAGATCGTAAGAGAAATAGCACCAGTGGGAATCATAACTCAAGTGCTGACGGGGCATGGTGAGTTTTCCCAATACTTACATCGATTTAAGTTGAGGGAAAGCCCATCGTGCATCTGTGAACCCACAAAAGAGGAGACTCCACTGCACATAATCTTGGAATGCCCAGTTTATGGAAAGCAGAGATTTGATTTAGAACAAAAAATTGGAATTAATCTAACACGTAAAAACCTTAGAAACAGTTTTATCGAATTTTTGCACAAATATTTGTAAAAAAGCAATAATTAGGAACAAGTAGGTATAAACTTTGCTGTACCATTGTAATGTTTATTATAACTGCAAACAGCCAAAAACATTGAAATGTAGGTATAGTTTTTATTTATTTGTATTTAAGACCCCTGATCATGTCAGGGATATTTCGCGATACAATAAAAAAAAAAAACCTCGGATGCAGCGTCGCAAGAGCGGCACTGCAGCCCGCCAAAATTGCGACACTACCATAAGGCATGCAACCTACCGGCCATCCTCTCAGCTGCTTTAGTTACAAGCGGCTGAACCTCGAGTGCCAGCCTCTAAGCTTCCTTGGGGGAGAAGACCCAAAGAAGAGGGAGACTTCGAGCGCCGCCTTTTCAGCTGCCTCAGACCTCCCCCACGGCAAGGCGGGAATACACTGGGGGTTGTATATACACTCCAACCGTAACTTAACCAACAAAAGCATTCCTCTAAGGTATTTTGATATTTGTCGGTTAGCTTAAGTTTCGCAGCCGACATAAACATAAGCCAAAATCAAAATATAACGCGGGCGAAGCCGCGGGTAAAAGCTAGTAAGAATATATTTTTAATAAATAACTTTAACAAAATTTGCGCAAATGATACATAAAGTTACTCAAAGTTAAATTCAAAATGTTGCCTCTGAAGGTAGCTGACATATTTAGCTGACATTTATGACATAATATATTTTGGTTTGCATCACAATATAGGTAGTATGTAGTTAAACGAAATATTAAGTTCCAACAGGGAAAATAAATCACTATGTTGAATTTAGTTCATCTATTCTTTGGCGAGCAAATGTAAGATAACTAGGTAGGTATATATTTTGCAAAAAGGTAGGTATTACTGATAAAATATATCATAAACAATTTGTCTTCCTACTTTTAGTCCGACAATGGCATTATGGGTCAAATGAACTACGTGACCGGCTACGACCTCTGGCGCGTCGACCGCCTCTACGGCTGCTCCCCCTGGCGCAAGCCTGAAGACTACAAGCCCTATTACTACGACCCAGCTCAGGAAGAACCCACCAACGAAGAGCCCAACGAAGAACTTACCAAAGAAGAACCTGTCAATGAGCAATAAGATGATAATTCGGGATGACGACACTCTTGCGTGCTGACGACAAATTGTACCCACCTAGCTGTATCGATTCGGTTGTGATTGTGATTTTATTCTGGAAAAAATACGGTTGTGATTTTTACTATAGAAAAAAATAAAGCTGTGATGTTATTTTCGAAAAAATACTGGTGTGATTATTAATGAAATCCATCCATCCATCAGCCACAAGAAGTCCACTGCTGGACATAGGCCTCCCCTATGGATCTCCAATAAGACCAGTTGGAAGCGGCTTGCATCCAGCGCGATTCTGCGGTCTAAATGAAATAATATAGGTACTAAAACTTTCTTTTGAACTTTTTTCCAATGAGATTCCATTCCACTGTCTCCTGAAAAAGTTGAAAGTCGATTATGAAAGTTCGGAAATTCTAAATGCTGGCAAAAACACCAAACAAACTTGGAAAGTTATAAAGAGGCTCGCTAACATATCTCCAGTAAAAACACAACCAATAATAATTGATCTCCTAAAGTCTGATCCAGATCCCCACGTCGCAGTCAATAAAGTCAACAATTTTTTTGCTAACGTAGGAAAGAATCTGGTAGATGAAATTTCTATTGCGTCAAAAACTTCCTGCAAGTCATACACCTATTGTTCAGAAACATCATCCTCGCTCATTTGTCCTTCTGGACACTGACGAAGACGAAGTAAGCAGGATTATTGTCGACCTAAAAAATGATTGCGCTACCGGATGGGCTCATATCCCTCTTTTCTAAAATCTGCCAAAGATGTCATAATCTTGCCATTAACCTATTTAATCAATCTTTGTTTCAAAACCGGAACCTTCCCTAAACCTTTTAAGATATCCATAACTCACTCCTTACATAAGAGTGAAGCAAGGGACGATGTGAATAACTTTAGACCCATTTCCATTCTTCCAGATTTATCTCAAATTATTGAAAAACTTTCAAATAAAAGATTAAAAGATTAGTCAGAGTCACAATTCGGTCTCAGAGTCAAAAAATCTACCGATCAAGCTGTTTCTGGCTTAACTGATTACGTTACCTAGAACCTAGTCAATAACCTAGAAAAGAGAAACAAGTGTGTTGGCATATTTTTAGATATGGCTAAGGCTTTCGACACCGTCTCCACTCCACTCTTGCTAAAAAAGTTGAAACTTTTAGGAATCAGAGGAGTTGCCCTAAAACTCTTTGTGGATTAAAACTCTTTGTCAACATCAACAATATAGTAAGCGATGATGAGGTAGTCACGTATGGAGTACCACAAGGCTTCATACTAGGCCCAACTCTCTTTTTAATTTTTATCAATGATTTATGCTGCTACGACCCACCCCATGGCAAAATATTTACTTTCGCTGACGATACAGCAATGGTGTTCACAGGAAAAAATTGAGAAGAAGCGCTATTAAATGCTGAACAAGGCCTCAGAGACGTCATATCTTGGCTACAGGCTAATCTACTGACATTGAATTTGAACAAAAGTAAATTTATTTCTTTTAGTATCCAAAAAAGCGGCCTCTGTTACCAGATACTTTTAAAATTCAATCGCATACATGCCTAAACTCTTCCGATAGCCCGTGCAACTGTTTTTATCTTGAACAAGTGAAATCAATTAGATATCTAGGCGTTATTATTGATGACCAGTTTTCATGGGTACCTCAGGTCGAAGCAGTTTCGTCACGCCTTCGGAAATTTATATGGGTCTTTAAGAACCTCCGTCAGATTACTTCTTTCGATCTACTCAAAACTGTTTATTTCTCTATATGTCAGTCAATACTGGGATATTGCATATCCATATGGGGTAGTGCTTACAAGACTCATATTATAAAGTTAGAGAGAGCTCAAAGACTTATTTTGAAAATTATGTCCTTCAAAACGTTACCAACCGTTATCCAACAAATCTTCTTTTTACCGATTGCAAAATTTTATCAGTGCGCCAACTGTTTATTCTCAACCTTATTCTTACATAGCATAAGAGTAGTATTCAAAACGAGAGTACTTCTAAACTCCCTCATCGCTCTACAGGTAACAAAAATGTTTGCACAATTCAACACTGTTCTACATCCTTCGCTTCAAGGCATTCTCAATCACGGGATATTTATGTTTATAACAAACTGAACAAAATTCTAAATTTTCATAAGTTAAATAGACACGACTGTAAAGTTAAAATGACTACCTGGCTACTTACTCAAGATTATCAATCTACTGAAGATATTTTAAATGAACCTTCATAAGGTCCCATTGTAAAATCTAGATCTTAAACACATTCATTTACTCACATTTACACACATGCACTTCATCCCTGCAAACCCTGGCTCTCATGAGACCTCGCGTATTGCAGGGATGATACACTCACACACTCACACACTTCCATACACATCCATAACAAAAACTTATTAGTTATTTCAAAATTCTAAATTGGCATTGTTTATTATTACTATTTTTCTTCGATTGTATAATTATGATTTAGTTCCTACTGTTATCCGGCGGAAGGCATTGCTATTCCAAAACACAGGTTTGTTTCAATGGCAATGTTTCTCAACTTGCTAAATTACCTACTGTGTATTTCATGACTAGTGTTAATATTATTGATAACAAACGTTTGTTAAAGCCAATAAATTTCATTTTATTTCATTTTCATTCTTATCAAGTAAAATCTTGTCGTTCACTCGTAATTGTGTAAAATGTGTGTAAATAAAAAGGAGGGCTTTGATAGTATAAAGCGACCAAAATTAGGCAAGTGGATTCACTGTCTCCGTACTAAAAATGTGAGAAATTGATGTAAATAATACAATATTCCCTGATGTAATTAACACTGCAAATGTCAACTAACGATGATGATAAAAGGTTTAATTCTGTGAGTACATTTAATTCTATATGATGTAATTTTATTCTTTGGTTAAAGTATCGATCAAGCAACTTGAGCTTAATTATAAGTGTACGCTAAAATAACTAATTAAACAGAAACATTTCTAAACAAAATCTTGGCCTCAATCAAGCTTGGAAGTTCGATAACGGTGTTAACCAAACAATCAACTCATCAAAAAAAAATTCGATATAATAAATCTTGAAGTAATCTGTTGGTAAATAGGTACAAAGGAAAATTGACAATCTTATCGTTATTATTTATAGTGGAAAGAACACATCAAAATATTTAGACAGTAGCCGTCTTACCACAAGAATATTTTAAAACTATGCTTAAACTCATGTTTAGCTAGACGGTGTCAAAACACCGTATTAACGGGTGTTTTATTTCTCATACCACAACACCATCTCTAACATATATTGGTTTTTATATCGTGGCAATAATATGAAACGTTTCATTTCATGCAGAATCGATTATAAGACATCGATCTGGTGTCTGATTTAATTGTGTTGCTTTTAGAACTATATCTTACAATAGATATCAGTCGCCATGGAAAGCCAAGCTACAAGCTTTGTATTAGGAGCTCTAGCAGCAGTTCTTCGAGTGTCCAAAGGTTTGGGACCTGCACCACTCCGGTTTGAACAAGGGGACGGCTGGAGCGTCACTCTGTTTAGGAAATGTTCTTTACTTGGATGTACTTTAATAGGTATTTTTCGTAAGTTTGTTGCTGGCAAGGCTAATAGCATATAACGACCTTCACCGAGCTGGTTAATGGATGATAAGTATTTTATATTCAATTAAATTTGTCAATAAATATAGGTATATCAAATGGGTTTTCTAAAAAAATTCAGTTCACAATATGATAAATTAACAATTTAAAAAAACATTTCACTGGTTTATTTAATAGACAAATTCCATATTCCATACCCAAGAGTTGTGACGGGAAAAAAACAGTCAACCTAACGTTTGCATATTCTATGGGCTTCATACTTTCGATTGTTATGGAACTTGTTTATTAACCAAACCAGTGCAACGTTTAAAAAAATTTTGTTAATTAAACAAATTCTGGACTGAATTTTTTAGACAACCCTTTTTATCAAAAAAATAATCATGATTGTATAGTTATATTTATTAAATCACAACCAATTTCAACAGAATATAAACAAATTCTATTAATCACAATCATTTCAAATTGAATATCACAACCGGGGGCAGGTACAATTATTTATAGAGAATACGAAACTTATTTCGTCAGTCTTCGTATCATATCATCTTAGTATAGGTTTTGTCTATTTTTATGTTCTATTCTTCTTTGTTGAACTCAGTTTGCGCTTGTTCGGTGGTGAAAGGCTGGTAGTCTTCGAGCTTGCGCCAGGGAGCGCAGCCGTAGTGGCGGTCGACCCTCCAGAAGTCAAAGCCAGTTACGTAGTCAGTCTGGCCCATGACACCAGTGTGGGGCTGGAAGGTAATAAACAAATATCAGGGGACATCTTATCTTACATTCGGTCTCTGACCCCAAATTAAGCAAAGCTTGTGGTAATGGCTGCCAGAGACTGTATTAACTACAATGAAATACAATACTACTTACTTAAGCTAAAACTAAATACTCAAACTACTGCTAGGTTTGGATTAGATCATCCATAGACCCTTGCAGGTCTAAAGATAATCCAAATGCTCTAGCCCACTACCAGTTGGAAGCGTGCCCAGCATGTTGGCAGCATTGCCACGCTGAATGGCAATGCTAATACGTTGAAAAGGAGAGAATGTTAAACGTAGAAGAACGTAGAGACTGTTAAACTACATCACATACATATTTTTAAATACACAGTTAGGTATGTAGATAATAACGTCCAGACATAGAGCAAACATGTTTTTCACATAATTGTTCGTGGTTCGAACCTACCTCTTTGGCCCAGGAGTCAGGATCACTAACCACTGGGCCATTACGGCAGTCAATAACGTAGCATTAGACGCCGATATCGACAACTTAGAAAATAATGTTGCAAAATAAGAAGAAATGAGCGAAATACGCATTAACTATTCTGTGGGAGAAGAGGAAGTAATGGAATGGCAAGACATATTGTAGTTACCTGATGAAACTGTTGGCAGAGACTGGATGCAAGCCGTTTTTAAGCGGTCTTATTGAAAATTCATAAGCGAGGAATAGAGAGCGGACGTCGTAGGGCTGATATGATGATGCTAATTGGTAGTTTTGGAGGATAATTTTCCTTTATATCTCGACTATTCCAGATTCACAGGGGAGGTCTATGTCCAGCAGTGGACGTCCTATGGCTGATGGATGGATACCTCGACTTTATTGTTAGCACTGTTTTATCCTCTTAATGTGAATGTAAAAGTACAGTTTAAAAGGCAACCACAGAATCGTATCAAATGCCAACGGCTAATGAATTATCCTATTGGAAATCTCTAAGACACTTTACTAGCAGTAGACGCGCGTGTTATAGCCAAAATGATGATAGTGACGAGAACTTAAGGTTTTTTTTAGTTTGAAAGGTCCACGTATCATCCTCAAATTAAGTATGAAGTGTAAGAGCAATGAAAAAGAAGGTGGTATACCCTGAGAGCATCGATGGTGGTCCTTCCGTTCATGGTAAAGGCGTGGGCTCCGTAGTGCATGCAACTGTCGTACTCGTAGGGCAGGCCCAGGTTGCTCACCACGTTGGTTCCGTAGCGGTCGAAGTTGTACTCCATACCTATATAGGACAAGATTAATGATAAGTGATGAATCAGTCCCAGTATTTTTGAGTTCTGGCGTTCGACTTCGCTTTTCCTCCCGCTCGCTCTCGTGGCATGAGTAACTGGCGTGAGCAGGCCGTCTAAGATGCGACCCACGAGAACGATTTTATTTCGAGTAAAATAGCAATATTTCGTTTTGTCTACCTCCTCTAACATGACAACGTACTTAATTCGTCTATTTTTACTCTGTGATGAAGAATCCTCGCGAACGATTTATGTACTTGTGGCACTTTTGTCGACAAACTCTAACATGTGCATGCGAAATTAGCCGAGTTTTGACATTTCACCACGATTATTTTCTCGTCAAACTTTTTGAGGACGTAATACTACGAAAAAGATAAAAGAAACTTAAATTAACAATTAGCGTTGCTGAATTGTGGAGGATTAGCCAAATTGCGGGGAGTTATCTCCATTAGAGATTGTTGTGGAGATAGATATTTTGTTGTACCGATTTTGCGAGGTAGTTTTGGTAAAGCCAGGCTCCATGTGGAGAATATCCCTAGATTTCAAATGCAATTTAGTAAAGTATCAATTTGGATGGGTGATCGGGATAATTTTTGACCTAATATGGAGAATTTTACTTAGTTTATTGAAGTCCATCTTCTTTTTTTAGACGATTTAAATGAAAGCTTGTTTTTAATAAGAATATTTTTTTACTTTCATTTACTTTAAAAAAAATTACATGACATTCTAGTTATGACAATTTGAGAAAAACCATAAAAACGTGATTCAGATAAAATATGCAATTACTAAGATCCAGCTTATTTTGTTTGCATTATATCGCATGTACTTCTTTTTTGTATTCTCGATAGTAAAAGAGGGCAATAGAGGTACGGTTAATTGAAATCAGTGGTATTTTTATTTATTAAAGAGGACGTTTGAGTTACTTAATCCGTAATCAATAAATACATAATTAGGTCTGTCAACATTGGCTTATTGACTGTTCACGTTCAGTCCGTTCACAGTTATTTTATCTCTAACATATCTAACTGCATTTTACTGTCTCTGTTTAGTCATTATGAACCATCACAGGTTAGATAGAGATAGCACAAATGTGTAAGTGAATGAGGTAAAAAACTGTGAACGAACTGTAGTTACGTTTCAAAACTATCTTTTGAATCACAGATTCAAAATCACTAGAATCCACTGTGGCAGCCGCGTCCGCTGCCCATGTGGGGAATCCTGCCTCCATTTGGGATTGGTGTAAGGATTGATTGAATGTGGGGATTACGAAAAATCCAAAGAAAAAAAACACACGCGCAGTGACAGAATTCCCACGCTGGGACGCCCCCTAGGACCATAAGATTACGATTTCAGCGTCGCGAAAAGCAAAACTTGCGTTAAATGTGCTTAAAGTTGTTTCACCTGTTTCAGTCATATAAACTCTGAGTGGGGAATCGGAATATTTTATGTCACCAACTTGGGGAATTTGAGTTTAATTTTTGGGGAATTGTGCTCATGTCCATAACTCCCCAAAAATGAAAAACAAATTCCCCAAGTTCAAGACAAAAAAATAATAATAATAAATAGCATCAGCGCGTTGAAATGTTGCCATTTAAGGACCTCTCTTATATTATTTTAATTTGATTTGACATTAAAATTCTTATTTTGGTGATAATTCTCACCAAAATAATATAATAGTTTTTCTTCTTTACCTTGTTGATCAATTGAAATTTTTTCAAACAAAAATCTGGCAAAAGCCATTGGGAATCGAGATATTTTGTTTTCTTTTTGACTTGTGCTGTATTAAAATCAATGGATCTCTTTCAGATTATCTCGAGAGACCACACTATCCCTTTTGGAACCTCTGTGTTTTGAATGAACTAAATCAGTGTTGCTTAATTGCAAAATGATTTATCCAAAGTAGGTTTTCACAGGGCGACACTAGTTTTTCGTGACCATAGATCACGATTCTTTGACAAGAATTTACTTCACACGAATTGGTATTTCGGACGTAATACTTTCGTCAGGTCGTATGCTAAGCCAGCAGGAGAAAAACCCGAAGAAGAAAAGGCCGAACGTCAGAACGCTCACACAAAACGACCGCAGGTGACTTTTTAGTCATGCCTAGTGTAGTTAATGTAGGTACTGGTAAGATATGGGAAAACGACAAAACGTAGTCATTGGGGTCCGAATGTGCGCAATACTTTAAGAAATATTTAAGTTTGGCTACTGTAATCCAAAACAGTTAAAAGATTAAGTAGACTTAAGTATAATAAGCATATATGATAAGTTGTGTATCTTAATACTCTAAGTTACTTGTTGGTGCAAATAAAATTTTCTGATTCTGATTGTGATTTCGCAATCGAAACATGTTGATGCTATTTCAGAGCATTGACTATTTTTTTAACATGACATACCTTAAACTAGACTATGGCGTTGAAACCTTATAGTGGCAATTACGTCTTGCTAGCACATCATATGTCATCGTTGTAGCAGAGAGAATTCGTAAATGAAATATTTTTTATAATTTCTTAGATAAAGCAACTGTTAAAATTAAATTTACCTACCTCTGACAATGTTCGCGCAGTTGATCCTGAAAAAGTGTAGCGGTTGTAAGTGGACTGCATGTGGAAGAAGCCAATGACATGGAGCCACTCGTGGATGATTGCGATGGGGTTGAAGCCAGTGAAGCAGCCACGGCCAGGGACGTCACGCGCCACGTTGAAGGTGTAGATACCACGCGTGGACCAGTAGCTGACGTGGGCGTACCACTAATGATAATGTGATTTTTGTTACCTCTGACAATGTTCGCCCAGTTGATCCTGACGAAATCGTAGCGGTTGTAGGTAGACTGCATGTGGAAGAAGCCGATGACGTGCAGCCACTCGTGGATGATGACCACGGGGTTGAAGCAGCCGCGGCCGGGGACGTCACGCGCCACGTTGAAGGTGTGGACACCACGCGTGGACCAGTAGCCGACGTGGGCGTAGCAACCATCAGGGTTACCCTGGAAACATTGAGAGATTACAATACTATCGCCAATGCAGGTGAAATGATGAGCCTACACTACGAGTTACTCAACGAGTTGATAAATTAGTATAAGGCTTTATTGGTTGTCTTGAAAAGTCAAATTCATGAATCCATCTATGAGAGATTTGTGTTGATTAGTTTTCCAGAATATAGAGCATTAAGTTTAAAACAACTTAGTTAATTTCTAGAGACATAATGTTGTATTTCAAGATTTGCAAAAGCTATATTGAATATTGAAAATATTGATATATATTGCATTTTGCTATCTAAAACAAAAGCTATTGTTTGAGATACCATAGTTTTATGTTAATTAACTGCCGGTGATCTTTCTCTTGTACTTATATAGATGTTAGCTGATTATAATTATGCTGACAGAATCTTTTGATTTGCTCCATGGACATTCTTGGACTACCGAAAAAACCAACCAAAGATATTTACGATATATCGATGGTAGCAATAGACGTGATCAAAACGGCTATAGCGCCATGCCCAGCAGAGTTGTTTAATCGCTGTATTAGCGCTGGAGTTTATCCGGATGCGATGAAGTTAAGTAAAGTGTCACCGTTGTTCAAGGGAAAGGGAAAGCGCGACAATTTGGACGCTTATAGACCCGTATCCATCATTCCAACCGTGTCTAAGATATTTGAAAACGGATTGAGTGCCAGACTCACGAAATACCTAACCTCAACAGGAATGCTCTCGGACCGACAGTATGCTTACAGAGCGGGCAGATCTACGACGGCGCTGACACGGGAGGTACTCAAGCGCGGGATGGAAGCCAGCGAGCAGAGGCAGCAAGTCGCCATGCTGTGCTGCGACTTATCGAAAGCCTTCGATGTCGCAGATCACGGTATTCTCGCTGTCAAGTTTCTCCATCACGGCATAAGAGGGCCTGCACACTCGCTGTTCACCAACCTGCTACAAAACAGATCCCAGGTGGTCGTCAGCGACGGTGGCGAGACGAGATCAGATCCCTTGACGACTACAATGGGTGTAGCCCAAGGATCATCTGCTTCCAATATCATATTCTCGATGATGATGAACGACCTGCCTGACTTTATCGCATCCGGTGAAGTTTTTATGTACGCGGACGATGTCGCTGTAATCGTGACGGCAAAGTCACGCGACGATCTGCAAAAGCGATTAAACGATACAGCGAACGAATTAGCGCAGTGGTTCGGAATGAATGGACTGGTCCTAAATTTGAAGAAGACCCACTTCATGCTTTTTACTGTGTCAGGCCGACAGCCGGATAGACTTCGAGTGACCATAAACGGAGACTCAATTAATCAGGTCGACGACGTTCCTCGGATTCGAAATCGATCGCGGCCTCACATGGGCCTCTCACATAGATAAGCTCTGCGCGAGACTGGGCAGTGCCTGTTATGCCTTGAGCCGTCTATCGAAGGTGGTCTCAGCCGACGTAACACGCACTTGTTATTTCGCGACCGTGCAGTCGCTCTTACAATATGGAGCCGAGCTGTGGGGGCACGCCGCCAACAGACTGCGTGTCTTCAGAATGCAGAAACGGGCTATAAGAGCGATCGCGCAAGTGTCGCGTCGAACGTCTGCTAAGCCGTACTTTACAGCGTTCGGTGTACTGACGCTGCCCTCACTTGTGATTATGCAGGTGGCTGTCTTTGTGAGAACCAACCTGGATATGTACGAGAAGCGTGGGGCCAGGCATGCGTTTCAACACAACCTGCGCAATGTTGACAGTCTCGCTACTATCCACACGAGACTGGTTCGCTCGGGGAAGTTGACTCACGTGATAGGTGCACAAATTTACAATTGTTTGCCGAAGGACATCACTAGCTCAGTGAGCGATAATATATTTAAAACAAAACTAAAGAACTGGCTCGTGCAAAAGGCATTTTATAGCGTTGAAGATTTTTTTGCTTGCTCTAATAAGAGTAATTTCCTTTTAAAAAAATGTATGTGATTTGAAATTATTAATTGATATTCTTGACATTATTATTTTATACTTACTTTTAATCTTATGAATGATAATACTATTATATTTTATGGCACAATAAGATTATGAAATGAATTTATTTTAATCTGAGTCATGTTTCAGACTTCAATTTTGTGACTTATAATTTTTGACAAATTATCAATAAAATGTTTATCTGTTTATCTAATAAGAGTAATAAATTAAAAACCCGTTTTGGAATCATACAGCATCAGTTAGCACCTGGTATTTTTGTTTGGTATCAAGTTGCTGTTGAGTACTCGAACAAACAAATATTTATCGAGATAACGATGACGGATAAATAAATAATACAATTATGTGATAAAGAGTGACTTACAGTGATAAGGACGTAGTTGTTTTCACCCCAGTTCCTAGGGCGGAATCGGATGCAGGTGCGCTCTTCGAGGACGCGCATGGTGTACAAGATGTAGTTTCTTTGGGCATTGTCTGAAAAATAATCAATGATGAAGTATCTTTGGAAGTACAATACATACAATACTTAGAATAACAAAATGTGTTTACAAGTAAACTTAGAGTCTAGTGACATTAATATAGGTACTTACCTATTTAGACTAATAAAATTGGAAAACTTATGAATCTGAATCTCATTTAACATTAAGAAAAGTTTACAAGATAGATTAGAGAGACCATCAATGGACGAATGGGTGTGTCCGTGCCTTCAAATACGTATTTACAAAGTAAAGCAAGAGGCCTCATTTCGCTACCTAAAGTTGCACTAACGCTACCTAACTACTCTCATGCAGCTGTCGATCATGAATTCTAAGTATTGTATACAGTGAAAGTATCACAAAAATGGATGAAGAAAATACTCTTTAATTACAACTAGTTGCCAAGACAGGAGAAAAGCCCCTCAGTGGCAACTAGTAACGAAGGTATAAGGTATATTAAAACTTACCGAAGTGTCCGTTAGCGAACTCGTAAACGATAGTCCTGGCAGGCCACAGGGTTCCGGGCCAGATGTAGGCGTTCCTGCCCTGCGCGAACTGGTCTACCATAGACTGCACCTGCTCGTCATCCAGCAGGATGTCTCCCTGGTACTTGCCGCTGTTCTCCCACGCGCTAGCTTCGGGGTTCGCGCTCCTTCCGACCACTACTCCATGTTCTGATAAATGAAAGGTTGAAATGAAATCTTTTAGGCATGCAATGTGTGAAGATTTGTTCTTTTCACGTCTCTGTTGAAGGACAAGCTGGAGATAAGGATCGTCTTTACTCGTAATTAATTGTGTGATGTAAAATTATAAACGTAGCAATAAAGTCTTTTTTTATTTAGACATACAGATGCAAACAATTGATTCATTAGCTAGCCCTTTTTCATAAAGGAAATCAGTTCCTTGCTTCCTCACTGCATGCCAAAGCCTAAGAAGTATTTTATGACTTCTGAGCCTGTCAGTTCGAAATTAATTACATGACTTTTGTATACCTACGTATACCCAACAAAGGATTTTTACCCAACTTATATTTTTTAGAATCATTGTCAGCTATCCTGTAAAAGAAAATTGACGTATTTTCAAATGCGTTAAGATACGAAATACTTACCCATATTTTCGATATTATTGACATTTTCGACTTGATTGATGACTTATATAATCAATCTAAGATTAACGGAATCTGCAATCATGATGAATATGAATGAGTATATTGCATAAGATTTCCAGCTTGTCCTATCGTCAAAAGAGAAAGGGTCTGTTAGACTACTGGATACCTGCAGACGCTTATATAGTTAGTAACTAAGTATTTTATTTGATCTGTCTACTGTATCACTTGTCATACCTACTGACAAGAATGAGACCACAAAAGAAGAAAAACAGGAGTGAGACAAAGTCAGTAAGCCTAACTGCATAATGTAAACTAATCTAATCAAACCCTAAATGACCAGACAGACTAGACAACAAGGCTTAGTCATTACCAGTCCTGGTGCTCTCCAAGAAGTCGCGGAACTTCTCGATCTCACTGCGGCTCCTGGACACAGGGGGTCCGCAGACCGCGGCCCCGATCAAACACAACGCGACTACAATCCGCAACATTCTTGGAAAATCCAACATAACCAAACAAAACCAACCTTTTATAAACCACTACTTTGGGAAACCAAGATATTCTAATAAGATAAATGTAATTAACAAAGATAATCACAGTGTGCACAATGATAGATATGAATTTTTAAAAGCGACTATATCTGTAGGTACAATTAGATACCTACTCCATTTTTGTTTTCCATGCACCGTCTAGGTTTCGATCGTTATCGGCTTGTTGTTATATTATATATTGAAGTATTGGTACGATTTGTCCGTCTGTTTATCAAGCTCAAAGTAGAGTTGATTTTAATTTGTGAGTCATAAATACTCGGGGTATGTCCGGGGTTTCTCGAGGTTGAATGAACAATTTCGACTCCACAAGGAGATGTTTGATAATGTTACGAGATGGGCTCATGGATCAGTTAAAACGCCGATTGTTCACTTTGCACTTTATTGCACAGAATCACTTCACAAAATCACAAAATACACGACACAACTCGTTCGCACAAAACACTTCACACTGGCACTGATATTCGTACACACTTCACTGTACACGAGATGTTTTCGCTTCGAAGGTAATCGCGGAAATAACTGTCCGCCAAGGGTCGGCCGGTCTATCTAAACCTGATATAACCGTCTGGAACCGTCATTCGCGACATTACTCGAATTAATGGGACGCTATTGTGTTAACATAGTCAACAGGTTGAAAGTTTGGGAAGAGCTTATTGTCCTTCGATACAAAAAACAAAAGACGTAAACAAAGACCGATCCCGCACGAGTCATAAAACCTAACTGTTTAAGGCATAGTTACTATCGCGCTTCGTTCGTTTCAGCCATAGGGCGTCCACTAATGGACATAGACCTCCCCTAATTCAATCCAATTTTTTATTTATTTAACTGTTCCACAGACTCCAGGATCTGTGCCCTAGATTACATTTGATTGATTGCGACTGTACTGTATGGGTTAGTTTGTAATCTTAGCCTTAGATAGTAGTTTCGGTGCATTGCGTGAATGCACGAGCAAACCGGCGACCCGCATGCAGCACCCGATCACGAGTGTGACGCATGTGCCAGCCATCGCTCTCCTCGACCATATTTGAGGGAGGAGAACGACCCGACACACGACGCCGCCGCATGAAGGAGCCTTCGATAGCGAGCATGCCCGCAATGCTAATTTCTAGAAATTGCACTTGAGAACCCAGTTTTACCCTGTTCCTCTTTGGTGGTACCTAGTGGCTTCATTTCATAGATCAATGTATACTACTCATAGGAGAAGGTCTACCCATTGTAGGAGTCCATTAGTGTGTAAAATGCATCTGTGGGTAAAGGTATAGGACATGTCAGCCCTAGTGTCAGAGCTTTTAAAACGGCTTTTCCAACGACCACAGCTGTCCCAGTCGTACATTTGAAAGTTTGAGTACATAGGCAGTGGCGTAGCTAGGCGTGGGCAACGTGGGCAAACGCCTAGAGCCTCGCACTTCGAAGGCAGGACAAGCAATTTTTTTCTCTCTAGTACTCCCTTCTCATATCAAATCTCATTTTGGAATACCTATTCAACGAAAAAAAATTATTCATCTTTTGTTGTTACCAGAGGGCTTTGCAAAATATGTAGCCCACATCGCAAAAAATGAAGGGGAAGGGGGAGCATAACGGGGACACGAGGCACGACATGTTTTTATATTGTTTTTCTAGCAATATTAGGTACTTATATGATATATTTGAACAAAATACTCTTCAAGGACGATTAGTTTTTTTCTATTTATTATTGAAAAAAGTATTAGACACGGTTCGTCATGGGGGCATGGCTCTGGGGCATAATGGGGTACCCCATTTTGTAACTGTTATGAACGCACATAAAAAAAGATTTGGTCCGCGGAGAGGATGAAATAGGCTATTGATGCAGGTTGACGTAAAACGTTCAATGTCAGGCTTATGACACCTGCACAGGTGCTGACGACGAAGACATAAAAGACTACCATATCGACTTGTACTGTGAGGTTAAACAACCAAGTGCCCCATCCTGAGTAGCCAAGCCCCTCAAATTGCCTACCCTGTTCTGCCACTACCCTGGGGCACGAAGGGGTTTTGTTAAGGGTAAATCTTTTTGTTTTGTTTTGTTATCTTGTAAAAAAATTACTTGATTATTTATCCTACCATTTTATATGCCAAATGTTAGTGTAATAATTAACCTAAGTGTTGTAGATACTTAGGTACTCTAAGTCAATAAAAATATCTTTTTTATATTTTGATTGATTATGTCCCCCTTCCCCTAGAGCGCGTGGACTCAGGGTTTTCTGTGAAGGAGGCTTTTCTAGATTTATACGAGTATCTTATCGAAATCATTTATCATATGCATGTTATTCTGCAAGCACGGGATTTTCCTTATATTGCGTTGCGTCGCACGAATCAGTTTCTATACCTTCTATACTATATCTCAACGGTAACCGGATGGTGTACACCTATTCCTATAGGTGTACAAAATCAAAACATTTTGAAAAGAAAATTGACTCGAACGAACTTCGACAACGACACGACAATGGTACACCTTACTACTGTGAAGTGTAACATTGTAACGTCACACGCTCGTTCGAGTCCATTTTGAACCCCCGACGAAAAAGAGGGGTGTTATAAGTTTGACGTGTCTGTTTGTCTGTGTGTCTGTCTGTCTGTCAGTCTGTCTGTGTCTGTCTGTGGCATCATAGCGCCCGAACCACTGAACCGATTTCAGTTTAGTTTTTTTTGGATGAAAGGAGACTAAATCGAGAGTGTTCTTAGCTATGTTTTATAAAAATCGATTGAGCCGTTTAAGAGTTATGGTGGGTTAAAGTGGGGATGGAAGAACCAAAATTCTACAAACGTGCCCAAAATGGTTGTCAATTGAAAGTTTGTTGTCAAATATTTTTGTGTCGGGGGTTTTTTAATTAGGTATATTATTAATGTAGTACCTAGAACTTTAAATGATATGGAAACTTATATCTTTACATTTATCACTAAAAAAAATAAAAAAATTCAAGAGCCCAATTCCAATTAGACAATTTAGGCTACTTCCCGACTTGTTTTATGCGATTTTGAAGCTTGAAATAGCTGGCCACACAACTGCTTATTGCAAGAGGAAACAACAATAGAAGTTCAATTAAGAGGTCATCTGATTGTCCTTGCAATTTTTGTTTTAGATTAGTAGATTATTAGTAGTTAATTTCGATGGCAGGAATGATAACATTTGATTACAGATTTTATTTGACTGATTAGATTTAAATTCAATAAAAAATGTAATATTTATCAATTTATTACGATCACTAACTTTATACAGGGTCATAGGTACCTATTAAACGCTAAAACGTTTAAGAGCGGATCTAGTAGGTACCTACATCTAGACAAACAACTTTTGTTCTAGGACTTTTGGAAAATCACGAAGAAAAAATCAGCTTTTTCATACAAAAAGTTCGTCAACAAAATGTACGGAGAAGCGTTTTTTTTTTGCGAATTTTTAAAAGTCGTAGTAGGTGGCTTTTAAAAATTTGATGTATAATAGTAAATATATATTATATAGATGTACTAGACCCGCCCTTAAAAGGTTTTGCGTTTAATACCTATGACCCTGTATAGCTTGGTAGAAATCTATACTAGTCTAGTAGTGGACATCGAACTCTTAAAGGAAAAAGTTGTGCATAATAATAATGAAGCTCTCAGTCTCACTTGTATAGAAATAAGTAAACAAATGTATAGGCCGAATCATACAAGTTGGCGGATGTGAAGTTAGCTGAAGCTGCGCGTAACCCAATCAACGCGCAGCTTTATGTGAGCTTCAGTCAGGATTGGACATTGCGCAGCTTGTAGCTAACTTCATATCCGCCGACTTGTCTGATTCGGCCTATACATACTAGAAGTGTTAGGAAATTATTAAAAACCGAATTATTTTACTAATCTAACTTGAATGTAAATTAAATTCATTTTATAAATCAAAATTGAGTTTATTTTTTGCTCTATATATAAAAAAAATCTTTTCATAATTCTACAAAATAAAGAGAATACAATATCACTATAATACTTACAAGTAATAAAATAATAACAAAACGTAAAAATACGTGGACGTCATACCATTCGTGTTCCGAGTAATTTTTAATATAAAAATTAAAAGGATCCAGGCGCTACCTCATCTCTCAGCACATCCTTACTATTACTTTACTGATATATAAAAATATAAACTTATGTACTAATATCTTATATTTATCAGTTCAGTAAAGAGTTTATACTACAGATGCCACAGTATCAATTAATCGTCAAGAGCTTGACGAAATATACAATCGAGATAGGGTTCCGTATGATATATTTTTGTTACAACGTGATGTTCTATAAGTATACTTTGTTTCACGTATAGGATGGCGCAGGCGAATTATAAGAGAACCTAATTCTTATGAAATGTACTCACTTCAAGCCTTAGATATCTTGTAACTTTTTAGAGAAGTGAAGCTCTCACTTTTACTTCTCAAAAAAGTTCACATTTCGTGTCACAAATAAATTCTACGCAGAAATAATGCTCCCGCACCATCCTACCTGAAACGTATTAGCCTTAACCAAATATAGAAGTGTAATTTACATATCATTATAGAACATTTTACTATGGGATTTGATTGGATGGATATTTAATCAAAGTATTAAAAATGATTTCAATTTTCTTTCAAACGTGTAGTTTTCATTTGAATATCTTACCTATCTACCATCAAATTCCACGTGTTTTTGTTTTTTATAAAGTCATGTGATACGGTGTGACATCCGAACGGACATAACTATATTTTAAGGGTTTCTTGTACTACAGACAGAACCCTAAAAATCAATAAAAAATATTGGCAATATTAGAATGCGAATTACAAAATCACATAAAAATCTCAATTTAAAATTAAAGTGGCACGTTGTTTTTAAAACATTTCTTCAATATTATTTAACATATACCTAATTATAACCTAGAATTAATACAAGTTTATATTATAGCTCGTACGACCAAGGTCTTATAACTAATGTTCTGAAGTACTTGTGCCCTTTTAACATTAGAATGATATCTTGTTGCACAAAATAAGTACTATACAGTTTGGTACAGGCCAAATCAAACTTTGCTATACTAAGCGCCACACAAGTCGGCGGATGAGAAGTTAGCCGCAGATGACACTTCGCCGTGATTTGCTAATTATTGCGCATGTGTGCACAATGCCTACGCAAGTAGTGAGCACGGGCGTAGGGTGCGCGCGGGAGGCATAAGGTTGGCGGGCGGGTGTGCCTCGGCGTTTCGTCTCTCTGGTTCTCGCGCATACTTTTATTTGGGCTTCGCCCAGCGTTCTGCGCATAACTTCCCATCTGCCGATTTGTGTGGCGCTTAGTATACACGCTGTGAAGTTAGCTACACGGTGCGGATATCACAATCCTGACCAGTGCCGTAACTAGGGCGGTGCCAGCGGTGCCCAGGCACAGGGCGCAGACCCTGGAGGGGCGCAGAAATGACCAGACCAGAGTATTTCGAACAATATGTTTATAAATTGTAGCCTATGCGTTATTCTGATGTATAAGCTATATTATTGTAAAGTTTCATTAAAATCCATTCAGTAGTTTTTGCGTGAAAGAGTAACAAACATCCATCCATCCATCCATACAAACTTTCGCGTTTATAATATTAGTAGGATGGTAACGTTCACACTAGTGCGTAACGTGTTGTGTTGTGATGGCTTATGTATGGAACCGATACAGTTCTGACGCGTCACGTCACGACACATCAGACAAATGTAAATCCACCTTGTCTTGCTCGCATTATTACATACACAAACAAAAGTACCTATACCGTAACTATGAGACAATTTCTGTCTATATTCATTTGGAGGGCGCCACTTCTAACTTAGAAGTTCTAAGCAAATCTGTCAATCTAGCTGAGGAGATGTACATATAGTTCACGTTACGCTGTCATTGCTGTCAGCCACATTCATTGGTCCTCCCTTTATCTTTGATTTTATTCATTAACTACGTGCGGCGTTACTGACGCACTAGCGTGCGAGAGATAGATAGAAAATTCATCGTTCGACAAGAGTGAAAAGGATGACTTACAAAACTAAACGATTCACAAACGTTCCATTCTGCCGCGCCGTCCCACCCAATGTTCGGGGATTCCCCGATACATCGAGAATCACGCATTCAGATAGCCGGCCGGGGGCACTCGGATTGATTGTTTTGCTTCTCAACCATGGTCATTATTTGTATAAAATTTCATTAGTTTAAAGTAAAATTGTGTGTGAGAGTGAATAAGTTTATTGTTGATTTGTTGTTCGTTGATAAACTCGTTTGGGTAAGTTAGAAAATTGTATTTAAAAGTTTTACAAAGAAAGTTGTATATACTTAAATATATTTTTTCGGTTAAAATTTTTACGTTAATAGTGAAATTAACTGAAAATATTTTAAGGTCGGTGGGAGTAAGTAGGAGCGGCCTGTGCCACTCCTACTTACTCCCACCGACCTTGTCGAAAAACGACGAAATTATCCTACTAATATTCAAGATCTTCGTGGCCAAGGCTACGACAATGGTAGTAATATGGCCGGTAAATATAACGGAGTCCAAGCCAAAATAAAACAAATTAATGAAAATGCTGATTTCGCGCCGTGCGCAGCGCATTCTTTGAATTTATCTGGCGTACACGCTGCTAGTGTGACACCTGACATGATCACATTTTTTGGATTAATCCAGAAAATATTTGTGTTTTTTTCGAGTTCAATGGTCAGATGGGAAACTTTAATGAAACACTTAAATATTTCATTGAAAAAACACGCCGACACTAGATGGGCCTCTAGCTAGGGCCGTCAAAGCTTTGAACACGCAAATACCCCAAATCAGGTGTGTGCTAAAGATTCTAACTACCAATGATTATAATGCGGAAACAATCGCTACAGCTAAAAGTATAATGGACCTAATTAATTATAAATTCATATGTACTCTGCAAATTTGGGATCAAATTTTGGAATCTGTTGACAGAGTGAATGTTGCTCTACAGTCTAAAACCATTACTATCGACAAAGCCTCTGAATTAATCAAGGGATTAACAAGCCAGATTCAGAATATTCGCGACACTGTGGACATTGTTTTCGAAAAGGCAAAAAGAATTTGTGAACAATGTGACATTGAAGACAATTTTCCTGAAAAGCGACGAAAGCGAGTAAAAAGACACGATTTAAGTGAAAGTTCAGATGCCGGCTACTACATTACTCAGCAACAAAGTTTCGAAATTCAGATAAATGAAGCAATAGATACAATAATTTCTGAATTAAAATGGCGATTCGAAAAACTACGCGACATACACCACTCTTTCGGTTTTTTGACCGTAAAACACATAACTACATATTCGGTTGAAGAACTAAAAAAACATGCAGCTGATTTGAGTATCAAATATTCTGCAGATATAAATGCCACAGAATTTTGGGCCGAAATAGAAACTTTGAAGAGTCAAGTTGAAGCGACTACATTATTTGATAAATGTGAATGTCAGTCAAGTATGGGTCTTCTCAAAGCTATAGTGGAACTGGATTTAAAGGAAATGTTTCCCAATGTAGTAGTCGCTATAAAGATATTTTTAACGATGCCAGTGACTGTAGCTTCCTGCGAGAGATCATTCAGTAAGCTCAAATTAATAAAGACGTACCTGCGCTCGACGATGGGCCAAGAAAGATGGTCTGGCCTAGCGATTTTGTCGATTGAACGCGACATAGCACGGCTCCTGTCGTATGACAATGTAATCAAGGACTTCGCAATGAGAAAAGCGCGGAAAGTAAATCTTTGAGTAGGTAGCTGTCCTTTTCTTGTGATTACGGTTTACCTTAGCCTTGGGTCTTTACTATCGAGTACTTTGTGTCATTTCTGTATTTGAGCAAATATTTTTGAATAAACAATTTTTATCTTAAAGAAATCTACTAAGTACTTACCTATGCCTTCGTAAACAAAAAATAGATAGATTTATTTTTATGCACATTTGTCCACTTTATTGTCAGAGCCTGGTTAAAGCATTTTTCAAGGGCGCAGTTTTGAAAGCTCGCACCGGGCGCATAAAAGGCTAGTTACGGCACTGATCCTGACTGAAGCTCGGATAACAGCTACGCGAGGGTTGGCTTTTGCGTAGCTTTGTAGCTGACTTCACAACCGCCAAGCATTTCGATTCGGCTATAATAATTTAGTAAAAATTAACACCGAAATCTGGATTATTATAATTTTTTAAAATGTGTCTAAAATTGAAGCCGATTGAAGCAACATTACAAAGTACCACTACAAGCAAAAAAATCTAAAAATATCAACTAACTAATGTCTACTTATATCTAAAATTTCCTTAGAAGGGAATATTTTTAATAAATATTGCAACGCTACTTGCTTAGAGCAATGTCTTGCTTTTTATAATAATTATAGGCAGTGACTGACTGGTTTTCCGCTGTCATTGCGATCAGCGTTGAACATGGGCTAATACTAGCATAAAATATACATAAATTCCAAAATAGTACAACATAATTTTCAAAATACTGGGTCGTCAATTAGATGAGTCATATTTTGGACAAATTTTACTATTTTATACAACCATATTATTATAACGAAATGCGTTGTTAAAACTTTTACGCGCAAAATGCTATAATGCAAATAATTGTATAACCGTCTAACCGACTACCCCTATACTGTAGTTTATGCTAAGTATTGCACCAACAAAAAAATAAAGAAACAAAAATTGTACACGCGCATTAAGGTGACGCATTGATAAACTGTAATGGTTCAAAAATTGAGTACCGCGCCCCTTCACTCGGACAAATTTTTCGCGATCGCGCTCGACAGGATCGCGCCAGAGCGGCGGGCGGCAGTGAATTTAATGTACACATTAAAAATAAAAAACATAACTTATCGGTCTATAAAATAGAAAAATGAGCAGGCTATTTTATTCGTAATAAATAATGGGATGTTGTCGCTGATAATATTTAGCATTCGAATTATTAAACTTTTTTTTGGTGAGAAAGTTTTTTTTTAATAAAGCCGGTTACTTTTCAAAATTTTGTCTGGTTCATAAAAATTTTCAAGATGTTTCCTTATCTATGATATTTTTTAAATTTGAATCAAAAACATTCGTCCCCTCACATCGCGCATTCAAAAGTACTCGTTTTCGTGTTTCTCGGCCCGATGCCTGCTCTTAAGGCAGATCTACTTTATATTACCGTTAACTGTTACCATTATGTTTACCTTTATTTTGAAAACATTTAATCCAAGACACATTTTTCAACAATAGACGTACCTATAGTACCTGTAAAGTCATTGTGAATAAAAAAATATCAATTGCATGAGTGAGTTTCCCTCCAAAATACAAACTGACGTTTGGAAGGTTTATGTAAAAACATTAAATTATATATTTTTTAATTTATGTATGTAAAGAAATCTCATTGCGTAAATCTATCCCTGTACTCGAAACAATGCCATACTCGTATAATGCGCGTGTACCATAAGATTAACAAAAAAAAAATGCTCAATAAAGATCATCCAATAAGTAATAGAGAACTTAAATAGTCAAATTTTGACAACAAAATAATATAATTAATATCTAATCATACTAGTTACTATCGATACCTACATTCATAATTTAAATAGCTATCAAATAACTGAAATACACGATAGCGTTATCAAAGACTGTTTCTGTCTATTGTTTTTATTATTTTCTATTATAATCACATTTTAATCATACTACGAGTATATTCCAAGAAGTCCAAAACTGTGTGTGTATTAATGTCAATATAAGACATACAAAAATATATAAATAGATCTACACTGCAGGTTTTACCTCAATTTTTATATCTAACTAGAACTAATTTACATACAAAAGCTGCACAAGTATATAACATCCATTTTACAGTATTTAAGTAACTAAGTATATCGAAATGGCAATGATTACTGTCTGTACAAGAATATAAAACACATACATTTAAAATGTATAAGTACAAAAATAGATACAAACGCTGTCTTCAGTTATATAATTATCTTACTCCTTACCATGTCATAGTTTTGGGAAAAACTTCACTGCTTATTATGTACTACATTTGAATGAATTTTGAATTAATGTTATTAATAAAATTATATTTTGGAAAATATAAAATGTGTATTATAAAATGTGTAATATAAAAATAATTATAAAAAAGTAATTATATCTCAAAGATATATTTCATAATTACAATTATTGTAGCCAAAACTATCAAAAAGAAATTGAATCTACGAATCTTCTGTCCAACGTGTCGTCACATATTCTACATATTTTTACTGTTTTTATAAAAAAACGTCGTACATAAGTTCTATGGCCTATCCATGGTATTAATCAATGGCTGTAGGGCTGCTATAGACATTCATGAAAGGCTGCAAAATATTTAAAATTAGTTGTAATTGTATTGTAAAAATACTTGACCCAAATATTCAATATTCAGTTATCAAAATGTTTTACTATCAAAGTAATCTAATCATGTCATGTTCCTTGGGCCTTACCAGTAACGCCGATAGTGTACATTCGATGATGTTATATTTATTTCCCACCCCGTACAAATCACATTATACATTTTTAGCCGACGAAACAACGAAGGAGGTTCTTAAGTCGAAGCGTATTTATATTTTTTTTATGTATGACCACGCATAACTTTTTACAGACGAGTCCTACAGAAAACTTATAATGTAAAAAAATGACGTGAATAACGATGAACGTCTCGTCCTGTTTCTAAAATGTATTAGTTTAGGTTTAGATATTATTATAAGATAATAGGCTTTGTGCAAACTTGGAGAAAAAAAACTGAATCAGTAAATCTAAGGGTGCCGAAACTGTACCATCAGAGTATACATACTAGGTATAAAAGATATTATAATTATGCATCAAATTAATGTAGCAGTATAAAATGTATGTGACAGTGTATGCTTACTTGATATGTATTTCATTATTATTTAATTTCATTATTTTCATGTTGAGAGCAGTAAAAGCCGATTCACACAGAGGCGGGAAGTGCGGGAAAGCGATCGCGATACGGGCCGGGATTTTTTTGTAATATTCGAATTTGTATGCAACCTGACACATAACAAGCGGGCGCGATCCGGCGCTACTGCTTTGCACTGGACCGCTATCGGATCGCTTTCTCGCGGCTCCCGCCTCTGTCTGATCCGGCCTTAAGAGTTATAAATATTTTATGCTATTTTGACGATAACACTTTCAAAATTCATTTCAAATTCATTCAAATATTGATGATTTTTTTAAATGAATTCTAATGGGAAATACCTAAGACACATGTACTTATATGATAATGAGCTCTACGATAACGTATAAATGTATTGAAATGAGCGATATTCTCATTTATTCCGAACTATTTTTCATTTATTCCGAACTATTTTTAAGGCAGCAGACAGAATAAATGCATTTTAGAGTAAAAATTCAAAATTGGCACAAATGTGGGTTTTTCGTCAAAAAAAATGCATACATTATATAGATATAGATATGGTTTTATATAAAAGCAGTCTTTTAATTCCTAAGGCCAAAACAAATACCTAATTATATTTATTACAAATTATACAGGGTTATTTCTAATCAATTAGCATCCTTTTAGGGGCTTATTCTGTACATCAAAACTAACAACTTTTGTTCTGCGACTACTTTTGCTCTTGTCAGAACTCCAAAAAAATCAGCTGTTCCATACATTTTGTCGCGGGTGAACGATATTTTTCTATGGAACAACAATTTTTTTTTCGAGTTTGACAAAATTAGCAGAACAAAAGTTGTTGGTTTTGATGTACAGAATAAGCCCCTAAAAGGATGCTAATTGATTAGAAATAACCTTGTATACGCGACTAAGACCCGCTTAGACAAATATGA
Source organism: Hypomecis atomaria (assembly GCA_964007245.1). Lineage (NCBI taxonomy): Eukaryota > Metazoa > Arthropoda > Insecta > Lepidoptera > Geometridae > Hypomecis > Hypomecis atomaria. The sequence goes on from OZ023282.1 coordinate 4,640,101, forward strand.
GAATATTGTTTTTATTAGCAAGCAACATTCAAACTTCAAACGTCTTTTTCATACAAAATTCATACAAGAAAAACGTAAAAATTATGTGAAACACTCTAAAAAGGTGCATCAATAGGCCAGACGACAAAACAATATAATTAGTGCGTCAGATTATCAAATAATATTATGACACGTATTTTTTCTTTTGTCAATGAAGAAGTGTTTTATTTTCAAGTATATTAAAATACCTACGTTGTGAATGTATTTTATGTTTTATATTATGTATTTTGAAAACCAGCGCAGGGTAATCTGTATCAACCAACACTCGGCATTAATGCGCTTAGATTAGCTTTTTAAAACATTTCGTGTAATGATGTAAAATCGAATTAACCTTTTTTCATTTCATTTTTTTTTTCATTTTAATTTAGTTGCGATAGGTAGGTATGTCTATTACGATGACTTCAATAAAAGTGAGGTCCATTATTCACCATATTTACATCTGACAGAATACATGGTACACATAATCAGTGCCACTAACACATTCACACCAACACACATTGAGCAATGTAATACGACAGTCATGTCTTTATTTACCTTTACAGGTTCAATATTGATAGAGGCATAGGTAAGTACACATTAATTCCATTTTTAACTACCCGTTGATTTATTTTTCAGTGTTTACCAATTCTTAATTACAACAGATATGAATAGGTTCTTCGTCGTGTCAATGGTTTAAAATGGTAAAATAATTTTCTTCCAAGAGTTAAATCCCAATTTAATATTTACTTACGACATTTTTGAAAAGACAGTAATTCAGATCGAATAACTGAGAAGTACATAGCTACGTATCGTAGCGATTCAAAAGTTAGAATTTTTGTAACCAAAATGTCTGACAGTGGGAAAAGATATTCTCATTGTTTTTTTTTTAATTAGTTAAAGCTTAACAATATAGGCTCCCTCATAAAAACTAGTGTTCAAAATCTTAAAATCCGTTCATTAAAGTTCATTGGCTAATCATTTTCAACAGGTATATTGACAGTTCGTTCTTCTTCGTTGCTGTCCTACGTATAAAAAATAAGTCAGGAATTCTAACTTACACCAAATTCCACACAACAAGCGAATAAAAACATATTTCAAATCAAATCATATTGTACGATTCGAAATCCGAATAATTCCCTACCAAAGCCAGTGTAGCCACCTTAGCCCATCTCTACGCCACACCGGGATTATATTGTTATTGTGATTCAAACTACAAAATGACATGTATTAACTGAGAAATAAAATGTTTATAGTAACTATGCAACTACAAAATAAATAAGCGCATAATTAAAACCATTAGTAAAGGTATTTTTAGCCTTTTTTATAGCTAAACTTTTCTTGGTAATTTCTGCTCCATCTAGCCCGATCTAGCATCTTCAACTGCCCCAATTTCTAAAACTAAGGTGGCAACACTGACCAAAGCACAGGCTTGGTATATGTATGGAAATGCGTTCTCCATGATCCTTGAATTCCTTGAGTATTTCAGTAACTTGGCTACTTTTTATAACCATTTCTACCCTAATCTTTAGGTAGATTGATGCCATTGCTTGCGCTAAACGCCATGATTTTCACACTAGAGTCTGGTCGGTGAAACTTAGAACCTTTCGTTCAGACCATACTGTTACAATTTTTTAACATTTTTAAAGGTATCCGTTGAAATATTCTTCATACAAGCTGAAGAGTTTCCATTGAAAAATTCTACGTATTAGCAGAATTTTTCCTGCAAAAATTCTTGGTCCCAGTTCTCCGATGTCACAAAACAGCAGTCCCAGTTTTTGATAATTTTCATCGATATCAAAAATATTTTTTTCTAACTGGTATTCTTGAGACCTTTTCCCGTATTCTGCCAAACATTCTCTGGTTTCGCAATTCAGTGGTCACCTCTGAGGAGTTCCATGAGAAGGTTGAAGCTGGGCCCGTCGCCGTCCTTGCTCTTGTTCGCTGGATTTAACATTTCTTTGCCGACTTGCATGAAGAACTGAAACAAAATAGGTCATGTTATAATCGTTACTTCCTTATTAGTATACAAGTAGGAGGACGCCACATTACCACCCCTACCCGACGACATTGTCCTTTTCTCATCTTCTGCAACCGAGTTGGGTCAGATGCTTCAAGATCTAAGCAGAGCAAGCCTTGATGTCGGACTGAAGATGAATATGTCAAAGACCAAGTTAATGACCAATAGCACGAAGCGCAAGATACTAGTTGAGGATGCAGAGATTGAGTATGTCCATGAGTATGTGTATTTGGACCAATTAGTCTCTTTCCAGGCGAGACAACAAGCAGAAATTACACGCCGAACTGAAAACGCTTGGAAGAGCTATTGGTCCATGAAAGACCTCATGAAGGGAAATTTGCCACTATCCCTGAAACGCAGACTCATGGACGTGTGCATTCTGCCTATTCTCACATACGGAGCGCAAACTTGGTATTTGACTAATGATCAAAAGTCCGACCTTGCGGTATGTCAGCGGGCGATGGAACGCTGTATTTTAGGCGTAAAGCTAACAGATCGCATAAGGAACACCATATTGCGTTCCAAAACACAAATAGCTGACGTGACCCAAAAATGTGCCAACTTGAAGTGGGACTGGGCTGGACATGTCTGCCGAATGCCAGATGATCTTTGGGCCAAAATAACCACCGATTGGACACTAGGCCATAAACGAGCTCGCGGCAGACCTAAAAAGTGATGGCGGGACGACCTTGACAGGCACCGGAAGGACTGGCATATTTTAGCCCAGGATAGAGATAAGTGGAAGGAGGGTAGGGAGGCCTTTGCTCAACGTTGGGACAGAATAGGCTCCTAATATATATATATATATATATATAAAATATATATATACGTACGAAGCGGTTTGACTCAACATTTCTGATTCGTACCGCCAGGGAATGGAACAGTTTTCCTGCTATCCTGTTTCCTAAGAGATATAATCTAAAGCTTTTCAAGGTCGAGTGAATAGGTATCTTCTAGGTCTGCGTGCTTCATCTTCGACCACAACGTCGCTTACCATCAGGCGAGTAGAAAATCGCGCTTGACTTATTCGCAATAAAAAAAAACAGGCTAAATCAAATTGTTGGCGGCTGGGAAGTTAGTTATCTATAAGCTACGCAAAACCCAATCCTCGCGCACTGATATGTGAGCTTCAATCAGGATTGGGTTTTGCGGAGCTTGTAGCAAAGAATATATAATAATACTTACTTGTAGCTAATTTCACAACCGCCAAGTTGTTTGATTCGGCCTCTATAATCCATACCCCCTTACTATAAATATTATAAATCCCAAAGTGTTTCTTGGTTTGTTACTCTTTCACGCAACAAAGGAGCAACGAATAAACTCGATTTCTACCATGGATTTAGTTTAGTTCCAAGCTTGGATAGGATAGGCTATTATCTATCCCGGAAAAGTAAAAGGTTTTAATGGGAAAGCACAAAAATTTATATAAAAAATTGTTCGCCGTGATTAAAATTTAGCACGGCGGCAAAACCTTGAATCCTTCCATTCCGTATTCCGTCCATAATATGTAAATAGATATAGAAGATTAAAAGCCGTGGTGGTCTAGTGGTAGTAACACGCCATACGTTGGTCGTAGGTTCAAATCCCAGTTCCGTACCAATGAGTTATTTAGAAAAGGAATTTCACACCACTAGCTTTTCGGTTAAGGAAAACATCGTACGAGGTAGCTCGCATACATCCGTAGAAGAAATTCGATGGCGTATGTGAATTCAACAACCCATATTGGGCCAGCACGGTGGATTTGACCCAATTACCTTTCGTGGGAAGGCCTGAGTTCAGCAGTGGACTAATAAAAAAATTGGTACAGCACAGCACAGAAGATCTGACGGATAGACGGACGGACACAACGAGGTCTCGTTTTACTACGGAACCCTAAAAAAGAAAGTTTCTCCCTTGTCGGTATGCGCTGCACCAGTTGATAAAAATAATACTCGTGATACAAACATTTATTTATCAATGCTAAATCTGTTGTAGACCAAAGATTATAGATAATATGAATAATCACGTGATAAATTAATCAACTGTCAGATTATTTGTTGTGTATAAAAATTAATTGATACTTATTACATTTCTCAGATAACTGTAACTTAGTATTAGTATTATGACTTCGTAAGTACTTAGCAGTTACTTAGAGATTAGTAATCAGCTAATAATATTATTATTACTTCTAATAATACATGCCAGTTATTGCAAAATAGATAAGTAATGATAATAGTGCATGCCAGTTATTGCAAAATAGATAAATAGATAATGCACAACATCCCTCTTTTTGAGCTCTAACTTTAAGGCCAGCTTTACACTTGTAAGTTTTACTCACGTAAGTGACTTACAGTATGTTTACTAAAAACGTTACCGGTATAAAGGGTTTAAATTTTTTTTTCGCCAATGAGTGCAAACTATCGTGTAGCTTGACCTTTTAACAAAAATGCTTTGAAATGTTAATCCAGGTGTACACTTGCAGCGTTTTTTCCACCTTATGTCATTATGTTTAAGGTATATTCTCACCTGGCAAGTCCGCTGCAGTTCTGGAATACGCAGGAGTAATTCTCCGAACTTTGCCGGCGTTTGTGGGGAATGCGCCGCGATGTACGCTTGTAGCGCTGCGAGCGCTTTTTCTTGGGACGCACGTACTTTCTCTGCCTCACGCAGTTCAGGCGCATCTGTAGGAAAGTAATTGATTAACGATTGTGTGGTACTATATTAGGAACACACTGAAGATTATTTTAAACAGTAAACTGTGATTCCCTTCCCTGTTCGGAAAATATGCACTACTGATACATCTATAGTGCTCAGACGATATCATAATTATATAAGGTTACCCCTAAAGTGTGCCGTAACGTAAGTTGGGTCATATAACAAACATTTCTAAACTAGTAGTTCTCCGACCAATAGACCTCGTGATACATCTCATAAAATGAATCTTCATAAACCTATAGCTTAACTCACTCTTGACCGATTTTGTTTATACCCGCAAAGGAGACGTCCACAAGTGGTATTCTTATTCTTATTCGATGTAGAGGCGATAAGTCCTGCACTGACGTCCCGCATGGGGTGTTTTGTGCATTTCCCCCTCCAGCGTCTACCCGAGTCAGCCCAGATCCTTAAAATAACGGAGCGTGGCTCTGGGCCGCTGGCATAACCGCTCCAGCGGCTTGGATGGTGTACCAGATAGCGATGAGGATGATGATGTCGATGCTGATGACAAAGCAATAGTAGCGTCATGCAACCCGCAAGCGATTCTAGTTTCTGCCGTGGCCTTGCAATGCCACAAAACATGCTCCACCGTTTCATTCTCCTGCAGGCAACCACGGCAGAGTGGGCTGTCGGTGGCTCCCAGTTTATACATGTGACTATTCAAGTTGCAGTGACCAGTAATGAGCCCTACCATAAGTCGGAGGTCTTGTCGCTGCAACTTCAATAGATCGTTTGTTATGTTTCTGTTCAGGGCTTCTGTTCAGGGAAAGCAGCTTTGGCATGCCTACAATCCTCCCTCTTGTCCCACATATTTTGTTGTTCTTTTTCAGTATGGCGGCGCAGTAGATCACGCACTTCCACTGCTGTCGGTTTGCAGTGTCTTGCTGTTTTGTCCTCCACCTGTATTCTCGTGCCCTCTTTGGCAAGGGTGTCTGCTATGTTGTTACCCGGACATAAACCGTGACTTTTTGTCCAACGTACAATGATTCTGTGTTTATTTGAAATACTTTGGAGTGCTGTATGGCACTCAGCTATTACCCTGGACCTTGTTATAGGTCTCCTGAGTGCGTAGATTGTGGGTAGACTGCACTGTCAACCGTAAACATGATCGCTTCCTTGGAGTCACCTTTTCCAGGAGATACCAGAAGCTCATTTAGTGGCTCCAGGGCTTTTGCGGCCAGTAATAGGCCCATGGCTTCCGCCTGCAAGGCCGTTGTGGTTTTGCTCAGGGCAAGAGACTCCTTGAGCTAGCTCCGGCGAGTTATAGCCACAGCCAGTCCCTTCCTTATTTTTTGCACCATCCGTGTATATATTCCAAGACGGCGTTACACTGTCTGATGTGTCATCCTCTATGATCAGATCATACTTTTTACAGTCCAGGTGCGTTTTGGCTATCCTGTCCGTACCACTTTTAGCTTCAGGGATTATTCCTGTCGGCCCGATCGATTATTCTGCAGTGGTTAGTCGTTGCACCTATACTCTTCCACTGATTTGTAGATTTTATTCGTAGGGCTGAAGCCGTCGCTTCCTGCTGAATGTGCAGATGCAGTGGTGTGAGCCCAAGAATAATTTCAAGTGCAGCTGATGGTATATTTTTCATACATCCGCTGATTAGCGAGCACGCAAGTCGTTGCGTTTGTTGTAGCTCTGCTTTTACAGTAGCTAGGCTCGTACGTGTCCACCACACTACGCAGCCGTACGTGAAGACCGGTCGCACTATAACAGTATAGCCAGTGACAAAGCTTTGGCTTCAGACCCCAGTCCTTTCCTAATGCACTGCCATAAAATGTTTGTTGCCTTCGTGGTGACATACTCAAGATGTTTTCCCCACAGAAGTTTACTGTCTAGCCAGATTCCTAGATATTTGACTTCCTTGCTTAATGTTAATTTGGTACCGAATAGCGAAGGAGTTTTCAAGTCGGTTTTCTTTGTTTTTCGTGTGAATAGCACTAACTCTGTTATTTGTCCACAAGTGGTATATCATTCGGAGAAAAATCTAACCAAGATGATATATACATCATTTCAAAGCTTGTTTTATGGGCTTCTCAAAAGTATCTAATTTCGATATTTTCATCCCTGCATTTTTTTTAAATGTGAAAAATAAATTGTATTAAATATAATAATACAGCTTTTAATTTTTTCTACTTTAACAATAATAAAGTGCTTCTATCGTTATTTTACTTGCATTTGTAGCTTATTCTTTCACATTCATCTCATAATTTGCTAATTTTTTTTTTTACTTACCTGTGTGACCAGTTAGTAGGTTCAATGTGACAAAAAGACACCTAAAAGGTGTGTCTAATTGGTAAAAATGCTTTATTTTAACAATTTGGAGATTACTTAATCAGGGTTGATAGAGATAAAATACCTATTGAGCTAAATATATTTATTCATCCTAATAAATTCAAAATTATTTAAAAAAAAATTATAGGGCCCTTATTTGTTTTTAACTGATGTAATAGACTCAGAAAAATATGAACTTTCTCGAAATGTAACAAGTGTTGTGGTTAGATTTTTTGATTATTATTATACCAGCCTCCATTGGACATTTTGTGGACATGTCCCTTTGTTAGGATTTAATTACAATCTTGCCAAATATTATCAAAATAAGCTTATAAATAACGCGACAGAAAATCTCCCTACTTTTTAAGGAAAATATCCCCCCAAAATCAAAAATCGCCGACAGCAAAAAATTCCATAAATATAAAACTTGTGTACCAAGTTTCGTCGAGATTCGTTGAAAAATGCGACCTGTGACATAATTACAGTGTTAAAACCTTTGAGCAAATATCTGTAGTCACAATCGTGCAAAAAAAGTGTCCGAACCAAAACTCTGCCCAAGCTACGTAGTGGGCAGGCTTTTTAGTTAGTCGTAAGGCGATTGCAAGCCGACTACAACGCCGTGTGATGCCAAAGTGATCGGTTACAAGCACTAATTAGGTGACATAACGTCGAAATTCGAGAAAACAGGGGCCTTACTGTGTAAGCGCTCTGACGTTCGGCTTCGCTTTCCCTCCCGCTCGCTCTCGTGGCGTGAGTAACTGGCGCGAGCAGGAGAAAAAGCGAAGCCGAACGTCAGAGCGTTTACACAGTAAGGCCCCAGGTCATTGTGAATTTTTAATGTAAATTTCTAAGTCGGTATGTATGTACACTTTGTGGGTAGGCCTACGTCCTGCAGTGGTCTATTAAAAGGCTGGTACAGTACAGTATGTATGACGGCGCTCGGACATTATTTTACTACTTTCGCTTAGGGACTGTGGCTCTGTAGCTCGAAGGTTAAAACAAAGACTTCGCTCCGTTTCGGTGAATAATAAAGTTACCTGATGTGAGCAGCACGATGACTTTGAGCGCGACGTACTCGTACCGGTCTACTCGGAGCCGCCGCAGATGGTCCGTAAAACTCAGCATCCGCTCTATACACGGCGTCAGTCCTAACCTGAAGACAAAAGTTTTTCAATTTTAACTTTATTTTCGTCGTTATTTTCTCCCAGTACGTCACGCGACGTCTTGCCACGCCTGACGCTCGTGTCGCCCGCCGGGGGTGGCTTCGTAAAGATCTTGCAAAGTACGTATCCGGACACTAAGAGCAGAAAAGGAGGTGGTGCAATCTGCTGCATAGTTTGCGCAGGCGCTCTGCACTGCATTTTTAACTGACATATAATTTCAATTTCTAACCTAAAATTAGCCAGTATCGAGTGATAAATAGTAGGAGAGATTTTAAAAATTGTACCATTAAGGGGTGTAACCCTTAACGGGGTATCGGAGTTTGTATAAAACATTTCCTACAACAGACCCGACGTAATAACTTTAGTGTGAGACTTTTTGTGGCACATTTTTTTTAAACCAAGAACTGCTTTTTGTTTGTTTGGACTACGATTTTTACGACAGCTCAAGAGAAGTGAAATGTGTTTTTCATCTCTTTGAATGTGCTTTGATTGCTTGCACTCAATTGATAAGGCCCAATTTTAAAGGCGCCATCATAATGTTAACAGCAATTTAATAATAATTTCTTTTTCACTAACTATATCCATTTGAAAGAGAGGTACCTATATAACGTTTGATCGTACTAAAAGACACGTAAATCAGAAATGGACGGAGATAGCTTAGATAAACGTAAAATCTTCATAAGTATACCCACGGATACATAAATATTACTTACCAGCTTTTCATCTACCTCTATTGTATTTCGATATTTTGAAAACAAATTACACACCGCAGTATATTCTAAAACGTGACCAAATCTCTGTACTTGTGCTACATTGTCGTAGGGACATGTGTTAGCTTCAAGCAATTCGTCACGCGTATTATCTATAGAAACTGCTATTTATGTTATGGTTCAAGTCGCTTTCACGGTAACAAAGATTTAAATTAGAGGGTAGTAGTAGGTAGTACTGACTTCGACTTTGGAACCGAGGTGTAAGAATACGGCTTCGATTCGTGAAAGCTATTCACGACCAACAGGCGCATATCGTAAGAGCTCCGATTATTATAAGAGGCCTCATGTCTCCTGGGTGGTCAGATTAAAGGATCTAACTACCTATGCAGACCTCTCGGTTTTGCAGGGTAGTACGTATAGTGAGTAGTACTGACTTCGCACTCTGTTGCAGAGTGGTCCCGCGGCCGCCACAGAAGCGCACTTCACTCAGCTTACACTTGTACACATGAAGGGTGGCACATATAGAGGGTAGTACTTATAGTGGGTAGTACTGATTTGGCACTCTGTTGCAGCGCGATCCCACGGACGCAGCCGACGCGCACTTCGCCTGATGCCAGTGTACTGCAGTATTGAAAGGTAGAGTACATCTAGAGGGTAGTACATATAGTGGGTAGTAATGACTTGGCGCTCTGCTACAGCGTGATGCCGCGGCCACCGCCGACGCGTAGTTCGCCTGATACCTGTATACTGTAGTATTGGAAGGTAGAGTACATCTAGAAGAGGGTAGTACGTATAGTGGGTAGTACTGACTTGGCGCTCTGCTACAACGTGATCTCGCGGCCACCGCCGACGCGTAGTTCGCCTGATACCTGTATACTGTAGTATTGGAAGGTAGAGTACATCTAGAAGAGGGTAGTACGTATAGCGGGTAGTACTGACTAGGCACTCTGCTGCAGCGTGCTCTCGCGGCCGCCACCGACGCGTAGCTCGCCTAATACGTGTATACTGTAGTATTGGAAGGTAGAGTACATCTAGAAGAGAGTAGTACGTATAGCGGGTAGTACTGACTAGGCACTCTGCTGCAGCGTACTCTCGCGGCCGCCACCGACGCGTAGCTCGCCTAATACGTGTATACTGTAGTATTGGAAGGTAGAGTACATCTAGAAGAGGTTAGTACGACGTATAGCGGGTAGTACTGACTTGGCACTCTGTTGCAGTGTGATCCCGCGGCCGCCACCGACACGCACCTCGCCCGGCGTGCTGACGCCACGATAACAGCACGACAGTACAAGCAGCTCGCACCAGCTGTTGATCAACAGGCAGATCTGGTCGTCTATCTGGAAGGGATACGGAAAAATTAATGCTACTCATATTGGCCGAGCGGATTGGACGAAAACTGATTTCCTTCTACAGGTCACATTTTTCAAACGAAACTAGTACACGGGTTCTACGTATAATTAGGAATTTTGGAGTCAGCTATTTTTAAAAATTTTTAGAAATTATCCTCAAAAAATTGGGAAATTCGCTGTAGCGCCATTTTTTTCAACCGATTTTCAATATATTTGGCAAGATTGTTTAGTATCTAAATTCTAACAAGATTTATGAGTATGAACGAAATCGGTCAAGAGCGAGTCGAGAAATAGGCTTCTAAAGATTAAGTTAAACAGATACGAGGTCCACTGTTAGGACAATTAAGTACTAGTTTTTAGTTCATTATCATTTATAGTACCGATGGATTTAGTTCAAAAGTTGGAGAGTGACATGAGCTACTTTACATTACATTGCTACATTATCCTTCAAGCTTCACCAAATATAGGTACCTATCTTATTTTTATTGACGTAATGAAAAAGACCATAAGTAGGTAGTATACGAAATATGCAATGTCGCCCGAAAAATAGGGGCGAACTCCCTAAAAGTGGAAACACTTCACGTCAGTAACATCAAAACTTGTAAGAAAAATAGGAAAATCGATGTAAGCCGCATAATGCAGCTAAATGAATTTGTAACTACGCGATTCATTAATATTATTCGTATGATGAAAAACTAGGTATCAGTACAATAATTATGCATTGTGTTTACATGTGGTGTATGTGTAATTTACTATCTTTATTCTAACTGCTTCTATAACTTAACCCTGCAGTGCTCGCGAATGGATTGATAGACATTCTAAACCTATTTTGGAATTCATTGTCTCTACATCATATTTCAAGACAATGTCGAAAAATCACTAGGTATGTGAGCAATACAAAATTTATAGTTTTATTTAGTTATTTTACGCTTATATTTTACTTAATTATTACATGTATATCATTTTATGTTACATGTACAAAACATTTATACACTATTACATCATCACTACATAGTATAAAACAAAGTCGCTTTCTCTGTCCCTATATCCCTATGTATACTTAAAACTACGCAACGGAATTTGATGCGGTTTTTTTAATAGAGTAATTCGAGAGGAAGGTTCATATGTATAATACACCTGTGCGAAGCCGGGGCGGGTTGCTAGTGTATATTATAAATGGTCGTGTAGCTGTAGCTGTGTAGTTTAATAATATGTGGTATTAGGAATTTTGGTCTTTTGTGACGGCGCGGCTGGTTCAGGGTTAACATTAATCATAAGACAAATATAAACGAAATAATTATTCCTCTAGCAAAACAAAAAAAAAAACAAGTTCGTATTGTTCAAGTCGCATGTCAAATCTAACTTCGAATTGCATTGCTTAATGGGATTCTCTAAAAACTCGTAACACAATTCAAGTTTTTTCCTTAATTACAAATGCCTGAACCGCTTTTCGTGTTAATACTATATTAAGATAACAACGAGCGAGGCCTCCATAAGAGCCTAGACTTAACGGACCGTGAAAGATAACTTTGCATAACTAAAGAGACTAAAAGCAGACTTTATTTAATATTTGCACAACTGTTGGGACTTTGGAGTCAATTCATCGCGAAACAGACTGAAACGTCAGTTTTGCGCGTTACAATGATAGCATCGTACAAGTTCGTGTTCCTAGTGATTCCTCTGGCTATAGGACTGGTTGCTATAGGATTTTTATCTTATGCGTTGATAACAGATTCTGGTGAACCAGTGGTGACGACCAGTGTAGGAACGTTTCAGGGTCTGCACGCGTCAGACGGCGATTATAACATGTATTTGGGCATTCCATATGCTCAGGTTAATATGTCAAATGTGTTTGGGGTATGTATATCGTTGTTTATTACTTTACTAGCGACCCGCTCCGGCTTCGCATAGGTGTATTATACATAAAAACCTTCATCTTGACCTCTATCTATTAAAAAAAAGGACTAAAATCCGTTGCGTAGTTTTAAAGATATAAGCATACATAGGGATAGACGACAGCGGGAAGCGACTTTGTTTTACTATGTAGTGATGATGATTGATGTGCTGAACCAACGTTACTAATTTAAAATTAATTTGGTGTTTCTGTTTATTTTTAAACTGCGAACTGTTTTATTTTAAATAAATATAAAAAAGTATGTATTTAATACAGTTTTTTTTAATTAGTAGGTACTAGTAAAATCAACGTCGTTTATGTGTTGTGCACTGTAAGAATACATTTAGTAATATAAATAAATATAATTTCAGTCTTCAGCCTTGAATATTTTTTACATCACACTTGAACTCTAGAACAGGTACCTGATTTTTATTCAACAATATATGCAAAGCTATGCAAATGAGCACTTAAAATATACTTGCACATTGATTTAAAATGGGCCTAGTTATTTAGTTTGTATTAAACAAATTATGTAAGTAACTCGTATTGTTTTGTTTTCAGCCAGCCATTCCGCAACAAAAATTCGATCAAACTTTCCTAGCTGACAACGACACAGCTATATGCCCACAATTCGAAGAATTCAACAAAATCATTACAGGGACCTTAGACTGCTTACGGCTAAATATTTACACTCCAAAATTTAGCAAAACCAAGCATCGCCACCCAGTGTTAGTTTTCATTCATGGCGGAGATTACAAGTCAGGCTTTAGCAGGACATATCTTTATGGCCCAAAATTTTTGATGAAACATAGAATTATTCTAGTCACAGTTAACTTCCGACTAGGGCCGTATGGTTTCCTATGTTCAGATACACTTCAAATTGGTAATGAAGGACTTAAAGACCAAATATTAGCATTGAAGTGGATAAAAAATAACATAGTTCATTTCGGTGGAGATCCTAAAAAAGTAACGATTGCTGGAGTGGGAAGCGGGGGAGAAAGCGTTAATTTACATCTAATGTATGGTAAAGAAGATCTTTTCCACGGGGCTATTATAGACAGTGGAATATTCATAAGGGATAGAGAAGAAAACGATGAATCTGCTATCATAGAATTGGCAGAAGAATTTAATTTCGAAGGAGACAATGAGACTGATGCTTTAATTTATCTTAACGAGCAGAACATCAAATCTGTCATAGTGAATGCTATTAAGTTGCATCATGATTACGGTCCGTGTATAGAAAAAGAACATGATAACGCGTTTATAACAAGTAATAACACTAGTCAAAATATCAGGAAGGTTCCTGTCTTAATAAGTCATAGTAATAAGGAAATGCTACGAGAATATGCACATCGTAATTTGGAAAGACAGGAATTCCGAGATTTGTTCTACGATGAGCTTCAACAGCTTTTCGATCTTGAAGAAGATGAACTGAGAAAAATGGAAAAGGATGTCCATAATTTTTATATCGGAGACGTAAGAATTGGAGAAAGAGTGAAGCAGAAAGTAGTAGATTTTGCTTCCGATCTTCATTATAACTATCCTACCAAGAGAATGATAGACAAATATTTCGAAAATGAACCAAACAAAGTTTATTATGGTGTATTTTCGTATGTAGGAAAGCGAAACTTTGCGAAGAGTATTTACAATATTTCAATGGATGGCGCTACGCAAGGAGATGTATTAGGTTACCTGTTCGATACACCGTATGTAGAAGAACTTTTAGATGAAACTCTACTCATTGTTAACCGTATGACAAAGTTTTGGACTAACTTCGTAAAATATGGGTATGTATCAGTAGAAAATCCGAAACTCATATACAATTATCAAATAGTGCAAGTATTTAAAAGTATAGTAAAAGTTTAAATTATAGTGAATTCAAACAAGCTACATCTCGCTCGATTCTATAGAAATAAAACGAGATCAAGTATTATGTTCGTTTCAGGCAAATGCGATGCTTTTGTGCGATTTCCACCAAATTAAAAAAGATACAACTCTCTTTTCCTTGCCCGAAAGAATAGGAAAGTTTTTTGGGACCTCCTACAATCCAAATTTTATACTCAAGAAAATCATCAAACACTATACAGGGTTATCTGCTTATCCTGTACTAAGCCAAAAGGGGGACTATCACATAATGAACAACTTTTACTTTGGGCCAGCCCAAAATTCAAGAAAAAATACATACTGTTCCATAAACTCTAACTTGCATAAAACTGCAACTTAGAATCGACAAAATGTATGAAACAGCTGATTTTATTCTCGAATTCCGGTTTGGTCCCATAGTTAAAGTTGTTCATAATGATGGTCTGAATCACTTCCTTTCAGCTTAGTACATCAGTTCTGGATAACCCTGTATTATACATGGTTTTATTTGCAGGAACCCCACACCTGCAACGACGTTGTTGATACCAGTAAAGTGGCAACCGGTAACAAAAGAGAAGCTCAACTACCTAGAAATATCCTCAACGTTGAGAAACAAAATGGTACCATTCCCCAATAGGACAGCTTTTTGGGACACAATGTACAAACTCAACGGGAATCAAGAAAGAATCACGAAAAATGTGGAACCGTGGCGGAATTTTGAGTAGCTCGGCATTAGTTTTAAGACGAATGTGAATAAAAATCGATTTTATAACTGTAGATTGGTGTCGATTTATAATAATAGGTTGTTTATTAGGGTTCCGTACCCAAAGGGAAAAACGGGACCCTATTACTAAGACTTCGATGTCCGTATGTCCGTCTGTCCGCCTGTCTGTCTGTCACCAGGCTGTATCTCATGAACCATGATAGCTTGGCAGCTGAAATTGTCACAGATGATGTATTTCGGTTGCCGCTATAACAACAAATACTAAAAACAAAATAAAATAAATATTTAAGGGGGGCTCCGATACAACAAACCTGAATTTTTAGACGTTTTTCGCTCTATATTAATAATGGTACCAGGTAGATGCTTGAAATTTTCACAGAATGTTTAGTTTTATATTCCCTTTAATATTAAATAATAAAATTAATATAAAATAAATATTTAAGGGGGGCTCTCATACAGTACGGAACCCTCCGTGCGCGAGTCCGACTCGTACTTGGCCGATTATTACTTCATTTAAGCTATCCATATTCAGACATAAGTACTACCAATTTCCGCTAGACTTGCTAATCTGGTTGAGTTTCAGTAAACTTACCAAGTCGGTTGAGTTGCTGGATCGGCTTTTCTTTATTGACAATGTATTAAAAACAGACACAAGGTCCGTGCCCTTTGTTAGTGAAGTTTTCCGCTTCATCAATTGAGACCGGGTTAAGTCGGGTCAGGTTAAACCAGATTTACAGAGAATAGACTAGATTTTGGTGCTGTAATGCCACTGACAGAAGAAGTTGTGATATTTAGATAAAAAAATCTGTTCTTATTTCAAATTCGGTTAAGTTCTAGTAAGCTTGCCAAGACGGTTGAGTTGCTTAATCGGTTGAGTTTTAAACCGTACCTCCAGAGATTAATTTTTTCTTGAACAATGGAAGCTCTGGCACCATTTGACGACCTTGTTTAATCTGTTGTTGGCAATGTTACAAAAATCTGCTAAGAAGTCTGGGCCAGATTTGTGTGCCACTGACAGTTATAAGAAGTTTATCAAAAAGATTTCCGCTCGACTGTCTAATTCGGTTGAGTTATATACTTACAGAGATGTTCTTGAACAATGGTAAGCTCTTGCACCATTTGACGATCTTGTATAATCTGTGGTCGGCTATGTTACAGAGGTCCGCTAAAAAGTCTGGGCTGGAGTTTTGCGCCGTAATACCACTCGCGGCGAGGAGGGGGTTGGCGGAAGGAGAACCGCTCGATGTTTTGCCGAGTCGGTTGAGTTCTGACTCGTTGTACTGCCATAGGTGTTCCACGTCCATTATTTCCTGTAATTTTTAATATTAGTATAAGAATATTGGACATGTTGGTTTCGCCGTTTAGATATGTTAGAGACTTTCAGACGGCTCACAAACCAGCACGCCTAGCATGGCAAAGGGATTTAACCATTTTATTCACTTTGTCTGTGTCATACATTTATTTCCTCTTTGATGGAAATAAATGTATGTTAAATAAGTGGAGAGATATAATTTGTATATTTGCTACAATAGGGGTGTAGGGTTAGCCTATAAGAATATTTTATTCTATTACCCCGTTTTAGTCTATTTTACTTTTTACTGTCGAAATGAAATCGATGTTGTAATTTTTGCTGCCTAAATAAAACTTAATATTGGTTTTAATTTAATATGTTAAAATGATTGATATCGAAATTTGGTGCTTTAAACATATTAACTATCTTAATTGAAGGTCCTGTAGTTAACGAGTTCTCGCCAATACGATGATGATGATGATGACAATGAATTATATTTTAATATAATTCAGTTGTTTCATAAAATTATGCACTAAAAATTACCTAGTACATTATTTTCTGTGGGAAAGAATTATTTAATTTTTATTTTCGTTTCATTATTTTTTATGTTATTGTTTTTATTAAAGTAGGTATTGCAGTTTTATTATTCTTTTAACTACATTAATGCAAATTTAGTAGTCATTGTTTACCTACATTTCAGTGGTTTATCATCATCATCGCATACATAGGACGTCCACTGCTGGACATAGGTTCTTTACAGTCTCTTTACAGACTTCTAATAAGACCAGTCCGAAGTGGCTTGCATCCAGCGCTATCCTGCATATTTATGTGCTAATTTTCCACAAATTACAGGTATATTCTAGTAAGTAATATAATAGTACTGAATCTATTTTTATTGATGTGATTTTTTTTTCGTGGCGTTGTGCACTTTTTAGGATGGGATAAAAATGTTAAAATCGCGTCAGGACACGTGACCTGATCGAAAATTCGTAAGACTGCGCGGGGCGCTAGCGGGAGTGTGCGGGTGTGATATTGATAGTCAAGTTTTCACTTCTGCCGGCACTCCCGGAGTGCAACCAGTTGTTTTTTTATAGTGCTTCACACACTAGATTTAGTTCGAAGATTTATTTTTGAGAAAAATGTTTGTTGCATCAGCAGGATTTGATCATTTCGAAACTGTATGTATCTGATCGGATTTTGATTTTTCTACGTCATATTTGTGAAGTGTTTTTCTTACCGTTTTAGATGCAGGTTCAAACTCTGCAGTCGCGACTAAATTTTCAAATGTTTATTTTAGTAGGTACTGAGCGCCACACAAATCGGCGGATGAGAAGTTAGCCGCAGATGACACTTCACCGTGATTCGCTTATTATTAAGCGTGTGTACACGGGCTTAGGGAGCGCGCGGGAGGCATGAGAATGGCGGGCGGGTGTTCCCCGGCGTCTCGTCTCTCTGGCTCCCGCGTATACCTATATTTCGGCTTTTGCGCAGCGTTCTGCGCATAGCTTCCCATCCTCCGATTTGTGTGGCGCTAAGTATAACTTACTTGCAACAATGGCGGTATGTCAGGAGTCAGTCGGCTGTTACTTGATTCCCCTCGGCTGCTGTATGACCCAGGACCGTTTACCTGCAATAGAAATATTATCCGTTTTTAAACGATTTTATATTTAACTTCACTTGCGCGTGGTGGGATAAACATTAGTACGTCTACCGCCGCACACCCTGTCATCTTGTTTATAAGGTAATAACACCGAGATTACTTACACAAGTGAGGCTAGAGGCGTAACATTGGTACGTCGACCTACCGTCGCGCGTCCTATGTCATCTTGTTCCAAAGGTGATATAACCGAGATATAACACAGAGGCATCAAAACAGTCATAACTTACACAAGTGAGGCTGGAGGCGTGCCGCAGCGTGGTGGGGACGTGCGCGGAGAGCAGCGAGCCGGTGGACGCGGCGCCGGACAGCGGGTACGAGCACTGGTACGTCGACCTCCCGCCGCGCGTCCGGTCTTCTCTTATCGCTGGAAAACAAATAAAATCAAGATTAAATTTGTTATTTTACTTGTTTTTGATTTATAATGTAATTCTGTACTATAATTAAAACGCCAAATAAACGACACATTAAAGTAAATATTTTAATTTTTGGACCGCCTTCCAAAAAGGAGGTGGTTCTATATTCGTCTAAATGTTTTTTTTTAAACATGGTCATCGATATTGTTGCCAATTGTATAATCCCGAGGTGGTCCCATTTAAATTATACCGAATTCGGCTGGGCCGTTTTTGAAAAATCAACAATAATGTAAAAATTGTATACATCAATTCGAGCGAACTTTTCGAATTTTGTACACGATGGAATTCGAATTTGCCATTTTTTGTAAAAAAAAATATATTTAATCAACAAGGCATCCGCCATTGACCTAATATGTGAAATAGCCCAGTAAGCAAATTGGACAGTTTCGAACACGTTTATTTGGCAACCTGCAAAACGTTTGGTTTAACTTCTTCTCGCCTGAACGTACTTCTAGAACTTACAGGAGCATGTAGTTCTGACCCTTTTACTAATTAAGTAAGTTCGTATAGGCCGGATGGCTAGCCCTGGTGTCAGAGTTTTTAGGCCGCCTGTAGGCCTCTGACATGGCTAAA
The DNA here is from genome assembly GCA_964007245.1 of Hypomecis atomaria. Classification (NCBI taxonomy): domain Eukaryota; kingdom Metazoa; phylum Arthropoda; class Insecta; order Lepidoptera; family Geometridae; genus Hypomecis; species Hypomecis atomaria. The sequence goes on from OZ023282.1 coordinate 4,658,753, forward strand.
AGGTTAAAACAACCGGGACCTACAATTTAACGTGTCACCCGAGCCTCGGTAGCGCTCAGTTGGAAGTTGCCACCCGCGGCCACTCATCCAAATACTGACTGTGCGGAACGTTGCTTAATTTCGGTGATCGCAGACAAACCCTTTTACTTGAAGATATTTTCACCAAGATAGAAACACATCAAGAGCATAACCAGTCTTTCTGAGCATCTGGTGGACGCAACGCGTGACCAAAATGCTGGTGTTTATTTGGCTCAACGCATAAGCATTGTCATTCAGCGTGGCAATGCAGCCAGCATGCTGGGCACGCTGCCAACTGGCAGTGGGCTTGAGCATTTGGATTATCTTTAGACCTTCAAAGGTCTGAGGATGATCCAATGCTTTTTATGTAGTAGTAGTGTAGTTTTGTTGTAGTTAATAAAGGCACTTTTGCCCGATAAAAAAAACTTGCAAGTTATAATTGAATTGATAGAAACACATAAAGAAAATATACCTTCTAACTTCATCCCACAGCCAAGGCACTTGTCGAAGCGGCAGGCAGGGCACTTCTTTCTCGTTGCCACGGTAACGGGGCAGTTCCCCCCTCGTAGGCACATGTAGTTCTTTCTGTTTTGAACCGTTCGCTTGAAGAACCCCTTACAGGATTCGCAGGAGAATATCCCGTAGTGGAAACCACTGATCTTGTCACCGCATATCGGACATGGACTGTGGGAAAAGATTTCCGATTATTATTCTTTTGTTATCATAAAGAGATGTGCGTGTCCGCTGCAATAGCTGGCTAGGTAAACAACTTCACGTTGAATAAAGCAAGTTCTGTTTCGTACATACTCGTACCACAGCTATTATGAGTGAACGCGCGCACCGCACTTATATTTTACTATAGTCTTATTATTTGATAGATTTGTTCATATGTGTTAAAAATTAATAGAAACTTAGTTACGACATAGTGTTAAATTATGTAATTATGAGAACATATTGTCAAAACAAACCAAATCTTGGTTTTTAGACCATATTAATTTTTTTCCAAAGTCCTAGAACAAAAGTGGTTTGGCTAGATATACTAGACCCGCTCTTATAAGGTTTTGCGTTTAATGCCTATGACCCTGTATACTCCTGAGAGATAAGAGTGGCCCTCTTCTGATTTTTTTATATGGCAAAACAATGTTTTCCGGGAAACTACGATATACAATAAGATAAGACCGTGTGTTATCTAGTTTTTGTCCTAAGCGAACTGACCTGTTGATGAGCTGCTGCCGGCTGATGCCCTGGTGATGATGGAGCCGCTCGTCCGTCTCCGTGTCCTCGTCATGAGCTGGTGACGCGGGGAACACGGCCGACGGCTCCCGGTACACCACGTGTGGATGACGGCCCTGATAGAAACATACATTCATAATTAGCTAGAGCAAAGAAGAGAGAAAGAAACTGGGAAGGAAAGGAAGAAAATGTATGCTAAGCGCCACACAAGTCGGCGGATGGGAAGTTATGCGCAGAACTGCGCAAACGTCGAAACATAGGTATGCGCGGGAGCCAGAGAGACTCGCGCCGGGGCACACCCGCCCGCCAACCTCATACCTCCCGCGCGCTCCCTACGCCCGTACTCAACACTACGCCACGCGGCGTCGGCATTGTGCACACGTACGCAATAATTAGAGAACCACGGCGAAGTGTCATCTGCGGCTAACTTTTCATCCGCCAATTTGTGTGGCGCTTAGTACCTTTAGAGGAGTGTGTAGGTATAGGCTGTATCATACAAGTCGGCGGATGTGACATTAGCTACACGCTGCGCAATATCCAATCCTGACTGAAGTTCACATAAAGCTGCGCGTTGATTGGGTTTCGCGCAGCTTGTAGCTACCTTCACATCCGCCAACTTGTATGATTCGACCTATACATAATATATAACCCTATGAGGGTACGGCAATTTTATTATTTCTGTTGAAACGATTTATGATTATTTTCTGAATGATCATCAAAAAATTCATCATAATTATGTGTAATAATAGCATTCGGTAGGTAAAATTATTCTTGATTGTTTTATGAAGTTTTCTTTTTTAGCATCTTAGCAGCTTTAGATTATTTGAATATTTACTAAAAAAAATTACAGGCATAGAATTTGGGCAAATTAAATCATTTCTTGTTTATAAAAATAACCTTTTGGAAATTTACAATTGTTATATTAACCCTTCGAGCAAATTATCTATAGAGTCACAATCGTGCAAAAAAGTGTCCGAGCGAAAACCCTGCCCAAGCTACGTATATAATGGGCAGGCTTTTTAGTTAGTCGTAAGGCGATTGCAAGTAGACTACAACGCCGCGCGATGCCAAAGTGCTCGGTTACAAGCTCTAATTAGGTGACATGACGTCGAGATTCGAGAAAACGGGTCTTTACTAATTATCGTAAATATCTAAGTTGGTATTTATGACGGCGCTCGAAAATTTTTTTACTCCTTTAACTTAGGGACTGTGGCTCTGTAGATATTTGCTCGAAGTATTAATCTCATCGAAAAAATGCCAAGTCGATGGTTTACCTGCACCGGAGAGTGAGTGGGTGAAAACTCTGAGCTGTAGGAGTAACAGGAAGAGTGCGATGCGTCACTGTTGTTGCGAGAGAGAGACGGTGTATAATGTCGGGATGCGCGCGGACTCGCCGAAGGACTGCTGTACACACTGGAATAGTTAATAAACAATAGGTAAACATTTACACAAAAAAAACTACAACTCCATGTTTTCTTACTAAAGATAAGAAAATAAAGTCCCAACTATTTTAGTTTTACTAAAATGACCAAACAACTCTGGGGCCATTGAAATATTAAGTAAGCAGTTTTATTACAATTGTCAGCAAAAGTAAGCAAAGTTCTTACCCCATAATGAAGACATAACCGACATCAACCGTGTACAGAATTTAAATAGTTCGCACGAATCGATGTGTCATCCATGTATTTTTTACATTATTGTTGATTTTTCAAAAACGGCTCAACCGATTTCGATATAATTTAAATAGGAACACCTCGAGAGTGTAAACTTACCCCTTATGTAATTCGAAATTAAAAGTTTTTTTAAATCTATTCACAATTGGCGAAAATATCAATAAACATACATAAAAAATACATACAACATAGTACCACCTCCTTTGTGGGAGTCCGTATAAACTATTGGTAAACTAGTTGGCAAAGGACTGAGGCAGATGGCACTATAAGAGAGAGGCCTATACCCGGCAGTGGGATATAGAAGGCTGTGGATGATTTTGATGATGAAACTAGTTACCTGTGTGTATACATGGAATGCACGGCGGAGTCTGTGCTGGCGCTGGACTGGACGCGAGGCAATCTTCCCAGCAGCGGGGAACCGTGTAGCGCACCCAGCAGCTTTTCCATACCCACTGACGGTTCGCATTTCAACTCTGAAAATATGTAATTACATTTAAAAATGTACCCATATAGATTTTTTTGGTAGTCATTACGTAACAAGTCGACACTTTCGCGTTGAAACTGGTAACAATCACATTTGATTTAAATAGACAAATTCGCTATAGATTTTGGGGGAGCGCAAATCACGGGCTTTCAGCACTACCAGTGAATTTACACGTGAATATTTCGCATGTCACTAGGCTGAAATATCTGAAACCTAGCAAATCTTTTAATCGAGAAAGAAATTCTGATCAGCAAGTACAGTGGACGTGCCTGCCCATTGGACTTCCTTGATAATGGTCCACTGCATGATCGGAACATAATATTGCTAATTGAAAAGGCTTCTAGAAAATACAATGGAAAGAATAGTTCCCACAAGCCGTTTGGAGTTCTGATCCTTCCCAACAGAAGTCTGCTGGATAAAAGGAACAAACAAGCCCGTCTAATTCATAATAGTCAAGTTTTGGACCTCTCCAATAATAGAAGTCTGTTGCATGGTTGGAGAAGATAGCTTGATGATCCTTGTGCTACATTTACAAAGCAGATCTCTAATTAGATAGCCTTCGGATTATTTGGGAAAGAACATGGTCTTCTATAAAGAGGAGGTGGTCACCTGACAAGTTCTCAACACTACAGTTTTCGATAGAGGTAGAGTTCATTTTTCCTAACAAAGTTTCCTTCTTCATGGTCAAGTTTTGGACCTCTCCGAGGTTCTGTTGAACGAGTAAAGCAGAACTTTGGTCGGAGAGTGCCAGGGACTTGGCACTGCTGGTTGGTGACGACAGTCTTCGATAGAGAAGTAGTCAGTGGTCATTTTACCTGACAAAGTTTCATTCTTAATAGTCAAGTTCTGGACCTCTCCAAGGTTAATTTGCTGCAACAGCGGAGCAGACCGCTGGTCGGAGAGTGCCGAAGATTTGGCACTGTTCATTGGAGACAACTATCTTCGATAGAAATGTAGGTCGAATCATACAAACTTGGCGGGTGTGATTTTAGATACAAGATGCGGATAATCCAATCCTAGCACAGCTGTTAAGTGAGCTTTCCGCAGTTTGTAGCCAACATGACAGCCGCCAAGTTGTACGATTCGACCTATAGAGAGGTGGTCATTTTACCTGACAAGGTTTCCTTCTTAATGGTCAAGTTCTGGACCTCTCCAAGGTTAGTTTGCTGCATCAACGAAGCAGACCCCTGGTCAGAGAGTGCCAGGGACTTGGCACTGCTCGTTGGTGACGACGGTCTTCGGGGTAGAGATAGCGAAGTGTTGTCTGTAAGTACTGGTATCTGGAAGATCAATTAAACAGTTTTAGGCGTTGAGGTTACATAGATTAGTCGTTTTGGTAACAATATGCTGATCAAAAATTGTGATTGGAATGCATATCGAGTAGCTGAGTTGATTCAGGTAAACTGACGGAGGGAAATGCAAAAATACTCCAAGAAAAATGTCTGGTTGCTACCGCTGCTGTTGAAAATGGGACAAGTGTGATCGACCACTATTCTGAGCTTTAAGGTGGATTCACTAGGTCAGTGCGCGAAATTCAAAAATGTTTGTGTTGTTTTGCCATAATATATAAACTACTCATTACAAGTTTACAAGGGCCATGACCATGTAGTGTTTACGATACGCACATCTAAAATCCATAATAGTGAAAAGTCACAAAAGTGCATCAACTAAAAACCAAGGTGAAAATCAATTGATGCACTTTCGTGCCTAGCACAGTCACAAGTAATTTTTCCAAAGCCATTCTCACTCCCCTGTAATTTTGTTGTGGATAAAGCTAAGCGTCTCAATTTTTAATATTTTTCTCTTACCCTGTTCATGCTGAGGCTCCTCTGATGCGGCTGCAGCGGCGCCGTGTACTTCAGATCCAGGACCCTCTGATCGTCCAAACTCTGGAAGACCTCGTTCTTGAGAGGCTCCGTCTTGATGGTGACGTTGCGCAGGGTTTCGATCGAATCGCGGGACGATTGCAGGTCTAGGGAGTTGCTGTTCTCATCTGGAAATAGAATAAGACATATTATCAGTTAACAGTGATTACCTGAGCCTTTTTTCCGGCAAAAATGTCAGTAGAAGAACTAAAACTATCCCATCGATATCCCAAATTATCCATTCATCCATCAGCAATAGGACGTTCACTGCTGGACATAGGCCTCCCCTATTGACCCCTATAGATCTCCAATAAGACCGGTCGGTAGCGGCTTGCATCCAGCGCGATCCTGCCGTCTTAATGAGGTCATCCGTCCACCTTGGCGGGTGACGTCCTACGCTGCGCTTGCCGGTGCGTGGTCTCCACTCGAGAACTTTTCGACCCCATCGGACATCAGTCCTCCGGCAGGGCACATAGCTATGTGCCCTGCCCATTGCCACTTCAACTTGCCAATCCGCTGGGCTATATCAAATTAACAATTTCAAAATATATGGCACATAGCATGCAGAACATAAGCCCAATGGGTCTGAAAAGTTCTGGACTGGACAACGTAGATAGACGATCTAATAAAGTGCAGGGACGATCTGGATGTAAGCCTCTTCCTACAGGTCTTATTGGTATGTAAGCCTATGTCTAGGCATCTTACAGCTATCATTTCCCGCGATTTGATTTTGATAGAAACTCATTTTCATTACTGGTCTCTGCAAAAGCATTCTTATTCTTCTTACCGTTGTTGACGCTGGTGTCGATAACCATTTCAGAGTCAGACAGCTCGCCCTCCCAGGACATAGGCCGCTCCCGGTCGTTGGCTTCGAACTGGCCGCCGCTGCACGACCGCATCTTCTTGTTCCGCATGTTCACCTGGAAACGATGACGAACAAATTGAATATCAAGTTAAACTATTAGGAGAAGAAGAATAGGAAGAAGGCCAAGCGTTAGGCGTGGGTTCAGATCCAGTCCCGTACCAATAAGTTGGTATAACTGGCAATAACCACTGGGAAGACACTGCAAGACGTATCGTGATTAGCGGGTTTCAAATCCAATTGATGGTCTTTTCAGAGGCTTAGAACTTATTCAGGCTGTTTATTAATGATGAGCTTCGAGCATATATCTATAAAGTCACTATGGTGCAAAAAAGTGTCCGAGCCAAAACCCTTGGCTTTTTAGTTAGTCGTAAGTCGATTGCAAGCCGACTACAACGCCGCCCGTTGCCAAAGTGCTTTGTTACAAACACTAATTAGGTGACATATCGTCGAGATTCGAGGAAACGGGTCATTGTGAATTATTTAATGTAAATAAAGTTGGTATGTATGACGGCGCTCGGACATTATTTTACGGATTGTTCCTAACGATCCATCCAAACCAACCACCTAGGTGGTCGGTTAGGAATTTTCTTCCTAGCCGACCACCAGCCATCCACCTGGGTGGTCGGTTAGGATTTTTTCAAGAATTTTGTTCTTAACCAACCACCAGCCATCCACATAGGTGGACAGTTAGGAATTTCTTTCCTAACCAACAACCAGCTCTCATTGTTATAAATTAGAAAAAAAAAATTCGTAAGACAAATGGAAACACCGGTTAGTGTTTTTTCTGTTGTAATTGTAACGATAATAATGTAATTCTATCGTAGTTTTTACTTTCACTTAGGGCATATTATTATATATTCTTTGCTTAGGGACTGTGGCTCTGTAGATATTTGCTGGAGGGTGATGAGATAGATAGAGAAGTAAGTTGTGACCGTGAAATGTACTGACCTCGTACTGATGCTGCGTGAAGTCGATCTTGGAGATCTCGGCATCAGTCGAGTCTTCGTCGTGCGGCTCCGAAGACACGCTGATGCGGACTCCGCTCGAACTGTACGAGAACTGACCTGGAATATGAACGAGAGGAAAATTAGCATCACCATATAAACATATACCAGCGGATTAGTAAGTTGAAATAGCAGTGGGCAGGACACATAGTTCGAAGAACGGATAGCCGATGGCACCGTAAAGTTCTAGAATGGAGATCACGGATCAGCAAGCGCAGCGTAGGACGTCGACTAGATGGACTGACGATATTGAATGACGATACGACTGACTTACTCGTACCTTATCTTTTTTTTATTGTCCTGGTTGCTGGACTCATGAGCTACTTACTCCCTAACAAAATCAGACCCTCATGGGGTTCTATTTCATGTGTATTGAAATCTACAGATTCTCAAACTGTCTTATTGTCAGTAGTCCTAGTAGGTATACTACCCACAGAACAGCAGAACTAACGTCACTCTGAATCCAACATGGCGGAACACCCAAGATGGCGGACTAGTTTATTTTATAAATAAATAAATCAATAATAAATAAGCACTTGAGAAATCAGTGATATTTTATTTTATTCAAACCGTAGTATTCGTGTTTTGATTAATAAATAAATAAATATTAGGGGACATCTTACACACAGTCTCTGACCCCAAAATAAGCAAAGCTTGTGATATGACTGCCAGACTGATATATATTACATATTTTTAAATACATACTTATATATAATACCGATTAGTACCTAAATAACACACAGATCAAACACCTATGTTCATCACATAAATGCTTGCCCTGGGTGGGGATCGAACCCACGCCTCTTTGATCCAGAAGACAGGGTCACTAACCACTGAGCCACCGAGGCAGTCGAAAATAACTAGTACTGCCTATCAGATCTATGCATCGAATACCTTTGTTGTAATAGTAGTAGTATGCCATCGTGGTCTAGTGGTAGTAACCCGCCTTGCAATCGTGAGATCGTGGGTTCAATACCCGGTTCCGTACCAATGATTCTTGGAATTTATGTACGGAATTTCACACCACTGGCTTTTCGGTGAAGGAAACCATCGTGAGGCAACCTTCATACGTCCATAGAATAAATTCAATGGCGCATGTGAATCCACCAACTCGCACAGGGGCAGCGTGGCGGATATGGCGCAATCACCCTTCATGGGTAGGCTTGTTCAGTAGTGGACTGTCAAAAAAGGCCGGTACAGTAGGTATGCATGAGAACCGGTCATTTTTAGGGTTCCGTACCCAAAGGGTAAAAACGGGACGCTATTACTAAGACTCCGCTGTCTATCTGTCCGTCTGTGTGTCTGTCACCAGGCATGTATCCCATGAACCGTAATAGCTAGAAAGCTAAAATTTTCACAGATGATGTATTTCTGTTGCCGCTATAACAACACATACTTACTTAAAACAGAATAAAATTAATATTTAAGCGGGGCTCCCATACAACAAACCTGAATTTTCAACTGTTTTTCGCTCGATATTAATAATAGTAACAGGTAGATGCTTGGAATATTCAGAGAATATTTAGTTGTATGTTCAATTCAATAATAATAATTAAATTAAAATTAAATATTTAAGGGGGGCTCCCACACAGTACGGAACCCTTTTTGAGCGAGTCCTACTAGTACTTAGCCGATTATTTAAAATCCAAGAGAGGATTAACAAACAGTGGTAGTTCTACAACTGACGTGTAATATCTGCCAAGTGTAACTGAAATTCTATCCAACAGTATACATATAATATCCGTAGCAATTCGATGCCGAGCAAGGGAGTTTCGTAGAGAGAATCGATGTAGAGGGAACGCGTCGCAAAGAGAATAATCGGCCAAGTACGAGTCGGACTCATGCACGGAGGGTTCCGTACTGTTTGGGAGCCCCCCTTAAATATTTATTTTATTTTAATTTTATTATTTATTATGGAAGTGAATATATAACTAAATATTCTGTGAAAATGTCAGGCATCTATCTGTTACCATTATTAATATAGAGCGAAAAACGTCTAAAAATTCAGGTTTGTTGTATGGGATAAACCCTTAAATATTTATGTATTTTATTTTGTTTTTAGTATTTGTTGTTATAGCGGCAACAGAAATACATCATCTGTGAAAATTTCAGCTGCCTAACTATCATGGTTCATGAGATACAGCCCGGTGACAGACAGACGGACAGACGGACGTCGAAGTCTTAGTAATAGGGTCCCGTTTTTTCCTTTGGGTACGGAACCCTAAAAAGTGGCGCGGCGTGCCGAGAAGTGGTGTAAATACTTGGGGAATATATCATGATAATTATAGGTTTGTACTCAAAAGTCGAGATAAATGAGAACGGAATGTTAAGAAGCATGAAACAATGACTACGACGGACTGTGCCGTATTCCCGGGAGCATTGACTGTCCTTAACCGTTGTAAGGTCGAACGCTTTGTTCGGAATAGACGGCTCTCAAACGGACATCTAATATTTTTATGTATAACTAGACGACCCGCCCCGGCTTCGCACTGGTGTATTATACATATAATCTCTCTTGAATCACTCTATCCTTTCCTTCCGATTACTACTAAAACTGCGCTTGTGAAATCACTCCTATTCCCAATACTGGATTACGCTGACGTTTGCTATCTTGACTTAACCGAAGAGCAACTCGATAAGCTCGAACGTTTACAAAATTTTTGTATTCGGTTTATATTTGGCCTGCGCAAATATGACCACATCTCCGAATTTCGCCAAAAGCTCAAATGGTTACCCATCCGCTTTCGCCGTAATAGTCATATCCTTTTTCTTCTTTATAAAATCCTATTCGTTCCTTCTACTCCTGTCTATCTTAAAGAACGCTTTGAATTCATTCAGGGTCACTCAAATTCTTTGAGATCCTCTCGTGCCCTGAAACTAAAATTCAAATCCTCCACCCACTCAAACCTTTCCTATACCAAGTCCTTTACTTTGAGAGCCGTCCTGCTGTGGAATGAACTGCCTGTTGTTATTAGACAGGCTAAATCCCTCCCCATATTTAAAAATCTCGTTTATCAGCATTATCTTTCCATATGTTAGCTAAAATTGGTATATATGTATTTGTATATATGTAGGTTATAAGATATGTATATTATGTATGTTTATAAAATATACCTTTATCTGTTTATTTTTATTGTTGTATCTAAGTATTTTATTTCTCTCATTAATTTCCCTGTATTTATACACCACCGACCGTATTTCTATTTTTCGTATCCAGTCCATCCAAAGGTTGCCTGGTAGAAATCGCCAAAGGCGATAAGGCCGCCCTTGTACAACATTTTTTTATTGTGTAATTTCAATTGTATATTACTGTCTTTTTGGTGTACAATAAAGATATATTTATTATTTATTTATTTATTTATCCATTAAAAAAAACCGCATCAAAATCTGTTGCGTAGTTTTAAAGATTTAAGCATACAGACAAACAGACAAAAATACTCGTAGCGACTTTATTTTATACTATGTAAGGATAACGTGTACCTATCTAGCTCGTCACATAACTGCAGATGCATACCTATACACAAACATCACTTTTAGCCCTAGACCCAAATAATATTCCTAATTAAAAAACCCCCGACACAAAAATATTTGACTACAAACTTTCAATTGACAACCATTTTGGGCACATTTCTAGAATTTTGGTTCTTCCATCCCCACTTTAACCCACCATAACTCTTAAACGGCTTAATCGATTTTTATAAAACATAGCTAAGAACACTCTCGATTAAGTCTCCTTTCATCCACAAAAAAACTAAACTGAAATCGGTTCAGTGGTTCGGGCGCTATGATGGCACAGACAGACAGACAGACACACAAACAGACACGTCAAACTTATAACACCCCTCTTTTTCGTCGGGGGTTAAAAAGAGAAAACTTTTACACGGATGTATCTATTTGTAAACCTGTGTCTGTGTATCTTTATATGTACCAGCCTTTTTTAGGGTTCCGTGCCCAAAGGTAGTACTAATATATATTCTTTGCCCAAAGGGTAAAAACGGGACCCTATTACTAAGACTCCGATGTCCGTCTGTCTGTCTGTCACCAGGCTGTATCTTATGAACCGTGTTAGCTAGACTGGTGAAATTTTCACATATGATGTACTCGTATTTCTGTTGCCGCTTTAACAACAATTATATCCTAAAAACAGAAAAAAAATATGGGGGACTCCCATACAACAAACGTGATTTTTTAAAAGTTTTTTGATCGCTATTAATAATGGCAAGATGAATGGGGCTAGGCTCCAATACGTACGGGACCCTTCGTGCGGGAGTCCGACTCGCACTTGGCTAATTTTTGGCTTGGCTTGTGTCTACTACAGGACGTAAGCCTACCCACGAAGGGTGATTGAGCTATATCCACCAGGCTGGCCCAGTGCGGGTTGGTGGATTCACGTACGCTATCGAATTTCTTCTACGGACATAATAAGCCCGATTACAGAGGCGCCATCGTAATTATATTAGCTAAATAACATAGTTCTGTTTCTTTTTCACTGTAGGCATTCGATAGAGAGAACGTTTTTTACGTTGCTATTAAGTTTACGCTGGCGCCTCCGTAATCAGACATAATATGCAGGTTGCCTCACGATGATTTCCTTCACCGAAAAGCCAGTGGTGTTAAATTCTGTACATAAATTCCAACGAATTCATTGGTGCGGAACCGGGATTTGAATCTGTGAGGTTGTCCTCACGATTGTAAGGCAGGTCTGATTACTGCTAGACAACCACAGCTTCAGAAAAAAAACAACGGGTTGCACTCCGGGAGTGCCGGCCGAAGTGAAAACTTGAACATATTTATAAAGTACCTACTATCATTAATGTGGTAAAATGCAATATCACACACGCACATGTGGCGTACTACCATACGCCCATGCAAAACCTGCACGTAAAAAGTAATATTTTTACTATTCAAAAAAATCTAATATTCTTATATGCGCTTGGAGCACGCATGCAGTGTACAACTTGGTAGTACGCTGTGGCGGACTGCGTTCCGCCGGCCCGGCCGCCAGACCAGAAGCTCGACTCAGGCGCTTGACGAGCGACACCTATAAATCGCGTCCCGCAACTTTTATGTATCTACCTGTATTTGTCCTTAATAATAGTCGCTAGTTATAATTTTCGTTGTAAATTCTAATGAATAAAATCAGTGACGCAGTGTTAAAACTTGTTTACATTTTTTAGTATTTCGCAATATATAAGTATACTATACACACTCGCGCAAGCGCCCTGCGCCTTCTTACGAATTTTCGATCAGGGTCACGTGTCCTGACGCAAGTTTAACATTTTTATTTTTTACCCATCCCAAAAAGTGCACAACTCCGTGAAATAAGTTTTTACTTCAAAAATTATACATGACGAGAGTTTCGAAATGTTAAACTTTAAGTACACCTATGATAAATATTTGAACTGCTAAGGCCCTTCTCCCATTACGATACTTGTAGGGTACGATACTCTAGTATAATACTAGTAGGATACAAGTTCGCTACCCGACGCTCGCATATTATGCTACTGAAAAATTACTAAATTCATCATTTGTGCAAACTCGTTTTTTGTAGACGGACGTTATGTCGAGCGACTCCAGTGACGAAGAAGCTCTTGCAGTTTTTCTGTTTTATAGAAATAGAAGACGTCAACGCAGGAGTAGCAACTACTGGATATCATAATATATTGAAAGAAACATAAATTGTAGAGTTTTTGTAGCCGCACAAGAACTACAACATGATGATAAGAAATTCTTATCTTTCTACCGAATGTCTAAAGAGACCTACTTGCATCTTGTTACATCGAAACGTGCGAGACGCGACGCACAAGCGACCAATACGGCGGGTATCGCGAGACTAGTCGCGAACGCGTAGAATACCAGTATCGTAGTGTGAGAGTCTCCATATAAATGTATGTGAGATACTTCGCGGCGACTAGTCTCCGAGACTAGAGTCGCGCGGGCGTATCGTAATGGGAGAAGGGTCGTATTCCGCGCGCTGACCAAGCGTAAGCATTAACTTTTTTTAACCGACTTCCAAAAAAGAGGAGGTTCTATGTTCGTCTGTATGTATCTTTTTTTAGGGTTCCGTACCCAAAGGGAAAAACGGAACCCTATTACTAAGACTGCGATGTCCGTCTGTCTGTCTGTCTGTCCGTCTGTCACCGGGCTGTATCTCATGAACCATGATAGCCAGGCAGCTGAAATTTTCACAGATGATGTATTTTGGTTGCCGCTATAACAACAAATACTAAAAACAAAATAAAATAAAAATTTAAGGGGGGCTCCCATACAATAAACCTGAATTTTTAGACGTTTTTCGCTCTATATTAATAATGGTACCGGGTAGATGCCTGAAATTTTCACAGAATGTTTAGTTTTATATTCCCTTCAATAATAAATAATAAAATTAAAATTAAATAAATATTTAAGGGGGGCTCCCATACAGTACGGAACCCTCCGTGCGCGAGTCCGACTCGTACTTGGCCGATTATTTGTGTATGTTCATCGATAATTGCGCCAATTGTGAACCGAATCGGAAATTTATTTTTTAGTTCGAAAGGATATAATATCGAGGATGTCCCATTTAAATTTTACAGAAATCTGCTGAGCCGTTTTTGAAAAACCAACAATAATATAAGCATATCGAGCGAAATATCCGAATTTTGTACCCGATGAACATCGATAATTTCGCCAATTGTGAACCGAATCGAATAATTATTTTTTAGTTCGAAAGAGTGTGCTGCTGAGATGGTCCCATTTAAATTTTACAGAAATCGGCTGAGCTGTTTTTGAAAAATCAACAATAATGTAAACAATTCTAGCGAAATATTCGAATTTTGTACAGTGTACACGATGAAAGGCGGTTTTGCCATTTTTTGCGAAAAAAAATTATTTCATTTACTTACGCATTATTTTATTATTTACAACAAATTCCAGTGCATAATACCTACATGCTGCACTTTACAAGGTAAGTATGTGCTTAGTATTTTCCAGTCTATTTCCACAACAGACCGCCGGGTGGCATTGAGTTAGTGATTCACTAATAGCCCGAGAGGTTAGCGAAAAAAATGCAAGTACTTTCTAAATGTTGAATTTTTGGTATCACGTTCTCATGGTTCTCATATAACAATACTCCGAAGTCAGTCAGCAAAATTGGTGTACGGGTAGAAAAATAATATGCCAAGTACGAGTCGGACTCGCGCACCAAAGGTTCCGTACTGTATGGGAGCCCCCCCCCCCCCTAAATATTTATTTTATTTTAATTTAACAATTAATTATTAAAGTAAACATACAATTTAATATTCTGTGGATATTTTAAGCGTTTACCTGTTACCGTTATTATTATCGAGCTAAAACGGCTAAAAATGCAGGTTTGTTTTATGGGAGCCCCCCTCAAATATTTATTTTATTTTGTTTTTAGTATTTGTTGTTATAGTGGCAATAGAAATACAGTATCTGCGAAAATTTCAACTGTCTAGCTATAAAGGTTCATGAGATACAGCCTGGTGACAGACAGACAGACGGACCCTATTACTAAGACTCCGCTGTCTTAGTAATAGGGTCCCGTTTTTACCCTTTGGGTACGGAACCCTAAAAAGGTTTGAGGACAGTCAATCATCTGAAACATGTAACAGGGCCTGTCGGTCAGACTATAAAAAGTAGCAACACTTCATAGCTTGACTGCCCTGTTACATGTTTCAGGTAATTGACTGTCCTCTAACCTTTTTAGGGTTCCGTAGTAAAACGAGGGACCCTTATAATTTCGTTGTGTCCGTCCGTCCGTCCTAATGTTACAAAGCCTTATAACTTCCACATTTATAAACCAAATTGCATGAAATTTGACATTCCTATAGTTTTAGTATAAATCTCAATTTCAAATAGGTACTTAAAAATTTCATAACTATTTATTTAAGGGGTAGCTCCCATAAATAATAAGTGGGGATGATATTTTTTTTTCAACCCCACCCCCTCATTTGTGGTATCGTTGAATAGGGTTTTCAAAATCCAATTAGGTTTTTCTATCACTCAACCATTTTATAAAATAAAGTCGCTATTTTTGTCTGTTTGTTTGTCTGTATGCTTAAATCTTTAAAACTACGCAACGGATTTTGATGCGGTTTTTTTTAATGGATAGAGTGATTCAAGAGGAAGGTTTATTTGTACAATACACCTGTGTGAAGCCGGGGCGGGTCGTCTAGTAACATTATAAAAATTGGTTTTTATCATCATCTTAATATTCATAATCATCGTCACCATCAACGAAAGCCTATCATCATCATAATCACTATCTTCGCCTATCATACGCGTGGCTCAACACGCATTTGACAACTTATTTAAATTATTTTTCTACCCGAACACCAATTTTCATCTTTTAGAAGTATTTGCAAGATATTTTTTTTAATTCAAACAGCTAACCCAATCAAACGCTAAGGAACCCAGCCTACTGACTACGGGGTATCGTTGTACACCACCATGATAACGTAATATCAAAAATTCAGCTTTTAAAAAGTAGTTGCATTTTTTGCGCTTACCTCCTGGGCTTAACGTTACGTGGCTAATAAAAGTGGTGATAGCCGCGGGTTGTTGCCCTTACGTGGTTGTTTATACACTTATCAGTGGCCAGAAGGTCGGCCTTGGCGTTTATGCATTATTTTAATAAATATAATAATAAATTCTATTGCGCAATACCTACGTAGGTATATAGGTAGGTAATGTACAGATAGATGCAGAGATAGACATGCACCGGTTGTGACCACTGTCCCGGTTTTGGCCATTTGATGTCAAAATTATTGCATAAATAGATAATAAACAATTGTCTATACACATATAAACAAATTAATCGTGGTTGTTAATCTCGCTAAAACTCCAGAACGGCTGAACCGATTGGGCTAATTTCGGTCTTGAAATATCCGTGGAAGCTAATGGAGAGAAAAAATATAAAAGTTGCGAGAAAAATACTAAAAATATGAATTTAATTTTCCCATACAAAATATTCCTGCATTCAAAAGTTGTCATTGACAGTTGACAGATGGTGAGACGAAGTTCACCAAAATTGCAACGTAAAATATTGTTTTCTCTATCAAATGCATATACATAGTGAAAAAGAAACAGGAATATTCTAAATTTCTATTATAATTATGATGGCGCCTTCGAGCAAATATCTACAGAGCCACAGTCCCGAAGACTTAGGGACTGTGACTCTGTAGACTATCACTTAGGGCCTAAGTGATAGTAAATACTTAGTCAAAAATGTCCGAGCGCCGTCATAGATATACCGACTTAGATATTTACATCAAATAATTCACAATGACCTGTTTTCTCGAATCTCGATGTTATGTCACCTAATAGCGCTTGTAACCGAGCACTTTGGCATCGCGCGGCGTTGTAGTCGGCTTGCAATCGCCTTACGACTAACTAAAAAGCCTGCGCACTACGTAGCTTGGGCAGCGTTTTGGCTCCGACACTTTTTTGCACGATTGTGATTCTATAGATATTTGCTCGAAAAAGAAGAGTTTCTTGAGAAACTTCTGTAGGTAACTAACTTCGCAACGCCGCGCCGACTTGTATACGATGTGAAGTTAGCTACAGCTGCGGTGCTCGTGTCGCCTCGTGGAGAGTATGGTGGCACTATTAGGTGTGCTTCAGTCAGGATTGGGTTATCCGCAGGTTGTAGCTAGCATCAGACAGGCGGCCTTGGCGTTTATGCATTATTTTAATAATTATAATAGATTCTAGTGCATGTATATGTATACCTAATGCACAATGCACATACTGTATAAGGTGTGTGCTTAGTTGTTTGCAGTAATTTTCACATTGTTGATATTTCAAAAACTACTCAGCCGGATTTTTATACAATTTAAATAGTTACCTCTGACGTAGGATTTACTAAACAAAAAAAGAATCGTCAAAATCGGTTCATCATTGGCGGAGTACCTGCCTACCTAATCGTAACAGACATACAAAAAATAACAGAGTAAAAAAACGTAGAATTGAGAACCTCCTTTTGTGAAGTCGGTTAAATCGTGGTGATAGCCGCGGGCTGTTGACCCTACGTGGTTGTTTATTCACTTATCTGTGGCCAGAAGGTCGGCCTTGGCGTTTACGGTAAATTACAAACAAACAAACAATAACAGTATAATAGACAACCACATTATATGTACAGAGACATTAAAATCAGAGTAAGTACAAGGACAAAACAATACAATTAATAGGTTTCTAACTGGCATGGCGGCCTTCTTCCAGGCAACCAAATAATTATTTTTCGCAAAAAAAAACATGATCGACTTCAACCGTGTACAGTATTCGCGAATATAGTCTGCCCGTTTAACTGAGTCCTCGCCTGCGCGGTACAGAGGCGCGGGGGTAGACGACAAAGGGGACTGAGACAGGTGCGAGCGGCGGGCCCGCCGCCCCCTTTGTCGTCTACCCCCGCGCCTCTGTACCGCGCAGGCGAGGACTCAGTTAAACGGTCAGACTATAGTTCGCACGGATCGACGTAGCAATTTTCACATTATTGTTGATGTATCAAAAATGGCTCAGCCGATTTCGATAAGATTTAAATGGGGACCAACTTCGATTCCGACTCCTCACGTAGGAAACTTAGTTAAAATGCCAAGGTTTTCATGATGGTTTTAGTTGGGCATAAACAATTAATTTGCATTGAACACCGGTTGCTTTTACGAGTGGAAAATACATTTGCGATTAATGTTCTTTTTCAAGGTTTTAGCTCTATAATTAAAAGCTTTAATTAATTAGAATCTATCTTGCCTATCTTTGTGTTAAGAAAAGTCACATTTTATAAAATAAATAGGAGAGGTAAAATGTGATAAAACACTAACTTCGATTAAACTGAAAATCCTATCATGCATAAAAAATAATCGGCTAAGTACGAGTAGGACTCGCGCACGAAGGGTTCCGTACTGTATGGGAGCCCTTAAATATAAGTATATTTTGTTTTAAACTAATCATTTATTATTAAATTGAATACAAAATTAAATATTCTGTCAATATTTCAAGCATACCATTATTAATATCGAGCGAAAAATGGTTAAAAATTAAGGTTTGTTGAATGGGAAAAATATTAATTTTATTCTGTTTTTAGTATTTGTTGTTATAGCGGCAACAGAAATACATCATTTGTGATCAGCTGTTTAGCTATAACGGTTCATGAGATACAGCCTGGAGACAGACGGACAGACGGACAGCGGAGTCTTAGTAATAGGGTCCCGTTTTACCCTTTGGGTACGGAACCCTAAAAACGGACAAGTGCGAGTCAAGGTCGTCCATCGAGGGTTTTGTGCAAATCCTGAAATCGAAGCTAGTGGTGGACATGTAAGAGCTTTGAAGTATATTGCCTTCCTATTAGTTACTTGCTTGTGAAAGTAGTGGGAAGTTAGGCAAACTTAGCTAAAAAATACTCTTACACAGCAAAAGGCTTGCAAGGATAGTGATAAAGTGGAAAATAAAAACTTTGCTATAATAATATGCTCTAAAATAACACACCAAAATGCTACATACCATTGCTGGTCTCCGGACACCCCGACATGCTGATGGTGGTGACAGACACGTGTCCACCTTCCACCTTCACCGCGTCTCCCTCGCTGCTCATGGCATTCATCTCTCACATCACACCATCACCGCGAGTCCGTTCGATTATTTCGACAACACTATCGACTATGTCTCCTCACTAGCACTATAATTCATTCACAAATCACGCGCGAAAAAGTTTACAAAAATAGTTCGAATTTTAAATTGTTATTTCGCATACATAGTTTTTATCAAAAGTTTTTTTTTTATAAAATCGTTATGATCATCTCGAGTCGTTTTCTAAGGCAAGCGACGTCAGTCTTGCGGTATTGGAAATCCGTGATTCGTGGTTTCGTGTTTTGTACATTGGCGTCGAAATTCGTTGGAGTTTAGGGTGCGATGATAGAATCACCATCTTGGGTAACCTGAAACAATGGAAATAAATATGAGTTTATCTAAATACCTATTTTGTAAGGCACGCATCATAATACAGAGCGGCTCTACGGTAAAACAGAACGAAAACTGAAAACGGAACCGGATAACAATTTTCTTAGAAAAAAAAAACAAAGAAGTTAGGTACAACTGCTTAATAGATGTTGATTAAAATTTATTTATACCGATTGAAGATTAGGATTAGCTCATATACCTAGCTAAATCCGGATTTCCCATTATGAAGCACCTATGTAGCTCTACGAGTATCATACGTAAGTACTAAGTACTTTCAAGTTACCTACCTCTTTACCTAGTTTAGTAAGATTCCAATAGGTGTGTTTATGTTTAGTCCAATAAAAACAACAAAAAAAAAGTGCTAGTGGAGTCCCTCAGCGCGGAAGAAGTAAAACTTCGATGCAACAGTGCTTTTATATCCCCTCTATGGTAGCGTTAAACGTTTATAGCAACCTTGTTGGAAGTCACATTAGAAGTTTCACTATAAATAAGTACATATTAATAAAATAAAAATAAATAACAATATCCAATCCGAAACGTCAAAAACTTTCCAGCCAGTTCTAACTTCGAAATTAGAATCGAGAATCCAGTCGTGTCGTTCCGTAAACGCGTGTGTTTGTGTTGTGTACGAACACGCGGGCGTCGGTCGCGGCGGCGGCCTTGCGTGCCCCGACCGCCCAGTGCTGCGATACGCGCGATATTATTTATCGATACTCAGACCCTCGTGTCATTGGCATCGAGTACGAGGGCGAAGCTCGGTCGCGCGATAACGTCAGCCTATTCATGTGCTACCATTCATCTGTAGTTATATTATAGAACTTCCGCGTCGAGTTTAAACTAGGCTATACGTATGCAAGATCAAAAATAAACCTTAAATATATTTTCACTGTTAAGACTTTCTCTTTCTCGTACCTATAATGAAGTAATTTTTAAAGTAGAATATTTAATGATAACAAAAAAATGCCAGATAATTGTGCACAAAGATTATTCTAGTCATTTATCGATAAGGCACAGTCACCAGCCCGGTTGGGAGCGGAGTGGGGGAGGGAGGGGCGTTGATCGGCCTTCACGGAGCCGGTTGTTGCCGCGAGCATTTCGCCTTTCGCGCAGGACTGGTCGTTCCCAATACTGAGGCGAAGTGATACTCGATGTGTGATTCCGATGAGTTACAATTATATTTTACTGCATTCAACATTTCAAAGGCTGGGGTGCGTTTTTGAACTTCGAACGCCCTAGGAAAGTAACGGAACTTTGACAGTGACAGTTCGAAAACCATTCGCATATTTTTGTTTTGATAGTTTTTTTAATTAACGTTCCATTTCACGATATTTCCCTTTGCAGTCAATGGTTTCTTTTAAAATTGACGTGTGCAGTAATAAAGTGTTGCGTGAAATGAATAATTTTAAATAAATTTCGAGAAAAAAAAAGTCATCCGTAAAGTTCGATGCGTTCGAAGTTCAAAAAAACGATCCCCTGTACTTATCCCCAAAGAGTATACCAATACTACGTAAGACTTATCCCAAACGTAATGGATGTGCTTATTTACAAGTAAGGTTAAGTTATAGGCCGAATTATACAAGTCGGCGTATGTGAAGTTAGCTAAAAGCTGCGCAATATCCAATTAACGCTTAGCTTTATGTGAGCTTCAGTAAGAAATTGGATATTGTTACGCAGGTAACAAGTTGTAGCTAACTTCACATCCACCGACTTGTAAGATTCGGCCTATATCTACCTACTATTCAATCAATTTCACGACATTCCAATTGGTATATTGTAGGTCTCGGATATTTTAACCGTTTAGCCAGGTCGAAGGCCTTCAGGCGGTTTCAAAACATTGACAACAACGCCAGCCGGAGAACGACGATACATAGACGATAACACACTTTACAATGTGACCCGAACTACAAAATTAGTCACAACTAGAAAAAATAACGTTACATTACAAATATTACAATGTCTTCGAAATTACAAATGCATTGCATGCCGTTAAACGTCAATAAAAGAGCTTATTAGCATCGATAACAACAGTTTGGCTGGATCAGATGACAATGTCTGGTGGATCAATTAGCGACCAATAACCCTCTTGCCCCAGACGAAGACACAGAATATATTTCAGTTACTTTGTGTTGAATGCTATCAGACAGGAGACAGCTCACTGCGGTTGCCTTGGCAACGCAATTAGTTGCCAATTACACAACGTAGAATGCAGTTGACGTTGAGCAATCTATGCGTCAGGCAAGGGACAAGTTTATTTGGTATTGGCTGACGCGAACAGTACACACACAGACAGACAGACAGTTGTATTATACAATAATTGTTTATATTTTGTAGAAACTGCATGTGACTAGCCCTTCAATGTTTTCTTAAAAGCGATAAAAGTACCTAGGTAAAATAAAAAAATGAGTAGAGTACACAGAACAGGATAGGAAAATTAAAAAAAAAATCAAATACATCCACAAATGCTTAACATCACAGATCATTATTCAAATAAAATTATTTAATCCACTCCTGCAAAACAAAATTGTAACAAAAACATCGTCACAAAGACAAAGTACAATCGCTAAGAGCAGAAACAGCTAAGCTCATAAAAACTTTACTAAGCCATAATGTCAGTGACGTCCGAGATTTATAATTAACTCAGATATACGAAAATCTGTATATCTCTTTCCTTAACGTGGTAAAGTTAGCTACGTGAGCGAGACAGGTGTCGAAAATGTCCTAATAAAAGGAGTTGGTTCATCCGCACGCAGTATCAAGTATGGCGTCACCGCGGCCTAGACAAGGCCGAGCGGTCATTTCAACGCTACGCCAGACGAGTTGCTTTGTCTACTTCGTATTTATTGATCTTTATGCGGTGATTTTCCACGCATTTATTATCACTTACTTGTTATAAAATCGTATCATGAAGAAATAATATCACTTGTGCTGTTTGACAAATAACTTCCGTAAATTCGTATTAAAATCCAGCTTGTCATAATCATACCATTTTTCGTAAGGTCGTCAACCGTTTCCTCGGAAAATGAGTCAGGATAGCGAATTTTCATAAATAAATTATGAAAACTAGCTAGGCATATCGATTATTATTTGTCTATAATATTGTTTAATAGAAATTGCTCTAGAGACCGTTCTTGGGTAGCGAAAATTGCAAATAAGATTTTTGCACATTTATATTATTTTCATGGATAGAATAAAAATTCAAAATTACTTTATTTCAGGCGATTACCCATAAAGAACAACAATAATTCAACATTTCAACAATGGCCGTCAAGTAACAAAATATGAATAGGTATTCAGTCTACAAAACAAAACAAAGCCGTCTTAATTTTTTTTTTTTTTTTTGAGTAATATATTCAAGACAATTTACGTTTTATCTAAACCTTGACATTTAATACGACTCAGCTAATTAGTCTCCATTATCTTATTGGAAAAGTTTAATCTGATTAACAAATTTCTTTCACACGGCAACATGTTTCTTTCGACGACTGATACCGGTGTACTTGATACGCCAGTATGTCCTTGCGATGTTATTCTAAGTTATCGATAAGGCAAGACGAGGCGTCGACCGATAATTATCTTAAGGTCACAGCACTATCAGTGTGACGCGAGCGCGGAGTCATGCAATGTGATAATATTGTACTATCGAATACAGGTGCACGTTGTTTCAATAACAAAAGTATTTAATTACGTGCTATTTTAGCGAATAATTGAATCAAGCACAAAATTGTGGTGAAATCTGTAAAGGAAAACTTTCCAGACGTCTACCCTCATGTCAACAATGGAAGAGACGTTGTAGGGTTGCGTCGCGAGTCCGAGGTTATTTATAAGGAAGTTAATTGACTTCTAACAGTTCCTACATCCTTGACCCGTGCTAGTAAGGTCGTGGTAACCCCTAGAGTGCGACGCACCCTGTCACCCACGCCGTCACTAAAATAGACGAGGTGAACACTCTGCCTGCGATACCATGAGCCTTGAACAAAGAACTACGGTTCGTTCAACAGTTGAATTCCTTGATAATGAATTCTACGACTTAGAAATATCATTTAATAACTCGGACTATAAAATAGATATTAAAATATGCAACGTAAACAATTCCTCTGATGTTATGCAACGAACAAAGAACCTTGCAACTCACGATGTACTTTGGACTTAGACCAAGATAAAGTAATATGATTATGTTTTGTTTTCATATAGGTAATTACATTCTATAATTCATTATGTACCTAATTTGTGTTATATTTATGTACAAAATTGGTAAAAAAAAGGTGTTTTCTCGCAACTATAACTATGAATATAATATCATGTACAAACACTTAAGTCAGCAAACAATAACAATGTACCTATATTATGTAGACCTACAACTTTAGAGAATGTAGAGGTCGAATTTAGAACAAAGAAGTAAATAGACTTTCATTTAGCACTATCACTCACCTAGAACAATATAGATATTTAGACGACAAAAAAACACTTTTAAGCACCAAATGACAATCACAATCACAAGAAAACTGCGTAAAGCACAAGTAGAATTTTGGTTGATTATTTAGTAGCAAACTAGCAAATCAGAGGTAATCTACTACAGACTAGTGGTTTCTTTTGACATTTTGAATCAAGCGATGGCCTTGCCACAGCAGCCTTAGTCATAGAAGAAAGTAACAGAGGTGAATGGCATCAATGTACAGTCTGGCGATCGTACGTACACCCCGCCCTGGTACCATGCCAACAGGTGTGACTAGTTTGCAAACTGTCTGTACTCATCCGTAAGTCGAGACAGAAGTAACTTAGCTTAATGAAGTCGTTTCGTATTTGCTACAAGATACAGCATTTAGAGATCTTAAAAGAAATGTTAAATAATATACATAATATAATATATAATAAATATAATAAAGAAAGCATTACAGTTCAGAGCAATAAGAATTTGAAATTTGTTGGTCGATTAATTCTCAACTTTTAAGATCTGCGAGATGAATACGAAATTGTCTCAATAATTATTATTATTATAAACTTGAGAAATAATGATCTGGAGTATATTTTCGCTGTAACTTCGCCAGACAGGCAGCTGTATAAACTTAAAGAGCAAATATAAAGTATCAGCGTAATCAACTTCTACTATACAATTTAAAGCAAGGTCAAGATTTCTGAAAGATAATTGGCGAATTATTAGAAATGGTACTCACCAGAGGGATAATGTGGTTGATGGAGAAAATCTGATGGAGGTGCATTGATTTAATATGGTATGAGTTAGAAAGGGACATGGATAATATTTTTTCGCAAAAAATGGCAAAACCGCCTTTCATCGTGTACAAAATTCGAATATTTCGCTCGATTGTTTACATTATTGTTGATTTATCAAAAACGGCTCAGCCGATTTCTGTAAAATTTAAATGAGACCACCTTGGGAGTATACCCCTTCGAAGTAAAAAATAATTTTTCGATTCGGTTCACAATTGGCGAAATTATCGATGTTCATCGTGTACGAAATTCGGATATTTCGCTCGAATTGCTTACATTATTGTTGGTTTTTTCAAAAACGGCTCAGCCGATTTCTGTAAAATTTAAATGGGACCACCTCGGGAGTATACCCTTTCGAACTAAAAAATAATTTTTCGATTCAGTTCACAATTGGCGAAATTATCGATAAACATCCACAAATTTTTTTTTTAAAAAAACGTACACACGAACATAGAACCTCCTTTTTGGAAGTCGGTTAAAAATATCTCGTTTCAGTGGCTATTACCGGTTTTTTTTATATAACCGGCCGGATAGTGTCATATTCTTGTCAAATTCCAATTCATATTTGGCAGTTTTGACAGCTCTATGTAAGATTTTCGATACTTTTTTGTGGCCTCTATCTAGTTGTTTTAACTCTGTGGAAGAAAGGGATATTGAAATAGAATAAACAATTGCGCAAAGCTATCAATAAAATGTCGACGATCTGACAATTAGTATGATATCTAGAGTTTAGAATCAGCAATAGTAAATTTCGCAATCGTAATGAACCAGTCATGCCATAAACAACAGAGACATACGAGTAAATGTATTGTGCCTGGTAGCAAACGAGGCAATGCATTAGTACTAACTAGTTTAAGATAAAATATTGTTTAGTTCATTTTCTGTTTTAGGCTTCAACTGCAAACTAGAGAGATGACTATTGGTCATACAATGTTAATAATTAAGTTCGTTTAAAATCTTTGGAGCTCTTTACATAATTATCTTTGTGTAGTTTCTGATCCCGTTTTCAGTTTATGAATGTATCAATTTAATTATGACAACAACGATGATGCAAAATATTCTTTAACAAAAACTTTATATTTTACTGTACCTATAACCTAATTACATGCAGTTATAGACATAGTTCTTTGCATTTAAGGAATAGGTAACTTGAAAATATTCCAATGAATTGAAATATTAAAAAATGTTCATTTTGCGAAAAGATATATGATTCAAGCTCAATAGATATCCAAAGTACATTTTATTTCTCAACTCTTAAACGACAGGTTAAAGTAAAACGAGCCCATAAATAAGTCGATTGCATTGCGAACCTATTTCTCGCCTCGGCGCCATGGGCTTTGCTTCCAAGGTGTTCAACGTTTACTGCAATATCTACATTGCGATAGCATTAGTTAATACTTAATTTAGTATCTACTTGCCTAGATATCCGTTTATTATCTTTAACACGGTTGTTAGGCGATAATCCTGTTCAAATATCGGTGCCAGCGCACCTTAGACTCGATACTTCCTAGAGTTTAATTATTAAGTGACTGGTAATATGCATTATTTAATAATCTGTTAGGAAGTGTCTCTTTGCTGAATAACGTTGATTGAACTGATAGAAATCGCAATAAAGTATTTTCAAATCAAACAGATTCAAAGCTAAATTAATTGCTTCAAAAAGTACAATAAAAACTTTACGATTTAAAATTACAACTTTACATTTCACGATCCGACCTTTAAGTTTACAGCTTTTACGTCAACAGTTAA
Organism: Hypomecis atomaria; assembly: GCA_964007245.1. Classification (NCBI taxonomy): domain Eukaryota; kingdom Metazoa; phylum Arthropoda; class Insecta; order Lepidoptera; family Geometridae; genus Hypomecis; species Hypomecis atomaria. Next base: position 4,684,822 of record OZ023282.1, read on the forward strand.
TTTGGAATTAGGTCTCTCGTAAACATTGCCACGGTCCAATTTCATTAATGACACGATCCCGTTAAAAGTTATTAACGAATGTCGTCTACCACCCAATGGGCCAAGGTTCGTCTTTACGTGTCGCTCCCGTCTCTCTGCACTGCACTGGTCGACCTCGGCATTCTATTTTGGCCGTAATAGCTGTTAAGGCAGCTGATTTAATGCATATTTTAGCAGTTTGACTCGTTAACGCATAAATCTGTTACAGTAGCGAGTGAATTGCGATAATTTAATTTAATGGCAATGTTATAGGTACAACCCTAATGTATGCAGTGACAGATTAGAATGACAAACTGGACAGTGTTTGCTGTGTAGATCGACGGAGAGATAGCCACAGTCGCTACTGTTGCGAAAATGGTGAAATATTAATGAAAACAATGTGCATTTTGCATACGAAGCACACGGCGAAGAATATTTAGCGCTACGAACAACTTAGCTTTACAATAAATGTTACCGGAAGAAGACGTGCTGCATAAATGCATAATCAATTATTGTTATAATGCTTACATTAAATACGTAAATCAAAAAGTCATAATAAGAATATTAATGCTGCAAACTAAAGATAAAAAGGGCCAAGTGCGAGTCGGACTCGCGCACGAAGGGTTCCGTGCCGTATTGGAGCCCTCGTAGCCCCATTCCTCTTGCCGTTATTAATAGCGAGCATTTTTTTGATTCTGTTTTTAGTATTTGTTGTTATAGCGGCAACATAAATACATCATCTGTGAAAATTTCAGCTGTCTAGCTATTACGGTTCATGAGATTCAACCTGGTGACAGACCGACCGACCGACAAAGGACTCTTAGTAATAGGGTCCCGTTTTTACCCTTTAGGTACGGAACCCTAAAAAACAACTAAGAAATAACGCGCATCATCTGTCAATTATAAACATTTTAAATAAATTTTTATCGGTCAAATCATTTTGAAAAAAGAATATTATTTTTTTCAGTAGAAAAATATCGATAACTTTTCAGTTGTAGCACATCACTAGTAGAGCCCCAATGTTGTAAGAGTACGAAAAAGTGATTCAAGTAAATCGATAATTTTGACATTGGACATATTTTATGAAACAGTTCATAACGAACATTCTATATTAATAAAAATGATAAAAGTATTATTTTCATCATTTACGTGTGTTTACGAAAATACTTCAAGTAAACTATGCTGGTATGTTAGTAAAGCGCTTATACCCTTTATTTATATGCATTAACCTTGAGCCACGAACCGTCTCTCACAAAGCCATTTCAAAGGCGCCAAAACTTGTAACTGGTGTCGAATCTATGGCCCCATACTTGAAGCCAAAGCCTTAGCCTGTGACTCACTCACATTCTGCTGATCGACGACTTTGCTTTTCTGTTATTTTTAGTTCATACCGATGTAGTGATTAAGATCCACGTGTTGCAAACAATTGTGACACAATTATTTCGTGGTAGTGGCAAGATTAGTTTGAAAAGGGTTCACCAGATATGACATTTGATGGAGAGTCAATAATGTTTTTTGCTCAATCACCCTGTTCAGAATCAAGAAGTCAAATGCAACAAGATTAAGGTTCAGACTAAAAGAAATAATCGGTCAAGTGCGAGTCAGACTCGCGCACGAAGAGTTTCGTACCGCATGGGAGCCCCATTCCTCTTGCCGTTAAAAAAACTCGTAAAAATTACGTTTGTAGTATGGGAGCCCCCCTTAAATATTTATTTTATTCTGTTTTTAGTATTTGTTGTTATAGCGGCAACAGAAATACATCATCTGTCAAATTTCAGCTGCCTAGCTATCATGGTTCATGAGATACAGCCCGGTGACAGACAGACAGACAGACGGACATCGAAGTCTTAGTAATAGGGTCCCATTTGTACCCTTTGGGTACGGACCCTAAAAAGAGATGCTTACAGTCTGTCTGAGGATTAAGGATTCATACCCCTATTACCTATTAATTTTGCTACTGCAAAATCTGAAATGAATTTTTGCTAACCGATTCGTGAAATCGATTTGAATAGTGAACTTACTCGTATCTGGAATACAATTTCATGCTTTGAAAATATTTCGGCGGCTTCAGAATGACGCAGCAGGATTTTTCAAGACGTTGCAGTCATTTTAATAAAATTGTACAAACAGGATATAATTTAATCCAGAAATAAGCAGTAAAGCAAATACATACTAAAAATTTAGCTCCGTGATCTGATAAATGAAATAGCCAGTTGGAATGATAGTTAAAGAATAAATCAGGTGCAACGTGACACAGCTAAATCCTCCAAGGTCTCAAATACCGCAGATCGGATCGCCATTTAAATGCCAACGGAATGTTGTCTTCGACTAGTTGCTACTGAGATAGTAGGTCAAAATGTTGAATTAATTAAGAGAAGGGCCAACACTGAAAATCTAGTTAAGCTTGACAACGAACTAAAATGAAATCGACGCCAATTTATCTGCCGATTTGATTTGTGTAAATAAATTTTGGGACAGATAATAAAGACAGATAAAAAAGCTTTATTTATGAGTAATGAAATATTCTGTCAACTTCTCACATATAGGAAGTGTTAACCGCGAGAACGAGACGGGAACTGACGTTAACTTCGGCTTTAAATTACATTACTGAAACTTCACAAATTATAATCCAAAATTTTATAGATATACATGAAGAAACAAATTAGGTGGGTGTGGTGTGATTGTTTAAAGAAGAGCTATTATTGGCTTTAACTTTTGGAAGTACTATGATTGTTCTTTCTGAATGACTCATTTCGGGGATTCCAACTAGGGGAGGTTTTTAGGGTTCCGTACCCAAAGGGAAAAACGGGACCCTATTACTAAGACTTCGATGTCCGTCTGTCTGTCTGTCACCGGGCTGTATCTCATGAACCGTGATACCTAGGCGGCTGAAATTTTCACAGATGGTGTATTTCTGTTGCCGCTATAACAACAAATACTAAAAATAGTATAAAATAAATATTTAAGGGGGGGCTTCCATACTGTACGGAACCCTTCGTGCGCGAATCCGACTCGCACTTGACCGATTATTACGTAGAAGTAACGTTACGCGGAACTTTACTGGGCTATATCTTCATCAATTTTTGTTTAATTGACAAAAGAAAATAATGGTACTTATCTAATATTTTTTGATAAATCCTTCTGACGGACTAATTAAAGTTTTTTAATCATCTATCCTATTTCTCCGGTAGGTAAACCTCTGATGCCTCTTAGGGGACGTATGGAGGAAGTGGCCAAATTGTACAGTCTGGAATGTGGTCAGAAATTTGATTTTCTCGATGACATTCAGGACCTTCGAAACTCGTCTGAGACTACACCCTTCATCAATAGCATGAATCATACCTCCAAGAATGTAATTATGTATCTTACAGCATTAAAATGTCGCGAAAGGGAATTGCTCGCCGTGGTATTTTGTTCCGTTATTTAAAAGCTGCATTGAAACAGTTATAATGTTAAGTAACTTGATATTTAATTGAAACTGCTGGGTTTTACCAGCTGACAGTTGAGATAAAAAACATTGAAACTTCGATCGGTGAATGCTTGAAACGGCCTTGGCAATTCGTTTAAATTTAAAAGTTAGACGTGAGCAAAATTTAGAAAGACATCTTCTGTAGGCAGTTGTAATCTTAGGCTCTATTTTGTGAGCCGGGGCACGAGAATACGGCATCGGTATCCCCTGCCTGTAGTAAGAGCCTACTAAAAGGGGACCCCTGGGCTCGTGGGTGGTCAGAGTTGGGGCTCCGGCCACCCACCCAAGTGGGCCCGAGGAGGACGACAGCGTGTGTGGCAACGCTGTCGTAGAGGACCGCACAAGCCTGGCTCTTGCCAGGCGAGTAGGCACACAAAGTGCTGGGAGCACCGGTGCGTTCCTTTTGGAGATCCCGGAGCTCCTAAGAAAGCACAAAGGCTGGCCACCGAGGGGGTTTTAGTGGGTACAATCCCACATAACCCTACTGCACACCAATGCAGTTAGGGCATCTTCAGAAGATTTCCCCCTCGTAAAAAAAAAAAAAAAAAAAGGCTCTATTTTGTGAAATCACGGGCCAATTTTCTTGCGCTCATCGTTGCGTCAGCACTTTGTCTTTGTTTACGCTTTGCCAAAATACTCGTATCGCAATCTGTATAAAACATTCAGCACTCTTTGCCGCACAATGATTTTGAAATTGTTTTTCTTGTTTATAATAATAGTTTTCTTCTAATTAACCTGCATTTGATCCCATACTCAATGATGATCAGTTTCAGTAGAGTGGGTAGTCAGACCAATGATCTGGAGCAGATTCAAGATGCAGTAAGCTATCTGCTTTGTTTACTCTAAACATACCTAAACTTGAAATCACTTTACTTTACTTTACTTTATTTATTTATGCAAGATATATGTACAAATACTAGTAATCACTTGTCATAAAGTCGGTTAAAAAATGCAACCTCTGAACCTACTGAAATATGGAGCACAAAATCATAAATTGATTTCAAGAAACTGGACCCAGGGGCGTTGAAAGCGCATTCTATAACTCAAATCCGATATCTCCTGACCCGCCTGGCCTTTTAATTAATCACGTTAAAAGCTCCTACTTTCTAAAAGCAAGCCAATTAGCATTTGACACTTTTATCTGACAGGGGCATTAGGGTTTATCGAGGCCCTGTGGTTTTGCAAGCTGCAAGGCGGAATCAAACGCATCGAAGGCACGGGACCGGTAGACCTACCGGTCCACAGACCAATCAGAGGTATAACTCGGTCGATCGAGATATCCTGAAGGAGATGTGTTGATTCGCTACTGCATAAGTTGGAAAGGGATGACAGAAACTAACCAGTTTCTATCTTCTCGATGTCTGAGGCCCCGAGGAAGAAGGAGATATTTTGTGGTTAGAAACGTCAACAGTAAATTTTTGATAATTTTGGCAGTTCTCACTCAGGGAGTCTGGACATTTTGTGGGGAGAAGAACTGTCAAATGGTTTCACGCGTTAGGTTTCTACAGGTTTTTGTTCTGCACCTACCGCTACGCTCTATGACGGAGGGGATGGATATATTGAGGGAGGGGGAGGGAGGATGTAAATGTGCCGACAGTATGAATTGAATAACGGTTACAATAGTGGCGGTTGATTCTCAGGAAACAAGATTTTGACTGATGTTGAATATGTGTAATAGTTTGTATTATGATGAAAGACCTTAAGAATAGGCAATTAGGCATGATGACTGGGTTAACAAAATCATTATTATAATTCGTCCATGAGTTATATTATCAAAAAATCTTAAACACGTATTTTTTCTTTTGTCAATCAAACAACAAATGACAAAGATAAACCTTGTCAAAGTTTGGGACTGGGAGTCGTGACGTCACTTCTCTGACAAAAGTCCTTAAAGTATGTGACTTGTGACGTCACGCGGAACTTTAACGGGCTATAATCATTTTTAATATTTGTAAAAATACGTGTCTAATATTTTTTCATAACTAATCTACCGGACAGAATAATTATAATAATACTAGCTGACCCGCCGAACTTTGTTTTGGCATAATAATATTAAAATATCACCAATAAAAAAATGCGATTATAAATTGATGTATAAACTATCCTATCTCTCAATTTGGATCAAACCACACAGAGTGTACAAAATTTAGTTAAAATCGGTTCAGTAGGTGAAGAGTTAATCGAGGACAAACAACGTGACACGAAATTCTTATAGGTATACTCGTATAAAGATTTTTTTTGGTCATCACACCTATTCTCCATGAATTTTGATACCGTATGAGAAACAGCACTCAACGCAATACATGCCTATATTTGTCAACAAAATGAAATGTAAAGTGTGAACCCATCATTCCGAACAAGAGGGTTAATTACAATTATCTTGTGGTGTGTGGGTTGAAGGATCAATAAAATCAATTTATTATCGATTTCATGAGCATGCTGACTCAAAAATTAATTAAGAACATTAACCAAATTTAAAACACTGCGTGCAAAATCTAATTTAAACCTTGACATAATTTTATCGATAATGTGATGCAATTTTCGGAGTTTTCGCAATCACTAGTTGCAGTTGCCTAACAGTGATGCGCTTTGATAACTAAGTTAATCGATAAAAGCAAGAATTTAAATAATAACAATACACTTTTATTTATCATGTAAAATAAATACCTACTACGGGACTAATCGCGCACTGAAAATACGAGATAAAATGTTATTAGTCCCATAGTGATAAGTCGCGAAAATTTTAAAAATACACTTTTCTTCGAGTTTTTAATATGTACTTACTTGAATTATTGACATTTATCAAAGAAGTTTGATTCGGCCTATTTATAAATAGTCTAGTAGTGATGCGTTTTGACAGTAATTAGGAATCCTTAAAATATTAAATCGAATCCCATTACCGATTATTAATTTTTAATTATAAAATGATACCAATGCTAAAAAGCAAATATCACCTGTTGAACTAGTGACTTTCAATTCACATGTTCACTCACAATCGCCAGAAGAAGGCCAAATCGGTGCTTGTGAATGTAAAAAATATCCTTCGCAACAAATATACTTCTAGCCCAACCGGTCTAACCGTCACTATGGCTGAGTTTTCCGGTACCCAAATTAAAAACGACTTAATTGGCAAACGCCTGCGCAGATACAAAAAGTCTCCGGAAATTGCGCTGCCGTGCTGTCACGTCTATATCGTTTGAGAACTATTATAAATGGCGATACTTTTATATCTATTTCAAGTTTTATACTAAAGAATCATTTTATTGCTGCAGTCTTTTTACCCGACTGCCAAGTAAGGATATTGATTTTCGCGCGTATCTTGTATGTTTGATTGATTCCCACGAAGGTATCTTCCGAAAATAAATATAAATAAATATCTTTATTGTACACCAAAATTACAGTAATATAGGTACAACAGAAACTACACAAAAAAAAGTTGTACAAGGGCGGCCTTATCGCCTTTGGCGATTTCTACCAGGCAACCTTTGGGTGGACTGGACACGAAACATAGAAATACGGTCGGTGGTGTAAAATCCGGATGGATTTCGTTTCCATAGATTAAGTAAAAACAAAATGTCGAATTTTTGTCGCCAAATTGTAATTAATGATACTTGATGGCTATAGTAGTTATAGCTGTTACAATTATCGTATCTTTTAAAAAGCAGGATAAAAAAAACGCGCAGTAATAATTATGAGTTTTACGTTTTGAAAATTGAAAAAGCACTTCTTGGCTCTCACATTTTAAGCTTCTGACAGTTGTCTGTTCATAATAAACATGCGAACAAAGAATGTTTCGACATACGATTCAAGCGCGCCGAAGTCGGCCAGACACCACAAAAACACCGTGCGGTGAGTCAAAATGAGGTAGGCAGCTAAGCTTGGGCCCAAGGTGAAGACGTAGCCAGGTTTAATAAAGAGGCACAAATATTATGTCTGGCAAAAGCTCGCACAAAAATATAGAGTACGAATGAAATGACAAATTTACGCAGCAAAAGCAATCGAATAAGCAAGATGTGATGAAAGTTATTGAAATACAACTACATACAAATAATGTACTTTGAGACAACAAAGAAAAACCAGACAATGGAGAGAGGGGAATTAAATTTTCTAGCCAGACAGACATCTCAGTAAGAAAACGAAAGATTTAAATTAAATGATACAAATTGTTATTTTCTATTTCTAAATTCAGTAATGAGCAAGATCACGAGTAATTAGATTGTATAGACTTAAAAGCAGCTATGGAAAATTGGTCGTGCCACGGGAAAGATAAATTTCCTTTAGCAACTAGTACCTAGTAGTTGTGCCGAGCAGTTATGACCTAAGCTTGAAATAAGATATGTACATTTCTCTATGACATAATGTTTGATGTATTTTTAAGACCAGACCAAAGAAGATATAATAATACTGACCAGACTTAAAAGGGGGCAAGCGCCCCCCTCTGCCTACGCTCGCAGCGCCAAGACCTGTTCCAGACCTCCCCCCGCCGCGTGAGTCACCCAGTAATGGTTTCGCGGAATCATTTCATTTCGAAACCTGCGGGCAAGGATGTATCATGATTTCGGCTCGAAGCTCGGACCCCCTCTTGGGGCCTCGTGGGAACTCAGGGGTATCGGAGAAAGTCTCGCTTAACGGATTACGGAAAAAGGTCGTCTTTGTTCCGAGCTTTTAAGCATTTAACATTGTTGCCACATTTTGCCTTTCGAGTCGTTTCTGCGAAACTGAAATCGGCGATCTGATTTGGCTTGTTATCGAACTTTCTGTGGTTTTGTAGAATTTTGACAAAAAATTGAAATGTCAAACTGAAGTTGAGTCATTGTCTTCTTTCTTTGAGTCAGCCTTGATTAGGCACTTAGTGAATGACAAAATAACATTTTTTTTGGGTGATACACTTTTTTTGTGATTCATCTTTTCTACGACAAGTTCGCCTACCATATTTGATATATTATTAACCGTGAATTTAAATGTAGTAGAGTTTTGATGACACACACTGTGTAAAGCTTGTGGTAGATGTACCTATGTAAATTATAGGTCATCGAAGCCGTTTGATTTTCCGAGCTTTATATATCTTGACTATTCTTGACGTAGGAATTTCAAGGTTTGACGTAAATTAGTGCTTTACATGCAAGTCTACTAATACCTAGTCATCGACATAAATACATATTATTATGTGTACCGCGTGATTTTAGTTTTTACGGGGGCATTAGCATCTATGATTAACGTCACAATGTGAATTGTTTTGAAATCGCCGAAAATTTCTCGTCGGTTAGTCGTTAACTCATTACGCTATATTTTCATCACATTTGTGTTGTCAACGAGTTGTTACATTTAATCTTTATTTAAATGAAATGTGTTTTATATTATTTGGCACTGGGCCATACAAGAAGTTAGTTTTCTGGCCTAATATAATGCTCTTTCAGTTTTTCGAATATCATACCGTAATAACACTACGCATGCTTCAACGCTGTTTAAAACAATGATCTTTTTAGTTTTGACCGCGAGTGAGCTCAGCGTCTCTGTTTTTACCGACTTCCAAAAAGGATATTTATATTAGGTCGATATCTTCGCCAATTGAGAACCGATTTAAAAAAAAAACTTATTTAGATCGAAAGAGTATACTCTAGAGGTGGTCCCATTTACATTTTATATACAACAACAATGTACATGGATGTCAACATCGATCCGTGAAAACTACGGTAGACGGTGGAAGTCTAAGGCGATTTTGACAATCCTTTACTTCTTTCATCTCTCCGGATGATGATTATTAAGTCGAATTTTTTAACATATTTTGATCAATAACTTTTTTTTTTTTTCAAGTTTTTCATTTTAATTTTAATCACATCGTAGTATTTTAAGTAAAGAAATGTCAAAATGTCTGGTGAGGTCTAACTAGAGACTAGAGTATCGTTTTTGTTTACAATTTTTAGTTTGAAAGCATATTCTCTACGACTCTACGTTCACCGGAACACAAGCTGCTGGATAATGTTGCCACAATATTCCAGCGATTTTCCTCAAGCTAAGAACATAAGCTTAGCTGAACGGCCATGCAGGCCGCCTCTTACTTTTGGTGTCGCAACGCACGCATTACCGCGGGGTCAACGCTTACCAAGCGGACGAACGCACGCACCTCTGTTGAAACTATTTAATTACGTATTTAAATTATATTGCTATTGGCTGAATTATTAAAATCATAATTTATTTTTTTAGCCCCCGACGCAAAAAGGGTAAAAGGGGTATAATAAGTTTGACCGCTCTGTTTGTGTCTGTCCGTGGCACTGTAACTTTGAAACGGGTGAACCGATTTTAGATGCGGTTTTTTATTTGAAATTTTTTAGCAATTTTTCTTAGATATGTTTCATCGTAATCGGTTCAGCCGTTTCAAAGTTATCGGCAGTTTTTTTAGTTGCTGTTAATCTTATTGCATTGGTTTTTTTTAATGTTTAATTTACTTGTTAGGAAAAGTTCTCGAATGGAGAACAAGAAGGAAATGCTGCGTAGCATAGCACTCTTGCTTAGTCTGTTTACACCTCCTTTGTGGGACTGTCAAATTGATAAACGTTAACAGCTTCGGTGAATCGCTTTATTTGGGAGTCTACAGGGGAGGCCTATATCCAGCAGTGGACGACTTACGTCAAATACGATGTGGAAGTAAAATTATAGGTACCTAGCTAAAAATAAAAAAATCTGCATATTAAAACGCGATTCACATTCGCCGAGTTAATACAAAATATGTTTTATTATTAACAAATAAAAAAAATCTTTCACCGCCTAATTATTCTGAAGATAAAAATCACTTAACCACAATCTCAGAAGGCAATATTTATTTATACGAGGGTCAAACTGAAAGTTCTTAGAAAATCAAAAACTGATTACATTAGCCAGTTATTAGTTTTATTATATCTTTTCAAAATATTGTCCATTCACGTCAATACACCGCTGCATGCGATGGAACCACTGGGAAAAGCACTTTGCCCACTCGTCCTTAGGGGTCTCTTCAATGGCATCGCGATACGCAGCCACCGCTTCTTCAGCATTCATAAACCGCTTTCCTTTAAGTTTTTCTTTAATTTTTGAAAATAAATAAAAATCACAAGGCGCGAGGTCGGGGCTATACGGCGGGTGACCCAGTAATTCAACGTTTGATGTCGCCAAATAGTCGATCGTTCGCTTGGCGGTGTGCGATGAGGCGTTGTCGTGGTGAAGGAGGATCCTACTGCGAGGTCGTTTCTCTCGAACTTTTTCCAAGACAAGTGGCAAACAATTGGTAGTGTACCATTCTGCAGAAACTGTTTTTTGATCCTCTAACACAATTGTCGCGAAATGACCTATCCTTCCAAAGAACGAGGCCACCATTTTTTTCCCCGCACTTCGATCTCTCTTCACTTTAGTTGGCAACTCCTCGAAAGGAAACACCCACTGAGCAGATTGTCTTTTGGTTTCAGGATCATAACAGTAAATCCAGCTTTCGTCACCTGTTAGTATGTCGAACACAGCATTTGAGTCACCTCCGTTAAATCTTTCAATCATTTTACGGCACCAATCCACACGATGGAGTTTTTGAGCCTCAGTCAAATTATGAGGTATCCACCGGGCGCAAAGCTTCCTGACCGCTAAATGTTCGTGTAGGATTTTGTGCACTTGACTCATACCGATGCCTAAGCTTGTCCGAATCTGCTGATAGGTCACTCTTTTGTCAGTCTCTATCATACGCCGCACAACACAGATGTTATCTTCAGTCGTCGCCGTAGAAGGCCGTCCCTCACGTAAATCATCAGTGAGATTAGTGCGACCACGTTTAAACTCATTAAACCAGTTGTAAACAGTCGCACGAGATGGGGCTTCATCGTGAAAGGCCAATCGTAGTCTATCATAACTTTCTTGTTGACTTAAATGACATCGAAAGTCATAAAAAATCATTGCACGAAAATTTTCTCGTGTTAAATTCATGTTGACGTGACACAGACAATTTTCAATTTGCCGCCAAATCGTAAAACAAATGACAAATGAATGAAGTATATACTCAGTAATATTGGCAAAGAGTTCTATTTTCAAATTATAGAATTATTTTTTTATTATATTGTTTATAAGTGGCCAGTTCTAAGAACTTTCAGTTTGACCCTCGTATTAATTATCATAAAACGCATAAAAGCCGTGTATCGATATTATGTCAAGTAACGGTTATCTAGTCAAGACGAGAGTATCGACTCGATCCGGTTGCGGGAACGGTGTCACATCACTACCGCTAGGGATGCGCTCTACTACGCAAATGTGATGACATTACGACCCGTGGGACTGTTACCTTATAGGCTTATACTTACGATAGTTTATACCATAGAAGGATTTAATGTCATCGTGGATGGTTGCTAGCGGTAAGGGCAAATGGCTAGATATGGTAGCTGGGACTAGGTAGTACACAGAATCTAAACATAAGATGTCATCCATAGATTATAAATCAGCAAAATCACATGAATTACAAATAATTGGCCAAGTGCGAGTTGGACTCGCACACGAAGGGTTCTGTACCCTATGGGAACCCCCTTAGCACCATTTCAAGCGTCTACCTGTTGCCGTTATTAATATAGAGCAAAAAACGGCAAAAAAAATTACGTTTGTTTTATGGGAGCCCTCCTTAAATATTAATTTTATTATGTTTTAGTATATGTTGTTATATCGGCAACAGCAATACCTACATCGTCTGTGAAAATTTCAGCTTTCTAGCTACCTATAACGGTTCATGAGACAGACAGACAGACGGACAGCGGAGTCTTAGTAATAGGGTCCCGTTTTTACCCTTTGGGCACGGAACCCTAATAAAAATTGAGAAGTAAAACTTCTAGACCGTAGATATCTGCAGCATAGAGACACCAATAAAGATTATTATTATATGTATAGGTCGAATTAACCTTGTTGGCGGCTGTGACGTGCCTGATGTCAAAGTCAAAAAGTATTTATTCGTGGAAATTGTGGTTACATAGGTCTTATTTTATAAATGTACAGTGCCACTGTGGCATACGAAAATTGAATTGAAATCAATTCCATTTAAAGATTACAAAGGTTAAGTACCTACTAAGATATTCCAACCTATATACTTAATATATAAATATATTTTTTTTCTTTTTCGATAGACTACGATGAATTAAGTATTGGGTACTTACTTAAGAATTTACAAAGGCTAAATAAATAATATACAATTAACAAGGATAATTATACAATTTATAAAGATATATAACGCTAACAGATAATCTAAAATAATTTAAAATTTTATTATGATATAAATATAATGATGTTAGCTAAAAGCTGCGTAGGTAGGTACCAATACCTACTACCGATCCTCGCTCATCGGCTCAGTCAGGATTGGGCTATCCGCAGCTTGTAGCTAACATCACAGCCGCCGAGTTGTATGATTCGACCTATAATGTAGATAAATAGAATGTGATATACCTAGGTAGTAGAATAATAAGCTATCAAAACAATGAAGCCGGTTATTACTGAGTTATTGCCGAATACATGATCAATACGTGTGTATTTTTTTTTGTTGCAGAAGCAAAACAAGGAAATGTCAGTAGCCAAATTGTCAAACGGAGTTGACAACATAAATTAAAAACATTGGAAACCAATTCGAATTTCGAACTCGAGGCTGAAATTCGAATAAGAATCGAATAAAACCGCAGAACTGAGGACGGTTGACGATTCGATAACCAATATGCAACTTTAATACAAAGATATAAAGGACAATTTATCTCTACCTAGGTAGGATTGTACTTCATTTTGATTTTTGGGGTTAGACGACTACGCAAGTGAAGTTAAAACAAAGTTTCGCGGAGCGTCGAAACCGGTAAGCGATTATGTATTCAGTGATCTAGGATTGAAGTTAGAATGGTGTTGAGACTAAGAACAGTCGGTTTGAAGGTCCCTGATCCGCTGCAGACGCGCGCTGAGTCACGCGCTTCCGCCTGATAGCAAGGTCATCAGCCGACCGACACACACACCACGCCGCGCACGCACACACTCAAACGTGAAAGTAGTGAGAGTACGCTCGCGCACAAAACATAAAAGCTACCAGACGTCGAGCGAACAACGTATTTGCCAAAAGGAAAAAAGTTGTCTTTGTTGGCTTGGCGCCTCGGGCAAATGCTTTGGACGACCTTCGCGGTGATATAGAGATAGTATCGTAAGTACCTACGGATTAGCAGAACTTGAAAGAATATACGAGTTGAATAAATAAAACGCAATGGATGTTTTTGTTAGTGTTTTTGGTCGGTGAAACTTGTTTAGATTTGGTATAGGCCGCGCCACACAAGTTGGTGGATGTGAAGGTAGCTACAAGCTGCGCAATATCCTATCCTGACTGAAGCTCACATAAAGCTGCACGTTGATTGGCTATTGAGCAGCTTGTAGCTAACACATCCGGCCAACTTGCGTGACGCGGCCTATAACCCTGTTACTAAGTTTTTTGACGTGATAACGTCTTATAAATCGATTAACGCCATTTGTACGCACTAAAAAGTGTCACGTTCCGCCTGAGCAGAGCGTGCAAACTCGGAACAAGCGAAAGAGAAGCACGATCGGCCCAAGCGTTCGCCTTGTTTCAGTTATTGATTTAACAATGTTCTCTTATGACGTAAGCCGACTTTCCAGACGTTTTTTTTATTTTTTTATTAATATTACCAACACCATACTAGTAGCATAAAATGTCCAACAACATCGTTGGAAATGCTTGCATTCGATGTTTTTCTGCATTTTGATCTGTCTGACCACCTTGGCAGTGGACATCTTACATACCTATCTGAAAATCTGTAGCTCATATTTCGAATTACAATGAAATATCGCGAATGCAGCTGCCACCCACAGTTGGTGTGACGAAATCATTAGCAATTGAAGGTGTGTCGCTCCGTTTAAGGCAGTACAACTTTTGTAGGACTTTCAAGTTATTCATGTTAACATTGTATTAAGTACAGTTTGCCTCTACTGAGAATTAATGTGCTTATGATGAAATGTTGTTATCTCTACTAATTTTAAGTCCTCTATCTGATTTACTATCTGATTATGTTATATGAGAGCTATAAAATGACATACCTAGGTACCTACCTATAAGCCATAGTGTCGATAAATAAGCATCTATGTGTATCAGTGTTGTGCAAAATAAATATTAGAGTGGTCGTTTGTCAACCTAAAAAAAAACGTATTTTGGTGAAGTGAAGATGTATGGGAAAATATGATAATAGACCGTATTTAAAAAAAAAACGTAATTTTCACAAAAGAAAATACGACTTTTATAGTGCTGCCGAGCTGTATTGGAATTTTATCGGGTTTTGAGAAGGCCCAGAAATATCACTGATTAGTATATGAAATACATTCAAAGGTGCTGGGCTCCCCAGCAAACTACTCATACTCATTTATTTGTACAAACATGTATACCTCAATAATAAGAATAAATAATCGGCCAAGTACGAGTCGGACTCGCACTTGGCACAGAGGGTTCCGTACTGTATGGGAGTCCCCCTTAAATATTTATTTTATTTTAATTTTATTATTTATTATTGAAGGGAATATAAAACTAAATATTCTGTGAAAAGTTCAAGCATCTACCTGGTACCATCCTTATCCTTACATAGTATAAAATAAAGTCGCTATATTTGTTTGTTTGTTTGTCTGTATGCTTAAATCTTTAAAACTACGCAACGGATTTTGATGCGTTTTTTTTTTAATGGATAGAGTGATTCAAGAGGAAGGTTTATATGTATAATACACCTGTGCGAAGCCGAGGCGGGTCGTCTAGTTATTAATATAGAGCTAAAAATTCAGGTTTGTTGTATGGGAGCCCCCCTTAAATATTTATTTTATTTTGTTTTTAGTATTTGTTGTTATAGCGGCAACCGAAATACATCATCTGTGAAAATTTCAGCTGCCTAGCTCTCCTGGTTCATGAGATACAGCCCGGTGACAGACAGACAGACGGACAGACGGACATCGAAGTCTTAGTAATAGGGTCCCGATTTTCCCTTTGGGTACGGAACCCCAAAAATATGCAAGTATATGCAATACCTACTAAAAAATATAAAAATATGCAATACTAAGTTAATGGGTACATTCTATATTTTTGTTGTGGTCAAAAGTAGGCAGATGAGAGAATCTCTAGCTATAGGTCGTTTCAAACTTCTTGGCAGCTGTGAAGTCAGCTTGCTTGTGTTACAAGTTGCGCAAAAGCCAATTCTGATAGAAGCTCACTTAACAGCTGCGCAAGGATTGGTTTCCCGGAGCTTATAGGTAACTTCACAACCGCCGAGAAGGTTAATTCGACCTATACCTCAATGTCGTACTACAACATGTTTAATGTGCTAGGCTACGAAGTTTAAGACTTAGCTAGCTAAATATAGCTTGGCAATTTAAAATTGCTATTCACTAAATTGTCTAACAATCTCCATCATAACATAATCATAACGACTTCATAGCAGCGATCGAGTTCGAATTAAATATGCAACTTTTTTGTTGAGAACATAAAATTATGAGGCCCGATATCTGAGACGCACGAAACACGACGCGAGACCGTGGCCACATGATGTTATTAAAGTTTTATAGCTTTTTCGACGGACTAGTCTAAGATCGGAGATATCTCGATTTCTAATCTAGTATTTTCTTAAACGTCAGCTGCTGTTATGATCTAGCGATCCAGGCGCTTGTTAGTGTTTGGGGTTTTAACTTTTTCTGAGTTTCATATCTAGAGTTGTTTCTTGAGAATTTGAGAGCTTTAAGTGAAGAACAATTACTTCTTCTTAGGGTGCCTCTCTAACTATATGAGATTGACAGTCAACTATACCTATTTGCACAGCCTATTTGATTTTGACCGTGGCAAGACGAAGGACTTCGGCGGAACCTTTTATCAACGTTCGTTCTCAGATCTTCCGCAACCAGGAATTTCTTCCTAGTTACCAGCTTACTAACTATCTAGATAGTATGAACGGGGCGTACCATCATCAATATTATCAATGATTGAAATTTACAGGTCAGTGCGATAAGCTTGCGACAACATACTTTCTTTTCTATGATCTGTGATCATTAATCAATATTAGTGTCCAGCATGTTGTGTTGGATCACTAATGTTGTTATGCTCATTGCAAGTAAAATTTAGGGTCTATTCATTTCTTCCATTTCACCATCACCAACGTTACACCAGCTATTTATTTTATTTTTTATTTCTCATTTTTGGTATAGATTATCAATAGCAATAAATCAATAGTAGGCATATGTACATATATCAAGACTAATCAAGAGGACTGATGCCCGATGGAATCGAAAAGTTCTCGAGTGGAGAGCACATACCAGCAAGTGCAGCGTAGAACGGCTACCCAGAAGGTGGACGGATGACTTCATTAAGACCGCAGGATCGCGCTGGATGCAAGTCGCTTCCAAACGGTCTTATTGGAGATCCATAGGGGAAGCCTATGTCCAGCAGTGGACGTCCTGTGGTTGATGGATGTATGGATGGATGTGTCAAGAGGTGTTTTTAGACACAGAAAGAAACTCGATTCAGACACATGCAAATGAGTATGTAAATATAAAAAAGAAATAGAAGAACGGAACAACACAAAATCAAATGAAACAAGAAAGAGATCGCAAGGATGCAGTTATTTTCAATCTAATTTAAAAAGACTTGCAAGGCCGGCTCTCGTTCGCAAATAAGATCATGTAGACAAAACAACGATAAAACTAATGACTGCACGTAGTTATGTATGTTACACAAAAACGTATGTCGAAAAATACAACAAGGATATTTTGAGATAAATTTAGTTTGATTCATCGTCATCATCGACAGTTTAGCTGGGCCCACTGCAGGGCATAACTTAAAACATAGTTAAAACACGAATGACTATGGTATTTTGTAGATAATATTTCGGACCTTTTTGACGAAAATCTTGGAAATGTGTAGAAGAGGCTTAGTAATTAATGAAGTCAAGCATCGGATCGGAAGCAAACTAGACTAGAGGAAGTAAGTAAAATAATGAAGTAAGAAACTAGCGTAACAACAGGTATACATCTAGGCCTACTTAGTATCTCTAATACTTTGTCAGTTATCATTTTTTGGAACAAAAAATAAAATTAAGTAGCTATGGAACTATCGAACAAAACCGATCAAAGTTGTACTTACAAAGCAAAGTGGTAGCTACTTGAATGGTTTTCATTGGCACCTTATCTACCTACATACATTCTTGCACCTATAGTTATGGACATGAACAAATACGTGCCGTCAACGAAGGTCAGCTTCGTATAAAATTCGTACCACATACGAGCTCCGTTCCGCGGCCATTTTATAAAATCGCATACCAAATCGAAATTCCGTCGCATGCAAGTTCGCTTATAGACGTACCATATTTGTTACGATTGGATTGTAATTTGTTTAGTAGGACTAACGATACCAGGAGTATTATAAACAAATCTATTAATAAAATTAATCATATTATTATAAGCTATAAGATCACTTAGGTAACAAAATTAATAAAAAAAAAACAATGCAATAAGATTCCTACGGTATGCAGCTAACCAATGAGCTGATAACTTTAAAACGGCTGAACCGATTTTTATGAAGCATAGCTAAGAACACTCCCAACTAATTCACCTTTCAAACAAAAAAAGACAATGAAATCGGTTCAGTCGTTCTGGAGCCATGATTTACAAAAACACACAGAGACGTCAAACTTATAAAACACCCAATCGTTTTAGCGACAGCGGCAACGGCGACAGCGAAAAACGCCCTAGAAATTGATTTGATTTTCTATTAGATTTGACCAAACATACATATAATACATACACATTTGTACTTTTTGCATGTGTTTCCCTGCAATCAATGTTTCTACCTAGGTAGGACTCATGTGATGAGTCACGTAGAGCAACACCTAAACCGTAAAATAGGTGTTTTTTTGTAATAAAAGTAACGCCAAAGGGTTAACAATCATGTTTTATAGATGACCCATAGGTACCTAGTACTTAATTGTAAAAAAAATACGAGATTCATTGAAACTGGACAAAAATGTGAAAATTGCAATATTTGCTGCAGAACCCTCGTCGTTAGTAACAGAAACTCATATTTGGTTACCTTTTCAAATTATTAAGACAGTATTGTATTGTGTGATGTGCATGTTACATTTTGTGCAGTAGGTAACTAGGTACCCAGGCAAGTTTTTGACATATTGACGATTGTGAGGTGCCTACTTGTCCATACAAAAACAATAAGCTTTTATCTACCTCTGAATATTATCCGATCTGAGTTTTTTTTTTCATGTACATAATTAGCATTTCAATAGGTAGGTCACGTCATACGTCTTAGTTTTTACCGTTTTTTAAAATGACCTTTAAGTTATAAGCCTCTAAAAAGTTATATTTTTACGAAATACTTTATGGCTGAAAAGTATACAGAAACTTAAAATTTATCTGAAAAGAACAAGAGGTGGACGTGCAACATTTCTTACTCAAGCGATTAACACCAAAAATATAAAATTTTGTTACTAATTAAGGGGTGAAAAGAGTTTTCTCCCGGAACGTAAATTTTATCAAACACCTATGTACCGCGATTTTTCTCGGTGTTCTACAGAAAACGTGAAAAATTGGTCGATTCAGAATCATCTAATTCAATTATTATTAAAATACAGAGAATAAAGTACGTGTATTCGCCTGCATTTAACTTTCTAGTCTTTTTACTACATCACATGATAGGTACCTAATTAGCTGCTAGTTTTGCTCTATGCATAGCCAAACTAGATACAAAAACGCAAATGAACGAATCCGAAATGCAACAAGCATTAGACAAAATAAATATAAGACTTAAAATTCAATAGGTATGTACCTAATTGGTTACAATAGGTTTATTTGTATCATCACGACTTCGTTATAAATAGATATTATTGATTTCAAAAAAGGTTCTACATTTAACATGCTAATCCACCGAACGAGTTATCATCTGCGATCAGGAAGCACTTTAGCGCGCGAGCGTCCACCTTTAGTAGGGGAGGTAATGTGAAGGGCGGGGGGTGGTGTGCGCACCCTCCGCGTCACGTGACGCGCGACCTTCGTCGGCGCAGCGACCTTGAGCGGCGGCCCGCGCGCGGGTCAGAGGTGAACGCTCGCGCCACCCGCCCGCGCCCCGCGCTCAGCCTTGCCGCGGCCCCTAACTTGCAATATAACCAACTCACCTCGGCTACCGCGACTTGGCTCCAGCCATCCCGGCCGGCCCTCGGCCCCCGCCGCGAACAGGTACCACGACGCGGCACACCTTTCCCATAAACCGATGACTCCAAGTTTATTGACATCGAGTCTCACCAACTATTGCGCAAAACTAGATTTTCAACAACATGAACACATACACAGTCTTCGTTCGAATAAGAATACACTTTTTCAGTAGATTGTTACTCTATGTTCACTCAAAAACTTGTAAATTACAAGAAAAACATTGTAATCGGGCAGCCAACGCACAGTGTCCTCTCACCTCCGCAAAACAAAGCGGAATAATAAAGTTGAGTGAATGAGTGAGCGAGCGCGCGACCGCGATAGGCGAGCGAACGTACATGACATCTCGCGATATTGAATTTGATTCGGTCGTCAAAACAAAGGTGTGCGGCGCGACACCTGGCGGATTAATTCAACTGATCAAAAGCTTCAAGGAATATACAATAGATGTCACTAGCTATTTTTGTTTAGTTTAGCCCCAATAGATGGCATTGATATCAATTTAGAAACGTCACTCTGACATTTTGATTTAGGGTTGCGCTATTGTTATTCGACTAAAAACATGTTTTGATATCTAGTTTTCTCCAAGTAATTAAAGTTGACTTTAATATTTTAACCCTTTCTTCACATTTTCTTCACAGGGAGAGTAAAATTCTGAATAGTTAAACAGAAATACATTAGTTCCAGTTGAGTAGCTTCGTAATATATTTGTACAGCGCCTCTGTAGTCAAACCGCTAAACTCAGACCAGGCCTGCGCGGGTACAGGGGCGCCGGGGGAGACGACACAGGGGACTGAGACAGGCGCGGGCAGCGGGTCCCCGGCGCCCGCACATGTCTCAGTCCTCCTTTGTCGTCTCCCCCGGCGCCCCTGTACCGCGCAGGCCTGAAGGAGTCACACTAAAATATTAATGATTTTCAATTTTACTGTTCGAATTCATACCAAGGACACAAAAATAGAGTAGAGAAGTACATAGTAATAATTTTAATTACTTAGTAATAGTTTTTAATTTTTGCTATTTCTTCTAAAATGTAATGTTGTTTCTCCTCTACTACAAGGCCCTATTTTATAAAACTACAAGTTACAGGCTACAGGTAAATTACTGGTAACATTGACGGAATCCGCATCCGTGATTGGTCGAGACTGCGTCATTAATGTCAATTTGCCTGTAGAATTGTAACTTGTAGCTTTATAAAATTGGACCCAGGTCACATTTTTCTACGAATCTTGACCAAACTTTACTAAACTTGTTTGAAAATAATCGAAATAATCTAAAATTGTGATTTATTATTTTAAATCGGTCAAGACTTCAAGAGCGATTCTAAATATAGGCTTATAAAAATTCAGTTGAATAGATGCAAAAAAATACTTCAGATAACTACTGGTTTAAAACCTTAGAGTATACATAACTAAGTTATGTATACTCTAAGTTTAAAACTCTCTGTGCTCATAAAATATCAGCCTTTCGTGTAAATGCTTTATCACCATCAAATATTGTGACAGCTAAATTGTTGCTTTTTTTAAATCTTAGATTAGATGAGCTCAACATATAGGTTATTTCATTTAATTAATAAAATTATTGGTGAAACAAGCCGTCAATCACATAAAAATATTATTAATATTACTAAACCGATTTTTCATTTCATTCATTTTAGTCGATTTGAAAAACTATTAGTTCAATCAGTCGTGGCCTTGCGTGTTCACATCACTATTGTTTTGTCATGTTGCGTCAAAGTTGCGTGCGATTCCTCGAAGTTTTCATGTTTTCATTTTTAATTTATTTATTCGTGATACAAGTGTGAATTGTAAACAAACTTTAATTCCTCTTTGTGTTTAATGTGAGAAATATTTGAAAAATTGCTGCTGCTAAATTAACTGGAACTTTACATTTAAAGTTGCAAAGTTAATTTCAAAATGACTCACTAATTAGCCTTTAGCAGCCTTACATCCAAGGCTGTGTTAATAAAAGAGGTTTTTTTATTATAATGTTCTGTGTGTCCTCGTGATGGAAGAAAACGACCGCGGGTACGGCCGCGGCCCGAATAAGACCTTATTGAAGATTGTCATCCTAGGAGATGGGGGTGTTGGAAAGTCTTGCCTGATGAGCAGGTTTATTTCAAACCACTTTGACGACCACAGCTTTCACACGATCGGAGTGGAGTTTATGAATAAAACGATAGAAGTTGGCGGGAAAGAGTATACATTGCAGGTAAATTAATTTCTAACATATTGATTGAAAGTTTTCTATTGAAATTACGAGTTTTTAAACACAAAAATAAACATAACTAAGTATGTAACAAACATAACTAGTATATTTAATTCTATGAATATTAGTGCTCGATATGTTACAATGAAAAAGTTTGATTTTGTTTGTTTATTTATAATTTTGTTCCATGTAATCTCCAGAACCATTGTATTATCTATTTGAAATAATATTCGAACAATTAATTTGAAAGTTTATTTCAAAGGTTCATCCTTACTTACATCATAAATCTGAAAATGTATTTTTTTTAGTTTGTTGCCTTTTCATGCAGTAACGGAACAACAGATTGACTTAGTTATTTTCCATGGATATCTAGTTTAAAGGATTTGCCACACTGGATGCGTTCTGCTGTCTGTGGTCAAGTCAAATTGAACGCAGCTCGCATTATGAATGAATAACATTGTCGGTCTCTATATATTTTGTATAGATATATGTGCAATCACGCAGAAAGAACATTAAGATGTGCAAATCCTTAAAAGTCGGAAAGTCAGGCTACTAGATTAGGGCAAAGACATGGGTAAAAGTTAGTAGGTTATATATTGTCTCAGGCAGACCAGTTCTAGTTCATTATCGGCCATTGGTGCATTTTCAATTAATTTTAGTATTAATTAATTATTTATAATTTCATACAGTTTGTGTAGCAACGGCATATGAATCCAATTTCTAAATATTATCATAACAAGTATTGTATTATCTGTTATTTAGGCAAATTATATACATACATACCAACATTGGCATGACTTTACTCAGCCTAATCTCAGTTCACCTTCAGTTTCAAGGTGCTCTTATCTTGGATGAATAAAGTTTGTTTGAACAACTATCAATGTTGAGCATCTAAGAATAAATTCTGTTTATTGACATTTAAAGTATAATAGCCAAAGGTGCATTTGTATATCTTATTCGTATCTGCAAAGGTGTATGGGTATCTTTGTGGTTATATTATTATCCTTACTACTTCCTCACATAGTATAAAATAAAGTCGCTATTTTTGTCTGTTTGTCTGTATGCTTAAATGCTTAAAACTACGCAACGGATTTTGATGCGGTTTTTTTTTAATGGATAGAGTGATTCAAGAGGAAGGTTTATATGTATAATACACCTGTGCGAAGCCGGGGCGGGTCGTCTAGTAATATTATAAATCTGAAAGTGTGTTGGTTTGTTCCTCTTTCACACGGCAACAGAGCAATGTATTGACTTGATTTTTGGCATGGATATAGTTCAAAGGTTGGGGAGTGACATAGGCCTATCCCGAAAAAAAATAAAAGGTGCTTAAAGGATAGCACAAAAGTAAAAATTTCAGGCAGGCTAAGCCAGGGGCAAAAACTAGTATCTTCTTATTCTATTATACATATAATAGTCATGTCATAGTGTTTGTTATCAAAGTCTTCCAAAATGGCTTGACAAATTTTTATGAAATTATCAACACAAAATTTTTTTACTATTACAACTCACTTTTTAAAATAATATACAAGCTTTTGAGATCCTAGATATCATGTAGCAGCAGAGTGCTAACCAAGACAAGCAAAACGAGCCCAAACACAATGGGTCTATCTTGTTTTAGTACAGGAGTTCCCATGACCACCTTCCATCTCCATCGTCAGATCAGCTTTATGGTACCATATTATTGTATTGTCATGCAATATACATATGCATGCAAAATTTCAGCTCAATCAGAAACCGGGATGTTGGTCAAATTGAACTTGCAAGATTCCACCCAAACTCACATACATCCATTGCAAGTTAAATAAAAGCTTGTAAAATAGAGCCCAGTTAGATACTAGTTCAGCTCAGACTTTACAACAACATAAAAGAATTATCACTGGATTGTGTCAGTACACTGATGACATCATGTTGCATGTGTACAGAACCTTGTACAATAATCTATGAAGTAACCGTTAAATCTATGTAGGCGAGTCGCAAATTATCTGTTTCCTCAAACCACAATCACATTGAATCAGTATTATAAAATACAGACTAATAAATAGTGACCACTTTCATCTTTTGCTACATGTCGCGGCTTAAAAGTCTAGCGCTGAGCGAAGTGTGGAGGGGGTGGCTGTACATGAGTTTAGTATGGCAGTCAACATGCGCAGCCATCCCCTCCACAGTACCCTCAGCGCTAGACTTACGTGCCGCTACTTGTAGTCTATTTCATTTATTGATCGAGAGATAGCGAAATCTCCGTTTTAACACGGCGATTATTATGACAGAATAAGATATTAAAGTTGAAGGCATTAAGACGCGGACGCTGTCTGTAGGTATTCTGTATAGTTGTATGATCCGCGTATTCCGCGTTTGCATTTCGAATTTCAGCAGACGAGTTTTTAATGTTATCTCTGAAGTATTCAATTTTGCAAAGTAGTATACTGACTAGGAGAATGTGCGTTATTTTGGCATTTTATTTGTTGACCATTTAATTATAAAACTAGTTTTGTTTATAACAATTTATTAGTAACTAGCTGACCCGGTGAACTTCATCTCACCATCTGTCAACTGTCAATGACAACTTTTAAATGCAGGAACATTACGTATGGGAAAATTAAATTCATGTTTTTATTATATTTCTCGCAACTTTTATAAATTCTCTCAGCGTTTAAATCTTCTCTTGACTTTCACAAATATTTCAAGATCATAATAATCCAAATCGGTTCAGCCGTTCTCGAGTTTTAGCGAGACTTACAACCACTATTCATTGTTATTGTATAAGAAGATAATAATTGGCTTAATAAAAAACGGCTAAATGCGAGTCGGACTCGCGCACGAAGGGTTCCGTACCGTATGGGAGCCTCATTCCTCTTGCCGTTATTAATAGCGAGCAAAAAACTCCTAAAAATCACGTTTGTTGTATGGGAGCCCCCCATAAATATTTATTTTATTCTGTTTTTAGTATTTGTTGTTGTAGCGGCAACAGAAATACATCATCTGTGAAAATTTCAGCTATCACGGTTCATGAGATACAGCCCGGTGACAGACAGACAGACGGACATCGAAGTAATAGGGTTCCGTTAACGGGTAACCTTTGGGTACGGAACCCTAAAAATGTGAGAGAACCATTGAATTTTAATGGTACAGATACATGCCCCAGGAACATTAGTCATTTAGACAATAGTCAAGTTAATATCTCTCTACTTCTGTACAGGTATGGGACACGGCCGGCCAAGAGCGGTTCAAATCTCTGCGAACGCCATTCTACCGCGGCTCAGACATCTGCATCCTGGCTTACGCTGTCGACGACCGCAGCTCATTCAACAACGTCAAAATGTGGCTCAACGAGTTCCTGCACTACGCCGGTGTCAAGAACGGCATCGACCGATACCCGTTCATCATTGTTGGGAATAAGGTATATTATCGCATAGCACACCCCAAGCGAAACATCAGTGTTATCAATGTAGGTTAGATTACAATACTTCTTCGCTGTCGACGACCGCAGCTCATTCAACAACGTCAAAATGTGGCTCCACAAGTTCCTTTACTACGCATGGGTCAAGAATGGAATTGACCGATACCCGTTCATCATCGTTGGGAATAAGGTATATTATTGTACAACACATATTGTACCTAATATATCTGCCATACCATGTCGGTGTCGACTATCGCAGCTCATTCGTACATTTTAAGGCACGTTGCTGACAAAAGTATTCTAAAAACTACTTATAATGCACTTTGCCAGTCTTTGATAATGTACCTACTGTATCGAAGCGTGGGGCGGTGCTGCTAAAACACAATGTCAGCCATAGTAAAAGCGTAAAGAGCAATATTAAAAGTTAGTAAGTTTCTCCCCTTCAGATACCCAATCTTAAACCTTTATCGGGAAACTGGCGTGCTTACAGTCAGACAACTCTTACTATTGAGGTTTATTTTAAAACAGCACAAGTTGTGTCTACCAACCTTGAAAAGTAAAACTCTCACCAAACGTCGTACCGATAAGGCGTTCAAACTACCTAGCTCCAGAACGTTTTTCAAACACTGGTTCTTTTCCTTTCTTGGGGGTTACATCTACAGCCTCTACAGGGTCATAGGTATTAAACGCAAAACCTTTAAGAGCGGGTCTAGTATATCTAGACAAACAACTTTTGTACTACGACTTTTGAAAATTCGCAAAAAAAATCGCTTCTCCATACATTTTGCCGCGCGTTGACGAACTTTTTATATGAAAAGGCTGATTTTTTTCTTCGTTATTTTCCAAAAGTCCTAAAACAAAAATTGTTTGTCTAGATGTACTAGACCCGCCCTTAAAAGGTTTTGCGTTTAATACCTATGACCCTGTATAACATACTATCGAGAGAAGTGGAATTAATAAGGCTTAATAAATTTTCTCTGAAAAATACTGTCTCAGACATATTACAGGAACTATAATTATCAAGAAACAGAGCCTGCTTTCAGTACCAAGATAACATAACCAAACACTTCATTCAGTAATTACTTTACTCCCGAGACTACATTTTATTTTGAGGTGTTTTTACTCACATTGCTTCTACTTCATTACATCTAGACACGCGGCAGCGTGTCCAGCCAAAGTGTTCAAAGAAAACTGGCGACGCAGCGGCCGTGTGTAATATTACACGAACCATTTCGAGCTACTTTTGACCCCCTCACAACTCAAAAACTATTTAGCCTACATACATGAAATTTGGCACATTTACTAAAGTCTTTTAGTTTATCAAGAATCCAAAATTTCATAAATTTTGCTCAATTAGTTATTGATATATGTATTAACGTTTAAAAACTCGTGTTTCATTGACTGATTCACTCACTGATTCACTCACTGACTTATAGATCAAAAACCTAACCCACTTCCAGATGACCTAGAATCTTGATATTTGGCACCAAGGTAGACTATCGGGCATAAACAAAGGAAAAAATCTAAAAACTGAAAATTATTGATAATTAGTACTATTAACAAAGTAATTGTAAAATTTACCTAACCAATACTCCAATAAATGGCGGTAGCGTCGCGAGGCACTGAGATTTTCGATAGATGAACCATGCCATTTGTGATAGTAATATAATAAATACTAGATAAATTTTTCAGAGACAAGTGTACTATGATAATCATGATGTAACTAATAATTATTTCTGAACAAAAAGTTATGATATCTCATCAAAATCATAAATGTGAAATGGGAGCCAAAGTGTCGCCACCAAAAGAATTGAGATCTAACACGGGGGCCAAGTGTTCTGTAGAAAATCCTAGAGTTTAAGCTACAAGAATATACCTACAACATTTAAAAGAAATTTACTTATGTAATTCAAGCTCAAGATTTGATTTGGCTTTTTGGTGGCGACACTTTGGCTCCCATTTCACATTTATGTTTTTGATGAGATATAATCTAACAGTTTGACAAATTATAATAATTATATTAAATATATTAATTTCTTCAGTTTATTGACAAATATTTGTGTGCTGTGTACCTACTATTAAATTTAGTAATATTGTATCGTAATTATTTAAATAAGTACTAATTTATTAACACTAATATATTTAATCATTCTTGTTAAGGTAGCACATAGGTACGAGTATCTCCGAAATACTCGTACAAAGCTATGCTTAGTTTGGAGATCTCAAGCACACTGTCATCAAATATAATTTGTGTAATGAATTTCTGTGAGTCAATAAATTATTAGGTATTTTTTGTAATTATATATTAATAATTAATATTGTTATTTAGGGTACATTTTTTGAACTTGCACACAGCTCAGAGTTCATTGACCTCACATTTCTTAACCAATTATGTTTTTATATTATTATGATTATTTTTTGCAAAAAATGGCAAAACCGCCTTCTATCGTGTAAAAAAATTCGAATATTTCGCTGGAATTGTTTACATTATTGTTAATTTTTCAAAAACGGCTCAGTCGATTTCTGGAAAATTTAAAAGGGAACACATCGGGAGCATAATACCCTTTCGATCAAAAAAATTTTTTTTTCGATTCTGTTCAGAATTCGGAATTATCGATGAACATACACAAAAAAAAATACATACAGCCGAACATAGAACCTCCTTCTTTAGAAAGTCTGTTATCTTATCTTCAGCGGAAATATCTCATCGCTGATCTTTTCTTTTTGTAGTTTAATAAACTCTTACCGTTTTACCGATGAAGAGCTTTCAAAACATAGCAATGAAATTCAGGGCACATAGCTTGAGCAACAAATGTAATGTACGAAGTTCCAGCGATATCAGTAAACCAAACGTTACCGCGGGCTAACTCGATCTCAACGCCATCTATCGGTGACAGACGCAATCCTAAAGGCATTGTTTGCTGCCTTCAAAGTTATGATTATTGAAGTATTCAACCGAATTCTTAAAAAAAAGGAGGGTTTTCAACTCGTATGTTTTAGGGATCCGTAACTAAAGGGTAAAAATATTAGTAAGATCCACTGACCATCCGTCTGTCCGTCTGTCTGTCTGTCACCTCACCAGGCTGTATCTCATAAACGATGATAGCTAGAAAATTGAAATTTTCACAGATGATGTATTTCTGTTGCCGCCATAACTACAAATACTAAAAACAGATTAAAATGAATATTTAAGGGGGGCTCCCATTCAACAAACCTGAATTTTTAAACGTTTTGCGCTCTATATTAATAACGGTAACAAGTAGATGCTTCAAATATTCACAGAATATATAGTTGTATTTATTCTTTAAAAATAAATATAGTTACATTAAAATAAAATAATTATTTTTGGGATGGGGGCTCGGGCTCCTGTACAAAAAAAGAAATTTTTACTCGATATTTCGGTAACCTAGATGCTTGAAATGTAATTACAGAATATTTAGTTGTATTATTCACTTCAAAAATAAATATTAAATTTTAAATAAAATGGATTAAAGGGGATCCCATACGGTACGGAACCCTTCGTGAGTCCAACTCGCACTTGGCCGATTTTTTTTGTTCTTTATTGTTTGAAGAATGTGTTTTGTTTGTTAAGATATATTTTGATACTACAGAAAATGAATAGGAAATCTACTTATGACAGGAGCAGAAAGTCAATTACCTACGTATGATTATATTTATTGTACCTTCCCATTATATGTTAATGTACATTAATCTGCGTGTGGGCCAGCTTGACGGTTATTGCTCCATGGCGCTGCGCATCTATGTTCATCAGTGGCCAATAGTTCCTACAGTAGGTACTGTAGGACGATACGGTGCGGTGAAGAGTTCGAACAAAATGCAAATAATACAATTTTATACCAGTTTCCAGATTTACGATTTTTATTTATGAACCGACTTCCAAAAAGGGCGAGGTTCTATGTTCGTCTATATTTATTTTGTGTTTGTTAATCGATATTTTCGCCATCAAAAAATATTTTTTAGTTGGAAAGATACTCCCGAGGTGGTCCCATTTAAATTTTATCAAAAAGGCTTGCTGTGAAGAGTTCGAACAAAATGCAAATAATACAATTTTATACCAGTTTCCAGATTTACGATTTTTATTTATGAACCGACTTCCAAAAAGGGCGAGGTTCTATGTTCGTCTGTATTTATTTTGTGTTTGTTAATCGATACTTTCGCCATCAAAAAAATATTTATTAGTTGGAAAGATACTCCCGAGGTGGTCCCATTTAAATTTTATCAAAAAGGCATAGCCGTTTTTGAAAAATCAACAATAATGTAAAAATTGGACACATCAATTCAAGCGAAATATTCGAATTTTGTACACGATGGAAGTCGGTTTTGCCATAAGATGATTGTTATAAATGATTGATTATTATTACTATTTATAAAATTATCTACAAATAAGTATGATTACATAAATAGTTCAAATCACTGGTAACATAGATTCGAATTTTTTTAAATAATTCTTATAAATATTTTAAAATTTAGTGTCTGAAGAATAGATACATAATTGTATGCGCTTACGTTAGCTCGGCAATGTGGCGGGATAAGCGAGCTGCAGTAGTCCTCGACACGGGTTTTCCTAGTGGAGGCTGCTTCGCAAGGCTTTCTATTTTGCATTACTGTTAATTATATGTTTATTGCCAATATTTATCATGCATACCTACCTTATGATAACATTTCTAAGTACCCACATCTTTAAGTTTATGAATCTTTATATTGTGTATGAAAATAAGTTGAGTGTGTTATGTGTACCTATATGTGTATTGTGTATGATAAATAAATGAAATGAAATGATTTTTTTTTAGAAAAACAATTATTTATATATTTCTAGTATTAAAATTCGCTAAATGGCGTGACGCTGCCATTGTCTATGTCTACATAAAGTCATAAATACTTACTATGCGTCTCCGTGACTGTTATTATAAAACTGATTACTCTTATTTAAAATGGCCTTGTGCATTAAACTTGCTTCTCTAGACCACTGTGAGTGGTTTGTGGTACGTTTTATCATCTTCGACTATACTGTAGCTACGTACCATATCTATAGCTATAAATGACTCAACATACTGGGTTCTTTTCTGCAGGCTCAGGTTTAGTTAACTGGTTATTTCCAATACAATTGAAATAAAAATCGGCCAAGTACGAGTCGGACTCGCGCACGGAGGGTTCCGTACTGTATGGGAGCCCCCCTTAAATATTTATTTTATTTTAATTTTATTATTTATTATTGAAGTGAATATAAAACTAAATATTCTGTGAAAATTTCAAACATGTACCTGTTACCATTATTAATATAGATCGTAAAACGTCTATAAAATCAGGTTTGTTATATGGGAGCCCCCTCAAATATTTATTTTATTCAATTTTTAGTATTATTTGTATTTGTTGCTATAGCGGCAACAGAAATACATCATCTGTGAAAATTTCAGCTGCCTAGCTATCATGGTTCATGAGATACAGCCCGGTGACAGACAGACGGACATCGAAGTCTTAGTAATAGGGTCCCGCTTTTCCCTTTGAGTACGGAACCCTAAAAAAACGTAGCTATTGAAGTGCTGATTACATGAAAAAATAATCAATCAAATCGGATAATATTTGGAGGCTGGCACTTCACAATTGCCTTAATTACTGTGAACTTACTCGTAATTTATTTATTATTATGATTTATTTACGCCCAGTTTGCTTAAAATATGTGAAAAATTCAAATGTTTCAAGGCTTGAATGCAAAGTTTTGTTTGCAGTTTTATTAACAAGAATCGTCGATTATGTGAAAACAAATTGATATAATGAAATCAAACAATGGTGTAGATTAGATACCCACTGACGTTTCTGAGGAGTCACGACCTAGTAGTTTGGGGTTAGGGTTCCGGGACATCTCATGTCTCGAATTCCAGGGACTTTTCGTAATTTTAGTTGTTTCGAGTTCCGGGGTTTTCGGGTCGAGCGAGACTCGAGACTACGACTACTAGACTGCTTTGAATTTTGTATGGAACAGCTCGAAAATAAGCGAAGTCTCGCGGGAATTCCCGGGGCAGTGGCTGTCTTGTGTCCCGGTACTTTGAAATTGTGGGAAATCCCCAAACCCTAGACTAGTTCTACCTTGATTAGGCCCGCGCTGGATGTAAGCCGCTTCCAACTGGTCGTATAGGCGATCTATACCAACAGACGTCTTATCGTCCACCTTATAGGTGGATGGTGAAAGTTACTACTGGTTATTTACTATTGTTTTCTTTCCAGTCAGACGTATCGTCGAAGGACCGGGAGGTGTCACACGACCAACTGAAGCAGTGGTGCGATGACAACAAGATCGCCACTTACATAGAGACCTCGGCCAAGAACGACAATAACGTCGTCGAAGCTTTCTCTATGGCCGTACAGAGGTAAGTCATCTAGTAACTTTTGTAGTGCTTGTTAAATAGGGGATTGTCTGTTTATAACTTCGTGAAAATATCTACAGAGCCACAGTCCCTAAGTGAAAGCAGTAAAAAAATGTCCGAGCGTCGTCATACATACCGACTTAGATATTTACATTAAATAATTCACAATGCCCCGTTTTCTTGAATCTCTGAAGTTAATTAATACTTGTAACCGAGCACTTTAGCATCTCGCGGCGTTGTAGTCGGCTAGCAATCGTCTTACGACTAATGAAAAATCTTGCGCACTAGCCCACTACGTAGCTTGGGCAGGGTTTTGGCACGGACACTTTTTTTGCACGATTGTGACTATAGATACATATTTGCTCGAAGGTTTATAAGAAAATAATACCTTGTTTTATAAATAGTTTTAGCACAATAAATGAAGCACAGCGGCCATTTTAAGTGTAGAATATTAAAAAAAAAATCCTCATCTAACACGCTCATAGCGAAGGTAGTTGACTAAGTGTTTGTTAGCGATATTCGAAGTTAAGCAACGTTCAGCACGGTCAGTCTTCGGATGGGTGACCGTGGGTGGCATTTACAATAGAGCTATGGCCATGGAGCAAGTCATGGCTTGGATGGCACATTTAACACGTTAAATGGTAGGTCTCCTTTGATTTAACCGTTTAGCTACGTCAGAGGCCTTCAAGCGGCTTTAAAACTGACACCAGGGCTAGCCACTAGGCCTATGCGGACTTGCTTGCTTTATTTTGAGCTTCATTAAGTCATCATTATGAACAACGTTTACTATGGGAGCAATCCCAAAATCATGAAAAAAGCTGTTTTTGTATTTTTTTATTTCATATAGGTTTGCGTTTGACTACATACTCCCTGATGTTAAGCAGATATGCGGTCTAGGGTGTAAGCACGTCTACTCTGATTATCTATATTCACTCGAGATTTGAAGACACCTATGTTGTACTTTAGAGGAAAATCTGACTCAGGCCAAAGCATTCCACATTCTGGCTGTTCGTTTGAAGAATGTGTGTAATGATTTTTTTTTTGTATGGAAAATCCGATCTTTTTTTTGCGATTTTGGGATTGGTACCATAGTTAAACTTCTTCATAATGATGAATATACCCGTGCACTTTTCAAAGTGGCTCTCTGTTTGTTGATAATATATCGATTTGCCGTATAAAAGTAAAATTATTTGTCACTCTTTGCCGTATCACTTTCCTTTCTAAAGTAAAATTTGTCGCTCTACCAGGTCGTAGAACTTTAATAATCGAAATCGATTACTTTAACCTTTAACTTGTCAAATGACTATAATTCTAGGTCTGGCTACATATTACTCAGTCGTTGACTCGGATATTTCTTCGATAGCACGTGGTATTAGTTTCCGCATGATGGATACAGGACAAAGAAATCGATTTTCAACAATAATACTAGGACAGAAGTGAGTTAGATTAGGCCTAGTGACTAGCCCTGATGTCAGAGTTTTCAAGGAACTCTGAAGGCCTCTTTGGCCTATTTGGCGTGTCATCCGAGGCGCGGTAGCGCTCCAGGGCTCTATTATCGAACCGACAGCCCGTAAGGACGTATGCGTACATGTCAACGAGCATCAGCTGGAGCGAACATTGAAAATCTATATTAGTGCAACGGGATAGCATGCGACGATGAAATTCATGTTCTAACGTTCCAATTCAAGTCCAGTACACTAGTATTTCGTTCATATAGTCACCCATCCAACAAAACTAAGAAAAACAAGAATTGTTAATGGCTTTTTTTGTGTTTTCGTTTGTTATGAATAGGCTCTGAACGCGGTAAATAAAATATCGGCCAAGTGCGAGTCGGACTCGCGCACGAAGGGTTCCGTACCGTATGATTCATCTTGCCGTTATTAATATAGGGAGCAAAAAAACTCCTGAAAATCACGTTTGTTGTATGGGAGCCCCCTTAAATATTTTTAGTATTTGTTGTTAGGCAACAGAAACACACCATCTGTGAAAATTTCAGCTGCCTAGCTATCACGGCTCATGAGATACAGCCCGGTGACAGACAGACAGACGGACATCGAAGTCTTAGTAATAGGGTCCCGTTTTTACCCTTTGGGTACGGAACCCTAAAAAATCAACTGCTCCATACATTTTGTTGAAAGTCAATGAACCTTTTTGGAACATTTTTGACACGGTTCCGCAATCGGTCCATGTAAAAGTTCTTCATAATGACGAGCGGCATATAGGCAAAGAATATATAATAATACTACGATATAGGTACATTTCGAGTACCTGAACATTGCAAGTCAACATCCTGTGCAAACTTAGGTACATTATTCGTGAGTGGGCTATACATGGTTACTTGAAAAACACCAAGCATCTCGCAGGACTAGATAACTATTACTATATTATTAACAATGATTGTTCTACGATGATATAAATCAATACAATAAAAACAAATATTTATGAAGTTTTTATTGTACCGTCGCGTCGTAACATTTGTAGGTCTATGTTTACCCGTGCCACCGCCCGACCCGAACCCCGCAAGTCGCATGCGATGCGCATAGAGTTAAAAATATTCAGACGGTAATTAAATTAATATTAATTTTCGCATAAAAGCAAATTCTAGCAAATTATTAAAAGTCGTAGAACAAGTCGTAGTTGTTGTTCATGATGTTAGCTATCTATAATTCTATAGACTTGCGTGCGAGGTTGCCGGTGTTTTGCAAGTGACCCTGTAGAAGCGATTATTCGGGCGAAACCGGGACTGGCGGCTAGTTTATTTATAACTTCGTGTGATATATTACACACGATTATTCTTCTTCTTCCTAGCGTCTGTCCCAGCTTATGCCAGGGTCCGCTTTCCTGCTATGTTTCCTCCACTTCGCACGATCTTTAGCATCTGACATGGCCAGTTGATTGACACTCATGTCATCTTTAACGACATCCAGCCATCGCCGCTTAGGTCGGCCACGGGGTGTCGACCCAGGAAGCACGAGATCCATAATTTGTCGGCCCGCGTTCTCCGCCGTTTTGCGAAGTACATGGCCCATCCACTTCAAACGACTTTCCTGAAGCTTATCCGCAACGTCCCGAACTCCGAGGCAGCCGCGTACGTGCATGTTGCGGCTTACACACGATTATAATTATACACCTATATTGGACACACGACTAAACAATTGATCATTTCCTACAATAGTATTCGGTATACTAGGAAGTAATAGATCGATACATTTAAGTTATACAGCGAATCGAACAGCGACCTTCATGGTGAAACTGCGGGCACTGGTTTTTTAACCGACTTCAAAAAAAGAAGTTCTCAATTCGACTGTTTTTTTTTGTGTACGCGATTACTCCGCTAACTATGAAACTATTTTGATGATTCTTTTTAGGGTTCCGTACCTAAAGGGTAAAAACGGGACCCTATTACTAAGACTCCGCTGTCCGTCTGTCTGTCTGTCCGTCTCCAGGCTGTATCTCATGAACCGTTATAGCTAGAAAGCTGAAAGAAGGTTGTCGGAAGCTCATACATACGAATACCTGTAGTATACGAATACACTCAGTTTCTCCCAAGGTCATTTATAAAAATGTTATGTTCACCAGAGTAATTTATGACGCTTCTAAAACTGTTCTGATATGTACAAGTTCGTATAAAATGAAGATAAAATAAGAAAAACCGAAAACAATTTTCAAGCTATATGTTGAATACTTATATATATAATTATAGGCCAAAGATTAAGGATTGCCAGGTTTGTTATGTATAGAGTGCTAAAATGGTGCTAGATATTTAAAAACTTGAAGTCATATATTTTTAGTTCATATTGCCTCAATGATATTTATATTGATATTTTAATCAGTGTATCTCATTTTGTTAAAAAAAAGTTGTAATATCGGATTACGTTTTGGAGTTCATCGATTTATAAGACGTTATCACGTCAAAAAAGCTCAATGCTTAGGACCGCTACAAAAAGAAAATGAAAACATGAATGATAATGATTTTCGGTATTCATCCATTTCATTAGCAAAAGTACAAGAACCGCAACTGTAAGTTAAGCAGCTATTCGAACCTCGGCTGAGGATGCCTCGGGAGTCATTCCGAGGCAGTTGTCTAAATCGGTTAACAACACTCGCAGCCGAGATTCGGTATTCCGTGCTGTCGCAGCCGCGTTCGGAATCTTTTTTGCAAAAATTCATAATACTACATGGATAACCACTTGTGCAGCCGCAGCCGGTTTCGTGCAACTGCTGCAAGTGCTGCTTGCAGCTGTAGCCTGGAGCCGAGGTTCGAATAACACCTTTAAGGATTATTACGAGTAATATTAAAATGACCACGAATTTTTCGGATGACTTCAACTGCAGCTTTTTGTTAGTAGTAAAGTGAGTGAAATAAAAAAATATGAGTAAGTATTCTTTCTTTTTGATAATCTTTTAGTAGGCAAAAATTTATGTTTCTATAAAATATTATGTATGACGACACCTCAGTTCGTAAATGTCACGAGTTAAAACGAGTTAATGCAGGATTATGTGTCATACTCAAGTGCTGGGGCTGCAGGGGAAGAGGAGTGTCGGTTTCGCGATGGCCGCTCTCCCTATCCTCTGCAGCCGTAGTGGCAGGCACGGGGCCACTTTAATTGACCCGTTGCATCGGGACCAGCGGGACAATTCTGTTAGCCGATCTCTTTACTGAAGTGATACGTTCTTGAACCTATACCTTGATACCTTCTTCTTTCTGACAGTTCCGACCGCTCAAAACTGTCAGAAAAACGAGACAAGTTCAAGAACGTTTCACCTTAGTAACGAGATCGGTTGACAGAATAGCCCAACAGGGCTGTCGGATAGGGGTGCCGTCCGACACCCAGTGCTGGTTGGTCCCAGGTGGTGGATGACGATGTGTCTGGTGTTCGACACATCGTCATTCTGGCGGAAGCGCAAGCTCCAGGGTAGGGCCCAAGTTGGGCCAGCGCTGTCGGGTGCCGCGAAGACGCGCTCGCAGCCCCGACACCAGGCGCAGTGGTGGAACACCCAGGGGTTATGGTGGGTATGCCGTCCAGTCGGCGGGACTCCCACATAACCACCTGTCTGCCCACGAGACGTGGTAGCATACATAAAGGATTTCCCATGATAAAAAAAAAGGATAATGTGCCAACAGTTAAAAAGAAAATAATTACATTAACACCTCCAGAAAATCGCTTAATCGGAATATCGAAAACGAAGTCTGGTAATACTGAAAACATCATGTGCTTGACTGACTTTGACTTTTCCTTTCTTTGACAGCAACATTAATTGAAGTTTTGACTGACAGCTGAGATTAAGAACTTTTTTATTTATTTTAGTAACAGACTCGGTGTTATATTATAATGCCATCTTATCTGTTATCGGTTCAATCTTCTGATGTCATTCATTAATATTCATTGTTATATTTGTTAAATGTTAAAGTTGATACGCAAAAGCCGTTAAATGGGACGATTATTTCTGTGATGCCATTATCGAACTAGAAGCGTAGCTGTACTCCAAACGTTGTCCTTATTGACATTATGAACAAGTAAAACTGGCAAATACATAAAAATGCGACGCCATAGTTCCTTTTTTGTCGCCCAAAAAAATTTAACCTTTTTTTTTATTCTAGCCTGGATACTACACGTAAAATATTCGTTCACACAAGCTTTGGTAAGGGGATTTAGAGAGTAAAAACAATAAAAAATCATTGTAATTTTTCTGGTGGTTTAATATTAATTTTAAGTAGTGATATGAAAACAGCAAAAAATTACAATTTTTTTGAAGCATATACAATTTTTATAAATGATGTTTTGTTAAAAAGTTGCAAAAAATATATATATATTTAGACAGGTTCAGTTGCTGCATCCTTCTTTTCACAGATGATGTATTTCTGTTGCCGCTATAACAACAAATACTAATAATCGGCCAAGTACGAGTCGGACTCGCGCACGGAGGGTTACGTACTGTATGGGAATATTTATTTTATGATTTAATAAACATACAGTACCTACGGAATTAAATAAACAAAATTAAATATTTACTAACCCCCTTAAATATTTATTTTATTTTAATTTTATTATTTTAGTGAATATAAAACTAAATATTCTGTGAAAATTTCAAGCATGTACCGGTTACCATTACATATTAATTTAGATCGAAAAACGTCTAAAAAATCAGGTTTGTTGTATGGGAGGCCCCCTTAAACATGTATTTTATTCTCTTTTTAGTATTTGATGTTATAGCGGCAACAGAAATACATCATCTGTGAAAATTTCAACTGCCTAGCTATCATGGTTCATGAGATACAGCCCGGTGACAGACAGACGGACAGACGACGGACATCGAAGTCTTAGTAAATAGGGTCCCGTTTTGTCCCTTTGGGTACGGAACCCTAAAAATTGTGTTAAGTTAACAAAGGGCACAGCACCCTGGAGTCCGTTACTAAATTTTCAATAAAAAATAAAATAAAAAACCGTAATAACCTTATACCTTGATAACATTTTAGAAGTATTCGCTTTTTGACCCAATGATGAAAAAAGTGTCGTGTTATATATTTTCCTACGGGGCATCACAGCATATTAAGTCATCCATCCAAAGAATCCGCGTTTTAAAAATTTGTAAATTTATTATTACTGTTATTTGTATAATAACTCTGTTTTCTGGCATTATTTACTAAATAAGTAAATAAGTTCGTATAGGCCGGGTGGCTAGCCCAGGACTTATAGGTACATACATAGTGCATCTCTCACTTCAACTTGCTATCCAGCTGTAGTACCTTAAGCCCTGTGCTTTTCCATTTAAAATACAGACATTATATGAGGAAAATCGTTCTGATATTGGTAAGCCACTAAATGCAGCTCCCATTTTAATTGGTGGTTCCCCGTAAAATTAACGTCTGCATATGGCATGATTCAAACTGAGAACACAGTTTATAATTAGAATTACTTTTTAAACCTCTGAAACCAAACTCGTTCGTATACGAGGCGATATTACAATACGTCGACGTATGAGACGTTATAATAAAATATCAAATAACGAACTTCTAGATAATAAGATAGAGTCCAATGCACACAATGATTTGAGAAAATAAAACAACGGGCTGTATTCCGGGAGTGCCGGCAGAACAAAACAAACAAACAATAACACTTTATTAGACAACCACATAAAGAATAAATTACAGGGACAAAAACAATACAATTTAGGTTTCTAACTGGCGGCCTTATCGCTTTAAGCGATTTCTTCCAGGCAACCAAGTACGGATAGAAAATATAAGTTTACAAAAAACGTGGCCTTAACAGAAAGAAGAAATTAACTCATAAACAAACACTTAACAAAAATAATACCTAAATCTACTTAACACACATACCAATAAATGATACATACATAAATAACATATAAACTACATATTACCTAACTAAAATAAAATAATAAACCTACATCCATTATTACATATTATTGTACTTAAATAAATATATATATAATGCATAAATATATATTATTTCATTATTATACAGCTAAGATGACAGATAATGCGATTTAATTTGATTCTTAAAAATATTCAGCGATGGGGCACGTCTAATTTCCACTGGCAACTCATTCCACAGTCTAACAGCTTCAACTGTAAAAGATGAACCATAGAAAGTGGTTCTGTGTTGTGGAAAAGTAAGTTTTAGATTCTCTGACGATTTCAAAAAGCGGGATAAAAGAGAACGACGGAAAATGAAACGTTCTTGAAGGTAGGGAGGAGAAGAGGGATTAAAGAGAGTGTTGTAAAGAAGAGAAAGGATATGAACATCCCGGCGACGGCGAATGGGGAGCCACTTGAGCTTAGCACGAAAACTTGAAACGTGGTCATATTTACGCAGACCAAATATGAACCTGATGCAAAAGTTTTGAAGTCGCTCAAGTTTATTTAGCAAGTCTTGAGTAAGATCCAGATAGCAGACGTCAGCGTAGTCTAGGATTGGGAGCAGAAGGGATTGTGCGAGCGCAATTTTCGTGGTAATAGGAAGAAAATTACGGAGCCTGCGTAGAGATCCCCCGGATGCAAACATCTTACGACTCGTTTCCGCAATCTGCGGACCCCAAGAAAGACATTGATCAAATGTAATTCCTAGGTTTTTAACAGTGTCACTAAAAGGTATAGTAACACCGTCAAAAACTATTCGGGGAAGAGAGTCCCAGTCAACTTGGGCAATATTACGAGGGCTACCTATTACGATGACTTGAGTTTTTGCCGGGTTCACCTTTAGACCAAACGATTTACTCCATTCTGATATACGACTCAAGTCATCATTTATAGCTTCCACAGCTTCTGAAAGCCATCCTAGTGGAGCTTGGCAATATAACTGCAGATCGTCTGCGTACAGGTGGTAGGATGATGAAAGATTGTGAGAAATAGAGTTTATAAAAATAGCAAAGAGAAGAGGAGATAAGACACCACCCTGTGGGACTCCGGCTGACGTATCACACCAAGAGGAGTAAGATTCCTCCAAGCGGACCCTTTGCCGTTGACCAAACAGGTAACTCTGAAGCCAGTCAACTGCCGTTGGAGATATGTTAGAAGAGCGAAGTATAGCGAGAAGGATGTCAAGATCAACAGAATTGAAAGCATTGCTGAAGTCCAGGAGCGCCAACACGGTTAAATCTCCATTCTCCATCCCAAGACGAATGTCGTCAGTGATTTTTACAAGTGCAGTAACCGTGCTGTGTCCCGGCCGAAAGCCAGATTGAAAGGGATTAAGGAGATTATTGCGAGTAAGGAAATGGTTGAATTGATTATGGACAAGACGTTCGAGGACTTTGGATAGGAATGGAAGAATAGATATAGGACGATATTCAGAAAAATTGACAGGATTGGCTTTCTTCGGCAATGGGATAATTTGGGCTTCTTTCCAAAGGGTAGGGAAGGCGCCATTGGATACGGAAAAATTGAAGATATGGGATAGAACTGGAAGTAGGTAATCTAGGATGGGAATAATCATATTACGACTTATCAGATCGAGTCCAACAGCATTTGAGGAAATAGAGAGAATGCTCTTTCTAACATCACAATCAGAAAATTGACAGAACTCAAAAGGAGGAAAATCAGGAGCGGCAATGTTTGAAAGATTATTTAACGTTCCAGCTTTGGCAGCAGCATCCATGATTGGAGACGCAGAAAAATGCTGATTTAGCGCATTGATGTCTAAGTTATGAGGGATAGTTTCTTGACGAGACTTGCCAACTCCTAAAGACCTGAGAAATTTCCAGACCTTTGCTGGATCTTTATCTTGTACGGATTTGAAAATGTGGCATCTTTGAGCATCCCTACACACCCTGTTACAACGATTTCGCAGCTCAGTATACAGCGCCTTATTCACATCGTTGGGATGCATCTTAAATTTAGTTTTGGCTACCCCTTTTTTATGCATCAAAGTTTTGATTTCCTCCGTAAGCCAAGGTGCAGGCAAGTGCTTTATTTTTATGGTCCGAAACGGAGCATGAACATCATACAGCTGAGTCAAAAGAGAGTTAAAGGCCGAGACTTTGTCATCTATTGTGCTTGCTGATGTTACCGGAGACCAATCAATGTTTTTAGCATCATTTTTAAGATTTTCAGGAACTATACCACTAAAATTGCGTTGCACTATGGTTGGCGGTTTAATTTTTGGAGGACGTACTCTATACGATAGAAAAACAAGGTCGTGATAGGAAAAATCCGCTGGAAGTTGCCCATGTTTTGCAACGTGTTGAGGAGAAGAGACCATTATGAGATCAAGAAGAGACGGGACAGAGTTAGGAAAATGGTGGGTGGCACTTAGAGGCAGAATATTCATGTTGCATGATGTAATCAGATTTTGCAATTTTTTTGCACGATGATCACACTTCAAAAGACATGTATTAAAGTCACCCATAATAATCGTATGATTGTAGGAAGGAATAAGACTTTCAAGAATGTTTTCGAAAGAAGAAAAGTAGTTATTATGGGAAGAATTGCTGTAATAAACGCCAAGGAGAATTTTAGAGTGGAAAAGAAGAATTTCTATAAAAAGATGCTCACCGATATGATCTGGAGGCGGCTGGGGAGATGTGCTGATTACTGTAAAAGGGATATGGTCACGAAGATAAATAGCAACACCCCCTCCAACTCGCCCAACCCGATCATTCCGAATGAGATTGAAACCAGGTAAAGTAAAGGAGACGGATGGAAGAGAAGCTTGAAGCCAGGTTTCAGAAATCAAAATGCCATGAATATTGTTACTATCAAGAGACGCCTGCATATCGGAAATATGGCCGGGGATGCTTTGAACGTTGATGTGAATAAGGTTAAGGTTTTGGGATACATCAGAGAATTGAGATTCAATAGACTGTGATAGTGTCGGGATACTACTAAAACTATCATTTAAAGAGTGCTGATCGGACGAGGATAACGATAAAAAGTCATCATTGTCATCACAACTATGATCAAAAATATTAATCATTAATAATGAAGAATAAATAAACTATGTGTATAATATTAAAAAAAAAAAAATTACAAATTTATATATATGAATATATAAAATATACAAAAAAAGAAAAAAACTTTACAATTACTTTACAACACCTGCCGGTGTAGCTTCAAATCTTTTTGCATTGATCGAATAATAAATTAACATAAAAACTTAATAAAATTTC
Source organism: Hypomecis atomaria (assembly GCA_964007245.1). Taxonomy (NCBI): domain Eukaryota; kingdom Metazoa; phylum Arthropoda; class Insecta; order Lepidoptera; family Geometridae; genus Hypomecis; species Hypomecis atomaria. The sequence goes on from OZ023282.1 coordinate 4,727,138, forward strand.
ACTTTTACCAGGTAAGTACATAACTGTTTATAATTTAACCATAACTACAAAACAACGAATTTTTAATATCAACCAAGAAACTAGATTGTAAAAACAAAACAAAAAAGTACATTATGCAGTTTATAAAAATGAACTTTTCGTTGGCAAATACATGAACTATGCAACGCCAAGCATAATACGACAAAAAACCTGTGCAAAAATCAATATACGTACAATCTTGACGTACGTCAGTGTCAAAAAGACGTGTCTAACAGAGCTGCCCTATCAATACATTTGTACTAAAACGTAGCACGATTATGCATTTTTATGCACAATGAATTGATGAATATTATTTATCAGATTTTTAAATTCCTTATGTAAGCTAAAAAAAAAAAAAAAAACAATTTAAAACTGCAAACTTAACTGAATACAAAAAGAATACATGATTTTTACTGTTTATAACGAAAAAACAAGACCGCACTAGCGGTAATTTCAGCTAAGAAGAACTAGCAACACTGACACTCTTAGAAGAAAAATTTATCTGACTTAGGAAATTTTACAACTTTTAACAAAAATAGTTGACGAATGCACGTTAATGAAGATTATTTAATTACTACCTACCCGTGGAAAAAATCAGCACACACAAAGAAAGAAAGATAAATGTACCTTGTCGAAGTGAAAAAACGAGAAAGTTATAGCAAACGAAAACCGGCAATAACGACACAGCTGATCTACTTGTTGATCTTGGGTTTTATTACACGCTTGGATCGCTCGTTCATTGAAGGCACCTTGACTGCGGGTGCACTGCCCTGAGGTCCTGCGGCCGCTGCCTCCGAAAGTCCATCAATCTTCTTCAGATCGACGAGACAGTTTACGCGGTGCCGCACCCCATCTGCACTCACAACATAGACGGAGCCATCGCGGGTCCAACACTTCGCTAAGCCAAACCTTTGCCGTGCTGCCATAAACGTATCATGACGTGTTTTGGTTAGGAACTCAGAAATCGTAACACCAGAGCCCTTCAGATTAGTCTTTTGTGACCATATTTTAGTTCTGACTTGCAAGTCTCTAACTTTGAAGAGGATAGGCCTGGGACGATCCGATGATGATGACTTGCCCATTCTATGGCAACGACTTATGTCCTTGGTCTGAAAGCCATTCACCTTCAGGGACTGCGAGACCACCTTGACAACCACTGCTACTGTGTCTTCATTTTTATCTTCTGGGACTCCATGAAGCAGCAATATTTTACGCCTGGTGTGCATCTCTAAGTTGTCATTCTGCCTTGCTAACAGCTCAACCTGTGATTGGAGTGTCCGGAGTGATTGGAGTGTAAAGGCTTTGAACATGACAAAATCTGCATCAAGATTATCCTGTGTTGGTGACGGAGGAGCTGACAACTTCTTCTGCCTGTTTTCAAAATCTGCCAATTTTGTGTTAAACAACAGGTTCAACTGTGAAATGGATTCTTTTATTTCCTCCATCTTGTGCACTATGAAGGCAACTAATAAAATGCAACTAAAGTAGTGATCACTGTGTTTTTTTGGATGGAAATCACTTTCCGGCAGGTATTGTCACTTGTTCAGTAATTCAACACATAAATATTTATAAAAAGTGTTATAAAAATATTTTAAATGAATATAAAACACTTAGGCAAATTTAAGTGATGTTTACTGAAGTACCCTCGGCCGAGGAAAAAAAAAGAAGTGAAAGCTTGAACTATAAAGTACCTACTATCATTCATGTGTTAAAATACATCACACATGCACACTCGCGCAAGAGCGCCCTGCGGGCTTAGCATAAGGACCATAAAATAACTCTATCGACGTGTCAGAGCGTGACAGTTATGATGAAGTATATATCTGTCACCTTTGCACACGTCGGTAAACTCTTGTCGTGGTCTTGTATGCTAAGACTGCTGGCAGGCTTACATTTTCGTCGCGCGGTAGAAAGAGAGGGGAATATTACTTCCTCTCCTACGCCGCGCCGGCGGTCTACTCTCCCTCCGTCTTACGAATGTTCGATCAGGTCGCGTGTCCTGACGCGAGTTTAACGTTTTTTACCGATCCCAAAAAGTGCACAACGCTGCTAAAGATCACTTCAAAAATCTTAGAAGCAGATTGGACGAGATTGTAAAACTGAAACTACTTACAATCTACAAATTATTTCCTAACAATTACATTCTGGACTAGCTTTTACCCGCAGCTTCGCCCGCATGATGTTTTGATTTTTGTGCTATCCCATGGGAACCCTTTATTTATCCGGGATAAAAAGTGTACTATGACAATTTCCGTCTTTCAAACCCGAGGCTCTACCTTACCACCCTTAATAAAGGAGGTGGAAAATTGAAAACGATATTTGACGTGTTCGATTCGACAGTTGTTTTTTTTTGAAATTTCTTGAAGCGCACTCAGAACATAGAATAGCTTGCAGATAGCAGATTTTTTCCTACTTAACACTTATCGTTATATTATGGAAAATTTACGTAATATCATTATAATTTATAGCCTATGTGTTATTCTGATATGTAAGCTATATTACTGCAAAGTTTCATCTCAATCCGTTCAGGAGTTTTTGCCTGAAAGAGTAACAAACATCCATCCATTCATCCTTACAAACTTTCACGTTTATAATTTTAGTATGATGATGTCTTTAAAGCAAGAGAGTAGGAATCTTCTAGGTCTAAAATCTACATACTCCAGCATCGGCTATAACTTCGCTTTTAATGAGGCGAGTTGGTGGCCAAATTTAGCCTATTATGAGTAAAAAAAATAAACGCTCAATCTCTTCGCGATCAAAAAGTATCAAACTAATCTTTGATACTTTTACTTATGTTATGACCATTGAACAAAGAAGAAACCAGAAGGACTCTCTAGATGTATTTGAATGAAATGCGTTGTCCAAAATTGATATCAACTTCATCCTTCACTCCGCTTTGAAAGACAAAGTGCTCCAAAACTACTCTACAATGAATGTAGTTTTTGAAACTTCGCTTTTTTAGCGTCTAAGTCCTGATTTTTTGTGTTTCGAACACAAAGCTTATTATATAAAATGTAAATCAGGTGACATGGCATCAGCTCATACTTTACATAAACACCTATAATCCACCTTCACCTACAACCAATCCAATGGGGGATATGGTTTCAGGGACCCACTTATACCTACTTATACATATACTACCTAGTAGCTCATGTAGCTCGTACTTTGATTAGCTTCATGTACGAACGGTTTCGCTTCTGTTATTACCCTGGCGCTACGGCCGGACGTAACGATCATTAACGAGGTCAAATCTTTTATGTCCAGTCATTTGGGCGCGTGGGCGTTGAGGAAAATTATATTTGCATGTTTTATGGGTGCCGAGACACTTCTCTATACGAGTACCTAGCTTCTTTATCGATAGCTTTTGTTTGCTCTGAGATAAGATCGAAATGACGGTAATATCTACGGGCCTGTGTTAGATCTGTATCGAATGTCGGCCTTTACTCGTATCTACCTTGTTTTTGCTTTAATTAAGTTTACATAGGTACTTTCTTTGAATTCATTACCTACACTGTCGATTTTAGTTCGATACGTACGAAGCGATTTTACTCAACATTTCTGATTCGTACCGCCAGGGAATTGAACAGTCTTCCTGCTTTCCTGTTTCCTAAGAGATATAATCTAAAGCTTTTCAAGATCAGAGTGAATAGGTATCTTCTAGGTCTGCGTGCTTCATCTTCGACCACAACGTCGCTTACCATCAGGCGAGTTGGGGGTCAAGCGCGGACTTAATCGCGATAAAAAAAAAAGAATTAATCCCTCTCAACACACTCAATTTCTTGCTACGATTCGGTTCGGATTTCACTTTAGGTGATCGTACCATAACCTTTTTTGATGGCTGAATCGGCGTTAATTCAATTTTAGGGTAGCCCTATACTGTACTGAAGTGTACTGTATCAGCCTTTTTTATCATCCACTGCAGGGCGTAGGCCTACACACGAAGGGTGATTTGGCCATATCCACCACGCTGGCCCAGTGCGGGTTGTTGGTGGAATCACATACGCCATCGAACATTCTTCCACTAACATATTCAGGTTGCCTCACGATGTTTTCCTTCACCGAAAAGCCAGTGGTGTGAAATTCCGTACACAAATTCCAAATAACTCATTGGTACGGGGCCGGCATTTGAACCCACGACCTCACGATTGTAAGGCGGGTGTCACTACCTCTAGACCACCACGGCTTCTATTCACAGGTTGCCATATGTCGCCCTCAAAATAGCCGTATTTCAGGGGAAAATTTGATAAAATGGCAGGATTTTTCATACAAAATATTTGTATAAAAAAACGGCTTTCAAAGAGCAATCGTAAACCGAATTTGGGGTTCCTAAAAAGTCTGAAACCCGCATGAGAAACATCTATAGCATACATATTTAAAGCAGTGAAGTAGTGTTTGAGAGTTCTTAATTTTAGTCTGTACTAGCGACCCGCCCCGGCTTTGCTCAGGTGTATTACTAATATAAACCTTCCTCTTGAATCACTCTATCTACTATCTACGAGTATCAAAAAAACCGCATTAAAATCCGTTGTTGTTTTAAAGATATAAGCTGTGAGACATAAGCATGTGAGATATAAGCTGTGTGTGTGTGAGAGATATACTCGTAAGATGTGGACAGACAGCGGGAAGCGACTTTGTTTTATACTATGTTAGTGATGCCATGGCCGGTCAGCGTAGTACTATGGCCTAATATTTCTTGTTATAAGGATAAGTGCGAGCTCAATGCGAGGACCATAATTTAGTACAGCACTGATAACGTAGTCATAAAATTCACTCCTAATCATAGTAATTTATTCTGTATATTTTAATTCGTAAGTCAAACTCTCAGACAGCTCTTGCGTCATCTCTAAGGAAATAAAGTGAATGCTTATCTTCCCTACTATGACGTAAGACGTCTGACCTAGAGCCTAAAATAAGCCTACTGTCCTATCTAGACTTCACACGGCTGTACTCGTACCCTGCCTGCAATGACCCACCTACTGCCAAAGAATATATAATAATACTACGTATAGAACGGCCACTCGTTACCCCCCACCCGTTTGAGTCTTCCTCACTTCCACCCCGCGTCTACGTACCGCATCGTGCACTCTGCGCGCGGGCTGCACTGGTCGGTGGATTTTCTAATAAAAACTGCCTAGACTGTGACAATAGGGAAGACTTGTACTGTGTATGGTTGAATATCAATGATACGTAACAAAACAAGAAATTTTAATGTTTCCCTAAGGATAAATAATAGGAACTTATTTTACATTATTTGGTAACTTCCTCTTGATATTATCTTACAAAAGAAGTAGATCGGTTACTTTTTGTTAATATGCTTCCAAATTAAGTAATTGTTATACTATTTTAAGCACTAGATTAATATTCATTTTTGCAAATTATGTACGCAACTGTCTCACTCACGCGGCATGACGTCACGATGTGGTGATCGCTGACAGCCATAGACGTTCCGCACACAAATGCTCGTGTAGCGACCGTGCGTATGTGTGTTGTCTCTGAGTAAGTACTGTGTAGGTGTGCGTAAGACAGCAGATTTTGTATGAAAAATCGCGGAGTGTCCGGGCTGTGCTACTGCTCAGGTGGTATATACAGGGTGGAGAGTTGACACCGACATAAAATGAAATAACATATTTAGCCTTCTGTTTTAAAGCTTTTGCCATATTTTGCATTTAGCAACTAAATCTATTTACTTAGTTTAGTTCTAAAATGTAATTATTATTATTAAATGTACCTGTAATTATTTAGTTGGTTTGAAAATTTATAATATTAAATTTGATTATAAACACTTTCTGATTTTCAATATTAAATTCTTCCACCTCGTTTCGTTTTTATACCTGTCTCTCTTCTTCTGGCCCAGTGCGGATTAGTGGATTCACATACGCCATCGATTTTTTTGCAGGTTGGTACGGGTAACTCATTGGTACGGGATCGGTAATTGAAACCACGACCTCACATTGTAAGGCGGATGTCACTACCACTAGACCACTACGGCTTTTTCATGAATAAATGAAGAAGTAACATAACTTATTCTGTATTTCCAGGTGGGTAGAAGTGGATCAACGTGCAGAGAAGGAGCTGGGTATGTTTCAACACCCCGACGCGGTGACACTGCACGGGAACCACTCTGCTTCCAGCATACGGGCGACCTGCTGCTCCAGGTTTTCTGATCCTTGAAATTACCACAGTCTGTAAGCACCTACGACGACCAAAGCTCTTATCGTACAGCAGCTATGATGTATATATCTAGGAAAAAAGTAGGCATGATTTAACAATGTAATAGCGCGGGTTGGGAAACACCCTGCCTCCACCATAAGGGCAACTAGTTTTTCTGAGCTATGAAACTTCTCCCGTGGTATATAAGCAACTTCGACGACTAAAGCTCTTCTCAGTAGCTTTATGATGTACCTGTTACGGGTAATGCTGGAAGAAGAAACTTAAGTCTACCCGGGTTTACTTAGTATAGGCCGCGCCACACAAGTTGGCGGATGTGAAGTTAGCTACAAGCTGCGCAATAGCCAATCAACGTGCGGCTTTATGTGAGCTTCAGTCAGGATTGGATATTGCGCAGCTTGTAGCTAACTTCAATCTGCCAACTTGTGTGATGCGGCCTATGCTACCCAAGTCTTTTGGGTAAAGTCCGAACCTTAAATGTAAAATAGTTTGTATTCGGCGTTTACCCATGCACGCTTAGGTTTACCCAACACTGGCTGGGTATTGTTGGGTGTTAGGTAGTAACCTACATCATTTTTGACCGATTTTTTTGGGTAAACCTAATCCTGCATGGGTAAACGCGAAATACAGACTATTTTTCATTGAAAGTTCGGACTTTACCCAAAAAACTTGGGTAGTAAGTACTAAGTAAACACGGATAGACTTAAGTTTACTTCTTCTCCCAGCATTACCCGTAACATAACCAACGCACAAAAAAGGAGCTAGGCATGTTTAAACATGCTAATGGAGTTACAACGTACGGGAACCATTCTGCCTCCCCCCAGCATACGGGCAACCTACTGCTCCAGGTTTACTGAGAGCGAACTTCTCATCTCCCGCGGTCCGTAAGCAACTTCGACGACTAAAGCTGTTCTCATACAGCAGTTATGATGTATTCGGCGCGTTGAAAAGGAACTAGGCATGTTTCAACAACAAAATGGGGTTACCCTGTGCGGGAACCATTCTGCTTCCTAGATACAGGCAACCTGCGGCTCTAGGTTTTCTTAGACCTGAAACTATTGCCGTATTGCCTTGCTTCTCGTCTGCTGCGGCCAGTAGGCAGCTTCTATGACGTATTGAAATCACAAACTTTTCAACAACTGTCATGTTGTTTGAAAAGTATTTGGTATTATGAGTATCAAAGATCAGGGAACAAGACCTTGTTCCCTGATCTGTGATGAGTATGTTGTGACATCGTACTATGACTGTAAGCCCGATTACAGAGGCGCCAGCGTAAATATAATAGCAACGTAAAAAGCGTTCTCTCTATCGAATGCCTAGAGTGAAAAAGAAACAGAACTATGCTATTTAGCTAATATAATTACGATGGCGCCTCTGTAATCGGGCTTTGTAGATGTATAAGGATCTTCGCTAAGTTAAGCGTGTGCACGCGGCGGGTACCCGACTCGCGAGTATCTATTGAAAGATAAGTTAGAGCAGCGCTACTGGCGCGGATGCGTGCGACGGGTTTTTAAAGGAGCGGGCGTCCGCTCCGAGCACCCGTTGCGTGCTTACGCTTAACCCATTCAGCGCCGAGCCCGCCCATCGGCGGGCAATTTTTTTTAACTTTCACGCCGAGATCGCCCATGGGCGGTTGATTTTAAAATGTAATAATAACTGCGGAACCTGGGTAATATCGTTACTTTTCAGAAAGGCAGTGAATGGGTTAACTTAGCGAGGGCCCTAAGACGCTAGATTCGATAGCGTCACAAATCTTTAGTTTCGAATGTTGTTACATTTTTAGTTGTATTGTTTTTAGAGTGAGAGATTTTTAGGCAATAACAAAAGTTGTTATTGCCTTGTTATCGAGTGACAAAATGACATTCCATGAAACATAATCGACATTCGACTTAGTACCGTCGTAAACGAATGTTTCGTCTCACACCGACCGATCACCACCGACGCTTGTCATACATACATTTTACAAGGTTATTCGCATATGGTATACAAAAACGGAAGAGGGTGATTCTGACCATTATTATCATCAATTTTTACTATGGGGCCATCTCGGAATTCGAAAAAAAAATTAGCTGTTTCTTACATTTCAGTTCGTTACCTGATGTCCCTGCGCTAGCACTTACCAACTTAAGAAAGATTGCCGAATGCCGTCTAAACTTAAATTACCCGAGTTGTTGCATAAAGTATAAAATTGTTTCATACACTTTGTCGATTTGTATGGGACAATATAAATACATACATAAATCTGTAGCAGTCCGATTTCAATAATATACTTCGAAATTGGTCCCATTAAAATTTTATTGACAACGGCCGAGCCATTTTTGATAAATCAACAAAAATGTGAAACATGCTACATCGATCCGTGCAATTTATTCGCGAATTCTGAACACGGGTGAAGTCGGTCATGCTATTTTTTGCAAAAAATAATTATCTAGCGTCAGCGCTTGTGCTAGTGGCGACACATTCATTTGCGATCAGTTTTACAAGAGTTTCCGCATTCCGAGTTCTGCTCGAGTCGTTGAACCATGAAACTATCACGTAAGCTATAGTACCAACCAAACGCCAACAAAACGATGATCTGATAGTGTAGCCTTGATCCTAACACGTTTACAGTTTAGAGGTCGTTTCAGTGACGTGACAACCTCAGGTTTTTATGAAGTAGAGATAAAAGTATTCAATGGGCGTACTTGTGATATTGAGTTACTTCCTTCCTAAATTGTATTGAGGCAAAGTTTTTTCAGTATCTTTGCTTTTAGAAAATTGCGCATTGGCAAGGTTGTTTTCTCATATTCTAAAACCTAGATTACTTAACTCTCCTCTAATTCAGGGGCTACACATAAAAGTTTCAATAAGTTGTTAAATAATCCGCTAAGCACGAGTCGGACTCGCGCACGAAGGGTTCCGTACTGTATGGGAGCCCCCCTTGAATATTTATTTTATTTTAATTATTTATTATTGAAGTGAATGTACAGTTAAATATTCTGTGAATATTTCAAGTTACCATTATTAATATCGAGCAAAAAACTGCTAAAAATTCAGGTTTAGTGTAGTTTATTTAGTTCGGCAACAGAAATACATCATCTGTGAAAATGTCAGCTTTCTAGCTATAACGGTTCATGAGATACAGCCTGGTGACAGACAGACGGACAGCGGAGTCTTAGTAATAGGGTCCCGTTTTTACCCTTTAGGTACGGAACCCTAAAAACAGAATCACTGTAATATTGGAGCTGTGTAAAATTCTTTCGTTACTTAAATGCCCCGAGGTCTCCTTATTGGCTAACTTTAGTGGCGTTGGTATTCACTTTTGTAGTATTCACACAATTTAATCATACCGTCATGCATCAGTCAAAAAAACCAAAAGAATTAATACTTTTCGTAGACGCATCAGTTAGTCTACGAAAAGTATTAATTCTTTTGTTTTTTTTTTTAATTCTGAACTGGTTTGCGTTTGACCACATACTGCCTGATGTAAAATAATTGTAAAGATATATTCGTTGTAGCCCATTACAGTTCCGTCATCGTGGAGCCACTTGTAGTCACGAACGTCAACGCGCTATATTTTCAGCATTTTTTGTTTCATTAACAAAATAAAAAATACGTATGTAGGTCATATGTTTGATAAAAGTAATCTTACTTATGAACACTAATTGAAATATTATTTTAATAAAAAAAATACTGAATCATCACGATATCGGCGCAAGCAGGATAAAATGCAAAGTCCAACGCCACCACGCTTACCCGATAAGGGAGCGAGCTCTACCAATTAATCTTCAAAATGTGAAAGGACGACAAGAGGAAAATACAAGCGCAATTAACTCTGATTTTGCTTTGTTAATCATCTGATAGCGACCTAGTTCGAGATAGTGATTGCTATGTACGAGATATCGCAATCTGGATTTTAACTGAAAGTCACTCATCATCATCTTGCCCTTATCCCACTAGGTGGGGTCGGCACAACACGTTTCCTTTCGCCACTTCACACTATCATTCGTCATCTCATCATCAACTCCTTTCTCTCGCATGTCATTTAACTGAAAGTCACTGGGAAACAAAAATCTTTCACAGTTTCAGGATCGTAGCTTGACTAGGTGTTTGTCAGTGATCACCATAGTTAAGCATCGTTTGGCACGGTCAGTCTTCGGATGAGTGACCGCGGGTGGCATTTCCAACTCAGCGTTACCGTGGCCAATGTAACACGTAAAATTGTAGGTCTCGCTTGTTCTAACTGTTTAGCCATGTCAGAGGCCTTTAGGCGGCTTAAAAACTCTGACACTACCCGGCCTATATGAACTTACTTACTTTTTAGTAGAGATAGTTTGTTATCATTAATTTGACAACTTCCATGGGTTTTCGTGTAGTCCTTATTCTGAGGTTCTCGTGAACAACATCCTGACATACTTACAGACGGAAAACAAAGTAATTTAATCCTTTTTGACCAACGAACTGGAGGAGGTACTCAATTCGACGCGTATATATATTTTATGTATAACCACGCATTTTTTTTTTCGTAGTACCTAGTCCGATTTCAATAATTCTTTTTTTATTGGAAAGAGATTGGTCCCATTTAAATTTTATCGAAATCGGCTGAGCCATTTTCAATAAATCAATAATAATGTGAAAAATGCTGCATCGATCCGTGCGAAATATTTGCGAATTCTGTACAAGGGTGAAGTCGGTAATGCTATTTTGTGCAAAAAATAATTATGTACTTACATTAAGTATGTAGGTACCTACCTATTTAATCGTCAAACATGAATGAAACCAGAAGGGTTAATCAAGCAAGCAAGCAAGTCTTAGTAATAGGGTCCCGTTTTTCCCTTTGGGTACGGAACCCTAAAAAAATATACGCGTCGAATTAAGTACCTCCTCCGTTTCGTCGGTCAAAAAAATTGCGGCTTGCACTTGACACTCGCCGTATTTAAAACTAGTTTCTAAACTAAGTTCTCCGACTAGTAGACTTCCCGGCCCATCTCTTTAACTGAATCTTCATAAGACTATATCTCGACTCGTTCTTGACCAATTGAGTTCATACTCGCAAATATTGTTAGGATTTAAATACTAAACGACCTCGCCAAATATTATCGGAATCAGCTGAAAAATTGCGCGACAGCAAATTTCCCCCCTTTTTGAGGGAAATACCCCACCAATCGAAATTCTCCGACGACCAAAAAAACAATATAGAACCCTTGTACCAAGTTTCGTCGAGATTCTTTAAAAATTGCGACATCTCATAGGCTAGGATGCGCACCACGAAATATTTCTTTCGACGTTTCAGAACAAGACAGAGTTATGGCGAAGTATATCTGTCACTTTTTCCCACGTCAAAAGAGTTCTTTTCGTGGCTTTTCGTGGTCGCATGCTAAGCTAGCTGTAGACGAAAACTAATACCTGGACAGACGAAAGCAAAATCGCCGTGTTAAGCCGAATACCGCTTCGGTCAAAAAATACCTAAGTACAATGTAGGTGTCTTCAAATCCCGAGTAAATAGGTATCTTCTAGGTAAGCGTGTTACATCCTAGACCGCATATCTGCTTAACATCAGACATTGTGTAGTCAAACGCAAACCTATACGAAAAAAGTATAAATTAAAAATTTAAAAAAACCCCCGACACATTGACAACCATTTTGGGCACATTTGTAGAATTTTGGTTCTTCCATCCCCACTTTAACCCACCATAACTCTTAAACGGCTCAATCGATTTTTATAAAACATAGCTAAGAACACTCTCGATTAAGTCTCCTTTCATCCAAAAAAAACTAAACTGAAATCGGTTCAGTGGTTCGGGCGCTATGATGCCACAGACAGACAGACAGACACACAGACAATCAGACACATCAAACTTATAACACCCCTCTTTTGCGTCGGGGGTTAATAAAATAAAAAACCTACATAAAAACATGATTGATGATGAAGTAGTATTGATAAACGAACGATGATCTTTCGAAGCCTTGGAGTATTAACCATCTTCTAAGTTTGGAGTAGTTATTATATACTTAAAATACTTGGTGCTGCTTATTTTAAGCGTTTTCTGTTGAATCTCTACGGGAATAGTCTATCCACCAAAGAACATAGGTTCTTACTATTTGCTGCGTTTTACGCAACTGCGCAAAAATGAGTAGGAAGTACTTTTTGTGTATTAGACATAATATACTATGCTATGAACTTTGTTTATACTTTTACTTAGGTATGTATAAATATAAATTATTCCACTTGTATATTTATTTATTAGATTTAAAATTGTTTAGCCTAGAGTAGTAAGGTGTCATGTTATTTTCTAGGCACTAATACCTAGTTATTGCTAAAATTATTATGTATTTTTATACAGCTAGGTGCAACAATAAGAACCAAATTAATTGTGTGATTATTTTATCGGCGTTGATTCTTACACCATTTTCTAAATTGTATTTGAATATTGCCATCTTTTTCTCACATAGGAAGATAAAAAGAGACGCATGTAATTTTGTGTTGATAAGTTTAGAAATGGTACAGAATTGGCCCAAATCTAAAATATAAATAAGGTTTGATGTGAATCTTTGCACTTTTAATGTAGTTTTGAAATAATTTGTAGTATTGTGTAAAAATATCTTGTAGATGTGGCATTATGGGTGCTTTACTATAAATATAAGTTATTAATCTGCATAAAATGTTGACCAATCAGGAAAGTCGACGCGGTCGAACTACGATATGTGATTGGTTAATGGTTTGCTGACAGTGTTCGACCAATCGGGGAAGTCGAGATGGTCATAAAAAGACATTTGATTGGTTAATGATTAGCCCACTTCTGCACCCTTAGTAAGGCAAAGGGATAAAACCGTTTTATTCATTTTTAATATCAGATGTCAATGTCAATAGCCATGATGACTGGATAAAAAAGCATTGTTATAATTAGAACTTGAGTTAGATTTTCAAAAAATATTAGACACGTATTTTTTCTTGTGTCAATCAAACAATAAATGCCAAAGATAACGCTTGTCAAGGTTTGGGAGTGGGGGTCGTGACGTCACTTCTCTGTCAGAAGTCTATACATTGTAGTTTATTCGTGACGTCACGCGGAACTTTAACGGGTTACATCTTAATTGACAAAATAAAAAAATACGTGTCTAATATTATTTGATAAATTAATCTGACGGGCTAATTATATTTTTTTAGTCATCATTCATACTCGTACTTACTTAGTTTTCTCTCCGGAAAGACATTGTGTCCCTTTCCCATGCTAGGGGTGATGCAGGCCGTCTCAAGAGCTTATTACACTATTCGATATGCAGGCAATCGTACTCATACAATCATCTAATTTGTCTAATGTGTCACTGTCTGTCTGCATGTAGACTAATCTAACAAGCCTTCAGTTTGCAAAATGGAGATTAGATATAAGTCTATGATGTGGAGGATATTTAATTCTGATTGGAGCAAAATAGTAACATTCCATCGCTTTTTGTAGGCTCCATTAAGTGATTTGTCTACTTCTCACTAATGAGTAGCACCACTTGAAAAAGCGAGACAACAACATAATAGAACCCATGAAATGAGTTAATCAAGTTTTTACGCCGCCGATAGAGTTCTATTTTTTCCTTTAGGGTTTGTACCCTATACTTACATTATTTCATTTCCGTACAAAAATGTTGTTTACGCTAACTCTATCGAATGCGTAAAAATCTCGATTGACTAGTGTCAATGATTTGATAGAGTACGAACTAGGGGTACAAAGACATTTATAAGGAGTATAATAGAATACACTACACCTTTTAAAGTTTTGTGTAAATCATTTTTGAATTTATAGAGATTTTAATGTAGTTGTGAATCTTACTTATTTTATACAAGTGAATTTTAATTTCATTGAATTGAAGAGTGTTTTGGTTGTGATTGCATTTTATTTGAAAATATTTACATATTTTATGTTTAATTAACGTTTTTTTTTTAAATTAACACAAAAATTAATTATCTGTACTTATGCATAGATTTTTTTGTTGTTATTGTACAGATTGTATTTATTAAGGGTGACTTTAAATTCAGTTACATAAATAGCTATAACATCAGCGTGTAATTTCTTATTCGTACAGGGTGTTTTTAATTGACTAGGTAGCTTTCGTGAGGATGATGCATAAAATGCAACGCAGACACTTTTTTAACTGACTTCAAAGGGAGGTTCTCAATTTGTCTGTATGGTTTTTTTTGTATGTATATATGGGTACGTCACGCGATTATTCCGCCAATTGTGAACCGATTTTCGTGATTATTTTTTTGTTACCTAGTAGATTTTTATACTTCAGAGGTGGTCCCATTGAATATTTATCGTTATCGACCAAACAGTTTTTGAAAAATAAACATTCATTTAAAAATGGAACGATTGAAGTCGGTCGTGCCATTTTTGGCAAAAAATAATTATTTATTTTAATTTGAAAATTTTTAGACCATAGTAGAGATCGTTTGTCATTTATAGAAGACTATATATTTCTCTCACGTAAGCACTGAACTGGTTATAAAACACCTTGTATAAGTCTAGCTATAATTACATCAAACATCTGAATGTTTAGGCATCGCCGTCCAAGGAGTGGTCAAATACAATGCTACTTAGTTAATACTTGAAATCTCGATTATGTCTCACGTTAGGTACCGGTAGATATTAAACTAATGTTGTATCAACTTGAAATGTAGATAGATATTTTATTCTAGAAAGTAAATTTGTCACTAAGTGCCTGGCTTCTGTATTTGTTACCGTAGTTTTGTATAAAAGAACGTGCATTTGTGTTTGTAAAACTTTTTTGCCTTTTCTATGCGGATCACGCTTCTGGCTAGGGAACGTATCGAGAAAAAAAATCCCCATACTATTAAGACCATAGAATTAGAACTAGAGTAATAGAAACCGTACTAAAATATCAAGAGGTATACCTTCGTCCCACTTTAAATATGAAATTTAAAAGGTGTTAAAAAAAGATGCATATACATCCGAATTTACGTAATTTCGAAGAGTTTCACTAACTAGCATTGAGCTATCTCTGCTGTCCAAATTCAAAAAGGTAAAAAGTACGAAGGTAAAATGATCAGAGATTTGAACCTTCTTACTGGAACTAGAGGGTTCAATATTTCCGATCATGTTACAAAATACAGTGGAACCACTTTTAACCATTTTGACATTGCAACTTGTGATTTTCACGTATGCCGACAGACAATGAGTTTTCCTTGTTCCACTCACTCTCTCTGTATGCTGTATTAACCAGATATGAATAAGACGGTTGTAACATAGATTTTATTTGAGCAAAATTTAGTACCTATAAACCGGTCACAATATCTGTGCACCTGACTTCGTGACGTCATATCGAATTATCGGGACGTATATACATTACCGGACGTCTAGTATACCGTCCGGACGTAAATTATTATCGGGACGTGTATAGGCAACGAAGATGCTAACCGTACTGTCGCACCGGGGAGTGCGCGGAGAGGTGACAGGGGAAGCGGGAGAGGCGCCGCATTCCAGCGAGGTGCACAGATATTCTGACCGGGTTATAAGTGTTTCTATTACTTTAGTTCTAATTCTATGATTGAGACTAATTTTTTTCACAATATGTGGGTGGATGTCCCACGCTGCGCTGGCAGGTACGTGGTCTCCACTCGAGGACTTTTCGATCCCATCGGTCGTCGGTCCTTCTATGAATATTGTGGTATATTTTCAAAAATAAAACATCACTTATAATGATTTCATGTTTGGTTATCATTACCGAAAACATATAGACCATGCCATGTATAAAAACAAAAAAAAATATAGAAGCCTTGAGAAATTAGAGGTAGAATTTGAAAAATTGTCAACAATGTCTTTTATTTTCTTGTAGCATTTTATTGATTGGTGTATTCTTTTACAAAATTATAAAATTTGGTTAAGTTATTAAAAAATAAAACTATTATAGGTCGTGATTCAGCCTTATACATCACAATTTTTACATACCTTTATTGCACTGTTGATATTTAGTTACATTTTATTTATCATAGTTTTAGACGGGCAGGACCTCAAACGATTGTAATTTTTTATTATTACAAAATAAAAATGGCATAATAAAGTATTGTGTTTATTTACCTCCAGCCTTGTAATATAAGTAATGTCGCCTTTATTTTATCAGACGCTTTTCATAGGTAGTGTTACTTAAATGTTTTAAAGTTCTCTGGTTTGCTGTTCTAAAATCTTAGGCGCTATGCACATGGTTCATCTATTGCAGAAACTGGCAACTAGCTACCTATTTACATTATATCTTAATGGGACTGCGCACTCGAGTTTCGAGTTCCGGTAATCGTCAACAGTTTTCAGTTGCTGTATTCGATGACTTACTAGTTAGTTAGTTTCTAATTGCTGCAACTATCAACTCCTAAATGTAGACTGGTTTTGAAAGTTGCTGGTTTCCTCAACCGTCAATCGCAATGCGTCAGGTGATTTCACACCCTCCCTCCCTCACCCTGTGCCCGGCAATGCCAGTGTCTCTCACAGATTGCCATAAAGTGCTGCAACAGTAAACGTAGTAACTATACCAACTTTCTACAGGAAACTTTTTATAAGTTGATAGTTCCTCAACTTAAGTTGCTCCATGTGCAAAGCGCCTAAAAAACAGAAATTAAGTAACCTTGAAGTAACTTTTCTTAATCGAAATTGCTATGATGTGCAATGGCTTGCTGATGCTACACATACATAAGTGGGCCGGCACCGATGAGCACTGCCGAGCGCTAAAATCGAATGTATGTAGGTATTATTGTAGATGAACGTTAATCGCTTATGTGTGCATTTAAATAGCCCTGAGAATTTTTGTACAATTTTAGTGACAGTATCAAGTATTAAGCCTGTATCAAGCTACGGTCTCAATTTTTCAAATAAGCGATCTTCAAGACATCTAGAAGATAGGTACCAAAAGAGATACCCTTAGAACGTTTTCACATTATCCGATCCGATAACGGTGTCGGACGCCGACCCGATATCGGGGTATGTAAAATGTATGAAATATGTTCTTGTTTTTCATATTGTCCGGCCCGATATCGGATATCGCAGCGTACATTTTTCATATATTTTACTTACACCGATATCGGATCGGCGTCCGACACCGTTTTCGGATCGGATAATGTGAAAACGCTCTTACTAGTAAACTTGCATTTATCTAATAGCAGCCTATCATCCTTTGACGTGATAACGTCTTAAACCAATGAATACCGATGTCACGCACGATAAAGTGTCACGTTCCGCCTGAGCCGAACGTGCAAGCGAGAGCGCGGAACAAGCGATAGAGAGGCACGATCGGCGGGTTCGGCTTGTTTCAGTCGTTGATTCTACTATATTTTCTTATGACGTTATCACGTAAAATTGTCGTACGAAGACCGACTTTTCAGACAATGATTTTTTTTTAGAGAAATGACTGTTAGGATAAATAAAACGAAAGTATACCCATGGAACAATATAATAAATACGATACAAAATCACATAAGTCTTTGGAACCTACTCTACACATGCGTATATAAAACATGGAACAAGTATACACAAATCTACCTAAGAGTATGTATACGATTTTGGTACTTATTTTTTGATACTAAAGCCGTTATTTATGACAACAGTGTTTCAAACATCTACAGTGATATAGGCTGAATCATACTTAATGTAAAGTTAGCTACAAGCTGCGCAATATCCAATCCTGACTGAAGCTCACATAAAGCTGCGCGTTTTATGGTTCACACTTCACATCCGCCGAATTGTATGATTCGGCCTATACTTAGTGATAAACCGCTCCCAAAAGCTTTACATTTTTATTTTACATTACTTTTCATTTCATTTTTCACTATGTCATCCCCTCTATGAATAAAACCATTCTATGAAAGAGCGAATAATCGTGTTACGCAGCTAAATAAATCTGTAAATGATACCTTTCTACAGCACATACTATCGATTATAATGTTCTTTATAACTAAACTGACAGTAGTAAGATTATTTACATCTCTTTTCTTTTCCATTTGAGAATGCGAGAGAAGCATCGCAACATTTTTGCCGACCCTAAAAATTGTATTCTTTTCTCGTCTATAGGAAATCAAAAGAAACAGATAATTTTAGTTCAGTCAGTATAGTTTTAGTGAGGAATTGACGTCTAACAATTTTAATAATAAGATTCTAATTTGAGCATTCGCCGTGACATTCCAACTGTTTTTTTTTCTTTTCATCCCAAACACCACAAAAAACTTTCTACAAAACGATTACAATATAACCTAGTCTAAGCACATAATATGGCTAGTGTGCTTCGAATCACTTGTTTAACTTATTAGCGCCAAAGTCACCTTGACCAGCACTTGCGGGCGACAACGACGTCTACTGGTGACAATAATAGGCTTGTGTCCACTAATAACAAATTGTTTGTGTTATAGTTCCTATTTATTTATTAAGAGATGTAGTTATGGTAAAACAAATCTATGTTTGATAAAAACTAAAGATTATTAATATTTTTAAAAAATAATTTCTAACAAAATAGGCAAGTCGCGTGACAGCAAACACCAATCAGAAAGTGCTACGTCACGGCCCGCGAAACGTCATAGTCAAGAAGTTTGGATTTACATAAATATACTTCTTGTACAAACTTCTTGATCATCGTAGTAGTTGACGTTTTCACTGTGACTATGACGGGTTGTGACGTCATTCAAGACGCCATGACACTATTCACGTTTTCGAGAGAAAATTAAATGATTTTTTATAAATACAAAATATGTACGTAATGTAAATAAAGGTTTTTTGGGATAAAATACCAAAAATGGCGTAACCGACTTCAACCGTGTACACAATTTGAAATGACCCAATCACTATTCGTGGGTAGCCTATGTTCAGCAGTGGACTGTAAAAAGCCGGTAAAGTACAGTATAATATTATTATGCTCTAACATTGGAGAAGTTATTTTCAGTACTATATTTTTGCACTGAATCTTCGTAGTAAATATTATCCAAATAATGGCTCTGAACGACTAGAAATCATAAGTAACATTGCACGTTTCCATATTTGATATTTACTAATTGGCGAAGCATGGCAAATTTACTAAAAAATATTATTTAAAAAAAAAAAATAGCTTGACCGACTTCACCCGTGTAAATTCGAGAATATTTCGCACGGATCGACGTAGCATTTTTCACATTATTGATGATTTATCATAAATGGCTCAGCCGATTTCAATAAAACTTTAATGGGACCAATTTCGATGTATACTCTATTGAAATCGGACTACTATGAAAAAGTTATGCGTGGTTATACATAAAAAAAATATACGCGTCGAATTGAGTACCTCCTCCGTTTCGGTTCGTCGGTCAAAAAGTTTCAAAATTTGCGAATAAGTAGTTCTAACTGGAAATCATACCAAAACACAACCATTACATACAGACTACACTAACGTCTTGTAAGGGGTCATCCATTAATTAAGTGAGGATGTTTAGCAACTTTTCGACCCTTTTCCTTTATATTTTTGTTAGGTTTGTATTGACCCTCTTATACCTAAAGAATATAAGTATTTTTACACATTAGTATTTAAAAAATCTAATGAAACCAGGCAGTAGTAAATTACACTGCAACCCTGGGTTCGCCTCGCCTGGTAATATTTCATATTTTTTTCGGAACCCATTTCCATCCTTAGGTAATTAATGGGCGACCCCTAAGTCACAACAAAAACTCCTATCCCCTAATTCAACCAAATAAGGCACAATCTACCCAAAACCTTATCGAAGAAAACGTCTTACCACTTTTAACCCAAGTTGAGGTATTCCTTACTTCTAGTCAGAATTCTGTGTATAATAAGAGAGATTAAATAGGTTATTATAACATTAATGTACACACAACTGCACTAAGAACACACATTTTAAATTTTGTACAGCGTTTTGATCGTGTCATGTATATAGAATGCTTCAAGCTTCAAGCTGCGCACAAGGAAATTTAACTCTTAATGCACAGGGAATAGGAGTTAAATCTCCTAGTACAGTACGTGCCACCAAAGATGAGACTTGAGAAACCACGTTGGTTTGTAATAAATATACAAATTCTGGATAGTTAGTTTGTACACGACTGTACCTGCATAAGATCCCCCACCACTGACGCTCGTCAAGTCTCATCTTTGGTGGCACGCACTATACGCAGCTTAACTGGAGCAAGGAGAATTAATTCCTATGCCACGTGGAATAAGAGTTAAATTTCATTGTGCGCAGCTCGGCATTCCAGCGTTCTTTTAACGTGACGCGACGAATAAACGAAATCTATTATCGTTTTAGTTTGGTTCTATACTGTAGGTTTCTGTTAGTTCTTCTTTGTTTCCGCTAAGAGCTTTTTACAAAATTTCTATTCTAATCAATTAGCATCCTTTTAGGGGCTTATTCTGTACATCAAAACTAACAACTTTTGTACTACTACTTTACTTAATTCTTAAAAAAAAAGTTGTTTTTTCATAGAAAAATATCGTTCACCCTCGACAAAATGTATGGAACGGTTGAGTTTTGACAAAAGTCGCAGAACAATAGTTGTTGTTTTAATGTACAGAATAAGCCCCTAAAAGGATACTTATTGATTAGAAATAACCCTGTATATAGAGCCACAGGAAAATCACTACGTGTGTTAGTTTCCGTTTACGAATAAGCTTACATTAGGCGTAACAATTGACTATTATGAAACTACCAAATATTTCACAATTTCCCTTTATAGTATTTGATAAAAATTACTCTCAACCTAAGCTTTAAATAGTGAGCAACATTGTGGTCGATAAAACGCGCAGACTTAGGCCCTTCGCACACGAGGCGTACGCTTACAATACGACTACGCCTCGTGTGCGAAGGATAAGAAGATATCTATTCACTCTGACTTTGAAAAGCTTTACATTTTGTCTCTCAGGAAACCGGAAACCAGGCAGACTGTTCCATTCCCTGGCCGTACGAATCATGAATTTGTAACAAGTATACTAAATTAAATTCTAGATTGAGTGTACTTCATACTAAAATACGATTATTTCATTTATTTCTACGCCACACAAGTACACATTGTCAGTATCACTTCACAGTCCTCGTTAGCACAGCAGTGGATGATCAAACTGAAGATGGTGTCGTCACTGGTTGTCTGGTAGAAGGGTTCAGAAGTGGTAAGTCCGTCTCTCGGCTATTCGAGGGAGCAGCGAGCGGCACTGCAATCAGAGCGGCTTGCGCGCCTTTATCAAGTCCTGGCTCACCTGCAATAGATAACATTTTCGTTAATTTTCTGATTTAAGACATTTTAACAACAAATAATTTGATTTTTGTGCTATACCTTTTATTTTTTCGATATAATAAAGTTGACTTTGTCATTTTCCGTCTTTAAAACTATGTCCATGCCAAAACTTTCGCGGTGCGCATCCTAGTCCGGCTGGTATTACCTCATACTACTGACATTCTGTAGTCTTACCTCCTTAACTTTAGGGTCGATATTTTACATTGAAGAATCATACACGAGAACTGAAGATTCTTGTCTATGACATATTAACATCATTGATATTTTTATGTGTTTTATATAGGTACATTGTTAAGTAGGCCTTTGACAAATTTAATAATTTTTGTAGGTAGGTACTTTAGAGAAAAGAAGGTATGTCTAGCGCTATTATTATATTCGTATTGCAAAATGTTATGTTTACTTTATCACAGTGGTTGGATATTTTTTAACAATTATATAATATAAATTCATGACTGGACAGGATTATGTTGCCCAATCCATCCTTAGGCGTCCTTCAATAGTACCGTGATATTTTATTATGCATGCATTATGCATTTATGTAAGTAAGCTCTAACTTCGTTTCAACAAGTTCAGTTTATTTGCCTACCGTTGTATAACGACTGTCAATGCAATATACGCAGTGATGTCGCAAAACAACTAGTATTGTACTATGTGGCGTGGATAGTTAGAAAAAAAACAAGGTTTTTTTTTCCGATCTCGCTTCTGAATTGTTAGCTGATGGGCTTAGTGCTCCAACAGCATCACTCAGATTCTAGTAGGACACTCAGATGATACATCATTGGACAATAATACGGACCTCCAATATCTCTGCAGTCATTACAAAACTCAAAGTACTTACAAGGCTTGCTCCAACTACTGGCTTATCAAAGTTGTTTCAGACTCACCCGTACACCACTGATCACTATCACAGACTGCCACTCCAGCCCGTCGCACAAAACCATCTCTCTGTCTACCCTCATTCCATATACTCCTCACCGTCGCAATACCGAAGAGTGTTGCGACTATGTGTAGGTACCCTCTTTAATAAGCGCAGCTAACACAAGTCAATGAGCAAACCAACACACACTTTTGGATTTATAATATTAAGTAAGGCACAACACAATTCAAATAGCAAGCCTTATGTATGACGCAAGTAAGAAATTTAATGAACTAAATTGATTTTTAGGCGTCATCCTGATGTTCTAGTAACTTAGTTTGATTCAGCCTATTTCTACAGTTTTTCGCCAGATCTCATAAGCTTTAAAGCTTCCCTCGCGTACTCACCTCCCAGAGTTTGGTCTCTACGTCCTTACTGAATCCGTATTTAGAGCTGTACTCCTGGCAGTCTCGGTAGAACTTGCCGGTTTTGCCCTCGATGCTGAAATCGGTGGCGCAGTACACTACCGTTTCCGATCCCTGAAAAAAAAAAGGTTTTTTTATCGCGAATAATTCCGCGCTTGACCACCAACTCGCCTGTTGGTAAGCGACGTCGTCGAAGCTTTAGATTATATCTCTTTGGAAACAGGGAAGCAGGAAGACTGTTCCATTCCATGGCGGTACGAATCAGAAAAGTTGAGTCAAACCGCTTCGTACGTATCGAAGGAAAATCGACAGTGTAGGGGTGGTAATGTGTGTAAGGTTTTAACAAACGGGACGCAAAATAATGGCAATGTTTAACATTTAACATTTCAACTATGTATAATCTTAAACATATGCAGCGCAATCCTGCTATTTAAATCAGGTTATTAGTCCGCAATATAATATATATTTATTTAGAAAATATGTACAACCCGGTCAGAATATCTGTGCACCTCGCTGGAATGCGGCGCCTCTCCCGCTTCCCCTGTCACCTCTCCGCGCACTCCTCGGTGCGACAGTACGGTTAGCATCTTCGTTGCCGATACACGTCCCGATAATAATTTACGTCCGGACGGTATACTAGACGTCCGGTAATGTATATACGTCCCGATAATTCGATATGACGTCACGAAGTCAGGTGCATAGATATTGTGACCGGGTTGTACGCTTTATCAATCTCTCTCTGCGTTCAGAATATTAATCTATTTTTCTTTTATTATTGTCCGACGAAACGGAGGAGGTACTCAATACGACGCATATATATTTTTTTTTATGTATAACCACGCATAACTTTTTACATAGTGGTCCGAATTTGATAATTCTTTTTTTATTGAAAAAAGTATACTTCGAAATTGGTCCCGTTTAAATTTTATTGAAATCGGTTGAGCCATTTTTGGTAAATCAACAATGATGTGAAAAATGCTACATCGATACGTGCGAAATATTCGCGAATTCTATACACTGTTGAAGTCGGTTATGCTATTTATTGCGAAAAATAATATTTTTTTATCTCTCTTCTTATTAGCGTATACCTCTATTCTGCAGTCTTAGCATACAAGACCACGACAAGAGTTTACCGACGTGTGCAAAGGTGACAGATATATACTTCATCATAACTCTGTCACGCTCTGACACGTCGATAGAGTTATTTTATGGTCCATAAGCTAAGCCCGCAGGAATCCTTCGCTCACTCGTTTCAAATCAATATGCTTGTCATAAAACGTTTATCTTATTTCAGGAAATGTATAACAATTTGCTATAAATACTCACTTGTTGTGCTGATCGCATGTAGAGGAAGAATATAGGCGCCATCAGAATGTAGTGGTACCATCTTATTGAATCCCTGGAAAATATAAAATAGTAGTTTATGCAACTGTCATATAATGAAGTGAATGAACTGTCATAAATGAATCACTCGTTACTATTATGAAACTCGCTGCGCTCGTTTCATAAACTCACACTCGTGTTTTAATACCCGTGTTATATGCAGTTGCATACACTACTTTATCTTCACTAATAAAAATAAAAATAAAACATATTGCGAAACATTAAATTCACGCGTACGTGTATTGTCACAGTGAACTTGTCGCCATTAAAATCTAACCAATGAGAGCGCAGCTGCGCGCGCAGGGCCAATCAGGAGCGAGCGCGCGATGTAATAATGAGATTTTACGATATCGATGTGGATATTATAACATCATGTGAAATTGCTTAAATTGAGTGTTTTGTTGTCTGCGCTATAACAGTAGTCATTATAAGTCAAGTATTGGAAACATAAGTAAAATGTTACAACATTAGTGTAGATAAACTTATATTACGGAAACGGATCGAAATTTTGAGTCTGTTTTAGGAGAGAATATCTCAAAGTGTAAAAACTTTGCTACATTGACGTGAAGGTATTTCTAGTGCAGTTGGAAATGCTTACGAGTCAGGTGCCCTGGGTTCGATTCCCGGTCTTTTTTGGGTGATGAATTTAAATCTGCTTTAGCTTTGGGTGCTGTTGCTCTTGTCTTTGAGTGTATTCCATGGCATTCCCGAGCGGGAAGCGATATTTTTACTAAACCAGTTTTGGCCTGCGTAATATTTTGGTTTTTGTATCTCATTAGAACCTCTTACTTTTTTTTTTTTATTCCATATAGGTTTGCGTTTGACTACATACTGCCTGATGTTGAGCAGATATGCGGTCTAGGATGTAGCACGCTTACCTAGAAGATACCTATTTACTCGGGATTTGAAGACACCCACGTCGTACTTTAGCGGGAAGACAGACCCAGGCAAAGCGTTCCACATTCTGGCTGTTCGTATGAGGAATGAGGACTCGAAACGCTTGGTTCTAACGCGCGGAATGTCCACCATAAAAGGGTGGCGCTTTGGTCGCGTCCGTCTAGCCGTACGATAGAAGAAAGGGGCAGGTGGGACCAGATTGTGCAACTCCTGAGCGCACTCTCCGAAGTGGATCCGGTAAAAGGCCGATAAACACGCCACCTTACGTCGATGCTCGAGACTTTGCAGCTGCGACTTAGTCAAGGTGTCGTTGCCAATCAGCCTCCTGGCTCGCCTCTCAATCGACTCCAGAGCTTCCAGTTGATATTTGGCAGAGCCATCCCAAAGGTGAGAGCAGTATTCCATACAAGACCTGACTTGTGCTTTATAAAGACTAAGCAGTAAGTTTTACTATTCCGGGATGACTGTAGTATACAAAACTCTGAGACTTTTGAACTACATCCATAGAAAAAGTCGATCCCTCCCTCTGTTGCTACGTGAAAGAGTAACAAAAAAACGAACAAACACACTTTTGGATTTATAATGTTAGTAAAGATAGAGAATATATAGTAAGATGTAACATATCTATTATCAACTGATTTGCGAGACCAGTCGCTGTACTGTACTGTACCAGCCTTATTAATAGTCCACTGCAGGACGTAGGCCTACCCACGAAGGGTGATTGGGCCATATCCACCACGCTGGCCCAGGTGGTGAATTCACACACGCCATAGAATTTCTTCTACGGACGTATGCAGGTTGCCTCACGTTTTCCTTCACCGAAAAGCCAGTGGTGTGAAATTCCGTACATAAGTTCCAAAGAAACTCATTGGTACGGGACCGGGATTGAACTCACGACCCCAAGAATGACAGGCCAGCGTTACAACCACTAGACTACCACAGCTTGCACCACCCAGTTGCTACCAATATTTATTTGCTACCATACATCAAAATGCCTCATCAAATCCACACGATCGATCGCGTTCTACCTACACCTTGTTCAGATACGAGGTACAAAGGTTGACCTACTAATGATTCGTAGATAATAATAAAAAAAATACTTTTGTTATCGGACATTTCATAAGCATTCATATCTTTAATGGATATTAATCACATAATTACATTGAGACTATAGAACAAATTAAATTGATCTTTACCATTACTTTCGTTTTAAGGTTGCTACACACATAATTAATCGGACCGACGTAGCCGAAAGCCGAACGGTTTTTTTCCCGAACATTTATCTACATATCATGGTAATGGTATCTTTGCAGTATTCCGTCTTCATACAAACGGTCTGAACGCGAATCATACCTACCACGCGCGGCTGTAACATGGTAATGATATCTACTGTAGCCGCGGTAGGTTTCTATTTCAAGGAAGGGGGCGAGATTAGATAGATACACTTATACTAAGCCCCACACAAATCGACGGATGGGAAATTATGCGCAGAACGCTGTGCAAAAGCCGAAATATAGGTATGCGCGGGAGCCAGAGAGACTCGCGCCGGGGCAGTGGCGGACGCTTCATAAAGACAGAAAGACACTGCCTACCCTGGTTCTGATAATAGATCTAATAATATTTTATCAATAAACAAAATAACATAAAAAACTTAAATCATGAACCAGCTCCACCTATCGAGTGCCGGTGGTATCATTAAGGTGAGATCGAAGGTAATTTCGCATCACCGCTCACCGATACGCGCTGCACGAGCGCCACCCGCCCTTGCCACGGCAAAGACACAAACTATGGATCTCTTAATGTTTTGTATGTGTGCTCTCGTGGTAAGTCGTGGTCATGCGGATTTAATGTGTGTGCGTTCCTATAGCTACGTGGGCTTTGCTGACACACAATGACAAAAATCACGCACACAACTGCATGAAAAGCCAGTGTCTTTTTGCTTAGCTAACACGAACAATTACGACTCGTACCGAACATTTCCGAAAAAAAGTTTGCTATGCAATGCAATTATTTTAGACCATTGTTTCATTATTCAGATTATTCAGATTTACTAAGGATTATATCTTAAGCTTTATATTCCTCCCAAGTGATGAAAAGCATTTTTTTATTAAAAATTTATAAATAGTAAAATCTTTTTTGCGAGCAATATTTTTAGATTTTTTAATGTAACATCTGTGAAAAGACTATGTAGTATTCCAATATTTATATATGTTTCGATTATTTTTTAATAGATTTTGTTTTAAGATAAAAATCAGAGGTGTAAATGCTAAATGTATATTAATTATACATTTAATTAAGCTAAATCATACCAGATTCCCGCGATACAGGCCCAGCCTAGTGCGGGAATCGCTATTATTTCTGTAGTGTATATAAAACACCCATAAACATATATTTTACCTTAATTAACTTGGTCATGTAATTACTGTTAACCTATGTTTATGTAAATAAATATATTTTCATTTTTTTCATTTTTCATTGAATTTTATACATTTAGATGGCCATCATTTTTTGTGGTATTATATTTCCCTTTTTTACTACTAATTTCAATAGTCAATCAATAGTCGCCATATTGTTTGATGTGTATTGTGTTTGTGAATACGCTATCAGATACATATTTAGGATTTTAACGTTGTTAATAGAGTGAAAAATGGATAATGTTGTCTGTGAAAGTTGTTCAGATGGTGTGTGTATTGAGAAAATAAAATATGATGCGATATATTATAAAATATGATGCGATGATATTTCAAAACTATCTTTCGGTGAAAAAAAACAAGTTATCGAGATAGGTCGTGCTACACCGGATATTTGAGCTGGCATTTGGCAATCACCTACATTATCAATCGACAAGACGACGAACCAAACCCAACGTGTTTTTGGTGTGTAAAATTTTCTGCCTACCCTGTCTTAAAACTGTGTGCACGCCACTGCGCCGGGGCACACCCGCCCGCCAACCTCATGCCTCCCGCGCGCTCCTTACGCATTGTGCACACATGCGCAATAATTGGCGAATCACGGCGAAGTGTCATCTGCGGCTAGGGTTACCATAATATGTAAATAGAGGAAATATAATGCCTATCTATGGTACCTAAAATGCCTGATTTTTCAGAAAAATGTCTGTCTAAAGAAAAACCCTGTAGGGAATTAGTAAAACAGATAATAATGGAGAAGGATATTTATAACTGATATGTGTCAGAAGACATAATTTTTTTTTAACAGTGCTTTCTTTTCTAATACATAAACGTAAAAATCTTCACATGATACAGATTTGTAATTTTCCTGAGTTGATATTGCTTTTACTGATTCAATTGTAAGCCGATTTCTGTCTTTACTCCACTGGGCGTTGACGAGAGAAAACATACGTTCTACATTCGCATTATGTGCCAAAATAGAGAACACAAACTGACAGGTTTTCACGAACTCTGTTGTCACCGTTCACATCCCTACTTTTGAGAAAATTGCACTACTGTCAAAGAATATATAATAATACTACGTATAGAACGGCCACTCGTTACCCCCCACCCGTTTGAGTCTTCCTCACTTCCACCCCGCGCTACGTACCGCATCGTGTACTCTGCGCGCGGGCTGCACTGGCCGGTGGATTTTCTAATAAAAACTACCTAGACTGTGACAATAGGGAACACTTGTACTGTGTATGGTTGAATATCAATGATACGTAACAAAACAAGAAATTTTAATGTTTCCCTAAGGATAAATAATAGGAACTTATTTTACATTATTTGGTAACTTCCTCTTGATATTATCTTACAAAAGAAGTAGATCGGTTACTTTTTGTTAAAATGCTTCCAAATTAAGTAATTGTTATACTTTTTTAAGCACTAGATTAACATTCATTTTTGCAAATTAAGTACGCAACTGTCTCACTCACGCGGCATGTCGTCACGTTGTGGTGATCGCTGACAGCCATAGACGTTCCGCACACAAATGCGCGTGTAGCGACCGTGCGTAAGTGTGTTGTCTGTGAGTAAGTACTGTGTAGGTGTGCGTAAGACAGCAGATTTTGTATGAAAAATCGCGGAGTGTCCGGGCTGTGCTACTGTGTAGTTAAGCTTTCAGAAAAAAAAATGTTATCTGAACTTCTACAATATTCTTTTAGAACTTCGTATTCGTCAAACAGTTTTACGTCGTCAACACTGATATTCAGCTTAGAGAGAAATCCTATTGATGAAACTAAATCAGAACTTGAGAAACTTTTCATTTCTTTTTATAAAATCATCCACCGGAAGGAAGAAAATCTTCAATATTTTTTATCCATTTTTCCAAATAAGCTGTTAAATTCACATACAGGCCCAGAAACTCCGTTTTAAAATTATCGATACTAAAATTCCGTTGTTTTCCAGAGTGTTCAGAAGTCGAATAACTGTCAATGATTTAAAATGTTCATCTTTACGAGATTTGATCGTATTTAAAGTTTCATTTGCGGCTAACTTCTCATCCGCCGATTTGTGTGACGCTTAGTATACCGTGGTATTATATTCATTTTACCCACCGGCAGTGCCGATCGTAGCTGGCCCGAATATATGTGTAGCAAGCCTTACGCTACCTGTTTTTTCATAGATGAAACAACAATAGAAAATACAAATACATATCTTTCTACAAATAAGTTAACATAACGTATTTATTACGGTAGCGTCAATAAAGGTCAAGATTACATTGCCCGCTTGTCTGATGAGATAACGTTAACACTATTGCATGGAATAGAAATTATAATTTAAGCCTTTTTAATCGCTACTTAAAGACTTTTCATTTGACATTTTAAGTGATAAATAGTAATCATTTATGATTCTTTATGTGTACATTTGTACTTGTAAATTTCACTCAAATCAGCTGCCTAAAAATCACATGTGGCCATTGCGTGACCTATATAGTTTACAAACTGCTTCATTACGTTCTTATCATTATCACATAAGCCGTAGAACGTCCTCTGAGGGACACTGACCTCCCTTATAGGTTTACAATAGTGTAACTTTTTCTAGCTAATTAACCTTGATTGAAATGTTGTTTAATGAATAAAGAAGGTTGCGCCTGCCAGTATAGAGTCTCTAAACGACAACTTCACGGCCCTCTCGGCTATGCGTTCTGCGAACCGCTCTGTGCTCTGTCTATTGCCACTTCAACTAGCTAATCCGATAGACAATGTCGATATAGGCAGAATCATACAAATCGGCGGATGTGAAGTTAGCTACAAGCTACGCAATTTCCAATCCTGACTTAAGCTCACATAAAGCTGCGCGTTGATTGGGCATTGCGCAGCTAACTTCACATCCGCCGACTTGTATGATTCGGCCTATAACTTAGGTTTGTCTCTAGAACTCTCCATAGCATATTTTTATCTATCATCATTACCACCATTTAATAATCCATTGCTAGGCATAGGCCTCCCTTTGTTTATGCTATTCACATCTAACCCTTGCTAATTGCAACACTCCTATTGTTACCTATACTAGAGAGCAATGTACTCGTAAGGCCAAGCCAATATGAACGTACTACTCGTACATGAATCATTACAACTTGTTTACGTGCGTGCTCCGCGCCTCGTTCGCCTCTGTACTTCAATATACTGTCACCAACATACCGTCAATAACAATAGTTTGAATGAGTAGAGTACTTGCAATAATTAACGTAGGTAAATAGGAAAGTTTATTAGGGCTGTTTTTTCACAAGCGCAAATGGACATTTATATATTTTTGACCGACGAAACAGAGGAGGTACTCAATTCGACACGTAATTTTTTTTATGAAAAACCTCGTATAACTTTTTACGTAGTGGTCCGATTTTGATAATTGTTTTTTTATTAGAAGGAGTATACTTCGGAATTGGCCCCATTTAAATTTTATCGAAATCGGCTGAACCATTTTTGTTCAATCAACAATAGTGTGAAAAATGCTACATGGATCCGTGCGAACTGTTCGCGAATTCTGTACACGGTTGAAGTCGGTCGTGCCATTTCTTACGAAAAATAATTGTGTTTTATAAATATATATTTTAGTGTCAATTTATATTTTGGGAATTACTATTGTTTCTAGTGTTATTTCGATAGACCACAAGAAATTAAGATTATATACATAAGGAGAAAGACAGCACAACGCAGAGTGCGCAGGGCTTTTTAACTGTCAAAGAGTTGAATTATTTATATTTTTGTTTGTTTATCTGGTGAAGATTTGAAATCAAATTTTGTTGACTGGTTGTGCAAGCTTGTCACTTAACATCAGGCGAACACCTTGCTCGTTTCGTCACTCTATTGTATACAAATAAATATTGTTTCATTAAGCTTCATTATTATTTCATAACAAACACAAACACCGTCAGTATATTTTATGAGTCCGAGTTCTACTCAGACTAATAATATGCAATATGTGTGTATTGAATTTTAAATTCAATTAGATCGACATCTATGACCCAGCTATAAAACCAAGGTTTGTTTATAATTAGGAGTATGGATTCAACGATGATTGCGCAAGTCGTGGTTAGCTCCAAGGTAAGCGCCCATATTTAGGTAGCGGTTCTATCAAAGATGTGTGTTATCTATGCAGAATCATAATCATCCACCAACAGAAACACTTCGTTTATATTTTGTTTCATTGTACAGTTTTACGGAATCGTCATAGGTTTCGCTGGTAAATCAACTGGTAATGCATTTAATTTCCACGTTTTCCATAAAAAAAATCTTAAGCATCATCAGTTGATGAAATATAAATCAGAATTACATGTATAAAAAACCTGCAGCAAGTATTCATCAAACTTAAACTGAGACTGATCAGTAGAGAGCTACTAATCAGTCCAAAAGCCAATGCCCTCAACAAGTAAGTACCTATGCATTCATAAACATGTTACAGTACCCAGGGTAATACTGCTTTGTTTTTTTTTTAACCTGTCGTCTTTCAACGCCTCTCTTAACTATGATCTCAGCTATGAGATTTTAGGAACCTCATCAACTATGTGTATCAAAATAAACCTCACCTCTCAGAAGAATGACAAGTAATAGAAGTATTGCTAAATTTAACTCAAATAAGAACTATGTTACAGCTGTCTTATTCATATCTGGTTATACCTGAGGGTTACACAGCATAAGCGAGAGTGAGTGGAACAAAAAGAACGCAATCTTTGGAACGCAATGTCTGTCGCATACGTCAAAATCACCAGTTGGAATATCAAAATATTTAAAACAAGCGACGCGCCCCGGCTTCGCACAGGTGTATTAGGTATACATATAAACCTTCCTCTTGAATCACTCTATCTATTAAAAAAACCGCATCAAAATCCGTTGCGTAGTTTTAAAGATATAAGCATACATAGGGACTGACAGACAGCGGGAAGCGACTTTGTTTTATACGATAGTTAAAATTTGTTGGTCTTTTATCTTTTTCGGAAATTTGAACCGTCTAGTTCCAATAAGAAGGTTCAAATCTCTGATCATTTTAACTTTTTATTTTTTACCTTTTTAATTTGGACACCCGAGATAGCTCAATGCTAGTTAGTGAAACCCTTCGAAATAACGTAAGTTCGGGTGTATGTGCATCTTTTTCTAACACCTTTTAAAGGACATGTTCTTTTTTGTATGGGACTTTGGCTCAATGACGGGCTCTAAACTATAATAGGGAGAAAAATCAACTTAATTCGATGAGGCATAGTGTTTTTAAATCGAACAGTCAATTAAAAAGCAAACAATTTTTTTTGCTTTGCGCTATTGCCATATTAACCGCTATTAAAGTCATCCACCATGTTGTGGATCATGGATGTAAGAAAGGAGTCAATCGGCAACAAGATTCAAAATCTGCAGAGTTAAATGTCACGATTGTCCAAAAATGTCATCGCCAGATCTGTCAGGTTTGTAATACATCGAAGTCCATTATCGTAACCATGTCGTAAATAATAAGAATTGAATTGTCGCAAAGGCAAAGATATCACAATGCATTCATACATTTAAAGCCGAATGAGATAAAACAATAGCAAACCGTAAACAGTATTGACAGTTTATATTTTCTTAGTTCCCAGAAAAATGAGGCGAAATTCTCCAATAACAAATATAATGCATGTAGTAGGATGATTTGATGCCTACTTTGTATTTTCGCAATCACTAAGATTGAAAAATATCGTGGCTCATCTCAAAACAATTATGCGTGTTTTCGCGAAATTCCTTAGATATTCGCGACAAAATTATTTATCAAATCATACTGCGACACTCATATTAAGCATGAAGATCCTTTATCATTGTAAAATAATAATGCCTCATGATCGATAAAATAATATAAAAATCCCTGCGTTTAAATTCAATTACCAATCGAGTTAAAATTCCCCGTGATTCGGGTGATTTCCCACAAAGCGGCAACGCTGAAATTAACTTTTCATTCTGTAGGTACACTAGATGGCGGAAAATTCAAATCATGGGTTGCTAGGCCTGCGATAATGACAAATGTTTTGCTTTTTTTCTAAAGCGTTTGGATTTTTTTCAGTATTTTTTCGTGATTCGTCATATTTTTGTCTATAAGAAAAAAGCGAGCCAGGTATGGGCCAGATTTGAGAACATCACCTTTCATATTTAAAATGGGACCAAGTGATGTATATTATCTCTTGCTATTTTAGTACTGTTTGTATTACTTTAGTTATTATTCTATGCCTCACCTGAACAGATTCGTATAGCAAAACCCTGGGCAGCAAGCATTCACATCGATTCCAGAACCTCTCAGTTGGTCAGCCAAAGCCCTCATGAAGTATGCATTCATCAGCTTAGAGTTGCAGTAGCCAGGGTTGTGCCTGCCAGCTCTGCCTCGCTTGGCTTCCTCGATCTCTTTCTTGAGGTTCAAGTCTTCGAAATTGATGGCGCCGCGCTCGTGCAGTGTGGAGGATACTATTACTATCCTAAAACGAGAAAAGTAACACTTTTAGTTGATAATGAAATATTAAAGCTACTTAGTGTGGTACATATACGAGTACTTATGCTATTGAGTGAAATTAATAGTGCCTGAAAAGTACAAGACACAAAAATAAAATACGTAGACAGATGCATACAACTGCATGTTTCGGTAAGAGCATTTGTGGCATGGGCCCGGAAATTTACAATCATTTACCAACAGAAATACTGGAGTCAGTGAGTGTGGCTGTATTTAAGAGCAATCTATTCAATTTGCTAGTTACAAAAGTTTATTATAAAATACGGGAGTTCTTGGACGACAAAATGTTATAAACAATATGATTTGTATTTAATTAATTCCAATTTTATTTGACATTTTATGTAATTAGATATTATTTTAATTGATTTTTATAATTCTTTGACATTGTACCCATTATTGTATGTTCATCAAGGACTTAGCTGTTGAGACGTTTTTATATTCTTCTTATTAAGATCTTTTATGTAACACAGTTAACAATAAAAACAAGTTTCCATGACAAAGAGGGAGAAAGTTGTGTGAAAATCATCGTCTATCATATTTATTCATAAGAAAGAAAGCAAATAAAACAAATACAGAAATTTCAGAATCTATTTTTTAGAGACTGATGGCAAAAAATTGGTAGGTACATCGCTACATAGTATAACAAAGTCGCTTCCCGCTGTCTGTCCCCATGTATGCTTATATCTTTAAAACTACGCAACGGATTTTGATGTATTTTTTTAATAGATAGTGTTTCAAGAGGAAGGTATGTATAATACACCTGTGCGAAGCCGGAGCGGGTCGCTAGTATTATATAAACTCAAAGGAATGAATAACAAGTCATTGTATACAAGATACAAATCTGATCTTGGAAAACAATGTTATATGTGTTTACTTATCAGTTATAAAGTTCATTAGCAACTAGATAACAAGAACAAAGCCCCTACTTGTATTGTATATGCATAATCAATAAAAGCAAGAAAAAATGGAGAAAAAACATGATTTCAAAAAATGGTAATGTAAAAAAAGAATAGCCATAGACAGCTACGCAATTGGCTTTTTTATGCCTTGCCAAATTTAAATATGCATGTTTTTTGCGTGCGGAATTTTTGCGTAAAATAGATTATAATACGAATATTTATAACTAGCTATGCATCCACTGAAACTTGGGCAAATCAAATTTATAAATGCTTGAACCATTTCAGTTTTACAATGCAAGCAACTTTTGCACTTATAAAATAAATAGAAAGTAATCATGACTTGATATGATTATAAACATTTATTTATTGCACTCCATAAATAAAAAGTACTTATATATAGCTGGTAGCAATCAGTTAAACACACATGTTATCAGCAAAGGTAATAAAATATCAACAAAAGTACAATTGAGTTGTATCTAGAATCAAAGGTGGTCAATCTAAAAATTTCTTGGAAAAAAGTTAAAGAAATTAAATTCTCTACAAAGGTGTATTAGAGCATTAAATTCCTTACAAAACAGTTTTGCTATCTCTTTTTCCAAAAAATGTCAAATTGCTGACTTTGATTCTATACAACTCATAAAGAGATCTTGCAAATCGTCTTGAAAGTCGTCCCAGACTTTGTACAGTAGCAATTACAGCACAATTGGTAATCTAATTCGCAAAAACACAAACAAATATTTTTTCATACCACCTGCTCGAAAATGACCCATTATATGTCATAGAATCTCAACGTAAAACGAGTCATTTAATATTACAATCTCGAGGGCTATGGCAGGTCAAAAATGTTGTATGAAACTCCCTATGGGTTAAAGTGATTTAAATTTGGAACATGTAATTTGTATGAAAATCTCTCAACTTGGAACATTTAAGGACATCATAAAGAGGTTTCATTTTACAAAATCAAATGTAACCTCTTTACATCGTACGGCAACTGGCATTGTAAGGAGGTTCTACTCGACTTCACAGAATAAAACCTCTTTGGTGCCCGTCTCAGTTCGATTTTATAGAATAAAACCATGCAATGCCCGTGTTAGGCTATGATAATTGAGCTGGCCATGGTCTTATTTTTTCATGTAGTATTTCCATTCTCTTTTTTATAACAAATTGTGAGCGATTCTATGAAAATTCGTAGGTACATTCTAATTTGTTTTAATTTATTGTGATTAATACCGAGTTGCCTAATGAGTGTCTACCCACACTTAGTGAATATATGGCGTAAGTATTACTGATGTTCTTGGGGTTGTATTTTCTCGCAGGATGTATGAAAAGTAGAGTATGGACCTCTAGAACCAAGTTTGTCTTCGTCTTGGGCGACTTGAACCTCTCGCTTCACTCATGACTCTAAATAATTCCATCGCTTTGCTCGGGAATTAACTTAAAACACCCTCGCTGCGCTCGGGAGTTAACTATAGAGTCCCTCGCTACGCT
The DNA here is from genome assembly GCA_964007245.1 of Hypomecis atomaria. Taxonomy (NCBI): domain Eukaryota; kingdom Metazoa; phylum Arthropoda; class Insecta; order Lepidoptera; family Geometridae; genus Hypomecis; species Hypomecis atomaria. The sequence goes on from OZ023282.1 coordinate 4,763,417, forward strand.
CAGGGTCCAATTGTCGCCCGTGATATAAGACAACACTTGGTTCTCTTGGTACATAATCTACTATTAATGCTTAATTTTTAGCAATCTCATATTTTCTTTTTTGATTTTTGTTCAAAGCCGCTATCACGCCGCCATATTTTACAAGCAATATCATAATAGATCCGAAAATATGAAATTACTTCAAATGGGGATTGTTATTAAATTTAATCATTTTCTAAAACAAATAAAGCAAATAATTAAATACTGTACAAGGCAATGGCCTAGCCCTATATATTTTTGCATTATCTCCTTTTGTTTATACCTGCTTGGTGTAGCTCTTCTGAGTTGTTCCATCAGCAAGTTGGTCAAGTAGAAGTGACCTAAGTGATTAACCCCTAGGTGTATTTCAAAGCCTTCTTTAGTCTTCTGATCTTGGTTCAAAGGCACCGCTACCCCAGCATTGTTGATTAGAACATCAATTTTGTGGAAGCCCTGTTTTACTATCTCTACAAACTTTTCTATTGACTCAAATGATGCTAAGTCCAATTGCATCGGGATCTGTAAGAAGAAAAGTAATAGGTTATTTTATAAAATATGTATAGGTAGAATCATTCAAGTTGGCAGATGTGAAGTAAGCTACACTTGCTACAAGCTGCACAATATCCAATCCTGACTGAAGCTCACATAAAGCTGTGCGTTGATTCGATATTGCGCAGCTTGTAGCTAACTTCTCATCCACCAACTTGTATGATTCGGACTATATAATTGTATATATTGGGTTATCTTTTTGCCCTGCTGAAAGGAGCTCAGCTGTTCCATACAAAATTTCAACTAGGAATTGACAAAATGTAAGAAACAGCAGATTTTTATTCATTGAATTTTTGGTAGGTCTCATAGTAAAAGTTGTTCAAGTATAGAATGTGTGAAAACCACATCAATTTCCATAGTATAATTGTAGAACATTGAATCAGCAGCAAATATTCCTGGATACTCATTTATGTTGATGACATCATCCAATAAAAAAATAGGTTACCAGTACATGCTCATTTCAAAAATAGATTGAAAAAATAAACATCACAGCTCTATGTAGTGTACAGTGTAGTTAGGTATAAACTAGGTACATCTGTTTTCTCTTGCCCTATAAATAACTTGCTTCTTTTGTAAATAAATTAATTGGTAAACATTGTTGAGCATTGCACCCAATGTTTATCTTTGTCTTACTAGCTGCACTTTGCTGCCAGGCATTGTGAACTTTCGTACTGATTGAAGGTTGCTATCTCATTCACACTTTTACCATTAACTCTTTAGAATAAAACTAAAGGAACCAAGCATTTTTCATAAATTTTTCTTCTTTAAAGAGATAGTTTTGTTACATAGATTGAAGAAACCAACAAACAAAATTGAACAATTGGATACTTTTTAGGGTTCCTTACCCTAAAAGGAAAAAACGGAACCCTTGAACTATATTTTGAATTGTACCTGTTTGCAATGGCATCTGCTTTCAATTTAGTTTTTTTATACCTAGAACTTTTTTTAAATGTTCTAGGTATAAATATTTGAATAATTTACAATAACCCGTTTTCTTGAATCTCGACTTAATGTCACCTAATTAGTACTTGTAATTGAGCACTTTCACATCGTACGGTGTTGAGGTTGGCTTGCAATCACCTTACAACTAACTAAAAAACCTACCCACTACGTAGCTTTGGGCTTGGTTATGGCTTGAACACTTTTTATTGCACAATTGTGACTCTATCCATACTTGATCGATGTAGGTAGCATATATTTTGTACAGGTAGGTAGGCAGTACCTAGGTCCTGGCTTTAGGCAAATTACAAGCCAGTGCTGTGATAGCATGTCATTTAATTTAGAATGTTGGTTTGTAAATACTGTACACGTAACTAAAAAACTAAAAAAAAGTAAGTTTAATTACAAGATAAACACACGGTTTTATGCAATCAAAGTTCAATGTCAGTCACAACCTTTTTATCTTTCGGCAGTGGGAGCAACACAACGCGTGATTCTAATTAATTTTTGTTTAATTAGAGGTGATTTCAGTCCTGATTGCTCATATATATAATGTAGTTACTAGATAAGTAGTATTTATTTAAATGTGTACATTACCAGTTCACCGCCCGTCGGTTGTTCCTTCCGAATTTCAGCGATCGCTGCTTTAGCTTTGTTGACGTCCCTGCAAGCGAATATCACTCTCGCCTTCCTCTTAACCAGGGCTTTAGCTGTCTCATAACCTATGCCGCTGTTGGCACCGGTGATAAGGAATGTCTTGCCTCGGAGACAGGTATTCGCGACGCATTTCCCCCAGTTCCTGGACCTCCATTTACGCAGCAAGCCCAGACCGATTACGACAGAAATCGGCACGGCCGCGTATATAACAGTTGCAGGGACCATGACTGCCGAGTTTTAAGTACTTTTTGATAACTATGCACTGAATAATTTGATTACAAAACACTTTTAGCGGAGATAAAGGACGAGACGTATCGACCGTACGTACTTGTTCCGTGTGTTCCGTCAGTGACAGTTTAGTATGATAAATGAATTGATTGATAGAAAAAAAAATGCAACTGTCAAAATCAAACAGGGCTGCCAGCCTCTACTACTTTTTAGTGCTGGATTTTTTGTGCCACCGTGGATCGTATTAGATTTTAAATTTTCTTTTAAATTTTTTCACGGTTTTTGGCATACATAAAAAACGATATCAAAGCATGACACATGATTGAGCATTATAATTATAACACACTCACACTTTGGAATTACCGTTTGAAATATTATCAATTCAGAGTTGCCAATGACAATTATTTATGTTTTTGTATGTACTAGTATATTTTTAAATGAATAAATTAGTTTCATTATGTAAGAAAATCATTTATTGATTTTCTTACATAATGAAACTAATTTATTTACACATTTAAAAATATGCCAAATCTAGCAGTCCTACGTTAGGCTGGCACCACTAAGATTTATCGTCACGGTTCGCGTCTGTGACGTTTGATAAGGTCCGAATTACGCTTTTGCCGTAAAAGCCAGAATGCCTTGCAGCGAAAATAAAAAAATACGCTATTTTTTCAAATCAGTGCGTTTACTTGCGTCATTTTTTTTCCTAACATATTTTCATAATTATTATTTCTATCAGAAATCAGATGGGTACCTACCTATATTTTATCGTCCCCTACCATCGAGTCTCCTACACAAAAATTGAGTCATTAAAAAGCTTATTCTATCTGTTGAACGTATTTTGAGCGTATTTCTGTTACATCTAATCTTCGAAACTAACCAACAATAAACCTTTCATTCGACACAAAAATTGCTATCGCACAAAGATACACGAAAGTAACTTATGCAACTACTTAATACTCGAAGGACCATCCGGCTCGAAGGACCACAATGTAGCACCAGTGGTAGCACTGCGTTGATCGACAGATACTGCACAGAGTAATTATGTAGTCGGAGGCGGAGTAGCGAAATTAAATCTCGCTCTACAGTCTGGTGTGCGGTGCGGGTGTGTTTAAATAACACAGAAGAGAGAAAAGGAAAGCTGTTCTGTGTTAAATACCTGTCAAATACTCGGAAATAAGTGAGTTGTATAACGTTGTATGGTGCAGATACGGTGTAGTTGTACACTAACAAGTGAAAATAGAATAAAAATAATCGGCCAAGTACGAGTCGGACTCGCGCTCGAAGGGTTCCGTACTGTATGGGAGCCCCCCTTAAATATATATTTTATTTAATTTCACTATTGACAATTGAAGTGAACATACAGTTAAATATTCTGTGAATATTTCAGGCACCTAACTGTGACCATTATTAATATCGAGCGAAAAAAGGCTAAAATTCAGGTTTTTTGTATGGGAGCCCTCCTTAAACATTATTTTTATTCTGTTTTTAGTATTTGTTGTTATAGCGGCAACAGAAATACTTCACCTGTTAAAATTTCAGTTTTCTAACTATAAAGGTTCATCGAAATACAACCTAGTGACAGACAGACAGACGGACAGCGAAATCTTAGTAAGCTAAGAACTTTTTTAGGGTCCCGTTTTTACCCTTTGGGTACGGAACCCTAAAAAAGTTCTTAGCTTAAAACTAGGTATACTAAGCGCCACACAAATCGGCGGATGAGAATTTATGCGCAGAACGCTGCGCAAAAGCCGAAATATGCGTGGGAGGTAGGTATGCGTGGGAGTCAGAGAGACGAGACACGTTAAATTGTAGGCCCCGGTTGTTTAATCGTTTAGCCATGTCAGAGGCCTTCAGGCGGCCTAAAAACTCTGGCACCAGGGCTAGCCACCCGGCCTATACGAACTTACTTTACTTAGAGAGACGAGACGTCGGGGCATACCCGCCCGCCAACCTCATGCCTCCCGCGCGCTCTCTACGCCCGTGCCACGGTAATGATATCTCCGAGCTCACCACTACGACACGCGGCGTCGGAAACGTGCACACATGCGCAATAATTAGCGAATCACGGCGAAGTATCATCTGCGGCTAACTTCTCATCCGGATACACATATTAACTACACCTTTTCAATTTCGTGGAGGATTGAAAAAACCGCTCATGATTATCATCATCAATCGTAGTCTTCTTTATTCTACTTAGTAGGTACTGAATTTATATTAAGTACGAGGCGGACCGCCTTTGCAACTTTTATCAAAATTAAAAAAAATTAAAAATATTGCCCACCCGCGACAACATGTATGGCTGTTTTTTTTTAGTTTTTACAAAAGTCGTAGAACAAAAGTTGTTAGTTTTGATGTACAGAATAAGCCCCTAAAAGGATGCTAATTGATTAGAAATAACCCTGTATAGATCTCCAATAAGACTGGTTGGAAGCTAGGAACCGGTCTTATTGGAGATCCATAGGGGAGCTCTATGTCTAGCAGTGGACGTCCTATGGCTGATGGATGGAGTTTATAAAAGCTTCTTTCATGTGTGTCATCCAGTGGCTGATTGCCGCCAGTGTGCTGATTTTGCCGAATCTTCCGCTCCAATATATGCGACTACGTAGGGAACTGGTAGTAGGTAATAAATATTTCAGACTTTGATTCGAAGCAGAAATACGAATTAAATGTTGTTTTTTTTCCATAGGCTGTAATATTTAAATTAATATTTTATTTTTGTCAACAATAAATGTTCAGAAATTTGCCGCCCCGAAAGGCTTCAGCCTACTCAGCCTGCTGGTACATATCCACCACTGGTGTCATCTGTCTTGGTCCTTTGCCAATCGTCTCCAGGTTCTTTCTTATAAATAAGAGTTACCTACCTAATTTAAATGAGATTGTTAATTCTGGTGGCCAATGAGGTCGTAACTTGTGACAATACTACTTATGAATACTATGCCGCGAAGGAGTGCGGAAGCGTGCCCGTAGCCCCGACACATACAGTGGCAGAAACACTTCAGGTTTTAGTGGGTATACCACCGATTAGCGGTGGGGACTCCCACATAAAGGATAACCACCAGCCTGCACTCCAGAGGCCTGTTGGTTTCCATAAAGGATTTTCCTGTATAAAAAAAAGGTTCTACCATCACATACATTATCATAGGCCGACCGCTTAACGTGCATATCGCCTGCGCGGTAAAAAGGGAGCCGGGGGAGATGTTACCGGGTGGGTGAGAGGGGTACGCGGGGCAGAGCTCTGTCATTACACCGTGACACTGCTCTGCGATGCGCGCAGGCGATACGTGCGAGCGGTCGGTCTATAATTTAACACAGTAAACTTGAGGTACCTACCTAATACTCTGTTTTCCCGTTTCAAGGTGTTGCTCAATATGAAATAAACACAGATATATTTATTTAGCTGGGCTGTTTATTTCAAATACATAAAGGGACAACTAGATAAAAATCTGGATTCCAGACTAAGAAAAACAATTTGATATGGCAACATTATGAATATAATTTTTGTGTATGAAATATTAATATTTTTACAGGCGTATAGGTAGAGTAGTTCAAAAACGACTAAATTATTAATTTATAGAATTTCTAGAAAAATGTTTATGAGCGTATGGAATTACATTTACAAACGAGTTCTTGTAATTAGGATATACAATATAACTTTAGGCATTGTAGGTAAAATTAAGAACTATGGAAATGTTTGTGAGATCCAATCTGATTTTGAACAATTTCGCGTATATATTACTTAAACTGGAATGTAAGTAGTATTTTAATTTGAGATACAACATTGGCACGTTTTTTGTATAAGATTATTGTAAATTTGTGCCACACACAACAAATAAGTAGTACCAAGGAATGTAGACAGGAAAGTATATAGTCCCTACACATTTTGGGTATACATATAGGTACTGTTACACAGAAAATTAATGTATGTATTGTACCCACTAACAAATTACACGTTCATTTACATACCTGAATTATCTTGAGTTTATGAAGAAGTTAAATATGTTGGTATAGGTAGTCTCCCGTGAGAAATGATATAACTCGAAGAAAGTCCGTTAAAAATTTAAAAAATGTGTCGCATGTACAATATAAAATGATTTCTATTTTGTTTACTAGAACCATAAAAATTAATTCATTATGTTGAATGAGAATGTCTTCGTTCGTTGCTAAGTATTGTAGCTAACCCGAGTTTTATTATTTCTTACGAGTAGATACACATTTACTAAAGGTTAATAGGTATGACAGTCGGTAACATACAAGTTCCATCCACATAATTATTACAAATAACAACAAATGTAAACATTCTTGACTAAAAAGTTGATTTCTATCTAAGACGAAACACTAAAAACTTGTAATAAGTAAGTCACCTCTCACTACTTAATCGCTCACATGCATATTTTTAAGCATACATTTTAGTATAAAAATTATACTTTCGTGATTAAAAGCATTCTCTTTAAAAAATCTTATTAGTACATACATATTAATTTAATATTATATTTTTATATTCATATCCCATTTTGTGCCATCATTGGCTTTTGCGATAATTTTTTTTTACATAGACTATTGTCAAATAGATGAAACACTATTTTATATAAAATTCTTCTCATGTTTGGATATAATATAGCGAACTGAAAATATTTTATAGGTAGGTACATAAATTCTATTTTCTAAATAAAATATATAATTTATAATAAAATTAACTTGCATAGAATAAATATAATAATGATTATGTAAGTGTTAAGCCAGGCATGTGACCACACAATTATACTTAACAAAGGAGGTACACATAATATAATATATTTATCATTATCAATCATACATATTTTCTGTAATTTTCAGTACTTTCAATTTATTCGAGTAATTCATTCATATGTATATAATTGAATTCGTTTTAAAACTGAGATCGAGATTCAGCAAAATGATATAAATTTGATGGCATTTTTGGCATTGGCACCGTAAGGTTTCGCATTCGCCAACGATTCGCTCAAGGTGTTGCTGCAGTCAAGGGGACTCAATTTTCATTAGCCAATAATTACAAGCATTCGCTATTTGCCTACTTATATTTACTTATTCTCACATGGGAGTGGAGAGTTGATGTCGCGATCGATCTACGCCAACGTCTACTGTGGTGACTTTGCCATCTAACGGCGTACAGCAGTCGATGTCACTGTCCGGCATTATGATGCACATAAACGACTTCCCGCTGGTCACATCCTTCGGGTAAATAGTCATCGGAATGAACCTATCGCTCGTGCCGTCTACGTACGCTCCTAACCTCGAGTACACCTCCGGAAAATGCTTCTTCAGATTCACTCCTCTATTCTCCAACTGCTGCGATATGTTCTGGAAGCATATCTCTCGAAATTTGTGGGTAGTCGCGGCGTTCTTGTCGGCCGCGTTGACTAATTTCGACGTCAGTATTAAGGTCTCGCGGTCATCTGGCGCGCTTTGGCTGTCTCGTCTCTGCCGTCTCCGATTCTGCTCTTTTATGACGGCCGATACGCTTTTACTGAGACGTAGCTTCGCGCATCGCGACACCATCTGTCTCTCCCATTTAACGGCACCTTTCGTCGGCACTTCACTGATAATACACACAGCCACGTATAAAATCACCCTCGTCTCAGGGTTGTAAGACTTGCACAGCTTAACTACTTCGGTATAGAGCTCCACGCCCATCTCGTTCGGCTGCAGAGCGTTCCACTTGACGAACTCCGGCTCGCTGAGGTACTGGTAGCCGTGGGTGGTGAACTTCTCCGCGGCCTCCGGACTCGTGAAAAACACTTTGACGACGCCCCGACCGAGGGCGAGGTAGCCCTTGTGAGCTATCGTGCTGATCTGGTGCAGTGCGTCCGCGTCCTCTTTAGCCGCTGATATGATTTGTCTACAGAGAGCGCTAGCCCGGGAGTGCAAGCAGACCTTTCTATGTTTCTCCCAGTGCGCTCTTCGACATTCTTTTGAACAGTACATGGTGGTACAGTTGTGGCAGGTTTTGTAATGTCTTTTGGCGTCCGGCAGCGGCGCGCGGGATGCGCATTTGGGGTATTTGCACTTGACGAGCGCGTCGTCCGTGCTGTTTTCCGTTTGCAACGAAGCAAGGGAGAGCCTGGAGTCGTGGTGGGTGGTGTCGGCGGGGCGCAGCGCCGCGGCGTCGAGGCTGGTGCGGCGGTCCAGCGACCCGCTCTGCTGCACGTAGGGTTCGCTCCGCCGCCGCGAGTGCTCGCCGTGTGCCGACCGGGCTCGCCGCGGCTCTTGCATCACCGGATTATCAACTGAACTCTTGCCTGGAATATCACATCCACAAATTAAATACAAAACCACGACTAAAACGATATGATGAGCAATTAGTTACGTGATATACGACTCAGAACCATCTTAGAATTTAACATAAAGAAGCATCAAAACATCAAACATGCTTCGATTTACATGCTCGTAATAAAAAGCTGCTTTGTGCAAAACCAAAAATACCTACGGGGACATGACCATTTAAAGAATCTTGAAACATTTGTGGTAGATGTGCAGGATGTGATGTAGAGTGTAAGAATTATTAGAACGTGGACTGCGCCAAAAGTCACTTTACGCGATCGTTGCGAAGATCCAAGTCCGGTGGAACAGTAAGCATAGAATGTCGGGAGTTATAATCAGAGGCCCTAGCACGGGCCCAAACCGTCCGAGCGTACACATTACGTAGGTACAAATCTCTTTCGATAGGTAGTCGTGCTACAGCCCCTAAACGGAATGATAAGGTATAAGTAAAATTGGAACGGCCTGACTTACATATCGTTCCTACCTGGTCGGTCGCGGTCGGGGCTCGGGTCGGTGATGGAGCTGGGCCCCTCGCTGGGGGTGCTGTAAAAGCGGGACGCGGGGGACGCACTGCTGTGTCCGCTGCTGGCCAGCTGCTCGTAGCGGGGACTCTGCCACAGGAAACAAATCATTTTGTTTCAAACTCATGATTGTTCAGAAGTGGATTGTCTCAGAGGTACAATACACCAAAAATGGAATTGGCTCTGGAAGTGGATAAAAAAGAAATAATATAATTTCGATTGATATAATTCGGTTATGATTCCTTTTTAGGGTTCCGTACCCAAAGGGAAAAACGGGACCCTAGACTTCGATGTCCGTCTGTCTGTCTGTCTGTCCGTCTGTCACCGAGCTGTATCTCATGAACCATCATAGCTAGACAGCTGAAATTTTCACATATGATGTATTTCAGTTGCCGCTATAACAACAAATACTAAAAACAAAATAAAATAAATATTTAAAGGAGGCTCCCATACAATAAACCTGAATTTTTTGACGTTTTTCGCTCTATATTAATAATGGTACCAGGTAGATGCTTGAAATTTTCACAGAGTATTTAGTTTTATATTCCCTTCAATAATAAATAAAAAAATTAAAATAAAATAAATATTTAAGGGGGGCTCCCATACAGTACGGAACCCTCCATGCGCGAGTCGGACTCGTACTTGGCCGATTATTTAGTATTGTAAGGTCACAAATATCATCATTATAATATCCTAAATATTGGTTAACTAATTTCAAAAACTGGTTAGTGTTTTTGTGTATCTTAGACTTAGACTTATATTTATAACACTAGTACATTTTTAATTACTCTAACAGTAATATAAATGGTTTCTACGACCTAATGAATAAAAATAATATGTATTAAACATGTACAAACAAATCTACCTTTCCACTCATCAAGTAATAAGGGCTGCCAGATTTTCTCGGGCTAGGCTGAGGCGTGGGTATCCTCGTCGGCTGAGAAGGTAGGCCCAACAGAGAGTCCAACACGTCTTCAAGGGTCGTAGAACCAGGAGACGGTCTCGTGATGCCCAGATTTAGAGACCTCTGGGAGTCTTGCCAGTCTGTAAGCGCAGGGGTCACATCGTATTGGACATTATTATGCCATTATACATTAATACAGCCAGTCGAGTTATGCTTTTTAGTAGTTTTTAGTCGGTGAAGCATTAAAGACTGTTATTTAATTTTATGATTGGAAGCGAAGTTAGTGGACGGAAGCTAAGTAAAAGCTAGGAGGATCTACATGCGATGATTCTTCAACTACAGAAAGGTAGGTAGATGTAAATTCAAACTTACCTCGAGTGTTGCTAGCTGTACTGTAAGATTACAGAATTGTGTACGAAATAGTTTCGTGTTCTTGGTCTAGTTTTACAGATAATATATTTTGGTGAAAATACCTAATGTTATTAAAACTTTAAATAAAATAAATAGTACAATTTGTAAAGTGTGCCTATTATGTCTCTTTATTATTTATGTAGTACCTAGGTATAATTTTGGATAGATATTAATTACGAATATTAGAAAAAATGGTTTATTTTGAAACATGGTGCAAAATAATTAAATAACAATGAAGAACCAATTTGAAATATTTGTTAGAGACAATAAGCACTGTGATAAATGCAACACTAAAATAAAGCAAAACATAAAATAAAACAAAATATGTAAAATAAAAATGAATATATTTTATTAATTGCTATATTTATAACTAAAGTACATTACAGTACATTACTTTCGAAATGATAAATACGAATAGTTAGGTTTAGTCTTCGATACAATATTAAAATAATTTGTTTTATAACATGGAGGTACCGAGATTCACTAACTTAGTACAATATTGTAATGCCTAGAGCTATAAAGAAAAAACATTCTTTTAGGTACTTTTCTATGGTAAATCGGGATATTTGTAAATAACTAGAGAGCTACAAGTAAATACTTAATATCGTTAGCAGAAAAAGTAGGGTAGATGCTAGTTTCAACGCAATAGACCTTGCAAAGATCTATTACGTTTTGTCATAGACAATAGAGGTGGAAGATTTCTTTTTAAATTTGTTGCCACAGGCAAGACAAATTCGTTACGTATAATTTCGAATTTTCGGCGGTGCGAGTTTTGAACGCAATCCTAATTTTTTCTAACCTAATCAGAACCTGTATAATTTACTTAGAAGCACGGTTATGCCTCAATATAAATTACGAGGTGATTTAAGTAGAAGGAATTATAAGTTTACTAGATTCCAGACTTTTTATCACTTTTCACCACCACTCTTTATGGTTCTGATAACTGTTGCCAGAAGAAAAATATACATAAAATATCAAATAAAAATAGAGACGGTGATTGGAAAGCAATATTAAATGCTCTTAATGATTTGTTTTGTGACATATTAAAGCTTTGCCGTACCTTTTTTAATGTTAACATTAAAACAAAACAATAAATCATGTCAAATCGAACCTATATTTAGCACCTAAAATAAAAATAAGAGCAAAATAAAATTGTATGTACAGGTACTAAATTAAAACTAGCAGTAAAACTAAATACTAAAATGTTTCAAATAATAATAATTATAAAAACACACGAAACATAATAATTTAATCTGTACATCAAATCGTTACCTACTCGAGTCAACTGGTTCATTTCGGGGATTTGAAATATTTAAAAAGTTATGGCAATTATTTTCTAGAAAACTTATCTTAATTATTGACTCATTATTAGAAATGAAAGTAATTTCACATGAAATCATTGATATGTCTGATAAATGGTAAATCAATAATATAATCAACAAGTATTCTAATTATTTATATTATATTACTTTATGTCACACATTTTATAAGAAATGCATAAATGAAATAGAATTAACAATAATTCATAAAATTCTATATAACTCAAATCAATACAATACACCTAAGTTATAATACCATAAACAGATAACTTGAAAGTAGAATTAGTTGCCATTTTATTTTTCGAACAGGCAACATTAAAATAAATTAATAACTACAGACAGTCGAGAATAAAAAGCTGTGTTGTGTGGTTCACATACACTCGAAAGCGTACTACAAGCCAGTGCTTAACATTGCAAAATTAAAAACACTTTTACAAAAAACGTATAGAAATTCGAGTCAAACAGTGCAGAATGAATGTTACAAAAAATGGTCCTGAGTCTTACACACAGTCTAAGCTCTATTACAGATAATAAATTTCACAAATGGAACCCACAGGGTTACCATTTTACAGAACTAAAATACATAGAACAGCACAAAAATAAACGCTCGAGTATTAAACATAACAATGACACTGCAGGTTTGATGTGGATGCGTAAATGCAATGAAGCTTCGATAACGTGATATCGAGTGAAGCAATTTATGCTCCTTCTGATAAGTCGTACGACACGACCACGTCTACTTGTTTGACAAAATAGCATAACAATGGCGTTTATTCCATTGCACAACCCACAAAACTAATCAATTTCAGGACTCTGTTGTGCCGAACTAGGTATTGATGCGCCCAGTACGAGACAATAATTTTGCCCAAAAATGCTAAGTTTGGGCTTAAAACTAGGTCCTGGTAATTTTTGCGCTCCTGTACCTAGGATTCTAGGTCTGCGCCATTTGCTTGGCGTTGGAGTAGCTCTAGTTGTGGCTCTGACTTTAAGCAACTCTTTTAACCTCATGATGTTAGAAAAGACTGGCTAGAGTCAACACTTAATGGATATCAGAGTCGCTGTTGCTAACTTTAACAATACATGTCATATATAGGTATATCTATTTCAGAAACGCAGTCCAATATAAAAAAGAGTCTTTAAGATTTGTTATCTTCAGTTTTAGAGATTTGTGCAACAGAAATGCTTGACTTAGAAGCACAGTTCTGCCCTTCGTATGAAGACTGCAGAAATTTAGTCGTGTAGTTTTCATAAGGATACTTAACACGGGTAGGCCTATGCCTACTCTAGGAACTTCTTTGCCCACCCTAGAAAAGTCATACATTCTATTTTTCTGCAAAAAGTACACAGCTTCCGTCCTAAATTTTCTTATTTCTAGTTGCGCCAATGGTAGTACGAGTACTGCAGTTTTCATAAGGTGGGTTAGAGTTGTAGATCGTTGTGTAGTGTCGTACGGACTAGTGAAGCGAGTCAATAGCGCGTGGTGCGCGTTTCGGGATCTATAACTGAATCTCGAATGGCTAGCAACGTATACGGAAATTCAACAGATTGTATGGAGAATCCGTAAAGTTTCGTTTACGTGCTGCCGTTCGAAAGTGAGTAATTGATCCCTAGGAATGTGTGTGGTATCGTGTATCGAGCCTGCAGTGTGTGCGGTTCACGCTCGCTCACCGGGCGCGGGCGCCGCGCGGTGCTCCAGGCGCAGGGAGGACGGCGGCCGCGGGTGCGGCGGCGGTAGCGCCTCCGTCACCACCAGCGGCGTCTGCGGGGACTCCAGCGGCTTCGTGCCTGCAAACGGAAAATAAACTGTTGAGAAAATGGGGCAGAGATGTGTCACAGAAATAGGGAGCTAAAATTTTCTGGCAACACTGAACAGAATTGTACACTTTTAAATACAAGGTCACTAGTACTTACTAGTAATTTACGCACCATACGCACGTAATTTTTATCTTAAGAGCCACTTTAGTACCTACATCAAGATGGACAAAGGATCACATAGAAATACAAAATAAAACTGAAATCGAACTGTAATTTAAAAACTACGGTAGACCGTAGCGTAGACCAAGAATCTTGAAATTGAACACGTCGTTTTGGGGCAAACTTCTCTGTCCTCCCGATCCCGATCGTCATAAGTGCCCTACTGCCACTGCCATTTCAACTGTGGACAAATAGGATAAACACTTACCAACAAAAGAGCTTTCTAGCTAGTACAGCTTCTGACTGGAACTCAGCGTGCACGATGGCTGACGTCACTTCGTTTACGAGGTGAACTTACCAACAAAAGAGCTTTCTAGCCAGTACAGCTTCTGACTGGAGCGGGGCGAGGGCGTGGTGTCGAGATCTCCGTTTGCAGGCTCAAGGCCCGACACGTAGTGAACGATCGCTGACGTCACTTCCTTTATCGACGTCTGGATCTCCTCCGACGCTTTGGAGGATGCCGACTGCTGGAGGAGGGAAGAGGCTAGCCTGGAAGGAAACAACGAATGTTTAGCTTCACATAGTGCTCAGTTGTCTTAGCTTGATAGTGCTAAAAAGAAGTTTCCGAGTGCTTGTATTAGTCTAGATGTAATTCACCAAAAGCGGTTGACATCGATCTGACATCAAAGGATCTGACTTTAAAAATGTTGTCACGTGTATTATATTCCAAACAAAAGATTGGCATTACTCTAACGAATCTGGAGCACAATCTTACACTGCACTAAAAGGAACAGAAATTATGGGACTCATCATTAAGCATGAACATCTATTATCGGGGCAAATATGAACTCGTAAAAGGAGTACAGCAGCGTTCCATTTAAATAAGACTCAATGTAAACTCATATGTAACAGCTAAACCTTTGAGAAAAAAGATTCAACACCTAAAGCTCTTTGTGCTACACTGGTGCAAAACGTTCGAGATGTTAACTTTCCTGAGGAGTTCTAGGTGTGCTGTTCAGCCGCTCCTGGCTCCTCTAGCCCAGGTAGGAATGTCGCACACCGAAGATCTAGCTGACGTCGCGCGGTGAGCAAAGCGGGCTGGTGCCTCAAATGCTGTTGCGCATTTATGAGCACAGCAAAATGACCTGTGTTCATGTTGTATATATGTATTATGTTACCTTTCATGAGGAGTTCTAGGTGTGCTGTTCAGCCGCTCCTGGCTCCTCCAGCCCAGGTACGGTTGCCGCGCACTGAATGAAGATCTGGCTGACGGCGAGCACAGCGGGCTGGCACCTCGGATGCTGCTGCGCGTTGATGAGCACGGTGAAGTCTGGAAGCAAATAACATTGATACTGTAAAAAAAAGAATGTGGCAAGTATTTGATAATCTTTTGCGCTGTAATAACGCAATGTATTTGAGTGTGAGGAACATGACCGATTACATTATCAATGTTCTACTTAGCAAGGGCCTTCAATAATATGTTTTGCAAATTTTGATAGGTAAATCGGTCCAGAATAATCAAAACATTAAAAGCAGCAGGGCAATATAATGAATAACTTAATTGTTGAGCTATAGTAAAACATACAATGCAATGAATAACTAATTCCCCAAGTAATCAAAACACATTAAATTACAATAGTAAACCAGCAACTTCCAGGAAACAACCTTCAAGATCTCATCTTTGCTGAATTGCCGACAGATAACTAAACAACTAGCAACAGAGAGACAAGACAGACGAGCGATAGCAGTCTATCCATTCTTCGAAAGCCAGATAGATTGAAGCCACGATTAGTCGAGCAACCAGTTTTACAACAAACTTCGCTATTGCGAAGCCTGTCGATCCCTTGATAGCTATCGGGGACTTCAATTAATATTTATCAGCCTTCTCTGACCAATACGGAACATCCATTAATCACGCGACGCTTGAAAATGGGTAAAGTGCCGAAAAAAATAACAAAATATCTCTAGCTACCCCTCCCATGGTGACACTTCTCATTTTTACGTGGGGTGGGGTGCAGTGAAATTTGTTTTTTAAGCAAACTTTGTAAAATACACGTGATCTTGAGACGGTGGGAGGTTTGTCTAAAACCTCGCCAAATCACCAGGAAATAAAAAATTATTAAATAATCGGCCAGGTACGAGTCGAACTCGCGCACTAAGGGTTCCGTACTGTATAGGAGCCCACCTTAAATATTTGTTTTATTTCAATTTAATTATTTATCAGTAAAGTGAATATACAAATTAATATTCTGTGAATGTTTCAAGCATCTACCTATTACCATCATTAAAATCGAGCGAAAAACGACTAAAAACTCAGGTTTGTTGTATGGGAGCCCCCCTTAAAATATTTATTTTATTCTGTTTTTAGTATTTGTTGGTATAGCGGCAACAGAAATACAATACATCATCTTTGAATATTTCAGCTTTCTAGCTATAACGGTTCATGAGAAACAGCCTGGAGACAGACAGACGGACAGACAGACAGAGGGGCAGCGGAGTCTTATTAATAGGGTCCCGTTTTTACCCTTTGGGTACGGAACCCTAAAAACACCATACGTGATTAATGAACGTTCCCTTATCAAGCTTCAATAATCGCGAAGTCACGCTACAGTTGACAGGTTGATCGATATTAAAATTCAAAAGGCAATGAAATAAAACAATGGGCTCGTTTACATAACGCTGGCTATCGGTGAATGAACTGGAAATCGCGAGTTGGGAGGAAGCCATATAAACGTACGCTTTCTATGGATTTGTGTTTTAGAGCGCAGTTCCCGGCAATTTTCCTAGTTGCAGCTGTTTCAATTTATGACTGGTCGTGAGCGTAAAGATTAGTACCGAGATATTTTTGCCATAGACTATCTATGAAGCGAATGGGCGTGTAGCGTGTACCTACAATGTTACAATCGTGTGAGTTTTGATTTGAAATACTCGTATTCGTCGGATGTAATTTATTTTCAGTTTTCTGTAACTTTTTCTTATGAATTTTCTAAGTAAGCAGTATCTTCTCACTCTCTCTCTCTTGCTCTTCTTGGTTAAAAAGCCAAGGAGAGATTATTGTGGATGGTAGTTTTAGTTTCCATTAGATGTATACATAGGAAATTTCAGGTTGTGATTGACAGAGTACATTTTGATTTGTGAGAGGTTGTTGGATTTATTTGGACTTCTTTTCTGGTAATTAGATTTTTGGCGGTACACTTCTGGAAGTAAGATATCTATGTGTATGGAGGACTCGTTAAATTATGGGCCCCGGTGTTTTTAACCGATCAGCCATGTCGGCTTAAGACCTTCAGTGGGACTTAAATACTCTAGCAGGGCAGCAGACAAAACATAATAGTCGATCGAACCAGTGTGCTTAGCATACAAGACCACGACACGAGTTTATCGTCGTGTGCAAAGGTGACAGATATATGCTTCATCATAACTCTGTCACGTTCTGACACGTCGATAGTATAATTTTATGGTCCTTATGCTAAGCCCGCTGGTCTGCTAGTAGACCATCGTCCAAAGCTGGTCCAGAAGAGAGAGCTGAAGAGGCGGCGGCTGCGCGTTGGCACCGCCCAGGCTACCGAGAGAGGTGGTCCTAGAATTGAGGCCACTCTAGCGAGTTGCGGACGCGTCAGAGAACATAACCCAGAATGTGGAACGCTTTGCATGGGTCTGTCTTCCCGCTAAAGTACAACGTGGGCGTCTTCAAATCCCGAGTAAATAGGTATCTTCTAGGTAAGCGTGCTACAACCTAGACCGCTTATCTGCTCAACATCAGGCAGTATGTGGTCAAACGCAAACCTATTCAGAATAAAAAAAAGCCCTCGATAGCCCCCGAGTCAGTAAAGTCATCGTCTCACCTGGCTAGAATGAAGTCTGCTAGTAGACCATCGTCCGAAGCTGGTCGTGTGAAGGGAGAGCTACAGCGGCGGTGGCTGCCGTAGCAGGTGGTCTTGGAGTTGAGGCTGCTCCAGCGAGTCAGTAGTCAGTCAGTAGTTATTATCTCACCTGGTTAGAATTAAGTCTGCTAGTAGACCATCGTCCTAAGCTGATCGTGTGAGGGGAAAGCTGCGGCGGCTGCACGTTGGCGCCACCCAAACTGCCAAGATGGTCTTATAGTTGACGCTACCCCCGCAAACGCGTCAAAAAACATCACCCTCGATAGTCTCTTGGTCAGTATAAGTTATAGTCTCACCTGGTTAGAATTAAGTCTGCTAGTAGACCATCGTCCGAAGCTGGTCGTGTGGGGGGAAAGCTGCGGCGGCGGCGGCTGCACGTTGGCGCCGCCCAAACTGCCGAGGGAGGTGGTCTTGGAGTTGAGGCCACTCCAGCGGGTCGCGGAGGCGGATGCATCAGACAGTCGCTTGCGGAGGAGGAAGCCCTCCCGGGGGGCTGGCGCATTTTTGTACCTGGAAATTGGAAATTAGTCATGTATTATGGTGTTTTATTGGGATCTACAAAATTTGGATTTATACGTACGTTCTGGGCCATTTCATGCAAGATGCTGTTTTAGATATTTACAAAGGCACATATACCTACTCAGATATAGGCTCTGATATTTTTTGCTTTCAGATAAACCCTGAAATCAATTTTAGTGTTGGTGCTATAGTACGAACTTTGGTGAAGGCTCGGGATTTCTAAAATATTACAAAAATTGAGATCCCTTAGACGAGTAAAATCACGACATACGAGTCTCAACGGCTTTAGGAGGTTGGCACTCTTTACCAGTAACAGTAAGCATTAAAGGAACAAAAAATTCCCCTGAAAGATCTGTAACTAATCGAGAACATGGCTACACCTATGACAATCTTTGTTTTTTCGTCACCACTTTTATTTGATTACAGGCACTGTATTAAAAGGTTGTAATTGGTCATATCTCTGCTACTTTTGGGTATACTTAATTGTCCGAATTGGTGCTCAAAGTATCAGCGTGCAAAGCCAATTGAGTAGCTAAAACGAGTACGTAACTACTCGTACATTACTCGGAAGGAAAATAAAAAGCGTCGAAAATGTTTTTGTCTAGTTAGTTAATTGAGTTGACCCAGTTTCCAACGAAATCTCAAACTTTCAGCTTCCATGCCGGCCAGAATCTGTGCCAATTTCGTTATAAATTCCAGCAGCGAGTTGAGAAAAGTTATTTATCAAAGAATATTTCGACTAGTTGGAGTTCCGAGGGCCCTTTCCTTTCGTATAAGCACAGGCTACCTGTCTACTGAGATCGAGATATTGAATAATATTGGTTATTTTAGAACGATTGAATTTCACGCTTTTACGCGATGTGACAGTAGCACATTATGTAGAGTAGATTTACATACTCGAACCTAAGTAGTGAAGTATCTGAAAATTACATCAATTTAAATGTAATGTGATGTGCACTGAAGTAGCTTTTATAAAATTATTCCCTCAATAAATTGAGCGAGAGCGATAGCTAGCTCAGAATATTGAATTGGCATGTTAAGCTTTGGGTACCTACACTTGAAAATTCATGTTGACAAGTCATAGAAATGCGTAAGCATCCCTAACACTTAATATCGGTAGAGCTAGAGTTTATTGCTCATCAAACAACTAAATCGTTCAATAAAATTGGTCTAAACTCTAAAGAATCTGGAGTCTTGAATTATAGTGTGTGATAATCGACACACGTAAGTATGTTAAAATTCCGTAGATGATGATTATTATTTTTATTGTGACGATAATACGATGAAAACTTAAATTTTTTGTTCCATCTGAGATTCCAACTCTAAAAATAAAATAGATAAAAGTAAAACATAATAAGAGTAGCCGAGCAGGAAATGTGTCATTTCCTAGTCTATTTGTATGTCCTACGTGTACGTTAGTAAGTCCAGTCGAGCAGCTGGATCAATTAGGACCCAGTTAATTGCTCCAGAGCCGTACATTACCGTGGGTGTGAGAGCTGGTTAGCGGCTCGCTCTCGTAAACACACGTTGCGAATACGTACAATCTATATCTCTAGCTAGACGATGGACATATTAGGCTATCAATGTTAAGCACGCTGCACAAGCACAAGAAATGCGATGTGTTGACCCCACCCATAATCAGATGAGGGTAAGAAAATGATGGTAGAAAAGGAACGGCACTTCCTTTGTGAATCGTTTGTCCATGATGTAGAGTTCGAGAAGGTAACCACTTGTCAGCCGCTACTATACCAAATTGAAAAGTGTTTCTTTAGACGACGGACAGTCGGTCTCATTGTAGGATATTCTTATACTCACGATTAGACCATCTCGGAGCCAACTCCTAAATTCGCGAATAAAATCACCGGTTTCAGGGTGATAAGTAATGATGATGATGGTCCTGTCACTCCTGTTGGGAAACACTCTGCTAGCTGACAAGTAGGTAATTCTAGAGCAAAAAAAAAACACACCAGTTCGCGTAGTGTACGATGTACTTGCACCAACAAGGTGGAGTGTTGACTTGATCAAGACTGCAATCTATTTTCAGCTAAACATTTTAGCAATCCATAAGGAGAAGCTTTACCCAATGGATGTCATATAGCTGATGTAAAGACGATGATTTTTGAGAGCGTAACAAAGTTTTGCACATTTTGATTCTGTGTACAACACAATATGCCGATGACATTACACCAATCGTGATTCGATCTCGCAGAGAGGCTCCGAGTATAGCCGTCTACGTAGCTCGTTGTGCTAGTTGGAGCTTACTAATAAGGCCCAGAGTGAGAGACCACGTAGGTACTAGCAAGCGCAGCGTAGAACGTCCATTCACGAGGTGGGCAGATGACTTTATCGAGACCGCAGGATTTCAGACATTTTCAACTTTTATTTTTGGAGATCCATAGGAGAGGCATCCGACAGTGGACGTCATTTATCTGATGGATGGATTACACCAATTGCAGGTAACACTTAAATGAGATTAGCTCGAGACAAGAAACAATAGCACAAAGGGGAGGAGGCCTGATACCTAAGAGCTGATGAAGACAATGATGATGACATAATATGCCACTAATTTTGTAGATTTTGGTACAGGCTGATTAATGTAGAGACGATAATGATGGCAACACAATATACCATAGATAGACTGTACAAGTTTACATCGTAGGATACAATGATTAGCATGATCGTCGATGCATGCGGAAACAGCCGGCGAGATGAGACCAATTACATCGGCCGACGGCAGATACCTACAAAGGGATTCGATTAGATTAACTAATAGCTACATTAGGTTAAGTGGCGTAGTACGTATTTGCCTAGATATGGCTGCTACGTTATCTAATAGAGATGGTTAATCAGATAAGTATCTAGGTAATGTAAAAGTAGGTTTCAGGGAAATTTCTATGGTTTGATATTCATGTCGTATAATTATTGCTGTTTTGATAATAAAAAAGCATTGCAAGGAAACCTGAAAGTCTCAAAGAACTTTATGTTTTCGAAGAGATTTGCGCAATGCGGATTTCATCACTTCGAGTATTAAACAGCTTTAGAAAAAAACTGTTAGATAAGTCTACTTACTGATATGTGAAAAAAACAATCCGTGATACAATTTGAGGCTGAAACTCAATATTTTTTCAATGTCGCATATCCGAATAAAGTATGACAAAATGTGTGAAAGATGACAAAACCGTTTAGGGAGTGACGCGTAAGCGTAAGGACGCAATATAGAGAACAACGGAGAAAGCGAACGTATGAGTACTGTACCGACCGACCCCACCTGAGTCGGACAACTTGACAAGGGTAACTGTTTGTCAGAAGATTTCAAAACCAATTTTTAACCTTATTGAAAAAGTTAAATATAACAAAGTCAACCGACTACTCTTGTTATTATGTATATAGCCTATAGTCCAGCAGCCCTCTCCTGTGAACATAAAGTGATTAATAACAGGCTGAATCTTCATGGGCAGGTTAAGTTCGACGAGATGCCCAAATTAATCTTATAAAAAAATCTCGATCGAGGTAGCTAAAGTACTGCGCAGGTATTAAACATGTCGATTTGGTGGGGTGTCGATATTGTTACAATAACAGTAAGTTTTTTTATTTGAATATCGAGGTAAATGGACGATAATCTGGAAAAACAATTGTCCTACAAAATGGATGCTATGATTGGAGAGTCCTTCACTCCGAATGTTTCCAAATAACGAATCATCACGAGTAATTTTGAATCATCAAAATTATTAATAATAAGCTGATTTTTTGTGTGCGAGTAAATGTTTGTACAATCAAATAGCTACATAGTCCTACAAATTTAGTGGTATGTTTTTTCCAGGCCTACGCTTAGAAGTTGTTTGTAACTGCGAAGTACTTTAGCTACTTAACTCGATCGAGATTTTTTTCAAAGACTAATCTGGGCGTCTCGTCTAACTTAATCTGCTCACAAAGATTCAGCCTGTTGTGTCACTTTAAGATCATAGGAGAGGGCTGCTGGACTACTAGTCAGATCACATAGCCTATGCTAGTAACATAGCTACCAAAATCAAATCATGGAGTTCACAAAACCGGCAACATATTGATACAGTATCACACCCTTTCGCTTGCCTTGACACGATTATATACCTATGTGAAGTAGACCATACCACGGAGATTAAGCTACGTCCCGCTAGCTTGATATTAGCAGGGGAAGCAATATTTAAAAATCGGTGGCTACGTACTAAAACATAGATAAGGCTACTACCATTATATACTGCTCTACAAAATCAATATCGGATGCGTTTGCTGTTTTGGCAAGGGAACTATTTGCCTTACTATTGATGGAAGGTATGTAATGTTTGTTACATGTATGTAGGGATGTGTTTAGGTATATTTCTTGTAGTTCTATTTCCTAAACAACATAAAGTAATGATTTTGGATTTTGTAAGATCATTGCGTTTTTTATGTGGAGACTCCAAACTAGAGTGTTATTTGAGTATTTGTTATCTAAAAATTCATCAATATATTGTATTCACTATTCTCTAATAATGCGCAAGTAGACGGAAAACAAAAAAATATTGTAAGAGGAAATCAAAGAAGGAGTCGTTAACTTTCCTACTAAATTAAGTGTAGTTAAAAAAAAACTAAAAAACACGTTTTCATAGCATTTCAAACTAAAAGTGTAAAAAAAATTCAAAAATATAAAATATTTTTCAATATAGGCAGAAAATAATAATGAACTAAAAATATTAATACTATTGTAAAAAGGGCGTGGGGTGCTTTGTGCCATAAAACTATATTTATTTTTTAGTAATCGAATAAATGTGTTGTCATCGGTTTCAATAGGTGTACAAATATGAAGAAAATCTGATCGCTCAAAGTAGGGCAAAATCGAGCTCAAAGTGGTTGGTTACAATTAAAAGCAAATATACAGGTGAAACTAATAGAAGCGTGTTAAAAAGTCAAGAGTACAATAAAGAGATCTAAAATATATCAATGGCATTTTCATTTTCAAGTAATGTAACTATTGGTAATGCCTAAATTGCGAGAGCTGAGAAATAAACTAGACTCACCATTCCGGCACATTGAGCTTCTGCAATGACCTCTGGACTCTTAGCTCGTGCTCCGAAAGCACGCGATCAGAATTCTTCTGCAATTCGTTCTCTGGAGGCTGTAACAACAAATACATATCGTCAATATCATCACAAAAAGGCTACAAAAAAGACGAAGCATCAACAAAAAAACTCTAACCTGATCATCATTGACTTACATACGAAAACAATACTCAAATCGCAAAAAACAGTCAAAATTCAGTAAACACATTTTTATTAATACAAATTCAACGCTACAGTTCAGTGCACTCTGGAGTCACGTTATTTACCGATTCGTGAATTTCATCAACATTATTCGGCACTAAACGATACAAATCTCCGAAAATAGAAACGTTATTTCTATTTTGCAGATCATCCATGTCGGCGTTCAAGTCTCTCAAGGATGACGAATCTCTTTTGCCGGATTTGTAAGTTTGATGGATTTTGTAAATTGCAAACTTGGCGTATCCATCACGGTCGTCTTGTGAGATGTCTTGTATTTTTGCATTTGCACGGTGGGAATGGGCAATCATTTCCTCGACGGAATGAAGAGATTCTTTGCTCTGAATTAAGCTATTACTGATCCCGCATTCGTTCACGATCTCAGACCACGACGGGAAACAATCCATGCTGCTGGCGCCGCTCATTGATTTATCCGGTCCAACATCTGTTACGTACGTTTTTTCTTGTAGACTTTCCTTGGACTGTGTAATAAGATCTGATATGCCAAAAATAGATTCGTACCAGGACGGATGTTCGATATCGATTGTGTTCAAGTTAAAGCTGACACTTCGTTTGGATTTCTTCAATGTGGACGTATTCGGACATAAACTCGATTCACTATTCGTTGCTAACAATTTGCCATTTTCAAATTCTGCGTAGTCTGGTAATTCGATTTCATTGAAATCTGGAGTTGGTGGTTCAATGGTGATTTTCGGAATGTGATTCTGTAAATCTTCAACAGGCGGAGGTGGAATACTTTTGAGTAAGCGGTTGAAAAAATTACGGACTTTATCATCATTGTCTTTGAAATGCAATTTATTGTCTGAGCTCTGGAAGCTTTTATTTTCAACCAATAGTGACGCAACTCTTTTAGTTTCATTCAAAGAAAGGTTGCTTTTAGTCAGTCTCATGCCACTCACACTAAGTCGAGAACTGGATGAATTTCGTCGCGCAGCGTTAAATCTTTTTAGGCATATCTTCGTCTTCCATTCATCATGTTTCATTCTGAACCCATTCACGCTTAAAGAGTTTTCATCTTCCGATTCACTTCTGGGTACATCTGGATATTTGGTGTAGTAAATGTCCCTCGTGAGTGGCTTTGTATATATATATTCTGGTTTTACCTCTTCAAAAGGCTCCATCTCTTCTGTGATCCATATTGTGTCCAAACAATACCAAAATCCATTTCTTTGTAGAACTTCTTCAGTCGTCAGGAGCACTATTGACACCATTCTATCGAGTACCACTGTGTATTACTAGGGCCGCGACGTAAGCGAAACTGAACTCCTGTTATTGTTTTTCCACAGATGTAGTCATTAGTTCAAAATCAACATTAATTAAGCAATTATAGAGAAATAATTAAAGAGAATCAGTGATAAGCGTAAGTTGTTTATGCCAAAATGTTTTTATCATTGGAATCGTTATCGTATCTGGCCTAATTTGATTGCAGGAAATTTTTAAATTAAACTAGTTAATTTGAAAACGCCCAATACAAGTAAAGTTTTGTACTAAAAGTAAGCGGGTTGGTTCACTGACTCGGAAAATAATGTAAGTGTTGGAGGGTTAGTTGACCTTGACACCTCGGTCTCACTATCAAAGGGTATCAGCCTTGTGCGATATACCCGGCAGGGGTGGATCAAAAATGGCCTTTATTGTCGGGGGTAGTAGAACTCACCCTATGGTCGGACGAGGCCAGGAGCGCGCACGGGCCCAGCAGTCCTACGCTTTCCCAGCAAGTCATGGTCGGTCACTTCGACGCGCGCACTCACATCAAAAGTCTACAGCCGACTGCCGATAGTGCTACCGTAACCTGATGCACCCGCCGGCTACGTCATTCGTTACGTAAGTTATCACTCGTCGAAATACAACTTGTTGGAAAACAAATAAAGCTGCTACAAGCGCTCGGGAGGCTTCGAGAGGAAGTCGAAGAGCAAGCTGCAATATCGAAGCGGAAAGCGTTCGCCAATCAAATCAGAAACGTTGCTTATCGAACGAGAAAATCCAATTACAAGGCTGAATCGGAGCGACCGCGGGGCTTCCGAGCTTAAGGTCGCTCGGCGGGGTGGAGGCTGCGCTGGTGGCGGGTCGGGCATGCGGGCTCGGCGCTCGGGGCTCACTCCGCTGCGGCACTCGGCATGGCGCCGCGACACGCGCCCGCTCCGCTGCCTGCAGCCGGACTGAGGCGCGGCGCGTGTCCTTGGCCCAAGGCGCACGCGTGCGACCACCCTCACTATCAACCACTTTCACAATTACACAATCCATTCCATCTTATCGTTGCTTTTCATATTTTCATTCCAATTTCCAGTGACAGCTGAATCTTGACAGCTATGATTGACGTTATCATCCGCCGCGACCTTTTTCGAACTTTCCCGTGTTACAGGTCCAATGGGGTTCGCGACGGCTATGGAAGCTCGCGGGGAACAAAGGAGCGATGGACGGCGGCGTTATCGCAGCGTGCGGGTGCCGATACGTCGGTCAGCTGTTTGGGGGCGTGTTGTCTTTGTTGCGTGTCATATTCAGCCTTGTATCGGGACTCCAGAAGCAATTTCTTGCAATTAGCTTTTATGGGTTCCCGCGGGCACGTGAGCCGATATTACGAGTACGTTTTTATGTGAGTAATATAAGTTTTTGTGGCGTTGCTAAGATATTGGCAGGGCTGTTGGCAAGGGCTTAGCCCGTTGAGAGTTAAGTTGATAAGTTATTGCGATAGGGAAGGGTGGAGTGGAGTTACGCGTGGGAGAATGGAATGTAGATCGTGACCCAAATAAGGGAACAATAATGTTACCGCTGTCTCGTCTGACGCGGGTGTAACTTAAGGGTGCTACGTGTTTTAATTATGTATGAAACGGGGAAA
This sequence comes from Hypomecis atomaria, assembly GCA_964007245.1. Taxonomy (NCBI): domain Eukaryota; kingdom Metazoa; phylum Arthropoda; class Insecta; order Lepidoptera; family Geometridae; genus Hypomecis; species Hypomecis atomaria. The sequence continues at coordinate 4,789,707 of OZ023282.1, forward strand.
GTGTGAAGAAAGTTTTAGCTTTTCTTTGTCTTGGGTAAAGTAACGCGGTGACGCGAACAGCATTATGCTGTTAGATTACTAGAATATTCTATCGAAGTTACTTAGATGTTTTTATTAGGGTTCCCTACCCAAAGGGTAAAAACGGGACCCTATTACTAAGACTCCGATGTCCGTCTGTCTATCACCAGGCTGTATCTCATGAACGGTGATAGCTAGAAAGCTGAAATTTTCATAGAAGATGTATTTTTATCTGTTGCAGCTATAACAACAAATTCTAAAAACAAAAAAAAAAAAAAAGGGTGGCTCCCATACAACAAATCTGAATTTTTAGCCGTTTTTACTCGACATTAATAACGCTGACAGGTAGATGCTTGAAATATTCAAATTATATGTAGGTATTTGCTTAGTTAAATATTCACTTTAAAAATAAATAACAAAATCAAATAAAATAAATATTTAAGGGGGGCTCCCATACATGAAACGTTATTTTTTTGCTCGATATTTGTAACTACAACCGGAAGATGCTTGAAATATTCACAGAATATTAACCTTTTTATTTGCGTTCAAAACTAAATAATTAAATTAAAACAAAATTTATCAAGAGAGGCTTCCATACTGTACGGAATCCATCTTGCGCAAGTCCGACTTGCACTTGGCCGATTATTTAGTTATATTTTTAGGGTATCGTACCTCAGAAGGAAAAAACGGAACCCTTATAGGATCACTTTGTTGTCCGTCTGTCCGTCCGTGTGTCAAGACCTTTTATCTTGAGAACACGTAGAGTTATACGAGTTGAAATAATAACAATACACGAACATCTAAGGTGTCTTATAGTTATTGTAAAAAAATTAAACTTCTCAGTCATCGTAGAAAAAAGTTAGTTTAATGTTGTCAAAAAACTGTACATTTCCACAAGGGAATCTAAACCTATAGAGTACTTCTCGTTGACCTAGTACTACTTCATTAGCACAAGCTAAAACAGGTATTTGATTATTTTAAAACAGTTTTTTAATTAGTTCGCATTTTTGTACAATTTTCAGGATTTGCACGGAACCCTCGATGTGCGAACGAATTGAGAATCCGTTTCCTTGAGATCGAATATTCCAACGCCATATAAGTAAGTACTATACTGTACCAGCTTTTTTAATAGTCCACTGCAGGACGTAGGCCTACCCATGAAGGGTTATTGGGCTATATCCACCACGCTGGAGTGCGGGTTGGTGGATTCACAATCGCTATCGAATTTCTTCCACGAAGGTATGCAAATTTCCTCACGTTGTTTTCCTTCACCGAAAAGCCAGTGGTGTGAAAATAAATTCCAAACAACTCATTGGTACGGGAACGGGAAGTAAGTACGTGTTGTTTTACTGAACCTTTTTTTTTCATATAGGTTTGCGTTTGACTACACACTGCCTAATGTTGAGCAAATATGCGGTCTACCTACCTGTAATGCTTATTACATGTATGATTATGTCATATCATCAGGTGCCTAATGTGTCTAATAATGAAAATAGCATCCATTTTTATCGTAGTCACGTAATAAGGCGAAATAAAAAGCCTAGCTATTATATTAACGTGTACGGAGGAACCGTCACAAGATTAGCCCATTTGTGACTGCCTTTACTTTGATAAGAAAAGAATAATAGGTATTGTTAAAGATTAAGTTTAATTTAGGTCTAGAGAAAAATGGGTAAATAGGTATTGTTACGTGAAATTACTTTGGTCTAGACGTGAATTTGGGGAAATAATTTTGTAATTTTGACATCGATGTGGTTCAGCCAGCTCTACCTTTAATTTACCTACTCTAACATACTCGTACTATGGTAAAATGGTAAGTAAAGTATAAGTACGAAGTTAATCAGAAAGGGTAAGTAAGCCAAAAGAGTAGGTACACACACACTAAATTGTTCGACATGTGATGTGACGAATACCTACATAAATCAAAGAAGTTGTAATAATACTCCTAAATGTCGAATGATTTATTGTGTCTGTCTCTGGATCTAAATGTGGATTGTTTATTTTAATGTAATTTATTTTATCATTATGATACGGGTATGGATAATATACTTAGTGATCTAGATTCTAGATCAAAGTACGATTACGTTAAGTTGCTATACTTTTTTGGTCAGGGGGAAATTTTTGTACCTAGAGTTTTTACAAAATCTTAAGAGATCTTTACTATAAAAACGTAACATCAATACGTAGCAATGATCTCACTAAAACCCCCATCACTAATGCCAATTGTAAGCAGAAAGACCTAATATAATTGAATAAGTTAATTGCAAATATGTAGTAAATTAATTGCTCCTACGAGTAAATTATAAATGAACTGGCTGTTGCCCGCGGCTTTTGCGAGCGTCATAATTTGATTTTTGTACTATCTCATAGAAACCTTTTATAGTTCTAGGATAAACAGTAGTCATCCGCCTTTTAAACTGTATCTATCAAAAAAAAAACAAGGCGATCCCTCCTTCAGTATCTCCGTGAAAGAATAAACGCACTTTCGGACTTAGAATACTAATAAGGATTGAGAAAAATAAGACCGGAAACGGAAATTGATCATACAAAATGCACGAAATAAAAGTTTCTAGATGAGAAGTAAAAAACCTTATGTAATGAATGTAGGGCCACAACGTAACAGCAGCCCAGTATACGATATGTGTTGCGATGTGTTAACGACGACAATTAGCAACTCTGTCCTGCCTGCACGCTAGGGCTGTCACATAGTGGAAGCATGGAGGTCTAATTCTAATTCAAAGTGGGGGCGATAAGTCCTGCACTGACGCCCCGCATAGGGTGTGCATTTCCCTCTCCAGCGTCTACCCGAGCCAGCCCAGCTCCTTAAAGTAACGGAGCGTGGCCCTAGGCTGCTGGTATAACTGCTTCAGTAGCTTAGATGGTGAATGAGATGATGGTGATGTGGATGACAAAGCTGATGATAATGCAAAAGCATTATACAATCCGTTAGCTATTCTAATGTCTAATGTGGCTTTGCAATGCAACAGAAGCATGGAGATATATTTATATAGAGATATTTCCTCTTATCCTGCGCATGAAAAACTTACATGAGCGAGATACTCATACATACATCGCAAAATGGATGTTTACCATTACAGAATGCAGCATTGTGAAGCGCATATGGATAAGTAGTTTGTTATGCTTTGTGATTAATAATTGTGAAATTAGTGTTACCCGATTTTAAGCAGAGTTTTGTACAGAATCAGGTCTCCGTTAAATTCAGATGAGATCTCGTAAGACCAGTGGTTGGATATATGCCAGAAATTATTTTCGAATATCGACCGCTCGTTATCAATGAAATTGCATTCACACAGATATTGTAGCAGCAAGCGGCACTGGTGTGTTGTAAATCGCGTTAATTGTTCCAACAAAACCAATGAGGCAAAAATTTTCATTTCGGTATTCGTTTTTGTTGGCACCGTCAACAAAAACAATTCACTCTATATAAATAAATCCAATTTTGGATTGCGTTGGAACTTGCACAGTCTATTTGTCTTCATAAAAGCAACATGTGATAAAGATTAAAAAACGGAACACAAAAACAAAACATATGATATGTTATAAATAGTACTTTTTTCCGGTTCTTCGGTATTATTTACTGTCTTCTATATTATTAATATTTTTAAACATTTAAAAATGTTTATTTATTTATCCACGATTATCACCAAGGGCAACCCTAATCATAGCATCTCTAATTGGTCCGCTCTAGTTGTCATCTCCACGAGAGCTCATCTAGCCCTTGTAGTATGGTGCTCAGCATAAACTAGCAAGCTTGTCACTAGTTGGTGGCGCATACATTATAGCCAGCGGTTCTCAAACTTTTTGGTGCCGAAACCCTTTTGGAAAGTGAAATATTTGATAGAGCCCTCCGAAAAATGTCTCAAAAGAAGCTCCCAATAAGTGAGATATTGGCCAAATTTTTTGATTATTACCTTGAATCATTTCAGAGTCGCTAGAAGATTATTTTCGTTTTTATATTTTCTCAATAATATCAATATTCTAGTGAGCCCCTACAGAGGTTTTGCGGAACCCTAATTCTCTGCGGAGCCCACTTTGAGAATGGCTGGACTATACGATGTACGCCCGCAGTGTTATATAAGTACATTTTTGTGACACTTGTAGAGATCTAGTGACAACCCTAATAACTATGCATCTAATTTGGCTGCTCTACTTTGTCTATTCTATATCAAGTGGTGTTACAATTAGATAACACACTTCCTAAATATTCACTACTTAATAGTAGCAAGTAATGTAATAAACATTTCAGATGAACGCAGTTTGGCCAAATGCATGCCTAGTAGGTACTGAGAAGGGAATTTTCTCAAAATTAAAATATCGTTGACATTAAGTAAATAGTACATCAGACCTAGACACTGCTACAGATCTATTGAGTGAAGTATTATAAATAGTTTTACTCTTATTTGTCTACATTATAATATGTACGTATCCATGATAAGTCAATGCCACCCAAAATTTTGGAAAAATTCTAATTGGCACAGCACCGCAGTATCTTATTATCTACATCCTGAAATGCCAGAAAAATCGTCTAAAATAACTGATATCTTTATTTTATTAGTTAACATAAGAATTTTATGTCGCTCGTATGCCTAACAGAATAGTTACCTACTTAAGAAATTTGCGATTCCCTTTAAATGAATTTTGGAAAAAGTCCATGGAATATAATAAAACAAATCTGTGATCGTATGTAGAGGTATAAACGACCGAGTATTTACGATCCATAGCAGCGTACAAATTGGTCATAATAAAGCTGACATGACATGCCACGATATACTCCGCCTATTTGTCACTTTTGTCACGTGCTCTTAGCACGTCTCTGTCGGAAGGCTATAAATTAGAGCTGGACAAAAGTGATCGTTCATTCGAATATTTAGTGATTTAGAGATAAAATCGATTGGCAACAATTATTATTATTATGGACTGCCTCGGTGGCTCAGTGGTTGGTGACCCTGACTTCTGGGTCAAAGAGGCGTGGGTTCGATCCCTACCAGGGCAAATATTTGTGTGATGAACATAGGTGTTTGCTCTGTGTCTGGGTGTTATTTAGGTACTATCTATATAAGTATGTAATTAAAAATATGTATATGTAGTATATCAGTCTCTGGCAGCCATATCACAAGCTATGCTTAGTTTGGGGTCAGACCGTGTGTAAGATGTCCCCTAATGTTTATATTTATTTACTTATTATGCAAACTTTAATACGTTCGTCGTAAATCAGTTTTGTCAGAATTACAAAGACGAAAAGGCTCTATGACTACATATAAAGCAAAGCCGTTATTTCTGTGTGTCTGTCTATGAATCTGTTTATTTCTTCTGTTTCAGTAGGAAGGTTTTAATCTATAGGTAAACCCATTTCATCTGGGCAAATCCGGGACGGGCAGCTAATTAGGTAGGTATTTTATAAGGATTAGTAATACCTATCCCAACAAAAACGTGGCATGTAAAAAGTACACTACTAACTATCTCGTGTATTGCAGTCTTACTCACACACACACACACACACACAGAGACACACACACATACACACTTTAAATAACCTAAGTTTGCACTTTTATTTGGATTTGTTGGGATGTTGGTAAAATTATAATTTATTTGTATTCTAAATTATTATAATCTGTTTTGGCCTTATTTGTGTTTTTTATATTAGTAAGATAATTTTGTATTGTAACGCTGTTGATTACAAGAAATAAATAAATAAAAAAAAACTCTAGTAACAATTCTTCAGTAGTCAGTAGTGAGATCAAATGTAAGCACAAGTCGGTTTGTAATAGTAGTTTATGCAACTGTCATATAATGAAGGGTATTAAAACACGAGTGTGAGTTTATGAAACGAGCGCAGCGAGTTTCATAATAGTAACGAGTGTTTTAATACCCGTGTTATATGCAGTTGCATACACTATTTATCTTCAATAATAAAAATAAAAATAAACATATTGCGAAACATTAAATTCACGCGTACGTGTATTGTCACAGTGAACTTGACGCCATTAAAATCTAACCAATGAGAGCGCAGCTGCGCGCGCAGGGCCAATCAGGAGCGAGCGCGCGATGTTATAATGAGATTTTACGATATCGATGTGGATATTATAACATCATGTGAAATTGCTTAAATTGAGTGTTTTGTTGTCTGCGCTATAACAGTAGTCATTATAAGTCAAGTATTGGAAACATAAGTAAGGTAAAACACCTAATGCTAGACACATTAAGGACAACACACATTTTAGTATTCAATATTAATTTATTTTGTTACTACATTGCAGTCAAAACTTTTTTAATCTACTAAAGCAATACTTAGATCTATTATTTCACATAAAACATTGTAATTATTAACATATTTCAATTATAAGTTTGTATTTTTTTAAACTTTGTCATATTAACCAATAGATGACATCTCAAAAAATCGTTACCACTAATAATAGACAGCACTTAGCACCAATACTAGACATGGCTTTAAATCACATTTAAAGTAGGTTTTCAAATCAAAATACTAAGGAAATACTCTGTCTTTAAACAGAGAATCTATCTTTGGGCCATCTTTCCATATTTACTTATCACCTATTGTAATACAATCGTCATTTATATAATTACTAGCTTTTACCCGCGGCTTCGCCCGCGTTATATTTTGATTTTGGCTTATGTTTATGTCGGCTGCGAAACTTAAGCTAACCGACAAATATCAAAATACCTTAGAGGAATGCTTTTGTTGGTTAAGTTACGGTTGGAGTGTACGAGTATATACAACCCCCAGTGTATTCCCGCCTTGTCGTGGGGGAGGTCTGAGGCAGCTGAAAAGGCGGCGCTCGAAGTCTCCCTCTTCTTTGGGTCTTCTCCCCCAAGGAAGCTTAGAGGCTGGCACTCGAGGTTCAGCCGCTTGTAACTAAAGCAGCTGAGAGGATGGCCGGTAGGTTGCATGCCTTATGGGAGTGTCGCAATTTTGGCGGGCTGCAGTGCCGCTCTTGCGACACTGCATCCGAGGTTTTTTTTTTTATTGTATCGCGAAATATCCCTGACATGATCAGGGGTCTTAAATACAAATGAATAAAAACTATACCTATATTTCAATGTTTTTGGCTGTTTGCAGTTATAATAAACATTACAATGGTACAGCAAAGTTTATACCTACTTGTTCCTAATTATTGCTTTTTTACAAATATTTGTGCAAAAATTCGATAAAACTGTTTCTAAGGTTTTTACGTGTTAGATTAATTCCAATTTTTTGTTCTAAATCAAATCTCTGCTTTCCATAAACTGGGCATTCCAAGATTATGTGCAGTGGAGTCTCCTCTTTTGTGGGTTCACAGATGCACGATGGGCTTTCCCTCAACTTAAATCGATGTAAGTATTGGGAAAACTCACCATGCCCCGTCAGCACTTGAGTTATGATTCCCACTGGTGCTATTTCTCTTACGATCTTGTATGCCGCAATTGCATCCGGAAAATATGTTTTGGTTACCGCCGCTGTGTGTCCATCCTGATACCGCCGGTTCCACTCGTCAAGAGAGTCCTTTCGGATTTCTCGCTTGACGAATGAAACGGGGCAGTTATCGTAAATAGGTCTGCACTTCGAGTGCAGTGCTGCTTCCTTTGCTAGCTGGTCCGCTCTCTCATTTCCCTCCATCCCCGCGTGCGCTTTAATTCAATAAAGTTTCACTATTTTATTTTGTGCGTGTAGTAACTTTATGTTAGCTTTGAATTTACTGCTAAGGGATGGAGGGAAGATACGCCAACTACCGTCTCCAGTGCAGACCTGGAGTCACAAAAGATTTTTGCTTTTTCGGTAGCCTCAAGAAGTGCCAATAACTCGGCCTGGTACACGGAGCACCAATCGGCCAATTTCAGCTTGCGGATACTGATCTCAGCGGCATCATCCCAAATGGATAATGCCCCCCAACTTTCCCTTTAATTTTGCTGCCGTCTGTAAATATGTTAATTTCTCGGTTAAGATTTTGCTCTAGTGCTGCTCCGTCTGCCAGGCATATGAACTCCAGCTCCTCCTGCTGCGCTGGGTGTGGCTTCTTTTCATCTCCAGTTACTTGCTGGGAATAACCTTTCTTAGTTTCATAAAGCAAGGCTGCTTCCTGGACTCTGATATGACAGCCGGGGATTAGGGGCCGCGGTGGGATATATGGAACTGGTGGTGTGGGTGCCGCCACCTACCCTACCTTCCGCTAGGCCGTCAACGTGTTGGCAGACGCAGTGGGGGTGCAGGGGAAGAGAGGTGTCGGTATCGCGATGGCCGTTCTCACTGCCCTCTGCAGTTGAAGAGGCAGGCGCTGGGCTACTATGACTGACCCGCTGCACTGGGACCAGGGCGTTGGAATGCTATCTGACGTTCAGTACTGGTTAGTCCCGAGTCATCCACCGATGACGATGTGTCTTGTGCTCCGAAACACTCCGTCATTATGGCGAGAGCGCAAGCTCCGTTATGGAGCCCGAGTCTGGGCTAGCGTTGTGTGCGCTGTGTGCCGAGTGCCGCGAAGGAGTGCGAAAAATGTAGGAACGTCCTAAACTTGCCATGACAGGTTATTTCTGGCGCTTAGACGGCTGCTACCGCAGCCCGCTCACTTAGTTTTTATCCTATCCAACGGGAACTGTTAAAGTTTTTGCGATAAAAAATGGGTCTATGTCACTTTTCGTCTTTCAAACTAAGAGTATATTCATGCAATAAGCCAAGGCAAGTTGCTCCGTTGCTGAGAAAAAAATATTGTTAAGTCCTACGGGAACCACAATTTTTTCGGGATGGAAAGTATCCTATGTCACTTTCCGTCTTCCAAACTATGCCCACCCCAAATATCAAGTCAATCCGTTGCTCCATTGCTGAGAAACAGTTATTGTCCTATCCCATGGGAACCACAATTTTTTCGGGATGGAAAGTATCCTATGTCACTTTCCGTCTTCCAAACTATCCATCATCCATCCATCCATCAGCCAAAGGACGTCCACTGCTGGACATAGGCCTCCCCTATGGATCTCCAATAAGACCGGTTGAAAGCGGCTTGCATCCAGCGCGATCCTGCGGTCTTAATGAGGTCATCCGTCCACCTTGTGGGTGGACGTCCTACGCTGCGCTTGCCGGTACGTGGTCTCCACTCGAGAACTTTTCGACTCCACCGGTCATCAGTCCTCCGCGCTATGTGCCCTGCCCATTGCCATTTCAACTTGCTAATCCGTTGGGCTATGTCGGTAACTTTGGTTCTTCTACGGATCTCCTCATTTCTGATTCGATCCCGTAGAGAAACTCCGAGCATAGCCCTCTCCATAGCTCGTTGGGCTACTTGGAGTTTATTAATAAGGCCCATGGTAAGAGACCACGTTTCAGTGCCATAAGTCAAACTATGCCCACCCCAAATATCAAGTCAATCCGTTGCTCCATTGCTGAGAAACAGTTATTGTCCTATCCCATGGGAATCACTAATTTTCTCGAGATAAAAAAAGTATCCAAATATCACTTTCTGTCTTTTAAACCATAAGTATCCATACAAAAATGAGGTCAATCTTTTGCTCCGTTTCTGCGTCAAAGAGGAACAAACCAACAAACTTTTCGGATTGATAATATTAAAGTATGATGATTCTGTACCATAAAGGTAGAATAAAGAAACATGTTAAACCTCTAATGATAGAAGATTTAAAAATATTTTTAATGTCAGGCAAAATGACGGCCTGGTATTAAACGTCATAGTAACATGTAGCATGCAGAGGGAAAATAACATTTTATCCAATTTTAATGTCAGTTGTCATTTTCAATCCATACTTTAATTCCTCTTCAAGGGGATATAATGGTGGAAAAACAATTTGTCCCCTTGCCATGCTACTTGTGATTTATAAAAGTCTGCAGACAATGTCACCTGTCATCTAATTACGTTTGGATGTGACGTTTCGTTAGTCCATATTAGCGTCATAGAGGAATTAATCACTTAGCGTCTTTGTGATAGTGGCGACAGTTTCGCTTTCGATGGTTTTTGTCCTGTCCTACAGGAACTATGCAATTTTTCGGGATAAAAAGTATCCTAAAGCTCCTTCCGCCTTTTAAACTATGTCCATGCCAAAAATCAACTCAATCCGTTGCTCCGTTGGTGCGTGATAGAGTAACAAACCAACAAACCAACAAACTTTTCGGATTTATAATATTAGTAAGGATGTTGAAGTTAAGTTCAGTACTTCTGCTTATCCATCAACCTGCAGCGCAAAATCAAATTAATACTTAATTCTATCACCAGCAAATATCATTTTTGGCGCGTCGACGATTTCAGCGATTTGACATTCTCTTATAATACTAATATCTTTATCGTTTTCCTTGACAGTAGTCTTGGTTTGATCACAGCTTACCATTTCACCATCTTGGCTAATATTTTGGACAATACAGAGATACCTGTGATATTTCTTTATACCAGGAAAATTGACAATCACATAGTCACCCTACTTGATCTTGCATTTCCCATTTCTAATACATCGTTTTCAATTTCGTCAGATATATCATCTAAAATTCTAAGCTATCTCCAGAATCTTGCCACTCTTCTTCAGAACTTGAGTCGCTACTATAATCATCAGTCTTAACAGTTTTTTTTACAGTCTTAATGGTATTCTTAGCCAATTTCTTAGCAGTCTTTACGTTAGTTTAGTTTACATTCCTCTTCAATTTGCTCTTTCTTTTTCTTTTATTTCCTCTATTCTTCTTTTCTTTTTCTAATTCATTTTTTTTTCTCGGCTCTATTTATTTTCTTGCTACAGTATCTGTTGCGACACCTCTTCTGTATTCTGCTATGGAAGCTTCCATATTATATTATCAGCTTCACTGTATCTAAACATCTGACTTTTTATGGGCTGCATCACGCTCGACCAAATCTGAAATCGATGAAACCAATAGTTGACACATACCTTACCCAATAATTGACATCCTGTCTACTATTGGGCAGAGTAAAGTAAAAGTAACAAAATTGATACAGCATTTTATACACTTGGAATAGAAGCTATTTTTGTACAAATTTTGAACATTTTGATGCAACCTACTAGATGACACTTGTGTCATCTTTTAGGTTTTCACATATTTTGGTACCTAATAGTAGACACAGCAACAATTGTTATAAAAACTAAACTAAACAAGAAAACAATAGCCCTTGTTTACTAATGAATCTTTCATATTTCTAAATTCAACACTAAATCCACAAAAATCGTAAATATGTATAACAAAATCTTACCTGACCAATGCCAACCTCCTTACGAAAATGTTCAAGAATCACAGAGCATGTGTCTACTTTTCCGCGTTGTTGGCTGGCAACTGACGCCATTTTAAAATTTCGCTAGGAAAGGTGTTATAAGTTTTTAACCATGTGTCATAGATGATGCTAGGGGTCTATAAGATCAGTAGTCAAATAGATTTAAGGTTTATTATTCTTAGGAGGAAGGATTTTTTCGAAGGTGTCATCCTTTAGTTCAGTGTCTGGCATTAGGTGTTTTACCTTAGAATGTTACAACATTAGTGTAGATAAAAAAAGTTAAACGAACTACTTATAGGTTTGATAGTTTTTATGGCACAAATTAAGTGAATGCTCTGCCTGTGACTGTGGCAAAATTCATTCGGATAACATGATTTGATTCGAGTAATGACTATTTCTCTCATCTCTAGTCGTAAATGCCTCGCTGTTGTGAATGGGTACGAGCAATTAGCCGGACTCGTGCTTTGATGAATTGCGAAGGAGTTTTCCGAAGGCGTGAATATGGCTATAAAATAACAATGGCTATTAAATTTCATTCCAATCTAGCTCTAAGGATCTAGGCCACGGTGTATTTACAAAGATCAAGATCAATACATTTACATTTATATTTTCAATGTACTATTACTAGCGACCCGCCCCGGCTTCGCACAGGTGTATTATACATGCAAACGTTCCTCTTGAATCACTCTATCTACTAAAAAAAAACCGCATCAAAATCCGTAGCGTGGTTTTAAAGATGTACCTATAAGCATACATGGGGACAGACAGCAGGAAGCGACTTTGTTTTAATATACCTATACCATAGAATATTATTATTCTATGACCTATACTATGTAGTGATGATAATAAATGATTTAATTTCATTCTATTGTTTTGGAGTAGCGCTTACAGCGTACTTAGTTTGACTAGAAGTCTCTCAGCGATCACCAAAGTTAAGAAAATTTCAGCACGGTCTGTGTTCAGATGAGTGACCGCGAGTGACATTTACAACTGAGCGCTGCCGTGTCTAGGATGACATGTTAAATTGTAGGCCCCGGTTGCATTAAACGTTTAGCCAGATCAGAGGCCTTTAGGTGGATGGAGTTTGAAAAACATTGATTATGACATCAGGGAAGAAAGCAAAGTTGTATTCCATAACACCAGTCGTGTACGTGTTTTAAGCCAGCTACTGTGTAGCAAGTAGCAGATCACACTCAACTCTGATGTGTGAGCTGATGGTCCGCTGGTGTAGATGATTGCTACAAGATTTTAGTTTTCTTTCTGGACAACACTTCATGTACATATTAACTTTCATTGACCGTCAATGAGATAGATAATGCCATTGCAAATGTGACTCTGCTCGACTAGCAAAGACATTAGGTAAGTCGCTGGTTGATTGCCTCATAACGCACCTCATACCTACCTATCCCTGTCCATTCCCGTCGTAACCACCCCGTTAACCTACGAGTACCTATAAATTGTTTCCGTTCAATCCCTAAAAACCTCAAGATAAAGTCAAATACAAACAAACTCCATGCAAATACTCGTACCGTTCCTCAAGCAGCCCACGGATTAGGGTCAGAACTTCAGAAGGCTAGCTCGGGATTAAAGGACCGAAGGTTCCTTGAGATTTAACCGTGCAGGGATTGAGCGGGAAATCCCCATTATCTGGGAACGCGGCCGAGGTTGAGAGGCCTCTTTGTGTACATTTGACGGTCCAATTAACTGACCTCCTAAATGAATTTCTTTTTAGAGATGTAGGGAATGGTTAGATCTCGGGTTTTAAAAGGAAATGAAAATTGAAAGCCTTGATCCGTGGTTTAGGTTGGAGTATATCCATTTACACAGATACAATGAAGTTTACAGAGCATATTAATATCTATTTATGTGTATACAGATACCACCGCTATACTCATTATTATGTGCCCTGGCTGTGATTCAGTACTTTGCATTAGCACCTACAGAAAGCAAATAGCATAAATCAACTAATAAATAATTTTAGCGTTTGATTTCGTATAACCTACTCGTAGGTGGGTTTAGGTTAGGTTATTATTGTACTTTAGTCACTTTAGTGTTAGGACCTTTTTTTGTAAAATATTAAATTATATTGTACCTATGTATTGTATAATACATTGTAAAAACTAATGTTAAATATACCTAAACTGAGGATTTACTTTATCCTTAACATTTCGTTCACTTTCGTGAGATAAATCTAATTTTGAGGTTACAAGACAAGGGATGTCAAGAGCCCTTATCAAAGAGGGGTGGTATGAACTTTGCCTCTGTTGACCTTTAGCCAAATGTCTCTGTTGACAGCCTGTCCAAAAGTTCAGCTGTCGCGACGGCGTGACAAAGGACTAAACGGGCTTATGATGAGTTCATTGTAGGTGGGCTCGGAGTAGCGGGCTGTGCTCGGAGTCTTTCTGCGAGATTCAAAATTGAGAAGATTTGTAGACGAAAAAAGGGGTCGACATGGCTCAGTCGATCAATTAACAAGTTAAAGTGGCATTGGCAGAGCACGTAGAGGTGATGTCCGATGATACGTTTTTTTCAATCGGTAAGCGCAGCATAGGTCTTCCATCGAGTAGATAGATATTGACATGAACACGATAACTGCAAGTCGCTTTCAACTAATCTACGAGTATATGTAAATCTATGTTCAATTATCTAACAGTAATCGGCCTACGACTGATGTGACATCTATATCAATACAGACTACAGTTTTTTGTTAATTTACCTATAAGTTATTTTCGTGACCAAGCCACAGAGTCTTCTATTGGAGGATTTCTGGACAGTCCAAATTACAGAGCCAATGTCAACTTTCACACCCGGAGTCGGACGTGCTAATGAGCAATTTCCTAGCAAACTTAGCCACATTTAACCTAACCAAGCTTTTACTAAGCAGTAAAATGGTTAGACGGTTTGCTAGGGTAAAATCACCACAGTAGATCATCTAAAACTATCTGTAGAGTTAAACAGACAGGATGTACAAAGCCGAAAGGTGGGAATTCATTCCATGATTATGAACAACTTTTACAATGGATGGCTTCATTGTAAAAGTTGTTCATCCAGATTTCTGAAAAAAATAATCAACTATCCCATACTTTGATTATATTGTAAATCAAAGATCCCATAGGTACAAAATTTCCGATCGGAATCAACAAAATGTATGAAACTGCCGATTCCAATAGTATCCCACCCTCTTTCTAATTAATACACTATTTCTGCATAACCTTATGCCATTTATATTGTGAACTCACGGACTGCCATTAAAAAAATACCAAGTGGATGCGGATTATTCACGCATTCCCGCATCACTCCGCACTGTTACGCTTTGATAGAATCTGGGCCTAAATCTAGGTAATCAGGTACGTAGTAGGTATACGGTAGGCTACGTAGGTACCGCGTGGTTTCGTGTGGCAACCCCGCAACAAGATATTTAGACAGGCGAAACTGGAAGTCGTTACGAAACCTGAAACAACATACTTAGGTGTCTACTTGCCACTTGAAAAACTCTACCAATATTTTGTTGAATTCTTTGGCTTAAGCATTTTTGACAAACTAGAGAATAATTGAAGTTTTGTCTTGTCCATTTTCAACCTTATATTTCTTTTCTCCGTGAGGGAAAATTGGTGAAAACTCGTAAATATTTTTCATATATGGGTATTGCGTTTCGCCCCGCAAGGTGTTCGGACCGCGGCGGGGCGAATCGCCCAAAACTCTTTTTCTTGAAAATTGTCATGACTGTGTAAAATTATCTATTTTAGCAGTGCTAATGATAAATCAATTAAAATGCAACTTTTCTAAAACAGCAATCTAAATTTTTCGTCAATCCAAACGTAGCCTGGCAGAAATCGCTCAAGACTATAAGGTCGCCCTTGTCTCACCTAGCTTTAAGTTAATTGTAAATAATTTGTATTTCATTTAGTACTTTTTTAAAGTTATATTGTATTTGTACCATGGTGATACATTTTTTATAGGGCAAGTGCCTTTATTAACTACCACTAAAATACATGACTATATTTGTACCTAATCTTAACAGTAAGAATCCCAGTAGCAGTCAAAGCCATTATGAATTAATAGTTTCTACTCGTACTGGTCAGTAAAATCTCAGCAGATTGAATGGAGTTCCAGCTGCGGAAAGCAAATAGGTAACTGTTGTTATGGCTGGACCAGTCCAAATATCAATAGAAACTCGAGAAAGTCGCGTCTGCCAATGTTTATACTAAGCCGCAGCGTAAGTAGCACTGGGTACATAATGTACAATTGTACATGTACTCACGTCTTCGAGCAAATATCTATAGAATCACAATCGTGTAAAAAATGTGTCCGAGGCAAAACTCTGCCCAAGGTATGCAGTGGGCACTTTGGCAGGCTTTTTAGCACAGCGCGATGTCAAAGTGCTCGGTTCCAAGCACTAATTATATGACATAACGTCGAGATTCGAAAAAAACGGGTCATAGTGAACTATTAAGTCGGTATGTATGGGCGGCGATCGGACATTTATTTACTACTTTCACTTTTAGGGTCTGTGGCTCTGCAGACATTTGCTCGAAGACTCACGTTGATTACTGTTGTATGATAGTAGGTACAGATTATAGTGCTATTTATGCTATTTATACTCGTAATGGTGTTATATTTCGGCCCTCTGTATAATGACTGCAGTAAAGTGAAACATTTGAAGATACTGATTTGACTAAGATACTGCACATTTATTTCATTTCATTTATTTAAAGTTAGTAGCTGTTGTCATAATTGAGCCACGGTTATGATATCTAACTGGGTATTGAGTTGGTATGCTCACGGTATGCTAGTCAGTCGCGGCGCGCCTCAGTGACGAAGGAACGTGTGGGTTTGAAACTAGTAAGCGTGTGATTTACGTTTTTAGGGTTCCTTGTTTTACTAGGGATCCCTAAAAATATCAAATAACACAATACCTATGCGTTTTTATTGAACGCTTCCTTTTTCATTCACAATGAATTTCTTTTTTATAATCCATAATTATAATAATTTTACATCACAATATACAAAACTAGAAAGAAACTAAAGTAGGTAAAGAGTAAGTAGAAGGAATTAAAATACTGAAGGCGGGCAGCCCTAGCGCTTGATACGTTCTGCGTGGCCACGTGACGCTGTAGATATATGTATTTTTCAAGGACAAGACCGAGTCACATTACTGTTAGATATAATTACCACGACTGAGCTATTACGCATAAAAAAAATAGTAGATTGTAAGCTTGTGTAATAACGATCTACGAAATTAGACAATGTGATAAAAAAAACTCGTTTTACGTTTTTATTACATTGTCGAACATTATTAAGAATGTCTAGACATATAAAATATACCTGGTTATAACATCTTTATCATAACATAAAATAAAGAAGAATGCCAGTATAAACAAAACTGATATGATTCGCAAAGCTTTGAACATTGAATTGTAAAAATGTTGTTTATTTTCATCGCGCTGTCTGTTCTATACAATATCCGTTCAAGCAATTTTTGCTAAAGAGAGTGCACACAATACACATGAAATATGATATAAGATTATATTTTCATAACCATTTTGTTTGGATTTTTTCGTAATGGTTATTTGTGCCTTGTTACCTTGTATGAAATGTATGAGGTATTGAATCTTTTACGATAAGAGTAAGACCATAATGCACTCTGCTCCTGCCATAAGGAGCAACTCATTTAGTAAGCTTGGCAGAGAGAGACTATGTAAAACTCTACATGGGTGGTGTTGAGAATTGTCTCCAGCACCTGATCAACAGATTGATACTTTTCCTAAAGGCAGTTTAAAAACTTTCCAAAATTTTTACATGATTTTTTAAACATCTCAGATTCCTCATCAATGTTGTTCCGATCGCCTTTTGAAATTGACGGATATTTAGATAAAAATGCATATTCTTCGAAAAGGTCGAGGTATATGCTTTAGGATTCGACCTAGGAATTATATTAGAAATTCCACGGTTTCCATCAGTGAAGATATCACATCAAGAATCACAAATACCGAATTCCGACAATTGGATTATTTTTACAGCTCTAAAAATCCCAAAATAGTTCAAAACGACATTATTAAAATGCATTTCTTCGAAAATACAAATACAAACATCCTCGTGTGTAGCTGGTTTTATTCCAGACGGTTGGCTGGCACCGCGCCAGGGTACGTTTCAGTGCACTCCGATGTTACGTTTGACATGGGGGATGCGAATGGTATTATTTTGTTTTTGCCATTATGCAATAACCTATTTCTGAGACGATGATATTATTTCATTATATTTATTACTGATGATATTATTATGATGATATTATTACATTATATTTTCCTGAAAGCTGAATATCGGGATGACGAGTTGTAATCATACCATGGGTGTTTTATGCGCTCTTTTAGCGTCGCGTAAGGATAGCAATATGAATGGTGTTTGCTTATAATTTGATTTTTCAAAAACGGCTCAGCCGATTTCTGTAAAATTTAAATGGGCGGTCCCATTTAAATTTTACAGAAATTGGCTCGGGAGTATACCCTTTAGAACTAAAAAAAGAGTTTATCGATTCGGTTCACAATTGGCGGAATTACCTATAGATGAACATAGAATCTCCTCCTTTTTGGAAGTCGGTTAAAAATTACAAATCAATGCGGAGTGCGTAAAATTTTATCATCTGCCTTGATAGCTCCCGAGTCTATACAGACTCTCCCTACTCTACATTCCAGAGTAAATTACAAAATCTAAGTTTGATTGAATACGACAACTCCATTGAAATAGAGGTATTTATCAGCCTTAATAAACGCACAGTTACTTTCGCTACTTAGTCCATTTTTTGTCTTATGCAAGTGAATTAAAAGAAGCAAGTGTATGGAGTCCCCCCGCGCGGAAGAAGTGAAACTTCGACGCAACAGTACTTTCGAACCCCCTTCATGGTAGCGTGAAACGTTTAACGCAACCTTGTTGGAAGTCGCATTAGAAGTTTCACTTCAAAAACACAAAACATGGATTAACTACTGTTCGTTTATAAATAAGGCTGTATAAGTACGTATACTCGCAAGCTTGAGCATTGCATTAAAATTGAACAACATAAACGTAAATGCTACTGGAATAAGCACTTTATGCTCCTAACTTCAATTTCACATCTACTCTACCACATTCAATTAACTCCTCGGGGTATAGTAACATTTCCACATGTTCAAACTTTGAAAGTTCTAATCCCACACAGCTGTAATACGAAGTAACTCCGTGGATACTCTTTATCAGGACATCGACCCCAAGGAGTATGTTTCATCAACTTTACGGGCTTGCATGTTTTGTTATCGCGGGACTGGTAGACGGGGGAAAATAAATAAAATTAATACTCAATCAAAAACAGAGTTGTAAGTAGACGGCGGTGCTTATTTTCTGGGCTAGACTGGGTAATAGTTCTGTTATTTTATCATGAACGGAGCACGAAAAATATAATGAAAAGCATGAAGACGGCGGCGGAGCTTTCTTTTCTAGAGGTAGTCTAGGTTAGACTGGTTAATATTAGTTCTTTGTTTAAATTAATACCAAAAACATTTAGACCTAGACGGCGGGGGTTTCTTTTATAAGCTATTTTGTTATTTTATTATGAACGGGGAACGGAAAATAAATGAAACTGTAGCATGGTCATTTTTAAGTTGATAAAAGCGGCATAAAATTTCGTACAGCTACAACAGTGCTTCGTAAGGCTAGCAGCTGGCGCGAGAGATATATGATAAAATCGGATAAGTAGTTTTGGAGAAAAACGGCAACATAGGTTTGCACAAACATCTTCTCACCCCAAACGCCTCACATATATTATACCGTTTCCGCGGAGACGGTATAGTCCGTCGTGGGTAAAAATATACTCATTTATCAATATGATTTAATGATACAATGATTTTATTAGTCTGTGAAACTAGGTGATAAGTGTAGATACACAGGTGTTAGAAGAAAATTATTGTAGTGCACTAGCCTCCACCTTCATCACATTTTGAATTTAATTGAAGTTGAAACTATACAATCATAACAAGGAAGAATATTTATACAAAACAATGGTCAATGAGACTAACTGAATAGGAGGTAGGTATTTTCGATGTTATACAAAATCAAATAATCACAAATAATTCTAAAATGTCAAAGTTAATAGGTACAATAATAATGATTTGACCAAAAGATTCCGTTTCAAATACAAAATCACCGATTTTAGATCGGTCTAAAAAGTGCAGTCGTTTCCTCTAGACTCTACTGCTACCTAGTTTATTATTAGTTTATATTATGTAACAGTTCGCCTAAAATAAGAAATTGATTTTCAAGGTAATGATTTGCAGAGATAATTCCTTCTACTTCGTTTAGGTACAACAGTATCGTCTAAAAGCTCTTTCAATCAATCAATTCTCAATAGACGATTTGTCCGCTTCAGGACACACCTTTCACTCGTAAACTCCATTGTCGTAATGAAATTGGGATCAAAGAATGGTGACCATGCGTTGAAAAAGAGAAAATAAATGAACGTGTCTATTTCTGGCACATGTCTTTGATGTCAACCGTGTCATTAAATCTATTATATAAAAGGCTTCGCTGAGTGACTGACTGACAGACAGCCTACAGCCCAAACCGCTAAAGATACGAACATGAAATTTGGAACAAAGATACATTGGACCACGTAATGGAGCACTAAGAACGGAATTTTGAAAAATCGACCTCTAAAGGGGTAAAACGGGCCCTTTTCGTTTGTATGTAACTTTTTATTCCCTTTACCGATTGACTTGAAACTTTGTATACATGCTACTCAAACAAAATAAAAGTTACGTTTGTTCCTGTTTTTCCGAATATTTCTTATCTAAGGGGTCAAATTGGGTCCCAAAGTTGGTGAAAAAAGCGTCTATTACATCCAACGAGCTGAACGGTTATGGATGAAATCTGGTATGGAGGAAGCACACAACATGTTTCAACACATGAACTATTATTATCCCGGAAATTCTATGGGGATCCTTAGGGATAGCCAAAATGAATCAGTTTAGGCTACAACGCAATCCACTAAAGATAGAGACTTAAAATTTCGAACATAGGTACAATGTACAACGTAATGAAGCACAAAGGACGAAAATTTTGAAAAATCGACCTCTAACGGGGTAAAACGGGCCCTTTTTGTTTGCATTTAATTTTTTATTACCTTTACAGATTGACTTAAAACTTTGTATATATGCTTTACAAATAAAATAAAAGTTACGTTTCTTCCTGTTTTTCCGAATTTTCCTTATCTAACGGGTCTGATAAGTTCCCAAAGTTGGTGAAAAAAGCATCAATAATTACATCAGACGAGCTGAACGGTTATAAATGAAATCTGGTAGGTATGTAGAAAGCACACAACATGTTTCAATACAGTAACTATTTTATCCCTGAAAATCTATTGGGTTTCTTAGCAATAGCCAAAATAATCAATTATAAAGCTAAGATAAAAGGGGTAAATGAATTCAAACGAAATTTGGTACGACGCTAGACAATAACACAAATTACCACTTGGGGTACTGCTATCCCGGAAAATTTCAGAGGGTCCTTCAGGATATCAATTTCCTAAAAAAGTACTAAATGACTGTTCGAAAACCGATGCAATATTGTTTGAAAATAGCTCTCCTTTTAACTAATATATGACTATTAACGTCCTGGGAAAAGTCCCGGATTCCTTGTCTAACGCTAGACCAAACATCCTTTATAAGCGTGAAAAATAACTTGATCGCGTTTTTTTTTAAACGTAGTGAAATATCTAGAATTAAATTGAGATAATTTAGATCCTTCAATGGGGGCAAAATGGGCCCCTAATAGTTTATGAACGATTTTATTTTGTGAGCCAATAGACTTGAACTTAGGGTACATACAGATCAATAACTACTTACTTTACTATGGGAACTACCCTGATAAAGCGAAAATTACCTATTCTGTACATTTTGTCGCGGGTCGATGAATTTTTTGTGTTGAACAGCTAATTTTATATACGTGATTTCTGGGTTGGTACCATAGTAAAAGTTAGTCAAATGATGAGTATAATGGAATCCTAGAACATGCCTGTCGTCTAGATGTAGGTGCGCTATGTATTTTTCAAATAAAATGTACCTTCTTGTGTGCTACTTTTTCGTCTGTACTTAGTCAGAGAATGTCTGAAAGTCCTACAAGTGTCTCGATCACTTTTGACCACGTAAACGGTTATGGGCGAGATTTTCATTGGGTTCAGAATAATCGAAATTAAATTTCTAATGACTTAATGAAACATGATGAATACCTGTACTGGCCTTTTTTAGGGTTCCGTACCCAAAGGGTAAAAACGGGACCCTATTACTAAGACTTCGATGTCCGTCTGTCTGTCTGTCACCGTAGGTACCGTAATAGTTGGGCAGCTGAAATATTCACAAATGATGTATTTCTGTTGTCGCTATAACAAAAAATACTAAAAATAGAATAAAATAAATATATAAGGGACATACAACAAACGTGATTTTTAGGAGTTTTTTGCTCGCTATTAATAACGGCAAGAGGAATGGGCTCCCATACGGTACGGAACCCTGCGTGCGCGAGTCCGACTCGCACTTAGCCGACCATGACGTGCGAATAGAGTTGGATAAAATTTGGTATACGAGTGGGAAACTACATGGCTCAACTCATGATCGTCATTTATCTCATCATAAATCGAAAAATATTCTTTTCTCGCTATAAAAAAAATCAGTAGGTATATTAAAATATAACTTTATTAAGTATTTATTTTATGACAAGTTATAAAATAACGCGGTCCAAACCGTGGGCTATTAAAGTCAAAGAACATTTATTGTTGAACTGTGTTACATTGAGATCTTACTACTAATCACAAAAATATTGAATTATCAGTTAAGTCCAATATGGCCATAAAATTATCATTAAAACGTGAAAAAATTATACAATCATTATTATTAAATTTAATTCGAATATTTTGCAATTTATCATCTAAAAATTGTCGTACTCCATAATAAGCTTTAGATACAAGTAAATTTAAGCAAATACAAAGGCAGGCCAATCCGTGAGCTAATTATTATCCTTGCAAGTAATACGACAACGTGGGCTAAACCAAGAGCTATTATTTTAAGCAAAAAAAGTACTAAGACAACGCGGGCCAAACTGTGGGAAATTACCATTTAAAGTAAGTACTAAGAAAATGCGGACCAAACCGCGCGCCATTATCATTTTAAGCAAATACTATAACGACGCGGGCCAGACCATGGGCTATTATCATTGCAAGCAATACGACAACGCAATCCATACGGCAGGCTATTGTAATTTTAAGCAAGTACTTAGACAACGCGAGCCAAGCTACGTACTATAAATTACCATATTAAGCAAGTACTAAAAATGCGCAGGCAAAACCGCGACCTATTATCATTCTAGCTAAACACTGGGACATTTAAGGCCAAACCGTAGGCAATGCCTATTACTTGAAAAGATAATGCCTACTAAGCATTACCTTTTCAAGTAATACGTTATACGACAATGCAGGCGAAACCACGAAGTATTATTATTTTAAGGAAGTGCCAAGACAACGCGGGTCAAACTGTGGCTTATTTTCATTTTAATCAGTTACTCGAACAAAGCGGCCAGACCGTGGGCTATTATCATTGCAAGTAATACGACAACGCGTGCCAAACGGTAGGCTATTACAATTTTGAGGAAGTATTAAGACAACGCAGGCTAAGCTGCGTGCTATAAATTACCATCTTAAGCGAGTACTAAGAATACGCAGGCCAAACCGCGACCTATTATCATTTTAGCCAAATACTAAGACAATTCAGGCTAAACCATAGGCATTATCCTTGCAAGTAATACGTTATACGATAATGCTTTGCTAAACCACGACCTATTATTATTTTAAGGAAGTGCCAAGACAACGCAAGCCAACCGGCAGCCTTTTATAATTTTAAGCAAGTAATAAGACAAACGCGGGTCAAACCACGGGCTATTTTCATAAGCCAGTACCTGTCTACTAAGAAAACGCGGGCGAAGCCGCGGGTTTTAAGCTAGTCTATTATATAAAAGGCTTCGCTGAGTGACTGACTGACAGACAGCCTACAGCCCAAACCGCTAAAGATACGAACATGAAATTTGGAACAAAGATACATTGGACCACGTAATGGAGCACTAAGAACGGAATTTTGAAAAATCGACCTCTAAAGGGGTAAAACGGGCCCTTTTCGTTTGTATGTAACTTTTTATTCCCTTTACCGATTGACTTGAAACTTTGTATACATGCTACTCAAACAAAACAAAAGTTACGTTTGTTCCTGTTTTTCCGAATATTCCTTATCTAAGGGGTCAAATTGGGTCCCAAAGTTGGTGAAAAAAGCGTCTATTACATCCAACGAGCTGAACGGTTATGGATGAAATCTGGTATGGAGGAAGCACACAACATGTTTCAACACATGAACTATTATTATCCCGGAAATTCTATGGGGATCCTTAGGGATAGCCAAAATTAATCAGTTTCGGCTGCCGCCCAAACCGCTAAATATATAAACTTGAAATATGGAATATAGGTACATTGTATGACGTAATGGAGCACTAAAGACGAAAACTTTGAACTTTTGACCTTTGACGGGGTAAAACGGGCTCTTTTCGTTTGTAAGTATATTTTGTATTCCTGTACCGATTGACTTAAAACTTTGTTAACATGCTACTCAGACAAAATGAAAAATACGTTTGTTCCTGTTTTTCTGAATTTTCTTTATCTAAGAGGTCAAATAGGGTCCCAAAGTTGGTGAAAAAAACATAAATTACATCCAACGAGCGGAAAGGTTATGAATGAAATCTGGTATGTAGGAAGCACATAGGTAACATGTTTCAATACAGTAACTATTTTTATCCCGGAAAATCTATAGGGTCTCTTAGGGATAGCCAAAATTATCAGATAAAGCTAAGATAAAACGGGTAAATGAATTCTAACAAAATTTGGTACGATGCTAGACAATAACACAAATTACCACTTGGGGTACCTACTGCTATCCAGGAAAATTTAAGTGGGTCACGATAACAATTTCTTAAAAAAAATGCTAAAAATCTATTCGTAAATCGAAACAATGTTTAAAAATAGCCCACCCTTTTAACTAATAGATGACTATATTGACGTTTTGGGAAATGTCCCGGATTCCTTGTCGAAATCTAGACCAAACGTCCTATAAAAGCATGAAAAATAACTTGAACGCACTTTTTTAGTAATATAGTGAAGTATCTAGAATAAAATTTAGATAATGACTCATCCGTCAATGGGGCAAAATGGGCCCCTAATAGTTTACGAAAGATTTTATTTTGTGAGCCAATAGATTTGAACTTAGGGTACATACGGATAAATAAACTTACTTTACTATGGGTTCTACCTGAAAAAGCGAAAATTACCTATTCTTTACATTTTGCCGCGGGTCGATGAACTTTTTATGTTGAACAGCAGATTTTATTTACGTAATTTCGGGGTTGGTACCATAGTAAAAGTAAGTCAAATGATGAGTATAATAGAATCCTAGAACATGCCTGTCGTCTAGATATAGGTACAATATGTATTTCTCAAATAAAATATACCTACTTGTGTGCTACTTTTTCATCTGTACAGGGTCAGAGAATGCCTGAAAGTCCTACAAGTGTCTCGGCCACTTTTGACTGGGTGAACGGTTTTGGGCAAGATCGTCATTGAGTTCAGGATAATCAAAATTAAATTTCTAATAATTTAATGAAACATGTTGAATACCTGTACTGAGCTTTTTTAATAGTCCACTACTGAACGTAGGCCTACCCACGAAAGGTGATTGAGCCATATCCATCACGCTGGCCGAGCGCGGGTTGCTGAATTCATATACATCGATTTTTCTCTATGGACGTGCCTTTGCAGGTTGCTTCAATGTTTTCCATCAATAAAAAGCCATTAGTTTAAATTTCGTACATAAGTTTCAAAGCTCAGTGGTCAGACCAGGATTAGGACCTTACGATTGTGATGTGGACCATGACATGCGAATGGAGTTGGATATAATTTGGTATGCGAGTGGGAAACTACATGGTTCATGAGTGAGCAATGTACCGAAAAATATTCTTTTTACCACATAAAGAATGAGTAGGTATTTTAACATATAACTTTATTAAGTATTTATCTTTTGACAAGTTATAAGGCAACGCGGGCCAAGCCGTAGGCTATTAAAGTCAAAGAACATATTTACTGTTGAACTGTGTTACATTGAGATCTTAATACTAAGAACAAAAATATTGAATTAACCGTTAAATCCTATGCGGCCATAAAATAATTATTTGAACATGAATAAATCATACAATTATTATTTAATTAATTTCAAATATTTTGCAAATCAATTTCATCTAAAAATTGTCGTAGGTACTCCGTAATAAGCTTTAGACACGAGCGAATTTAAGCAAATACTGAGACAAAGCAGGCTAATCTTATCTTTGCAAGTAATACGAAAACCCGAGCTAAACCATGAGCTATTATTTTAAGCAAGAAAGTACTAAAACAACGCGGGTCAAACTGTGGGGAAATACCATTTAAAGTAAGTACTCATTATCATTTTGAGAAAATACTAAAACAACGCGGGCCAGACTATTTTCATGGGCTATTATCATTGCAAGTATTACGACAACGCAAGCCAAACGGCAGGCTATTATAATTTGGGATAATATAAATTGCGTATCAAATAAATAATCGCCTATCAATACATACTCATCATTTATATTCTTTTTTACATCAAATAACTTACTTCACTACAAATAAACTAAATGTTTAAAAAAACTCAAACTGCAGATAATTCGAAATTTTACATCAATATGACATTACTTTTTTCCTCATAATGTAATA
Source organism: Hypomecis atomaria (assembly GCA_964007245.1). NCBI lineage: Eukaryota > Metazoa > Arthropoda > Insecta > Lepidoptera > Geometridae > Hypomecis > Hypomecis atomaria. The sequence goes on from OZ023282.1 coordinate 4,815,795, forward strand.
CAGTTAAATTTATTTTTGTACAAAAATACTACATACATAGCATAAATACTGACGGCACAGCAAATTTTTCTCAATTATTAGGGAATGCTCTGTTATCAGGGGTCTAGATCAATGGATGGTTTCTTTAGGGTAAATTAGTGAAGAAATTAGATTAGGTGTGATACAAAAAATAGGTTAGGTTATGTTAGAACATGACAAAACAACGCACGAGCCGAGCGAGCGAAGCGAGCGTGCCGCGGCAGCGGCCGGCGAAGTGCCAGAAGCGAATCGCCTTTATAGATTAGGTGTGAAACAAAAATAGGTTAGGTTAGTTTAGGTTAGGTTAGTTTAGGTTAAATATTAAGACGACTGTGATTAATAAAATGCTGTTTTATTTAGAAAAACTGCTGTAAATAATATAAAAATAGAAGCTATATTTAAAAGAAAAAGAGTTAACAGGTATAATGTGCATTAAGATTATTAGCTGTGCATTGATGAAAAAGCTTTTGCTTTAGGAAAAATCGCTGTACGCTGCGAAAATAAATTGTAGTGTGTTTAGTGATATTTTGAGTTGAATATTATGCTGTGCAATCAGTAATTTTGATGGGAATTTGGAATCTTATTGCATAGAATATGGATATTTTTTGATTTGCGTTTAAATACAACCCTTATAATTTTAAGCAAGTACTACGACAACGCGGGCCAAGCTACGTGCTATAAATTACCATCTTAAGCAAGTACTGAGAATGTGCAGGCCAAACCACGTCCTGTTATTATTCTAGCCAAATACTGGGATAATTTAGGCCAAACCGTAGACATTATCCCTTCAAGTAATACGTTATACGATAATGCGGACGAAACCACAAACTATTATTATTTTAAGCAAGTGCCAAGACGACGTGGGCCAAACTGTGGTTTATTATCATTTTAAGCAATTACTAAAACAACGCGGGCCAGCCCGTGGGCTATTATCATTACAAATAATACGACAACACAGGCCAAACGGTAAGCTATTATAATTTTAAGCAAGTATTAAGACAACGCGGGCTAAGCTGCGTAATTTATATACCATCTTAAGTAAGTACTAAGAATACGCAGGCCAAACCGCGACCTATTATCATCATCATCCTGCCCTTAGATTTACTTGATGACAATAAATATTATCTTATCTTATCCCACTAGGTGGGGTCGGCACAGCACGTTTCTTTTCGCCACTTCACTCTATCATACGCCATCTCATCATCAACTCATTTCTCTCGCATATTATCTTGCACACAATTCATCCACACTTTTTTTGGTCGTCACCTCATATTTCTGCCGCTTACCATCATATTTAGGGTTCTTTTCGTGACATTACTCTCTTCCCGTCTCATGCCCTTACCAAGATAGCCTGCCACTCTTTAATTTCTCAGTCACTGGCGCTACTTTCAGACTTCTTCTAACATACTCATTTTTAATCTTATCCATTCTTGTCTCTCCGCATCTCAGCATTCGTATCTCCGCTGCATGCAATTTCCTTTCATTCTCCCTATGGTGGCCGAACACTCTGACCCATACAATACGTTTTTTATCCAGCCAAATACTAAGACGATTCAGGCCAAACCGTAGGCATTATCCTTGCAAGTAATACGTTATACGACAATGCTGGGCTACACAAGCTATTATTATTTTAAGCAAGTGCCAAGACAACGCGGGCCAAACTGTGGGTTTTTATTATTTTGAGCAATTACTAAAACAACGCGAGCCAGACCGTGGGCCATTATCATTGCAAGTAATATGACAACGCAGGCCATCAGACAGCCTTTTTTAATTTTAAGCAAGTACCAATACAACGCGGGTCTAACCGCGGGCTATTTTCATTTTAAGCAAGTACCTATGTACTAAGACCACGCGGGCGAAGCCGCGGGTTTAAGCTAGTGTGGTATAAAAAGTAAGTGTAGCTCTTAATCCGGCATACACTGGTGTTAAATCATACTAAGTAAGATTGTAAGTACAGCTTGCGTCACATGTATAAGTAAAATTGCCTGAAAGTCTATATACAGGGTTATTTCTAATCAATTAGCATCCTTTCAGGGGCTTATTCTGTACATCAAAACTAACAACCTTTGTTCTACGACTTTTTTTAATACTCAAAAAAAAATCAGCTGTTCCATACATTTTGTCGAGGGTGAAGGACATTTTTCTATGGAACAACAACTTTTTTTTTTAATTAAAAAAAAGTCGTAGAACAAAGGTTGTTAGTTTTGATGTACAGAATAAGCCCCTGAAAGGATGCTAATTGATTAGAAATAACCCTGTATATTATGTCCTAAAATCCGTGTCCGAAACGTCAGCAAGCTCTAGTTTTAGGTCTCCTTAGACTGTTTCACTACGCAGACCCCATTATTCACATTGTACTACAAATGCGCACAACATTTATCAAAGTTTTGAGTTTTGTTAGTTGACACAGGCTGTATTTTCTAAAATCAACAGTTGGACTACGTAATTTTTTTTCTTAGTAGATAATATTAATTTAAAATCTAAAGACTACTTGTGTTTTAAGACTATTTCGAAATCTTACAATAGCACTATCGTTAACACTTAGGAAACTGTCCTATCTAAACCAACAAATCATGAATGTACTGTCCTAGAACTGCCATCACGATCCATTAATCTTATCCTCCTGCATTCATCCTACGATCATCCTGGCTCCAGCCTGTTCTTCCTGTACTGAATGAACAGTTCCTGCATCTCGAATCCTTGTATAAGATGTGTATAAATGTACCTTTTGATGGACATTGTCGCTTGGTTAATCTTTTCATCCTGTAGGAAGAACTGCAGATCTGACTGCATCTGGCATAGTTATACTATCGTTCAGCAAGATTAGTTTTCGGATGGGTGGCCACGGGTGGCATTTACAACAGAGCGCTACCGTGGCTCGGAGGACACGTTAAATTGTAGGTCTCGGTTGTTTTAATCGTTTAGCCATGTCAGAGGACATCAGGCGGTTTTAAACTCTGACAACAGGGCTATACGAACTTACTTATCCTATGGACACGTAGTCCCACTTAGGCTATTTATAACGATAATTAATGAGGTAACTGCTTATACTTCTATTGGATTGTCCATTCTATATAGCTTCTAACTATCCCACTAAGCTTCTCGCATTCAGTGAATATAAAACTCATCACAACCCCGGAAAAATATTTCAATGGCATAAAACGGAAAGCCTTCTCAATGGGTCTTATTCAAAGTCTAGAAAGTAAAGGCCGCTGCATACGTGACGGGTTTTTTCACGTACGGGACGGGACGGGACGGAACGGGAAATTTTAGAAATATCGTTCCATACAAAATGTATATGGAAGCGCATATGTCACGGAGACACGGACGGGACGGGAACGTGGCACCGACGGGGCGGGTAAAATATCGTCGCCAACGATGTTTAGCCCATCCCGTCCGGCACGTGCCCCGTCCCGTCCGTGTTTCCGCTACGTATGCACAGTCACTCCGTTCGTTCCGAAGAGAAAAGTAGTGTTGTACGTTTGCATCACCGTCGAAAATGGACGACGATAAACTAATCAAGTGTGTACGGTCACACATCCAGCTTTTTACCTTTATAATTTAGCTAACTCAAAGTATTTTTTCAATTTTAGGGTTCCGTACCCAAAGAGGAAAACGGGACCCTATTACTAAGACTTCGATGTCTGTCTGTCTGTCTGTCACCGGGCTGTATCTCATGAACCATGATAGCTAGGCAGCTGAAATTTTCACAGATGATGTATTTCTGTTGCCGCTATAACAACAAATACTAAAAAGAAAATAAAATATATATTTAAAATATATATTTTCCTTGCGCGAGTCCGACTCGTACTTGGCCGATTATTTAGTTTGTTATATGTTGACATTGTTGTTAGTATTTTGTGAGCAATAATTAATATTAATGCATTGTAGACATATTTTTGTGTTTAATTAACTATAGAATTGTAATTCTATCATATTAACGTAATTGTAATTAATTGAATTGATTGTCTTATTAAATGATAAATAATTGTCTTTTTACAAGGTAAAAAGAACGAATGATATTTGTAGAATATTCAAGACGCGATCTTTTTAACTGAATATATATAACTTGTGACAGAATGTTATGAATAAAGTGATTATGATTATTATTTAGAGTTCAAGAATTATCTGTGGCATAAAATTGCATTCGAATTATCACTCACTGGAGACGGTAATCATTTTTTCGCACCCGCGCTGTCGCATTGAACGGACGTTATTTGTTGATACCTACCTGTAGTGCGCGCGCGACTATCAATTCAATATTAATATGCCTAAAATGCCGAATGTGAATTCAAATTGTGTTAAGTGTTGCAAAGTTCTCACGAAGAAATCACCAGGACTGGAATGTAATATGTGTGAGAAAATAGTCCATGCAAACATAACTTGTTCAGGACTAACAGCGAAGCAGCTCACGGCGCTGCGTAACGCGGATGCAATCAGCTGGACTTGCGGAGATTGTCAACACAATTCACCTGGCAGGAAGTCCTCCTTTATAATACCCGAAGAGGAAGAAGAAAAAGAAGAAGAGTTATCCGGGTGTACCTCAGAACGCTACTGTATAGACACTGAGAGCTTTATGAGTAATATTACTACCGAGATGGAAAAGTTGCTAAAAAAAGCTTTGCAACCCCTCGAAACATCTATAAGTTTATGCTGTAGTAAAATCGACAGCCTTACAAAGACGGTAGATAGGCACGATAAAGAAATAAAGGATCTAAGCGATAAGTACACTGATCTTAAAAATGAAAATAATCATCTGCTACTGGAAATGAAGTCCTTGAAAGAATTTGTTCAAAAAATGGATCAACTTCGCTTGGCTAACATTTTAGAGCTGTCTGGATTACCCATGTTACCGAAAGAACACATGGACACCATATCTTCAAAGCTGTCACAGATCTTAAACATGAAAAAATCTGAAATTACGTTTGTTAAACAAATAAATCGCCGTAATGGAAGTGATAATGTTATCCAGTTGGGATTCCAGCGAGTTGATCAGGCTAAAATGTGGGTACGCGCCGCAAGAAAAACAACAATTCTGGTAGAACATATTGTTAGCGGGGCTTGCTCGGCCAGTGCGAAGAAGAGAGTGATGCTGCGTCCAGCCTTAACTAAAGCTAACAAGACGTTACTCTGGCAAGCGCAACAAAAGCTTAGGCCCGCATATAAATATGTGTGGTTTCAAGATGGCAAAGTATTAATACGAAAAAATGAAAACGATAAACCTATAATAGTATCATCAGAAGAAGACTTCATACACCTAATGAGGGAAGCAGAGAACCTACATATAAATTAGTTCGCTCGTTATTTTATTTTTAGCTAGTCGGCTTAAAAGTACAAGAAAGGGTAGATTCATATTTTTATTTATGAAAATACTATATTGTTTGGTATCAAAGTGGGTACATCGTTATTTATTTAATTCACGTTAGTGCACAGACACAAATATTTACATAACCTTGTCGATTTAAAACATCTAAGTGTACTTATTACAAATAATTACTATGTTCATTGTGATTGATTTTTAGTTAGATGCCGGAAGTCAATAATACAATTGATAAAAGTTATACTTATTAAGTTGCTATGTGCAGGTAACTTTCCTAAAACGGGTTTACTCACTTATAGCTTACATAAATTCCTACTATCGATTGCTTCACCTTATTGCTAATCCTTAGTTTGTGATCTTTTATAAAAATAGGTACCTATACTTAAATTACTTTCATGAATATTTTTCTTCATGTGTTTATAGATAGATTATGCTACATGCCTATAATTGTTATTGTTCATATATTTTAAGCTAATGTTAGAATACTTATTGTTTTTAGTCCCTAGTTACCTACATATATATTTCTACGTTAAATGATGGCGCGGAGGCGAATGGTAGTACCTAGACAAACCTACTGTGGTTTTTGGTACTGTTATGTTTAAATTTAGTTGTATCATGTAATGGAAATAAATAAATAATAAAAAAAAAAAAATATTGCATTGCAATTAAAGCCAATTGTTAAAATGAAAAATCCATCTTTCCTGTTTCACAACACTAGCACGTTAGATCCGAATTTACGTTACGGTACGTATGCATTAAGAACACGTTCCCGTCTCGAACGGGGCAGCCACGCCCCTTTCCCGTTCACGTCCCGTCCGAGGAATTTTCTCGTTACGTATGCAGCGGCCTTAAGACAAGACGGGCCTGTAAAGTTCTAGAATTGATAACACGAACCAGCAAGCGTATAGGACACCTTGTCGGAGTCTATTAAAAACCTAATTGGAAATCTATTAGGTAGGTCTATGGCCAACAATGAAAATCACCAAAAAATCTACCAGTGGACTGTCCTACATAATAATAATAATCGGCCAAGTACGAGTCGAACTCGCGCACGAAGGGTTCCGTACTGTATGGGAGCCCCCCTTAAATATTTATTTTATTTTAATAATTAATTATAAAATAAACATTCAGCTAAATATTCTATGAATATTTTAAGCATCTACCTGTCACCATTATTGCTATCGATCGAAAAACGGCTAAAAAATCAGGTTTGTGCATGGGAGCCACCCTACTTATCTTTTTCTGTTTTTAGTGTTTGTTGTTATAGCGGCAATCGAAATACATCATCTGTGAAAATTTCAACGTTCTAGCTATCACCGTTCTTGAGATACAGCCTGGTGACAAACAGACAGAGGGACAGCAGCGGAGTCTTAGTAATAGGGTCCCGTTTTTACCCTTTGGGTACGGAACCTTAAAAATCGATACCCGAAAAATCTAATTTTAGTTCGATCTTTCATTACAAGTGACTATTTCGTAAACCACATGCGGGGATTCACCTTGAACCAATCTTGCCACAGTCAGGAGCACCTGAGCATTTATCTCGTCAGGTTCCCACATCCTGTCCGCCGGACCGGTCCACAAGGGGCAGTGGCCAATCTAGTGCAGGCTACTGAATTGGATTAAATTGACCATGTATAGCTCTAACGATGACGGATCGCAATTGGAAGTCTATAGGATAACAGCTGGAAAGATTGGTTCGGTTTAGGTTTCGAATTATGGTACCTAGAAGGCTGGGGCTACCGTAGATGTTGAATTAGGATTCATGTGGTATTAGTTTGGTAAAATGCATAGGCATATAGGTATAAATATTATTGTTAGTACTTTGACGTTCCGTGAGTCCGTATTTTTGTAAAAAAAAAATTGTTTAGCCTATATGTATTATAATAAGTTGTGTTTACACTTGCTATTTAATCTAGCACTAATCTAGCACGTATTTCTCTCATAAGTGAATTTTATGTAATTCTTTGTATGTATTATATATCTTAAACCAGAAAAGATGAACAAAACTCCGGTAGAAAAATAACCACTTCTATTTTGCAATTCAAGAAAAAGTTTGGAAGATTGGAATTTAATTTAAAACCAACTTATTCATTGTCAAACTACATAATTACGAGTATATTGTGCAATACATAGTTTTCTACAACTGACGGACAAACCGAGCAAGAGCTCTAGCATTCATGGAAAGTTTCTGGAGCAAAGAAGTAAACTTTAGTATAAGTTCAAGATCAACCAAGATCACAAAATATTGCCCTGATTGTATATTCTGGAAGTTTATATTTATGTACTGGTGTCTCCGAGCAAATATCTACAGAGCCACAGTCCCTAAGTGAAAGTAGTAAAAAAATGTCCGAGCGCCGTCATTCATATCGACTTAGATGAATTATTTATAATACGCAATGACTCGTTTTCTTGAATCTCGACGTTATGTCACCTATTTAGAGCTTGTAACCGAGCACTTTGGCATCGCGCGGCGTAGTAGTCGGCTTGTAATCGCTAAAAAGCCTATCCACTACGTAACTTGGGCAGGGTTTTGGCTCTGACACTTTAATTTCATGATTGTTACTCTATAGATATTTGCTTGAAGACTGGTGTGAACAATAAAGAGTAGAAAACGAAATAGACTACAATCCTATCGATCTGAACTCAGCAGCTTCAGCGATTTAAAACACTAATAACATCCGCAATCCCGAAGCAGCCAAACCAAAGCAACATAATCATTAGCTCATTAACAATAATGTCATCATCCATCACGCTGGAGATGAAAATAAACAAAGCTGGAAGTCGGCAGCTCCCGAAATATCCAGAGGCGCCATAGAAGCTGACGGAAGCCGTGTAGCTTAGTAAGTGAAAAGAATGAACGACAAAAGACGAAACAATCAAGGAAAGTGTTTTCAATCTCAGATAGCAGAGATATTTTTAACCGACTTCCATAAAGGAGGAGGTTCTATGTTTGTCTGTATGTATCTTTTTTTTGTGTATGTTCATCGATAACTTCGCCAATTGTGAACCGAATCGAAAAAATCTTTTTTAGTTCGAAAGGGTATACTCCTAAGGTGGTTTCATTTAAATTTTACAGAAATCGGCTGAGCCGTTTTTGATAAATCAACAATAATGGAAACAATTGTAGCGAAATATTCGAATTTTGTACACGACGGAAAGCGGTTTCGCCATTTTTTGCGAAAAATAATTATCGATATTAATGTTGAAATCGCTCAAAGGTAGATGATTTTTGATGTCTCTAACTTTAGATATACGAACACTACTCGTAACAATGTCTGTGTCGTTATAACTAAATATCGTTTCATTTGTTCTTTTTAGGGTTCCGTACCTAAAGGGTAAAAACGGGACCCTATTACTAAGACCCCGCTGTCCGTCTGTATTTCACCAGGCTGTATCTCATGAACCGTAATAGCTAGAGAGTTGAAATTTTCACAGATGATGTATTTCGATTGCCGCTATAACAACAAACACTAAAAACAGAATAATATAAATATTTAAAGAGGGCTCCCATACAACAAAAGTGTTATTTTTGCCGAGGGGCTCCCATATGGTACGGACCCCTTCATGCTCGAGTCCAACTCGTACTTGGCCGATTTTTATTTTGAAATATGTATCTCAAAATATGTTGACTGGAGTGAGTGAAAAACATTAGTAGGTAGCGAAAAGCGACCATTAGACTAAAATTTGGTGGACTCAAAACTCAAAAAGTAGCAAAATTGTTTGACATAACTGTTACCAAACTTTCTAATACATTTTTACACGTAAAAGTTTTACGCAGATGGAGTCATTTTGCAAAATCTAAAACTACTTATAGAATTTTACGACATTCTAAAAATAAAACTCAAATGTGCCCAAAAGCTCCACAACTACAACAACAGAACAATAAAAGCTGCCCTCTTTAAATGCAATCAAAATGCATTCTTTGGCAGACTTCCCTATAGCTCTGATGTAAGAATAAATTATTTAGGAATTTTCAAGGAATCCGGCCGGAATGAGGGCGGGTAAGGACAGACTTAATAAACATTTCGAAATGGGAATGATAAAGTGAGAGCTTTACGATAAGTTGAAACTCGTTCCTTTCAGCTTTTATGTTTGTTTATAGTTTTGAATTAAAGATGTCAGAGGCCGTTTAGCCATGTCAGAGGCCTTCAGGCGGCCTAAAAACTCTGACACCAGGGCTTGCCACCCGGCCTATACGAACTTACTTTTTTAATTAAAGATGACAGTAGATAGGTTTGAGACGAACAGTCTAGTCAACGCGTCACAGGGAATCTTACAGCGGTGGTTAAAGAAATACTGACTTCTGGGTCAAAGGGGCGTGGGTTCGATCCCCACCTAAGGCAAACATTTGTGTGATGAACATAGGTGTTTGCTCTGTGTCTGGATGTTATTTAGGTTCTATCTATTTAAGTATGTATTTCAAATAATAATAAGTATTTGTAGTATATCAGTCTCTGGCAGCCATATCACAAGCTTTGCCTAGTTTGGGGTCAGAGACCGTGTGTAAGATGTGCCTTAATATTTATTTATCTACACCATATTGGAGAATTCAAAGCAACGTAAGTAATAACAGGGAATACAAAAAAAAACTGGCCAAGAAATTTGGAAACCATAGACGGTGATTGTAAAACATACTCTTAGATGAATCTAATTCAGAAATTGAGCAACTAATGACAGATACTCTAGCTCTTCTAAGCAGACACTTAAACATTGATGAAGAAATAAAGCACTTTGTAGAAGCGTGGTGTAACATGCTAGAAATATCAAATAGAGACTAGAAATATCAAATAGAGACTGCAGTTCCATGTCTAATTAACTATGCATTGGATCAAGCTCCTTGCTCCGCTAATAAATTTACCCTATGATACAGATAGCATCAATTGAAGATCATAATACACAAGTCAAAAGATATTAATTCTCGCCTATAGATAAAATGCAGTTCGTTGAAACCACGGTTGGTTAACAGAGCGGCCACAGACGTGCACCTGTGTCCTGTAGGCTTCACATTGAAAAGTCCTTTGAAAGGGCTGGAAATGAAAGCCAGTGAACGTATGTGAGAATATGAAGCCATTTACAGGTTATTGAGAAACAGATGTAAAACTTCGGATTTATGGGAAAACTGATTGATCGTCATCTGTTAAAACTTTGACCGTCATAATAAAGTTTAGTCAGTTTGAATCAGTTCAACATAAATGCCAGAACCTTTTTGAGGAAAGAGATGCAACGATTTTGTATTTATTTTCTTTAGTGTGATAGGTAACTTTCAATAGTATTAGTGATCTCTATGAACAATACAGGAAAAAGCAGGTAGGTATCTATCCAAGTATTAATATTTATAATTTGTGTTTTAAGCTCAATGGGATGGAACATCTATTTTTGCTATTAGATCTATAGCCACAACCAATTGCTATATTTTCAGATGCCAATATTTCGTTTTTGCGTCATGTGATTTCGTTTTACCTAAAAAGATAAAGATGTTGTCTATGATAAATATTATTCAAGAGAGTGTAAATTCATGTTTTATCTGTATTTTTCCTCGAGTTAGGTCTCTGGTAATCTACGATATATTTGCCGCGTGAATGGCTAATGTCAGCGATGAATAGGGTGCAATACTTCAGGATATGGTGGAGAGTGACCTCGTTTCAGGTGTCCTGAGGGTATGTTTGCTCAGGACGGGACACTTTTGTTTATTTTTTGCTAGCACGTTTTAGAGATAGGGTTTGAGTATTTCTAAATAATACTTGTGTCATCAAAACGATCCCACTTTTCACGTAGCACGAGTGTTTATATTTCATGACCTATTATCATTTACATATCAATTTACGTAAGCAACATAAGTATGACGACATTTTACAAACTAAAAAAGTTTTCTCAAGAATGTAAGTTTACGTTTCTGTCTATATTTTTATTGAGTTAGGTCTCTGGAAGTATAAAATATTCGCCGCGTGAATGGCTAATGTCAGCGATGAATGGGGTGCAATACTTCAGGATATAGTGGAGTGTGACCTCGTTTCAGGTGTCCTGAGGGTTTGCTCGGGATGGCACGCTTTTGTTTATTTTTTGCTAGCACGTTTTTGAGATTGGGTTGTAGTATTTCTAAAGATTCCATTTTTCATCTAGTTTATTTTACAGTTGTTTCGTACCTACTTTTCACGAATCACGAATATCGTGATCTTTGTGATCTTTTTTCCCTTCTACCTTATATAGTCATGTCGCCAGCCACCGGTCATGGCATATTTGTCTCGTAAGCATATCATATTTACGTCTGGACACCCACGAGAAATGGCGTGATCATGAGACCACCGGATGCTGACACAGCGACTCACGACCACCCAATAAGTTAGACTAAGCTCTAGATTTAAATAACATTTATTTTGGTCATTCTGTATTCGGTCACTGCGTGACACACTCGCCTTTTATAATTAATTGAATTTTAATTAAAATTAGTTTTTAAAAATACAAAGGGCGTTTCCCTAAACAAGTCTGGCGCAGCCTTGTGGATTTTCCACAATTTTCGCGAGTTACGGTGTTGCAGCGCCCCTAAATCGGTACGCGATACGGTAATTTCGCGAAGACGGAAAACTACGAACCAAACAAATACGACTCCCTGGGAAACGCGTGGACCTAGTGACCGGCGCAGAATCAGGAGGACATGGGATCGAGCAGCCTAATGTGAGTAAACCTTTTCACATCCTGCTCTTATTTTCCCGTGACTTTTCCCAATTTTCCCCTCGATTTACATTATTGAGTGGAATAGCAGTAAGATTATCTGATTTTGTTTTACACGCAAATAGGTAATTAATCAGATTAGTTTTAGGTTAATTCTCTTAATCACAATTATTAAGTGAATCAAAATATTAATTAAGTAAACTTTCCGCAATTAAAATTATTGTGCGAAATAATTTTAAGTAAGTTAAATAACTGATTTGTTTTACACTTGTATCGGTAAAAATTCAGTGTAATTTAAGTAAGTAAAGTAACTTTTAAAAATGGAATATAGAGTAATTCCCAAAGAAATTTTAGGTATAATTCCGAAGTATGACGGAGATGAACAGCAATTAAATTTATACCTTTCAAAATGTGATTATGTGGTCAACGGAAGTAGAATTGCGGGAAACCTAGCCCAAGAGCTATATATATTTCATTCAATTACCAGTCGGTTAACTGGTAGAGCCGCAACTCTACTTAGCGATCACCCAAATATAACCAATTATGAAGCTCTCAAAGAGTTACTTACTCAACATTTTGGCGACCCGCGCTCAGAAGAGTGCATTGCTATCGAATTAGAGACCCTTAAATTAAAAACCGGGGAAACATACATACAGTTTTGCCATCGCATACAAAACGTTAGAAGCTCACTATTTGCCAAAGTTAACAGACTCGCTGACGAAGGCATTAAAGCCGCAAAAATGATAGTATACAACAATACAGCTTTAAACGTATTTTTATACAACCTCCCGGAAGATATGATTCGCATCGTGAGGTTAAAAGGAGCCCCTTCATTGGAAGCTGCACTGAGTATCGTAACTGAGGAAGTTAACTTTAAGTTCCAATATGACGCCAAAAATAAATTACTTAAACAAGCCTCAGTACAGCTACCTACGATGAGCTCACAAGCTACACCAAAACCGTTCAGCGCACCTCCAGTTTTTAGGCAAAATATCAATCCGACGCCAATGCCGACATTTAAATTCGGCATTCCCCAGAACCAAGGTTTTAGACCAAATTTACCACAACAACCACGTTTCATGCCACCCATGCAAAATCCTCATAAATTCGGACAACCACAAGGTTTACCCCAACGTAATTTCGGCCAAACGCCCCCACAACGCGCACCGTTCCAGTACGGTGGCTACAGATTTGGTATTCCCCAACAACAAAATTTTAAATTCGGCATCCCGAACCAACACCACCCGAATGCCAATCAGTTCAAGTTCGGCATACCCAACCAGCAGATACAACCACCTAGACTTCAGGAGTCAGACGTCACGATGCGTACGGCACCTGTTAGGCAAAACCTTATGGTTAACGAACTGTTCTACGACGAGCCCAGTCAAGAACAAGCTGAGTATGGTTATGGTTACGAAGATAACGTAGAATACGCCATGAATGATTGTAATTATACTGAAAACGTTAACGAGTTCGACTATTCGTACCCTGTAATTGAAAACGATAGTAACGATATCGATACAGCCGCCCACGCGGAAAATTTTCAGGCAACAGCCTCGCAGAATGTGGTGAAATAATTAATTTGAATTATTGCGATAGTATCCTTAAATTACCACACGTGGTAATCCCCGAAATAAACTCAAAATTCCTAATCGATACTGGAAGTAGCCGATCTTTTATTAGCCCCGCCAAAGCGCAAGAGTTTTTCGATGATTTTAGGTACTATGAACCATTTAAGGTGATTAGTACACACGCGCAAAGCACACATGACGAAGTAATATATATACCCTTGTTGAAAACATTTAAAAGCACACTTCGTCAAAAATTTTACGTCTATGACGTAGACAAACGTTATGACGGCTTGATAGGGTCCGACCTTCTGTCGAGACTAGGCGCAAATATTGATATGCGTAACCAAATGTTGGTAACGCACAACGCGAAAATCCCAATTATCTACAATCCACCCTACGAGGTTGAGATTCCACCGCGATCTGAAATGAAAGTAAAAATTCCCACGGACTTGCAACATGGCGAAGCAATCTTAGATTTCTTACAATTTCAGGAAGGCGTCCGCATGCCAACCGCACTCGTCAAGTGTGAAAATTATTTTGCGGAAACAATTATACAAAATACAACAGAAACTAAGACCATTATCACGTTCAAAGAACCTTTCCACGTAACGGTTTTTGAAAACGAGGAATGTAAGGTAAACGTTATGAAAGATGACTGTGTGATTGATGATTTACTGAAAGAAAATTTAAAAAAATTACGCCTAGACCATACAAATAAACAGGAACGTGACGCTATTGCCAAACTATGCTACGAGTACCGAGATATATTCTATTGCGACCAACTACCACTGACTTTTACAAACCAAGTAAAGCACCAAATTAGAACAACCAACGAAGACCCGATATATATCAGACCATATAGACACCCACCGGTTATAAATGAAGAAATTCAAAAACAAGTAGATAAGCTTTTGACAGACAATGTGATTGAAGAGTCTCACTCACCCTGGAGTGCACCTGTGCATTTAGTGCCCAAAAAATTAGATGCATCAGGCGAAAAAAAGTATAGAATGGTCATAGATTACCGACGTCTTAATGAAATAACGGTAGACGATAAATACCCTCTACCTAACATAACGGATCTTTTCGATAAAATAGGCAAATCCCAATACTTTACAACAATAGATCTCGCCAGTGGCTACCATCAAATTGAAGTAAATGAACGTGATAGGGCAAAAACCGCGTTTACAACACAAGCAGGACATTTTGAGTTTAAAAGAATGCCATTTGGCCTGAAAACAGCACCGGCAACCTTTCAAAGAGCCATGGACAATGTACTACGAGGCCTACAGGGTATGCATTGCCTGGTATATCTTGACGACATAATAGTATTCTCTAACAGCCTGGAAGAGCACGTCGAGAAACTTCGAAAGGTATTTGATAGGCTTAGAAAGACAAACCTAAAGGTAACCCTGGATAAATGCGAATTTCTCAGAAAAGAGGTCCTTTACCTTGGACATACGATCACCAAGGACGGCCTCATGCCAAACGATGATAAAATAAAGGCAGTATTAAATTTCCCACTCCCGCGAACTGCTACGGAAATTAAGAGCTTTCTCGGCTTAGTTGGCTACTACAGAAAATTTATCAAAGATTTCGCCAAACTCACTCAACCCATGACCGCGTGTTTGAAAAAAAGAAATAAAATAGACTGTACCAAACAAGAATATATAGACGCATTCGAAAAATGCAAAGAGCTTTTAACAAACGCACCGCTCTTGCAATTCCCGGATTTCTCTAAACCATTCGTCCTTACAACCGATGCGTCAAATTTTGCCATAGGCGCAGTCCTTTCCCAAGGACCTATAGGAAGCGACAAGCCCGTAGCCTATGCGAGTCGCACGCTAAACGATGCAGAAACACGATACAGTACAATAGAAAAAGAGTTGCTTGCCATAGTATGGGCAACCAAGCACTTCAGACCTTACTTATACGGAAAGAAATTTACCATTTATACAGATCACAGGCCGCTAGTTTGGGCAAAATCCATAACTGAACCTAATAGTAAACTAACAAGATGGAAATTGCGCTTAGCGGAATTTGATTACGATATAATACATAAACAGGGAAAACAAAACTGTAACGCCGACGCTTTATCCAGAATTAAGGTAAACGCACTAGAAGAAAGCGACAACGTTTCGATGAAAGTCAATATAGATAAAAAAGAGAAAAAAATTAAACGACAGCAACCTAGAGGCGAAACCGAACCTGTCCCCTCTACGTCACGAGAACAACCTACATCCACAATAGAACCGTCAACTGACTCTGAAGAGGTAATATCCATATGTAGCTCAGGTAGAAGATCTCCCTACTCGATTCCATCCGAAGGTAGCGTCACTGCAACTGCCTCTGAAGGCCAAGACGAAACAGATACTATAGGTACAATCCATTCAGCCGACAACTTAGACACCGATGGTTTCCTTATATTACAGGAGGCTATAGACACCAAGCCTAACCAGATACTCATACACACATGGAACAGGAACGAATTGTCAGTCAAAGATTTATCTAGAGATAAACAAAAGGTATTAGAAGTCCACCTACCCCTAAATAACACAGAACTGATTAAGCGATTCCTGAAAAATTATATCAGGCCCAAAATTAAATACTTTTTCTATTTTGAAGACCCAAAACATCGCAGTCAGTTTTCGGAAACCAGTAGATTTCTTTTCCAAAAAGGAACAGTAAAGTTTTACGAGTGTACCAGGCGTGTAGTTTATGTAGAAGATGAGGAAGAACAGCGCCAAATTGTACTTAAATATCATGTAGGAAAAAATAGCCATAGAGGAATTAAGGAAACTCTGGTACACCTCAGACGCACATATTATTGGAACAATATGAGCGAAACAGTGTCATGCATCATAAATGCATGTGAATTATGTAAAAAAATGAAATATGACCGAAAGCCACTTAAACCGGAACTACAATTAACGCAAACACAAATCAGACCATTCCAAGAATTATTTATCGATACTTTCACAATTGATGGAAAATCATATCTGACAATAGTAGATGCCTTCAGCAAGCTGGGCCAAGCCTTTGAAATCAGCGCAAAAAGCACCCCTGAAGTGGTTAGAGCCCTCATAAAGTATTTCTCCTTGTACGGAACACCGAATAGAATCAGCGCAGACCCAGGCACTGAATTCAATAATGCATTGATGAAAGAAATGCTATCATTCCATAAAATAGATTTACACATCGGCACACCCCATAATCCTAACTCTATGGGGGTTGTAGAGCGATTCCATTCAACAATTATAGAGATATATCGAATTGCTAAGTACGAACAAAAGGTGACGGACGCCGCGTCTGTTATGAGTTATGCAATTATGTCATATAACCATACAATTCACTCTACCACAGGCCTCACTCCGTTTGAGGTAGTTTTTGGACACACTGAGGCAAACACGGCATTCCATGTAGACTTTAACAAACAATTTACGCAACAATTAGTAAAAGAACACGTGAGGCGAACGAAACACCTGTACGAATACTTAACCGACAAAATTATTGATACGAAAAAAGCCGAAATTAAGAAACGTGGGGGAGATACAGATTTTGACATAGATGTAGGCGATACGGTTTTTATCAAAGGGGTAAACGTTAGGCGAGGTAAAGACAAACCGCGATACCAAAAAGCTCAAATAACCGGAGCCATACACAGGAACGTCGTACCAGTTACTACTCAAAATCGAGTTACCAAAGTTCCTATTAAAGACATCAAGCGCCCTCCACAGGTTAATCCTCCTGGTGGCTCAAGCGGGAGCCCTCCAGCTGCAACGGATTGACAAGAACCCTGGACTGTTACCCATAAAAGAAGGTCAAGCAGTCGTAAGTCATGACACCTGGACTGTCATTAAGATCCTAGACTTAAAATCTTTATATGAGGAACTAGAATCTAATATTAACAATTACAAAAGTTTAAAAAACCAGGTAAAGAACTATTTTAAGGGCAACACCGTTGAAATAGACTTTACCGAAATAGAGAAGCAAACCGATTATACTATGAATATAACTATAGAAAAGTATAAAGAACTGATTCCGTCAATAAGATATAAGCGTGGCTTAATCAATCCCCTCGGTTCACTTATTAAAGCTATAACTGGTAATCTTGACAATGACGATGCTATAGAATACGAAAAATTGATTCAGGAAGTAAAGTCAAAACAAAATCATCTTGATACCAAAATGACGATAGTTGCCGAAATGTTGGGTACATTTACGAAAATGGCTAACTCTACCAAAAGCAATTTTGACCTCATTGAGGAAAGCATTCAAGATATCAATCGAAATCTCAACGACTCCAAATTAATACAAACCAATAACAGAGTTGTTCACATCTATAATGCATATATACATAATTTCCAAACCCTCTACTTAAAACTAAACGAGATTGAAACAGCTATTGCTTTTGCTAAAGTTAAACTATTACACCAATCAGTTATAGACACAGATGAACTAATCGCATTGTTAAAGAAAATTGAGAAAACTGAAAAACTTGTATTTACGGTAAACATGGAAAACATTGTTAAAATAGAGCAGTGTATAGAGATGAAAGCGTACATAAAACAAAATCAGATAAAATTTATTATGCATATTCCTTTAATACGAAACGAGGTTTTTAACTACATAAAATTGATTCCCTTACCCGTTCGTAATCCAGACACCGGCCTTACCTCTCTAATCATCCCTAGGCATCCCTATATCCTTGTGAAAGGGTTGAAAGCTAAGCCGCTCTCCCAGCCATGCCGTGAGGTCGACGAAGCCCGCTTCCTGTGTTTCGAAAATGACGCATCACCACTAATTGAAGACAAGTGCGTCACCGATCTAATGAAGTTTTCCATGAATATTTCAAGTTGTCACCCGGTTCCCGTAATCATCAAAGACGTAAGAGCCGATTTAATACAACCCAATCGCTGGATCATTTACGCAAATTCCGACACACTCCTTACTAAATATTGCGAAGAAGAAACCACCCAAGACACCATAGCCGGAACGTACCTATTAACTATGGACGACGACTGTGAAGTAAAGATAAAAGAATTGAAGCTCAAAAAACACCAAGATCAGGGAAAGAACGTTATTGACAGCAAGCTCATTCAATTACCTGCGACACTGCGGAACGAGTCAGACTGTACGCATGGGATGAGACCTGTCAACCTTAACGGAGTCGATCTTTCGGATACGCAGTTCCTGAATTATTTATTGCAGAAAAGTGGAAGTGAATTTAGTGATAGTGAAAGCCATTATAGTGCATTAGATCATAGGAGTGTTAGCATAGGAAACCTTATATTTTGTGTAATCCTTGTAATCGGCCTTGTATTAGTAGCATTTAAGCGTAAAATTAAGTTTTTATGTAAAACTATTCGGGATCATCCCCACCCTGTGGATAATCCCGAACTTGAGGAGGGAGGAGTCATGTCGCCAGCCACCGGTCATGGCATATTTGTCTCGTAAGCATATCATATTTACGTCTGGACACCCACGAGAAATGGCGTGATCATGAGACCACCGGATGCTGACACAGCGACTCACGACCACCCAATAAGTTAGACTAAGCTCTAGATTTAAATAACATTTATTTTGGTCATTCTGTATTCGGTCACTGCGTGACACACTCGCCTTTTATAATTAATTGAATTTTAATTAAAATTAGTTTTTAAAAATACAAAGGGCGTTTCCCTAAACAAGTCTATATACTAAATATTTACATAAATAACAAAATTATAACGAAATTTTCAAAACTTTTCACGTCGCACGAATTCTACGTCTTTTTATCGATTACACATATGTAAAAAATACGTTAACAACGTATTATAATTGGTTATATTGGTCCACGTGATCCAACTCAGAGGACCCAAAATGTAGAGAATAATCGTTCAAATTTAATATCTAGATATCTCGTGCAAACTTCACTAAAATTTTGAATCGAAGAACTTGAGCAAATTATGAACTTTATTTTAAACTGAAGAACTTTGCAAAGGCTTTATAACTCTTTGTTATTCTTTCAGTTAAAAATTAACTAAATGGCTTCAATGAAAATGCATTAAATATTTTTTACATGTTGAATTCGTCGCTTTGATAGGAAATGATTCAAGTCAACTTTAAATTCTTTCAAAAGGCTATTAAAGGGCTTTCAAAATTCGTTGTCGGAAAATACTTCAAAAATATCTGAATCTACTTTTCAGTACTTGCTGACAAGTTACTCCTTAACTTCAGATAGAAACTATTGCAGTTAAATATTGTATTATATTTAGTTTTAATATCATTTTTCTATAACTTAATTCAAATGTTTATCGGTAGCTTTTGTAAACGAACTGCCAACGCATATTATTCCAATTAATTATTCAACCCGTTCCACGTGTGATTTAAAATTTGAACATTTTCAACATACTCGTATTATGCCTTGTTCTGAGTAACAATGTGTATCGTGTCATGCAAACATACCTCCATGAATGTTAAGTGGCAGCCAAGTTAATTAAATTAAAGAGCTCGCCCGCTAATTCAATTTACGGGACATGACACTCGCTGAATTTGAAATTTAAAATCGTGATGAAACTGGCGTTTACCTGAAACAATAGAAGGGGTAATAAGTACGCGGTTTATTAAGTCTATAGGTAATTAGGTAGATAAAAACGCAGCGTGCGATGCCTACCGATGACACGGTAATGATATCATTACCGTGCCGATGAGGTGGGACGGCAGGACCGCAGGGGTGATGAATGCAGACATTGCAGAAGACTTTCAACTGGTATAATGTGAAATGCATAGGAGGACTTTGCACTAGCGGCATAGGACTTCCGACAAAAAATATGCTGGATGCAAGCTTTCTCTAACCAGTCTTACTGGAGACAAACTCCTATGTTCGATAATTAGGTGCTGTCCAACCACTGCGAACTGGCAGTGGGCTTGAGCATTTGGATTATCTTTAGACCTTCAAGAGTCTGTGGATGATCCAATGCTTCTTGTGTAGTAGTAGTGTAGGTAGTTTTAGCATACAAAGTGGTATTGTATTTTTGTTGTACAGGCACTTTTGCCTGTTAAATTAATGTCCTAAGCATAATATGATGACGATAACCTTGCGCAGGGAAATAAAATTCTCGAATAGAGACCACACACCGATAAGCAATACTATCTATTTATAGAGCTGCGCACAAGACAGCTTTTTGCGAAACAGTGCAAAATACTGGTACATTCTGTGATTTGCAAATGCATGGGCGGCGTTAGGTTAGTACCTAATACTTAGATCGTTGGCAGTCAGGTGGCTTACCTACTTACAATGTTGCAAGTTGAATTTACTAAGATATAAATGAGGATATGTATACGTATCTTGTAGCATTTTAGTTCTATTTTCGCCCACAAAAGTTAACAACACGGACCCGAAGTGATTTTGAATACTAGTATTGTTGCTAAAATAGAAAATCTGCTACAACATTTCTTGTTTAAACAATATAGGTAGAGTTAGTAATTAATTATGATGGTATAAATATCTTGAAGTTTTTGGGATACAATAATTTTCATTACATTTATTAATTACTAGCGACCCGCCCCGGCTTCGCACAAGTGTATTATACATATTATAAACCTTTCCCTTGAATCACTCTATCTATCATACAAAACCATATCAAAATACGTTGCGTAGTTTTAAAGATATGAGCATACATGGGGACAGACAGCGGGAGTTTTATACTATGTGGTGAATTTATCTCTACCGGAGTAGAGTAGAGTTCAATACTCTACTTTAGGTCCGTGTTGTCAATTTCTGTGGGCGAAAATCTATAGTACTATACATATATAGTTTTATAGTGCATGATCGTGGACTCAGGATAGTTTCAGAGGGCTTGAACTGCTACATAATAGTCACAATTTATGAAATTGTATCCCAAAATTTTCAATATATGCAAACCATAATTAATCACAAACTCTATTGCTTAAACAAGATTTGTAGCAGTTTTTCTATTTTAGAAACAATATAAATGTTCAGTTTTTTAATATTTGATTAGATAACTTTGTTGAAAAGTTGATAGTAAATCATTCACGATGGTTCAATTCAACTTCAACATTATTTTGTAGAGCTAATAAATCCCACGCTTAACGCAAGAGGTCCTTTATAATCTGATAAAGACTAATGTAGCCACAGTAGTAGAATGTTCCGACAGCAAACACAATGTTATCAGTAAGTCCCCGCGTTATCACTGCATGCATACCGAGGGATCAGATCTCGGATGCGCACTTGGGAAATTCGTGACGTCAGTGCCACTTCCGCTGGCTTTACTAAAAGCCAATGTGATAATAAATAGAAGCTACTCTGCGTTATCGATATTTGGTTTACTACAGAAAACCTACGGACTATGGTTACAACGACAAATCTACGAGCGTATACTATCGACAGTATAATATATAATACTAGCAGCCTCCCTATTTTTTTTGAAAATATTATATAGCCTATGACACCCGGGGATTGTGTAGCTTCCCAACAGTGAATTTTTTTTTTAATTTGGTTCAGTAGTTTTGGAGCCTATTCCATGCAAACAAACAAACAATCAAATCTTTCCTCTTTATAATATTGGTATAGATTTATTCATGCCTAATACCGCTAGAGGCCGCGAAAGTTGTCTATTAAAAACAGGATAAGTATAACTATTTATAGGTGTTTGCTCTGTGTCTGGGTGTTATTTAGGTACTATCTATATAAGTATGTATTGAAAATATGTATATGTATTATATCAGTCTCTGGCAGCCATATCACAAGCTTTGCTTAGTTTGGGGTCAGAGACCGTGTGTAAGATGTCCCCTAATATTTATTTATTTATTACTTATTTAACTGTATAACCCAAATTTCTTTTCTAAAGTTCAGCAAGTTTGTATAGGCCGGGCAGCTAGACCTGGTATCATAGTTTAAGCAGCCTGAAAGCCTCTGACATGGCTAAACGGTTAAAACAACCGGGACATACAATTTAACGTGTCGTCCGAGCCACGGTAGCGCTCAGTTGTAAATGCCAACCGTGATCGACCCATCCAAAGACTGATCGTGCCGAAAGTTGCAAACACCTAGTCAAACTACGCCTTGAGCGCTACCAAAGTTAAGTAGGTATTGAATAAAGCTCAAAAATAATATTTTCCGTTTCCCTTTTTCATATTTTTTATTTTTCTTACTGTCCAATTTTATCTTAAACTTTACGATCTTCTATTTCCATAAAATTACGCGCAAAATCTCTGCAGCCGGCTGTAAAAAGCTGTGCTGATCTCACGCGCTCCCATTATATGGATAAGTGCAATTTATTATTAGACTGACGATAAACTAGCGCTGTTATTTATGTAAGCACTTTCATGGCCTATATCTTGAAGCCTATAAAACGTGGGTGGCCTAGGTATTGCTTAAGGATTGGGAGATTTTATGTCGGTGCTTGATGAGTAGCTGCAATTGCTTACTATAAAATATATACAGGGTTATTACTAATCAATAGCATCCTTTTAGGGGCTTATTCTGTACATCAAAACTAACAAGTTTTGCTCGGCGACTTTTGTCAAAACTAAAAAACAAAATCAGCTGTTCCATACATTTTGTCGCGGGTGAACGATATTTTTCAATGGAACAACAATTTTTATTGGCTTAGACAAAAGTCGCAGAACAAAACTTGTAAGATTTGATGTACAGAATAAGCCCCTAAAATGATGCTAATTGATTAGGAATAACCTTGTATATTGCAAACACATCTCTACATTATACCTATCATTTTATATAGAGAGCTGGAGGAGGGAGATATCATTAGTTTGTTTATATTGCCGGTAAGTGCCAAAATATTTATGATGTTTGGGGTGGGTCAAACATCAATAAGTATAGAGAAAAATACACATTATGATATTAAGTAGTATTCGCTTTTTGATTTTATTACTGAGAGCCACACAACTTTAGTACTTTGGCTCGAGAAAAACTGCTGCACTAAGCACTACCTTCTATTTACATATTTTTGATCTGTTTTCTAGGTGGATCAGAGCAGAAGGGGCCACTTTACTATACTATACTATAAGTAATTATTTTTTGCAAAAAATGGCACCACCGACTTCCACCGTGTACAGAATATGAATAGTTTGCATGAATCGATGTGACATCCACGCACATTACTGTTGATTTATAAAAAACGCCTCAGCTGACTTCGGGAATATATGAAATAATAAAAGAAATACTTTCAAATGGCGAAAATATTGATGAACATACACAAAAAAAACATTCACACGAACATAGTACCTCCTCCTTTTAGAAAAGACGGTAATAAATAAACGATCTTTAGAAATCCTGCTCGTGTCACTTTATAGTTACGAATACCTATACATACGAGTAATACATGATAATGAGCGATATTTACGTGGATTTTATTTTTAGTATATTTCGCCACAGCGACCCACTTTCGGTCGCTGAGCTTTACATTTTGTGTACGAAATGGGACATGACATAATTGACACCTGTGAACTGAGGTAAAAGGAAAAATGTGGGAGGGGAAGAAAATAACCGGTTTTATCTACTTCTAGAGACTATTTTAGTGGAGCTACGTTTTTGTATCTGCAAGCGCAGCGTAGGATGTATAGGCCGAATCATACAAGTCGGCGGATATGAATTTAAGTACCTATATAAGCTGCGCGAAACCCAATCAACGCGTAGCTTTGTGTGAGCTTCAGTCAGGATTGGATATTGCGCAGCTTGTAGCTGACTTCACATCCGTAGACTTGTACTTACATGTGGCCGACATGGAACAGCCTGGGATGCAAGCTGCTTCCAACCGATCTTATTTTAAACCCATGGGTGAGGCCTATGTCCAGCAGTGAACGTCCAACAGCTGATATGATAATTTTTTTTAATGTAGAATATGTCTACTTTTGGCCACCAACTCGCCTGATGGAAAGCGATGTTGTAGCCGAAGATGGAGTACCTAAATTCTAGACCTAAAAGATACCTATTCACTCTTTATTTGAAGATATCTAAATTGTAATTGTCAGGAAACAATGACGGAGGCAAGGCAGGGCATTCCAATCCCTGGCGGACATAAATAGTAAAGACATTCTTCTTCCATTAAGGGACGACGATAGCCTAACTAAGCATCACGTATAACCAAGACAGTTTAGCGCTATCCAGAATTTTGAGTTAAACATTTAGTAATATCGTGTTCAAAATCCTACCCGTCACAGCACTGAGCTCGTCAATCAAAGATATTAAAATCTATCTTAGTCATACACTGTCCTCAAACCAGAATACAATAATGCTTAGACACTATGCACAAAACACCACATGCGGGACGTCAGTGTAGGACTTATCACACCACATCGAATAAGAATAAGAGAAAGAATGCTTAGACACTACAGTTTTTGGCGTTTGAATAGCTAGATAAGGTGTGATACCACGTACTCGATACCACAACTGTATATTTTTGAAACCATATTATTTTCCTTTTTTAATTAAGATAGGTTTGCGTTAGGCTACATCCTAATCGATGTTAAGCAGATATGTGGTCTAAGGTGCAGCATGCTTACCTAGAAGATTTGGTAATATCTATTCAGAATTTGAAGGGTCTTATCTACGTTATGCACGAGTAGAAAGACCAGTAAAATAATAAATATTTTCACTAAAATTGCATAACTCTAAAATAGCAATGAACGGTGTAGGTAATCGTACATAAAAGTGAACTTTACCGTTTATTCATGTATTTACAGCTAGACGAAAATGAAGTAGCAACGGAAACTGCGGTCTCGGCTATAAATAAATTCATATCTCACGCACGTGTGAACGCGCCCTAACTCATGTGGGTTGCCACAACACTCTGGGTTATATTAAGTGGGACCCACCACAGAAAGGAGTAACCGTACTGAAGGTGTCGGCCTGTCGGTATGGATTTATTTCGCCTCACTTTTCCATTTTGCCAATGGATAAACTAAATTTAAGTAAAAGTAAGTAAGTTCGTATATGCCGGGTGGCTATAGCCCTGGTGTCAGAGTTTTTGGCCATCTGAAGACGTCTGACGTGGATAAACGGTTAAAACAACCGGGACCTACAATTTAACGTGTCATCCGAGGCACAGTAGCGCTCATAGCGTAGTTTAACTAGGTGTTGGTCAGCGATCACCGAAATTAAGCAACGTTCCGCACGGTCAGTATTTGGATGGGTGACCGCGGGTGGCATTTTCGAACTAAATTTAAGTAATGTAAAACATTTTCGATCCCCACCCAGAATTAGCAATTATGTATTTTATGTGATGAACAAGTTTTTGCTCTGCGTCTGGTTATCATTTAGGTACTAAGTATGTATTTAAAACTATGTATTATGTAGTATATCAGGATTTGGCACCCATGTCACTAGCTTTGCTTAGTTTGGGGTCAGAGACCAAGTGTAATATAATATTTAAAAAAAATCACACTTTGTTCAAGAAAACAATAACACATCTTTTTAATTTACGGTATGTGAGAAACAAACCCTTACAGAAATAATAAGCTAAACAAACCTATTCATAGCATTACGTGTCATCAGTGTTGTGTTTTTTACTACGAGTACTTTACTTACTACAGCTCTACTCTTAAAAATAAACATAAATTTGAATATTACTCACAGAATACTACTATTTATTCTACCAGTGATCTTCATTGACCGCGCCCGCATTCCTTTTCAGAGACTTGACGTCTGACTCATAATGAAGATTGTATAATTAATAACGAACCCATTGTATGCAGCTTTATCTCCTCTCTCAATGAAACTAAAGCTAACGGGACCTTTATTAGGTTTATTGATAAGTTCTTTCATTAAGGATAGGATCGTTCAATCAATGACAATGAAATTAACTTGCTCTACTTAGGATTTGGTTTTCTATACATTTTGTGTTTTTTTTAGTAAATGACAACAGTTGGGCTCTGTTTCCAAAAAGGAGGATCGTATGATTCGTGTGAATGTTTTTTTTGTTTGTATGTTATACTGTACCAGCCTTTTGAATAGTCAACTGCAGGACGCAGGCCTACCCACGAAGGCTGATTGGGCGTATCCACCACGCTGGCCCAGTGCAAATTGGTGAATTCACATACTCCATCGAATTTCTTCTCTGGACATATGAAGGTTGCCTGATGATGTTTTCCTTCACTGAAAAGCCAGTGATGTGAAATTCCGTTTATAAGTTCCAAAGAGCTCATTGGAACGTGACAGAGATTTGAACCCACGTCCTCACGATTGTCAGGTGGGTGTCACTACTACTAGATCACGGATAATTAGATTAAAATAGAATCGAATAAATAGACTTACACAGACATACTCGTATTATATTATATTGCACCGAAAACAAAAATTAAGCATCATTACTATATTTTCTACCCATAAACACAATTTATGGGTACCATTTCATAATACTGGCATACTTTATATTTCAGCAGCAAATTATTTAACTATACAGTTTAATAACCGAACCTTTATGTCCGAACAGATAACTGCACACGTCTGCTGGAACTGGCATGCTTCCAGGAAGATTATGGGTCAGTTAATTTTGCTAAGTAATCGACAGAGGGTAAAAGAGATTATGTACGTGCAATAGGTAATAAATAGGTATATACAATTTCCGTTTATGGTAAAAACCAAACTAAAACCACATTGACTTTACGTCTATTCCGAACTAGAAGGAAGTAAACCATTGTTTAACCGTGTATGCTAGAACATGATGACTTTGTCTTACAAAGTTTTTCATTCACCGTTTAAAAATATTGGAAAAGCAAAAAAATGCGTAATTTGGGATTCGATATCGAGACCTCCGGATTAGTAATCTATCTTAGGGGTTCGCAATTGGTACCTGTAACCACAGAAAAATAATGAACTCCGGAACGAAATTGTAAAGACAATGGCGATTTTTTAATATTTACTTACAAACATTACATTACGCTGAAATCCATTCGATGAAAGAAATCCCACAGGTCCTGATTAAATATGAAAACTCGGAATTACTTTTCGACCCCGCATTTGTGATTCCAACAGAACCTGACCTTTTTAATTTAGCTTCACAAACATGAAAAACGCGTGTTTTGCGCTACCTTTAAATTTATTCCTGTACCCTTAGCACAAATTATAATGTATTGGATTCGAGTGAATGAAAAAATGAAATTCTATTTACGCAATATAGAGGACGCTACTAAATTTTTCATGGGTTATAATAGATACTGTTAATTATGTATTAAAGCTAGATATAAGATAGATTTTTACTATTTTAAACAATAATAGACATTTTTTTTTCAGGGATTACATTCCTATAAAATATTTATTTTTCCTATAACAGATAGTACTGCAGATTTTATTTTAAAAATTAAACTTATTTATTTTAAAGTAAAAAAATATTAACATAATTTGAAATTCAATATAAATTTTTACCACTTCTTTACAATAGCTTTTGCTTACAGCGCGACCAAGTTATTGGTATCATTGTCCGAGAGAGCTACCGTCGCATTTTATCATCAAAAGCGGTAAAAAAATCGACGAAAAAATTAATTCCAAAACTTTATGAACTGTAAAGATACCGAGCAACCTCGGTCGATCGAATTACTTTGCGATAGGTTTCTGCTTTGATCGAAGTAATTTCTCTATAAATAAGCCAGCGGTTTTGCTGGAAATAAAGAAATGAGTTAGCATTTTTCGGAGTGTTAGCAACGTAGCGTCAGTAATTTTATACCAATAGAGTATACAAAGTGTTATTATGTAAAGTTATAGGGACTGTCAGACGTGTATCACATCTAGGTATTATCACTATGCACTTTTACAATGGAACCAACTACGAAATCGATTTTAAGATTTTACTTAAGTCTTTCGTTAAAATGTATGGAGCTGCCGTTTTTTTCGCGAAAATCGTTAAAGTTGTTAATAGTGTACAGTTATAAACCACCGAAATCCATGTACTTTTTAAAATAATAACTTGTATTGATGCATTTAAGATAATTGCATAATTTACTCACTTGAAATATTATTATGAACGCTGAAAACATTACACTTTTTTGGGGAGTTTTGGCAACACATTATTTACTTACTTATATGCTATTGCCGTGTTTATGTGGCCGAGTTATCTTACCATAATTCGTAGTACTTTTAATCATATGAGTTTGTTTATTATCTCGATTGAAATGCCAATCTTATTGGGCCATGTAAATGTTTGGGCATCATTTGCCAAAAGCTCAACCTTGGCTCGAATCGATCTATTTGCAGCCACTCTGATTAATGATCTCCATTCGATTTGAGTCGATTTAGAATCGATATTATGGCACATATGTACATAGATTTGGTAGGTATTTGTATTCGATAATTATGGTTTCGATACCAATTTATGTCGAGGTGCGGCGTTTATATTTAATCCTCGTATGCCGTAAAAGCACAACAGTGCGACATAGATTAGAAGATATTATAAGTACTTAATATTTTTTCCAACATTCAAGAGAAAAATGTGAAAGTCTCTTGTTGAGCTTGTACTTGATATTCATTTCACACACAGATATACCACAGGGATAATGTGGTCGAAAAAAGAAAGAAGAAAGAAAGAGATGCATTGATTTAATACAGCATGAGTCAATAGGGTCAAATTCCAATTCATATTTAACAGTTTTGACAGCTCTGCGCAAGGTTTTCCATGTGGTTGAGAATAGCCTCAAGCGACAACAGCGCCATCTCTCTAGTTGCAATAGCTCTGTGATTTCACAAAACACAGGAGTGGGTTGCTATAAAAGTATAAAATCCAAAAAAAAATAAGATGAAAGACAATTTTGCCAATCCGAACCATACACGCTTCGGTCGCTAGATCAGAAAAACGGTAAAATAAGAAACGATAGTTCTTCTTTTGACCACGTAACCACGTTGAATAGAAGCCGTGTCACATTGTAGCATTAAATAGAGTCCATAAACGTATTTATTAAAAGTGAAGACGTGCTTAACGTCAGCAAACTTTCGAAATCTTTTCATTTCATTGTTATTCTTATATTGTTTGATTTGTTATAATATTATGTGGTAGGTATTCTTATCATCACAACATTTCTACCTAAGGATCAACAGATTTGTTTAAGTTGATTTCGTTGTTAATCTGTTATAGTACTAATTAGCCTCTGTTTTGAGATTTCTGGGGTCGTGTCAAATGTCAATGTTATTGTTTATTTTGAAATATACTAAATTGCACGTTTATTTTAATTTACTAAATTTGCCTTTAAAGTTGCTAATAACATATATCTGTGATTTATTACCGATTTTACAGAGATTAACCTATTTTTTTTATTTGTATGTGGCATCATTATTCACCATGCTTGTACGGGCTCACGTTGTTTTTGTTTTACTCCTATGGTTTCAATTTTATGTGGGTAATTAATTTCTCTGTGAACTTGAAGAAACAACAAAACCAAAACCGGTAATACAATACTAATAAGGAATGTGCGATAATGCAGCTGCAAACCACTCACATTCGTTAGCAGAGAAATTAGACAATTCACCGAACTAATTGACACCCCACGATCGTAGCATCTACAAAGTCCCCCACCGTTCAAACCATATCTTTAGCCCTTATTCCATTCACAGAGAGTACAATATAGTAGAACAGAAAAAACTTTAGCCATAGTTTATTATAACAGTCGCTACCGGAACGTGCTTAATGTAACCACGTCTAAGTTTTCAGCTGCACTGTTCCAATTTAAACCTTACTCTACAAATATAAAGTTGCGACTAGAAGAGCTTTTCAGCACAAAGAGCTCGTTATTCTGATGTTTGTCCGGTGGAATACTGACAAAAGGAACCGCTGTACAATAAAACTGGAACGAGCTTTCTCTACCGATCTGCTAATATGGTTGCATGTGTAAGTTTATTAGCAATTTTGTAGCGTACAAATGGCTTTGGGCGTATTTTACGATTCTATAAGCTTTTTGACCTAAAAATTTTGGGAGACTTGTAAATATGTAAATGTGTGAAATACATTAACTATAAGTACCAAATTGTGACTTTCAATTTTATTTTTGGGCTGTTTACGTTGTAACTCTAGAAGAGAAAATATGCCAAGTCGATGGTTGTAACATTGGAGAGTTTTATTTAAATGTGCACTAGGAATCTATTTATTCCAATAAAGTATGACTATCACGAGCATGTCTGTATGTGTTTCAGGCACCAACTCTACATGAAGAGTTCTCCATAAATATATTTTTTCAGACGATACACTCATTTTTTTAACTACGCTCTTGCCACATCTAGCAGCCCTTGACAGCCATGTCGCTGGACATCAAAGCCGATACACATGTGCGCTTCTGTAACCACTGTTCTGTCCAGTGGAGTGATCACTTCGTAGAAGGACAACAAATATACATTCTTTTCATCCTTTCACTGTAAATAAATACTTTTAACCGCCTTCGACAGAAGAGGGATGTATATAAGGGAAGTATGGCATGTGTACCTGTGGTTTTGCATGTCTGCGTGTAGCATCTCTCTCTCTGATGATGGAATGATTTTGAAGCGTATTTAAAAGCTGATAGGAGAAAACATTCATGTTCTAGGATTTTCATATTTTATGTTTACATGTCTTGTTTTTCACCTCAAGCCTTGAATAGTGGTCTTGAATACTGAGTACAACCTCATTGCTCTCTATATGTAATACAATGTGTTGTTTTGGAAAGTTTTCCGGAGGCAACTTCCTTTATTTATTAATTAGTTTGTTTGAAAAAAAAATATTTCAATTTACTTTACTAGTTGTACTACTTGTGGGTCAAATTAATGTTGGTGTAAACTCTCCAAGTCTCCACCCTGTATAGTATACACTCATCATTATGAACTTTTACTATCGGATCAACCCAGAAATTGCGAAAAACTCATCCGATCCTTACAAAAATTCCATCAGCTCTTGACAAAATGTATCACGATATTTTAATAATACTTGGTATGAACAACTCGGCTAGCCCTCCGGCCTATACGAGCTTACTTAATAGAGCACCTAGAGACAACAGCTAGTGCGTTTGAATTTAGTGACCATCGTAAACGTAGAAGCGACTTGGTTTAGTACTCATATACTCGCCACTCACTAATGCCAATGGAAAGAGTCAGAAATACCCACATTCCTACACAAACAAGCCTTTGCGTCAATACTCCAGAGTAGCGGGAATGGAATGGCCCATCAATTACTGAGCCATCAAATGTGAAGCTTGCTTCTAGCTATTCTCACGGATAGGTTTGTAAATTCTGATTGAAAACTGTTCACTAATCCTATTTTTATGTTTTAGAAAGCCGTTTTAGTGCGAATAGTATTCATGGTCATTGCGAGAGAGGGCACGGATGAATGGCACCCATTTCAGACACTTCTTTGCCCACCCAAGTATACTTGGGGTATTGCGGCGTTTCGTTCCGCAAGCGGTTACTTGAATGTCAATAAATTATATTTTTCTGAGTTGCCCCCTCTTGCGCACCCCAGATCAATAGAGATAACCTCGAGCTTTGGCAATGGTAGTATACAGTACTAGTTTTGTTGGTTCAGCGCAGCGTCCCAATCAATGTCTTGGTCTGCCATACTTAGAACTGCTACACTCGTACACCCTGACCAATTCAGTCATCTACTCTATTTTACAACTGTATTTTGTTTTATTTTTACCCATACTAAAGCCCTGTGTGTCTGAAACACTCGTTCAGTCATCGCAGGGATTTAAAAGAGCTTTTAATAGGTTTTCTATACCACTAAGTACTTATATCTCTCAATAATTTCAAATAACTTTAAAATCCCGAGAAACACAGTCTTGTTATTTGTTTAAACAATGATCTTAATTTTAATAATAATCTGTCTTCACATTCAATGACACTCTCACAATAAACTTAAATGTAGGTACAGGAACACAGTGTAGGTACATGAAGTTATTAATTAAAATCAACCTTTGCTTACGCAATTTTTATGTGATAAATACAATTTCGCGGGCTTATAATAATGTATTTTTAAAGACAATAAGTTTAGTTGAAGATGAAACAGTGATTGGGTTTTATGACATAATACTCAAGTAGCGAAGAAACCTATCTAGCCGTAGATTAGATATAAGATTAGCTGTAGTAATGAGTCCTACAAAAAAGGACGAGTCAGGAATTCTAAGAACCGCTCCTGGATTGGATTACGTGCCGTATCCAACATCTTGTTCGAAATAACTTTGATTAGGTATCTTTGGTAACTTCATTGCGTTTTAGGATTTTTATACTGGTACCTATCTACGATATCGAACAAAATCAAACACTTGGTAAATCAAGCAGAATTTTGTTTTGAAGCAAATCGATTCGCTCTCCGGGTAAAGCGTTCAGACAATCAACTTTGGTATTCGTGCCGTAATCTCAAAAGAGTGGCTGGAGTATAGAATCCAGCGAGGCGATCAATTCTCAATTCCTCCTTCAGAAATAGTTCAGAGGACACTTAAGGAAATCAAGCTTAGTGGACGACGAAGAAGTGATAAAGAATTAATCTGTAGATAGAGCTCAACAAAAAACTATTAAGGAATTCTGAGAACTCCTTTCTGAGCAGAATACGCGCCGTATTCAGATTCTTGCTCAATATTATCTTCCACAACTTCATTGCGTTTTTAGACTTCCGATTCTCACCTTCCTACGACATTAAACAGAATCTAGCAGAATCTGGTTTAAATTAATCAGATAGCAAATCGATTCGCTTTCCCGGTAAAACGTACAAACAATCAACTCAGGTATTCGCACCGTAATCTGGAGTGTGGATTCTAGCGAGGCGATCAATTCCTCTTCCAGAAATAGTTTGGAGGATACATAAGGAAATCAAGCTTAGTAGAAGACTAAGAAGTGATAAAGAATTCGAAATAGAAATAGCTCGCTAAAGATTAACCGTAGAGCCCTACAAAAGGCTATTAAGGAATTCTGAGAACGCCTCAATCAGAAACAGGATACATACATGACGTATTCAACATCTTTCACATATATCTATTGCCCTTTTATGTACGATTCAAACAGAATTTTGTTTAAATTAATCGGATAGCAAATCGATTCGCTTTCCGAGTAAACGTCCAAACAATCAACCTTGGTATTCGCGCCGTAATCTCAACAGAGTGTCTGGAGTGTGGATTCCAGCGAGGCGATCAATTCCTCCGCCAGAAATAGTTCGGAGGATACTTAAGGAAATCAAGCTTAGTGGAAGACGAAAGCTAAAGATTATCTGTAGAGCTCTTAAAAAACCTTCATCGAGCAGAATTTTGTTTAATTTAATCGGATAGCTAATCGATTCGCTTTCCCGGTAAAACGTCCAAACAATCAGCGTTGGTATTCGCGCCGTAATCTCAACAGAGTGGCTGGAGTGTGGATTCCAGCAGGCGATCGGTTCCGTGTCCAGAAATAGTCGAATAGAGCCGCGAACGCACATTCCACGTTTGCCGACTACGGAAGCATATGGGAGCTTGTATTATGGAGATACCGTTGTGCAGGTTTTGGAATGCGTTTACAGCGTTTATCCTGAGAAACGTTTAGGCGCAACCGAGATTTGTTCGTTTCAGCCATAGGAAGTACACTGCTGGACATAGTCCTCCCTTAAAGATATCCAATAAGACGGGTTGGTAGCGGCTTGAATCCAGCGTCATCCTGCGGTCTTAACGAGTTCATCCGTCCACCTTGTGGGTGGACGTCCTACGCTGCGCTTGCCAGTACGTGGTCTCCACTAGAGACCTTTTCAACCCCATCAGCCCTGTCCACTGCCATTTCAACTTGCCAATCCGCTGGTCTATGTCGGTAACTTTGGTTCTTCACTGGCTACACACACTGGTCGAAAACTTTCGACTTGAGGCACTGAGGTATGTTGGACGAGAAGACTTTACGCAAATGAAGTATACAAGTGATATAGTTTAGAAAAGTCACAGGACTTATGTTGGCATCGTCATCGTTAAAAATGCTGCTCGGTACACGAGTATCTCCAAAAACATTAAAAACTCTCAGAGCCTCACGATGTTTTCTTTCAGAAAGTTTTCTATGGATTTTCGATCTTTGTGATAAATATATAGCTTATCTAAATCATACACTTTATATTCTACTTCAATATGAAAAAAATGTTTTTTCAGTTGAACGATAGAACTAAATATAAACCACGTGAAGAACGTGGGTTCTATTTACGTTTTATAAAAATGATGTTCAGCGATATTTGATACTTTTGTTTATCGATTACGTAGTGAAAATACGGTGGCGCTCATTTTTGCGTTTGATTTTTATGCTGCGGGTACAGTTTTTGAAAGATTTTATCATCCCAGGGTATGCTAAAGGGTTGTCCCAAAGCTGCGTCCTAATCAGAATATACATAGATTGACTTGCTTATATTTTAGGAGCTTTTTTGATCTTCACGTCGTCTGAGTGGTTAAATTCTGAATGAGGATTAACTATAAATGTAGAGCAGCTTAGAAAGCTTAGCTCTGACCACGTTTTTTGATATACAATGTACATAAAATTGAAGTAGAAAATTAACTACTTCAATTTTGTGTATATTGTATACATATACATTAATGTAACCTACGCCCCAGATAAATACGCGAATGGAAGGAAAAACCGCACTGCATATGTATTCCATTGGTATATATTCATACTTCCTGTTTCTGTAGAAGGTACTAATGGCTCATATATAACTTAGGGTTTCGAAACCCTAAGTTATATATTTCTACACTTTTCAGAGGTTACAACTTAGTTACCGAATTATTACCGTAGGGTTGCGATCTGTCCAATTTTTATAGGATTCATTTTGGAGTGTGCATCTGAGCTACACGACCTTATCCTACCATCCCCTTTTACTACAGGACAAGTATGAAGACGCCTCCACTACCACCCCTACATTATCGATTTTCCTTCGATACGTGCGAAGCGGTTTGACTCACATCTCTAACTCGTACCGCCAGGGAATGGAACAGTATTCCTGCTTTCCTGTTTCCTAAGACATATAATCTAAAGCTTTTCAAGATCAGAGGGAATAGGTATCTTCTAAGTCCGCGTGCTACATCTTCGACAACAACGTCGCTTACCATCAGGCAAGTTGGTGGCAGACTTAAAGCGTTTTCACACTATCCGATCCGATAACAGTGTCGAAAGCCGACCCGATATCGGGGTAAGCAAAAAGTATGAAATACGTACGCTCCAACATCCGATAACGAGCTAGACAATGGGAAAGACCGGTATATATTTCATACATTTTCTTTTACCCCGATATCGGGTCGGCGTCCGACATCGTTATCGGATCGGATAATGTGAAAACGCTCTTATTCGAGTTAAAAAATAATTTTTTATCTACCTTTCACTAGCACTCGTATCTTTACTATAAAAATATGTCTACAGCAACTTTATTCACACCCGCCTCCTCAAAGTAATCCACCATTTTAAATAATAATGAGTTGTAATAACATGACTACGTAATCGAAACCTATTAAGGCGTTATATTGCCTATTTTCAAACATATTTGAAGGATCTCATATACTCTGTTCCCATATAAGACTATACGTAGTAGACTTTTAAAATCATATAACTAATTTAAAAATCTGTAGTCAGGATAAAATATTTTGTTTTATAGAAGACTAGCTTTTACCCGCGGCTTCGCCCGCGTTATACTTTGATTTTGGCTTATGTTTATGTCGGCTGCGAAACCTAATAACCTAACCGACAAATATCAAAATACCTTAAAGGAATGCAAGGTTGGAGTGTATATGCAAGGGTCAGGGGTCTTAATTACAAATGAATAAAAACTATACCTATATTTCAATGTTTTTGGCTGTTTGCAGTTATAATAAACATTACAATGGTACAGCAAAGTTTATACCTACTTGTTCCTAATAATTGCTTTTTTACAAATATTTGTGCAAAAATCGATAAATTCGTTTCTAAGGTTTTTACGTGTTAGATTAATTCCAATTTTTTGTTCTAAATAAAATCTCTGCTTTCCATAAACTGGGCATTCCAAGATTATGTGCCACTGCACATGAGTCTCCTCTTTTGTGGGTTCACAGATGCACGATGGGCTTTCCCTCAACTTAAATCGATGTAAGTACATATTGGGAAAACCCACCATGCCCCGTCAGCACTTGAGTTATGATTCCCACTGGTGCTATTTCTCTTACGATCTTGTATGCCGCCCTTGCATCCGGAAAATATGTTTTGGTTGCCGCCGCTGTGTGGCCATCCTGATAACGCCGGTTCCACTCGTGAAGAAAGTCCTTTCGGATTTCTCGCTTGACGAATGAAACGGGCAGTTATCGTAAATAGGTCTGCACTTCGAGTGCAGTGCTGCTTCCTTTGCTAGCTGGTCCGCTCTCTCATTTCCCTCCATCCCCGCGTGTGCTTTAATCCAATAAAGTTTCACTATTTTATTTTGTGCGTGTAGCAACTTTATGTTAGCTTTGAATTTACTGCTAAGGGATGGAGGGAAGATACGCCAACTACCGTTTCCAGTGCAGACCTGGAGTCACAAAAGATTTTTGCTTTTTCGGTAGCATCAAGAAGTGTCAATAACTCGGCCTGGTACACGGAGCACCAATCGGCCAATTTCAACTTGCGGGTACTGATCTCAGTGGCATCATCCCAAATGGATAATGCCGCCCCAACTTTCCCTTTAACTTTGCTGCCGTCTGTAAATATGTTAATTTCTCGGTTAAGATTTTGCTCTAGTGCTGCTCCGTCTGCCAGGCATATGAACTCCAGCTCCTCCTGCTGCGCTGGGTGTGGCTTCTTTTCTGTCTCTCTATCTCCAGTTACTTGCTGGGAATAACCCTTCTCAGTTTCATAAAGCAAGGCTGCTTCCTGGACTCTGATATGACTGCCGCGGATTAGGGGCCGCGGAGGGATATATGGAACTGGTGGTGTGGGTGCCGCCACCTACCCTACCTTCCGCTAGGCCGTCAACGTGTTGGCAGACGCAGTGGGGCTGCAGGGGAAGAGAGGTGTCGGTATCGCGATGGCCGTTCTCACTGCCCTCTGCAGTTGAAGAGGCAGGCGCCGGGCTACTATGACTGACCCGCTGCACTGGAACCAGGGCGTTGGAATGCTGTCTGACGTTCAGTACTGGTTAGTCCAGAGTGGTGGATGACGATGTGTCTTGTGCTCCGAAACACTCCGTCATTATGGCGAGAGCGCAAGCTCCGTTATGGAGCCCGAGTCTGGGCTAGCTCTGTTGAGTGCCGCGAAGGAGTGCGAAAAATGTAGGAACGTCCTAAACTTGCCATGACAGGTTATTTCTGGCGCTTAGACGGCTGCTACCGCAGCCCGCTCACTTAGTTTTTATCCTATCCTACGGGAACTGTTAAAAAGAGGGCATTCAAAAAGAGGCTTCGTTGATTCGCCCCGCGGACCGAACAGCTTGTGGGGCGAACCCACGAAAGAGCCTAAAGTTTTTGCGATAAAAAGTGGCCTATTATGTCACTTTTCGTCTTTCAAACTATATTCATGCAATAAGCCAAGGCAAGTTGCTCCGTTGCTGAGAAAAATTTATTGTTAAGTCCTACGGGAACCACAATTTTTTCGCGATGGAAAGTATCCTATGTCACTTTCCGTCTTCCAAACTATACCCACCCCAAATATCAAGTCAATCCGTTGCTCCATTGCTGAGAAACAGTTATTGTCCTATCCCATGGGAATCACGAATTTTCTCGAGATAAAAAAGTATCCTATTATCACTTTGTCTTTTAAACCAAAGGTATCCATACCAAAAATCAGGTCAATCTTTTGCTCCGTTGCTGCGTCAAAGAGGAACAAACCAACAAACTTTTCGGATTGATAATATTAAAGTATGATGTATACCATGAAGGTAGAATAAAGAAACATGTTAAACCTCTAATGATAGAAGATTTAAAAATATTTTAAATGTCAGACAAAATTACGGCCTAGTATTAAACGTCATAGTAACATGTAGCATGCAGAGGTAAAATAACATTTTATCCAATTTTAATGTCAGTTGTCATTTTCAATCCATACTTTATTTCCTCTTCAAGGGGATATAATGGTGGAAAAACAATTTGTCCCCTTGCCATGCTACTTGTGATTTATAAAAGTCTGCAGACAATGTCACCTGTCATCCAATTACGTTTGGCTGTGACGTTTCGTTAGTCCATATTAGCGTCATAGAGGAATTAATCACTTAGCGTCTTTGTGATAGTGGCGACAGTTTCGCTTTCGATGGTTTTTGTCCTGTCCTACAGGAACTATGCAATTTTTCGGGATAAAAAGTATCCTAAAGCTCCTTCCGCCTTTTAAACTATGTCCATGCCAAAAATCAAGTCAATCCGTTGCTCCGTTGGTGCGTGATGGAGTAACAAACCAACAAACCAACAAACTTTTCGGATTTATAATATTATAGTATATAGTATAGTATAGTATAGTATAGTATAGTATAGTATAGTATAGTATAGTATAGTATAGTATAGTATAGTATAGTATAGTATAGTATAGTATAGTATAGTATAGTATAGTATAGTATAGTATATAGTAAGGATGATCTAGAGAGTGTCGAAAACTACTAACTACTACTAACTTCGCGATCAGTTGTCGCCTTAACTAATTGCTTGTTACATGTTACTCGATATGTTATTAATTCGTATCAAGAAACGCGTTAACGCCGATGATTTACACCGTTTATTATATGGTTATTATCGACTTTGTAATGGTTATTGGTTTTGGGAACTTGGATAACGAACAAGCTGTGAAAGTTTTAAGTTTCCTCTTACAAATTATATTCAGAAGTACCTTATTATGATGCAAGTGGATATTCATTACCTACTTACGGGGTTCCTTAGTTTACTATTTACAGGCCTGGGCTGAGCGTGATGGAAAAGGATTCCGAAATATATTTTTTTAAATTATTCCGATATTATGTACAGCAATAATTAACTGACATTGGCAAATGCTTGAAAATGTGACGCCAATATAAAGTATATTGGCGTCGCACTTCAATGCGTTTGCAAAAGGGAAAAGAGGTTAATTGTAAGATATCGGAATTTCAGTATATTAGTAGGTATGGGTATCTACGTACATCCGTTTATATCCATCTTATCTAACTAGTAGTTCTCCGAACAGTAGACCTCGTGACACATTTCTTTAACTGAGTCTTCATAATCCTATATCTCGACTCGCTCTTGACAGATTTGATTCATACTAGCTCTTGTAAGGATTTAGATAACAAACGATGTTGCCAAATTATACCGAAAATCGGCTGATAAATAGCGCTATACTACAGTGAAACAATACAGATTAAAAATTATTGAAGTGAAATTTCTAATGCGACTTCCAACAAGGTTGCGTTAAACGTTTAACTGTACCATAGAGGGGGTATAAAAGCACTCCGCACACTTTTTATTATTATTATTCAACTGAATAGAACCTTTAGATACTCCTAAGCGGAAATGCATAATGCTATTCTTATTTCAAGTAACATACAGTAGAGCTGCTTAATTGTAATATTTTTGTACGTCAACTCTTAATCACTTCTCCATATTTTAGCCCAGGCCATGAGATGCATTCATAATGACGGATATCCATGGCAGTGTGACGTAGATATTATAGCTACATCCGTATTCCGCTATGCTTTGAGCATTTTAATCGCAGCTGGGTAGTCAACAGACTATGCTTGCATAAGTAGAGTTCACAAAGAGCTTCGTAATCAAACTCCCACATGGGGTATTGTGACTCCTGGCTATTGATAGATGTTATGTGTTGTTATTTCATAAGGGAAAACTGCACGGAGACAAAGGAAAACAACAGACAGACACAGAAAGCTACTTCCTATCAAACACATACCTACTCGTATAAGCAGAGTTTAAAGAGTAAAATACTATTTTGTTTTTTTTCGCCATGAATGACGCTTTGACGTTATGAAAATATAGTTATGCCTAAGAGATGAATAAAATATCAAATGGGACGTCGTCAATTCTTTATAAAAAAAAATAGCTTAGGCAGAACAAAAGTACATACAAAAAGACATAGACAGACAGACAAAACTCTTTATATTTTATAACCACAAAGCAAATGGCGATTTCTCTCAGGCAACCATGAACGAATATAAACTGATGAGAACAAGAAATAGTGGGCTAAACTAGAGACAAACATTACTAACAAAGAAAACACATAACTGGTAAAAAGACTACTTTTATAGGTACATGTTACTGTCACCTTAACAAAAGGCTTCATTAAAAATATGCTGCCAAGACAAGGAATACAGCAAAGTATGTGTTTTTTACTAGACTATACTTTAAAAATCAACTTAAAAGTTTTTCGTTATTTAACATTCAACACCCCTTATTAAAAAATTGTAACTTTTGTTTAGAAACTTAAACGTATTCAAACAGTTATCTTGCGGTCCTCAAACTTTCCCATTTTCTCAACCATTAGGTAAGCAAAGCAGACACAAATGCCCACCGTAGCAAGCGAATTGAGCGAAATGCTCACAACTGGAAAATTGGACTCTCAGAGTGCATCCAAGGGCGTCGTGAGGGCGCGTAGCCAACGCGATTTGACATCTCTACACTTGAAAACCTTAGGTCATATCTGGATAGATCCTAACTTTAGAATTTGGACTCTACTTTGGTGGACAAAAGAACGATATTAGGGCGATTTGACTTATCTAGACTTGAAATCTTAAGGCCGTATCTTAATAGACCCTGACTTTGGAATTTGAACCCTACCTCATGTGATTTAAGAATGAAATTAGCCAAAAATTGCCAAAATTTTAAACTTAAAGTATTTTGACCGCCCTGATTTTAGAATTTGAACCCTACTTCTCGCAACATAGGAATGAATTCGAACTACCCAATTGGTGTATTTTTTGCCAAATTTGGCAATGTGCCAAAGTTCTACAGACAGTTTTACTATCGGAAACGTTTTACAGCTTTGTCGAAGTACGTTATGCAATTTCCGGATGGTATTTTATGTCTTTTTTGCGAACCTTGCTTTTATGTTGGTTACGTCACTTAGTATTGGGAAATTACATTGAGTGCGATAAATTTGAGTTTTTTTTGTGCAAATTTTTAGGGGAATTCCTTTTTACGCTTGCACTCATAGTACCTACACCTATTTAGGTGAACCGAGTACCTAAACAACTTTTACACATGAGGCTTTATTTTTTAATTATACTTTGTTCGGTCTCGCTTATCAAATTTATTTTAATGAGCATAAACCTGAATGTTACAGGAAAATCACTTTAATCTGAATTAGGTATAATTTGCAATCGAAATAAGCACCTTGATATCAATTCGTTATTAAGAATTACGTATTATTTATTGCACATGTATTGTACTGTACCAGCCTTTCTAATAGTTTACTGCACGACGTAGGCCTACCCACGAAGAGTTATTGGACAATATGCACCACGCTATTTGCACATCATTTGCGCTTATTGCATGTCTTATCGATATTATTGGAAAATTGGTTGTATTTTAAAATATCTCAAAAATATTTCAAAAATGGAACCACATTTTATTGGTAGTTAGTTGAATTTAACGGATAACTTCGACTTGTGGCCCAATTCGAGCTCCGATAACATTTTGGGGCAAGCTGCACCAATCAAGCGCGACTCCGGATTCTTATAGCCAATTATCCAATCTTTATTGAAGGAGATAACGCTATAAAATCGACCAATTATATCTTTGAAAATAGAATATTCGAAAGTTGAATTTGGTGTAAGAACCAAAGATGAAGTTAGATGTAAGTACCAAGTAGAAAAGCGGTAAGTAAGCGATTTGAAAGAAAAAGAAAGTTAAAATCCATAGATGGAAATTTTAATTAAAATCTTGTACTACTGGCAGAACAAAATTATCACTTTAGAAGTATTTTAAAATTTAAACATATCTTCTTTGAATCCAAACAGAGAGCTACTGTGTAGGCCACGGTTGTTTTAATTGTTTGGCCATATTAGGAGCATAGACTTAAAAACTTTGATATCAGGTCTTGCCAACGTACCCTTTTGGCAGCTATTTGTTAGCATAATAACTTAAAAAAAAATGAACAAACAAAAAATCAACGGCATTGCCTATGTATGACAAAAGTATGTACCTTTTAGCGTCATAAATCCCAAAGTATGTTAAAAAAATCAGGGCTTTTACAAAATAAAAGAGCAAACTTGGCAAGCGTCTGGAACGTTTAATTTTTGGCACATTTGGAGATCGATGAAAGACTTCCGAGGAAAAACGAAACTTTGGAAAAATATAGTAAAATAAATATATTTTTATTGTAAACCAAAAATTTCAGAAATATACAACAGAAACTACACAAAAAATATTGAACAAGGGCAGCCTTATCGCCATTGGCAATTTCTACCACATAACCTTTGGATGTACTGGATATGAAAAAAAGGGAATAGTTTGGGTCCCGGGACGTTTCGTGTCTCAAAGTCCCGGGAATTTTCGTAATTTCAGTTGTCTCGAGTCCCGGGAATTTCGGGTCGAGACTTGAGACGAGACAGATTGTCGAAATTGTTAAGCAATCATTTTTATTTTCAAATAATTGAACGAGCCTAGGGCCGTCTGTTACAACTGGAAAACGTACAGAAAGTTTAGAACTGTATAAATCCTTAAACACAATTAAACCCGACATCTGGTGAAAACGAGAGTATAAAGTATAAAAGTTTTTCTCAATTATGTTATTTAAAATTAAATTAATGTAGGTGCCTTATTTTCTAATAGTAGTTCTTTGTTTGCAAACCAAATAAAATAATATTATATACCGTTTTCGTTTGGCCCTTACATTTTTCTATATACTCGTATTTGTCTTCGTTTCCGCTAGAGGCATTGTACAAAAATGTTTGGAACCACATTCAAACTACTATGGTTTTCATTACCTATATCCTTAAATTTTATGTGTAAACTCACACTTACTCCTTTGCTAATAAAAAGATGCGGATATTCACTTGTAAAGCCTTACTTTACTCACAGTTATGCTTACACCAGCCTATTATGCATTGTAAACTGAAATTACCGCAAATTGTCTAGAAAGCACTTGTCTACCTACCATACAACATTCCTCCAAGAAACGTAACTCCCACGCTCCGACATTTGACATGATAAGCGTAACTGGATCCTTTACAGCCGTCCTCAAGCATTTGATGCCGGGGGCAAAGGTTATTTGACGGAGTTGACGGGTCGCAGAAGTTTATTAGCAGGAATAATAATATGTCAAGTTTGGAGTTTCGCAAAAAGCGTAGGTATAGATAAATGCAAGTGGAGTCCCTCCGCGCGGACAACGTGAAACTTCGACGCAATAGTGCTTTCATATTCATCGTGCTTCATGGTAGCGTTAAACGTTTGTTGGAAGTCGCATTAGAAGTTTCACTTCAAAAGAAACGTAGTCGTATGTGGGAGATCGATTTAGAATATTCAGTTTATAGAATAAGCACGAATATTTTTGAGTATCGCATTGTCGTATTAAACTGTTTAAATATTCTAAGTCTGCGTGCTTCATGTATGATTACAACGTCGCTTACCATCAGCGAGTTCGTGGTAAAGAGCGGACTTATATGATCTTAAAGCAAATTTGATCATTGATTACACAATAATATGTCGCAATTTAAACATTGGTACTTATTTCTAGGAGATTTTGAGCTCCTGTAGTTCGGATTTTTATAAACTAAGAAACTTCAGCGTTGCTCAAGTGTTTAAAAACATAGAATAAAAATGTATAAAAATAAGAAGAGTACTACCGCGCACAAACAGATACATAAGTAAATGAAATTGCTCCGTAAAATTAAACCAGTCGCTAGAATTATTCTGTTGATTAGATTTTTTGCTGCTGGTTCTCCTTGGAACTATCGTTTGCACATATGTAGCCATTTTAGACCACGCCCGAAGAAATGTACCTACCTAACAAAACCTTACGTCACTCGTCTGGCTTTATGTATTACCTAAACAAAATAAAAAGTCACGAATAAAATCAATCTTATTA
Source organism: Hypomecis atomaria (assembly GCA_964007245.1). Taxonomy (NCBI): domain Eukaryota; kingdom Metazoa; phylum Arthropoda; class Insecta; order Lepidoptera; family Geometridae; genus Hypomecis; species Hypomecis atomaria. Next base: position 4,860,268 of record OZ023282.1, read on the forward strand.
TCAACTAAATTGGCCCGCGGACAAAGAGTTTAGAATGACTGCCATACTCGTAGTGGCTTGCCCCACGATGACCAAGCCATTGTTAATGCTATTTAGTAATGGACAGCTTTCATTTCAATTGGAAAATAGCTTCCAGACGACGTTCGTCAAGACTAATATTATTTTATCGCATCGTCACGGTCTAGCGGTCGATTTGTTCAGAATTTTTCATTAAAATTATGCTTGTAATAATAATTGTAATTCTAATTGTCTTTGTAATCGAAAAAACTTTGAAAAAAACTTTGAAGAAAATAGGCAAATTAATTAGATAGCAAGAGTTTACGAAACTTCGTCTCATCTGCGTAGAATCAATATTTAAGAAAAGAAATCGGTTTGAATGCAAGAGAAATGTGTAATTTGTACCTACCTAGTGTGTTCCCTGTTCAAGTTAAGAGTGTCATATTACTGGCCATGTAAACAAATTAAAGCATGAGAAAAATTCAAATAAAGAACAATTTAAAAAGAAGAAAACGTTGAGTGTTTTTGTAACTCGAGATGGAACTATAAACGCTTTTTATTTTTCGAACGTGCAGACGCCTTTCTTCGCATTCGGCCAGTGTCAGTTATCGACAGCGTTCCGATTCGAATTTCAAATAGAATCGATGTGGTATTTACTGTTTAGCATTCGGGCATGGTCTGATGCGGTGTTAGTCCAAAATTAAACGCGCTTCCGTTAGCATTGCTCAATATGGCGCACTGGATTCCGCTACGCAGAGTGTACGTTGAAAGTTTCTATCTGCAATAATTGGGTTCATTTTTGTGAATTTGATTGTCTTGAATTACGTGATTTTTCCTGATAGATTTTTCTTTTAAATAAGGTTGAAAATATTTTATCCTCATAAGAAGACTTAGGCCTCCCCTATGGATTGCCAATAAGATCGATTGCAAGTGGCGTTATTAATGCGTCTTGATTAGACCATCAACCCACCTTATCAGTGGACGTCCCACGTCGTAACGATTTCATTTACGGCGTAGGACGTCCACCTGTAACTGGAAAATTAGTTGAAACTTATTAGTATGAAGGACGGTTCATTGCAAACCGTGGGTAGACCTATGATCAGGAGTGTATTCAATAGTACACTGATTAACACATGCTGTACAAGTGTACATACTCGTGTTTAAGTCATGCTACAGAATTACAGTATTCATAAGCAAGCAAGCGACTGAAATTCGCCTTATTTCAGTAAATAGGTAAATTCTCTACAGCGTATACTCATTTATCGGTTCGAAAATCGAATTGAATGCCTATCTAGTACGGAACCCTGTATTACCGAGCTGTTATCCATTAGGGGCTTTTATCAGCAATGATCCAACAAAATTCATCACTCCGGGAATTAATATCAATAAAAGTTGAACATGCCCCTCTTTAACCGAGTTAAAAGGCCATCCATTAACCCTTGTTCGGGTCCTACTAACAAATTAGAAAAAAAACATAGAGTAGAGAGTACAGAGATAAAATCTTTTACTGACGAAAATAAACTATGTAAGTTTTCTAACTTAATATCAAATTATTATGAATAGAAAAATTGTAGCTACCTACTTACTTATGAAGGAAAATTAGTAAGTTATAAGTTCGCTCCAGTATTAGGCGCTCCGTACACAGTCAATCTAGATCGCGCTCCGCGATCAAGATCAATGATCGCGATCCAGATTGATAGTGTACGAAGCATATTGACGGATTGATGCTCCTGATCACAAAATATCTCGATATTTTGAAATCAAGATCGCGGATTGCGGTTCGTGATCCCAGTTACGATACACGGACGGAATAAATCAAGATTGACTGTGTAATGCTGTGACGAGATCCTGTGATCCGAGATCAAAGATCGATGAAAGCTTAGCGAACGCGATCTAGATTGTCTGTGTACGTGGCGTCTCAGTCATTTATGTCTAAAGCGTTTTAAGCCCTATTAAATATAACGCATGATATAATTATATAGCACCTCTTTCTACTAAAACTTGAGCATTAACTAGATTTTATGTGAAAAAATACGTACATAAATATCGATTAATAAAAATAATGCGCGCAAAAATAAATGCTTTGCAAAAATATAGTTCTTTAATGGTTATATTTTTGTGTATATTTGGTAAGTATGAGAATTGGCTATTTTTATATCCCTAGGTGATAAGGGCGACTCTCTAAATATATTTTTGTGTATAGGTAAAACAACGTTCGCCAGGTCAGCTAGTATTTTTTTAAATTACCTTAGAAATTTTTATTCTGTACAGTCAGTGAAAGTAGTGTCATTGAAAAAAATCAATCAATTAACTCGAAATACGATGAGACTGCTACGAACTCAACACAGTAAAGGTAATCAAAAGTCACATCACCGGGACACTCCTAGTATAAAATTAACATTCTGATGATTCACCAAGCATAATCTACCAAATTAAAAAAATTACGTAGAGTAATGTAGAAACAGAGGCGCCATGAAACTTGTAAGCTCATGTAAAACTTTATCTATGTGAAGGCTTTACATAGTAGATAAAACAGAGACGCCCCACTTCCAGATATAGCACGCTTACCCGGACTGGCGAGCCGCTCAACCAGATTATGAGTAAACCAAGTTGACCTATAAAACGTGCGACACGCTACGTCGGCGAGCTTTAGACAAATTCGACGTAACTGAGCAAAAATTCAAGCTTATTTCAAATATACAGGGTTATTCTGAAATGGGTCTACTAATTCGAAGGGTGTGAGTCTGACCATCATTATAAGCAACTTTTTAATAAAGGAGTAGCCCCGAATTTGAGAAAAAAATCTACAGTTTCTCAAATTTGTCGATTCTAAGCTTGCACGGGACAACTGATTTTCTTGTATCAAATTTGAATTTGGTTGAATAATTTTTCACGTTCATGAATCACCCTTTATCGCTTATTAAACCCTTTTTGGATCGCCGGAAGAAAAGTCCTAATAACACTTAGGTACTTATTCTGGGCTTTTAATTTCATATTTATGAATCGCCCTGCATCAGAGTTAAGTAGGTAATGTCAAATACTGTTCAGATTTTTAGTCTTTGATATAAAGTACTACATAAGAGAAAAGCTGCAATAAAAGCTTTCACTCACACGCATAGTAGATCACCATCATCATTATTTATCAGCCGTAGGACATTCGACGCTGGACATAGGCCTCCCCTATACTAACATGTCGGAGTATAGGCTTTTACCAAAGAGTAAGTAGGCCAGAGATGGCCCATTTCCAAATATAGCGCGTTTATCCGGGCTAACGAGCCGCTCATCCGGTTATGTGCGATACGACGACAATAGGTCAATTTACATTACTTATTACAATAAATAGAGCCTTGGCAGAACTTCAACAAATAATTCAAGTCTTTAAAGGATACAACTCATACAACTGAAAAAAAAAGATCAATTTATTCAATAGATTAGATACCAGTCACTATTCAGGTCTTTTATTTTCATAATGATTGAACGATCTGTTACTGTGAAGGTAGTATCTATTTCGTTCATGAATATACAAAAACAAAGATACGCAAGCCAAAGCAACAGAGCCTTAAAAATCTCGCGTATAGGCTTTTACCAAAGAGTAGATAGGGCAGAGATGGCCCATTTCCAGATATAGCACGGTTATCCGGGCTAGCGCGCCGCTCATCCGGTTATCTGCGATACGACGAGGCTTGCCGACGTGCCGCAGCTTTATAGGTCAACTTACTTTACTTATAATGAAAGCTTTGGTGGATTTCGATAAGATCGAGAACTCCAGGTTTTATAAAGAATTAGACTACCGTGGAGTTTTAAATCTCTTAGGCACCAATCGGAAGAATTTTCATAAAACGTAGTGAAAACCTCATTGATACGTAAAAATAAAAATCACATTCAATATAAAGACTGAGTTTCAGTAGACTTTCAATTCAAGAGTAGGTACATTAAATTTGCTCAAGATCTGACCAGTAGTTTTCGGGTTATATTTAATTGTAATATGAAGTCGGTTGGTTTTTGTCAAGCAATGGGTAATTATTAGTGATTGGAATATGCATAGTGCCATTAAATTATTTAGTAAATTGTCAGCTTATTACTTACGTAATACCTGAAATATTAAACTTAGATTTTACAGTCTAGACTAACAATGTAAACGTCGGAGGCCGGACAGCAACAACGTAATATTTTATAGAAAACATCTGGAGTGAGTAATGGTTATTTCCAGAATTCTCGCGGCTCCCTATTGTAAAGTGCTCTGGATACTAGCATAGAAGAATAAATAATAATGTAATCCATTGTGTACTGTTCAGTGATTCATGGATGAATAACAATTATCGGTTCGTTATATACCTATGATCATATAATTAAATATTAGTTATTATTTTATACATTTAATTTTATAGTAATAGCTAGGAGGCTCACCTGTTGGTGTTCGCTCTAGAAACTTTTTTTGCTCTCATTGTCTTCTTTTTACTTTCTATTTTTCTGGAGAAGAAGTACAAGTGATTTTTTCCAGCCTATTTTTTTTGTTATTATGAAACATCACAGTCTGGGTCTACGGTTAAATATCTACTTTTAAAAGTAGGTACATATCATTTTCCTGTTTAAGTTATAGTTTCTTCATTGCGCACTGTTTTATCTACAGTTAACCGTTCTTTATCAGCTGAAAACCGTCAGTATATTATTTGCTCTAGATATCATAAAAGTAAATATTTTAATTCGTACTTCTGCATTTTGTGTAAATTTCACTGGAAATCGGAACAAGCGTGTGACCGACATCATGTAGGCATAAGATATTTATTCTTATGACAATATTCTTATCTTTGTTATTTATATTTTTTTGCATTAAGGTCACAAAAATTTATTACATACGTATTTATTTTACTTAACTGGCCAGGAAAGCGAGTCAGGTTTTTGTGTTCTTAGGTTCTTTTACTCTTTGGATTTTATCCATTTCAGGTTTGGTCTCAGAGCAATATTTGTCTATTTTGACATGCTAACGTCAACTTTAAAAGATTGTGCGTAGGTTACAAGTAACCCTTTAAAACATTTTTTTTGTTACTTAAATAATTTCCTGAAAATAATTTTATCTTTGAAACAGTCAATCGATATTGATATGATTTTTATTTTTAGAGTGCGTTCCACACTAGATTTTATCTCAAAGAGTTATCTTTGTGATAAGCATTTCAAAAATCTGAAGCGAACGCAGGATTTGAACCTGCCCCTTCGGATCACTAGCCCGACGCTCTAACCAACTGAGCGATCAATCGATATGTTTTCAAGGTACGCGGTCACAAACACAAACGTGCATATTATTATGATAGAGATAGACTATATCACGACTGAGACCAATAAGGCAATAAAATAAGTAAGTAGGTACATAGTAGTAAAATAAATCAATTCCGTCACGATTTATGCATACAACATTACAAAGGGTTGTAATAAAGTATTTTTTTCGCGATTTCTGCGCTAGTCCTATAGTTGAATGTTGGTCATTATGATGAGCACAATGATAATATTCTTGATTATTTTCGCCGTCTAGACTCTAGACAAGGTGTAACTCTAGACTCTTGAGTTACACCCCGTATACAGTTTTGTGCAATAAGAGAAGCGTCGTAGGCGAGGTCGCCCGTGTGCCATTTTACTCATTTTGTTACGTTGACAACACTGCTATGTCATTGCTAGTACAACTACAAGTGTTTGATATTTGGTAGACACCAATTCGGTTTTCATCAGTAGACTCGCGTCTACCATGTAGACGGTACCGTGGCTGCTGATTAAAATATTTTTGTTAGTTCACCGTAAAGCCACGACAGTTCTCTTTTTGCACAAACTGTACTGACTAGCTTTCCTACGTACATAAATATTCTATCATAGCAGTAAAATATAGGAGTATGCCAACATAAAGTTGTCGTAGATTGATGATATTGGTAGGTTTATTCACTTGATAAAATTGTGGGAAAATCCGCATTTAAGACAGCTTATACAGTATACGTAGTATTGATCCACAGCATTCACAGTTTTCGTTAAAAATTCATTCAGGTTAGCGAACTAATACGCTATGAAAAAAATTAAATAACTCGTGTCATGAGTCATGTCGATGTTACTCGTAATGTTATAGTATTGATTCATAAAATAACAATTTATTTGTTTAAAAATAGCATCGATTTTGACATTTAACATCGATTAAGAACATCACTGTAATTATTATGTTGAGTATAGAAATTGCAAATCATTTATTTTCTCAGGAATAAAAAGTAGCCAATAACACTTTCCGAACTGTATCCATGCAAAAAATTAAAATAGATTTGTTGGTCTGTTGCTGCGTGAAAGAGCAATGAATAAAAGAATCGGCCAAGTGCGAGTCGGACTCGCGCATGAAGGGTTCCGTACCGTATGGGAGCCCTATTCCTCTTGCCGTTATAAATAACGAGCAAAAAAGTCCTAAAAATCACGCTTGTTGTATGGGAGCCCCCTTAAATATTTATTTCAATCTGTGTTTAGTATCTGTTTTTTATTTATTTGATTGTTATAGCGGCAACAGAAATACATCATCTGTGAAAATTTCAGCTGCCTAGCAATCATGGTTCGTGAGATAAAGCCAGGTGACAGGCAGACAGACGGACATCGAAGTGTCTGTAATAGGGTCCCGCTTTTACTCTTTGGGTACGGAACCCTAAAAAACCCACTTTCGGATATGTAAGGAATAGTAAGGATAAGTTATAAAGATACCTACTCGCTGCTCGCCCATCTTCGCCCAGCCACGTGTATTATAGCTATAAACTATCCGGAAAAAATATTATAGAAGATAGTTTAAACCACATTGCTTGTCGTATAGAAAAGAGGGGATATGCGCAGTTTATAGTTAACTCACAGACGTCATTAATTTTTATTTGGCCTAAATCTAAGTACAAAAAGCTCCCTTCAGACTCAGTATCACCGTTCCACGTAACCCAATATTTATAGAAATTATCTATCTCGGCTTGTCCATGATAGTATCAAAGTATGTGAAGGTGCCCACAGGAAGTATCGTATTCACGTAACTAGCTACGTCCGGATCCGGAGCCGCAAATCCGAGCGGAGAAATCGGGTCAAAGCTCGGGTATTACTTTAATTCATATGCCTATTGGATACTGGATGTTGAGTAATCCTCCTTCCTTCCTTTCAGACATAGGACATCCACTGCTGGACATAGGCCTCCTCTAAAGATCTCCAATAAGACCGGTTGGTAGCGGCTTGCATCCAGCGCGATCCTGAGGTCGTCCGTCCACCTTGTGGGTGAACGTCCTACTCTGCGCTTGCCGGTACCTACGTGGTCTCCACTCGAGAACTTTTTAACCCCATCGGTCATCAGCCTTCCGCGATATGTGCCCTGCCCATTGCTACTTCAACCTGCCAATCCGCTGGGCTATGTCGGGTAATGATATGTTCTAATAAGGGAAATAATATACATGGTGACTAGGTAAAAAAACCATTATTATAATTAGTCCGTGAGGTAGATTATCAAAAAATATTGGACACGTATTTATTGTTTTGTTAATCAAACAACAAATGACAAAAATAAACCTTGTCAAAGTTTGGGAGTGGGGATCGTGACGTCACCTCTCTTACAGAAGTCTATACATTTGTATGGCACCTGTGACGTCACGCGGAACTTTGACGGACTATACCTTCATCAATTTTTGTTTAATTGACAAAAGAAAAATACGTATAATAATTTTTGATACTCTATCTGACGGACTAATTTTTTTTTAGTCATCATCCCTAATGTCTCACTATTGAAGTGATTATAGAATGACATACCAGAAAATATGGGCATAGCCATACCCTCCACGCTAGGCCAGGACGGGTTGGTGGATTCTCATACAAAATCGAATTTCTTCTACGTATGTAGGTTGCCTCACGATGTTTTCCTTCACCAAAAAGCAAGTGTGTGAAATTCTGTACACGAGTATATTCCAAAGAATGACAGCTTATATGATGATGGAATTAACCTTTTCACGATCGTTCCCTTGCTCTTGTTTGATTATGTTATGTAGTTGGTAAGTCGTGCCGGAATATTAGCTTTGGAATTTAGCGTCACTGCGGGCGTCAGAACTGTCCTTGGAAACAGCTACCTAACGGCTCTATGTTTGACATTCCTAACAGAGTTTGAGTATGGTTCGGATTCTTAAGTAATTTGTCTGACCTTTTGCACTTCATTTTCAAGATGTTAAAGTAACTGCGTCATATTTTTATACTATAGGCATTTAAAACTAGTAATTTTTGTGGTTTGATAAACTCTATATTTTCTTTTAAATGGGGACACATCTATTTATGCATGGATATATATCTTGTAATTCAAAGATCAAAGAGTGTCATAGACTACTTTTTATCTTGGAAAAATTAAAAGATCCTATAATTACCGATTTCTAAGGAGGAGACTAAGCCCGATTACAGAGGCGCCATCGTAATTATATTAGCTAAATAGCATAGTTCTGTATCTTTTTCACTTTAGGCATTCGAAAGAGAGAACGCTTTTTACGTTGCTATTAAATTTACGCTGGCGCCTCTGTAATTGGGCTTACTATGTTCGTCTGTATGTATTTTTTTGTGTAAGTTCATCGATATTTTCGCCAATTGTGAACCGATTTAAAAAATCTTTTTTAGTTCGAATGTATATACTCCCGAGGTAGTGCTATTTAAATTTTATCGAAATCGGCTAAGCCGTTTTTGATAAATCAACAATTATGTACATGAACGTCACATCGATTCCTGAAATATTCGAATTCTGTACACGGTGGATGTCGATTGTCGGTGTTGCGATTTTTTGCGAAAAATAATATAATGATAACAAAAAGTAAAATGTCACTGGAGCGAAGCGTGAGCAAAAATAGTACAATATAATTATACATAGACGATAGTAATAGCTGTTTATAACGATGTTCCTAATAATCACCCCCACCCCCCTTCGTCTTAGTACGCAGATAACCCTGGATAAAAACCAAATCAAATAACATTCATAAGGCTTGGTATCGTAAAATTCTAGCAACGCAACATTGGCCAATATTGACGCGTATTTTCCGTGCCATGGGTGAAGGGTTGAAGGGATGAAGCCGTCATTTGGCGCGTGTCCCATAATCCGATTCTGTGGACAGATGCAATTTGCCAGCTCGGAGACGGACATAATTACATTATCTACTTTATAGACTGGTGGATGGACACCAGAGGGTTTAAATTTCAAAATGGCCGTCGCGTTTCTTTTTTATTTTCTGATGAATATTTTTTACATTTGTTGTTCACTCATGGTAGCTCATAATTCGCTCCTCACCTGGTTTTCTTTATCGAGTGTATTACAGAGTACACACAAGAACAATTAAAACCCAGACAGAAAAGAGATTTTTAAGCTTATCGCCTAAATATCTGCCCGGTCAGGAATGGGATTAGACCCCGTTGCATAGCTCTACCAATATGGCGTAAGAAAAACGTAGCTATTTTTTATTTTTTTAAATGTGATTTATGCTAAAAGTAAATAAACCAGTAGGGATATTCGGAAAATTAAATTGAATATCTCTTCAATTCTACATTACTACGACATGAAGGATTTCAGGATTTTTAATACTCTTTGCCAGAGTCTGCCTTTTCAATCAAATAGTCATCAAACCTAGAGTAAACTGGTACTCTAGATAAGCATGCTGCAGTACATCAAAGTACTTGTGCTTTGGAACCATGTTTTCAAACGCGAATCTAGCTATCTAAGTACCTATTAATCAGGAACTTTGATCGCTATAAAAAGTATTTTTTCTAAAATTATAACAAAGTAAGTGGGCAAGATGAGATGACCTCACGTAAGCAAAAAACCACTCAATTTGTATGCATCTCATTGCATCAAGGTCTCCAACGTGTTTACATAAAGCATCCGAGTCACAACAGTTACAAGGTGATGAGAGAACCGGTTGTAATGCAACCTAATGCCAAAGAGGCTTCACCTCTAGCCTATCTAATGTTACTAGTAAGTACTCTACGAAAGATGTTGGTTTGTCACTATTTACTAATGTAAGTTTATCAAGCTTTTACGCGCTTGATAGAATTATAGTCCAGTCATTCATAAAAAAACCCATTTTCAAAACTCCTAGAATAGAAAAACTACTAGATGACTGGTCTATAATCGTAAACTAGTAAGTAAGTGCATACTGCTATTTTGCTTCACATAATTTTATATTTGGCACATCTATGAAGTTTTTTGGAAAATCTGTTTTACGTATTGTAGATACATGGAAATAAGAAAAATACGAAGAGCGCTTTGATTGTTTCGCAAGTATTTCTGAAACGTTTAACATTTCTACTAATTAGCCACATGTAGTACATGTACATAAAGCGCAGACCAAATGTTCTGTTTTATATATGATACAAACGACGTGAAAACATAAATTCTTATATTATAGGTACAAGTAAAACCACAGACTGGCATAGAAAACTTGCATTGGTAAATTCCTCCCTACATTGTCTGTAAATAACTTTAGCGTAACTGCTCCAGCGAAGCCCCTATCTCTAATAGAATCTAGGTAGTAATCAAGTATGTCATGTTGCAAATTACTTAGTTTGCTTAGAAGGGCTTTGATGGTACGACAACTTTGTAATGAAGATCTAAATCAAGATCGGAGAGATGGGGGCGGTTTCCACTTTCCACGGCATAATTTGTTAACTAAGTTCAGTTTTTTATAATTATTTTTCGCAGAAAATGGCACGACCGACTTCAACAGTGTACAGAATTCGCGAATAGTTCGCACGGATCGATGTTGCATTTTTCACATTATTGTTGATTTATCAAAAATGGCTCAGCCGATTTCGATAAAATTTAAATGGGACCAGAAGTATACTTTTTGCAGTATTTTTTTTTATCATATTTGGACCACTATGTAAAGAGTTATGCGTTTAAAAATTTAATTTAACTTTTAATATGGGTCCAACTCAGAAAACGCGTAAAAACGAGCCGTTCCATACATTTTGTAGACTCGATAGACTTTTTGTAAGGAACATTGGTTTTTAAAAGCGATTTTTAGTAGCCCCGTAATAAAAGCGGTTCATAATGATGAGTAAAATTATAATCTTGATGACGAGACACATCTATCGTTGTTTTATCTTACAAGGTGGTTTTGAAGACATTTTCTTATGACTTAAGTATAAAAAAGTTTTACCTCAGAATAAATATCAACATTTGTCACGGTTTTATCGCAAACACGAAGAAAAAACAACAACATAAAAGGACAACTGCTTCACTAGCCTTTCAAGCTATTACAAAAAACAATAGACCATTAATGGTTGCAACAAACCATCAAACTACCTCTAAATACACAATATAGGTACTGCCAAATGAAATCTATCAAGGTTGGTGTGTCAAAGTTGACCAATTCGGACAAGGCCGTATAGGTAAGGGTTGCCAACTTATTTTACACGAAATAAAGTGTATTCAGGTCTAAGTATTTGAGAAAAATGAACAGTATTTTTTTTATTTATTGTTTTAAATACATATTTATAGAGCTTTTTGCGCAACTTACTAATTTACAATCTTTTTTTTATCCCATAATTATGTGCCCAGAAAGATTTAAAATTCCGATTTTTGTAAATTTTTGATATTTACATACGAAAAGTTTTGCTCAGCTAATTATGATAGAGAGATTAGATAGTGTGTTTGCATTTTGATACTGAAAACAGTATTTTAATTACTTTATTTTTGTTCAACAGTAAAAAGTATAATTTAGTGAAAAACAGAATAATACTGTTTATAACAGTATAGTTGGCAACCCTAGCCGTATATCACCTCATTATAGTTCTCAGCGCTCTCTAAACTTGTCAATGACCCGTACAAATGGCACATGAGAGAGAGGTCAGACTATGAGATCACATCTGTTAATCTGTTGCAGTGCGTAGCCGCCACTAAAATAACAGATGTTGCGAAATATGCTCGTGTTGTGGCCATGTTGAGCTTGAAGACAATACTTACGTTGTCTGTTTAATAAAAAGAGGAAAATGATACTGAAAACTTGCTATGTCACTATCACCACATAGTATAAAACAAAGTCGCTTCCCGCTCTGTCTGTCCCTATGTACTTATGCTTAGATCTCTAAAATTACGCAACGGATTTTGATGCGGTTTTTAGGGTTCCGTACCCAAAGGGAAAAACGGGACCCTATTACTAAGACTTCGATGTCCGTCTGTGTCTGTCCGTCTGTCACCGGGCTGTATCTCATGAACCACGATAGCTAGGCAGCTAAAATTTTCACAGATGATGTTCTGTTGCCGCTATAACAACAAATATTAAAAACAAAATAAAATATTTTTTTAAGGGGGGCTCCCATACAACAAACCTGTAATTTTAGACGTTTTTCGCTCTATATTAATAATGGTATCAGGTAGATGCTTGAATTAGGTTTATATTCACTTCAATAATAAATAATAAAATTAAAATAAAATAATTTTTTAAGGGGGGCTCCCATACAACAAACCTGTAATTTTAGACGTTTTTCGCTCTATATTAATAATGGTATCAGGTAGATGCTTGAAATTTTCACAGAATATTTAGGTTTATATTCACTTCAATAATAAATAATAAAATTAAAATAGAGTAAATATTTAAGGGGGGCTTCCATACAGTACGGAACCCTCCGTGCGCGAGTCCGACTCGTACTTGGCCGATTATTTTAATAGATAGAGTAATTCAAGAGGAAGGTTTGTATGTATAATACACCTGTGCGAACCCGGGGCGTAGTAGTATTATGTTCTATTATTTTATTTTGTTTGTAGCGCTCTAGCAGTTTTCACTGTATGTTCATGTTGTATGTTTTTTTTCTTTAACTCCGGGTTAGCCCCATAGTATAAAAGTTATTCATGATAATAGTCTAAATCACCACTCAAAAAAAATTACGAGTGAGGTTTAAGCATTTGGATTATCATAAATGTCGTTAGTTCTATAACTATGTAATTAATACAGCAGCTGTTTTCACGTATCTTACTTAATAGTAGATTGCACAATATTATTATTCGAAATTATATTATTATTAAAAAATACTAGGCAGGAGTCAAGAGAATATTTTACAGAAACAATAACAGATATAATTCCCATGTTTACATGTAACACAACGACTTAAAACCGCGGATAAGGTAAAAACGATAGCCAACTACCTATATTTGAAGAGCGTCATAAGGAAACAGGTTTAAAAACAATACATTATGTACCTACCTAAAGTCCCCGTCACGAGAAGCTATAAATTTTGTAAACAAGTGTTCAGGAGTTCACAACATTTGGACCAACAAAAAAATGAATTTGTTTAAGATTTAATAAATTATTAAGTAACAAATATTAATAAACATATATTATATAAGAATAATTATTCGCTATATAAGCTATATCACCATTGGTGTACCAATTAACCTAACCAATTACTTCACAATTTAAAACCTACTTCTTATATTAACCATATCTTAACAACAATAAAAAGTGATAACGAAACAATAACAAAATTAACAATAACAACCAGATCCGCGATATATGCAAAGCAATGAAACCTCGTACGCATTCGAAACTCGAATGACGCGTTTATTTCGAAATGGCGTCCCGATAGTTTACAATCCCTGCGACGGACGCATTCCGGTACCAAGAAACAAAAACGATAGCGCTTTGCGTCGTTAAAATATGATCCGACTAAATTAAATTGGTTGTTACTTTCATATAACCCGTCTATATTTCATGTCGATTGAATATGTTCAATTTATTATTATCTCGCAGTATAAAATGTCTACTTAGTAAAAGATGTTTGTTTACATAATTTATAGCTTCTCGTGACGGGGACTTTAAGTTAATACTTACTATGGTCAAAGAATATATAATAATACTACGTACTATGGTATTAAAATTCAAAGTGTTGACGAGTGACATCATGTGATTGCAGCACCGCGGTGTTAGGTCATGGATAGGTAATAAATATACTTATTACATAGCTATATTGTAGTGAAATCTACCGTAGAAATAGAACAAGTTACACCTACTAGCTACCTACGTACGCCAGCCTATAATATTATATATGCCTTTAGATTAGACGTTGAGATAGATATAAGTACTAAAAACGCTATGGATAATAATATAATCATATTAGATTTATGTCTCGTATTTTCATTCTAGGTTTGCTTTCGAAAGAAGGAAACCCTAAGAACCCTTTGTAGAATATAATTAAAGAGATTAAGTAGTAATAAATAAATAGTAAGTAGTTTAATCAAAATAGCGGTTTTGATTAAATCAATGAGTAGATAGCTTTATTTTCAAAAATAATACCTACTTATTTGATTAAAGTAATTTTCAAGAATCAAACAGAAGTATTTCAGCCATCTTCAAAAGCGTACCTCGAATTTGTTGTGGGGGTGGTTTGGCCCTTTCGTTTTAAAAACCACAATAGACTATACGATTGATTTACGCACCCCTCTTGGAAGAGTAGGTGTACATTCTGTTCGTGTTTCTACTCACTAATTCTAAAATTTGCGAGTAAAAACACGAACAGAAAGAAAAGAAGGCCAAAAATGTATCGAACAAAAAGGTACCTACATACTTTAGTTAAATGTTAATAAACTTTTATATTTAGAAAAATGTTTTGAATTTTCTTTTCCTTAGGTTTGAGTAGTTAGCTACTCCAACCTAATTTAGGGAAAGTTAGTACCTAAATTAGTGCATACCTTTTAGCGCATGTCTATAGTTTTTATATGTCTAGGTATAGTATAATTGATTAGTACAGTAATGCTAAAGACGTAGGATTCCCTCGTAAACCACAGAATGTAAGTGTAGGTAGAGGCATAAGAGGCATCTACTGCCATTAGCCAAGTTAGATAACTGAAGATGCGTGGGAAGCAGCCTATACTGTTTCAATTGGTTTTGTATGGTTTTCGTAACTGTTTGCAATCAGAAGAATAAGCTGTGTTGAAAGTGAAAAATGGTAATGATACTGATGGTTCACAGAGATAGAGCCGCTAGACTCGAAACATCGAGTCTAGCGGCTCTTTATTTAAACAAAGTGTTGATTTCGCTTAAGCGCTCTTGGCCGACGTGTTTTACGTAAGATACTTAAATTCAATGACATGTTTTTATCACGGTTATCTTGAATGGCACATAAACAAACGTACTTTCCCACACTTGAGATTTAAGCCTTGATGTATAAATCCTATCTACGTTTTAAAGTAGGTACCTGTCTTCGGGACGGGATGCTGGTGTGCCTGTTTCACCATTCCTTATTGACTCATCGTAGAGTCGGGCCCAAATTAAATTCTTTCGAGTGAAGAATGCTCTTTGTTCTCTTTGTTATCTAATCTGAGCGGTATTAAGTTACCGGAGCTTATAAATCATTCATTTTAACGTAACACGCGGATTTTCTCGGCGAAATAAAGAATTCTGTCGAAAATCTCTACTAAAGTGGGGTTCATCAGCGGCGGTCGTGTTGGAAATGAACTGAATCTGAAATGCTGATGGCTCAGCTGCCTCGGCGCGTATCGATTATTATCTGTTAGTGACATGTCGGAGATAAAACTAGAGTTACGCCCACAGGGCGACGTATGCGGTACGAACACAATGCTCGCCGGCAGAATGCAGATGTGCGCACTTTCACCTCCGTCCTGTCTGCTCTAATGTATTGCGTGTGAATGTGGTCGTGTCGTAATGTCCCACCCGGGGATACGACCCGACGTTATTTATTACTTAACGTCTACCGTGCGCTGCGCTGATTAACTAGAGAATGCTCTTTTTGTCGCCGACAATGAATAGATGTGAAGGGGACCGGGACCGGTCGATGGCGGGTCTCGAGTGAGAAACGGACGGACGTGACTAGATCCTGTCGGTTTCGCGGAAGCTAATGACTCGAGTCGTCGCAAATGCGGAGATATGCAGTGGAAGCGCGTGCCGGTCGTTACCCAACATCGATCGCTCTGTTTGTAAACACGGGCCGGGCCGCGCGGCGCCGGGCCCGGCCGGCGACAGGACGGGAATGCGAGACTCACCTGCACGATCTGGGCGCTGTCCTTGTCCAGCAGGAACTCCATGGACTTGTGAGGGCGCGGCGCGCGCTGGTCGGGCGGCGCCAGCGCCAGCAGCGAGCGCGCGTGCAGCACCGTGCGCTGCGTGTCCACGTCGGTCTCCAGCACGCCGGGCGCGGGCGCGGGCGGCGGGCGCGGCCGCGGCGGCTTGTGCGCCACGCCGCCCGCCCCCGGGGGCGCCGCCGCCCGCGACACACCCTCGTCCTTCAGCGGGATGCGCACATACTGCGGCGCGCCGGCCGGCCCGCGCACTGCCGCCGCTCCGTCTGCCGGCGAGCCGCCGCCGGCCGCCACACGTACGCTCGCGCCTGCGCCCCGGGATTTTTTCTCTTTCCGCCCCGAAAATCGGAAGTTCGCGAACCGCGAGAGGAAGCCGGCTATGCGGCTGCGCGGCGCGCGCGCGGCCGCTTCCGTCATGGCGGAGGCGCGCTCTGCGGGCGGCGCGCGCGCCGGCCCGGCCTCCCCTCCCGCGACCTCGTGCACCTCCGCGTCGCTCGCGTCGTCCGTCGGCGTGGAGTCGCTGGCGGTGCTCGCGCTCGCCTCGCGCCACGACACCTCCGCCACCACCGGCGAGAACGTCACGCCGCGCGACCCCGCCGACACCGAGCGCGCCGGCGGCCCGCTGGCGACCGGCGGCGCGACCAGCTGCAGCGACGCGCGCAGCTCCTCCGGCGTCTCGCGCTGCGGCGTCGCGCGCGCTCTCAGTTCTGGTGTGGAGCGCACGCGCGCGTCCGAACACCGTAGAGGGGTGGAGGTGAAGGCGGGCTCTCGCACCGGGTCGGGCGACGGTGTGCGCGGCGGCGACGGTGAGGGTGAAGAGGGTTCTAAACGGCGCCGCAGCTCATCCAGGACGTCGTCCCAGGCGCCCCACGAGTCCCGCAGTCGGCGCGCCGTCAGCACGGAGAGCTCGCGCTCGTAGTCGCCGGCGTCAGCGAGCGCGCGCCGCGCTGACTCGTCGAGTCGGCGCGCTGTCGTCTCCATCTCGCGGGCGAACGCGCGCTCCGACTCTGTGGTGGAATCGGAGCCGGCGCTGGGCTCGCGGGCCGGCGCGGGCGCTGGCGCAGACGGCGGCGGTGGGGGCGCGCGCGGCGGCGGCGGCGGCGGCGGCGGCAGGCGCGGCCGCCGCGGGGCGCCGCGGTAGTCCAGCGCGGTGAGGTCGGCCACGCTGACGGTGAGGCAGTCGCTGACCTCGAAGGTCTGGCGGAAGCGCGCGCGGTGGTCGGCGGCGACGTGCCGCTCGACGCACACGTCCAGCTCGGCGGGCAGGGAGAGCGCGCGCGCGGCGCGAGGCGGCTCCCGGCGCTCGGGCGCGGGCGAGGCCACCAGGCACGGCACGCTGGCGGCGGCGGCGGGCGGGCGCGCCGAGAGCTGGGGTGGGCGGCGCGGCGGGGGCGGCGGCGGGCGGCGCGAGCGCTCGCTGTAGCCGCTGTCCTCGCTGAGGTTCTCGGCGGAGAGGTGGCGGGGCGCGGGCGCGCGCGCGGGCGCGGGGGACGCGGGCGGCGAGTCGAGCGAGTCGGGCGACAGGCTGGGCGAGGCGGGCGCGGCGCACGACCGCTCCAGCGACTCGAACTGCGCCAGGCTGGAGGAGCGCGACAGCGAGGCGCTGCTGGCGGGCGAGGCGCCGCGCTCGCGCCGCCGCCGCTTGGCCGGGCACGCCCACTCGCGCTCCGACTCGCTGTCACCCTCGGACCCTGCACACGACACAGGATGCTCACACGCGGCACACAGCACGCAGCACGTCGCGCCGGCCGGCTGCCGACAATGACAATGACATCGGCCGAATTCGTATGCATGTGCTCATTTTCTCGACTTATTACTTGGACCGAATCCAAGACTTCTGAGTTACCCTATTATTCTAGTTGCCAAAATCTAGTAAAAGTAGAGCATCGACAATAAAGCTAGGTTATTCAAATAGTGGATAAAATAAAACTAAGGGAAAAAAGCGAAACAAGCTAATTCAAGATTATTTGAGACTACCCTACATTCTATAGGAAAAAAACCCTATTATTATACTTCCTCTATGAAAAAAACCATCAGGCGCAGCAGTTTCGTACGATGCTCATAATATACGCCATCTACACTACCAACAAACGCAAGTAACCATATCACAACTTAGTTATGCTACTCGCCACTAGATGGCGCTGTTCAGAAACAATTTTAATAACGTTTCATTTATGTACTCTTTCATCAAAAATTTAATACATCTAATAATAAATGAATATAAACCTGCGACGCCCCGCACATGGATGACGGAATCCGCGTCGGAGTCAGAGAGCCAGGTGGCGGCAGACGAGCGCTCCGAGCGCAGGTCATCGCTTGTCTCCTCGACTATGGTTTCGAGATACAAAGCATGGGTGCTGCCATTGTCACCTGCAACAAGACAAATAATTTTATAAATTAAACATTGGAATTATTATAAAACAAGTTATACTAGTTTATCGACCGTAGAAGTAAAATATTTAAAAATAAGTATTAATAGTAAGAAAAAAAGAAGAAAAATAGAAAGAGAAAAAAGAGGTGTAAAATAGTGATAATTCCCATAATTTAGGTATTCCTAACTGTAAACAAGAATTTCGCACCTAAATTTAGTACTACTACTCGACGCTAGATGGCGCTAGAAACATTTCAGGCGTCAATTCCTTAATCATGAATAACAATAAATATCAAAGTTAGGTCGTTTACTCAACCTGTTCGTAGACCTACAATTATTTAAAAATTATTACAACTGGTGCAAGGCAAGGCCTAGCTGAATTGATTAACTATATTACTGAGGAATGTCGCACAATAAGGCGTTAGGCAAGCGAGCTTTAGTTCACCCACTATCAATCATGCATAAAATTATAATAGATAACAATCATAACGCCTGCTGTATTACGTCACGATGAAACTTTCTAAATAGGTATAGTAAGAATTACTTCATAAATAACGTAACAAATAATCAACGTTACTTTTAACTATAAACTTTTTTCTTTATTGTTCTCGTATTGTTTTTGTATTGAAATATTTTTTTTCTCATTTTCATTAGTTTTTTTTCTTACTTGCCAAACTTCTAGCGCTCCATTTGTATGCATGCTGTGTTTGCACCTAGAAGGTTGGACAGCCTAACATGTTCTATTGTTTTGTATCACTTAATAATTTTGACTGTATCAACCAGTTTGCAAACCATTAATAAAAAAAAAACCTATTGCTCTACCTAGTAAACTTCTTTAATTTTTATACTTACTTATTTGTTAGGTATTATTTTGGTGGTTTAGCTACGTAGTATTATTATATATTCGTTGGTTTAGCTACTACCAGCACAGCACCCGCCTTACAATCGTGTGGTCATGGTCATGGATTCAAATCCGGCATCTACCAATGATTAAATTGGAACTTATGTACAGAAAATCACACCGTTGTTGGCTTTTCGATGAAGGTGTTGAGACTCATTGTCTCATACTGTACTATCGGCCGAGGATGGTAGCACTGCAGTGTTTCACGTTTCGCTTCTTGATTGAAAATAAAGACTTGTTCCCAGGAGTGAATGAATTTATTTGTAATCGTCGGCCTTATATACTATTATTTCCTATCCTAAAGTAATAATAATAATAATCTACTAACCTATGACTAAACCTTACCTACTAGAAGCACCTATTTTCTAAAACTTACATCTAGACTACAAGCTAACTTTTATTTAACACTAAACTTAACTTCTAAGTAATTAGCCTAAGACTAAAACTAAGACACTATCTAATTCTTTATTAAAATATTATTTACATTGATATTATACGCGCCGCGTCGTGGGCGCTTCATATAAATATACACGATCTGGTCCAGTGTGTTGGATATGGCCCAATCAACCTTCGTGGGTAGGTATGTTGTTATGTTTAGTGGCCTATGTTCAGCAGTAGACTATTGATGATGATGTACATGATATACATGTATAGGACATGTATCTAAATTTTATAAACCTAATTAACAAGTCTGGAGTCGTCGGCGGGTAGCTGGCTGCGTGAAACCCAAATCAACGAACAGCTATACCTATAAGTGAGCTTCAGTCAGGATTGGATATTGCGCAGCTTATTAGGGTATTACACTCAAAGTATCTCAGTCAGTTTCTGTTGGTCTAATAAACCACTAAAAAAATACGAAAAAATAAAATTCAATCGTTAAGTGCTTTGAAAATGCATTTTAATTTTACAGTTTCAAAATTTCGCGCGTAATTTACGAAAACGATGGATGTCATTATTTTACTCTGTGTTCGTGAATTACGTCACTAGGCTATGTCAACAATGCGCGTAAATATTTTTCACGATGGTGTTTTTGTGTGTAAGTTTGAGATTAAAGTTTAAAATGAGTTATTATAAATGGTTAATAATGAGTTATCGTTGGTGTGCTGTTCCTGGAATACTACACCGGACAAACTATTCAATGTTTACATAGCCGTATGACGTCATAGCAACGCGGCGACTATTTTATGCACAGATTAAAAAAACGGAATATTTTGTATTGATTTTTAAAATTCATTTTGTTATTTTACGATCTAAAACAAACATTTTCCGATTGCTTTTCCTAAGCTATCTCAAAAATACATTTGCAGATATTTTCTCGGTCATAGTAAAATACCCTATTGTAAAATTCACATCCGCCGACTTGTAGGTATGATTCGGCCTATACCACAAGTGTATTAAAATTTTATGAATGAATGACTAGATCAAAAGCAGATGTAGCTTTTACGATCTGTACGACTTTGATTCACGGTCTATTCCTTAGTTATTTTTAACCGCACGCAGTTGAGGTTGGAACAGAAATAATTAATGACGTCATTTAACAGCTTTCTGAAGAACTTATGTATAAGCCCATACTCTGTACCAGAGGTCTTAGTAGGTATAAGATTACACGTACCTAAATGAAAACTACAGTAATTTCTGTGTTAGCAGCGCTCCTGGCGGAAACGTGGAAGAACTAAATGTAAGGAGCTATTGTAATGCGATAATAGTTTTCGTTCACTACGAAAACTAATTAAGACTTCATAGCGGAGAAGAGAAGAGAAGTGAGCTGGGCAAAGCGGTATAGTCCGTGAGTCGACTGTGTAACTGAGTGTATTTGCTTAGCGAGAAACAAAACACAATCTTAAATAAAGCGAAGTAGTTTTGTTCTTATAAGCAAATATCTCATTTTCAATGGAATCAGATTATATTTGCTCTACGCTCTGCCCAACTCTTCTACCCTCTGGTTTGGTTGAGTCTGGGCCTAACCTAACACTTAATTTGTTAGGTTGACTGTAGTTAAGTCATTTTAGTGTGGGATCCAGTGCACTATGAATATTAAATTAAGTTTGTATATTAGTATAATGGTGAATTTGTTTTGATACTATAAGGAAGAGCCTAGATCCCACGACACAGGTCACCCTAGTGTGGGATCTAGTGTACAACTTGTTTTGTGTTAACTTTTATGAACAATAAACGTTTTATTTATTATTATTTATTTATTGTATTAAAAAAAACAGCTGCTCCTTTCAAAAAATTCACTAGTTTTTTATAAAGTGAATGTTAGAACAACTAGAAGAAAAGCTTGGGCATAAGCATGAGTCAAATTATAGCTCCTCCTAAGAGACAAAAAATACCAGTCGGGCTAGCATGCGCACCACGAAATATTTCTTTCGACGTGTCAGAACGAGACAGCGTTATGACAAAGTATATTTGTCACACGTCGAAAAGAGTTCTTTTCGTGGCTTTTCGTGGTAACATGCTAAGCTAGCAGTACATCGAATGACTGCACACTTTGGTGAATAAACCATTACATTTCATATTCACCAAGCGGAACTAACTAAGCCCCGTTACCAAAGTTCAAATCCTTAACAATGGCCTTATTTGGCACCGAGGTGTCCAGTATTAGCATTCGGTCCACATCTGGGCCTATAAGTGCATTCACGCTGGTTGCGTGGGGTCAGACGTGAACTGGACCGTGCACCTGTTTTAGGGCTCTCGTGCACTAGCTGCTGTCTGGTTGCCTACGGGTAGTAGTCTTGGACCTCGTTTTGTCTTAGTTTTGAATTTGGTTTTACCCTACGCGTTACGAGAGCGAAAGAGCTAGCTAAAGCCAGCGCTCGTAGACAACCCCTTGATTGTCATTATGGCTTCGAAAAATTTCAATTTTATGCAGCATTTTTTTATCCTTTAATAGATGGATGGTACTCTGACGAATAGATTGAGGTGATGCGCTTATTTTGTTCTACTTCCCGTTAGCTATATTAAGTTTCTTACGAACTATTTTTAAGTAAGGCGTATTTTTGACTTAGCATAAGTAATAATGTAGGCAATTATGCTTCGGGGAAGTTTACAGGCAAAGTAGTAGATTATCCGGCCCTCCGTTAAAACGGATTCGTGATTATCCGGACCACTACCCACGATCAAATAAAAAAAATTCAAGTTGAATCCATAATAGACGGACATGTCCGAAGATCCGAAGTATCATAAAACGCCCGCACCCCGCTAAGTATGCTTCGCTGCGCGCTGTGCCGTCGCGAAATCTCTATTCTTCAATATTTCAAAGCGTAAACGAGCGGTGTTATTGTTTAAGATA
Source organism: Hypomecis atomaria (assembly GCA_964007245.1). Lineage (NCBI taxonomy): Eukaryota > Metazoa > Arthropoda > Insecta > Lepidoptera > Geometridae > Hypomecis > Hypomecis atomaria. The sequence continues at coordinate 4,882,865 of OZ023282.1, forward strand.
AAATGAATAATTAATGATTAATTGAAAAAGGGAAACACTAGTCGTAAGTTAGTCAACATAGGTAATAAGACAAACCTCTTTTACATTCAATCTATTATCCGGATTTTCGATTATCCGAATGGTCAACGACACGAATTAGTCTGGGTAATCGAAGCTCTACTGTATATTCTACTCGTAGTTTGTACACGCGCGAAGCTCGGGCGTGTTGCTATAGTTAGGTAGATAACTTTAAACGATTTACTGGTCGGCCACTCTAAAGTCAAACTAAAGTTTTGGTCTACATAGTGCGCGATTACCTTAGCATGATCTGTACACGATGTCTGATGTATTCCGTGTAACGTAACGGTCGAGGGATCCTCAGTGAATTTGAAGTAGAGACGACCCCTGTGTAGTCAGATTAGAGTATTGTAGAATAACTAGGTGCCAAGACCTTATTCATAATAACTCTATAGAGCTACCAAGCTTTTTCTCGTTCTCGTTTTCTCGAAAATAATACCTATACTGTGCAGGAATAACTTTTAGGGTGGGTTGCATCAAATTACTTTGACGATAACCAAGCCCTGACCAGTCGTTAAATCTCTGGTTACGTCAAAAATATTTGACGTATCTAGAGATTTTACGACTGGTTGGGGTTTGGTTATCGTTAAAGTAATTTGGTGCAACCCACCCTTAAAGAATACCTCTATCTATCTGAAAACCAAACTTTCATAAAATTTGTAGTAAGTTGTTTCGTCATCGTATTTTTTATATCGCTTCACACGGAAGGTATAGCAGAAATCCTAAATACAGGAAAGAAATGTAATCCTTTAGTTTGTGGTTTAATGAAACAAAACAGAACCATGTGTTGGTTCAGTTTTAAATATCAAAGTTATAATAAGTTTATGGTGTCGTTACAATTAAAATTACCCTGAGTTTCACACGAATTAACATCACAAATGGTTTTACGTCAATGTGTTAAAAACAGGTTTGTGGTCTACGTCCAAATCAGACCAAATTACCTGTTGAACAAACGATTCACTTTTAAATTGATTTCTTATCAATTAACGAGTTCAGTGACCTCTATAGTAAGAGAATGTCTAGAAATATTTAACTACAAAAAGGAAATGATACTAGAGTCTGGCCAACGAAAGCTGTCCAAAAAAAAAGGCAGGAATTTTAAAAAATCAAGAGCTGTTAGCTTGTTTACTAGTACCGCTCAGCTGATCTCCATGAAATTTAGCATGCACGTAGTTTATAGAACTACGTGCATTTTCATGGAGATCAGATGAGCGGTACTAGAAAACAAGCTAACAGCTCTTGATTTTTTAAAATTCCCGCCTTTTTTCTAGGACAGCTTTCGTTGGCCAGACTCTATTGCATGTGTGATGTAATACAAAGTGTTGCCTTACGAAAAAAGATTTTAGTTCTACATTTCTTACACTAACACTTATTATAAGGGAGGCCTATATCCAGCAGTGGACGTTTTATGGCTGATGGATGGATTTTTTACATGATCATCAATTGTACGAAATTTTACGGGCTAAAACATTTATTACATTTAATTTTTCAAAACTTTGTTATGCGATGCGTCGCCAATCACGTAATCATGCCTACTAGATATTTGTGTATTTTGAAATACCTACCATTTAATACTGTACCTATAGTATTTTACCTAGGTACTTTTTGTTAGCAGCATACCACACAAGAGACTACTAATTCTCCTGTGGTACAAGGCAGTTTGAAGGTAGCTGAACCTACCCACCCACCTTAGGTACAGATAGCGCGCGAGTTGAATGCAGTCGGGGTCTGAGGTAAAGAGCGGGAGCATCTCCCCCCGCTATCCGCACGCCCCACCTCACGCGCCTGGGCGGGTTGGGCGTGCGGATAGCGGGGGGAGACATTCGCATTCCTAAGCTCTGCATTCAACTCGCGCGCGTACAGTAGGTACTTAGTATTTAATAAAATACGACCTAGCACATAACTCGTGAGGTCTGCATTCCCAGAAACCAGACTCCAAGGCAAGGCGGCCGGATGTCGAGGTATTAAATCACAAATACACGGGCTGCCCCACTGAAATTAGCTGTAATTACTCGTAATTGTAGCCTAATCACTAATCTGGAACAACTACAATGATTAGTTTGTTCTTGGCTAATTTGCTACTTAATTTGTAATTTGATCTGCAGTGATATGATACCTAAAGTAGAGGCATGAAGTTATATAGTGTCGAATTTGATGAATTAAATTGTGCACTGAATGTACATTTATATTTTGTGCATTTATGATATAAAATAGTGATGCTTTAATTTCATAGCTCTTTATAATTTACATCAAAAAATACAAATACTCGTATTAATAAAAATGACTAAGTGAAAAAATAGGTACAGTAACTTGTATTTTTATTGAATTAAGGTTCAGCAAAAATATCTACCGAATTGTTCATTTTTAGTTGATTTCTGTGGGAATAATTGTATTTCTATATAAATAAATAAATGTTTGGAGACATCTAACACACGGTCTCTGACCCCAAACTAAGCAAAGCTTATATAAATATACATACCTACATAGGATCGTAGCACAGTACAGATTTTTACTATATAAAACATTACACCAGCACTTTCGCATAAATTGACTTCCTATTTGACAAGGAAAAGTGGAAATAAAGCATGGATCGAGATTAACTGACCAGGCAAAAACTCTTTGTCTACCTATTTGCTTTATTAGAAGGTGCAGGGCTGGGCATCATACAAAACTAATAAAATAACTAATCGGCCAAGTGCGAGTCGGACTCGCTCTCGCAGTGTTCCGTACCGTATGGAAGCCCCCCTTAATAAAATTTTATTTTAATTTAAGTATATATTAATTTTTGAACTTAATTTTCTGTGAAGATTTCAATCATCTTTCTGTTGCCTTTAAAATTTATTATTTTTATTTTTACCTATACAGAAAAAATCACGTTTATTGTATGGGAGGGAGATTAAATATTTATTTTATTTTAATTTAATTATTTATCTGTGAAGTGAATATTTCAAGCATCTAGCTGTCCCGTTTTTACCCTTTGGGCACGGAACCCTAAAAATCACATTTTTCATCTCTAGTCTACCTACATTTTTTAGTGTTTTACATTCCAGTCTGCCCGTGACCGAGTTGCATCGATATGCAACTCGGTCGAAACGTCGTGATGATGAGGTATTTATTTATCTCGTAATTCGAAACGTCGGGATGATGAGGTATTTATTTATCTCGTAATTCGAAACGTCGGGATGATGAGGTATTTATTTATCTCGTAATTCGAAACGTCGGGATGATGAGGTATTTATTTATCTCTTAATTCGAAACGTCGGGATGATGAGGTATTTATTTATCTCGTAATTCGAAACGTCGGGATGATGAGGTATTTATTTATCTCGTTATTTGAAACGTCGGGATGATGAGGTATTTATTTATCTCGTAATTCGAAACGTCGGGATGATGAGGTATTTATTTCTCTCGTAATTCGAAACGTCGTGATGATGAGGTATTTATTTATCTCGTAATTCGAAACGTCGGGATGATGAGGTATTTATTTATCTCGCAATTTTTAGTGCGCGATTAGTCCCGTAGTACATAATAATAAAGTGCCTACTTAAGGCCCATATCACAGCGAAACCGCGATTTTGATCAATTTTGGCGTTCTTTTTCTGAGAAACTTACAACAAACAACTGCTTTAACTTACTGAAAAATTTAAATCAAATATTATTATTGTCGGTAGCATTTTTTAATTTTAGATTTTGTTTTCTTTTTTCATATTAATATCAAAATTTCAAAGCGAGTCTTTCGAAAAATGGGTGGTTTTAGAGTCCATTTATTGAAGTATAGTGCAAAGCATATAAAATACGTGTTATATTCTTAATTGAACGTTAGCATTTTCAAAATTTCGATAAATGTTTGTGTTTTTACAAAAAATAATATCTAATTCAGCAGCACAAAACTGCTAAAAACGCCCTGATACAGCTGCGAATATCTCTTTTTCACATTGTTATTTTGATGCATATTTTATACCAAAATAAAGTTTAATTTATACATAATTGGAAAATTGTAATATTTTTTAAAATAATATCTCAAAAAACTTAAAATAAAGCCATCTATAACGGCCGAAAATACTACAAAACGCGATGTATTGACCGTACGGATTCAGTACCGCGCGAGCGCTCGTCGAGGTCGGATCTATGTCCGATTTTTGAATCCCAGACAATAGTGCGTTAACGTTATAGTGCGCTCAACAAATATTGATCTCGTGAGTATAAATTTAATGATTAATATAATATTGAACAGTTTTGTGTGGTGACATATTTTATGATGTTTATAATCTGAAATCGTGAACGGTACCTATTTTATATTCATTACATTTTGATCGCGCTGGATGCAAGCCGCTTCCAGCCGGTCTTATTGGAGATCCATAGGAAAGGCTTTTATCCAGCAGTGGACGTCCTTTGGCTGATGTATAGATGGATGGATGGATCATATTTAAATCTTAGATGAAAGCCGTATTATTTTTAATTAATTAATAACTTTTGTGTATTTTCAGTAGGTATTTATTAATATGTTTAATGTTAGTACGACATGCAAATATTTTTGTAAAACTTGATTGATATTGAACAATTTGGATTTTATTGAATACAGTCTATTTCTTTATTTTTTAAAATTTTGGTTGTAATATTGATTGCGACTGTTTATATCTTAGCGGCAATGTTTATATAATCTGAAATTGTGAATGATACACTTATTCATTACACTTTGATCTTAGCCAAAAGTGCGGAGACATAACCTAGCATGTAACTATTACTTTGATATTTTGTATGACAATAATATTTTGATTTCATTGTGACTGTATCTGTTAAAAACATAATAGATTCTAATCTAAAAGTGAGAGAATTAAAGTTCAATACAATAGTGGCACGTGCTCCAAGCAAATAACAAAAACAAAAGAATCTTGCTATTTATGACTTCAGGTGTCTATCTTAGAAGACATGCCGAATATCCGGGTGTATTTCCAAGAACAAGACCTGTGGTGTAGGCAGTTAGTTGATTTTTTTTATATTTCTAGCATGGGTCGAAAAGATCCTGTGTACAGATGTGTGAAAAAAGAAGATTTAATGCATCATTGAAATAAGCACATGAAGCAAGGCAAAGCTACGTTTAACATCATATATCATAATATGTACATATTTATGAATTTGAATGATTAATAATAATATGAATCTTTATGCCTTATTTTAAAGATATTATATATACCAATATTATAAAGTGGAAAGATTTGATTGTTTGTTTGCATTGAATAGGCTCGGAAACTACTAAACCGATTTGAAAAATTCTTTCACTGTTGGGAAGCAACACAATCCCCGGGTGTCATAGGCTATATTCTATTTAAAAAAATGGGGAGGCTGCTAGTACTTAGTAATTATAGTTATGTTTCAGAAAAAAACTCAAAGCCGATATGGCTTCATGTTCATCTCCAGTAGATAAGGAAGACGTCGATATCGATGGAGATGTATGTAATAATATATTTAGGTATCGATATAGATAAATTAAGATTTCAATGTAAGTAAAAGTAAAACATGTACCTAAGTGTAGAAATATGGTTGCATAGTTATAATCCGTGACTTATAAAGATATAAATAGATGTGAGTGATTCGAATTTCATCGAATGTAAATCAAATTATTCGAATGTAAGGGAAAATAAATGTGTGATTCATTAAATTACATAATATTATTTAATTTTTAATCAATGTTCCTAAAATATAAGATCCTTACATTGTTTAGTATCAACATTCCTAAAAACAATGCAATTCAAAAAGAGCGCCGCAGGTGTTTCGACGATTCGCAATAAAAATAGGGCAAGATTTATGACCTCAGGTATCCTTCTTAGAAGTTACCGCATCTTGAAGATTTAGTACCTACAAAACAAATTACCTCTTTGTATACTGACTCAATAAATAATTAATATTGATTATAATTTCTGATTAGAATTAACCAAATACTGTGATTTGTAATGAACCAAACAAATAGAATAAATTTTCTATTTATCAGTAAGTCGCTGCGGTGATAATTCGGAAAAATGATAATTTAGATAGAAAATATGTTAAAGTGTAAATAAACAGTTACAGGAAACAAAGATACAAAAATAGTTACACCAAGCCACAGTTCAATATCTGTATCTAATAATTAAATAATAGTAAAAGTATCAAGATTGTTCAGTGACTGCAGCTGCACAGCGCCGTGGCCATAAAACTCCGGTCGAGTCGCCGCCGTGCGTAAAACCCGATTTTGAGATAGACAATTTCGCTATAGCCCTCTTAAACAAAATGCAATACTACCTACGTCATATTATTATATTATCTTCTTTGACTACGTGTAGCTGTCAGTGCACTTCAGTCTGAATTGGGCTATCCGCAGCTTGTAGCTAACATCACAGCCGCCGAGCATTACTAGATAAATTATTAGTACTTAGTAGGTGCTCCAACATGAAAAAAACATAAGTCAGTTATACAATCTCAAAGACTCTACAATCGGATTTCCGGCCATACGTTACAGTATATCGATCATACAGTCAGCTTCCCACCACATAACCGTACATACCACATGGAAAGTTATACGGAATACGTTCAACGGTAGAAAACTAGACACGTTATGTAAGTTGGTTTCCTCTATCTATTATGTTTTTATTTCTTTGGTCTGGGCAAAGTGATTTATCACAATCTATATTTGAAAGTGAAATGCCTAAACATAACTGATTTACTGGCAAAGTATGGAACATTATGCACATTATGCAATGGGTATTTGCAGAAGTTTTTGGACTTGTCGAATCACTAAAAACGTTTCTTCTTCTAAAAGAAGTAGCATACGAGTAATTCTGACATTTCAGTTTTTTTTTAAACTTGAGTTAAATACATATTCTGAATCAGGAAAAAGGCCATTATAATTTCTATATTTTGAAAAAAAAAAAATAGATGTATCTGTTTTGTTTAACGCGGCTTTTTTGTTTATAATTACAAACCTAAAAACCTTTTCATATTTTTTTAACCTGTATCCCACTGCTTCGTATATCTCTCTCTCTCATTTTTTTGGGAAATACTTAGTTATACCTGTTTACATACAGCCACTACAAATCATACATATCTACTAAGCATACATCAATATAAGTATGAAGCAATAGGTAGAAAATATACAATTCTCTAAGAGTATTTGTACACGAAATCACGTTTCCAAAAAAAAATTAAAACCATTTGTTCACCACTGTATCAGCCTTTTATTAGTCCACTGCAGGACGTAGGCCTACCCACGAAGGGTGATTGGGCCATATCCACCACGCTGGCCCAGTGCGGGTTGGTGGATTGTTCACCATAGAGCTCGTTTTTTAAAATTACAAAATATTGAAAGCAATCCACCTTGTTTGCATAAAAAAAAACACTTACGAAATAACCAAAACGATTATTAATTACTATAACAAAACAAAATCTAATTTGGTAACTAAACCGGTTACGAAATATCCGCCTGTTGTTTATTTTTATTGTGCTGGCGGAGAGCAGTTTTTATGGCTTCCCTTTGGGCCGAATACCTTCTGTTTTTGTGAGGCTGCATTCCTGGGATGCTTTTACACGCATTCCGGGGATATGCAACCTAATGGGTTTAACTGTTGACTGGTTGAAAGAAAGAGATGCAACTTTGGAGCCAAATACGTTATTCTCTATCAAGTCTTGAGTCAACAGAGTAATTTTATAATTATTTGTTGTATTTTATTTGTGTAATCGGCACTAGCCGTACTTACTATATTACATCTACTATATCTACAAATACTTACCTAAACAAATGAAAATTGGCCAAGTACGATTCGGACTCGCGCACGGAGGGTTCCGTACTGTATGGGAGCCCCCCTTAAATATTTATTTAATTTTAATTTTATTATTTATTATTGAAGTGAATATATAACTAAACACTCTATAAAAGTTTCAAGCATTAATATAGAGCGAAAAACGGCTAAAAAATCAGGTCTGTAGTATGGGAGCCCCCCTTGATTATTAATTTTATTGTTTTTAGTATTTTTTGTTATAGCGGCAACAGTAATACAACATCTGTGAAAATTTCTGCTTTTTAGCTATAACGGTTCATGAGATACAGCCTGGAGACAGACAGACAGACGGACAGCGGAGTCTTAGTAAAAGGGCCCCTTTTTTACCCTTTGGATACGAAACCCTAAAAAAGAGAACCAAATCTAGCTTCATACAGCAAAATAAAATTAAGATTGAACCTCACGTCCAAGTATGATCGTTTGATTTTAAAATTATATAAATTATGTCATATAAGTATAGCTACGCTAATTGCAATAGTTATAGTTTGAGTACAGTATTAATTACCTACGGACGGGCTTATTGCAAATACAATACCAACAACAAAAATACATGCCTGAATTCGTGTCGATATAATCCCAACAAAAACATGGCATGTAAAAAGTACAACAAGTCGAGCAACAATTCTTCAGTAAAAAGTAGTGAGATCAAAATGCAAGCACAAGTAGGTTTATTCATTCAGTACTTATCTACGAGAGCATCAAAATTGTAAATATGCGCCCAGATTCTGCCCCCATAGACAAGTATTGAATGAATAAACCGACTTGTGCTTACATTTTGATCTCACTACTTTTTACTGAGGAATTGTTGCTCGACTTGTCGTACTTTTTACATGCCATGTTTTTGTTGGGATTATATCGACACGATTTTTCGATCGAAATTTAGAAATATTCTTTGTTATATGACGTTCTCTTGAAAGTAAAAAAATCAGACGTCTAGCTTTATCCAGATTTAGCGGATTATAATGCAACCTGCGTAGCGTCAATAGCGCCATCCTATTTATTTAGCCCCTATTTACTATTTCCTTCTCTCTCTTCTGTGATTTATCTAGGCCCTTTTTGTGTTTACTTACTCGTATCTGCTGCTACTCACATGTCTAATTAAAATACCAGGTTTATCGTTGTCACACGTGCGCGGAATGCATTGGCTCATTATTCTCGCACCTGATGTTTGCTAACACGACTTTACCGTTTCTTCACCGCTCAAGCCTTTTAGAAAAACCCTACATCATGTTTATCCACATCCTAATAATTTTGCATCACAGTTTTTCGTCCCTATTCGTGTTGTTGTGGCAAAATCTACGGCCTGACCCCAACAAAGCCACATAGGCTCCAGAAGTTAAGCAAATTGCTAAGAGCTTCGGTGCGTTCCCCTGCAGATCCCGGAGCTCTCAAGAGAGCACAAAAGCCGGCTACTGAGAGGTTTTAGTGAATAAATACAATCCCATTTAATCCATCTGCACCCCAAAGCAGTCGGGTGCCTTACGGGAATTTCGCTCTCGTAAAAAGACGACTATTGAAAATAAATCTACCTTTTTTTTAACAGTAATTTACAGCATGAGGGGGTTGGCTATCTAATGATTGAAAGACATTATTGTTCGCATAAAAAAGGATATTTTTAATAAAACATGTATTATTTTTAGAGTAAAAACCCAAAGGGAAAAAACGGGACCCTATTACTAAGATTCCGCTGCCCGTCCGTCTGTAACACAGATCTGTGGTCTGTAACCAGGTTGTAACTCATGAACCGTGATAGATAGAACGTTGAAATTTTCACAGATGATGTATTTTTGTGGTCCCTATAACAAAAAATACTAAAACAGAAAAAAATAAGAATTTAAGGGGGGTCCCATACCACAAATCTGATTTTTTTTTGGCCGTTTCACGCATGACATTAATAACGGCGACAGGTAGATACTTGAAATATTCACTGAATATCAAATTAAATATGCGAATTTTAAAAATAAATAACTAAATTAAAATATATTAGGGGGTGCTTCAAAACGGTACGGAACCCATGGTGCGCGAGCACGAGAGCGAGCGCGAGCACGAGCATGACTCGCACTTGGCCGATTATTTGTTTGATTTTTTTTTAAATCCGAAAGTGGCTGAAATATCTAAGTTTCTAAGCCCATGGTTACTTGCTTCTCATCTCGGAGCCAATCTGTGCTAGGTCACATCACAAGTTACCGCTGCGCCCGCTACGCCGTCACGGTAGTCTGCGGTATCTGCCGTTTACTATAATAATACCTAACCACACCAACTACAAGGCCCAGACTCCACCGAGGCGGGGCGAAGATGTGTCTTCCTGAAGTCTTGAAGCCAAGAGAGATGTTACATCGGGCTTCGAAAAACTGAACCAAAGAGAGAGAAAAGTTACACGGTAAGGCCGCTGGACAGTGTTTTTGCTCGTAACCCCATTGCAGAAGTGCCATCAAGTTTATACCCACTTTTCATAACGTCATTCGATATGACTGCTGACTTTCTAATTTCTAAATATTGACTTACTTACCTGAAAATCCCATACACGCATTGATACTCATTTTTAATTCGACTTTTCATTCTCAATTTGATAATTCGAGTATATTTAATCACATCATAATACATTTTTGCAACGTAAAGTCTCTATAATGAAGACCAATGCTCCTTTACTTGAAAGCTCAAGGGGCTGAGCGTTCTTTCCTTATTATAAAAAGTTACTTGCTTTGCAAAAAACAAAACACAATTATGAGCTGTGATTTGTTTCGGTAAAATTATATTAATACAGCTGTGGATTCACAGACTACAACGTTCTGTACCTAAGGCTTTATTTTAGAACTGAGAGCCTGCTAGAACTTAGGTAGGTATGAATGGTGACGAAACCGTGACGAAACCAAGTAAGAGCAGCACGGGAAGCATGGCGAAGGGACAAATAGTCTTTCCACCATTATATCCCCTCGAAGAGGAAATAAAGTATGGATTGACAATGACAACTGACATTAAAAGTGGATAAAATGGTTTTCTCCCTTTGCCGTGCTCCCGGGCAGGGGTGAGTTTTTTGAACTTCGAACACAATTATACGTAACTTTGACAGATGGTATGGTGAATCACTATGTTGTCTATGGAAGTTGCGAATACTCCATACAAGTTTCGTATACGACCAAACCGTGCGAAGTTCATAAAACGATCCCCTGAAGCGAGCATTGAAATTCTTTGTTAGTACGAATGCAGGTTACGGAATAGCATAGGTAATTAATGATCAAGCGATTATAAATGCCATTGCTAACGTTTCAAAAATTGAGCTTCAGTTGCATCCACAGAGTTACCAGAGGGATAATGTGGTTGATCGAAAAATGAAAGAAAGAGATGCATTGATTTAAATTGGCATGAGTTAGAAAGAGACACGAAAAATATCTCGATTCAGTGTCTGGTTGCAGTTTTTTTTGTTCCGATAGTGTCAAATTATAATACATATATATTTGACAGTTGACAACTAGTGATTGTCCATACATTTTTGCGGTTGAGAATTGCCTCACGCGACAACAGCACTATCTCTCTTGTTGTAATAGCTCTGTGGTTGCATCTCTTCTCAACGCTTTGGTGGAGTTTCACCCTAATAATAAATACCTACCTACAGTAACAGCTGTAATCTGCTGCGAAAGTTGCTGTAAGCGTGATATAATCGTCTGGTTTTTGAAATGTCGCACGAGGATCCAAGTTAATGTGCGGAGAATTACAGGAAGTTAATTGGTCGTCTGTTTTTAAGTGGGGCTAGTTACGTCATCTAAATGTAGGACATTCCACTTCTCAATTTATTAAAAACTACTTAGAGCATTAGACTTCGATTAAGTTAATTCAATTGTTAAGTACCTCAACTTATTTAAACAAAAAAAAAAATACCAAAAGACCAACGTTCGAAGTTTTACCTTAATATTAAGGTGGGCATACACGATGCGATGATTTGATCAAATTTTTGCTTCATGCCAACTGGGAGCTCATTCAGTTAATTCAAAGGTAGGAATTGGTAGTTAACGATTTGTACTACTACCTGAAACTGGGCGCACAGAACGCGATGATCGCATCAATTTATCAGATCAGTCCAGTGGAGGCCAAATATAGGTAGTTAGTTAACTATAACTGGTTAGTAGTTATTGAGGAAACAAAATGGTACACCTCCTACCTTTGAATTAATTGAATGAGCTCCCAGTTGGAATGAAGCGAAAATTTGATGAAATCATCGCATCGTGTATGCCCACCTATATTCTTTTTTTGATCGGAGATTAAAAAAGATTACCATCAAGAGAAGAGAAAAATCAGCCAAGTGCGAGTCGGACTCGCGCACGAAACGTTCCGTACAGTATGGAAGCCCTTAATGTATTTTAATTTAATAATTTATTTTTGAAGGGAATAAACAACATATTCTGCAAATATTTCAAGCATCTACCAATCAATAATTTGTTGTTATAGCTGCAACAGAAATACGAGTACATCTGTGAAAATTTCTACGTTCTAGCTATCAAGGTACATGAAATATAGCCTAGTGACAGACAAACAAACGGACTGACGGACGGCGGAGTCTTAGCAATAGGGTCCCGTTTTTACCCTTTGGGTATATGCGGAACCCTAAAAATCACTTTTTGACACTAGAAGTCACGTTTTGATTCCCTTGTTGGTGTCGAAACGGCGTTAAACGGCTCTAACTTTTTTTTACTATAACCGAGAAGTTGAATTTTTTTAGAACTGCAAGGGACCATTGATCTATCATATACGCATATAATAACTCGATACTAGGGAGTGCAATCTTGCAGCAAATCTTTAGTCTCGGTATTTGCTAGATTTAAGAGATATAATCTCGCAAGATCTCGGTATTTTGCGAGATCTCGCAAATCTACGAATTATTTTTAATTATTAGAAGTATTCTATTGAAACTTGGTAAAGTTATTATTTTAGAGGCGAAATACTTAAATAATTTACATTTAAAAATACTGAATCATTTATTTTTAAAAATTATGGATTATTCTGAAAAAAAAAACTCCTAAGAAAACACAGCATATCTTAGGTGTCGTCTGCCAACTGGTTTCGGATGTTAAGTGCCAAATACCCAGCAGCAGAAAAGGCCCGTTCTTGCCTCTACGCTTGCTGGCACCACTGATGATAGGCATTGATACGCTGACTGCAGGTGCTGCCCTTTTTCCCCGCCTGATTCTACCAGTACTGTACAATCTTGCGAGATCACGCGCGATTTTTGGTGCACGATTAATCTTGCGAAATTGGTGCAAGATCTCGGTATTTCGAGATCTCGGAATACCGAGATTGCACTCCCTACTCGATACCTCCCCTCCATGCGTTCCTAAAATAGGACTCATGGACAAACGGACAACTAAAATCCTCGATTCCTTTTTTGCCCTAATAATGAAGTGCACGCATACATAACAATACACAGAGCGTAGTCCAATTATTTATTAGACCAATTCTCTAACAAGGACCATCGGCCATCACGTGAATCGATTGACTCCGAATTGTCTTCACCTTGGAGTGATCACCAGCGATTGTCTGATCGAGAAATGGCGTCAATCGCAATCGTCGACGCAATAAGGCTGTTTGCAAGAATTGGAGACATGAGGACTATTACGAAGATTGTCAGTACAAGGTCAATTGAACATTATAATAATCGGCCAAGTGCGAGTCCAACTCGTGCACGGAGGGTTCCTTACTGTATGGGAGCCCCCTTAAATATTTTTTATTTATTTTAATTTAATTATTTATTATTGAATTAGGCATGGAGCTAAACATTTTGTGAATATTTCAAGCATCTACCTGTTACCATTATTAATATCGACCAAAAAACGGCTAAAAAATCAGGTTTGTTGTATGGGAGCCGCCCTTCTTAAATGTTTATTTTATTTTGTTTTTAGTACCTATTTGTTGTTATAGCGGCAACAGAAATACAGCATCTGTGAAAGTTTCAACTGACAGCGGAGTCTTAGTAATAGGGTCCCGTTTTTGCCCTTTGGGTAAGGAACCCTAAAAAAGTGTATGTACATGATCATCGTTGCGAACAACTTTTACTACTTATTACAACTTTTACTTTTATTAACATTAGGTACCGACTGGGTCATTTTCATAGGGTATGCAAAGCCGAAAGGAGGTAATCCAGATCATTATTAAGAAACAACTTTTACTATGAGGCCAACCAGGGATTTGAGAAAAAAAACACCAGATGTCCCATAAAAAATCGCAAGTCAGTATCGAAAAAACGTACGAAACAGCTGCTAATTTTTCTTATATTTCGGGTCGGCCCCATCATAATAATGGCCCGAATCATCCACTTTTGGCTTAGTACGAGTATACTATGCGAATAACCCTGTAGATGGGAACTCCGTGTCACAAAATAAATAATAGCACTAAGGCCACTAAGCATGTAGCATAGGCAAGGAAGTAAAAAATGTAACCTCGTATGTAACTTCCTTGAGCATAGGTACGTACCTCTTTTTTTCTTTTTTTCTCCATTGGGGGCATTTGGCTTAGCGCGATCGGCGCATTTGCCATATTCGAGCAAAGGTAACTATTATGAGATGAAGATCATGACAATACAAAATATTATCAAGAACCAAAACTACAGTTGTTTTTTCTGTGCTCATAAACGTAATGATCATCTGACTTCTTCATATCCGGCACTTGTTAATAGTCTTTTCCTGAAAATGATATGCACATATTGCTTGTTTATTGGATAATCACGATAATCGCCTTTTTATTGCTACTACGTGTGGAGATTTCTCCAAATGACTACCGGAACTAAGTCGCCATTAGCGCTATGTCTATAAAGGTTAACTACACCTACATGGTTCTTACATAATTTGTGTTTGTATTTTTTACACAAGATATCGAATTTGTTGCCACTTGTGGTATCAAGTTGTAAGAGTTAATTTCGTAGCTTAAATTTAAAAAATAACTAAGTTTTATTTAAGTATGTAGGTATGTATTCCTTCAATAGTCAATCGTTTATTGCATCATATGTTAGGTTTACATGCAGGTCTTAAATAACATGTTCAGTCTGAGTTACACATATGAACCTATCTGACTGCCTCGGTGGCTCAGTGGTTAGTGACCCTAACTACTGGGTCAAAGAGGCGTGGGTTCGATCCCCACCCAGGGCAAATATTTATGTGATGAACATGGGTGTTTGCTCTGTGTCTGGGTGTAGTTTAGTTACCATCTATATAAGTATGTATTTAAAAATATATAAGTAGTATATATTTTTAAATACATACTTATAAAAAAACATATAAGTAGTATATATTTTTAAATACATACTTATATAGGTCTCTGACAGCCATTTCACAAGCTTTGCTTAGTTTGGGGTCAGAGGCCGTGTGTAAGATGTCCCAAATATTTATTTTATTTATTTATTAGGGTATAGCAATATTGTGCGGAGCGATTTATTTCATTTTGCTGTTTTTTGTTCGTCCAAGAGATAATCGTTTAATGAATAATAGCATTCATCTTTACGATGAACTTTGGGTAAAATAGTTACATGTTCTTGTGTGAAACTGTAGAGGTCGGAAAATAGTATAAGTATGTATTAGTAATGTATTATACATAATTAGATAAGTAGGCTTTTAGATTAGGGTTTACATCATCATCTATATGTATATATGTACAGGGTTATTTCTAATCAATTAGCATCCTTTTAAGGGCTTATTCTGTACATCAAAACTAACAACTTTTGTTCCGCGACTTTTGTCAAAACTAAAAAAAAAATGTTCTTCCATAGAAAAATATCGTTCACTCGCGAGAAACTGTATGGAACAGCTGATTTTTTTTAGTTTTGACTAAAGTCGCAGAACAAAAGTTGTTAGTTTTCATGTACAGAATAAGCCCCTAAAAGGATGTTAATTAATTAGGAACAACCCTGTATTTTCATTTCAGTTTGTTTTTCATAATTAGATTTTTGTTTGTACCTACATACAATAGTTAAGTGGTTGTAATTTACTCTCTCTGAATTACATGGCATAAAAATATTTGTAAATAAAACGCGGAGTTTCCTTGACCTCCATGACATTAGAATTCCCCCTAAATACCACATCGGCCCCACTTGCGAGTTATGGTAATAACTAATAAGCTACAAAGCCGAAAGCTTAGTGCTATACAAGTTACCAAAGAAATAATAGACGCCAAGGACCGATTTAGGTCATTCTTTGGCATAATTTGGATCGGAAAGCTGAACATCTTCCTCCTTCAGTATTGCGTTTTTATGCCTGATGTACGTTTTGGTTTGGCGAGGGGAAAATTTTTCAAGCTTAATTTTGATCTTCGATAATATCGAACTTCTTGGGCACTACTGTTGTGATAAGTTTAACGATAAGTCAAAAGCTGCAATAAAACGTAAAATTTTGAACGCATGCCTATGGATCAAGACTTACTTACATATTTTATTCTTTGCAGTTACTGGAAAAAGGAAACGTAGAAAGAAGAGGGACGGAAAAGTAGGAGCCAACCATTAAAAAACTGCCTGGGAACTTGAAATAAATGCATTACCTCACATCTCTTATTAAAATATACATCCTTATCCGCGTCCAACACGCGTTCCGTATCATTTAATGCCTTGTCTAATGTTACTGTGGTCGAGGAAGTTGGTTTTTAGCCTTGTCTGAATAGCTGTACTATGGAAATTGGACGCTATTAGCAAGAATCAACAGTTGCAATATGGGTGTACTGAGCAAACATCTTAAAATGGTCAATTTTTGATTGATTTACTTTAAATTAATATGACGTGTGAGAGAGAAGAGAAGGCTGTGCCAAATATTATGACGTTACGATCTAATTTTATACTAACGCCCAGCCTTTTTCTGCTGACAAAAATGGCAATCTCAGCCGTTATGTCAAAGTCACTTTTTGTGTTGTTATGTTGTAATAAACCGTATTACCATCGGTACATCGAAATTAAATCTCCTTAAAAATGTTCTTATTTAGTTTTCGAACGTACAAACTACATATTTCTTTACTTTTTGGTGTAATTTGACTAATAGTGCTGCTGTTAAATCGTTCAACTTACACCGATATTTATCACATTTCTAAAATAAAAAGTTGACACATATGTGGTGAAAAATCTTAGTTCTTCATGTAAAAAAAACAAGTACCTCCAATGTTTGATATTAAAAAGCAATTGACATAGGTATGTGTTGCTATATTATTCCTTGGTACCACACAATATTCTACCAACGATTAAAATAAAAGACAATCAGATGTAATTGTACTCCATTGAAACATTCTAAATTGAACCTATTTTGCATGTCGATAAAAATAGTGACGATATCCTTATTCTAATTCGAGGAGACTCAGCAAAAAACAAAATCGATTTAAAAATCGAATACAAGTCGTGGCCAATCATCGATGACGGCTGCAGCTGCGTTCAAGAATTCGTTGAGAAATCGTCGCTTGAATTATTTATCGATATATCTACTCCGCAATGCGTATTGAAGTCAGTGCGTAGGGTGATGTGTAATATCGTAATTTTTTGTATGCAAATTATGAATGAAACCAAATGCGGATTGGATTCTTGTAGTAATCATTCTGTAGCATGAAAGGTATGTGATCATTTCATAATACTATTTCGTTCTAATAATGAGCTCCATAATTATCACAACAAACTAAAAACACATTTTTTTAACTTAGATAAAATTTCTTTGACTTTGATTATACATCTTTTTGTGAAGCAGAAAAATAACTTATAAGAATTGAAAACGAAAGACATCATAGTATAAATTTAGTGACTTTATCAACATCAAAAAAGTCACTGTCACACTTACACAGAAGAGCAAGCATTAATTTTCTTGTTTGGGTACAAAATAAAATAAAAACCGTCTCTATCCTTTCTGAAAAAAATAAGCTCGTTTTTAAGGTCTTAAATTTTGAGCTTATTTTTTAAAGATACGATACGGTCTTCGAAATCTTTATCGTAAGATACTTATGGGTCAAAAAATATTCAGGCTTGGCTTAGGTATGTCATTGAGCTAAACCGAGAAGTGTTGGCGGGTTCAATGAGCATCGCGATTATTGCTCTGGAATATTAAGTTGTGTCCATTTCTAGCTTAGGATAAACCTTCGTGTGCTCATCATACAAATTACATATATATGCTTAGTAATTCTGACTAAAATTAGAAAACAAGGAACCATAAAATGGCACCAAATTAAAACAATGAAAAAGTCTTGTGACACCATTCGGTAACATTTCGAGTTCTAAGTAATACAAAACTATTAAAATATTTATTTACTGAATTTCTACTGAGAAACACCCTTATTTAGACAATTTTCGACTAAATTAAGATGAGCAAAATTCATTTGAATTAATTTTTCACTAATACTTAATGTACCTACAGGAAAGTTTCTACTCTCTTAAATTCTATATGAATGAACTTAATGTACACGATCGTATTAGGTTTTAGAATTATTCACATTTATAAATTGGAACATATTTAAATTGTATTATTAAAACCACAGATCTGCTTATCAAACTAAGCCCCACACACAAACAAACAATGTACCAACTCCCAAGTCAACTATACAGTTTACAAACACAATCGTCTGCGCAAAATGTAGAACAGAAACACAATCATGTCATGTTTCAATTCAACGATTTCAACGTAATGTATTGTATTTTTTAATTAGACGCAACGCAGCGAACCGAACGCAACGTCCTTTAACTACAAAAAGGCTTGCAAAAG
The DNA here is from genome assembly GCA_964007245.1 of Hypomecis atomaria. Classification (NCBI taxonomy): domain Eukaryota; kingdom Metazoa; phylum Arthropoda; class Insecta; order Lepidoptera; family Geometridae; genus Hypomecis; species Hypomecis atomaria. The sequence continues at coordinate 4,901,430 of OZ023282.1, forward strand.
TAACATACAAAATAAACAAATTAAGGCTGGCCTCAAAGGATGTGGAACCGGTTCGTTTGTAAAGGTCCCACTCATGATGCTTCCGAGTGGAATATCTATCTCTTTACCTGCCAAGTTAATGACTTTGTCACTAGAAATGATGTCTTAGCGTGCAAACAAAAAATATAGCGACTTAAATAGTTGAGCAATTCATTTGATTAACTTGAAGCTGAAACATCTGTGGAGTTAGTTATAAGTAGGGACACTGTATTTTCGCTTACCTTTACCTTCAATCAGTGATAGTGTGAAGCCAAAATCAGTCTCTGGAAGCCCTATCACAAGTTTTGCTTAGGTTGGAGTCAGGGATCGATAAGATGTGGCTCATACCTTAATTTATTAATTTCATTAATCTCACTACATTGGCAACATTGACGACATCCATCCAGGAGTGATATAATTGAATCATTCGAACGGCTGAACGTATACGTAAATATAGTCACTTGGCCGAGTGGAAGCGGGAGCGAGCATTGAATATCTATGCTTGTGCGGGGTAGCGGATGGTGGTTCGTATTCTAATTTTTTCCTATGATTCAATAATAAAGCCGCAAACTGCGTCCATTCGGATGCATCGTCAGTGGGGTACCTTAAAGCCTCTCGTGATACGGGCAGGTATGCGCGGAATGCCGCCGGGCACAGCTAGTTATTACTCTGATTGTGGCCATTTCGACTGTCTGCGATGCCATGCTATGATTATTATTGCGGATGGTGGTTCGTATTCTAGTTTTTTCCTATGATTCAATAACAAAGCCGCAAACGGTGTCCATTCGGATGCATCGTCAGTGGGGTACCTTAAAGCCTCTCGTGATATCGGCAGGTATGCGCGGAATGCCGCCGGGCACAGCTAGTTATTACTCTGATTGTGGCCATTTCGACTGTCTGCGATGCCATGCTATGATTATTAAGTAGTTTTTTTGTAGAGCTAGGGTGCAGATAGCATACATTATTTATATTTAAAAGAATTAAAAGAGCTATTGGTAGAGTTGGCGCATTTTTATCAAGAAATTAGTAAAAAAAAATTGAACTTCATTTAAAGTAAATTTTTATTCGTCAAGTACGTGACTGGAAACTATAGAGTTAAGAAATTACGAAAACTTTTGGTACAAGACTACGCTATTTTATTCATAGGCAAAGATATAATAATACTACGTATAGCCGAATCATATAAGTCGAGGGATGTGAAGTTAGCTACAATCTGCATAATGTCCAATCAACTCACAGCTTGAACAGCAGCTAAAGAGATAAATCGATTTGTCGATTTTGTACAGTGATTCAAATCATGCGATTTTTTGACATTAATTTTGAAAGAAGTTATGGTTTTACACTAAAAATAATTGAAATTAAATAGTAACATTTTCAAGCGACCCCTTTGTTTTTCTTTGTAAAATTGTACAACTACTGAATTTGAAAAGTGTCCATAATAAGTATTTACGTAGGTATTTAAGGAAGTCAATAAATAATTTTAACGGCTTTAAAATTATTGCCTTCCTTTTGTGATCTATTGAAATGAAAAGTTAGAGCCACAGATGATTGTATACTTACTTCTCGAAATTAGTTCAATGTCTTTCCAAATTCTAGACATTAGACAGATATTTAATCGTTTCTTGTTTTTTTTGTGTCTTTTTATCCTGTGACACTTTATTGAAATTATTTTGACATGTATGTAATTTAAGTAAGTACTTTAAGATAATTGTATAATAGGCCCGTAAACAAACGCAACGTAAAATAGTGTTCTCTCTATCAAATACATATACTTAGTAAAAAAGAAACAGGGCTACTCTATATTGCTATTATAATTACGATGGCGCCTCTAAAATTGGGCTTAATAATCATTTATCATCCGTAAAACAGAAAAAATGACAAGTCCATGGCCTCAGCGTTGCTGTGAGTATGGGGAGCAATTAAATAAATATATATCTTTATACATTAGACACTAGACAGATACAGCTTTATGCGTGTACTTACTAAATGCATGTCTACAGTATGGCGTGAAGTGAGATAAGCGCCTTACCTCTGACATTACGATTGTAAGTACAACAACAGGCACAAGCGGCACAACGCCGCATACCACGAGTTCAGATATAGGTTAGGTATGCTTCAACTTGTTATTGGTTCATGTTTACACTTAGCGGGAGATATTGCAGTGTACATGCCTTGCATAATAATTAAAATATAGATACAATTAAATTATGTTTAATATTTATGGCTGCTAGTTAACCTTTTGCCAAAAATATTGATTGCCTATAATTGCTATGTAAAGAACTTACGTTATTCATTATTAAATGCCAGTGTGTATTGTGATATTTTTATAACTTGTAAAAATAGTTAGTGAAAATCGATTATTTTGATTAGGTTAGTATTTGAAAAAACTACGTTTAAAAACAACGTATTGTGCTTAATCGATTGTAAAATTAATTTTACTACTACACAGAAACAAACTATTTTCAGATTTTGGCGTTTGTTTTTTGATATTTTTATTATTAATTGTAATTACTTATGTATGCGCAATCTACGAAGGCAAGCAACAAAGGACATAGATACATGATTATCTATTCTTATGACCAAACGGCCGACATCCGGTTAAAACAATGCATACATTCATTAAGTTATAATAGGTAGGTACTTATAAACTTTAAATGTGTATCATAATACCCAATAAATAGGTAAATATTTAATATTTCGTTTTAAATTTAAAATATAAACTACAGTCAAACCTGGCTAACTGAGAACTGGATAAGTGAGAAACCTCTATAAGTGAGAGTAATTGCCAGGTCCCGTCATTTTACGCCTCAAATACCTCTATAAGTGAGAGACAAAAACCTCTATAAGAGAGAGTCGTTTTTCCCTCATGGACCTCTATAACTGAGAGTACTACTTGTCTGAACCTCTATAAGCGAGAGTTGAGGGTAATGAAACATCTGCATTTTATGATCCATTCTTAAATTTCGTGGAACTAACTACCGTTGCTTTCGGACCGTGTTCTATTCAAACATTTTTTTTTTGTATTTTGTGGAAATAAGTAACATTGTTTTTGTACCGCATTTTTTTTTTGGAATGGCCACACGTGCATCTAAACTATCCTGTTTGTTAAAATAGTGTTCTATTTAAAACTGTTTTGTGGTTTTCTTTAATCTATTAACATTATTTTTGTATCACATTCTTTTGGAATTGCTACACGTGCATTTACACTATCTTATTGGTCAAACTTACTCCAGTTGATAAGTATCAATTGAGGATAAAGTTTGGGTGTTAGTAAGTAAATCTTTAGGAATAAATAAAAAAGTCGTTAAGCGATAAGCTTAAGATAGTTAGGTAATAGGTATTGTATGCGTTCAAAAGTGGAAAATCTCGAAATTATTAAATACGCAATAAAATTGACTTATCAGAATTACTTTTATAAAATTATAAAATCAAAAGATATACGGTCCTTATAAGGTCTCAGAGCTCTAAAGGGCATGGAAATATTAAAAAAGTCGATCTTTTTAATTCTCTCAATATTTAAATGTCTTTTAGAATGAATACAACAAACTATCATTTATGTTCAATTCTAATCAACACAACCCAAACAATTAGTACCTATCTATATACTATTTATAAACATATTTATCATTCTTCACGCATAACCTCTATAAGAGAGAGTAGCCACTTCCGAAACTGGATAAGTGAGAAACCTGGATAAGTGAAAAACCTCTATAAGAGAGAATGAGATGGCGGTCCCTTCAACTCTCTCTTATCCAGGTTTGACTGTATATTTTATATAAAATATAGCTATATTTTTGATAAGAATAGAATAAATTGATTCAAATATGTACAGTCAAACCTGGATAAGAGAGAGTTGAAGGGACCGCCATCTTATTCTCGCTTATAGAGGTTTTTCACTTATCCAGGTTTCTCACTTATCCAGTTTCAGAAGTGGCTTCTCTCTCTTATAGAGGTTAAAAATACGTCTAATTTGTATGTAGGTATCTGCATGCATGAATAATAATAAATATGTTTATAAATGACTAGTCATCGCAACACAGGGTATCCTACAGCGATGACTAGAGTATTAAATAGTATTCGAAAATTCGAAGATCTACCAATGTCAATCAAGTTCAATAATATTCAATACCTATAAATTGTTATTTTATGTCACTTTTGTTACTGAATACTATGTTAAGCATAATATTATTGGCTACAAATAAATAAATTATTATTAAATTATTATTATTATTAAATAGTATTAAGGTACTAATTGTTCGGGTTGTGTTGATTAGAATCGAACATAAATGATAGTTTGTTTTATTCATTCTAAAAGGCACTTTCAAGATAGTGTAAACGCAAATGTGGCTATTCCAAAATAATGTGATACAATAATAATGGTAGGTAGATGAAAGAGAAATACAAAATAATTTTGAATAGAACACTATTAAACAAACAGGATAGTATAGACGCACGTGTGGCCATTCCAAAAAATTCGATACAAAAACAATGTTACTTATTTCCACAAAATACAATAAAAAAAGTTTGAATAGAACACGATCCGAAAGCAATGGTAGTTAGTTCCACGAAATTTAGGAATGGGTCATAAATTGCAGATGTTTCACTATCCCCAACTCTCACTTATAGAGGTTCAGACAAGTAGTACTCTCAGTTATAGAGGTCCATGAAGGAAAAACGACTCTCTCTTATAGAGGTTTTGGTCTCTCACTTATAGAGGTATTTGAGGGGTAAAATGACGGGACCTGGCAATTACTCTCAGTTATAGAGGTTTCTCACTTATCCAGTTCTCAGTTAGCCAGGTTTGACTGTATTCATAATTAATATGGCATAATTTATGAGTCGATTATTAATCGAATATCAATAACTCACATCTAACCCTGCGCGACATCCCTACCATCTTTCACATCACTTCACCCACATCACTCGCGCCATTTCGTTCGATTTTCGAATTCGAATTTGGAATTTTTGTACATTATTTTGATAGACGGAAGACGCGCGTCCGTTGTCATATCTCGCAAGCTCATAACTAGTTGCTTTGCTTGAACTGTAGTGATGTGAATCACTTGAGACTATTAATATGCGTGGCAAGTGACCGCGTGCAGCTATTATTTAATCTGTGACCACGTGTCAAGACCAAGGCGATGTGTGTTTGTGATACGCCCAACGCTAATGGAGTGTTATGTAAAAAAAGTCTAAGAACGTTACGATATTTGCATTTGTTACGTACTTTGCGCCTAGAGAATGTTTTGTCAAGGTCGCGATATGAAAAACCGGCATTGTTTACGCGATTAAAATACAGTCATGTAAACATTGTTGGCATTAAGTCAGGAAAGATAAATTTTTGTTCGGTAGGTATTCGATGTGCTACTTTTGCGTCTACGCCGTAGCAACTACCCTCGCTACAGTTTCCCGATTTTTCGCCCGATTTTTACAGTTTTTCTGAGATTCTTGAGCGCTTAGATACAGTATTGGATATAAAGATTGTGTTACATTATGTTATGTAAGTTTTTATTTGTGGAATTATAATAAGCAAGAGAAACTATGAAAAGTATTTATAAATACTTCTTGAGAAAAGCACAACTTCTAATGAAAAAACAATACTTACCTACGTTCTTGAACGTATTCTACTCTAATCCGTAAATATAATATTGTAGTTAGGTGTAAACAGAAGTTTTTATTCTTTTACTTACATGCATAATATGAAATGGCATGGCAACTAAATCGTTAAGACCTACTCGTACATTAGAAAATGATATATTCATCAATTTTATATAAGTATTCAGTTATAGATGTTATGTCTCTTATTCGTCCGAAGGCAGTTTATCAGTACTGATTTAGGTATCACCTATTTAAATTACACTATTGTCGCTACGAAGGGAAAATAGTAGTAGATAATTATTAGAACAAAATAATACACAAACATTGCGTAACTCCACGTTCGTTCACAAATCAGGCACGAGGAGAGCATGAGTATGTCATTAGTTAATTGGCAATTAAACTCGGAGTAGTCTGTTGTTAGCGTGCTTAATGTCACAAATACACTCTTTTGAGCTAGAGGATCCTTTAATCTATACGTTTTCTACCTTACGTTGTGACAATAGGAGCTATAGTTATAACTCGTTATTCATGTCATCAGGCGAGTTGGTTATCAAACGCGGACTTATTAGCGATAAAAAAAAAACAAATTTAATTCAAGATTTTTTATAATTTTATGTAAAATAAAATCTTCTGAACATGAGAGGCTCTATTCCACGCGTGTACAAGAGAACACAATAATTTCGTACAAGGTGCTGTTTTGTAAAGCGCAGGAACTTTCAGAGGTGTACACGTATAATAATTACTCATCACTGTAAAGATTTTTAAATGTGGGACCCATCTCGGAATTGTGCAGAAAATATCATCAGCAGTTCCATTTATTTTGTCTAGAGTCAGTCAGGAAGATTAGGCATTATAACTAAAAATGTAATTAGAGACTGACAGATATACTATCAAAAAATGTCAGACTCTTATTTTTCTTTAGTCAATTAAACAAAAATTTATGAAGATATAGCCCGTCAAAGTTCCGCATGACGTTACAAGTGCCATAAAACTGTATAGACTTCTGTGAGAGAGGTGACGTCACGACCCCCACTCCCAAAGTTTGACAAGGTTTATCTTTGTCATTTCTTGTATGATTGACAAAAGAAAAAATACGTATCCAACATTTTTCGATAATCTAACTTACGGACGAATTATATTACTGTTTTTTTTTACCTACTCATCATCCCTATTGACAGCTATTGATTTTTCAATTTTCCGTTCCAGACTGCATAATAGGTTTCGTTCAAAGAGTTTTAATACGTTTAATAGTAAATACTAGCTAGTTTCCCATAATAATGTACATAATTAGAAAGTGTAGAAATTCAAAATTATAATTTAGTCAGCGCTATTTTTCTGGAACTGGGTTAATGATTTTCATTTTATAAAATGTCGGTAGTATATTCAAAGGAAAACCAAATGTATACCACACTGAAACTATTCATAAGTAGTCTTGATTCGTGATGTAGCTATTTGGAGCTTCACTATTAACTTCAAGTTGGTTTGTTTGATCTTACAGGTCATTAAATGTAATAGTTACTATTGTGTAAATTAAAAAGAGCTTCATGCTTCTCTTTCTCTCAAAGTAGGCTCAAGAGATTAATTGAGACATCACTTTCACGAAACTGTTCTTCAAAGGCTTTGTGCAAACAACGTGTAAAATATTTCAACTTGACGGCTTGTACTCGTAGTTTCTCTTGAAGGTGATTTTGGCACTTACATCTCAACTAATATTTCTTCTAATTCGTTCTATAAATTAACCTTTCCAAGTGACTGGATATTAAATGAAATGGGAGTGACATTTTTCAGTAGTTTTGTGTAGAAATATCTATATAAAAAAAGTGATTGATCACTACATAGTAGGTATAAAACAAAGTCGCTTCCCGCCATCTGTCTGTCCCTATATATATGCTTAGATCTTTAAAACTACGCAACGGATTTTGATGTTCTTTTTTAGGGTTCCGTAACCAAAGGGTAACAACGGGACCCTATTACTAAGACTTCGATGTCCGTCTGTCCGTCTGTCTGTCACCAGGCTGTATTTCATGAACCGTGATAGCTAGGCAGTTGAAATAAACACAGATGATATATTTCTGTTGCCGCTATAACAACAAATACTAAAAACAGAATAAAATAAATATTTAAGGGGGGCTCCCATACAACAAACGTGATTTTTAGGAGTTTTTTTTCTCACTATTTTAATAACGGCAAGAGGAATGGGGCTCCCATACGGTACGGAACCCTTCGTGCACAAGCCCGACTCGCACTTGGCCGATATTTTAATACATAAAGTGATTCAAGAGAAGGGTTTATATGTATAATACATGCACCCGTGCGAAGCCGGGGCGGGTCGCTAGTGTACCATAGTTATATTGTATAATGTGACTGCGACTTCATTATTTATCAATACCCTAGCTAGGCTATAGATAATGTAATTGTGCTCGTCGTTATGACCAACTAACACTATGGCACCAAACTTGAAGTTGGATAAATCAGTCATTCCCAACAAAATATTCGTCGAACCTTGACAAAACGTTTATAATAGCTAATTTTTCATTCACGATTTCTTACAGTCTTGGTCCCATAGTAAAAGTTGGTCATAGCGACGAATACAACTACCTACATTCTAGAGTATTTATTATGAATATGCATTAGCCTTGTAGAACATTTTTTCAACGTTTTTGACCAAAATCCCGAGCAACTTTTTATATACGTCATATACAAATGCGGAAGTACTGGAAAACTTTGGTTGCGCTTAAACAGTTTACTGCAAAACACATATCCTCAAGCGTTCCGTTGCAGTTCAAGTTATTTTAGCTCATAAATATTTATTTTGGCATAACAAAACCCTGCCGGAGCCGATAAATAAACAATAGTTGGTTGTAACGCTTGTTGCTCACTCTATGATTCATGTGAGTCTGTGCCAAGCTTTATGGCCGCTCAGATGACAGTACAGATATGAAAAGTAGTAGAAAAGTAAGAAAGATGGTGAGTGACAAAATGGTAATGATTTTAGTAATATCGTCGGTCAAATCACGAAAGGGCGTAACCAACACAATATCCGATTTTGAGCCTATTACCTACACTAATAAATTCTATAAATTTTATAGACGATATATTATTTACTAAAGAGATATATGGACACTAGAAAAACACTCGGAACTTTTTAAGAAAACGCTAACATGATTTTGGGCGGGTATTGCGACGCGCGGTGTTGGGCGATTTGCCGTACGATTGTCAACGTCAATCAAAACTTAGCCTTATGAATTTCTTTGCTGAATACTTTCGTAAGTAATTCTAGACAAAAACTTTTAGAAGAAACTTGAACTGGCTGCTAGATGTAATTTATTTACAAGGTCTGAGATACCCAATAAAAGTAATTTTTTTATGCAAAATAAGACTACATTTGACCACCAACTCGCCTGATGGAAAGCGAAGTTGCAGCCGAAGATGGAGTATGTAGACCTAGAAGATACCTATTCACTCTTGACTTGAAGATATCCAGATTGTTATTGTCCGGAAACAATGACGGAGGCAGGGCATTCCAATACCATTACATTTAGTAGGGAAACGATGTTACGATTAGGTACTCTTTGGATGAGCTGGTTTTATATTCTCGATTTCGGGGTTGATCCTGTAGTCATAACATTGATTACAGTGACATTTTAGAATATCTCCGTCGCCTGTATATCTGGTAGATTTACATCCCATATATTATATGAAAAACTAAAGCGATCATAAAGATTGGCATTAGCTCTACAATAGATTAGCTCAAACTCTACGCGGGGAGAAAGTGCGTTGGACTGGATAGTAAGTCGATACCATGTACGTGGGTAGTTCTGCTTGGATCAACAAGATGGTAGATGGACCATGTAGCCTTTTAAGTAACTGATCGTTCAATTAATATAGATTTTACTTTACTTTCGGTTAAGGCTATTTTCATTTGGATGGTTTATTGTTTATAGCTATGAATAAGATAGATAAGATACGCACATTTTACAAAAAAACGCAAAACACAATTTTGAGTAGCTCTGCCTTTTGCGTTAGTTTAAAACTGTGTTGCAAAAGGCAGTGTCTTCCAGATGGCTCTGATGGTTTTGCAAGTACAAACAAACCAAGAAGTCGCTATACAATACAAAAATGAGCATTTGCGATAGTGTGTGTGTGTGTGTGTGCACGCGCACATTAGTGTGTGTGTGAGTGTATGTATAGCTGTTACTCATGTTTGAATGAGACTGACATAATGACAAAATTTTGGGGTATAAATTATTGTTTCCTATATATTTTATACATTATGTGGCGCTATTTAAGTACTTTGTTAGATACTTTACAATGAAATCTACAGTTAGTAAGCAGTGAGTATAAGTTAATAGGTGCTTTTTCTAGCGTATAGATATTTTCGTCACGAGACAAAAATGTATAATCAAGACATAACAAGACCTTTTGTGTTAACTCATATGGCCTTTAATTTGAAGACAATATTGATCTAGAATACAATTAATAAATCTAGAGTAAAAGGGTTGGCTAATTTTGCGAACGGACCTACTTTTAATTGTCAACAATCATATATACCAATATTATAAAGAGGAAAGATTTGATTGTTTGTTTGTTTCGAATAGGCTCCGAAACTACTGAACCGATTTGAAAAATTCTTTTACTGATAGAAAGCTACTCTATCTCCGGTGAACATAGGCTATACTTATTATATTTTTAAAAGATTCAGGGATCCTTACTATTTGTCTTCTTTGGCCAATCTTCGTAACGGCGAAGCTGGAAGGGGCAGGTAGTATTAGTTAAAAATGTACCCGTCAAAATCTACATTATCATTAGGTTTAGATCACTTTCATACTTTGTGGGTAAAGCTAAATTATCATGAGCTAGTGTTATTTAAATGAAGGTTGTATTTAACAAGACCCCATAATGTGACCCCATTAGACAAAGTTCAAGGTTTTCACATCTGGTGTACCAGGTGGCGAGACTTTTTGGTACCTCGATCAATTTACTCCCACGCTTGTCTCTTTACATGGACAGTAGTAACATCAACACAGTACCGGCTTTTTAACAGTTCATATCTTAACATAGGTACCCAGAAAGATACATATCACCAAGTTGGCCCAGTACGAGATTGTGGATCAGGATCACATACGTATTACGCCACACATAGGGAATAGTATGGTTTACAGACGCTATCTAATTTCTTCCAAACACGTATGCATATTGAGCGCTGCCTTGGCTCGAGTGACACGTTTTAGTGAGTCTCACTTGTTTTAACCGTTTAACCACGCCAGAAGCCTTCAAATGTCTTAAAAACTCTAACACCAGGGGTTTATCCCGAATCAAACGTAACCCAATCCTCGCTCAGCTATTTCAGTTAGGACTGGTCTATCCAGACTAAGTCGATCTCACCAACCAATTGTATTACATTTTTTCTAGAACGGTTACTCGTAGGAGCAGACGTACCCTACCTATCCACTTCTTAGTGTTGAATCTCCTGGAATAAAAACCAACGCTGGTAAACGTGTGCCCCTGCACCGGTTGGTGGACTCGTACAATAGACATTTCGTAGATATAGATATTTTTTTGTCTGAACTTAGATTTAAAAAAGCTGTTAAAGGTAGCTTTACTTAAAATGAAATACTTGGTTTATATTTATTTAAATAAGGTATAACAATAATTTTTATTTTTTAATATTTTTTCTGAAATATATTTATGTATGTACTTACTTAGAAAACCACACCAGCAAAGACATTTGTTATTTAGTAAATGGTGGATAATGTAGTTTGTGGCACATTTATTAATGTTTTGTTAATTATTTTCTTGTAATATATATTGTGCTATTGTTAGTTATCCCAAATAAATAAAATAAAATAAAAAATAAAAATAAAGTACCCACAGCTTGTAACTTAACATCACAGCCGCCAAGGCACCCGGTCTATACGAACTTACACACACCTTGCAGTGATGCAGTTGACGTTTTCCTTCACCAAAAAGCTAGTGGTGAGTAAATCCGTTTATAAATTCCTAAGAACTCTTCGGACACAGTATCAAGTATTTTGGACACCCGACCAATTTACGCCCACTATAGTTCTCTACATGGACAGTAGTAAAATCATCACACGGTAGTAGATTTATGGCTCACAGTTCAAATAGAGGCTACGTTTAGGAGCAAATCTGTAAAATAAAACAGGTTTTTATCATCGTCTTAGGCCACATGAAAGAAGAATTCTAACAAAAACATGGCATGTAAAAAGTACAACAACTCGAGCAAAAAAAGTAAAAAGCAGATCAAATTATGTAAACCCAAGTCGGTTTACAACCACAATTAAAGATAAACACAAAAATAAAAAATTAAATAACCTATCTAAACTAAAATAACTAATCCAAACCTAAATAAAATAGTCGGTTTGTTTTCAGGATTTCTGAGCTGTTCCCATAGTAAATGTCGTTCATAGTGATGAGACCCTACTGTAATTCACTGCATCTAGCAAATCACTTCGAATACTCTGTATTGTACAAGTGAAAGTGAGAAAACCTTCATTCTAATAAATTAACGATAAAAAAATACTTTGTTTAGAGAACAAATATTTAGCTATTATGGCTTTATCTTTCACGAAATCTTTCTCCCATGGCACTTATGTCATCTCCATGGCATTATAGTCTTACCACACAGCATTACAACTTTGGTCCCACGACAACACACGAAATGTCTTCATTACAAGCCTTACATAACAGATGACTGCATAATATCAAGAGAAATTAATACCTTAATTAACAAGAAAACTTAGAGAAACGCTAACGAGAAAATACCTAACTTACAACTTTGTCGAAATTAATAAAACCGATGTCTTTTAAAAGTTTTAAAGAGAGTGTGGGAAATATTAAAGTGACAAGGTAGTAAAGTTCGTGCCTGGGAGCGGTCACGGAGGTTTGCACACAATGCTTGGGAATCTTTATTGAAGAAAGAAATTCGAGCTGATTGTGCTGGAGGAAGATCTGCAAGATTATTTAGTCTACGAAATCGTTTGTACAACTAAATTGTAGCGATTTACGTACAATTTTGTTAGTCGCAAAATTAGTGACGACATTGTTAATAGAGTCATTGAATAATGGAATGAATAGAACGGTTTTCAGTTTTGGTATAAAATTATAAACTCGATTCGTGCAGAGACTTTCGAAGGTATACTCATATCCATTATTATGAATACCTTTTACTATGGGACCACCTGCAAAATACTTATATAAGAAATATCCCTAAGAGTGTGTTAACTTCCTGAGGTTTTCTAGTTACAATTTCAAGTCGCCCAATAAAAGAGTATATCCGGCAGAATCTTTTCCGTCACTACGTGTTTAAAAGTTTGCTACATTGTAAGAAACCTATAAAGAGCACATTCCTTAGTCACTTGTAAGCCGGCTTCCGTATCTTGAACTTGATTCTACGCAATTTGTGACCGCTGCCTTACGTAAATCCATAATCCATGGCGTCAATGTCACCCCAAGTACGAGTACCTACCTAGCTACATTCGAACATAGAAATTAGAAGAGAGTTCCATTGAGCCTATGCACTACGCCCATCTGATTCATAGTAATATATAAATATTACTAGCGACCCGCCCCGGCTTCGCACAGGTGTATTAATACATATAAACCTTAATCTATTTAAAAAAAACCGCATCGAATCCGTTGCGTTTTAAAGATATAGGCATACATAGGGACAGACAGCAGGAAACGACTTTGTTTTATACTATGTAGTGATAGTGATTTCGTTGAGTCTATAAACAGATGTTTTTCACCATTACAGAGTTGGCTCCATTGTAAAACTTGTTCGTAATGATGAGTACTAGTAGAGTGGTAGAGTGTAATTTGCAAAGCAACGTTTATAATCTACGCCTGTCCTTAGCTTTGCTTATGAAACTTCGCATCACCCCTGTGCGACAAATAAGTCTTATTGCTATCAAACTACAAGAAGGCGCCGACTAACAATGAAATCATCAATACATAGTATAAAATAAAGTCGCTATTTTGTCTGTTTGTTTGTCTGTATGCTTAAATCTTTAAAACTACGCAACGGATTTTGATGCGGTTTTTTTTAATGGATAGAGTGATCCAAGAAAAAGGTTTATATGTATAATACACCTGTGCGAAGCCGGGGCGGGTCGCTAGTATTTAATATATCACTACGAGTACATAGTAATAAAACAAAGTCGCTTCCCGCTCTCTGTCCCCATGTGTGCTTATTTCTTTAAAACTACGCAACGGATTTTGATGCGGTTTTATTTATAAGATAGAGTGATTCAAGAGTTTATATGTATAATACACCTGTGCGAAGCCGGGGCGGGTCGCTAGTATTTAATATACCTATGTTAAAGCACGCTCAGTGTTGCGATTCATATCCTAGACCGCAGTTCTGGCTGCATGAGACATAATATCATTTGTAGTAAAAATAAAATATTATTGCCCTGTACTTTTCTCCAGATTTAGAAGATAGATATATCGTAGGAAGTCATAATATTGTACCTAACTCCTACTCATTATTATTTCCAACGGTTACTACTATAGGACGACCCCGAAATGGAGAAAAAATCAGCTCATTCATACAAAAAGTCGGCTCTCGATAAAGTGTATTTATAAAATGGCTGTCGTTCCTATTCGCAATTTGGGGTTGGTACCAGTACCAGTACCTACTTAGAATATAGCAAAAACACAAAACTAGAACATATCTATCGGCTATTAAAATTACCCAGTACAAACATGAAAAGTATTGTAGCCTAATCTACCTTGTAGGTGCCCACCTATTAAATACATGGCATCAAGTCCACAAAATCGGCTCAAAATGTCTTACTCCTGTCCGCAGTTCGCTCTCACTCTTTCGAAATTATTCGCCATTAGCCAATTTTCCTCCAGTTCGATATCGAACAATGCCACCCACTACAATAATTAGTCGAAAGTAGGCTGCCACGAGGCTGGCAACGCGTCATTGTGACGAAAATACCGTTTCTTTCTCGCCTGGCCCCGCCTGTCGTGCTCCATGCTCGTAAAATTGGCGATCTAGCACATCTCTATGGTTCATCTAGATCATTCTAGATTCTAGAACTTAGTCGTGCTATTTGCCTTCTCAGTTTTTTTTAATTAATGGTCCCACACATGGTTTTCATCTACTTTTTACCGACTTTCAAAAAGAAGGAGGTACTATGTTCGTCTGAACCGGGGTTTTTTTGTGTATGTTCATTGATAATTTCGTCAATTGTGAACCGATAGAATATTTAGTTTGAAAGAATATACTTCCGAGGTGGTCCCATTTAAATTTTATCGAAATCGGCTGAGTCGTTTTTGACAAATCATTAATAATGTATGGATATCGATAGTCGGTGTTGAATTTTTGGCGAAAAATAATTATACCTAGCTATAATATTTTGTCTAACAATAATGAAATCTTTGTCGCAAGTTGCACCAGGTTGTGAATGCTAAATGTGTTTTATAAAAAAAACTTCAGCTCCTCATCAAATTATTTCTTGCAGCACCAAAAGTTTACAACAAGGGCTTAAACTTTTACGAATAAACAGACTTTAACATTACGGAACTAAACCAAAAAAAAAGTACTTAAATAAAAACTAAGTGTAGCAGCTGCTATAATGTAACGGTTAGGAAGACATTTTCCATGTCACAGGCGGAGTTACGGTTAGTCGGTCGTTGAATTTTCTTGGGTGTTTTAAAATTTTTATTTTTGGTTGAAGCAGCTTTTTCGCCCATTTTCACTTTTTTATGTCGAATAAGTCCGCTTTTGACCACCAACTCGCCAGACGGCAAGCGACGTTGTGGCCAAAGATAAAGCACGCACTGAAGTGTATCACTTAGGGCATTTTAAGCAGTACTTGTACTTGTCTTTATATTTTGTCAAAATGCACTAAGGTAACAGAGAGTGATCCAGACCATCTTATTTAATATTATTTTTTGGTGTAATGGCAACCGACCCTGCACTGACGTCCCATTCATAGACAAATGGATGACTTTATTGAAGTGAAACTTCTAAATGCGACTTCCATGGAGGGGGTATGAAAGCACTGTTGCATCGAAGTTCCACTTCTTCCGCACGGAGGGACTCCACTTGCATTTTTTTTAATGTTTTACTAATTTTCCATAAAACATATTGTTTCTTATGGCTTTCAGTTGTTTTCTAAGGTAGAAAAGAAATCCAAGCAAACAACCAAATTATATCTCGTCTACGCCTACCTCTGTTTGGCTATAAAATTTTTCAAAGAGTTTTTATTAGTCTCATAAAATCACCAAGGCGCAGGCTCTACCAAAGTGAAGCGAAGATGTTTGTAGCTAGGTATAGCGCAGTACCTATAGCCCGTACTGAATCCAATACCTAAAAAAATCCTACTTATAATACAATGACTATCTCGGTGGTGTAGTGGTTAGTGACCCTGACTCCTGGGTCAAAGAGGCGTGGGTTCAATTCCCACACAGGGCAAGCATTTATGTGATAAACATAAGTGTTTACTCTGTGTCTGGGTGTTATATAGTTGTTATCTATACAGGGTTATTTCTAATTAATTAGCATCGTCTTAGGGGCTTATTCTGTACATTGAAACTAACAACTTTTGTTCTGCGACTTTTGTCAAAACTCAAAAAAAAATTTGATTTTCCGTAGAAAAATATCATTCACCCGCGTCAAAATGTATGGATCAGCTGTTTTTTTTAGTTTTGACAAAAGTTGTAGAACAAAAGTCGTTAGTTTAGATGTACATAATAAGCCCCTAAAAGGATGCTAATTGATTAGAAATAACCCTGTATAAGTCAATATGTATGTTATGTAGTTGATGTATGTAGTAGATCTCTGGCAACCATATCACAAGCTATTAGTTAGGGGTCGAACCCGTGTGTAAGATGAAAACATATTCAATTATCGAAGAACAGAACACAGCTCGGTTCCGCTTTCGGATGTTTTATTTCTCGCTAAATAAAAATAGCATTTATGCAGTGAACACAAGGACTACAATGCTCCGCTCCGGTAGAGTATTGTATTGGCTTATAAATCCAGCTCTAGTGAAATAAAAAATAACGACGAAGCTAATAAACCTGCTTTCCCTCGTACAATATTAATAAAAAAACTAAAGGAACAGTTGATTTGAAGATTAAGCTTGTATAATTTCTAAATTAATAATAATAACTTAATTATATTAAATCATTGTCTGTTTCAAAAACATCTATTCCATGTTTGTTATTTTCTGCTTGCCTGTATTTTCTCCAAACCATATTGATTTAGGCAAGATTTGTTTTATTTTAAAGATAAATTTAGCTAATTATGTAATGATGAAGTTGCAAACAAGCTGAATACTAGGTAATGAAGAATGCAACTTATTCTTTGACAGTTTATAAACGGTAAATAAACAACACCCAAAATACACAGGTACGTTCCACTTACGAGTGTGTTTTGTTTCTCGCTAAGCAATAATACAGTGTACACAAGGGGCTTGAGCATTTTGGATTATCTTTAGACCTTCAAAGGACTGCGGATGATCTAATTGCTTTTTATGTACCTACCTAGTGGCAGTTTTAGCTTAAATATAAAGTATTGTATTGTGTCTTGTCACTTGTCTACAAAGAGTGTTGCAATACTTTGGGCACATCGCGCGTAAACCCTCCGACAACCTGGAGAAGCTGATGGTGACCGGAAAGGTGGAAGGGAAAAGACCAAGGGGGCGTAGCCCAATATGGTGGTCCGATCAAGTGGGCAAAGAACTGGGCATAGCCATATCTGACGCCATACACCAAGCGGAAGACCATCAGAGATGGAAATACATATGCCATGAAGTAATACAGAGGCGGGACATCACGACGCTCAGCAGTGAGCAAACGACCTGAGGAGGAGGAGGATTGTATATTCTCGTAGTTAATAAACACTCAAAATTGATGAATTCAACTATGTAAGGGACAGAGTCACAGAGCTGAATGGTAAACAATGCCCCGCAGTGGGTCATTAAAGGCCGATGACGATAATGATGATGATGAAGACGCCAAAGAAAAAGAGAAAAGATACATTCTATAAATCTTTCCCTATTTTTCCTACAATTATTCTCAGTTTCACAATAATTGTAAATACATATGTACTGAGAGAAATATTGAAGAAGATAGTCTCGACTACTCTCAGACTCAGGCCCTAGTACGTAAGAGTCATCGTCATAATACTAATTGCTATTAGCCTAGAATACTAAAGACTATTTTACTTAAAATATACAATAAGCCATACTACGTATTTAAACTAATGTTAGCTATGACTCAGAGACCTAAATTGTCTAAGCAAAGGACATGTTCTTTTTTGTATGGGACTTTGGCTCAATGATGGGCTCTAAACTATAATAGGGAGAAAAATCAACTTAATTCGGTGAGGCATAGTGTTTTTTAATCGAACAGTCAATTAAAAAGCAAACAATTTTTTTTTTGCTTTGCGTTATTGCCATATTAACCGCTATTAAAGTCATCCACCATGTTGTGGTCCATCATCCACCATGTAAGAAAGGAGTCAATCGGCAACAAGATTCTAAATCTGTTGACTTAAATGTCACGATTGTCCAAAAAAGTCATCGCCAGATCTGTCAGGTTTGTAATACATCGAAGTCCATTCGATGTCTTAACCATGTCGTAAATAATAAGAATTGAATTGTCGCAAAGGCAAAGATATCACAATGCATTCGTACATTGAAAGCCGAATGTGATAAAACAATAGCATACCGTGAACAGTATTACCAGTTTCTATTTTCTTAGTTCCCAGAAAAATGAGGCGAAATTCTCCAATAACAAATATAATGCATGTAGTAAGATGATTTGATACCTACATTGTATTTTCGCAATCACTAAGATTGAAAAATATCGTAACTCATATCAATTATGCGTGTTTTCGCGTAATTCCTTAGATCCTGGGTTGCTAGGCCTGCGATATTTATAAATGTTTTGCTTTTTTTCTAAAGCGTTTGGATTTTTTTCAGTATTTTTTCGTGATTCGTCATATTTTTGTCTATAAGATAAAAGCAAGCCAGGTATGGGCCAGGTTTGAGAACATCACCTTTTCCTCTCGAGTAAGTTTTAACTAATTGATTTCCTGGTCGAAACGCATCGTCGGTATACCAAATGCCTTCTTCCGGAAAAACGCAAACCTATTACCGAATTTACCAAGCCACCTTAAACTCTAGTACCTTGTCTTAAAGATGAAATGATACGCCTTGCTTAATGGTATGTAATGCATGTAATTCCAGTATGTATACTTAACCTTGTTAACTTCTACCTCACATTCGTTTGAACCGGTCACGAATTCACGATCGCCAAGCCTACATACCGGGTAAGATTTTATCGCAATAAGACTTTTAGCATGTCCGTCTGATGAAAACATGCTGATCTACTCAGTCTCTCTGTATTTGAGCTTGTGTCGGAGTGTCTCCACCAAATACCAAGAGTAAAAGTGATACCGCTGATTAGCGACATACCTATGTGTGTTATTTAGACGTAAAGATCATCTGAATTATTTTAGTGATATCGTAGTCCTCCTTGACGCGTCTGTCAATGACGACCCCTGGCTATCTTCGGTTATGAGCTAACATAGCTCGCAAAACCAAATTTGTTTTTGACCGACGAAACGGAGGAGTAAGTCAATTCAACGCGTATTTTTTTTATAACCACGCATAACTTTTTACATAGTAGTCCCGATTTCGATAATTATTTTATCTACACTAATGTTGTACCATTCTACTTATGTTTCCAATACTTGACTTATAATGACTACTGTTATAGCGCAGACAACAAAACACTCAATTTAAGCAATTTCACATGATGTTATAATATCCACATCGATATCGTAAAATCTCATTATAACATCGCGCGCTCGCTCCTGATTGGCCCTGCGCGCGCAGCTGCGCTCTCATTGGTTAGATTTTAATGGCGCCAAGTTCACTGTGACAATACACGTACGCGTGAATTTAATGTTTCGCAATATATTTTTCTTTATTTTTTTTTTTATTAGTGAAGATAAAGTAGTGTATGCAACTGCATATAACACGGGTATTAAAACACGAGTGTGAGTTTATGAAATGAGCGCAGCGAGACCGCTTTATACACAGAGTTGCGCCCTTCTTTCCTCTGTTGAGCTTGTCTCCCCAACCTTGGCACGGGATGTCAAGAGCGGTAAGATAGCGCTTTAGAACATCTTGGTAGCGATAGAACGCTCGGACTGTAGATCTCTGATAGGACTGGTTAGGAGCAACTTGCATCCAGTGCGATCTTAATCATGCCTGTTCACCTTGTGAGCAAAGTAGTTCGGATTGTGTAATGTCTGGAACTATGTTATGTGTGTAGAACTGTATACTGTGAAAACCAGGAAAGTCATTGCGCACTAGCAAATTCTTTATGTCCGCTGCGCGACAAGCTAGATGTGATTCATAGATGCCAAGGAATTTGATTCGGTCTGTATCTATTCATCATTTAATAGGTATAAATAGTAGGTACATTAGTTCAGATTCAGATCATTAAAGTTTACTCGTATATACTCGTAGATAGTTAAATATGCTACGAAAAACTAATATACAGGGTTATTTTTAATCAATTAGCATCCTTTTAGAGGCATAATCTGTACATCAAAACTAACAACTTTTGTTCTGCTACTTTTGTCAAAACTAAAAAAAAAATCATTTGATCCAGACATTTTGTCGAGGGTGAACAATTGATATTTTTTTAGAGGACAACAACTTTTTTTTGAGTATTAAGAAAAGTCGTGGAACAAAAGTTGTTAGTTTTGATGTACAGAATAAGCTCTTAAAAGGATGCTAATTGATTAGAGATAACCATTTCCATCAGATCAAGTTTCCAACCAGCCACATTTTCTGAATTCGATACAGTCCAAGATTCTAAATACGTATTTATAATGAACTGGAACTATTTAATATCTAATACCTCTACAATCCACATAGTACAAGCTAATCAATACGTTCATTGACTGCGTAACTGTAAATGACAACGTTGTCTATATTGCGGTTGCGACCGGAGAAGGACGAATATGCACCGACTTCGTAAACAAGAAACCGATAAGCTTATCTCTCGACTATAAAAGTAGAAAAAATGGCTAATGATTATAAATATTGTTCATATAAGTATACATCAATCCAATGAAGCTATTTTAAATGTATAATGTATGTATTTTACGTCGATAATGCATTAAGAATACGTAAATACTCCAGACCCAAGCTTGTTCGGGAACTCGCTGTGGGTGAATATATTTGATTTTTTTGTGCCTCTGAAGGCAATGAAATCTGTTCCATTCAAAATTTATAATTTCTCTATTTGACACTATTTTTAAATTTATAATGATGGGAACCAGAAGATTTTCTATTTTTAACCGACTTCCAAAAAGGAGGAGGTTCTATGTTCGTGTGTAAGTATGTATTTTTTTTTGTGTATGTTTTCGATAATTTCGCCAATTGTGAACCGAATCAAAAAATATTTTTTAGTTCGAAAGGGTATACTCCCAAGGTGGTCCCATTTAAATTTTACAGAAATCGGCTGAGCCATTTTTTGATAAATCAACAATAACGTAAACAATTCGAGGGAAATATTCGAATTTTGCACACGATGGGAGGCGGTTTTGCCATTTTTTGCGAAAAATAATTATTGTTACCAGTGTTAATGAATGGTTTAATTTGGCAGAAATACAGAGGTGGTCCAATTTTAGCGCCGGTTCAAAATGGATTATTCTCCCCTAAAATGAGTATTTTGGATATCACTCCATATTTTAAAACAAAGTAATTTTTTGAGTTTTATAAGCACCAGAGGGAAATATGTTACCTGGGGAGTGACATTATTTGCAGAGTAGTGACAAATTAAAGCAGGCAAGAGACATACCATTGATTATTATTTATTAACATGTTTTAATACGACGTATTAAAACATGGGCTATTTTCGCACAAGACTGAGGTTTAATCTGTCTTTGTCTCTCTTAATATAAGTAACATGCAATTGAGAGTGACAGACAATTTCCAGTGCACATCCCCTACTGCGTAACGTCCTTGTCATTCAAGTCTCTTTGTTTGGTCACTTTAGTATATGCTAAAAAACGTTAACTAATAAGTAGGTACTTGAATACAAATATCTGTGACACTGACCCGAATGGAGGGCGTTACATTTTATTCCTTGTGATTAACATAGAGGTATTGTGATCCTTAAAGTGTTTCATTTTTGCCATAGAACAGTACAGAAATCATCCAAATAAAATATTAGTTGTCCCTAAAAAAAATGACAGTGAATGATGATATTTTTCTACGAAACCTGTGATAAAAATAAATAAAACAAACGGGGTGAGCTAAATAAAACCGTTTAAAAATAATTAATCAGCTACTTGAAATACACAAATTCTAGATTGGTCAGATATGGTGCCCAATATCTAAAATTATCCACAATGGCGAGCACTGTAAAATCCTAGCTTAGTATCGTAGTTCAAAATAGCCTTGTTTGTAGAGGCAACATAATCCTTGGAATGCGCTAGGTAAAAAATTAAAATCATTGACATTGTTATTTAACGCTCTCAGTGATTGCCGGATATTTGGCAAACATATAACCCACTATTATAATGTACCTAAGTGTATTACTCGTATTTTAGCTGTGGTGCGTTAAGGTGCTATTTGGAACCGATCTGCCAGCTGCAACAACTGCCGACAGCACGTGCAGCATCTGATACAAACTAGTAGTGCAGCTGTGGCAGAATTTAATTGTTTTGTCAACAGCTGCACTGTTGTATCAGTTTGTATCAGACGCTGCACGACGCACGTGCTGTCGGCAGTATTGCAGTTGGCAGCTCGATTCCAAATGATACCTTCCCTGCTGTTTTAAACTTACTTATTTGGTCGTTAAATTTGACAGAAGCCAAAAATAAAATAAATGCAATAGAATCATAATGCTCAAAAGTGATATCAAATTCATATACAAACAATACTTGAAATAATTGGGCACTAATATCCTAATATCAGAATCAGGTATCCAGGACCTTTTCCCAACAGTTTGATTTGTCTTTTTGATTAAAATGAATCACGTGCTTTGTATTCGAGTAATTCATTAGACATTATTGTCTTCGGGGCTTTTGTGTACAGTAGGTCTGCTATTGCCAAGGTCAGTGACGGGGCATTTGCTCCAACACCTTGAGACATGGCCTGTGCGTTTTATTGATTGCGCGTAGAAAATCTAAACGATTCACGAGTAGAAATAATTGATGGTATGTTATTGGGAATTGTTGTGAAGGTGTTGAGAAATATGAAGTTTCAAAGTCTATAGCAGATGGACATTACTTTTTTTAAAGAAGACGAAGTTAAAGAAAACACATCAAAGATCTTACAGATATAAATATAGATCATTATCAGAATATATTAGTTAGATTGACGAACGTTAAGAAAATGTTATGGTTTAGCAGTCAGTTTTAAACCCTAATCATTAATCAATGACGCGTACAATGAAATGAAATCATGAATGATTTTTGTAAGTCTTGAGAATCTGTACAATGATTCTAAAGACTAAAAACATGTATTATATTATATTATATAATTATGATTATATATTACGGGACTGATGGCACACTAAAATCACGAGATAAATAAATACCTAGTGAGGTATCCCGAGGTTTCGATAGAGTTGCATCGATCGTGGTCTTGACAAAGAATATATAATAAATAATACTACGGTCTTGGGTAGACAGAACTGGGTTCCGTAGTATAAAAGAATAACGTGTTCAAATCGCGAAAGTTTAAAAATAACAATTACAAAAATCATTCCAAAACTGCTTTCTTTTGTTGAAATTTAATAAACTTTGAAAAATGTTAGTGTAGAGTCAACTAAAATTTCAGTTTTTATGTTATTATATTTTTTTTATCGTCACGTAGATCGAATTTCATAAACCCAACCCAGAATTCGTGGATGAAGTGACATTGCAAGTGTGATGGGCGAAGGTAACAAGCTTTTGATCGAGCAGGCCTTGTGCCAGATCCGCTTTAAAAAGGATAATTATATACCTACTCTTCGGAGCTTAATGTACGAATTAAAGCTTTAACTTCCTATCATTTACAAATGCATCTATCTTGATAATGTTCTTTTTTGTGGGATTCACTTGTAGGCTATTTAATGTAGAGAAGTTCAACAAGCAACTCTACATATTTCTCGATGGGACATAATATAGTCTAGGATATTACTGTAGGTACTCAATACTCATAATTATGACCAATTTGTATAATGGAACCATCTCTAAATTTGCGAAAAAATCAGCGGTTCCAATTATTTTATTTAAAGTTAAGTTAATAAACTTTTTGTACGGACATGCTGACTTTTTTTACAATTTCGCAGTTGGTCCTATAGATGGTTATAAGATGGTTATATTGTAAAGATGGCATCCTTAAATATTAACCCAAAAATGTCGTTAAAAATTTCGTAAAATAAACAAGCACCTCGCACGTGTTTAGCCGAACCATATTTAAGCACTGTTTTGTCAAAATGGTCTTACGAAAGTTTTAGGCGTATGTCGCATCTCCGCATCGCTGCGCTTTGCCGCTCATAACATAACGCAACGTAGCGGCGCTCAAATACGGTCCCAACTCTATCGTTGACACGATATAAAACGTGAAATATTCAGTTATTAAGCAATAACTAAACATGCCTGATAATCTGAAACTGATATTCATTGCATCGAAATTATGAAATAAGATTTATAAATAGACAGGTAGGCAGTGAGTCATTAAGACTCAAGTATTTTTTCGGTGTCAGCAGTCCTTGCGAGGCCTTTACGACTCCGTGAGTGACTGCACCAAATGACTACCGGTTCCCACATTCTGCGCAACTCGACTTATCTTTTATAGGTATCTTTAGGACACCTTTACAATCTCGTACCGATCTTTTGCAAATCTGTTATTTATCAGCTCTGTTTTGTTGTTATATTTGGTGATTTGTACGAATGGTATGTATAGCTGCTTACTCGTTGTCTTGTTTTTTTTTAAACGACCTCGTAAAAGTGGGAGGTTTTATGTTCGTCCGTATGTTTTTTTTTGTGTATGTTCATAGATAATTTCGCCAATTGTGAACCGAATCGAAAAATTTATTTTTAGTTCGAAAGACTCCCGAGGTGGTCCCATTTAAATTTTAAAGAAATCGGCTGAGCAATAATGTAAACAATACGAGCGAAATATTTGAATTTTGTACACGATGGAAGGTGGTTTTGCCTTTTTTGCGAAAAATAATTTATCAGGCGTAAATCTTGGTTAGGTATTAGTTTCTGATTACTTATTGACTTCACATCTAAGATATCTAAAATACGTGTGATGGTTATGTCAGAAATAATGTACATCTAAAGAAGACAACGTGTTACTTGTAGTTCGACAACATTTACCTATATATTAGGCCCAATTCCAAAGTCACCACGTTAAAATTCTCTAAAGTTAGTGACTGCTTAAATTAAAGTTAATTAGTCAGAAACTGCTATTATAAAGGCACCACTTAGTTAAAAATTGAACGATGGCTAACTCTGTTTAGGTTCATCTAAAGGAAGTTCACAGATAAAAAAATGTACTTAAAAATATAATGTAATGCCGTCTACACACCATCAAGTGACCGGCTTGACAGCGATTTAGTTCAATTTTTTAATATTATCTGTGGCTTCGTCGATTTAAAAATTAAGAAAGAGGTAGTCAGTGTTACAAGTTAATTACCACTTCCACATATTATTGCTTAAACAATTTTTATAATAGTATTTCGGGCTTCATAAATAAAAACATTTAAGCAAGTGACCTGGGGCTCTATTTTGAACTTCGAACGACTTCAACGTATACGGAACTTTCATAGATTTTATGAAGAATCCGTAGTAAAGTTCATTCTCCCTCCATACAAGCTCCCTACACGTCTGAACCGTACGAAAGTCAAAAGGGATGCCCCAGGGGCATGATTTTTAAGTTTCGTACAGGACCGTATATGGAACTTGTATGAAAATGGCTAGGACGAATACGCAACTTTACGGATTCTCCATACAATCTGTCAAAGTTCTGATGCGTTCGAAATTCAAAAATCGTGCCCCCGCGGCATTGTTTTTGACTTTCGTATTGGCTCGGCCGTATACGGAATTTGTATGAAGACAGCAAGGACGTAAACGTAACTTTACGGATTCTTTACACAATCTGTCGAAGTGCCGTAAGCGTACAAACCGTTCAAAGTTCAGAAATAGAGTCCCAGAAACATTATTTTTGACGTAGGTAAGTATTAAACTTGTATGAAGACGGCTAGGTCATATACGCAACTTTGCGGATCTTTCGTACTATCTATCAAAGTTAATACGTATACGTTTGAAAATCAGAAAAAGAGCCACAGACCACAGAACGCATTCAGTGCAAGTGCACATATGCAGCGCAAATGGTTCTTTTAGTAGAACAACTATCCGTCAATAGGATTTTAGTTTTGAGTAAAGTTTAGAGTTAATGTTGTTGTTAATCATAAGCGTATAAAATGCATACATTAATTTAAAAAAAATATTCATTTCCGCAATATAAAACTTTACCAAGATCGTTTGTATAACGTATTTCATCACATTAAAAACAAAACAACAACGTAAGACACCGGGACGAAAGTAAAGCCGGGTGTTTTTTAATTCATATTGTGGCAACACTCCCACCATTATTATATTTTACAAAACAAAATTGTTTGGTTTTTATTTCGTTTTGCTTTGCTACTTAGGGTAAATAATAGTCCCAGCCAGCGTAAAACATAAATATAAAGGATCCAAAGGCGTTATCACACACAATAGGTATTGCTGCGGCGGACAAGAAATATGCTTAAACGAATTGATCGTAATAAGATAACAAGGCTTTTTGAGCAGTTAATAAGCTAAACAGGCTGTAAATAGGTAGGTATTCGCTAATTACAGGAAAATACAGACTTCTATTGTCATCTTGTTTCCAGGAAAATAAACTTTTCTTAAAACTAAAAAAGTTGTAAGTATATAAATGTTGTTTTTATTTTCAGATCAGCAGCGGCTAAAATTTCGTCTGCAGGTGGTCTACAGCACTTTCCAAGCTTACTACTAAAGATTACTACATTGAAAACACCAATGACGGTACTAAGACAAACCATGAGAAGGCAAACTCCCTAAAACTGTGAAATTGTGTAAAATATCAGTGTTTGTTAGCTACAAGCTGCGGACAACCCAACCCTAGCGCAGATGTGAAGTGAGCTTCAGTCAGGATCGGGCTATCTGCAGTTTGTAGCTAACATCACAGCTGACAAGATGTATGATTCGGTCTGTAAAATATTTATGTTCTAAATTAGCTACAAGCTGCACAAAACTCAAACCTTACGCAGCTGTTATGTGAGATTGTCAGGATTGGGTTTTGCACAGCTCGTAGCTAACTTCAAAGCAGCCAAAAAGTTAGATATAGCCTATAAAAGTCCTTAAACATTGTATTAATAGACCGAGACATACAACTAGGTAGCTATTATGTTCGGCTGGTATACTTATCCTAACCTAACCTAACCCAACCCTAAGCGCAGATGTGAAGTGAGCTTCAGTCAGGATCGGGCTATCCGCAGTTTGTAGCTAACATCACAGCCGACAAGTTGTATGATTCGGTCTGTAAATTGATTCGGTCTGTAAGTTGATTTAGCCTATAAAAGTCCTTAAATATTGTATAAATAGACCGAGACATACCACTAGGTAGCTGTTATGTTCGGCTGGTACACTTATCCCTACCAAGCTATGTTAGATAAGAGTTGTGGATAACCAAAATCCTCACACAGATGCTATGTGAGCTTCAGTAAGGATTGGGAGCCTGTAGCTAACATCACTGCCGCCAAGTTGTATGATTCTACTTAAGTGATGCTATAGTTTACATTTTAAGTTTTCTTACATAAATATATTATCCATGATTAGTCATTACTACTATTTTTAACACAAGTTCTAAATTATTAATTGTAAATAAGTGGTTGTTTTGTTACATTCTACTTATTGATATAAATATTGTAACCTGACTTGTACATAAATAAGACACAAAATAAATGAATTTGAATACCTATTATAGAAGAAAGCATTTCATATTATAATTGATGTGGTGTTCTTGTGATCTTTTATTGGACTGTTATTTGTTAAGCTGAAGCTTACCTACTGAATACTAATATATTTTTAGTAATTAACTACCTTTATCAAGTGATAGGTAAAATAAAGCTGATGGGTAATAAAAAGTGATTGATATTAAAAACTGCCTGGTAATTGAATGACTGTATCGAATAATTATTTTTGTATTGAATTAAATCTTTTCTTATTTCTTTCTGTAGTTTTGCTTTGCCCTGCCAAGGAAAATACAAACCACAATATAATCAACAGTCTATCATTTATTTAGCCGATATAACAATCTGTATCTTCCTCATCTTGTTATGGCTCCTGGTTGAAGTCTTGACACGATGATCAATTTAGGATGATGATTACATATTAGGGCCATTACTATACATCGAACTGGTTTACAACTTCCTAGTCTTGTTTCTAAAGTTGGTCATCGAGAGGTATCTGGAAATTAATTTAATCGATAAAAATGTGTATAACTACTACATAATTATTTGAAACGTAGAGTCAGTAACAAAAATACCAAAATGTACAAAACCTGATAGCGTTCTCTACATATATGTAGAACAAACAAGCAACCAGAACATGGGTACTGAATAACAACTTATAAAATGTAAGCAATAAATAATTATCAAATTACAACTATTACCCTAGTGCAATATTTCACTATTCTCGCTGGTATAGGTCGAATCAAACTTGTTAGCGACTGTGGATGTAGCTGCGAGCTGTGTGAACCCAGTCCTCATGCTGCTTGTAGGCTGACTGAAGTCAGGATTGGGTTTTGCGCTCCTTGTAGCATATTTCACAGCGGCCAAGAAGTTTGAGATCCGCCCATAATGCCGGGTCCTATGTATGTTTTAGCAAATAGGGTTTTAAGTTTGTTTAAAGCACAATTCTACTGTCATAGGCAAGCTCACATAAGAATTATTAATGACATAGGCCTCCGCTAGAGATATCTAATAAGACTATATGGAAGCGGCTTACATTTAGTACAATCATGCAGTCTTGATAACATCTGTATACTTTGACATCCTACTTTGCACTTGCCGATTGTTGTGATCTTCATTTGAGAACTTGACTCTGTCAGTTGCCCAACTATGGGCCCTGCCGAGCCGACAGCTAATTCAACTTGTCAATCCGCGGAGCTATATTAATTACTTTGCTTCTTCTATGCATATCCTCATTTCTAATTGGATGTAATGGATAGCTTATTATAATTAGATAGCTACTATTAATACATTCCATCAGACATATGACGTCCACTGCTGGACATAGGTCTCCCCTATGGATCTCCAATAAAATCGGTTGGAAGCGGCTTGCATCTAGTGTGATCCTACGGATTAATAAATTGCATGGACAGAAATGTAACTAGGTAAATTACTTACCTAGTTACATTTCTGTGTGTACAAATGTACTTCTTATCTTTGCTTTCCACAAAATGGTAATCCTTTCTTTGTTTCAACAAAAATGTGGTCGGTATGATGAGGTGGATTAATTTGACTCGTTAAGTCCAGCTGTTTCATTCTAGTTTTTGCTGAAAATCATTGTAAGACAGTTTCGTCAACATTTTTGTCATCGCGAATTCACATGAAATATAACTAAAATCAATATTTATAGGAACACCATCAGCTATGTTAAATGTAACTAAGTACATTTAATTGGAGAAAAACACAGCATTTCTTCTTTATAACTTACTTTTGAGCTTAATTATTTTTAACCACCATCTAATTCGGTACTGGTTAAAAACATAACCTCAATTCATTAAAATTCTTAAAGATGACGTCAGACAGCTCTAAAAGTGTGTCTCCAGAATACCAAATTCGCCTAAATCTCTAAATGTAGTTAGATTTAGTTGGTTTTCATTCATTCGATTTAAAATTTGAATGTGACAGTGACAGTGACATTTCTAAATGGTGACTCCGTAATACGATTAGGATTTTTAGCAAATTTGAGGCCTTTAGGTCGGTTAGCTAGTTAGATGGTACCACCATAATTGGCCCTATTGTAGAGCTAACACATTTAAGTTTACCATAAAGAGTTATAGGTACATTAAGTATCCACATCACTTTCATCTAATGACTGATGACACAAATGACACAGATGGAGAAACATAGAAAAGATAACCCTATAAATACCACCATCTTTGTAATTTAAAAAAATAGGATTCTCGTACATAATAAGGTACCAACACAATGTACTTAATAAAAAAGAACATAAATGTCTATAAGCTATGCCAAATCTTTTTTGAAGTTCAAGATGTTTAATTCAAATCAAAAACATGTTAACAGTAATATTGATGAATATTTCCGTTAAATACCGTTAAACACAACTGTACCTTACTTACCTACATAATGTTACCACGGAAGCATCTGAGTATCAAAGATACTCTTTATTACAATAGCTTTATGTTTCTATCCATAGGTATACGCTTACAGATGCTAAATGACGCTAATTTGCTCAGTTTTCTATACCACGTCAGTGAGAAAATATTTCTCAATGGAACTCTACAAAAAGTTAATTGGTTTTTTCTCCGCGTGTGCGCTACCGCCATTAGGCTTTCCCTAGATTGCAGATAAATGCCAAGGTGACGATAAAGTGAATTGCTTATTTGCGCACATATTTTCTATATTCTGGCCCACCTGGGGTTTTGTAGTCTACTGCATAAATGCCATATTAGCTAAGCTTATCTTCATCGCTTATTTGCGCACATATTTTCTACATTCTGGTCCACCTGGAGCTGAATCTACTCAATAAAAGTCATATTTTCTTAGTGAACAAAACACAGTCTTGTGCTACTGCTCTATCTAAACCGTAACGCCGTTTATGACAACGTTTTTGCGCGATCAAACGTCGCATCAACGTTAATTGTTACGCAAGGAGTTAAATAGCGTGCTAATCTATAATTGATGCAGATTAAGATGCAGGTAGAGCGGTAGCATTTTGTTCTTCAATATTTTTTTCTTCCCTAAGGAAGTATGGCTTTTTTGCTGTAGTGCCTGTACTCTAGGACTGCACCGCTCGGCCTTGAGGGGCTAAAGTCACATTCTATTTGCGAATCGAATCGCGCAAAATGTATGGGATTGACATAAGTCACGTGGGTAAAAGCCTTGTCAATCCCATACATTTCGTGCTATTCGATTCGCTAATGGAATGTGACTTTGTCTAGCCTCTCTATTCCGCTTATCTCTGCTCGATCCGCTTTAATGGAGTCTGCGACTGAGTTAGCAACTTACTCGTAGACTGTGCTATTTACTTATCCTTATCGTAGGTGCAGTTTATTTCACGCTCATTTCTTTTGTGTTTTACAATAAAATCAGTGCTGCAAGTCGGCGGGAAGTAGGCCAGCCGTACAAAAGGTCACGTCGATTGACGCCATCTTGCTTTTTCAGAGTAACAAATAATAAAAACGGACAAGTACGAGTCAGAATCGCATACACAGAGTGTTCCGTACAAATCCTGAAAATTGCACAGATTTGGGGACGTAAGTTGTTAAATCCTTATGCCGTATATACTTATATAACTATATAACCATCGATTAAACGTTTTTTTTACTCTTTTCGTCGTTCTTGATCGAATCAGGAATGAGGAGATCCGCAGAAGTACCAAAGTTACCGACATAGCTCAGCGGATTGGCAAGTTAAAATGGCAATGGGCAGGACACATATAGCGCGGAGGACTGATGACCGATGGGGTCGAAAAGTTCTCGAGTGAAGACCACGTACTGGCAAGCGCAGCGTAGAACGACCACCCACAAGGTGGACGGATGACCTCATTAAGACCGCAGGACCACGCTGGATGCAAGCCGGTACCAACCGGTCTTATTGGAGATCCATAGGGGAGGCCTATGTCCAGCAGTGGACGTCCTATGGCTGATGGATGGATGGATGACGATGACACTTCTCGTCTTATATTGAAAATTACTTAACGTAAAAATAATGAAAAGACTGTTTTAGCCTGTGCTGATCAAAGCAAATCAAAAATATATTTATTTCAGACAACATTGATCCATGGTTAGTAATCAAATTATTAACTTACAACACTCTAAAAAAGTTCGCACAAAATAATTTTAAGATCGGCTCGACCGTCATAATCCGCACAAAATGCCGCAGCATGGGAGCATCAAGAGCCTCGGATATGGTTTTTAAGATGGTGTTGCGGCTCCCTCGCACCCTGCTCATCAATAACGCGACTTTCTTCCGAAGGACTGCAGGAAGACCGTTGGTTCGACTAATGAAGCTGATACCCCAAATGACACGTCACGGGGTATCATATGAAAGATAACTCGCTTTGAAATTAAGGCCCATATTTTTAGGGTTCCGTACCCAAAGGGAAAAACGGGACCCTATTACTAAGACTTCGATGTCCGTCTGTCCGTCTGTCTGTCTGTCACCGGGCTGTATCTCATGAACCATGATAGCTAGGCAGCTGAAATTTTCACAGATGATGTATTTCTGTTGCCGCTATAACAACAAATACTAAAAACAAAATAAAATAAATATTTAAGGGGGGCTCCCATACAACAGACCTGAATTTTTAGACGTTTTTCGCTCTATATTAATAATGGTAATAGGTAGATGCTTGAAATTTTCACAGAATATTTAGTTTTATATTCACTTCAATAACAAATAATAAAATTAAAATAAAATAAATATTTAAGGGGGGCTCCCATACAGTACGGAACCCTTCGTGCGCGATTCCTACTCGTACTTGGCCGATTATTTTGCATTAAGGTTCTATTTTTTGTGATTAAATAAAAAATGTAGTTTTCAGATGCATTCCTTTATGCGTACTCTAATACTCGTACAATGCTCTTTACCAAATTTTACAGCTCTATGTTAACGGGAAGTACCCTACAGGTTTTGATTCCCTTGTGAGTGCGGTAATATGCGGTTTTTATTTACCATATAAACAGCTCTAACTTTTTTCTGCGATAACTGAAAAGTTTGTTCTTTTCGCAACTGCAAGAGACCTGATAGATAAACATACGTATATGGTATAAATTTCAAAGAGTCAGCTTTACGCGTTCTCGGGATAAAAGGTCTTGACACACGGACAGACAACAAAGTGAGGGATCCTATAAGGGATCCGTTTTTCGTTTTGAAGTATGGAACACTAAAAACAGCTTCATATATTTGTGTTGGTCTTGACAAATTCACTTTTACGTGCTTTAAAGTGTGTTTGGAGTGATCATATCTGCAATTTTATTTTTCGCAAAATTATCTATCGAATTTATTTTTATTGCCTTCAAATCTTGCTTTAACATCCTCCTCATTTAAGTTGGTCACATTGTGACCTACCTCATCAACAACATGTCAATAAACGTGACTAAAATAGAAAAGATCACGCTGACGAGACCGATTCATCAAACAACGTCATATTTTTGGAAAGTTACAAAACACGACTCTACTACCTGATAATCAGGTTTAGGTATAACATCACGAACGTATGTAGATGAATAAATCGAGTACGTCACATCAGTTTATTATAGTAAATTTAGGACTACTCCGTAATGTCACCAGATGTCACCACTATAGCTTTCTGTATGGTACCCACAACACGGGCCTCGAGCATAGTGTCGGGACCAAAAAATATTTCGCTTGTGAATCTTGAATCTCTTTATCTTGCCAAAATTCAACTGTGATTCATGTAATTCAATTTTAGTAGATTTTTAAATTTACTAATAATAATATTTTCTAAATAAAATAACTTTGACTTTGAAGTTAGTTGCATTTCCAATAAAACATATTCTGTACACAGTATTAATCATAGATTACCAGATAGGTTACGATAGTGAACTAAGTAGGTATTTTTGTGACCGATTATCCAAGATAAGCAAATGCATTATTTACCGGTCAGCAAAACTGTGTTTGTCACAATTGATAAAGAGAATATCGAACGTTTCGCTAATAAAACAATTAAATCGCTTTACAAGTGTATTGGTGAATTCGTGTTTAGTGTGACCGGGTGTCCCAATTTCGACGGAATTATCACGAAAGCGCTTGGCACGCAAAGTGCTAAAACGCTAGTTAATTTTGGACACTGGATTTGATCGAATTGGTCAATTGGTTTATTAACCGTTGAAAATGTTTTGCTTTCGAATAATAAGCTGTTATTTAAAAAAAGATTTTATTTTAAGTTCGTAGGTATATAATATGAGAAGAGTATTTTGAATTAAAATACATAGTGCATTTTGTAGAAGTGTTGTACTAAATATTAACTCAAAGTTAATTAATTAAAACAACAGAATATTTGATTACTCTGAAACTTTTCAATATCTGTCTAAATTATGTGATAAAGCTACTTCTAATTTTGTTTCAAATTAAAAATTTGAATGCTTACAAAGATTCCCTTTAGCACGTTCACCTGCCCATAAGGCATAAAATTTCAAACGCAATAGCATTAAAATGTCAAAGCTGTTCCCATCAATGTACCAGCCACGACTACGATATCTGGATCCACGGTTTATCTCAAATGTCACGAAGAGACAGCTCAAGGATCACATTAATCTTGGCATCAGTATCTACCTAAACGTCTGATATACTACTTATTATTTGCTGCGAAACAGTGCAGATACAATATTATTTGTTGTTTTTATCTTTGTCCTTTTAGCAATATCGTTCTCTGATCAAAGACCACAGATCAGGAAACAATTTCTAGTCTGGTTATTTTGTGATTACAATATTTATGTTTGTTTTAGGTTATTGTCTTTTGAGAAATTTCACTTTTTATATTTTTTTCTTTGTGGTTACCAATTGTACTTCTTTAGAACTTACCCGTGGCAATTTAGACAATTTAGGTCAAGTACAGGCTTAATATAATAGACTGCATATATGTACTGCATTACAAAACGTTCCTAAACTTGTACAGTGTGAAGTTGAAGTTGTACAGTTCATTGCTGAAAGGTTAGAAAAAAGACACTAAAAATGGCAGCCATTCCAAAATGGGGGGGTTGAGAACCCTAATATGAGAGTGATTTGTCGATGAAATTGACTGTTCTAATCAGGGATATGTAGGACAGACAGTGTACTGTGTACTACACACTGTATATTATTATTCTTTAAAAGTATCAAAAATACGTTCACTGCTACATAATAATGCATTTTTTTTCAACTCCGACGTTACCACACGTCATGGTATTGAAACCAAACTACGGAAACTTTGCAAGTAAGATATCTTTTCAATAAAAATGTAAATATTGTATTAGCGTTGATAAATATTTACACCGGTTTGTCATTTCACACGAGATGTGTCCGCGACATGACCCTGATTTTGAAGAAGCTAGACGAAAGCCAATTCACGCATAAATGTTATTAGAAGTTGCTTGTATTGATGAATCAGATATTTACTCAACGGTACAAAACAAACAGCTTGAATAGTAAATCACACGCGTAAAGGTGAAAATACAGCTGTTTTCCATTGGCGTAATCACAATGGTAGGTAAGAGAAAGTGTCGCAGAACACAGTTACAAAGAAACAAAGTTGTATAGCGCAAAATCCGTGATGTAGGAAAATACTTATACTTTAAGTAAGTGTTGTATAAGATTTCTGCATTAATTTTGCGAGCATATTATTACACGACAAAAACAAAAATAATTCGAATACGTATCATTTAGCATCACGAATAATTATATATTATTACAAACAATGCAATGATATTTCGCAAAAACGTGAGTAACATTTGCTACAAAGATTTTCGTGTGTTTTTGCTACTAGTGTCGAAAAACTATCGTTAAAACGTTTACAACAGAGGTCCCAAAGCGGATCCCAGAGGGACCCCCATCCCGTTTGAATGTATACCCGGTGCAAAGGTGGTACAGGTATGTGCGATTCACCTACGGATAAGAAATGACCTTTACCGTCTGGGACCGGTCTGACCACATGCTTCCCTGCACTCGGTACTGAGAGGAATGTATAACGCCACTCTGCCGAACGCCGGTCACTGATCGTAAGCACTTTTCCATAAAAAGTATCTTCGAGTTTTATGTTGTTCTGCCCGTGCTCGCTATAATTTTATTGTTATTTAATTGTTATGAAAGTCCGTATGTTATTATTATCGCTCTCGTGGAGAAGTTTGAGTTAATTACCACTTTAGTTTCGTTCATAATCATAACAGAAGGTATAACGGCTTTATATTATCGTAATGTAAAATAAAAAATGTTCGTGGCAACGGAGAATTAATTGTTAATTTCAATTACTTTTACGACAACATTGCGGCATTATTTAAACCAGTATTTACTAATTTAGATATTCCAAACCAGATTTTTTAGAGAACAGCTAAAGTAACGTAGTTCGTAAAAATAAAAAAAATATTTTATAACCGTTATCTAAATCAAGTAACCCAGTTAACAGCTAATTAAGTA
Organism: Hypomecis atomaria; assembly: GCA_964007245.1. NCBI lineage: Eukaryota > Metazoa > Arthropoda > Insecta > Lepidoptera > Geometridae > Hypomecis > Hypomecis atomaria. The sequence goes on from OZ023282.1 coordinate 4,937,499, forward strand.
ATAGAACCAGCTAAGCAAAGTCAAATACTAAAACGAATGGCCGTAATTCCTCTTTAAATATAAATGAAATACCTATCGTCTGATATAATTTGGCGTTTCTGATGTTTGATCAACTGCACAAACTCGATCTGACAATTTATGAGAAACCGGTGATAAATATATCGAGCGAGACCTATCGTAATGATTGTGAACGGCTTGAATAGTTCGCTTGGAAAGTAGACTCTGGTGATGTCAGACTAATCTCATTGCTTATGGATTATTATTCGAATACGTAATAAGGTCGTTGAGCTCACGCGTCTATTGTACACAAAGATTTTCACAAAGTTTCCAATAGTCAGACTAGATTTTACGTCCAATGCGGCTTCTGTTATTCTTTTGAGTTACATCTCACAACATTCAAAAGAGCATTAACCTCTGTTTGGTTTTTATTACTATGGCGCGTCTTTGAATTTTCTCTCGTGAAGACTGAAATTTAATAGGCACTAACGTTGTGTCATTTTCAATGACGTAACCTTGCATATAATATTACTAATTTCTTACTTTCACTGAAGTTTCACATGAAGACGAAATTGAAGTAAAAATGTAACGTGTGCGTTATTAAAATGAGTGATTGTAGATATTTCCTCCGAATAATGAATGGAGATAGCTGATTGCTTTTATTACGCCAGTGAGAAGATTTCCTTTTTTGTTTCATTGAACATTAGAAATTTGTGAGAAATTTCTCTATTAGGTTTAGTGTTGCATAATATATGATAAGATTTCGATCACATAAAAAGTAATCATGATTTGACGTCAGCAAGGTGCAAAATATTTTTTACAGAATTGTGTAGTTATTCTAGCTCAGTTGTAAAATTTTACGCGACTCCAAATTTGGATAAGTCGTTTTGGCCACCAAATTTTTACTTTTGTTAGTGCAACTTTCGCTTCATTTACATTCCCAACATATTTGGTTATCTTATTCTCCATTTTTATGGGCGGAGCGTAAAGTTGCACATTTATTTTTAGAGCGTGATCTCAGGTTGCCGTATCAGGAGTCTTTATCTTCTTACTAAGATCCAACCCATTGTTGTTGCTTAAAGATGTTATTTCATCAAAGTGATTATTAGTTTCGGTAACAATACTGACTTAATTATCTGATTCAAACTAGATGGGGCCAAACAATAAGTGATTACTTAACGTAATTTGGTTATTGTTCTGAAGGAACATGGGATGTCTTCATTTTGTGTTTCTGCCTGCTGCAGATTAGTTAATTGAAAGAGCTTCTGAGTATATTGTAATTTTTGAGATAGTATAGAGATATGAGACAGACGTTGAGTCAGAGCAGGCAGGTATGACGACACTAGTAAGTTAATAACCTACCGTTCATGATTGCATAGTGATTGAACTTTATATGTGCAGTGATTATCCATCTTACGATTCTTTTTGATAATTGTAAAAGGGTTTTATTTAGTTTTTGTAGGTATGATGATATGAGAAAGGAGCTCTTCGAGAAATGTTTTCCAGCGAGCTTGTGCTAGAAACCAGTTTACAAAACCCGTGTGCATACGTCCATGAGATGTGGCAACTGCCCTCATGATGGCTCGTTGAATCGCAACACTTCACACACAAACGAGAACACAACATGCTCACAACTTAACACACATTCCACACAACTCCAACCCAAAGCCACAACAATACTTGATGACATCGCATTCATCGGGTTCCTATTTCCTACAACCGCTTGACGACAAGCAACAAAAGAACACAAGCGGCACTCACCGTTGGTGCCAAAATAGTCATCCTTATCCAACAGGTCATGCTGGAAGCCATAAGCGGGCAGCCATGCATGGGATCCCGGAGGTTCAGGCCAATCCGATATGCGAACCTCCTCCATTTCGACATCAACACAACACTGCACTCCACAAGCGTTACACTAAGTTACGAGCATGCACGGGCTACCTCTTCGTTCGTCCATTAGGTGGTCATTTAGGGCGATAACGGTCGGTTGTGCGGTTCTGCGGCCGGGTCGGCTGCGAGCTGCGATGTCTGCCTTTCACCGGCAAGTACGCGCGCGCGCGGCGGGGAGCGGCGGTGGACTGGCGGCGGCCGCCAAGGCGCGCGCGCTGCGATCTCTCCAATTTATCGCGGCAAAAAACCCAGACTCCGCCGGTGTCGGGGCTCCGACCAGCGCCATCGGCACTCCTCAGCTGTCCTGTCCCATGAACGGAAATCGAATCCACTATCGCAAAACAAGATTTACGAGTTCCGAGCCAGCTGTACACATTTGGAAACAATTTGCTTGGAGTTGTTGGCATTAAAAGAGACAGGGGAAATGAGCGGCGACAGATGCGATGCAGACGCGCTGTTACCTGCCGCCCGCCGTCTTGTTTACGTCTGCAGCCACGCTTGCTTCGATTCGTGAGAAGTTGTTCTTTGCAAAACATTAACGACTGCGTAAAATTACGGATGATTCTTAAATTAACTCACTCTGCCTGCCTGACCTCACGCCTCTAGGCACAATTAGAGATATAATAGTGTGTACCTTATGCATTACAGTCCTATCTATAAAAGGCATTTATGTCTCAAGTTAATCGCCATACGGATCACGATTACCCTTCTTACGTGCGGTTACAACATTCCCAAAGCTGGAGAAAGTCGAACAAATCGTCAGCGCAAACAGTAACCCGGATTTCTAAATCGTCGAATTAATCTCTGATGGAGAATGAAATAAGATTATGGTAAAAACAATAAAACGGTATTGTTCTCGGATATTGAGAGCGTCGGAGGGGCTCTTTTGTGATTGATCTATGGTCTACGGTTGCAAGGAATGTTTCCGCTATCAACCTCGGTCTATTCAATAGTAGCTCTGGCTTCAAAAGCATCGTCTGTTTACACATTTGTTTTGAAACGTAATTTGTCTACGTGCTACTTATTTTGCAATGTCTATCTCGAGACAAAGATCAAAATTAATGGCTGAGTCTGAGTTAAATAAAAGTTTAACTTGTTCGTCCATTGTGGATGACTTTCTACTTCTGTTTTAGTTTTTTATTATTGTGAAATTTTCCTTTTTTAATTTGTTAGAACTTTCTACTCGTAGAAATTATCTTTTATTCCGGTTCAACTTTTTGATACTCATCCATTGACAGTTACAAATATATAATACATGTTTAAAACAAATATAATTAGACCCGAGTATTTAAACAACCGTTAAACTCGGATCTTAGGCTTGAGTTCACCAACAGATGTTTAATTTATTAACTGTTGGTTAAGTCCTAAATGGCTTGTTAACAAAATTTTGCTATTTACCAATTAAGCACTAGCCGTTGTTTAAATACAGTAATCACACGTTTAACTTAAACAAGCGTGGGTGAACTCGGGCTTAAAGCCTCTATTCGAGACAAAACGAAATTACATTCCCTTGTCATGTAAGTCCGATATTATCAACACCAGATTAAATAATAGTTACTATGCACCACATAAAGACTACCTACTTCGAAAGATTTTCCTCGAATACTTAATGTTAAAATAATCTCCGAGTTCGCGTGATCGGGGTTCTCGTTCCGTTATAACATTTATAAATGCATATACAAGTGTACGCCATAAACTTAATTATTACTTTCAAACTGTGACCTTTGAAAATAAAAGTTTGATAACACGCATGTAAATGTGCATGACCATAAAATGGAATGTGAAACAAAATGGCACAATGTAATGTTTATACCTATAGTTGCAGTTTTATGCGAAACGGCAAAATAATATAATTATTTCGACTGCCTCGGTGGCTCAGTGGTTAGTGAACCTGACTTCTGGATCACAGAGGCGTGGGTTCGATCCCCACCCAGGGCAAACATTTATGTGATGAACATATAGGTGTTAGCTCTGTGTCTGGGTGTTATTTAGGTATTATCTATCTAAGTATGTACATAAAATATGTATTTGTAGTATATCAGTCTCTGGCAGTCATATCACAAGCTTTGCTTAGTTTGGTGTCAGAGACCGTGTGTAAGATGTCCCCAAATATTTATTTATTATTTATTTACTTAAGGTCGTACCTACTCGTACCAGAATAGAAGACTAGGCTTTATCTTGGAAAATTCTGGGCTCCTGAAATACCGTTTAGAACTTACTAGTTCAGCAACCTTTACCAGGACCAAATTAGAAAGACCGATGAGGTCCTTGTAATGTTACCTAATTAAAAACATAGGCATTTGATCATCATCATTTACTTATAGCCTTTTTAAACAATTTAATATTTACATGTAGGTATATTACCTTTTCTTAGCTATGGGCGCCTACACTTCGTGTAATTATCTCTATTTTTATTTTGATAAAACTATTGACACTCCTTAGTAATTACATAATTTGAAATCTCAGATAAGCATTGAAATCACCTAACGCAATGAAATTTAAATGAGAAATCAATATTGAAAAATATGACTTCTTTAAATATTTATTAAATTGTTGCGCTCTACATTTTTACTTACCTATTCCTTACTTTTCTAAAAAAATTGTAGCATTATCACCAGTAAATCGGCTATAAAGCATGCGACCACGAAAAGCTACGAAAAGAACTCATTTCGACGTGTGAAAAAGTGACAGTTATATACTTAGCCGTAACGCTGTCTCGTTCTGACACTGCAAACGAAATAATTCGTGGCGCGCATACTATCCCGGCAGGCATGGCATTTACGCTATCATACCTACGCAGTGCAGGAATACCTACTTGGGAAGTTGGGATACTTACTTTCCCTAAAACTTTTCCGTTAATAATGTTTTATGTTTATTTTTGTTCTGTAAAATAGTTCACTTTCCAAAAGGGTTCCGCCATCAAAAAAGTTTGAGTACCGCTGCCCTCGGGAAACGGTAAATAAAGCAAGCAACGTTCACGAACGTGCACATAACATCCGATGTACACAAACAAACGAGTTGTATGTGAATATGTCTCGGAAGTAATTCAGAAAAGAAACAAACCATTACTCGTATCGTAGCATTTCACATTCCCACACACATACTACGTAGATACAGACTAACACTTTGCAAGTCTACAATTTAGTTCTTTGTCTTAATAAAATGTATTACTGATTGATTAAATTTTCTACTTTGTTGCTTTTTGTGAAGGGTTTAATAATGTTACTAGCGACCCGCCCCGACATCGCACAGGTGTATTACACATATAAACCTTCCGCTCGAATCACTCTATCTATTAAAAAACGCATCAAAATCCGTTGCTTTTTTAAAGATATAAGCGTACATAGGGACAGACAGTGGGAAGCGACTTTGTTTCATACTATGTAGTGATTCGCTTAGGAAGACCTGACAAAATTAGAAGAAATTAAAAATATAACTTGGATTAAAATATCAAAGTCTTGTGAAATGTAGAGTTCTCGAATACCACGCTCCGGCGCCTCCGGCAAACGCAGCGTAAAACGTCTACCAATAACTGACTGGTGGACTGATGTTCTCAGCAAGACTACAGGAAATCTAGAAGGGAAACCTTAGGCCTGTATGCAGCAGCTTAACGTACGTTGACGCTAATGACGTGATAAAATACTTTTCCAACATTAAAGCGACAAAGTGTCTAAACGATTATTGATAACTGAACCTACTACATCACGGGGTTGGCCTGGAGCCAGCGTTATACAAAGAGTTAACTGCGGTATTCTGTTATCGAACGTAAGCTTTCATGTGTGAGCTTATTAAAATGCTCTAAATCTGAATACCTAGTTGGCGAACCGAAACATACGCAAGGTCGAACACGAGCGGTCCATTAAAATTGTCTGTAGCTAGTAGATTTAACACCTAGGCACAGTACTAACGTAGTTTGTAAGTAGGTACGATAAATTAAGAGGCATATACCTACCAGAAACATGACACGCTGTAGGTCATTTACGCTATAATATGCGCATATTTTGCAGATATTGTAAAATAATTATTTTTCGCAAAAAATGTCAAAACCGACTTCCATCGTGTACAAAATTTGAATAGGTCGCTCGAATTAGTGGATACATTTTTTTCATTATTGTTGATTGTTCAAAAAGGGCTCAGCCGATTTCGATAAAATTTAAATGGGACCACCTCGGGAGTATACCCTTTTGAACTAAATAAAAATTTTGATTCGGTTCAGAATTGGCTAAAATTTCAATGAACATACACAAAACAAAAATACATACAGACGAACATAGCACCTCCTCCTTTTTGGAAGTCGGTTAAAAACGACTAAGTACATGTTTTTCGGATGCAGTACCCGTATCCGCAGACTAGCCATTCTAAGCCAAAATAAGTACGTTATATTTGTTAAACTAAATCACAAACTTTTGGCTTTAAGATAATATTACCTGCCCTTAAATATTATTCAGGAAATTTTTATTTCATGTAGGGCCGAATCTCGGTCGATGTTTTTAAAGTATAGTACTACATAAATAGGTACAATCCATAAATCGAGGTGACAAAGAAGGAATGTTTCACCTATACATATATTTTATCACTAGATGTTATTTTTCTAAAATAAAATTTAATACCTATGAAAAAGTTGAACACGTGGAAATGCAGACCTCATTTTCTCAATTTCATGCAATTGTTTTAAAGTTAAATTACGCTGAGTAAAAGGCGGATGATGTTCTATCACTGAGTTATGGTGTAGAGTTCTAGCCGCAATGATCGAAGCCTAACCACAGCCGAGACACAATAGGCACAATAATAACGACTCGATCGTTCATTTTGTCAAACGAAATGTTCCTGTTTTCTAGAACTTTCTACAAGCTTAACGTTTAAGATTGATTGAATCTCCAAATACAGGGTTATTTAGAAAAAGCGTACTAAGGCCAAAGAAGAGTTATGTTGGCCATCATTACAAATAACTTGTACAATCGGACCATCTTACACTATCGAGAAAATTTATCAACTATTTCATAGATTTTTTCGATTCCGCGTTGTAATTTTATACAGGACAGCTGTTCCTTTTTTTTTGAATTGTAAATTTTCCCATAGTAATGTAATTTATAATGATGATCTAAATCACCTCCTTTCAGATTACTACACCATTTCTGAATAACCCTGTATGTTCAAGGATAAAAATGCTATATTTGTTATAGCGCTGTCAATTCTTGTACAGAAAATTGTAGAACATGTCAGAGTAATACTCAATTAAGTAAGTATTACAACGTGAATTGACGTAAACACAAGAAATACAATAATTATATGGATTACTTCATATGAAGGTAGGTAACAATAACGTAATAGATAAAAATGCTATATTTGTTATAGCGCCGTCAATTCTTGTACAGAAAATTGTAGAACAAGTCAGAGTAATACTCAATTAAGTAAGTATTACAACGTGAATTGACGTAAACACAAGAAATACAATAATTATATGGATTACTTCATATGAAGGTAGGTAACAATAACGTAATAGATAAAAATGCTATATTTGTTATAGCGCCGTCAATTCTTGTACAGAAAATTCTAGAACAAGTCAGAGTAATACTCAATTAAGTAAGTATTACAACGTGAATTGACGTAAACACAAGAAATACAATAATTATATGGATTACTCTATCCGTCATATGAAGGTAACAATAACGTAATAGATTGACAAAAGAGATAGACTTTAAATGAGTTATTTCGCATTCGTTAGCGTGATAATTTACCCGAAGTGATAGTGGAAATTGCGTCAATTGTTTTCATTGCTCAATATTAGTTTATTTTACGTGTGTATTAAATAAATGCGTGTCGTTGAGACGTTACTCAACAATAGTAGAGTTTGGTAGTTTTTAGGGTTCCGTACCCAAAGGGAAAAACGGGGCCCTATTACTAAGACTTCGATGTCCGTCTGTCTGTCTGTCTGTCTGTCACCGGGCTGTATCTCATGAACCATGATAGCTAGGCAGCTGAAATTTTTACAGATGATGTATTTCTATTGCCGCTATAACAACAAATACTAAAAATATAATAAAATAAATATTTAAGGGGGGCTCCAATACAACAAACCTGATTTTTTTAGACGTTTTTCGCTCTATATTAATAATGGTAACAGGTAGATGCTTGAAATTTTCACAGAATATTTAATTTTATATTCACTTTAATAATAAATAATAAAATTAAATTAAGATAAATATTTAAGGGGGGCTCCCATACAGTACGGAACCCTCCGTGCGCGAGTCCGACTCATACTTGGCCGTTTTTTTTTGTACTCTGATTTCTGTCCATCCACACTGATTTCTGTCCATCTACAGGTAGCCTGGAAGAAATCGCTCAAGGCGATAAGGCCGCCCTTGTGTCACCTAATTTTAAGAATATTATGTTTTGTAAATACTTTGTTATTCAAGTTGTTTTTTGGTGTACAATAAAGTTAGGTATATTGTTTTGTTATTGTCTTGTAGAAATTCTTCGCTATGATAAAATCGAATGGACATGGAACAGTCACACCATGGAGAAAACATTGTTATGTCATAAAGTCCTAATCATTTTTATTGGTAACAAGAAATTGATACCTTATCTATACCGATATCGATGAACAATTGTATTACAATGAAGTGTCTATTTATTTCTATTTCCATAGTTTTTGATACGAATCATAAAAAAATCGGCCAAGTGCGAGTCGGAATCGCGCACGAAGGATTCCGTACCGGATGGAAGCCCCCCTTAAAATATTTAAATTGAATTATAAATTTTTGACGGTAATATTCAACTTCATGTTTTGTGAATATATCAAGCATGTTTCTGTTACCATTATTAATATCGTGCAAAAAAATTTGCATAACAAAATAAAAATTAAATATAAATTAAATATTTATTTTATTTTAATTTAAATATATATAATTATGAAGTGAATATTTAACTTCATATTCTATGAATATTTGAAGCATCTACCTATTACCGTTATTAAAAACGAGAGAAAAACGGCTAAAAATCAAGTTTGTTGCACGGGAGCCCCCTTTAAATATTTTTTACCGTTTTTAGTATTAGTCGTTATAGCGGCAACAGAAAAACGTCATCTGTGAAAATCAACGTTCTAGCTATCACCGTTCGTGAGATACAGCCTGGTGACAGACGGACTGACGAATGGACGTTTTTACCCTTTGGGTACGGAACCCTAAAATTGACTTTTAAGTTTGCCCGCAGAAGATTGTTTCGCGAGTAGGTATCCACCAAACAATATGACAAGAGGTGTGTTCCGGCCACAGGGCAGTCTCAGCTTTATCGAAGCCTCAATTAGACAAAGAAAGAGTTCACAGCCTCAACCTATCCATCTCCAAGTTAGATACGTATTTACTCTACCATAATTAGCCATCGTCGTCAGTGGACAATTGTACATAGTTACACCTTACCTTCCTCGACTTCCCTGACACCTGACCTGTAAACCAAAAAGTCTACTGCCTTCGTTTGTACCTTTTACGACGCAGATAGAGATATACCGTCTTACCACAAAAGTTTTACGCACGCTTTAGACAATGTTTAACAGTCCAAATTGCTCGGTTAAACATTGTTTAAAGCATGTTTTTGTGTAAATGTTTTGTGGTAAGGCGGATGATTATTTTTTTTCCTAGTATGTCATTTCGTTGAATTTTATTTGTATTTAGGTCATTTTAGTATTTACTGCTCTGAAATATTCGTAAATAATAAATTATTTAACTAAAATCTCTGACACCAGGGCTAGCCACCCGGCCTATACGAACTTACTTTACTTTTTAATTATTTAACTCACGAAAATGCTAATATGGCAATCAAAATAAAAGCAGCGCCACGCGTTGTAAGGGTTGGCCGGGAACTTAGGCTAGTCCTAGTGTCAGAGTTGAGATAGCAATGATGTCATTAAACAGACACTTATTAATGTTTCCTTCCATTCTAGGCAGTAGTGGTGGGAAAGGAGCGCGGATTGCCTTCAGCAGACGAGACATGCTGCGGTCGAGCACGCGGGAAAGACGGAAGGCTTATTCTGAGAAGACGATTTTTATTTATGATCTCCTGGTACTCCTGACTCAATTTCCTTAGTTAATTTATACTCGTTAGCATAATTAATCAAGATATAATATCTAAATTTGAGTTCAAAACAAAGGATGTACCAAAATTGAATAGGTAACTCACTCCTTTTGCTATAGCGGTTCAGTTTGTGAGGGCTTTTATAAAATCGGTGATGTACCACTATTGCCAAAAAATAATGATGTTACTACTAGTAGTAGTAAAGTAATAGTTAAGATAGCAATGATGGCATTAAACAGACACATACAAATAAATGTTTTCTTCTATTCTAGGCAGTGGTGGGAACGGAGCGCGGATTGCCGTCGGCAGCCGAGACATGCTGCGGTCGAGCACGCGGGAACGACGGGAAGGCTTATTCTGAGAAGACGATTTTTATTTATGATCCCCTGGTACTCCTGACTCAATTTCCTTGTTAGCACCATAATTAATCAAAATAAAAATCTATTTTTGGTTTCTACCAAAATTTAATAGCTAACTCACTGCTTTCACCATAGCAGTTCAGTTTGTAAGGGCTTTTATGAAATCGGTGGCGTTCCACTATTGTCAAAAAATAATGATGTTACTACTAGTAGTAAAGTAATAGTTAAAATAGCAAAGTTAAAATTAAACAGAAACTTACAAAATGTTTTCTTCCATTCAAGGCAGTGGTGGGAATGGAGCGCGAATCACCGTCTTCAGCCGAGACATGCTGCGGTCGAGCACGCGGGAAAGTCGACGGGCATATTCTGTGGAGAGGTCTTTATTTTATTAACACCACGTTATAATATAAGTAACACCATTTATATAAACCAAATGAAAAGATCATTATTTATATATTTGTTTTAGTGAGTATATTTTCCAAACAACTTTAAACTTGTCAACGTCGTTTATTTATCTAAAGTTTTTTCCAACTTTGGTATTCATTCAAAATACAAATTTTACATCAACTCGTCAAGAGCATTGTGCTTAAAATACAATAAAGTCACGCCAGTGTTTACTTTACAAGTTTAATTTTTAATCCTTGTAAATACCACTAGTAAATATTAAATAGTACTAAGTAAATAATAGAAGGTGAAACTATGTACAAAATATTTTCTTTGTAAAAACGTGGTTTTGAATCTGATTCTGAATTTAATACTCGTTGTCCAGAATAGGTCCGTCAACTTGCCATTACGGTATGTTGTAAGGTTTCCGAGCTGTGGAAAAACGCGGGAAACCACTAACGGGAAAACTAGGAAATCGATCCACTTTCAATACCTATAAAATTCCTTTTTAACCGACTTTAAAAAAGGAAGAGGTGCTATGTTCGTCTGTATGTATTTTTTTTGTGTATGTTCATCGATAACTCCGCCAATCGTGAACCGAATTGAAAAAAAAAACGTTTTTAGTTCGAAAGGGTATACTCCCGAGGTGGCCCAATTTAAATTTTACAGAAATCGGCTGAGCCATTTTTGAAAAATCAACAATAATGTTTGTTAATTAATGTTCGAGCGAAATATTCGAATTTTGTACGCGATGGAAGGCGGTTTTGCCTTTTTTATGAAAACTAATTATTTTCTTGATAATATACTGAAAATATTTACAATAATTATTTTCTTGATAATTTACTGAAAATATTTACCTAGACCAACGGTAGGCAAAAGGCGGACCGCGGTCTGTTTGCAGACCGCAAAGGGATTCGAACCGCCAAATAAAATAATAGAAAAATATGAAAATTGCAAAAAGAAAAACAATAATTTATCTATCAATTGAGCAGTTTTGTTTGGCTCGACATACTTATGTGAAACATCTTTCTCTAATATGATTTGTCTAAAATAATAAATATCGTTCGACATTAATGGACGTCTACTAGGTACTTAGGAGATACACTACAAATTTGCTGTTCCTCGCGAAAATCAAACCATAAAAAACTTTTTACACTAAAAAAATACACAAAAGGTAAAATTTAATCATTTTACCTTTTTGTAACTTTACCTATAAGTTTTTTTTTCTGGACCTCACTTAAATTTTTCGACACTTATCTGTCCAGACCCCAACTAAAACTACTTGCCGACCTCTTTTTTTTATCACGAATAAGTCCGCGCTTGACCACCAATTCGCCTGATGGTAAGCGACGTTGTGGTCGAAGATGAAGCACGCAGACCTAGAAGATACCTATTCACTCTGACCTTGAAAAGCTTTAGATTATATCTCTTAGGAAACAGGAAAGCAGGAAGACTGTTCCATTCCCTGGCGGTACGAATCAGAAATGTTGAGTCAAACCGTTTCGTACGTATCGAAGGAAATTCAACAGTGTAGGTAGGTAGTTTGTATATCCAGCTGGCTATGGCTGATAGATGGATGGATGTAATATGTACCTAGTTGAACCGCGAACAAAAAAGTCGGCGAACAAATACTAAGTCCTCTTTCGATACATAACCCAAGAAGCGCAAGGAAGAAAATAATACTTTTTTTCCAGGAAAAATTCTTTTTAGGTGCCACCCCACCCCGAGGAGGCATGATGTTGTTATAAAGGAAAGAGTATCTACCCTACCCAAGGAAAAAGTGAAATCGTTTATAGGTACGATAAGATAAAGAAAACTAGAAAAGAAACTACCAAAAGCAATAACGTGGATCAACGGTTTCGATACCATTCTTTCTCTAATTCCCACTTTTATCGAAGAGAAAGGACATGTCAAATAAATCCCCTTCAAGCTGGCTCCTATCTCGCTGCTATCGCTGCGACAGCTGTCACGAGATAATTTGGAAACAATGCTACTACACTCGAATTGGCCAATTACGATCGGTACAGATAAATATGCAATTGTAGAGCAATAGGTCGTTTCTCTAACAAGGCTTGTAAAGTTGTAACGTATACTAGCTATAAACTCGTATGGAAAGGTTGTCTGGAAGATATCGATCTTAGCGAAAAGACTGCCTTTTGTATAACGTCGTTTGATGTAGTGTCATAGGGGTGGTGTTTGAATTGACATGACTTTATCACTATAACTTAGGGTTCAAAATAAAAGCTCCGCCTAAGAGACGTTTGAAGTTTGTCCACCATTATTGTGAAATCCCATTTGACATTCGATCACTAGTTCAAGCACAGAGCTATTACAACTATAGAGATAGCGCTATTGTCGCTTGAGGCAATTTTCAACCACAAAAATGGATGGAAAGTTTAGCATAGAGCTGTCAAAACTGTCGAATATGTATTGGAATTTGACATTACTGAGAGAAAAACACGGCAACTAGCCACTGAATCAAGATATTTTTCATGTCTCTTTCTAACTCAAGCTATATTACATTATTGCATCTCTTTCTTTCCTTTCTCGATCGACCACATTATCCCTCTGGTATCTCTGTGAGTTCAAGTGACATTTGTGTCAAGATTACATAGCAGTTTCTATGCGTTTTCGACGCCATGTTTCTGAGATCATGCATCACAACTTTTTTAATTTACGCCACATCTCCTGTTTTTCATTATTATGAGTGTAGCGTCAATAAATTATTGTTTATTGCAGTCATGACGCAAATGGATGGCCTATTAATTTACTCAAAAAGTCATATCATATCAATGGATGCAATAAGTCCTTACACAGACAATGACGTAGCAAAGTTTTCGAACAGTAATTTTGCGAATCGGCAACTGCTATGGATCTCATAATTATGTTGACGGGTGGATCGACGACTTGAAGTACCTACTCTTTGGTTCAAACTGTTCATATTAATAATTTATAGAGACATTTATGTACAGCAGTGATCATCTTAAATTAATAGTCAAGTCTATACCGTCATCTTATCTACAGTCAACAATCGCAATAACTAACTTATTATGACAAAGTATGACGCACTCTACCTGCTTTTATCTCCAAGTACCCCATATAGTGCAACCCATAGATAATTCTGTCAAACTTTTCATTCAGACAAAGATATCGTCACAGTTTTCCAACGAAACAAAAATATAGCAATCGGATTGTGCTACTAACGCAGGACTAACACAATCGTATCTTATCGATAACTCGTGACACGAAATCGAATAATAAAATGTCGCTGCATTTATGGGTAGCTATTTATATTACCCTCGAGTTTCCTTTTACCGAATTTGAAACACATAAGGTATATACTTATTTTTTTACTAAAAATATTTGTGTACTTCCATCCATCCATCCATCAGCCATAGGACGTCCACTGCTGGACATAGGCCTCCCCCATGAATCTCCAATAAGACCGGTTGGTAGCGACTTGCATCCAGCGTGCTCCTGCGGTCTTAATGAGGTCCGTCCACAATAAAAAAAAATATATAAAAAAAGAATTATTGAAATCGGACTACTACGTAAAAAGTTATGCGTTGTTAGCGTTACACATAAAAAAAATATATATACGCGACGAATTGAGTACCTCCTCCGTTTCGTTGGTCAAAAAAATTAGAGCTTATCTTTCAATACCATCCATAGTTTCGTGAATGGTGAGCATAGAGCTACTCGAAACCACTTTTACATCCAGGGCAACAACACCACTGTAGACCAGTGACAATAATCTGTTGGAGAGACATAATTATGCATAACCAGTAGCAAAGAAGACTTAATAATACTCCAGTAGATATCTTATGGCTAATTTGATGCATTACCTGTGGATAAAATACAAAACAAACTTTGAAAATTCAAATGACATTATTGATCAAGACACAGTCAAGGTAATGGATGGTGCTCCTAAGGAACCGCAAAAAACGGCAACGGCATAAAACAGTAGATGAAATAAAGGTAACAGGCCAGTAAAAAATAAATAAATTCGATAAAAATAAATCAGATTTTTTCTAATGTTTGATTCTATTGTTCTCGCTTCCAGTCGCCACGTTAACATTGTTCTTATATTAACCGACTTCCAAAAAGAAGGAGGTTCTATGTATTTTTTAGTGTAGGTATGTTCATTGATATTTTCGCCGATCGTGAACCCAAAAAAAACATTTTTTTTTAGTTCGAAAGGTAAGTCTCATTTTTTATCGAAATTGAGTCGTTTTTGAAAAATCAACAATAATGGAAAAATCACTACATAGTATAAAACAAAGTCGCTTCTCGCTGTCTGTCCCCATGTATGCTTATATCTTTAAAACTACGCAACGGATTTAGATGTGTTTTTTTAAAATAGATAGAGTGATTCAAAAGGAAGGTTTATTTACACCTGTGCGAAGCCGGGGCGGGTCACTAGTAAATAATAAGTTTATTGACAAAAATGCCAAGTCGATGATTTAAAAATATGAATGAATATTATCGTGTGTCAGGGAGAATATTATGCGCAAGGGTATGCCGTCTGGAGTACCTTTAGTAGTTTTCAAGTGCTATCGAACAGTTAGCGGGTATGGAATTTAATAAAATAAAATACCGTTTCCAATATGTCGGTCTTCCACTTTTGCGCGAGGTCAGCCCAATGGCCCGCAGCATGCAAGTAAAATTATATTTAGCTACGGAAAAATAATCTCTTATTATCACGCTGTACAAATGTTATACTCGTTTGCTAGGACGAAAAAAAATTGATTGACTGTAGTGTGAAAGCCGTGGTGGTCTAGTGGTTGTAACGCTGGCCTGTCATTATTGAGGTCGTGGGTTCAATCCCGGTCAAGTGTTGATGAGTTGATGAACCAATGAGTTTCTTTGGAACTTATGTGCGGAATTTCACAACACTTTTCGGTGAAGGAAAACATCGTGAGGCAACCTGCATACGTCCGTAGAAGAAATTCGATGGCGTGTGTGAATCCGGTGGCCACCCAACCCGCATTGGGCCAGCGTGGTGGATATGGCCCAATCACCCTTCGTGGGTAGGCTAACGTCCTGCAGTGGACTATTAAAACAAGGCTGGTACAGTACAGTGTGAAATCGGTTTACGGACGATCATTTTACGTGAAAACGTCATAAGAAAACATTGTTGAATCAACTGAAACAAACCAATCGCGGACACAGGTATTTCGAAGTCTGTGATCGCGGAAGCCAATCGTGCCTCTCTATCGCTTGTATACCGCGCTCTCGCTTGCACGCTCGGCTCAGGCCAAGCAAAAACGTGACACTTTTTTGTGTGTGCAGTCGGCGTATACAACATCCTTTAGTCGGGGTTCATCAATTTTTAAGACGTTCGTTATCACGTCAAAATGTAACACATGGTTTGTAAACTGACTTATAAGAAGTGCTATCAGAAGTTCCTGGCAAAGTATATTTCCCAGCACATCTACCTATCGCAAGGAAATGAAGTAACATGGAAAGCTTAGCCTTGCTAGGTTAGTTTTTCGCTTTCTACGTTCTCCTTTGTAGTTTAGAAATTACGTTCTATGTTCCTTTACTGAGTGCTACGAGGCCTGACTGACACGTTGAAATTAGTACTTTTAGGTCCCGATTTAATAACTGTTTAACAGAAGCCTTCGTGCAGCAACTGGCCATGCCGTGATCATTATAAATGTTTAGCAGTTATTTTTAGAAATACATAGTATGAAGATGCCTGATTCTTCAGTTGGCAAAATTTCAGCCATCAGATTAGAACTGGAAGTACAAGTATTGCGCAGTCAGAGCTGTCAGTGACTGTTTGACAGTTCATTGTGGGTCACTTCACGACGTATATCTTTACCCATAAGCGGACCTCCTACAACTGATATGGTAACCGCAAAGTGAAGTCAAATTTCAATAGGTTCAAATGTTAGCGCTTAAATACTCTGTCTCCGACTAAAGACCAGTACCTATAGACTGAGGGCTTGGTCTGCAAGTCTGGATGGTAAGTTGGTAACAAAACTTCAGCAAGTGGATGAAACAGAGTCAAACTTTAAAAGGTTCAAATGTTAGCGCTCAAATTCTCAATCTCCGACTAAAGACTTAAGTTTTGATAAACTGAGTGCGTGGTCTGCAAGTCTTCATGGACCCGCACTGATAGCTTTGCATCACAGCGTGAAGCGACTTTTGTCAGCAGTTTGATAGCTCATCACGGGTCACTTCTCAAGGTCTTTCTATACTTATATCCAGCAATAGAGCTCTTTCTTACAGCGGATTAAATCGCCTTAAAATGGAGTTGTCAAATTTTAAGTAGTTTAAATCTTAGCACTCTCCAAGCTAGTCTACTCTACAAGCCTGCATAGTAACTTGGTGACAAAAGTTTAGCAAATAGATTAGAAACTTGCAAGCGAGCCCGCAGCCGAAAATTGCATCACGGCAGGAAGTATTGCAACTCGGTCAGCAGTTCGACAGCTCGTCACGGGTCACTTCACGAGGACAATTGACGGGCGAAGTTGACGCACGCAAGTGAGCGAACCATGAGCGAATGGTATCAACGTACGCGTTTGTTTCTACAAGAGATCGATAAGCTTGCTGAATAAAACCATGTCATCATGAAAGTTAGAATGTGAATATAGATACTTTGAATTGGAGTAGCGCATGCAATTATTTATGTCGCATATAAGTCGCTTTGCTTTCCATACTATGTATCGAGGATAAGAGTGTGGAGACTGACGTCCATATTCCATTGAAAAAAGAGTATTGAAGTTACCAAACATGTTAAGCCCGCAAACACGTAGAAAAATCTCTGTAATATGATAAGTAATAGACGAGTGTTTCCTCTTGGTCATACTAGACGCCTGAAAACGTCTCATAGAAGAAAAAATAACTATAAGAAAAGGATATTTTCATGAACTACGCTACCACGTTAGAGTTGAAAAGATCAAAGAGGTGTGACAATATTTTACAACAAATCTCAAAAGCGATATTTGAATAGTATGTTCGGGTTTTTAGCATAATGTAATAGTTACTTATTTCCTTTACATTAGTACTAGTTAGTCTAGTGAAAATTCACACTCGCATTTACCATGAGTTAAATACATTGCCATAGTAGCTGGTATGTGAGAGTACGTAGTTGCCAGTGAAATGGTAGCGGCGTACGGCCACAATGGCCATTGTTGGTGGTTCCCAACACACAGGAAGGCACCTCTGCCCATTGTCTGGGCGCCTGGTAACGTGCAATAATATCACAAGCTTTTTGTTGTTTCTGTTGTAGATTGGCCGATTATGAAATTGCTCATTCATTATAATCAGTGACGAATTACGATGTTATATTGTTGGAGTTTCGTAACTGAGAACCGATTTGGGTGCTAAGTGGTAGCAACTTTTGTGGTGAGAGATTATCTTCTGTGTGTTGATTTAGAAAAACAGCTGATAAAGCTGAGCTGAAATATGAAAAATCCCATTTTATTTATATATCCTACAGGCTGTAAGGCTACAGTCCACTATAAGAGTAATGTTTTAGCTGTAAGTATTGTAGACACAGGTTTATTCTTTAAAGATGTTTGATGTCTAGTAACGGAATTAATCTATACATATAAAGATTTATCACTTTTTACTTACTTTTTCTTTTTTGTCTTTTTACACCCTCTATAATAATATTACGCTTTGGGACTTCTTCCTTCTCTGACTTCTGCCTTGGGAATTGGGATACGAACCTAGGACATTTAGATTAAAAACTAATAGATTTCGTGAATTGTGTATGAGTGAACCTTATGTCCAACAGTGGACGTCCTACAGATGGCATGATGATGGCGATTTCAGTACCTACCCAATACCTAAAGAGTGTTATATGTTAGTATTTTTATGTGTGCTATTGACACATTAAAAAAGTAACCTTGCAATTTTACAATGCTAAGTAATGTTATGATACCAGAATTCGGTCAAGTTGATTCTCGCAATCAATTGTGTCGCATTTTACCAAGAATCGATAGTAAGTTATATTCGAGTCAGTAACTCGATAGGATCGCGTCTCAAATCGATTCAAGATCAATGCACTTGCCAAAACAATCATTTCTGATTTCTGACACGATCACGTTCTTATAAGGAAAACACGTGGATCAGTGATCAACTTTTTATATTAATGGACATGACACACTACAAGGACATGACACGCTACAAGCTGCCCAATGGGCCACCCATCATAAAATCTGGAGAAAAAATTTCGAGGCGATTTTACGTAGGTAATAAGTCCGATTACAGAGGCGCCAGCGTAAATTTAATTGCAACGTAAAAAGCGTTCTCTCTATCGAATGCCTAAAGTGAAAAAGAAACAGAACTATGCTATTTAGCTAATATAATTACGATGGCGCCTCTGTAATCGGACTTAATGTATAAATAGAATAGTAGATTATGTACCAAGAGAACCAAGTGTTGTCTTATGTCACGGGCGACAATTGGACCCTGAGCGTAGCGAGGAACTCTAGAGTTAACCCCCGAGCGCTGCGAGGGTGTTTTAAGTTAATTAAGTTAAGTTAGTCAATTGTTTAGAGTCCTGAATGAAGCGAGAGGTTCAAGTCGCCCAAGACGATACAAACTTGGTTCTAGAGGTCCATACTCTATTTTTCATACATCCTGCGAGAAAATATAACCCCAAGAATATGAGTAATAATTACGTCATATTTTCACTAAGTGTAGGCAGGTACTCATTAGGCATCTCGGTATTTTTCACAATAAATTTAAACAAATTAGAATGTACCCACGAATTTTCATAGAATCACAATTAATTATAAAAAGAGTATGGAAATACTACATGAAAAAATAAGACCATGGCCAGCTCCATTATCATAGCCTAACAAGGGCATTGCAAAGAGGTTTTATTCTATAAAATCGAACTGATGACAGAGGTTTTATTCTGTGAAGTCGAGTAGAACCTCTTTACAATGCCAGTTGCCGTACAATGTAAAGAGGTTATATTTGATTTTGCAAAATAAAACCTCTTTATCTACACTAATGTTGTAACATTCTACTTATGTTTCCAATACTTGACTTATAATGACTACTGTTATAGCGCAGACAACATTTAAGCAATTTCACATGATGTTATAATATCCACATCGATATCGTAAAATCTCATTATAACATCGCGCGCTCGCTCCTGATTGGCCCTGCGCGCGCAGCTGCGCTCTCATTGGTTAGATTTTAATGGCGCCAAGTTCACTGTGACAATACACGTACGCGTGAATTTAATGTTTCGCAATATGTTTTTTTTAATTTTTATTAGTGAAGATAAAGTAGTGTATGCAACTGCATATAACACGGGTATTAAAACACTCGTTACTATTACGAAACTCGCTGCGCTCGTTTCATAAACTCACACTCTTGTTTTAATACCCTTCATTATATGACAGTTGCATAAACTACTATTACGATGTCTTTAAATGTTCTAAGTTGAGATATTTTCATACGAATTTGACGTTCCAAATTTAAATCACTTTAACCCCTTATTCATACAACATTATTGACCTGCCATAACCCTCGAGATTGTGTTAATATAATAACAACTCGTTTTACGTTGAAATTCTATGACATATAATGGGTCGTTTTCGAGCAGGTGGTTTGAAAAATCTTTTATCACCCCTTCAAACTTCATGACTGCCTAGATCAGCTCCAATCTAGAGTAACATAGGTACACTAAGATTAGCCTTAACACCTTAAACCTACTCTTCTTCTGGGGTTGTCGAGTGAAAATCTTGCTTAATAGAAAGCAGCAGTGTCGTGACAACGTAAGGAATTCAGGGTAAGCAGGAAAAGCTAGCAATACCATGTAAAAACTATCCAGTCAAGACATCCGACAGTTTTCGTAACATCGTCATTAGGTCGAATACATTAAAGTCAGTATATTGCCAGGATATCGTTTTCTGGGAAAAGTCGTTACTCTTAAGTACTTCTTCTTGTACTGATATTATCTTGTTCTCGGACTTAACTGTTAAAGTCTTATAACACGGTAAAGAGTTCAACGATAAATGTTATTTGAATCGGTTCCTAGTTGCTTTTCCACCAAAATCTATTTTTTATTTTATTCTTTTTAATTTTGTATACTCTACCGTACCGAGTTTTATAACAGTCCATTTTGCTAAGCACAAGGTCTACCCACGAAGGGTGATTGGGTCATATCCACCACGCTGGCCCAGTACGGGTTGGTGGACGTACTCTACTATTTCTACATAACGTAACGTAATTAAAGCTCGTAGTAATGGCAGCTCTTGCAGTGTTTTATTATAATATTTCACCATAACTGGTTGTAGCGATGGCTATCTTATCGCTGTGCAAAGATGCATGGATAATGGCTTTTCTCTTGCGTCAATATATTGCAATATCGAGAAAACTGAACGATAACTACTAATCTGGCTTAGCTACAGTTATTTTTTAAAACAATAGAGAGCAGTACTAATAAGAAAAATAAAGTTGATTGTGATTTTACTGAGGAAGGTTCTCGGGAGGGAACTTTCGAAGGGATACTCTAAGTGAGAGTCTCGTCCAAATTAAACTACTCGTATGTAATGTAGTCCAAATTAGTACGGGTGGGAATCATTACAGTGAATAATTATTATTTTTTGCCAAAATATGCACAACCGACTTCAATCTGACTGCCTCGTTGGCTCAGTGGTTAGTGACCCTGGCTTCTGGGTTGAAGAGGCGGGGGTTCGATCCCCACTCAGGGCAAACATTTGTGTGATGAACATAAGTGTTTGCTCTGTGTCTGGATGTTATTTAGCTACTATCTATTTAAGTATGTATTTAAAATATGTATATTGAGTATATCAGTCTCTGGCAGCCATATTACAAGTTATACTTAGTTTGGGGTCAGATACCGTGGGTAAGACCTCACCTATTAAAAAAAATCGTGTTTATCGAATAGTTCGCTCGAAACGATGTATACCTACCATGTTTGATTATTGTTGATTTTTCAAAAACTATGATTGCAAACTTGAATACGTTGAAACTTTATTTAATTTCACACTTCATCATTAAAAAAAAGTGAAATCCTGCGAACACGATACGTTTTTAAATTGTTCATGACAAAAATACTACACAATTTTAAATACAAAGAAAGAGCTTCATGCTCTAACGGATTCACATCATAAAGCTGAATGGTGTTCCTCTACGATATTTTGGTATAACGTTACTCTTATAGCCCATCATTTATTCTATTTCCATATTCCATCTACAATGTAACATCACGGCATCTATATTTATCATACTTGATCTTCCTAGGCTTCTTTACTTCTATACGTCACTATACTCCATCTATAGTTGTAGTCCGTCAGTCCACTTAAGTAGATGGATGAATAACTAGTACTTACATCTATACTTAGCGTTTCCATATCTCAAGATTTGTTCTCAGATCTCTGACTTACACAGTCTTACCACAAAAGTTTTACGCACGCTTTAGACAATGTTTAACAGTACAAATTGCACGGTTTAACAGTGCTTAAAGCGTATTTAAATCTTTTGTGGCAAGGCGGTAAGGGTCTTCTCGGGATTGCTGATGGATTTAGGAAATCTTAGAATTTTTTGGATTGGTGACCGATCACATTTTAGACTACTTTGATCAGAATCCACTGTGGAACCTCTCTGTGCGTTGGCCTCTTATACAGGCTTCAATGAGGGACTCCAGAGGAGTACCTAAGCTATTTGGAGTCAACATTACAACCATTAATTCATCCACTTATGATTCATAGGACGTCCACTGCTGGACATAGGCCTCCCCTATGAATTTCCAATAGGACCGGTTGGAAGCGATTTGCATCTAACACTTCTTAGTGGTTCTTAGGTAATTTGTCAAATTTTAGGGTGGACGTCCTACGCTGCTCTTTCCTGTTTGTAGATTCCACTTGAGAACTTTTTGACCCCATCGATCGGACGGATAGAGCACGGAGGACTGATCTTCGTGCTTTGTGCTATTGCTAATCCAAACCGTTCTGTCGAACTCTGTAAAAGCGACATCTTTCTTTATCACCAACACTAATAATCGTATGTATCTATAATTTTCAACCTCTATCATACTTGATCTTCCTAGGCTTATTTACGAGTATTTCTATACCTACGTGTGACCACTATACTCCATCTATAATTGTAGTCCGTCAGTCCACTGAATAACTACATCTATACTTAGCGTAGGTACTTACTTATCTATTACTAGCGACCCGCCCCTGCTTCGCATAGGTGTATTATAGGTACATATAAACCTTCCTCTTGAATCACTCTATTAAAAAACCGCATCAAAATCCGTTGCGTAGTTTTAAAGATTGAGCATACATAGGGACAGACAGCGAGAAGCGACTTTGTTTTATAGGTACTTTGTAGTGATGATAAATCAACAAATTCTAATGTTGGTAACAACGAAAAAAAAAACGTATTCCAAAAAAAACACGTGTATTCTCATAAAAGATGTATCAAAGTATGCATGTTTTTCCTTCATTCTAGATATACTTGAGTTTAACCACATCTTAAATCTATGTACCTACTTACAAATATCTAACTATACCATTTGAGGCTCTTATGTATGTATGGATATATGGCTGTAACAGTTGAAATCAGTATAATCTTGGAGCATCGATCCGTCAATCACCGATTGGACATGCGCGTGCGCACAGAGTACTGATGCGTTGAGGTATGCGCCATTACTATGTCCGCTTTTCTTATGATGGGTTCATAGGATAACATACTTTATATGGACAGGGAAAATATTCAACTTTACCTACCCCTTAGTACGAGGTTGTAATATTTTTACGCGCTATACTTATACTCTACAAGTAATGTAAGCAATAATATTGTATGGTAATGAGATTCCGTTTACTCGACGCCCACAAAGGCGCTCTGCAAATACTACTTCCACTTCTACATATTATATCGATGGACGGATTTGGATAACGAACGTGGATGCTCATCGATATAATACTTTGTTATTATCTTAGTGGGACTCACGGTACTTATAACAACAATTTCTACATGTAGCAGCGAAAATAAATGTATTCCAAAAAAAAAACGTGTAATCTCAAAGAAGTATCAAAGTTTGCAAGTTTTTCCTTCTTTCTACATTAGACTTGTTTGACCACATCTTAAATCCCTTATTTATATAGAAATATGTACATATTTATAAAAGTACCATTTTAGGCTCCTTCTAGGGCGATTAAGTAAAGAGCTTTATCATGTCACCCAATTTTGAACTAGACCAAAGAAGCGGTTTCATCACACGGTGTTGCCACACGCTCCGAGATTCTAAGAAGCTTATATAAAACTGCTCCGGCCAGATAAGGAACTGTCTAATTGGGTAAGTAGGCTTCCATGCAATACATATTGGCGTAAGAGGAAACATACGTGTAAGTACTTAACGTACTTACAGATAGTAAGTTTGTATAGGCCGGGTGGCTCGCTCGAGTGTTAGTCTTTCGCTGAAGTCACTGAAGATCCGTGCTCTGAGAAGCCGTGGTGGTCTAGAGGTAGTGACACTCGCCTTACAATCGTGAGGTCGTGGGTTCAAATCCCGGTCCCGTACCAGTGAGTTCTTTGGATTTATGTACGGAATTTCACACTACTGGCTTTTCGGTGAAGGAAAACCTCTTGAGGCAACCTGTATACGTCCTTAGAAGAAATTCGATGGCGTATGTGAATCCACCAACCCGCACTGGGCCAGCGTGGTGGATATGGCACAATCGCCCTTCGTGGGTAGGCCTGCGTCTTGCAGACTTTAAAAAAAGCTGTTACAGTACAGTACTGAAGATCGAAACATGATTCAAATTCTCAAGCCCACTGCCAGTTGACATCGTATATACCCAGCATGCTGGCGACATTTTACCGTGCTAAAATGCTTGTAGATATGTTGGGATAAAAACAAGCTTAATAAATGAAATTAAATACGGCACTATACACATAAGTTCTACGAAAACATCAAAATCTATAATTTAATTGTTTACTCATATATGAGCAATAATAATTGTACAATACTCTATATTGACAATGTCACTTTGTTTGTCTCAATGATAGAGAAAACTACAGGTTATCTCGATCAACAAATCGAGTCACATGCAAAAGAAAAGCATAAATTACGTACGTACGTACGTAGAATCAGAAAGTTAATGGTAATAATCCAACCAACCAGCACTATGATTAATTACTAACTGGAAGACATTATTTTCTTGATTTTCCACACCATAATGGGTGACATAAACGCAGACGTCTTCATCACATTAAAAAAAAATAACGTAATGAATAATAACCGGCTGAAATTACTGTTACACGAAATTTTTATTAAAAAATACACTTCGAATTCCTGCATATTTGCTTGAAATGTCAACTACCAAAAACCAAATTAGAAAAAAACCAGGAATGACTACAAATAAACTCTATATCTGATAAATTTAGGTCGTTAAAAAGTGCATAAGTTATTTGTTGGGCGTACTGGTTTTAAAATATGATCACGCGCGCGACAGGACACGATTTACGACGAATGCCTCCGAGGATCACGTTGATCTGATCTCGGGACATGCATATAAAGTATCCATATTGCAAAAATTAGTTGGTAAAATTAAAATTTTGGGTAATGTTGGTACACCTTTTTAAAATTATAGCGATGGGTCTCTCGCTGACTTTTCTTTGAAATTAAACATCGTGAAAATCGAAACGAGGAGATCGTACAAGGACCAAAGTTAATTGGCAAGTATGTGGATGTGCAAAAGACATAGCACAGAGAACTGATGACAGATGGGCTCGTAAAGTTCTTGAATGGAGACCATGCACGTCCCGACAAGCATAGCTTAAAACGTCCACGTATAAGGTGGACAGATCACCTTATAAACTCATGCAGGATCGCGCTGAATGCAACCTGCTTCCAACTGACCTTATTGCCTATGACCAACAGTTAAGTCAATCGTGAGGCACCAACTTGACCATACAAAAACAATAAACTGTTATCTACATCTAAATATACTTCGATTTGAGTGTTTTCTTTTTCATGTAATCAGCACTTCAATCGCTAGGATTAAACTTCTTATATTTACAGTTTTTATATGACCTTAAAGTTATAAGCCTCTAAAACGTCATATTTATACGCAAACAAATATCTGAAAAGTATGCATAAACTAAACACTTTTCTGAAAAAAATAAGACGTGTGAGAGTGCAACATTTCTTACTTAAACGATTGAGATCAAAAACATTACATTTTGTTACAATTTAAAGAGTTTTCTCCCGGAACGTAAATTTTATGTAGAGGCTATTATCGCTATGTTCTAAGAAAACGCGAAAACAGTGGTCGATTCACGATCATCTTAACATCCATGAACGAGAAGAAGAAGGAAAGGTAACTATATATATGCGTTTCTATAGGTAGATGTATTTCTCCCGGAACGTAAATTTTAAGTAGAGGTCATTATCGCTATGTTCTAGAGAAAACGCGAAAATAGCGGTCGATTCACGATCATCTTAACATCCACGAATGAGAAGAAGAAGGAAGGGTAACTTATATATGCGTTTCTATAGGTAGATGTATAGTACAAACTGTGATATGAGTATGAAATAAGTATGTAAGCATCCAATTCGCTTACAGCCGGGAACAATGCCAGCCAAAGTGTCGAGGCCTTTCTTCATTGTATTCTGATCGGAGCTCTTATCGTTCCGCTCTCGATGCGTTTTGTATAACATAGCGGCTAATTGACCTTGTTGTTCTTACACTGAATTTATTGTTTCTGTACGGTATGTTTAAACATAAACATATTTTTATTTCCAAATAACACATGTGCAGAACATTGTTATAATAATACTTAGTTTTAACAAAACAGGTAAATTTTAATGTATTTCAATGTAATTTTATGCACCCTGGATTTCGCACTAGGCTAGCCTGTGTCGCGAAATCCAGTGTCTTTCGTTTTTGTAAATTTAGGTATGTACTTTGGATAGACATGATTCTAATATAGATATACAGTACTTGTATAATACTTACATTACAATTTGTTTGTAACGTCTTTATTGATAGGAATGCCGGAATAGTTATTCCTAGAAAACCACGAAATACATATTCAGTGACACCGCTTCACGTATTTAGGAGTGTAACTAAAAGCTATTTTTTTGTACCTACACTTAACAAGTAGGTACTTACTTAACTACAGATCAGAGAAATTTTTAAGGAAAGGAAATAAAATAAGCCAAGTACGAGTCGGACTCGCACAGAAATGGTTCCGTACCGTATGAAAAGCCCTTAATTTTTTTTATCTTAATTTAATTCAACCAAATATTCTGCGTCTACCTGTTGCGGTTATTAATGTCGAGCAAAACATTTAAATTTAATTTAAGTATTTTTTATTCTACTTTTAATATGTGTTGTTATAACGGCAACAGAAATACATTATCTGCGAAATATTCAACTGTCTATCTATCACAGTTCATGAGATACGGAACCCTAAAAAAGAAACCCCAACCTCTGATCTGTGTGCCTAACTTCACTGCTGAAATAAAGTAACTTTCGTTAGAATCACACTTAGCCATAATATGGGATAGCATAGCATGCGATTCTACTAATTTCTATCGGCTCAAAAATCGAGCTCCTACTGTTCAAACAACTATTGTATCATTCACAAAAATAAAAAAGCAACTAGGTCTAACTCCGGTGTAGAGCTCCTAACGTCGTGAAAGCCCGGGGCTCAAGCTTACTCGTAGATCATCTCTAGGTATAATTTACCGTTCGCCATGCTTCTGGTGAGTGGCCACGATATCGAAAGGCTGTTGATGTTTGAATGGTAGCTTCAGACATTATGTAAGCTGTTATAGTATTTTGATTATGATTACAGCACCCGCGGTTTTAAAATTTAGCTTGTGTTCAACTTCAATTTTTCAAGTGTTAGTTTTCTGACTACATTTTATGGTTGTGGACTTTGTAAACAATTTATTTGTTTCACCTAATTGTTTTTAAATTTTTAAGGTAATAATTTAAACTTACCTCAGACGAGCACAGAGTAACGACGTATAGTGGCATAAAACGTGGTAAGTAAGGGTACTAGCATTATGGCAGTGCCAGCAGGCTGAGCACGCTGCCAAGTATATAGAACTATAGCAGTGAGCTTTGATTGCGTTAGGAATTTGAATTATCTCTCAACTTTAGTGGTCTGTGCCAAATGATTTTATGTAATATTTTTTTATTTTTATTTATTAGGCTTCACATTGATGACTGCATCAAAAAAAACATCAATTACTTATATACTAACTTATACTAAATGCGTCATCTTTCTAAGGAAGCACCACATGCAATAATTATACAAAGTAGCAAAAATATTACTAAGCTAACTTAAAATTACAGTTGTACAAATTATTAGATATTATTAGTTAAATTATTAATTGTGTGCTGTAAGAAGAGTTAGAGAACAGGGTTGGCACTTTCTGCCATAATTGAGTTTAAGTTAATTTTGAACTTCCTTACTGTGTCTCCAAAAACATCGAAAAAAATATGTTTCTGGTATTTATTTATTAGTCTACTTAGTCTGGGGACAGGTGAATTTGAACCTAGCACGGTTCTGCGAAACACTGGGGCAAATGGCGTTATTGGCATGCGAGGATATCTGAATGGAATTCTAAATCTATTGTAGTTTTATTACAAAAACCTTTTCGTGTACATTGATGATTATAATGATGATGATGATAATACCAAGTGCTGTAATAAGAGCTATGAAGCTAAATACAAGTACGTGCTAGCTGATTTTATGATTGGGAGCTAGTGTGCTCGAACACAAGCTATTACACATATACACACTACTATCCCTACTCATACTCCAAACTTTAGCAAAATTAGGTATGTGCCGTTTTCACAATACTTACAGTGAAAGCGCACTTTACTCCAAATATATTTAAACAAATATATCACGACGGCGCCTCACGTGCTGCAAATAAACAAACAAACAGTCTGTCTGAGCTATTTACTGCCGCTAATAAGTGAAGCAAAGATCAAAACGAGTCAATTCTGTCCGCTCTCCTTGCCCCAGACGATTCACTTATGGTTTGTTAGTGGATTTATGTTAGGAGATCGTTTCCTGGGATTATAAATAGAAGGCATAAAAAGAAATAAGCAGCAGATAAAATTAATTATGTCATTGTGATACGAACATATATTTTATCTGAAGATAGTTATTAGGTGTCAACTTTTGTCAGTAGTTGCTCTACATATCTTAATATAATACATACAATAGAATAAGCTAGCGGTTTGCCGCGGCTCCTTGTATAAAAGTACGTAGCCTATACCACTTTCCTAGATTTCAACTATTGTAAAAAATAAAGACAATCCGTTTTTTCGCTCGTGCGTAAAGGAGTAAAATACAAACCAACAAACAGTCTGTATACGTAACAGTGTTTGGCAGCCATACTACAATATTTGCTTAGTTTGGCGTCAGAAATCGTGAATAAAAAAGTCTCTAATACAAATGTTTATTTTTATTAATTTAAAAACAATTTTAGATTTAAAATTTTAGTATGAGGTTGTATTAAGTTTTGTAAAAGTCACTAAAAAAACGTTGCATAGAAACTTGAATTCACGCATAAATAGGTACAATACTTAGATACATAATAATGTAATATTAGGTAGGTATTAATAAGTTTTGTAAAAGTCACTAAATATCGTTACACAGAAACTTAAATTCACGCATAAATAGTTAAAATACTTAGGTATAAAAATGTAATATTAGGTAGGCCGTAGGTAATAATGGCAACTAGCAGAAAAGTATCTTCAGTATACATATTAGACGCATACCTACCTATTAGCGCGCGTCGCGGCGCGTTGAAATCTTTTACAAGAAGATTCATTGAAAAGAGCTCAAGGCTAAAGCTTTAACTTGATAATAAAGAAGATCTAAACTCTAAAACTTTAAATAAAAATCTACGGACGTCTAACCAAATAAAATATGTATAGATCTGCTTTCTATAGCTTTATTGGACCAATGACCGTAATTAACAGCACAATTTTGAGTTCAAAAGGAAAAGTGAAAAGCGGAAAGTCATCAAAACTAACAAATACAACACTTCGACTGTACTACATCTGAAAGTTAACATCGGCTTTTAACGTGCACTTATTCACTTTCGAGTTATTTTCAACGAGTCAGTGTCAACTGTCAAGTCGACGCTAACATTTGACAAAAGCGTAGTTTTACCGCTCATTAAATTAATAGGTGTTAAACGTAGCGCGTGAGAAAGTGCTCACAGTTATGACAGTTTCACCTGGCGTGTGAACTAATTGAACCCATGTACACATCGCATACCTGCAATCAAAGAATATATAATAATACTGCTGCAATTGAAGAATACACACATATACACAGCTTCACAATTTTTATATGCAACTAAAGTAAAAAGATTTATTAAGCTACTAGCAGCGCCCCGCGGTTTTACCCGCGTTGTGCCCGTTCCCGTGGGAATTTCGGGAATTTTTATACATATAAACCTTCCTCTTGAATCACACTATCCATTAAAAAAAACCGCATCAAAATCCGTTGCGTAGTTTTAAAGATTTAAGCATACAGACAAACAAATAAACAAACGAAAATAGCGACTTTATTTTATACTATGTAAGGATTTGAACGTTAGAGTTTGAGGAACACCGCAACTACAAAAGACCTACAACGTCAATCATAAAAAACACTATGGACCAGTGTTTTTGGGTAGGCTCATTCAATGAATGTCCTACGGTTGAAATTATGGTGACCAAATTGAAGCTCCGCATATCACCCCATGTTATGTATTTCAAATCTCTGAAAGCGCTTCATTGCAGAATGCATTCATCTCCTACTTTCAACTTCATCTGCAACTGAACTGTAGGTACTGTTCTTAACCACTTTTATTACCACTGACTTCCCATTTATTTATTAAATATAAAATATTACTTAATATGTCAATTCTATATACCAATCTAGATGATTTTCCTCTTAGAGTCTTGGCCCTCTATGGTACACTGTTCTCCATAATAGTGAACTTCATGTACCTCGTGCTTTCCTTTCGTTTAGCAAACACACGATTACTGGCATCCACCAGCATGTTACTATTGCATCGGTCCATTAAGTCCAGTGAAACGATATCGTTGCGTGCCATGGCGTCAGCTGACAATGTTGCTACACGTCTTATAGCCACTGAGACACTCGTTTTAATACTACTAGGGTGGTCCTATGAGCTCATACGGGATTCTGTACTTAGTACAAGATATTTACATTATCTAAAACTACATTAACTACTACTACATAACAAGCAATTGGATCGTGTACTTAGTTACGTGTTCCTGTTTTCGCCTTTCTCTCCTAGCTGGAAGGAAACGAGACAAAAGTTAACGTGACCATAATATTCGTCATCAAGTTTCCATAGGCTCCATGGCTTCCATGGCTAGATTAGACATTCAATCTATACTCTTTGACATTATAATTATAATCATGAATTTCAT
Source organism: Hypomecis atomaria (assembly GCA_964007245.1). Lineage (NCBI taxonomy): Eukaryota > Metazoa > Arthropoda > Insecta > Lepidoptera > Geometridae > Hypomecis > Hypomecis atomaria. The sequence goes on from OZ023282.1 coordinate 4,968,628, forward strand.
ATACGATGTATTTGAAATTGAAGTGTTCTGTATGTATGAAATATATTATTGCTATTTGTATTTAAAAATTTGACTATATAAATGACTATGACTATGACTTAGCCTCCCTCCAGTACCTTTTAATTTTATTTAAATTTTGAGTGCCTGATTTAGTAAAAGTTCAGTATTTACACTGAATAAATTGTTACTTTTAGTTTCTCTACGAGTTATGAACACCTACAAATAATGTGGGGATCATAGGACAAAGAAAATGCTTGCGACTTCAAATCAGCTTTTTATTCATAAAGCATTTTCATTGGAATAGGTAACCCGTGTATTTTGGATATGTGTTAATTATGCTCACCTCTCGATTAGTATCTCGTGGATATAAATCATAACGATGTAACGTACGGTGTAAAGTCTACAACTCTACACAATCGACACCTCATGTATAGCTGTCTGAAGTCGCTCTGTTCGGCCTAAAACAAACGCGATCTTACACTTATCTAAACTTCTACATAATCTACCTTTCAAATCGTCAGCTATTACATTTCTCACTTAAATTTTTCATAGATGAGACTATCGTGCTCAACATCGATGTAATCTGCCTCCATTCATATCGAATTCGTGAAAGGGCTTCCCTTTCACCGAAAGTGTCAGACGCCATAGAAATATAACATAATCCATTATTCATTTCGTTATGCAATTAGTTATTATAGACATTTATAACAAATAATACCGTTCTCTATTAGATAATGATAAATTCAATGAGACCAAGTTATCGGGAAAGTTATAAGGTAGAGACACTATCGCATTTTCCAAACCGATTTGATGGAAATTTTCGCGAAGTTTTAGTATGTATTTTGGGTTACTTACACAACAAAATTATTTGATCATGCTAGTGCGTACGAAGGCACTATTTTATTGAAAATTTATAGCACGATGCGTAAATAAAAACGAAATTGCACAGCTGCTATTACGTGATCGAAAATTATGGATTGGATTAGTTATTACTCACCTATTATGTAGAAAATATAGATCACTCTTATTTATTATTACGATGTTACGGATACGGATATGCAACACCTTCAGTGCGATCAACCTTTGGATGGGTGACCGTGGGTGGCATTTACGAGTTGAAATCTACCACGGATCGGATGGCCCGTCATATTGTAAGCATCGCTCGCTGGCTAAACCGTTTGAAACTATTTCTGAAACTATTTTTTACAAGTAATCTGCTGACTTTTCTTACTATCTAACTAACATAGAAAGAGTAAAAGAAAGTTTGTAAAATTAATTAGAATTGGTAAGTTTTTGTGAGTTTTTCTGCAAAATTAAACTTGAAGTGAAAGTGACGCCATTAATCTAATAGAAAATAATTAGAGACAAAATAATATAACTCTACCCAGGTAGAATAACTCTGCGTGTTAACCATGCAGATTGTATCACCTATTTGAATATGAATGATCATGAAGAAAACTATACCGGCCGTTTTAAATAGTCCACTACTGAACATAGGGCTACTCGTCAAGGGCAATTGGGCCATATGAACCACGCTGGCCCATGGCACGTTTCGCAAACTAGTAGATAATTACATAAATGTTAAATGGATTCAACGCAACATGTGTGCGGTTTTTTATTATCTTTCTTCTTCTTCTTCTTATATATAAAATTCTCGTGTCACAATGTTAGAGTTACCTTACTCATCCGAAACGGCTTTACTGATTTTTACCAAATTTTATATACATATTAGGCCCGATTACAGAGGCGCCATCGTAATTATATTAGCTAAATAGTATAGTTCTGTTTCTTTTTCATTTAAGGCATTCGATAGAGAGAACACTTTTTACGTTGCTAATAAATTTACGCTGGCGCCTCTGTAATCGGGCTTATTCAGGTCTGAGAATCCGCTCCTATCTATTTTTCATACCCCTAAATGATAAGGGTTGTTTTTTTTACCCTAGAAATAATTTATATGGCAAAACAACGTTTGTCGGGTCAGTAAGTTTTTTATATTAGTCACGACTACAAAAACTAATCTATTGCGGCAAAAACTTTCTGTAAGATTCTAAGATTATTAATAGGTCTGTAATAAAAATATTTTAAAGAAAAACATTACTTCCGAATAATGCAATTTCATTGTTGCTAGAAAGGCGTTAAAACTCTATAAAAATAACTACTCAGTATTCGTTCATTGAACCGTGTTTTTACGGGCAATTGATCTCTACACGGAGGGTGTGAACAAAGATACTCTATTACTAACTATACCTACTCGTACATAATTACCTTTAGATACCATTACATAAGAATATGGTTTGGGCCAGTGGTACGGAAAGCGATTCAAGCTATCTTTGTTTTCAGTGCAAATATTTAGAACAAAAGTAGAGAGCCGAAAAGAAAGAGAGCTGAGAAATAGATTAGTTAAATTTACAAATTGAAAAATTGTTTTTAGACCAAACGTTCAAAAAATATACCAAGGCTATGTTTGTTTTTGTAATTTGTTGATTTATAAGTTGCATTAACTATTTTAATTAAATATTTTTTTGTACTTTAATTTAACATTAAATAATATCTAGTAAGAAAGCGTTTATTATTTTATTACCTAAATGTGCAATAAAATACTTAGTTTAATTAATAAATAAATATTTGATTTTTCAATGCAAGTGTTTTGTACCTTTTAGTTGCAACCATTCCGTACGTTATAAATGTTATATTGATGTTAGAACTTACCGTGCGAAACCCAATAGAAATAAAAAAATAAAACTAACCACCCTTGTTTAGAGTTACGCGGCAACACCCCCTCATATCATTTCCGTTCACACGGTGAGGCGAGGGCTGCTGGTGCCTGGTTCACGAAGGTTCAACGTTACAGCTGACTGCCAGCCTTGCTGCACACCTGCTTTGCTTGCCCTTTTCATGAACTGTTTTTGTGGGGGGATGAGAAATAATAATTGTGCAAAATCTGTGCAGAGGAATAAATCACATTACCGTGATTATCGTTTTGTATTTATGATTGTGGCCTTTTTATTGCAGTACTAAATATTCATATTCATTTATACTTACAGTTTAGTACACGTCATTAATGAGTAATTAATTATTGACTGACTTATCTATTATACTTACATCAGTAAAAAGTTTGCGTAATAGGACATTACATGGATTAATTTAAAACTATAGAATGGAGTACCCAAGATAATACAGGAAGTTAATGTAACACATTTAAATGTTTTAATTACTTAGGTACCCAAAAACCATCAATTGAATTGAATAAGTGACCTACGTAGTTAATTATCATATTTAAGTATTGTATTATTTAAATGTTGTATATGGACTTTATTTACATACGAGTATAAATAGATATCCAAACAGATCTCCAGTTTTATTGATAGCTCTCTTGTTTCATTTAGGTGTTTTTTTTAGGTACTGTTTACTGTATATTGTATACATGGTTAATAGAATAATTGTGGAGGACACGATGTGAATAAAATTTCCACAGTATCTTAAAGAAGAAGAGGCCTATATCCGGCAGTGGATCGACCAGGGTTCTTTAGGTGATTTTTCATCGGTGGGTATGGATTTTGATGAAAGTTATCGGGTAAAATGTTGATATAGTGATCGCGTGCTTCGTACCTACATCATAAGATTCATTTTCAGCTACTGCTTTATTAACAGCTGTTTTCTAAACGCACCTGCTAAAAATACACTTTTAGCGTTTTATTTGCAAACAATGCCGTCTTTTTATAGACGCGCCAGGTGGAGTTGCTCAGTTACTTTCTTATTCTGTAAGCCTTCTTTTCATTGTTTTACGGATACTTTAAGCCCGATTACAGAGGCGCCAGCGTAAATTAAATAGCAACGTAAAAAGCGTTCTCTCTATCGAATGCCTAAAGTGAAAAAGAAACAGAACTATGCTATTTAGCTAATATAATTTCGCTGGCGCCTCTGTAATCGGGCTTATTATGCTTGTAATGTGCAGAAACTGTCAGAGAGAAATATGCTCATCATTATGAACAACTTTTACAATGAGACCAACTGCGAAAACGCGAATTAAAAATCAGCTGTAGTACCTATACCGTACAAACTTAAAAGTTCATTGGCTCTCGCGCGATTTCGATTTGACCCCATTATTATTATTATGTATTCAATACTACGGGACTAATCGCGCACTAAAGTTACGAGATACATAAATACCTCATCATCCCGACGTTTCCACCGAGTTGCATCGATCGTGGTCACGGGTAGACTGGAATGTGAAACAGCTGGTATTATGCCGCCAATTCAACTTGAACTTTAAAAAAACTTTTTAAACTGAAATTGTTATGTTTTTGATTTCCACCGCTTCACGAACTATATCACATATTTTCACAGTACAGTCTACCCGTGACCACGATAGATGCAACTCGGACGTAACGTCGGGATGATGAGGTATTTATTTGTATCGTGATTTTAGTGCGCGATTAGTCCCGTGGTATATAATAATAAAACTTATAGTTGATCTTTTTCATACGAACGTGATTTCTAGTTCATATTTTTTCTATACTATATTATAATATGTGAACTAACTATCCTCTATTGCAGGTAAGCCAATTCGTAAGTTTGATAGACATGTTTAGGCCATATTCCCGAATATATTATATTCATAATGTCTATTATTTGGACTAGGTAGGCCTACTTGAAGGGATAAGTGATGTATGTAGCTACCTATACAGAAGCTGTAGTTAGTTCTCTTTAGGCTCATACGATTACTACACGCCCACAAAATCTAAACAATCTTCAGCGTGAACTCTTTTAAAGTGTCTCTAAATCGGCCCATCTCAAAATATCAGTTTATTTATTGAGCAGATTGCGTCACGACACGCTGGCTGCCGGCCGCCATACTCTAGACTGCTCGTAACACGTGAATACGTTTACACTTCAAAACAACTGTTACACTTATTGGACGTTTTTTAGTAAGAAATTAACAGTTTGACAAGACTGCTAGTTTTAATGATGATGTCACAGAAACGGTAACTTTATTAGGTAGGTACTAGAGTAGTACAGGCCGCTGCTGGCATCTGCCCCTGTCTTGTACAATTGTATAGTATTTAAGATTGAAATGTACAATAGATGATAAAGTAAGTTCGTATAGGCCGGGTGGCTGGCCCTGATGTCAGAGTTTTTACGCCGCCTGAAGGCCTCTACAATAGATGATGATGATCATTCAGTGACATCAGGGAAGCTGTTAGAGATTTTGGTTTCTTCTGCAGATCAGGCTTACTAGTTTGTTTTTCCTATAAACAGCTACGCCAGACTGGTATCCACCTTTTAGGATATTTCACTTAAATGTTCCAAAAGTAGATAAGGTACCTACGCGATTTTATAATTATATTATGTGTCACGATAAGTAAGACACTCATTTTAGAACCATAGATTAGGAAGAAGAGAGCTCTATCTCACTACCCATGTATGGTGGCGCCATCCGGTCGCACTAATATACTAATCAAATCTGTAAATCAAATGCATCATGTGGAAGGTACTTCATCTGGGTGTCCACTGATTGCACGACTAATTTATTTTTTATAGATGTTGACGCCACTCTAGTGTTCTAGTGAGATTCCTAGGGTCCACCATTGCAATGCATTGCGCCAGCCTAAGACGTAAGTAAGACCACAGATTGATCTCTTGATGCCACTGATATAGAGCTTTTAATAACTGCTATTGTTACATTCAAACTGTGAATCTCTACAAAGCCTATTATGTAATAAAGAGATTTATTGCTGGTATTATATTATTTCATAGGTACTCTGAATATTTTCGTTGGTTTCTTGAATAAGATTCATGGTGGCGACATCTATTGAAAATTGTGTAGCATTTTTGTTACAGCTACTCTCTAACAGATGGCAGTGCAAATACGATTCCATACTACTTGACACTAGATGGCAGGAAACTTATTTTCACCATATAAATTATTGTGGTGCGTCAACCAAATTGCAATTCCGGGATGTTTGATAGTATTTTTGTACAATATGCTATTCCATGAAAGTATATGCTACCTATTAGCTAACCCGTTATAGGCCATTTTTTGATTATTTCTCCCGACTATAGGCAGGTGAAAATAAATCAAGCCAGCTGTCGGTAGATGAAGAGGTCGGTTCACACGTTCAATGCTCTAAAAAGTATGTAAGAAAGATAATAATAACACAAAAATCAATGAAAAATGTTTATTTTCAATACATTAGACAGACTAAAACAACAATCGCGATACAACTCACTCTAACTGCAGTAACTATCGGGCAATATTTATAAAGCGTTCGGTTACACGAGTACTTACAAAATGGTTACAATTCTACTATATTTCAGATAATACTAGATTTGCTGAAGCGTTGTTTAGCAAAGTGGTACGAATGTACACCGGTGACTTATCAAACTCTACACTGCGACATCAATACATCGATTCGTATGTTATTCAGTTCGTTTCACAATAAAACCGGATGTTATTCTAGTTATTCAACCGGACTGTACACTCTCGGTAAGACGCTCAAGATAACTTCACACTAATTCCGAATACGCAACATTTATGAACCGAACAAAACTATATTTTTCGTACGTAACGTAGGTACTCCGTAAGCGAATCATAACGATAACAAAATATGTGATGATTGGTAAACTATAAATACGAAATTCAAATGAACCAATCATTAAAAAAATATGGTTGCTTCCCTTACGCGACGCTTATGGAGTAGATTAAATGTCGCGCTAGGCAAACTGCATCAGCCGGGCTAGGATGCGCACCACGTAATATTTCTTTCGACGTGTCAGCACGAGACAGCGTTATGGCATATCATATATCTGTCAATTTTTCACGTCGAAAAGAGCTATTTTCGTGGTCGCATGCTAGACTAGCTGGCATACATTTTCATTGCATTTTCGTAAAAAGTACGCTCTCTCCAAGCTTGAGTATACAGACGGAGTAACATAGCATTGTTTATGTATCATACATGTATTTGTATGTATTGGGCGAAGCTATTAACCCTAATGTCAGAAATTTCTACAACGCAATTGACAAAAATGGCTGAAATGAGATCAAAAGCGACAACATGGGGGTCTACCACGATCTTATAGCTTTTTCTTTGAATACCTCATAATCATCAAAGTTCTACTACTTAAATGTTAAATAGGCAATACCATCAAGATTGTCGTAGACTCCATGTATTAATAAAATCGTGATTGTAAGAAATAAATAATTATCATTAGTATTGTAATATAGGTAGCATTTTAAAATATCATAATTATGCATAACAATCTTAATTATTTTACAATTTTACATATCATAGTTTCGTTATAAAATATGTAATTATTAGAGATCATGAAAAAACTTTGAAGAAAAATCTCTAATTATATAAATATAAAAGAAAATCGCTCCCATAACTTAACACAAAAGAATATTTACTATTTGTTGTCAAAAATTAAAATAAAACTATTGAGTTAGTGTTTAAAAACAATAGTGTAAAATTATTTTTTAAAAAACATTATAATATCATGTTAATAGTTTCTTGGTAATCATAAGCTTTATTCATAAACATGAACATGCAAATAAGTAATTTAAAAAAAACTCCATTACTCTGACCATTAAAACTAGAAAAAAAAGTCCTGTCTAGCAGAATCGTCTGTAAGACAGAACTTTTTAATCTGGAAAAACGAATACCTTATTCAAGAGAAAATGGATAAGTATCCATCTCTATGTATGGATATTATGAAAAAAAATAAAACAAAAACTTACCTAATTTAGGTCCTTCTAATATAGCCGAAATTCAGTTAGATATTGTGGAATGTTTAGGCTTGCACGTTATTTAGTACATCATAGTTTTTATATTCATGGTCAGAATAACCAAAATAACTATTAGTTAATATATAATGCGATATAAAAACGCCGACACCACGAAATCATACAAGTCGGCGGATGTGAAGTCAGCTACAAGCTGTGTAATATCCAATTCTGAGTGAAGCTCACATAAAGCTGCGAGCTTGATTTGATATTGCGCAGCTTGTAGCTAATTTCTCATTTGGCGACTTGTATAATTCGGCCTAATCATACTGTGTAAAAAGATATTTTTTTTACAACAATTTATTTACTTTACAGAAAATGTGTCGGACTGACCACTATACCTCTATATTTCCTTTCTATTTACTATTTTAATCATATATATTCAATGGTACAAATTGTAATAAAGGCCGCATCACACAAGTTGGCGGAAATGAAGTTATAGTCTGACCGTTTAACTGAGTCCACGCCTGCGCGGGTACAGGGGCGCGGGGGTAGACGACAAAGGGGACTGAGACAGGTGCGGGCGGCGGACCACCGCACCTCACCGCCCGCACCTGTCTCAATCCCCCTTTGTCGTCTACCCCCGCGCCCCTGTACCGCGCAGGCGTGGACTCAGTTAAACGGTCAGACTATAGTTACAAGCTGTGCAAATTGCGCAATAAACAATCCTGACTGAAGCTCACATAAAGTTGCGCGTTGTGTGATTGGATATTGCTTAGCTTGTAGCTAACTTCATTTCCGGTAACTTGTGTGATGCGGCCTTTAACGTGCATATTCAGATGTAATGATGTTCCTACTTATCTATGTAACTTCAACTAAGGTTTCACAGCACAATATACATACATAAGCTCTTGTGCATAAATATTTCACAAATCTAGACTAATATGGTATTATAGGCTTTATAATATGTGATATTTCTTTATTGCAATCAAGTCGCCGTCTTTCAGATATAGAGTTATTTGAATTATCATTATTTATAACTACTCAATCTACTAGATCAATAAATAAATTTTTGAAATACAATTCAAACAAATGGTTACCGCCTAAAACCATTACATAATTTACATCGAATTGAAAATATTAACTACATTCATAAGAAAATTATCGTTTCACACTACCACAATGAAAGCAAAATATACTTAATCATAAATATCAGTCGTATATAGCTGTAAAAATATCACCTGTCGCCATACGCGAATGTTTTCTGAGACGTATAGACTTTGAAAAAAAAAAACTCAACGAAATCCTTCGGGGTTTCTGCAGACGCAGTGTCCTATAGTTCGGCCGTTCAGAGAATGCGTTCCTGACACGTCATCAAATTGACCTTAAAACATTAAATGGTCCATAAATCGTAAACGGTAAGTTTTACAAAAAAGTTTAATGGAAACAAAAGATGCGAAATCTACAATAATGATCTTAATGTTTTTTGCCTTTAATTAGGTACATAGTTTCCGAGATATCGGCCAAAAATATTTTTTCAAGATGACGTGTCAGGAAAGCATTCTCTGAACGGCCGAACTATAATAGTTAGTAGTCTTGTAGTCTTAATCTCAACGGCGTCATCTGGCGAGATATTTTTGTACCAACTGAATGACTAACACCTAATACAGAAAAAAGTAAATACATTTAGGTCCCAAACACACTCCGAATAATTCCATCGGAATAGTGGTTACATTTATTAAAAAAGAAAAGGCACTCACGCTATGGCATCAAACGCACTAGACGTAACATAATTCAAATTATTCATTTTCATAAGAATTAAAACATAGAATACACTTTTTAAACATTTCGTAGTAAAACACTAATAGCCGACTTGTTCGGTCGGTGAAATAATATGTACAACGTATTGCTTTCTTTCAAATGATATAGAGATTCTTGCACTTTATTTTAGCATTTTCAGCCAAATGAGAGCGAAACATTTCACTAGCAGCACTGGTTAGCGCTGAGGTTTTATTTTTATTGGTGCGCTATTTAAAAAAAGGTTTTAGTGGTGTAGCTGCAATAAGCATGACGGATGGGTAATTAATAATTAGTTCGTCAGTGAGATTAAAAAAAAATATGGGACAAAAAAAAACAAAGATAAAGCGAGTCAAAGTTCAAGTGGGGGCACGCAACGTCACTTTTAAATAAAACGTGTCTTAATATTAAAACTTTTCCATTTACATTTTTTTTTTTGCACTGAATTTTGATAATCTAACTGACGGACTAATCATATTTTTTTATTCGTCTAGCCTGTTTCACTTATATTTTACGGCGGGTCAAAAAAACAACGAATCTTGTTTGCAAACCAGTGCAAAGTTGATGAGTTGAAGATGTGCAGTTGGTCGATAATCTTCAGTCAGATCTAATTTTGACCTTGAATCAAATCACACCCAAAGAAAGCGATATAATAACCATATCAACCAGCGACATTAGCAACCACGGCAACTAGCCACTGAATCGAGATATTTTTCATGTCTCTCTCTAACTCATGCCATATTAAATCAATGCATACCTTTCTTTCTTTTCTCGATCGACCACAGTATCTGGTATCTCCGTGGTAGCAACGGTGCGCGAAAACGTTTGCCCTCATTTATTTACACAAAATATCCCAGTGCAATAGTTCAAAGACTGGCATTACGGGTAACCAAGATAAAGACACTAAATCGCGTATATTTCGATTCTATATAGGAAATATCTTCGTATTGGTAAAGTATTAACGTGCTCGATTATATACTATTTTATGACTAGTATTACGGTTATGTGTGACATCACACCACGAATCGCGAATCGCAAATGTATTTCAGACTAAACTTACATTATAGTTTATTCTATACTTCCCGAGTTTCGCACACTGCAGAGAAAACACTTCAAAATTAGATGCTTCGAAACAGTTTGCAAAATTTTTTAAGCTATTGCATAGCTTCTATCGCGGGCCTTGAGCGCGGGGACCGAATCCAGAAATTCCGTAACGAAAAAACCTCACGCTCCCCACTCCGACGGGCAAGGAGGTGTGGCTTGAAAGCCGTGCATCGTCTAACGTCGTTTCAGTTCGGCAGTCTTCGACACGGCGTTGTGTGCGATTAGACGTATTGTAAAATTATGCAATAGCTTTACCGCGGCAGTCCCCGAGTGCCACACGTCTTTTTTTATTGAATTTACCACAAAATACAAAGATTATAAAAGAGTTATAAGAAATAAATAGAAATTAAATTTGGCTGTTTAATAATTATAGTCTGTAAATAGCCAAAAAAAAAATCGAAAGGAGAAAAAGAAAAAAAAGAAACAGATATTGACAAAAATTGTCTGTCAGATTTTACTTAGCGCGTACTGCTTATTGAATTTACCCTGACGATACGAGTACTGGCAGTTCCTTGAAATAAGGTATTATCATTAACTAATAATAAATATTCACACAAGTTTAAATGAAGTCAAATTATCACCATTTATATAATACTGCGGAGCAGTACAGAATAAAATATAATGCTATACATAATACTGTAGTCTGGATATACAATTATGCTACATTTAATTATTTTAAACTGATCCCTAAAAGTGACACGCATAACGATTCGAGGCGCAATGCGTCTACATCCATACACAAATTCAACAGTATTCATTATAATTACACATAACGTATCAGGACCCCAAATCTCTGACTTCAGGAACATCCAACGTACTGGTTACCTAAACCGTATGCTGTCTCATTTTGACATGCAATATATGTCGTTAGTGAAAAATAGACAGCACTAAGATAAGTTCGCTGAATGTTTACGAATAGAAAGGCAAAAATCCTCGATATTCTCATAAGACCCAAAGGTAGCTCAAGAAAAATTGGACGTAGGTAGTTAAGCAAAAAGGACTCGAACCACACTTTGGTCAAAAATGGCCTAAATAATGTAAGTCTTTCATATAAAAGAAAAAAAAAACAGATTTTAAAATAGCAGTCATACATAGACAATAACATTTTTCATCTCGGAGACTGAATGAAATGCAATCTGAATTTTTAAATGGCCATAACTCAACAGTAACATTTTGGGGATCGAGTCCTTTCTGCTAAACTACGTTCAATTGGAGTCCAGAACGTTCGCGATTTCGTCCAAATTGGAGGGAATGGAGTGTCAACCCATCGACAGATTCTTGACCATGGTGACCTCGTGGCTGCGCCGGTTGATATCCTTCGGCTCTTTGGTTAGATTCGACTCTACGAGCATCGAGTGCCGTTTCGCGTTGAGATCTTTCTTCCTTCTGACGACATCTGGGCTGTAGGGGTCGGAAACTCGGCGGTCTAAGCTCCCGTGGCCTTGTGAAGTCGAGTATGAGTTTCTGTGTGTGGGCGTCGAAGGCGGTTCCTGTGTCGGTAGGTACGTTTGGAATGAGGGTCGGTTTTGGGCAGCATCCATTATGGAACCTGTAGAATTTAAAATTATACCAAATCAAGGTGTTGTTTTGATTTGAATGTATTCTATGGATGCGAAGCGTTTTAGAGAGCCAGGAAGGTTAGAGTTATTGCTAAAGCAATCAGTAAACGCCCAAATAGATATATAATCCGTTGAAATGTTACATGTTTAGAGCTTGGCGTACATTTCTCAGATAACGCAGTTTTGTTTTACATATATGTATAGATATCAAATGGAGGTTAGTATAAAGTTATGTTATACTGTTGTGGAGTTGCCACCCTTGTCCCACGGTCGCCATCTTAGAAAAAGGTTTTTATGGTTTATCTGACAATTTGCAACGAAAAATGTTTTGATATTTTTTGTGACACTTATGGTTAGTCAGATAGGGAAGCATGAGGTTGGCGGGCGGGTGTGCCGACCCGACGTCTCGTCTCTCTGGCTCCCGCGCATACCTATATTTCGGCTTTTGCGCAGCATTCTGCGCATAACTTCCCATCCGCAGACTTGTGTGGCGCTTAGTATATATACCCCTTTTTCCAAGATGGCTGCCGTAAGACAAGCATGGCAGCCTCATCAACTTGGATTTAACTTTACACTAAGTCTACACTTTACACTACTTGATATCTAAAAAATTGCGTCCTCTGAGAAATGCAACCCCAAATGAAACTTTTTAGTGGACAAATAACTTTTTTATAATCGTTTTTTTATGAGTTAGTCCGCGTTTGTGATTGGACGTTCTCTGATCGTACTTGTAATCTCGCACCGGTTCGCACGAATATTTACATTTAGAAAATATTCTAAGACATAACACCATACTTTTTAGTTAGGCAGATCAAGATACGAATATGTTAAAAGGGTTAAGGCATGCTGTTATAGAATCTTTAGGATGGAATAGGAAAATACAACAACCCATCTATTAATATCGATGACATTTTAAAACTTGAATATTGTTTTGTACTTCCGTCACAGCCCGGACACTCCGCGATTTTTCATACAAAATCTGCTGTCTTACGCACACCTACACAGTACTTACTCACAGACAACACACATACGCACGGTCGCTACACGCGCATTTGTGTGCGGAACGTCTATGGCTGTCAGCGATCACCTCATCGTGACGTCATGCCGCGTGAGTGAGACAGTTGCGTACATAATTTGCAAAAATGAATATTAATCTAGTGCTTAAAATAGTATAACAATTACTTAATTTGGAAGCATATTAACAAAAAGTAACCGATCTACTTCTTTTGTAAGATAATATCAAGAGGAAGCTACCAAATAATGTAAAATAAGTTCCTATTATTTATCCTTAGGGAAACATTAAAATTTCTTGTTTTGTTACGTATCATTGATATTCAATCATACACAGTACAAGTCTTCCCTATTGTCACAGTCTAGGTAGTTTTTATTAGAAAATCCACCGACCAGTGCAGCCCGCGCGCAGAGTGCACGATGCGGTACGTAGACGCGGGGTGGAAGTGAGGAAGACTCAAACGGGTGGGGGGTAACGAGTGGCCGTTCTATACGTAGTATTATTATATATTCTTTGCTTCCGTGCTCTTAAGTACTCAATGAGGTACAGTTATAGCGAATAAATAGTGGACATCGGCCTTTGGAAAGAGATAACCGACTGATTACGGCTTTACTCGACTCAAGAGCGTTTTCTGTCTCATGAACCACCATTGATCAATAAAGTATAGGTCGAATGAAACTTAACGGCGTCAGTGAACATCCACTCAGCTGCGCAAAGCCCCACTCCTCAACCCGCTGACGTACGAATTTGCTACTGCGCAGCGACTCGCATCGTGTTCATAGACGCTATTAAGTTTAAATAATAAATAACAATTTATTTTTGTTCCATAACTTGCTTAGGTTACTTAAGTACGCTGCACTCCGCACTAGGTCTCCTAAGAGCCTATGTCGCATGGTACAGTTTCCTTTGACACTTAAGTGTAATTATAAACCTACGTTTTATACACTATTAAATATTTATATTTCATTTAATCTAGAATCGACTTATAACGAAAATTGTCGCTAGTTTATCCAATGATGATTCATAAGACAAAGATAACGCTCTATAAACCCTAAATCAGTCGATAATCTCTTTCCAAATAGGTGCCGATGCCCATTATTTATTCGCGCGTACTATACCCACACGATTTAAATATGAACAACACGGATTTCAAAAAATGCGGATCTAATCTTGTACATAAACAAGGCGAATGTACCCGTGTGCATGTATTTATTAAAATGCGATCTTTAATTTTTTTTAAATATGTGATGATCATCTACTTGAAACTAGCCGCTACAAAAAGCAATTTAACGCACAAATAAACAATAGTGTCACCTTATATCTCGCACTTCTCGCTAATGACCTACAATGAGTAAAAATTTCATTGAGTTATAGGAATTTTAATGTAATTTCACCATTTTTAGTGCGAGAAGATTTTTAATAACTAATTTAAAGTTTTTTACATTTATTGTATAGGTTTTGTATTAAAAAGAGGATTATTAGGTATAAGGGTTATACTAGTTAGGCAATTAGACATACAATTCAACTTGTTTTTTTCTAAATGTACTTAGGTAAGGTCAGTTGATTAGACACCAACATTACTTAGTTACCGAAACTGGCATGCACATTTTAAAATCATGCATTACTTTGTATTACTCTACAAATAGGAAAGAAAACTAAGTGTCTTGAAAAAAAATACGATAGAAAACAAAATAAAACAAAGTCACAACAAAGCTTTTTCACAAAATCGCCAACAGAATTAGAACCATTGCATTGATAACGGTATTGAGTGAGTGAAGCAATAAAAAAAAGAGTGAACAAGTGAGTGAAATGAATGCTTACCGAGCGTCCGCACTAGCCACGGGGTATCGTTCTTTTGGTTGATCGCCGCTTGAACTTCGTTGAGAGCGGCGTTCAGCTGATGGCTTAGTTCCTGAAATAAATGAGTAGTTTATGAAATCTTTCTGAAACGGACGAAACGCTCGAATGAATTTCGTTCGATTAGAAATTATTCAGTATTTGAAAATGTTTGTTGGTATGTACACACAGGAGCTGTTGCATCTTATACTATGGGATGGACACTAAAAGATTTTCTTTCGATTTTTGCATTGGTCAAAAATTTAAAGTAGGTATTTAGATCAGTATTTTCGTATTTAAAATATAGACTCCTATCCAAAATGTGTGTTCAACTATCTTGGCTAGTCGTATATAGTCACAAGCTTAACTTGCGCTATTTATAGGCACCCGAAATATGTCAGTAACGGTACTGAATACTAAATATTTTATGGCAACATATGTAATATTTACATGCGGTTCTTAATTTAAAATGTTTTCTATAGTTTATACATATTATACTCCGCGCCACACTACTTGATGGGTGACGAGATGATCCTGACGAGACGTGACGTGGAAGCCGCACGTTGATTGGTTATTGCGCAGCTGGTGGCTAACTTCACATCCATCAACTTGTGTGGCGCGGAGTATACCCTATAAAGGTATGGCAATTTTATGTTCGTATTGGAACTATTTGTTATGTTTTCTAGATTATCGTTAAAAGATTCGTCTAATGTGTAATAACATTTCGACAATAGGATGATTTTGAGCTGTATTATGAAACAGTTTTCTTTTTGATGTCTTTTACTGATGTTTTGACATAAAATGTGATATTTTATGATTAATTAATTTAATTTTGACATGATTACATTTCTCTGTGACATAACAATAATTTGATTGACTAATCTTTTAATTGTATTTTAATTGTTTATTTTTAATAATTTAATCGGTAATGTGTTATTAATAATTTCATAAGTTTGTGAGATAAATGTAAGTGTGATGTAGTCTCGTTTTTGTCTCAATAAAAATAATTTAATTTAATTTAGATTATTTGGCAATTTATTAGTTATTTTTATAGTCATATAATTTGGGCTAGAACGGTGGTTTTGGCTATTAGTACAGTTGCAATAGTTTGTCCCCACCTGGTTGCTGCACTGCGCCTGCACGAACGCGAGCTTGACTTGCGCCAGCTCGAGCTCCAGGTCGCGCACGCGCTGCCGAAGCCGCGCCTCCGCGTGGCTCGAACCCTCCTCTTTGTCTTCCTCCTTCTGTTCCGACTCTGTTCAACAAATATTTCATAAACAAATATCGCAATATTTCACTGTATAATATTTATTGACGTGATAACGTCTTATAAGTCGAAGAACATCGTTTGCACGAACGAATTAGTGTCTTGTTCCGCCTTAGCCGAGCGTGCAATCGGAAACGCGGAACAAGCTATAGAGGAACATGATCGACCTAAGCGTTCGGCTTGTTTCAGTTGTTGATTCAACAATGTTTTCTTATCACGTTATCACGTAAAATTATCGTTCGTAAACCGACTTTACAGACAATCAATTTTTTTATATTGTTAAGATGCCGATCACATAAGTTAACCAACTTTCGGCACGGTCAGTCTTCGGATGGATAACCGTAGTTATCATTTTACATCTGAGCGCCGCTGTGACACGTTAAATGGTTGGTTCCGGTTGTTTCAATCGTTCAACCATGTTAAAGACCTTCAGGCGGCTTAAAAACCACCAAGGCTAGCCCGGTCTAGGAATTTACTTAGGGGGAAATTAACATGCGTAAATAAACGTACAGCAGTTTAAAAGAATGTTTTATGATGGACATACCGTCCTTATTATCCTTGTGCGCAAGTTCGACGCTGCAACTGACGCAGTTTTTCATGTAGTCCTGCATATTGTAGACTTGCTTGTAGAGTCTCGCACATAACTGTCGGCAGTCAAGCCACCGCCGCGTGACACCCAAGTTCCTAAGCCTCAAGCTTCAACTTACCGACTTGAGATGTTCAAGCGTTGCACCATCAAGCTACCAACGCTTCAGCTATTACAACCAGAGAGGTAATGGGGTGGATTTCGAAGGAGATGCATTGATTTAATATGGAATGAGTTCGAAAGAGACATGTCAAATATTTCGATTCAATGGCTAGTTGACGTGTTTTTCTGCTGATAGACTCAAATTCCTGTCAAATTTTGACAGTTTTGACAGCACTAGGCATGATTTTCCATACAAAATGGTGGAGAATCAGGCCTCAAGCGACAATAGCGCTATCTCTCTGGTTGTAGTAACTCTGTGCTTGAGAATTATTTTGAAACCGTGCTGAATTCACAGAAAGCGCAAGAGCTCGTCTGTTTGACAGTGATGTTTTGTCCCGTATGACGTACCATCTTTGTTATCCTTGTGCGCGAGTTTGACGCTGCAACTAACACAGTCTTTCACATAGTCTTGCATGTTGTGGACTTGCTTGTCGAGTCTGGCGCATATTTGCCGGTAGTCGCGAGCCACCGCCGCGTGGTGACCCGAATCCTTCTTAGCTTCTTCGGCCACTGACCTAGCCTGGGGGCAAACACCATAATATTATACTCTACTAGCTTTAGCCGTGATTCCCACATAATCTTTGAATTTAGCCTGGGAGGAAGGGGACTCTTCAAAATACCAAATTCAATACCAACGCACCGAGGTAGGAAAAGGGTCAAAAACTGTAAAAAAAATCGGCCAAGTGCGAGTCTGACTCGCGCACGAAGGGTTCCGTACCGTGTTGGAGCCCCCTTAGCCCCATTCTTCTTGCCATTATTGCAAGTAAAAAAACTCCTAAAAATCACGTTTGTCGTATGGGAGCCCCTCTTAAATATTTATTTTATTTTAAGTATTTGTTGTTATAGCGGCATCAGAAATACATCATCTGTGAATATTTCAGCTGCCTAGCTATCACGGTTCATGACGTACAGCCTGGTGACAGACGGACAGACGGACATCGGAGTCTTAGTAATAGGGTCCCGTTTTTACCCTATGAGTACGGAACCCTGTAAATGGGTCACGTAGAATAGGTAGCAATAGCAGTCGTAGTATAGGTTTAGGCCAAATCATACATGTCGGCGGATGTGAAATTAGCTACAAGTTGCACCAATATACTGACTGAAGTTCACATAAAGCAGCGCGTTGGTTAGGTTTCGCGCAACTAGGTTTTGCCCGCGGCTTCTCCCGCATGGCATTTTAACTTTTGTGTAGTACCTTTTATCCTAAGGTCAGGGTAATCAAACGACGTCCAGTATTTTCCATACATGATCTATATTTTTCATTTTATACACGAGTAAATAAGTTAAGTACATTTCCGTTTCCACATGTAGAGATATATCATTATGAGTTAACTACATAACTATTTAAACCGTTGTGTAATTACTTAAAATATTATATGCCTTTTGTAGAACAGGCACGAGCGCCGTCTACTCCGTCTAGTAGTTCCAATGCTCCCATGGGAACATTTTACATTTTTTCTGGGATAAAAAGTAGCCTATGGCACTTTCCGTCTTTCATACTATGCCCATGCCAAAAATCAAATCAATTCGTTGCTCACTTGCTGCGGGAAAGACAAACTCTCGTATTTATAATATTAAGTAAAGACTTCACTCCGCCGACTTGTATGATACGGCCTATACCGAACTATTTAGGACGGAAGAAATAATGTTATATTTCGCATCCAAACCAACGGTTACCAAAGGATTCCTAAACCAACTATTCTTAAAATCCTGTACATAAGTCATAAAAGTCATGGGAAAAATACATGAATCGAATACATAGAAAAACAGTTAATTACTTACTTCTGCCAGCTGATTTTCGAGAGCATCCTTCTCTTGCTGCAATTGGGTATTTATAGCTTTTAATCTCTCCATTTCCACGTTAATTTTCTCTTTCTCTGCCGATTCTGTAATAATGGAAAAATAAACTCTAAGTCGCGTATTTAACGTTTTTAACCTATCCATTGTGATGGAAAAATAAACACTAAGAGAAGTGAATAAACACTAAAAGGGTTAAACTAAACGGGTTCTTATTCTTTCGATGTTTTCTTTGAAATAAACTATTAGCCCCTTGATAACCTAAACTTTAGGAGTTTCCTGTTCTATGTCCGTTTTATTTTTTCTTAATAATTTAGTTCACATAAGTGAACATAATGAACCTATTAATAGCATTTGCGTCAGCGATATAAACCAAAATATTACCTATTGACACAAATTCAATAAATAAGTTTACTAATCTGAACTAAACGAGGAAAAAACTAAGACGTATAATCTATAAAATTTTCGGGATTTCCTCTTCTGTTTTTAGAAGAGGAAATTCCAAAAATGCTAAAGATAAGTTTACTAACCTGAATTATACGGAAAAAATTAAATGAATATAAACCAAGAAACTCCTAAAGTTTAGTTTGTCAAGCGGCTGACTTTTTCGGGAACTAAAACATGATTGTTAAACTACAATGTGTTCATCACGGCTCCATCATGCTTGATGAAAAGTTAGTATGCAAGTACGTCTAAAGTCTAAAGTATGTATCTTAGGAAGTGAACTCGGAAATAATAATAAAGATCGGACCGCATTCGAATACGAATGGGCGATACGCAGCACTGGGCTGCGCATCAAAACATATGTAATGCAAACCTAATATGCCTACCATGCGCATAGCAATGCCACCCTAATGCGGTATACGAAATGACAAAAAAAAATTTATCGCGCTCGGCGCCCCTTAAACCCCCTGCTAAGTCTCACCTATAAACTAAAGAAGATAATGCAAAATGGGCTCTGACTAGGTACAGTAGCTCAAAAAATCCGTTTAACTATGATAAATAAATGCGCAGAGTAAAACAACCGCATCAAATGCTTAATTTATGAGTAATTTCACATTTTCCAATTTGATTTTTGTTCAGTCATTGAATTACTGTCATTTTGGTCACATGTAACCTTAATACCCGAATACACGAAATTACTTTTAATGGACACTGTTATTGTAAAAAATAACGGGAAAATCATTTTCCGAAAGAAACAAAGCAAATTATGAAATACTGTACCCTTTATTGGCCCAATTTCTATGCATATTTGCAATATCTCCTTTAGGACAAATCAAACATCTTGGCGGCTGTGAAGTCAGCTACAAACTGCGCAAAACCCAATCCTCGCGCAGCTGTTCATTGCAGCTTCAGTCAGGATCGGGTTATCCGCAGCTTGTAGATAACATCACATCCGCCAAGAAGATTGATTCGACCTATAATAAAAACTAGCTGCCCGTTCCGGCTTCGCCTGGGTACTATTGGCTAAAAAAGACAAATAGTAAGGATCCCTACTTTTTTTTTAAAATATAATATTATAACCTATGTTCACCGGGGATAGTGTAGCTTTCCAACAGTGAAAGATTTTTTTAAACCGGTTCAGTAGTTCCAGAGCCTATTCGATGCAAACAAACAATCAAATCTTTCTTCTTTATAATATTGGTATAGATAAATATTGACTAACCTTTCATAAACTTTTCGTACTCCGCCTGGTATTTGGGCAGCCGCTTGACTCGTATACTGCACGCGAGCTTCACTATCTGGCGGGAAGACTCCTCGGCTCGACACTTCTTTGGTAACGTTACCCTACCACACAAAATATACGAATTAAAATGATTATGTGGTTTTATGTGTGTGTTGCCAGTGATGACTTATGGCACAGAAACGTGGTCTCTCAATATGGGCCTTATTAGTAAGCTCCAAATAGCCCAACGAGCTATGGAGAGGGCTGTGCTCGGAGTCTCTCAGCGAGATCAAATCAGAAATGAGAAGATGCGTAGAAGAACTAGTTACCGACATAGCCCAACGGATTGCCAAGTTGAAACGGCAATGGGCAGGGCACGTGGCTTGGAGGACAGATAACCGATGGGGTCGAAAAGTTCTCAAGTGGAGACCACGTACCGGCAAGCGCAGCGTAGGACGTCCACCAACAAGGTGGACGGATGACCTCATTAAGACCGCAGGATCGCGCTGGATGCAAGCCGCTTCCAACCGGTCTTATTGGAGATTTACAGGGGAGGCCTATGTCCAGCTGTGGTCAGATGGATGGATGTGGTTTTATGAAACCACGTTACAAGTGAAACTTTTTGGCACAAATGAGTAATAGTCTACACGGTCTGCTGATGCAAACCATAGGCGTCGCCATATTTGCCTCAGCTACTCTGTCGAACACCTTTCACTTTACCCCTACTCCGCGGCCGACCGTCACGCGACATTTTTTTTTTTTTTTTTTTTATGGAAGTTCGTAAACAGCCTTATGCCTAAAACTTACACTAGTTGAACAACATATTTTTACGTAATTACAAGCATAACGCCTAAAAAACGAACCTAACTTACATAGAAAATGAACTAATAATTAACCTGTTTTACAAATATTAAACATAAAAAAGCTACAATTTTAAAAGAAACAATGTATAAAAAAAAACTAATTATGAATTTACTCGAAAAATAAAATAATCCTTTCTGAAAAAATAGGAACAGAATAGGAAAAAAAAACATCAATCAATATCCATCAGTCCTAGTAAACGTTTCAAATTAAATTTGAAGGAGGCTAGCGAACCTGATTTAAATATGTCGATATTTTTGCGTATGGTTTCGCTGTCGTAGGAAGAACACATACGTACTAGGGGGGAATGCAACAATATATTTGTACGACACCTCGGTAATTTGAATGTATTTTTCCAAGGCACTCTTCTGGGAGGCTTTGGTACTTTAAAAGTTATTTTCTCTAATACGTCTGGACAATCAACATAGCCGTTTAGCAATTTATAAAGCATTACTATGTCTGTCAACTGGCGACGCTTTTGAAGAGACATAACATTATAATGTTTCAGTCTCGACTTGTATGAGTATAACGATTTACATTTATTTTCCATGAAGGCTAAGTGATACAGAAAACGTTTTTGTACCCGCTCCAATCTATCTGCAAGTATTTGATATCCAGGGTTCCACACGACCGAACAGTATTCAAGAATACTACGAACGAGACCATTATACAAAAGTAAAGAAAGGTTTTTATTCTTAAAGATTTTGGCTTGCCTTGAAACGAATCCACCCATTTTACTGGCTTTCCGTGTAATAGAGTTTATATGCTCACGAAAATTTAGTTGGCTGTCGACAATTACTCCAAGATCTCGGACAGATGACACCTCATTTAAGACTGTATTATTAATAGTGTAATTTGCTACAAAAGGTTTGTGCTTACGCGTGAACCTAATGAAAGAGCATTTGGAAGCATTTAAGCTCATTTTATTTTTTTCACACCAACCACTTATATTATCGATGTCAGATTGAAGATCTTCCACATCTTTTTGATTTCTTATTGGTTTGTAAATCTTAAGGTCGTCTGCAAATAATTTTACTTTTGATTTGACTACACTGGGTAAATCGTCAATAAATCCCACAAAAAGAATAGGGCCCATATGAGAACCTTGTGGGATACCAGAGGGTACCAACGTCACGGCAGACTTAAAACCCTTGACGACTACAAGTTGGGATCTATTAGTTAAGTAAGACTCGTGCCATCTTAGGAGAGTGCCATGGATGCCCAGCTTGTGTAATTTTTCTAATAAAAGATTGTGGTCGACTAGATCGAACGCTTTGCTAAAATCTGTGTAAATAGCATGAGTTTCACCTCCGTCATCTAGGACTTCCAATATATCACTAGCATATCCAATAAGGTTAGTACTAGTTGACTTTTTCGGTCTAAAACCATGCTGATTTATGTCTAGAGATTGAGATAGGTGTCAATAAACTTTTTTGACCACCAAGGACTCCAGTAGTTTCCCAATGCCTGAAAGGATTGATATAGGCCTATAGTTATCAACACGTGACAAATCTCCTTTTTTGTGTATTGGAGTTATGAAGGCTAATTTCCATTTTGTAGGAAAAACTCCGGTAGATAGAGACTTATTGAATATTATACACAGCGGTTTAGCTAACTGCTGAGCGCAACTTTTAAGAACTATAGACGGTAAAGAATCTGGCCCTGCTCCTTTATTAGAGTCTAGTTTCATAAGCGCTTTTAAGACTTCGGATTCCTCAATTTGTAAATTACACAAAGTAGTAGAGGTGTTTGTAGTGTCAGCATTCGATTCCATATATCTTTGGCCATTTGTGCAATTGGGTGATTTAGAATGGTGATAAACAGAGTTGAAGTGTTCTGAGAAAAGATCACAAACTGCCTGACCACCCACAGCAGACTTATCGGATAGGTGCATTTGGTTCGGTAGCGTAGCATTATTTCCTTTGAGGTTTTTTACATAACGCCATATGTGCTTGGGGCTATTTTTCAAAAATATTTTTTTTAAATAAAGTGAAACATTCTTTTAATAAAGTCTTACATCTTGTGCGGGCATCCACAAATGCAAGTTTATCTTGCAGGTTGCCGTATATTTTAAATTTAGAATGGTATTTGGCCTTCTCTTTTAGGCATTTAATAAGCGGATAAGAAAACCAAGCAGGATAGCGTTCATTCTTAGAATATTGCAATGGCGTATGACTTTGGACAATGGGTAAGAAAATGTCCAAAAAGTATCAACCATGTCATTTACGTCGTTACAATGACCAAGAGAATCATACCAGTCAACCTTAGATAAATTTTCATTAATTTTATTATAATCTGATTTAAAATATTTATATGCCAGGGTAGGCTTTCTTTTAAGAGATTTATACGAGCCGACACTGAGTGTAACATGAAGCGCAGGGTGGTGAGGAAGATCGAGCTTAGTTAAGTGGATGGTATTTTCGACTACATTAATTCCATTACGGCCACCTGTGCTTAAAACCAAATCGAGAATCCTTTTGTTTCCATTTAGGACGCCATTAAATTGGTTAAGGTTATTAAATTCCATTATTTCAAGAAATAAAGCATCTTTTGCGCTCGGGCCTGGTTGAGGCAGGAAAAAATTGCAGTCGGGATCCCATATCCATTGGTATTGAGGTAAATTAAAATCGCCAAAGATTAGAGTCTGTGTATTTGAGGCTACTACGTTATTGATCACATGCGTAATATTATTCAAAAGAATTTCCAAAGAGTCTAATTGTACTTGCGGAGGTGTGTACACAGCACATAAGTTAATCTCATTTATGGAAGAACCCCTTCTTAATTTAATGTTAACCCACAAATCTTCACATGCAGAATGTGCCCCCCAATCTCGTTTGCACAATACGTCGTAATCATTTAAAACAGCGATAAGAACCCCGCCGCCATCTTTTTTATGGGAGCCTGAATCCTGTCGGTCGCGCCTGAAAGTATTGTAACGGGTATCAAAAAGCTCATTATCGTAGATAGAATCATTTAAGTTAGTCTCCGTCAGTATTATAACATCGTAATCATTAGATATAGTGTTATGATATAAACATTTATATTTATTTTACATATATTATATATGACATGTAATATTTGTACGAAAAATTTTGAGGCGATGTAATAAAGTTTCACTTTAAAAATCTAAAATAATCACATGAAGTTTGACAATTTTAATCCAAGTAACATTTTTTTGGCACAATTAAAAAATAAAAGCTAAGAATTTCTGGATAAGAAAACCATTTGGGTTCGTGCATCGTGCATCCATTTCAATGAATGCAACAATGTTGAAAATAGATGATACTTGGACCAATCTGGTTCTATCGTCTTTTATGGAATGGGCTCAAGGACAGCAACACTTATCCCAACTTTAGTGGAGTTAAACGTAGGCCTTAAAATTTATTAAATAAGATTGATTGCCAAACATTCTGTTTTCAAACTATAAAATAAGCAAAGCAATGCAACGGCAGCGATGCAAAGTAGACAAGTTATAGGTTTGTTCTAAACTGAACACATTTTCACTTTAAAGTAAATACAAAAATTGTTAAAGTATAAACAAAATCATGAGCAATTTTGATCCGAACCAGTTATAAATAATAACAGCCACAGATGAAAGATTTTTTTAAGAGTTAACTTCACTGCTGCTCTATATATCTCACATATGGCCTTTGCTACAAAATTGAGTCATTTTAACAGCTATCTTAACAAAACTATGATGAAATGCTCGTAGATAAGATAACTAGTAACAATATAAATATGATTTTATCTCATGTCCGGGGTAAATATTGACTAGTTTTTGCTATTACGTATTTAAATAAACATTTGCTTACAGCAAAGATAACATAAATTATAGCGGACTAACGTGGAAAAGGCGATAGAGAGAACGGTACAAATGAGACACCGAGAGCCTTCGTCTGATATCCTTCTCTCTTGTTAGTTAATCAACTATATCAAAAACAAATCGATCAAATCGAAACAGTAGTTTGATGAGAATACTATCATACTTTGTTATGGATGTAAGCTGTACAAAATCTACCATGTTGGCACAACACTACAACCTATTGGTATAACTGTAACTTCTTCTGTGATAGCTTAATGATACATGCTTTTTTTTTATTGTACAAACGTAATAAAATATATTTAAGTGTTCATCCGACTGGACCAACTTAGCGGAAGACCGGGATGCGTGGAAAGAGGTGGGGGAGGCCTTTGGAGAACAATGGGACGCAAAAGGATGACAAAAAAAAAGTGTTCATCAGCCTACTCATGCCAGATCTAGCGTTTCTTAGCCCTGTTATCAGTTTTCAGACGGTAAAGTAACTACTAAATTTTTTTCTCTTTAAAATTTGAAATATCAAAGATTTTAAATAATGATATATACCTGAAATATTTGAGTACTCCTTCAAAGTCGTGCATCAAGAGATCCTTGCGCGAACGCGACAGTAGCGCCATCGCGATTTGGAACAGCGTGTCGATGCCTTGCAACAGGAACACGTCCAGTATGTGGTACACCTGCACAAAAGTACAAGCAGCTTTTAAAATGTCTTGCCACATTAGTACAGTAGCGCACAGGTATACTAAGCGCCACACAAGTCGGCGGATGAGAAGTTAGCCGCAGATGACACTTCGCCGTGATTCGCTAATTATTGCGCACGTTTGTACATTGCCTGCACTAGTGGCGAAGTAGTGCGGGCGTTGGGAGCGCGCGGGAGACATGAAGTTGGCGGGCGGGTGTGCCCCGACGTCTCGTCTCTCTGGCTCCCGCGCATACCTATATTTTGCCTTTTGCGCAGCGTTCTGCGCATAACTTTCCATCAGCCGCGACTTGTGTGGCGGGATTATTCTAACAATTTAGTAGTTTTCCGAACAATAGACCTCGTGGCACATCTCTTTAACTTAATCATCATAGGCCTGTATCTCGACTGGCTCTAGATCGATTTGGTTCATACTCGCAAATATTGTTAGGATTTAGATACTAAACAATCTTGTGAAACATCATCAAAATCGGCTGAGAAATGACGCGATATCACTTTCCCCCATTTTTTAGGAAAACATCAAAAGGAAATCAAAAATCTTCTATGTGAAAACCCTCTGTTTTATCGAAATAGGCGACCTGTATACAAAATTCAACATACGGAAGCAAAATCGTCGTGTTGAAGCACAGAGCTCGCTTTGCTTCGGCTAATAAATCCCGAGTGTACTTACCAAGGGTAGCGGGAAGCGCGCCGTGAACACAGTGAGGAACCACTGAGAAGCGAACATATGAGGCTCCACGCCCAGCTCTTGGAAATGCGCGCGCAGATCGTTCAGTTGCTCCTAAAAAAAAAACAAATATTTACTATTGACTGCCTCGGTGGCGCAGTGGTTAGTGAATTCAACCTTCTGGATCAAAGAGGCGTGGGTTCGATCCCCACCCAGGGCAAGCATTAAGAGGAAGGATGGTCTGTAATTTTCCATACAAACGTATTACGCTGTTTTCTTCCTGGAAAATACTTTTAGAGCCTCAATTTTTTGTCATAAAATTAAATTTAGCTGTTTAGACTAGGTACCCTGTCTTTTCTTTTTCTTGATAAATTAATTATCAGGCAAAATATGACCCTTCAAAATCACAAAAAAATTCACCATTATTACTGACGTCTTTAGAGACCTACCAGAAGAGACTAAATAATATCTAACGAAATATAAAATGACAGAATCATGAACACATGTTTTTTTTAAATTTTGACATAAAAAAACACTTGATTGATCTTGTTTTTGAAGAAGAAAACAGCGTAATACGAAACGTTGTCTCGCCATGTTTTTTGTAGGTATAAATCGCTCTGAGCTGCAATTGTCCCTATCGCACGATGCGGGGGTAGGGTCGAGGTGAGGGAGGTTCAAACCTATACACAAGCACTAGGGATGTAGTAATAGTCGATATTTTTGTCGATGCTCTAGTGATGTCCATCGATATCGATATTTATTAAAAAGATTAGTTATTTTTCAAATCCTGTGATTTGACCGTTGTTATTGCGCATGTGCGCACAATGCCGACGCCGCGTGGCGTAGTGGTAAGCACGGGCGTGCGCGCGGGAGACATGAGGTTGGCGGGCGGTTGTGTCCGTGCGGCGTCTTGTCTCTCTGGCTCCTGCACATACCTATATTTTGCCTATTGCGCAGCGTTCTGCGCCTAACTTTCCATCCGCTGACTTATGTGGCGCGAATTATACGTGAGATTCATTCGAGAAAACAGCCCCATTGGCTATCCGTTCATTGAACTATGTGCCTTGCCCTTTGTCATTTTAACTTGGCTATCCGCTGAGTTTTGCTGAAAAGTGTGTAGTAATTTGTGGATGTTCTATCCTGTATTTATATGGTGCGTGCTACCCACTGCTGCTTTAATTTGCTAATAGTTTCAACTTTTTTAAACTTATTCAAAGTAGAACCTAAGTATGACAAGCAGTTCTCCAAACAGTAAGCATTGCATCTGTTTAATTGAATTCTTAATTATTTTTTATACTACTGGACTACTCGCGCAATGAATATACGGGAATAGGTACAATATAAAAGGCAAGAAGTTTTATATGTCCAGATATACAGGGTTATCCAGAACTGGTGTACTAAGCCGAAAGGAGGTGATTCGGACTATTATTATGAACAACTTTTAATATATGTGGCCAAACCGAAATTCGAGAAAAAAACCAATCGTGTCATACATTTTTTCGAGTCCAAGTTGCAGTTTTGTATGGAACAGCTGATTTTTAGTTCACGAAATCGGCAGCTGGACCCATATTCATATAATTTTATTGGTATCAAAATACAAGATACAAGTCAATCCAAATCAATTACAATTGTAGTTATAATTATAATATCCTTAAAATTTCAGCTTAGCTAAAGCAAAGCATAATTATCTTAAAATTACAATAACTTAAAATTTTTTTTTTTTTTTTGAATTTTTTTTTTTTTTTTAAATCGCTGTAGTTAAATTTAAATTATATATTTAAATAAATGATGAAATATTAAACTGTAAAAACAAAACGATAATCATTCAATATAAATCTGAACAATGCTACAATATCAAAACTTAAAATGACAAAAAATGGATAGTTAATAAATTAACAAATATGAATTTGTAACAAAATATAGTAAACATAGTAAACTTTGTTCATAATAACGAACGTGTAGGTCATAGGTAGGTACACCTCTGAAACCTCCTTCATTTTGTAAAACACGACCTTGTAAACAGGTATCGTGTATCCACCAGTAGACGTCACGTGACAGAAATGATGATGATGAATTGAGAAACCTTTCATTTTGACTGACCTACAAAAAGACGGGGATTTGCAATTCGTGTATGATAAGATAAGATAAGATAAGATATATTTATTGGCCTTATAACTACAAACGTTACACTAGGCAAGTCAAATTTACAATTGTATCACAAATAATCACAATGCATAAAATTCAAAAATAATAATAAAAATAAAACAAAACTTAAGTAATACAATATCAATTAGGTAGAAACAACTATTATAAAATTAGAAAAATTTTAAACTGTTAGGTAATTCAAGGGCTTAAAAATAGGTACTAATTACTTCACATATTCGATTTTTCCGAGCCGATTCTCAAGTTTATTTTTAGAAGTTTATGTTTAACTTGCAATGTATGTATGTAAATAATATATTTTTTTGGGTCAAACCATGCAACGCAATTTTGAAGCAGATATTGAAGCTATCTGTTAATTATTACGTACCTAAATCACTTGAAAGATTTTATACCCCTAAAATTGTGTAATATTCGAAAATTTATAGGTAGAATTAATTTTAAAGTTTAGATTCTTCTTTTTGGACTATCTAATTTAAATAAAAGCTTGTTTTTAATAAGATTTTACACTTTGTTTATTGTCTGCTGAAGAGTTATGTGCGTGTTTTCCTTAAAAAAAGTTATTTGGTATATCTTAAGTAGGTATTTGGTAGAATTTTCAGTATGTATTATGCAGCGCCTACAGAAATCGATTAGTTAAATAGCTATTTTTGTTCGCAGCTTTTGGATTGAGGTCAATTGTGTAAAGTTGGCTATTTATAAGGTTTTTTCAAAAAATATTATTCGAAAGAAAATTAAAATTAATATACCTACTTCGCCTATATGTGTAAAAAAAATAATGTAGCTTTCTAATTCGATACAAAATATTCAGTATAAAGGTTTTCGTTTGCTATGCGCTATCCCAAAAAACCGGAGCTTATGTACCTACCATATTTTGCTACAATTCAAAAGAATACATCAGCCGTCCGCCTGAGCTAGGAGCGCGGGCGGGCGCGGGAAGGGCGCGGGCGGAAATGGTGCGCAGCACACACACAAATACAATTGCATCACACCACACTTAGAAGCTCCCTGGCTTGGGCGCATCGCGACAGCAATAGTTTAGCCAAATACCTACTTCTCAAATTCCTTGGCGCTCAGCTTTCCTCTTAATGTGGTGAACATAGGTGTTTGCTTTATGTCTGGGTATTATTTAGGTACTATATACCTCTATATAAGTATGTATTTAAAATATGTAATGTAATATATCAGTATCTGTATGCGACTTTGTATGTTGCTTTCCACCATGTTTCTGACAAATAAAGTTTCTTGAATCTCTGGCAACCATATCACAAGTTTTGCTTAGTTTGGGGTCAGAGACCGTGTGTAAGATGTCCCCTAATATTTGTTTATTTATTAAATAGTATTTACAGTAATTCTGCTTTGAGTGAAGATGGAATTCATTGCAATCTATGGCTTAAGTTACGATAAAAATACTTAAAAATTGAACAAGTGGTTTCTCACTATTATAACGTCCAGCAATGTTATAAAATATTGCGTTGTTTTACTGTTTTAGTGTACTTGTCTACTTTTTGTTCGGTTTCATCAAATTTTAAAACAAATTGGTTAGGTGATGCACACAGTCACGTGAAAAGCTAAATTGTTACTGGTCCTGGTTATAATAAAAGTCATTACAATGACTGCCTCGGTGGCTCAGTCGTTAGTGACCCTGAGTTCTGGATCAAAGAGGCGTGGGTTCGATCCCCAACCAGGGCAAACATTTATGTGATGAACATTGGTGTTTGCTGTGTCTAGGTGTTATTTAGGTACTACCTATATAAGTATGTATTCAAAACTATGTAAATATAGTATATCAGTCTCTGTCAGCCATATCACAAGCTTTGCTTAGTTTGGAGTCAGAGACGGTGTCTAAGATGGCCCCAATATTTAAAAAAAAATTATAAATGAACATATCAGCAAGTGATTTATTTACCTCCATAAGCCTATCGAGTTGATGCAGCCTCATGTACAGAGCCTCGAATCCGTCCTTGTACAGCTCCCGCAGCCGGTACCCGTACATGAGGCGGACTAGCAAACAGAAAGCTTGCTCCTCCGGCATCTGGCAAGAATAAAAATACAGTAATTTGAGAACCTTTCATTGCATTAATAGACTTAATTAATTTCAACATTGGTAACCCACTATGTTCATTATAAATTGTAGACCGGATGTAATTGCTCCATGCAAAATGGAGAATAATAAATTGCAAAACACTTTTTTAAAAGACAGGCACGACTAGAGTTGAAACTATGTATTACTAACCCTATACACTCCAAACATATGCATAAATAACAACGGTATAAATTAGAATTAATTACATAGTTAGTTTCTGTCATCTTCACGAGTGATGCCAAATGGTAAGAAAACTTTAAGATGAATTCAATCTGAGAACGGCTACGAGTGATGGTGGGAACTTCAACTTCATTGTCGTAAACCGCATAAACTCGCGCCATGCGAAGTGTCGAGTCTTGCCCCATCCTACCCGCTTCACATCAATGGTATAATAACACGCAGGAGGCACAGTTTTTTACTCCTCGCGCTCTTGCAACTATGACATAAGTTGTGATTGTGGGTTTGTTTACGCGATATTGGGTCGTCCTTTACATTTTGTTTTTTTTTTATTATTTATTGAAAACAATAGGGTTTTGAAAACTTTCATGTTGTTTTTGTTTTCTTTGTCAAACA